>CM059365.1:0-2400000 GCA_030370435.1 Auanema freiburgensis
TTAAGCCTAAGCCTAAGCCTAAGCCTAAGCCTAAGCCTAAGCCTAAGCCTAAGCCTAAGCCTAAGCCTAAGCCTAAGCCTAAGCCTAAGCCTAAGCCTAAGCCTAAGCCTAAGCCTAAGCCTAAGCCTAAGCCTAAGCCTAAGCCTAAGCCTAAGCCTAAGCCTAAGCCTAAGCCTAAGCCTAAGCCTAAGCCTAAGCCTAAGCCTAAGCCTAAGCCTAAGCCTAAGCCTAAGCCTAAGCCTAAGCCTAAGCCTAAGCCTAAGCCTAAGCCTAAGCCTAAGCCTAAGCCTAAGCCTAAGCCTAAGCCTAAGCCTAAGCCTAAGCCTAAGCCTAAGCCTAAGCCTAAGCCTAAGCCTAAGCCTAAGCCTAAGCCTAAGCCTAAGCCTAAGCCTAAGCCTAAGCCTAAGCCTAAGCCTAAGCCTAAGCCTAAGCCTAAGCCTAAGCCTAAGCCTAAGCCTAAGCCTAAGCCTAAGCCTAAGCCTAAGCCTAAGCCTAAGCCTAAGCCTAAGCCTAAGCCTAAGCCTAAGCCTAAGCCTAAGCCTAAGCCTAAGCCTAAGCCTAAAGCCTAAGCCTAAGCCTAAGCCTAAGCCTAAGCCTAAGCCTAAGCCTAAGCCTAAGCCTAAGCCTAAGCCTAAGCCTAAGCCTAAGCCTAAGCCTAAGCCTAAGCCTAAGCCTAAGCCTAAGCCTAAGCCTAAGCCTAAGCCTAAGCCTAAGCCTAAGCCTAAGCCTAAGCCTAAGCCTAAGCCTAAGCCTAAGCCTAAGCCTAAGCCTAAGCCTAAGCCTAAGCCTAAGCCTAAGCCTAAGCCTAAGCCTAAGCCTAAGCCTAAGCCTAAGCCTAAGCCTAAGCCTAAGCCTAAGCCTAAGCCTAAGCCTAAGCCTAAGCCTAAGCCTAAGCCTAAACTTATAATATTAAAAATATTACAGAAAATACTTCTAGTCTTCTCGTTCTTCAAAATTTCATAGCAGCTAACAATCGTCTATTGCTGTCGCTGCTGCTCAGGGTTAAGCTTGTCCTTATACTATGACTACTATTACTACTATGACTACTACTACTACTACTACTACTACTACTACTACTACTACTACTACTACTACTACTACTACTACTACTACTACTACTCAAGGTGATCAAAACCGGAAGCCTTTCCATCTACATCATCATATTGTGCACAAATCCGTGTCGTCGTCATTGGTAGCTCCTCAGACAATGCACAATCCATTAATGTCTCCATTAGAAGTTTCTCCTATTAGGACCGTGAATAGGACCTCCTATTTGCTACTTGCACTCAATCTTTCAGTTTTACTTCTATTTCCACTTCTATTTCCACTTCTACTTCTACTTTCACTTCTACTTCTACTTCTATTTCTACGTTTATTTCTACGTTTATTTCTACTATTAGAAGTTTGTGTTCATCAAAACTACAACAAACTTATACATACATATATACAGCAGAATGTTCCTTGATCATCGTCATTTTACAAGAAAACTACATCGCATTGTTTGCGGTAAACGGTTGCCACAAACTTGGAATACTGTCCTCGTTCTTCTATCTATACATATGTATTTAACAGTTCCTGTCGTACTCGCTGCAGGAATAAACAATGATTTGAAAGGTGAGCAGCACTACTATGGCTTTTGTATCAGCTTTGGGCTCAAGCTCATTATACTCATAACCAACATTCCCTTTTACAAACTCATCAACGTTATTTAAGGACTTCTACGACCATATTGGAAAATCCAGAAACGGGGAATACTTTTAGGAGAAATAGATGACGATCTACTCGAGTTGTTTTGTGAGAAAGTTGATGAAGCCATTCGACATCATCCACCACATCCACCACCACATCCACATCAAGCATAATTGTAAAATTTGTCCTCATGTCTGTTAACAATACTAATGCTTTTATGTCGTAAGACCTGTCACATCAACATCCACATCCAAATCCACATCATTATCATCAGGCTTATAAACCTCACTTTGTTTGTCTTTCTCTCTTTCTCTCTTTCTCTCTCTCTCTCTCTCTCTCTCTCACTCTCTTTCTCTTTCTGTACTATACTGTATAGCAAATTGTATGTCTGAGTTGAAAAGATCTAATTTCAACTTTTCAAGACATAATAAATCCATACAACAACAACAACTCAGAATACAAAACCCTTTATAATATTCATAATTCTATTAATATGTTAATTTTTGTCTAAAATAAATGGAACAGTCTACGGTCTCTCTCATACCTTCTGTTAGTGGACAGTCCTGTTGCTGCTTCTGCTACCCTGTTTGTCGAATATTTGAGCACGCACTGGTTTTACACAGAGCTGCGTTCTTTCTGCAGAATACTGCTGCTGCTGCTACTGCTACTGCTGCGTCTAATTCAAACACCGTAAGCTCTAAGCATCATCATCATCATTATCATCATCATCGTCATCGTCATCATCGTCATCTTCATCTTCATCTTCATCTTCAAAGTCATTGTCATAATCATAATCAAAATCTTAATCATAATCATCATAATAATGTTACTTATAACACTTCTTCCATGAAATTCTTGGTTTGCTACTGCCGTCAAATCTGCAGTTATCATGTTCTATTTTGTTCTTTATTGTTGTGCTCGCGTATTATGTATGTATGTATGTGACTGATGCTGATGATAATATTTCTGATTTGGAATATTTGTTGTGTATCATCATAATTATTTTCATACATTTCACTTGAGATCAGTTCAACATAATTTTCATGTTTAACCCCTGCATTATGTGTGTCTGTCTGCTTGTCAGACAGTCTTTCAAACCAAAAAGTAGTACTAGTAGTAGCAAGCTGATTAACTCGGTTTCAGCCCAGCCAATGACTAGTACTTCGAAAGGAGGAAGAGGAGGTGGGGGAGGTTCAGAGGGTGTTCCAGCAGAAGGAGGTATGTGTAAGCCTTAGGCTCAGCCATTATGAAACATCTGTTTGTTTAGGAGGAGCAGGAAGTACTAGTAGTAGTAGAAGAACAGAGTCCCATGATATTAAGGAGGAAACCCCTAAAAGGTTGTTTGCGACTGGAGTATCAACTGATGATTCAGCAGATGAATTCTTGGATAACGGAAGTATAGTAATTACGATTTCATCTTAATGCTATCTGCTCTCGCATCATAATAAGGATTTTGCCACATAGTGATCCTTCATATGTGTTGCTGTTGCTCACGCGTTACACGTTTAAATTATTAAAAAATCGTTTTGCAGGTGAGCTGCTCGCTTGTGGGCGAGGAGTAGTTGTAGTAGATACATGTAACAACCGGGGTGGATGCTTGAAAAATGAAAACAACAAATATTCTTCTTTGTCGTGTTCGTCTTCAACTTCAATTTCTGGCTCATTAGAACATAATGCTGGTACTGGTGTTGCTGCTCCTGTTGCTCCTGCCCCTGCTCGTACGCCTCAACAAGTGACCATTCATCATTTGTTTGAAAAAGTTAACTATAGTCTTTGGCTGCAGGTTACCTGGTCATTCACTACCAAGGCTGCAACCCCACATTCGCAGCCTCCTCCTTTGACAGCGGCGACGACGACGTCGTCGTTGGCAACCAATGTGATAAATAGTAGACAACACAACGATTATTCAAGTAAGCACCTTGTTGCATATCTTTCACATCTCTTTATCATCACATATTGTTTATTTTTATTTTCTTCACACATAATTTGGTTGCTCTCTACTCAACATCAGAAACATGAAAAAAAAACTCTATGTTTGTTATTTCCAAACGTTAATAATGTAAATTTGTTGGACGTGAAGTTTTTACAATTTTAGCACCGTCTTCATCCAACACATCATTTTCATTTACATTCCGCTGCTTTTTCACTGCACCACCACATCATACTACACATACTCGCTTCTCCACTGTTTCAGATTCGTCGTTGATTCGTACTGCTTCTGCTCTTTCCACTACTCCTTCTCCTGCTCTTACTCCTGCTCTTGCTCCTGCTTCTACTCCTGCTCCTACCGCAACTACTACTCCTACTCCTATATGTTCCGAAGAACCAGAACGCTATCTACCACATTATCATCATCAACATCCACATCCACATCCCACTTTAGCTCCAGCTCTGAAACAAAATGGCTCTATGAACAGCTGCAGCAGCAATATTAAAGTGCGTAATGTGTTCTCAATGCTGTTATCCTCGTCGTCGTCGTCGCATATAGTATCACATCTAAATGATATTCAATCTTCCAGAATCACGTGCTTCATAGAGGACAACGATCCATGTCCCTAGGAGGTCCAGCACATGAATCTCTGATGTCTCAATTGGCTGCCAGACAAGGAAACACCATTGATATGTCTCCCGGAAAAAGTTAGTTAGTTTGGCATATAGCAGCTGCTGTCGTATCTGCAGTTGCTGTTATGTCTTCATCATCGTAATTCTCTCTTGATAATGCATGTATTTTAAGTTGACAAAGTCTGCTTAGTAGTAGATGGCAATCGTTTTTTGATTGATCCCAAACTTCTTTCATCGAAGCCTGATACTATGCTTGGAAGGATGTTCAGTTTGCGCATTTCGAATTCAGCTGGGGCAAATCTAATTAATCCAAATGAAAGGGATGAATTCGATGTAAGCAGCACGCGCGGGCGTGCACGTACACACACAGACAAACACGAACACATGTTGCCTTGCAATGGATTGTGGAATGACACAGATAACACAGTTTCAATTCAAACCAATTGCAGGTAGCTGATGGCCTCTCTGCAGCTTGCTTCAGAGCAGTTTTGGAGTACTACTCTCACGGAGAAATACGGTGTCCTTCTAATGTTTCTGTTTCTGAACTTAGAGAAGCATGTGATTATTTACTCATCCCCTTCAACGCTCAAACTATCAAGTAATTTCGTTTCACTACTTTTTTGTTCAACTCAACCTCTTTTATCACTAGGTGTCAAAATCTACGCGCTTTACTACACGAACTGTCAAATGAAGGGGCTCGATTGCAGTTTTCACAGTTTTTAGAAGAGATCATACTGCCTCAGCTGGTAGCAAGTACTGAGGTATACTGCTACTGCTTTTTCTCCTCCTTTACTTCATTCTATTCTATTCTATTTTATTCTGTTCAGTCTTCGTCGTCGTCGTCGTCGTCGTCGTCGGTTTCATTGTCATATTTTTAGCATGGCGAGCGAGAGAGTCATATAGTTGTTCTGTTGGATGATGACGCCGTTGATTGGGATGATCAATTCCCACCTCAAATGGGAGAGGAAACCACTCATGTTGTATATAGCACTCATTTGTACAAGTTCTTCAAATACGCTGAAAATCGAGATTGTGCCAAACAAGTTTGAACTGCATTTATTCGATGTTTTTTTGGGTGAACCAAATCCTTTTTCAGGTTCTAAAAGAACGAGGCTTGAAAAAAATTCGTTTAGGAATGGAAGGATATCCTACTCATAAGGAGAAAGTAAAAAGAAGATTCAACAAAGCTGAAGGTGCGTGCATGCGTGCGCGCGTCATAGTCATTGTCATTGTCATTGTCCTCATAAGCGCAATATCCAGCGAATCACACATTTTCTTTTTCTTCAGTTATTTATAATTATGTTCAACGACCATTTGTTCATTGCTCTTGGGAAAAGGAGGAAGCCAGAAGCAGACATGTTGATTTCGCTTGCCCTATTGTTAAGGTATATTATCATCTTCGTCGTTACATTTACGTGCATTTTTACCTGTTATTATTTTGCTCCAGTCAAAGTCCAATCCGAGCTTAGCTGCTGCTGCTTCCGATCCTTTACCGCAACCAGCTCCTCTTCATTCTTCTTATCGGGATGGCAATGGCAATCAATTTGTTGGTGGTGGTGGAGTGGGTGTCCATGTTAATCCAAACCAGGTATCAGTTTCTCATTGCATCGTCGTATCATCATCATATTAACAATATTTCCGTTCCAGTTTGGACCGTCTATGCATTCGCCACCAGTTGCTGGTGCTGTTCCTCCTTTACCTGATCGTGGAGAGGATGAGTAAACTGACAAGAAAACATTCCTTGTTATGCGTGGCGGCTGAGAAATCATGATCATATCCAAGAGCGTGCTGGAGGAAAAATAAAAATAGTTAATTGTTCTCTAACAAAGGTTTCGCCTACAATGAGTCTCTCTCTCTCTCTCTCTCTCTCTCTCTCTCTCTCTCTCTCTCTCTCTCTCTGTATATATACAAGCTTTGTGATTGCATTTCCAGTTTGAGCCTTATTACTGCTTGAACTATTAATACTTTAAATAACTTCTGTGAAGATGAGGCGGCAACAAGTTAGGACTATTCAAACAAGCAGCGGCGAGATCAGTAGTATACTACTCTGTTCTAATAAATTATTGAATATTTAAGCAATTATATGTTATTATGATCATATCTAATAAAATGCAAAAATCCATCAAACAAACAGAAAGAAACTTTCAAATCTGCTCTTTCTCTCTGTCTATCCCACAATCATGTGCCATCCAGCAGTTCAACACATATGTGCTCGTACTATTAACCATTTGATGATCGTTTTGATTAGCGGTTTCCAATCTGAAACAATGTTAAATTTTCCCAATATTAGCATCGACATCTGTTTTGCTACAAAGATTTTCCTATTGTTAAAGTTCCCAGCACCAGAATAATACTGAAACTTCAAGAGCTCATGTATGTCCTTCAGTTGACACTCCAGATAAAAACTTCTTCCATTATCATTCTGCTTTGTATTTTAGCTGTCCAGACGGTAGGGACGACGGTGACGGCCTTGGCCCCGTCTCGAGCCTCACGGTTTTCTTTTATTCAGACTTTTGCTGTGAGAGGAACTATTATTTCAAAAAAAAACAGCCTGTTGACGATTGAACGATACAACAGCGAGGAAGAACTGGACGAATTAGAAGAGCAATATTCTGAAGAGCGTACGGACTTGGAAAAACACAGGATCTATGAGCAAGGGTTTACACTTTTTTTATCGAATCATTGATCAGTTAACATTAACGGCTCAATTTAGAGAAACAAGAGATTTTCTATACTTTTTGAGAAAAATCAACTACGATCACAGACAATGTCCTCCCATTCAAAAAAGAACAGGTTCGACTTTTTATCCACAGACATGCATGTCAATTGCCTTGGTTCATTGTTTTAGGGCCTGTTGTCATAAATGTAAGTATCGTAATTAGTAATATTCGAGCTGTTTCCGAAGGAACGATGGTAAGTCAATTTTGCCTGCAGCTGCTGCAACACTCCTATCAACTTAACAAAAAAATGCTAAGGATTACAACATTGAAATGTTCTATAGAGAATACTGGACAGATAGACGGTTATCTTATTCAGGAAACATTTTCAAAAACAAGGTTCACAATAGTAGTCTTGATGAACAGAGAGAGATTAGGTTTATGATTTACGGTAATCGTTGCAGTCTGAACTTTCTTTGCACGAGAGCTACTCCAATTTTCTGTGGCATCCGGATACTTTTATGCCGAATTCAATTGCATCCAAGAATCCTCGACAGCATAGCATTACACATAGGTCATTACTGAGGTACAGGGCTTAGACGTTTTTTTTCTCTCTAGCTAGACTGCTACTCTCTCCTCTCTGTCTCTCGTCAATTTCAGATTACGTAATGATGGGAGAGTATTATACAGTCGTCGCTTATCTCTAATTGTTACTTGTGGAATGGACTTGACCCTTTTCCCGTTCGATTCTCAACTCTGTAAATTAGGAATAGAAAGCTGTAAAGAGATTTTTTGTACAAGTGGTGGCTCTGAATATATATGTTTTTGATGGGTATACAGCTGAACAAGTTCGCTATTCTTGGTCCCAGGAATCTACTATCCCTGCTCTTGCTCTTCATGAGGTCCGGCTACCAGATTTCAAAGTGAAAGAAGCATTTGTAACTAGCAGAATGGAAAGCTATGCAACAGGTAGCGTTATTTGTTGTACACACAATAATATAATGATTCTAAGGAAATTATTCGCGCCTCTATGTCTGTTTCGTATTCTCAAGAGCCGCGGGGTTTTGTTTCTTGCAGCTTATCATTCCTTCTACTGCTGTTGTTATAACTTCATGGGTTTCCTTGTGGATGGAAAATGAAACATCTTTTCAGGTCTCCAAACTTTTGTTCTTCGATATGTTATTAAAAATTTAGGATATGATTTCAATAATTCTGACTATAACATTCTTACTATTCTCATATAATGAAGTAATGCCAAGAGTGAGCTACATAAAAGCCATGGATGTCTATCTAGGTATATTTTCATTAATGAGTCTGCCCTAAATAAATGCTGCTGCTGATTTTGCCACTAGTTCATCATCATCATCATCTTCATTTCAGGTGTATGCTTTTGTATTGTATTTTTCTCTCTGATCAAGTTAGCCATGGTTAAATATATGAGGCAGAGGTTAATATTTACAAAGTTCTCATTTTCTTTCAACGAATATTTTCATTTTTCTCTTCTTGAGGGATGCATATACTGTCCCAGCCACCTCAGCCGCTGGGGCATCACCGTCGTCTACTACTTCTAGGAACGTGAACATCATTATGAACAACAAGAATGATAATCACTCAGCCATTAAAACCTCCTTAAAAGATAATTCCTCAAATATAATGAAGTAAGAAATACGGATTAGAATTTTCCCTACGCTACATACCCTAGGAAGCATGACGGTTTGCTGCCTCTTGGTGCTGCTGCCACCATTCTAACTGTTGAAGAAAACTACAACAGCAGCAGCACCGAAGCACTAGGGAGGTTTTCAACATTGAACACATTTACACCACAATTCATGAGACGTTTCCATTGGATATCGCAGGTAAGCAGAATACATGAATACCATTATGAAATGAAAATCTTTTTTTATAGATCTCTTTTTTTTTTGGATTTGTTATATTTTGCTTGTTTTATTTCTTACTATACCCAAACATATATGCACAAGTAAGTAAAAAATAATTTGTATCTCCAACAAACTTTTGAGCTTTCAGTTGATTGATCAAGACTGTGAGAGAGCTTCATCTGAATGGTTCGCCGAGACGATCACTGTCTGAAGAGCAGAAAAATTAAAAAAAAGCACAGGAGTCTAGAATAGATAAATTGTTGGACTATACAGTGGTTACTCTCCATCTCTCCCTCTCTCTTTAACATATATTGATCCGAACATATATTCGTACATCTTTTCAATCAAGATTTAAGAGCCTTAAAAGAATTGGATATTTTGTAAACGCGGTTACGGTATCCAAAGTTTTTCAGCATAGTTGTTGAGACAGTAGCTTTCAGGTGCATTCGCAAAGTCGCGTATTCGTTAAAAATCTCAATAAATTAACCATCAGCTGCTGATAGTATCAGCATCATGTTCAAAATCATTCCTCCAGAGTCATTCAGAGATTTTTGATTAAACAAGTTTTTTTTGTTCAGCATCTAGACCATTATCACCATAATGACTATTGACCCTGGCACTTCCCGAAAAAGGAGAGAGAGAAAGAGAAGATGCGTCGTTTTGAAAAGCTTTCACATAGCAGAGTCTTATACCAACTCAAAGTTTGCCATAGGATTCAAGAAAAATTTTTTCGGTATGTCTGTATGTTTTAAGCCTATTTTCTTATGATCATAATTTAAAGAGAAAAAACCGTTTCCTCATCATCTTTTCAAAAACTTTCTGAACAATTCTTCAGGCATTATAGAAGAGTTAGAGACAAAGCTGCAGGTAGACACACACTTGACCAGTGTATGTCCCATTTCATTTTATCATCAACAGTATTTCAGGAATTCCCGAATTGGAAACGTAAAGAGAATGATTTGTACTCTTTGTATCAAACTGACGATTTTAAGAGCTTCTCCCCTCTTTTACATCCTGAGTTATACTCGTTCAGGTTTTTGTTGTTCATCTTCCCTATACTAACAATCAGTTTTTTGATACCATATTCAGACAATTTCTGTGTGATGAAGTCAAAACGTTTCTACAAAATATTACGGAATTAGAATTAACTGAAGTAGTTGATGTAAACGGCAGTTGCTACTCCGAGTTTGATACACTTCTTCCTCATAATGATTTGGTAAGTGAGTGGCTTCGACTCTGTTTTTAAGGAGCAGCAGCAGCATCCACGATAATCATTGTATATCAGATTGAAACGAGAAAATTTGCTTTTGTCTATTATCTTAGCCCTTTCGTTTGGAAGAAGGAGTATGGTGGACAACTCATACTGTTTAATTCTAATCGTTAGTTCTCTCAATCATTTTTAGAATAATGAGTTTCAACCATTAGATGAGGAACAACCTGTATCTGAAGCCATAGAAATTGATCCTGCTAGAAATTCATTGATGGTTTTCGAGGTCTCGCAAAAGTAGGTTCTATCTATTTACATGCACAATCATTCTGATTCAAATTGAAAATACAGGTCATGGCACGCTGTGAAAGAAATTATGGCTGACAGTTATCCAAGACTATCAATAAACGGATGGTTTCATTCTACCACAACTTCTCATCCTCTTCCTCAACGCATGAAGTCATTGATCCCAAGGCATCATCATCAGCAGCAACAGCAGCAGCACCCTACGGTTCTGTCTTTGCAGAATCCGATAGATAAGGTTCTCTTAAAGCTCGAGCTTTTAGTAGTACTTGGTTAAGAGCAAAGTTAAGTTCGAAAGTCTACTGAATGATTGGTGGTACAACAATGAGGAGGGTATTGTCAATATACAGGAAAAATTTGCAGATACCTCTGAGGGGTGCATATCACAATTTTTGAAAGTAAGATTTGAAAATTTCTAAAATATCATACTGTGCTGCTGCCGCACAGATAATCTAAATCGCTTATATATTATAGAAAGAGCACAATGACAGATTTTTGAATATTTTGAAAACAGCAGATTTTAAAACCATCGGACCACTCAATAAACGGTATCAATCCGCACGATACTGAAAAAAGCTGTATTAAATTCAGAAAAATTCTCGAAATCACACCGAAAAGTTTGCAACAGCAGAATAGCTTGTCTCAGCTTCTTGAAACTTTCCGAACATCATCAGCGTTGAAGTTCCTCTCTAGGCTAACAGGGTGTATCATGAATGGTGTTGTTTATTTTTATTTCTATTCAAGTTTAAATACATATTTCTCAGAGTGCAAAGTTAGTTGCAGTGTATACAAAATTGAGAAAGGATCTTACACTGTGTTGGGAGACGAAGATTTACAGCAGCAATTCCAAAATAACAATTTTGCTTTAGAGACTTATGTATGTTTGTGCTTGCGTGCTTGATAGTGTTTTCCTGCGCTCATGTATCGTGGCTTATTTTCAGCTTTTCATTGGAGAAGGAGAGTGGTCTCAAGGTTTTGGAGGACAAATTTCATACGTGGGTATTGGAGATGAAGAAGAAGTAAGAAAAATAGTTTTGGCATCAAACCATCACAACTTTGTCGTTTCAGCTAGTGTCTTTCTATCCTCAGTGCAATAGCTTTATGATGGTTTTACGCGATACTGGTGCAGCTTCTTTCCTTAAATATATAAATTCTAGTTGTGATGTGAAGGTATATATGATCTGTATACGATATCATAACGTTACAACGGAAGACAATTAAAAATCCAATTTTATAATGTTTATAGTATACTAGTTTCAATGATTATTGTTGTTTCAATTTGTTGAAGATTTCTGTTTTGTTTCAATTTATAAAATTCTACGTTTTCATATCACATAGACAAGTTTTCCGGCACCATAAGAATTTGGTTGCCTAAAAAAATCATGATGATGTTGATGTTGTCTACACTAAATTTTCTTATTTGGACCTGATTTGTTTCGCAATATCCCGCAGACTTCCAGGACAGACACTTTGTTGGATAATCATCTTTCTCTGTACTGCAACCTGGTTTTTCGTCTATATGAGTGAGTGTTTGCAATTTATACCATGTTATTGAGTAAAATGAACCCTACCTTTTGGAACTATTTTTTTAGTATCCTGCGTGAGAGAATCTATAAACTTTTGAGGTTCTAGAAGAATTACAACAATGCTATTACAAACCTGATCCTGTCGAGCTACTTAAACTTTTTGATTTATCATTTGGTAGAGGACCGTCTGTTTTATGGAAAGCGTTTCATACATCGTACATATGTAAGTTTGCCTCACCTTTTTTGAATGAACATTTTCTTCTTCCTTTTCTGTTCTTCCTCCAATTGTTGTTGTTATTCTTAAAATTCACTCTGTTATTATTATACATCCTATCGTTTGATGAGCCTAGCGTTGGTACCGCGTTATAATCCGTCTTTTGATAGGGAAGTGATTTATCCTTGGAGAATAATTAAACAAGCAAACTCTGTAGGCTTACGTTCTGGCCTGGAGAGTTGAACTGCTCATCATTAGATGCAGTTGGTGGTGTATTAGGAGAAAACGAGGAGAAGTCGCATTTACTGCTGCTGCTGCTGCTGCTGCTGCCGGTCACATAATTACCTTGGCGAGCTGGTAAGAAACAATGAAAAGAACTATCTTACCTTCTTCGTAATCTCCATTGTAGTCTTTATTATTGTCATCATCATCCACATCCACGTTATAATCATAGTCAGGTCTTTTATTTTTTCGGCTTTGTTTTCCGTTCTAATTTTCATTTTCGTCCTTAATGTATTGGATATGAAGGACATACCTCGCCTCTACTTCTATTCTTCGTTTGCCCATCCACTCTCTTTGCTACCTGTATATCAAAGTTAATCCATTATATAACTCCCTGATTTTACTCTACTTTTATTTCACCTTCAACCGCTACTAGTTTTCCATTTCCGAGAAGTTTTTTCCTTCTGTTCTTTTTTCTCTCTTTATCGTTCTTAATTGAACGTGAATGAAGAATATCTCTCATTCTGCTCATTTCTATACCTTTTTCTTCTTCTTCTTCTTATCTTTTTTTCTTCTCTTGCCTCCGTCATCTTCATCATCCAAGTACTCATTCAATTCTTCCTCCTCGAATTCGTCATAGTTCTCTTTCAGACCTTCGTCGTTGTCGTCGTCACCATCTTCTTCTTCGTTTTCTTCGTGTTCTTCTTCTTTCTCCTCGTCTTCTTCATTCTGATCATCTTCATCTTCGTGTTTCCTCTTCTTCTCTTTTCTTTTTCCTTCCTCATCTTCGACTTTCTTCTTTTTTTTCTTCTTAGTTGTACCCTCGTCACCCGCTTCATCTGTTTTTTTTGACTTCTTACTGTTTGTTGCTTTTTTCGATTTCTTCTTTTTTCCCTTTTTGGCGTTTTTTCCTGGTACACGCTGAAAAAGGTTAGAAGAAATTTACGAAAAAAATTACCTTCAAAGTCTGGGTTTTCGCTTCATCCAGAGGAACCTCCCCATCTAAAAGCTCTTCAACATCTTTCTGTATTTTTTTTTCTTCTGAATATTTCTTTCCATCATCTCTGCCAACGGCTTCTGTGTTTTGGTCACTGCTAAGACGTACTTTAAGAAACGTGAACAAATTTTTTTGAATCTTTGCCGGTAAGTCTCGAGTACCTTCGGCAATGTTGTTAACTTTGGTTTCCATGACTGAGTTCAATGGTTGTTCTTCAACTTTCTCCAAATTTTGCTCCCTGATTTTCTGCTCTACAATCTAAACATGTAATTGTCAAGATATCTTACCCATATGATTACCCACATGATCGTTTACATTACTACCACTTTCCTTTTGTAACATACCTGATCTCCTACTAAGAAATAATACACTGTAATGCAATGGCAACATTTTTAAACCTCATCTCTGACTCTACAGAAGGTTCTAGTATAAGAGGTTTGGGTTTCGGAGGCGGATTCGCAATATAATATTGACGATTCCGAACAGGTCTTCGGGATCTGTAGGGAGTGCGAAAGTTCATTTCTTCATCATCGAAAAATTCTTCATCAAAATGTGGATGAGAAGGGTTACGTTCTCTTCTGAATCTGTGTAGAATGAAAAATATGATTTTAGAATCTATTCTATTGTTCAACGCTTACTCTGATGTCCAACGAGGCTGTTTATTTTTATAACTTCTTGTTGCCAAGGGCAGTCCCCTGGAAACAAAGAAATCAGTTGGTAACAGAGTCATATCTTACGAATGAATGGGATTGAGCTGATCCCACTGCTGAATTTCAATCTCCCCATTACGGCTTTTCACATTATGGACAACAGAGTTCGAGCTTGAGATTGGTGATCCAAAAGCTGCAGGAGAATCCAAAGTCTCTTCGAAATCCGAGAACTGTGGTTGATTGAACTGCGATCGTAGAAAGGATGATGGTAAACTGTTCTTATCTTTAGGAGAAGCAGAGAAGAGGTTCGAATTTCCCAGTAAACTTCGAATATCTTTATTTTAATTGACTACATGAATTAAGAATATTTATAAATGAACGTACCAATCTGGCAGAAAACACAACAGAAGATATTCTGTGTAACTAGAAAGTAGAACAAGCTCATTCCAATGATGTTTGAAGGAAATGTAAGTCTCACTGGAAGCGTAGGAGGAGTAGTTTCTACTTGAGATCATAAGGATTTCTTATAGCATCCACAAGCTACGAATCTAGAAAAAACAGGACTTCTTCATGTAAGTTTTCCATTAGCACCCACTGATTAACATAGTAGTAATCATCTCCCCAGGTTTTACTGTAACGAAAGAAGAACTGTGTCATATGATTTGTTCTTGATTCCGCTGATCCAGAAAGCACCCATGATAAGTGGCGAAGCTATGCACTTTCACCGTGATGACAATATTTTTTAAAATAAATCTCTGCGCTTACAGCGCGCTTCATCATCCAATTTTTTGAGGGAGTGAACATACAATAAACTTCGAATACTAGTAACAGTTAACTTGTGTGTTCTGAAGTCTTCTTGTTGAGAATATCCAAGAAACTGAAAACTTGATCCATTTATTCCTTGAAAGCCCTTCTCAATCAAAGTGAATAACGATGGAACAAGTGTGAGTTGTAGTATACAACAAACAAATTTAGCAACAATTATAAAATAAACACCGAAGAAGTGAGATGAGTTGTAACAATCAGAAATGCTTTATTCAGAAAATCTATAGGTATACATAAAACAATCCAATAAAATATCAAATTGTGTGTCAGCGGATTCTTAGAATCTGCTATCTCGTGTTGGGTGATGCCTTTTCGGGTCCTTTGCACAAGCATGTCATTCGGCAGAATAAAAACATGGTCGGTCGATTGTTCAAACAGAACCCAGCCTGAGCCCATTCCTACAGCCAATGAATAAATTTATGAATATTATTAGACAAAGGTACTTTGCAGAGCATTCCTTTTTCGTCTTCTTCTGTTTTGCAATCGAAAACATATGGATGCCACCTCATTCCAACAACTGCATCTCTCATTTCATTGCCGGAGGTTTCGCCGCTCGAAACTGAATCATTGTCTGTCACGTTTCTTGGTTTCAGCGTGGTGAACACATAGCCTTTAATACTAGAGATAGTGATTGATACTTCGGCATCTTGAAAAATCTTCAAATTGTGTAAAGAGTGCTGCTGGTTACCTCTCCTTTCGGGCGGAACAACAGTTTTCTCAAACGGGGAAAGCACATAACTATCTAATATTTTTGATAACATAGTAGAACCTGTAAAAAATAACGAGAATATTATCATCAAAATTTTACGAACCACTAGGCGAGGAAGTTATAGGTTGTGTTGTGGATGTTATTCCACTCTGTTCTTCCAACTGTAAATAATTATTTTAGATGTTTCAATATTTCTTAGAAGCCTTCAACCATTCCTGAACCTTCAGCCGTTTCAATGGACTCAGAAGGATAAGGTAAGAAAGTTGCTGAACGGAGCTCCGCTGATGTTGGAGGAGCAGGAGGGTGAACTGCATTCTGTTCAAACTCCGCCATTGTTCCTGACCCTTCACCTATAACTCAGTATTATCACAATATAAGAACTTCGCGCACCGGATGCAAAAATATCGTTGGAATAGAATATTGAATCATTCATACCAGAACTTTCGCTGAACTCAGTGCTCATGCTAAAGTTTAAAACGAGATGTTTCAGTTCAAAAATGAATAGCAACCTCAGTATCTGCTGTTTCTGCTCACGTATCTCCAAAGATAATGATTCTGGCTCATGGAAAGAGTTATTCGCTGATAGTACTTGTTCTAAGATAATTTCTTTATTCCCTGCCGTGGATGAAAAATCAAGAAAAGGATGAGAGGTAAAGTTATCTGTGACTGTTATTTTGAAAAATATAGAATAGCCATATTATTACCTTCATCACTTCCCGTTCTGATAACTGTTTCAACACCTTTTTTAAACTCAACTGATTTATCCGCATTCAAGGTTTTCTCTAAAAAAAATATTCCAATCTCCACTCAGCCCATCAATTACCTGAACTTTCCTGGATTTTTTGTATATTAGCCTCACCAAATATTTTTTTAACTAAAATATAAAAGATGTTACTTATTTGAAAGTGAATAAACCATCTGTTCCATTAGTCTTTCTTGAATGGCTAAAAACTTCAGCGGTTATTCCTGTCAATAAAATTAGAAACTGAAGGAGAATCATAGCCTTGCTGGAAACGAACTGATTGAAAATAGTCAATTCTTTATGGAATGAAATTTGGAAACAAACTGATGAATTCAACATTCAAGCAGCGTTAAAAGTGCGTTGAGGACAATATTTGATGTCGTCAAGATAAATCTGGATTTCTAACAATGTAAAACATGGCCATTTGAGTTCTTTTTTTTTCCGAAACTGAAGTTCTGATTGGAACAAAAAGAAAGTATATCTATATGAACAATGAGTTTGAAAACGGTCATTGTTAACGAGATTCGAAACACTATCATGAAGACTTGAATCTAGATTTATAGTGGAAAGTTTTGACTTGAAAAGACTCAAGATGAACCATTATTACGTGTCATTCAGACAATTTTAATAGGATAGCAAGAGTATAACCCAAGAACTGCCTACTAAAAGCTAAAAAACAGATATTGCCTGGCTCGATCCAAGCCATTCGCGGATGATTCCACTTCTAGCTACTTATTATTATAAAATTAACTGAACCACTAGTTTTCGAGAGGTATCAACTCATTTTGTTGACAGTAGACACTTATCTGAAAAATACTCGAGTGAACAAAATAATTTCAAGTTTGATCTTGAGGAATTTTAATTATTATGCTACTCCTGAAAATCTCTGTCTTCTACTCATGTTCGTAATTTATTCACCATTTTTTCCAGCCTTTCTGGCCGACGGGCTCTGATTGTGCTAGAGGTTTTCTTGGAGTGTTCGATACAGCCTGGCTATTACGGAACTATGGTGTCAATCAGAAAGGTAGAACGTCCTGATTTCGACTCGTGAAGATATTGTATAGGTCCACTTGAACTCATTACGGAACGCGAAAGCGTTTATCGGTTACTGACTCAAGTAACTGAAGATAGTTAAAATTAAAGAGCATCCCGGGTTGAGTTTAGAGCCTCACGAAGTTTCTAGTCTTGTAAATTGTGATAATCCGCGTCCTTGTTAGTTATTTCCAATCGTCATTTTGAAAAAAGCTTTCTCTAGTTGTATATTATATATTTGTTTCTGCTCAAATATCTCAAAAGGTATTGATCCCCCGAAAAGCTACAGTACTTTGAATTGTGCCGTGAGATTGAAAATTCTCCGCTTCCTGATGGTTGATTTAAAAAAATTTTAATAAGAGTTTTGAAAAGGCTACATGGTTTTTTTATTGTTCAAATTTTTGTTCGTAATCACTTATTTAAGACTTTAAAATGGGCAAAGTAAGAGGTGCAGCACAGATTGTAGAGCCTGCCAATATTTCTACTGCTTGGAAAGTATTACAAATGGTGTGTGAAATGTCTCAGTCTTCAACTAATCATTACCTATATCAAGAAGATAAAAGAAGAAAAAGGCTCTATAGAAAATGGTAAAATAACTAGAGCAAAACAAAAGCCTAAAATCTCGGTAACATATCTAATGAAATGGTTTACATGTCTTTATTTTCAGCCAAATTTGACTCGTAAAATGAAGCTTCAAAACGCACTGAATCAAGCCTCAGAAGAACCGATCAAGTCAAAAATAATGAACAAAGCAAAGAAGTAATCTTTTTTTATATTTTCAAATGCTCCTTTTCTTAGCGGAAATTTAGTAGCACTCGATTGTGAGTATGTGGGTGGAGGCTATAAAGGGAATGATGACATTTTGGCGAGAGTTTCTATTGTCGATTCCGTAAGCTATTCTCAATAACCAAAAGTTGATTTATGAAAATTAGGAGGGAGAAGTAATTTATGATACGTATGTGAAACCAACTGAAAAAGTTATCGATTATCGAACAACTGTAAGTGGAGTCCGTCCAGGAAATTTGGTGAATGGTTTCACGAAAAGCAGTTACCTATTTTTACTTGTTTTGCCTAGGAAAAAGTTTTCAAACTGTTCAATTCGAAGTGTCTAAACTTCTCGAAGATAAAGTTATTGTTGGACATGCTATTCATAATGACTTCAGGGTTTGTTGGCGGACAGAGTTATGTGTGCACTGTTTATATTTAAGGTTTTGAACATTGCTCATAGCAAAAAAAGTATTAGAGACACTGCTAGATGTAATCTTTTAAAAAAGCTAGCTAACTTTGAAGGAAAAGTAGGTTCAAATAATTGTTGTTTGTCATAAAAAAATTCAGGTACCTTCCTTAAAAAAACTGGCAGAGTCTGTTTTAGGCATAGAGGTGCAGAAAGGAGAGCATGATTCGGTATGTATGAGTGTTTTATAATCTCTTATGTTGTTATAGATAACTGATGCTCGTGTCGCTTTACGCCTATATGAAGTTGTCAAGAAAAAATGGGAAGCGGAAATCAAACGTTATCGTCTGTGAACAAGTTGTTTTTGTTGTTTTGTTCATTTTTTGCTTATATTGTTGAGTTGATAAAAAAGGTAATCATTCACATTCTATGTCGAGTTTTATTTGGCTGTCCAAGTTCTGCTTCTTGCATTAATGAATGTTTAAAGTCGGAAACATGGACTAATATTATTTCCAACACTGTACGTTTGTTTAGAATGATGGTAATCCTCGTACGATTCGTGCATATTTTTTTCCTTCAATTTTATGTAAAGGGGAGAGGACAAGGGATGGTTGTCACTTTTCCGACTCTTCATTTCTCATATTGTACATAGCAAACTTTGCTTGACGCGGTCGCATTCAATGCAGCTCTCTATACACAGCAGAGGGAGTGAGCGTGAATGCGAAGGAGAATCTTTTGCTTAACTAGACCACCTTTTTGTTGTGGCGCGTTTCGAATCTTTCTTGTCTTGGACGATTGAAATAGAATAGTGTTTCACGATTAAAGAGAAGATCTATGTTTTTGCTTTCGTCAATTTCGAATATTATTACTTGATGTGTTTCTTTCAATCATATTTTTTTCACATTTAGTGTTTTTATTCAGAATTTGCTAAGTAAAATAAATGATTTGAAGCTAGTGAAAAAGAATATGGATGCTTCAGCCCTATTCGACGCATTCGTTTCAGCATCAACGTTTCGCACAATTCAGCAAACATTTTTACAGCTATGTCTTGCTTTAGAAATTGACGCATCTGATGGTAAAAATATCTATCAAGGGTGATATTATTGTTTTGTAATACTTTTGAATATTTTTCTATTTGAGTCTTCGCCAATTGAAAGACTGGAAAGCGGAAAAATTATGGAAGCTTCTAGATAAAAGGATTAATCAGAAGGAATACCTTCAGCAAAGAGCGGGCGACAAACTAACGACCCTAATAATCGGAGCCGGTCTAGTCTTGGTTTTCTCTGTTTGTCATTCTTGCTTTTCAGGACCGTGTGGTCTTCGTATGGCCATTGAATGTGCACTATTAGGGAATAGAGTGGTTGTAGTGGAGCAGAGAGAAAAATTTAGCCGAAACAATGTTCTACACCTTTGGGAGTTCGTAATACATGACATCAAAGCTTTGGGAGCAAAAATATTCTACCCAAAGTTCTGTACAGGGAGCATTGAGCATATCAGTTTTGTTTTTCAAATATAAAGGGGAACAGTTGTATAACTCTCAGGCATTCGTCAGCTACAATGTGTTTTGCTGAAAGTTGCTCTTTGTTTCGGAGTACAGATCCACGAAGGGGTATCATTCAAGGAAATTGTATTTCCTACCAAAGAATCAAGTATTCCATAATTTATTTTTATTCGTTTCACTTTCCCTTGTCTTTAGACTGTGGGTTCAAAGCTGCATTTGAACCCTCGGAACATATCTTGTCTGAAATGGAATATGATGTACTCATTGGTGCAGATGGTAAAAGAAACACTGTACCTGGTTTTCGGAGAGATGAGTTGAGAGGGAAGTTAGCTATAGCGATAACAGCTAACTTCATCAATAGAAGAACTCCAGCGGAGGAGAAAGTTTCAGAAATAAGGTTGTTGAGCATTCAGATGTTTCTTGACGTTCATCTGTTAAGTGGAGTTGCTTATATCTTCAACCAAGCCTTTTTCAAAGAAATGTATGAAACTACCGGGGTGGATCTGGAAAATATTGTTTACTACAAGGTTTCCTTTTTTTTTGGTTTTAAGATTTTTTTCTATTAGGATGAGACCCATTATTTCGTGATGTGTGCGAAAAAACATAGTTTATTGGAAATGGGAGTATTGAAAAAGGTTTTCATAATTTTGAACGTGAATCATAATTTTGTTCTAGGATTGTGATGATGCTGTGAGTCTTTTAGCACCCAACAACTTGGACAAGGAAGCTCTATGCGCTTACGCAATGAAGGCTGCAAATTTCGCAACAAGAGGTGTTTAGCAACAATCATCTCTACATTCTAAAAGTTCCAGGCGCCTTGCCTTCGCTAGATTTTGCAGAAAATCATAGAGGGGACAAAGATATTGCAGCTTTCGACTTTACAAGCCTCTACTCTGCGAAACATTCCGTACGTCTTGTGGAGGGCAATGGGAAGCGTTTGTTAATGGGTATTGTTGGTGATTCTCTTCATGAGGTTTCTCTGCTTTGCTAGCACTATTGAAGTACAAAACACCTTTCCAGCCTTTCTGGCCGACGGGCTCTGGTTGTGCTAGAGGTTTTCTTGGAGTGTTCGATACAGCCTGGCTATTACGGAATTATGGTGTCAATCAGAAAGGTAGAACGTCCTGATTTCGACTCGTGAAGATATTGTATAGGTCCACTTGAACTCATTGCGGAACGTGAAAGCGTTTATCGGCTACTGACTCAAGTAACTAAAGATAATATGCACAAGTTACTAAACAAAGTATGTTACCGAGTGTTAAGGTTTATATCTATTGAATTTAGTACACAATCGATCCCCGCACAAGGTACATGCACCCCGGGTTGAGTTTGGAGCCCGACGAAGTTGTTAGTCTTGTATATTCTGATAATCCGCGCTCTCGTTAGTTTTTTCAATTATCATTTCGAGACACTTTTTTAAATATATATTGTATATTTAGTCACCACTCCCGTTTCAGTTCCTGTTAGCGAACCTTTACCTTTGAATAATCAATTATCCGCTCATTCTCGCAGCATACCAAGTATATCACGGTACTCATTATGGAGGTTTTGTTCTCATGTTCTCATGTCTTACAAATTGAAAGTATATGATCTTAACAAAAGGTGAATTTAAAAATGGCTTATTTGTTACAAGAATACTGTAGCTGGAATGATGGACTAGCATTCGGTGGACTGATTGCGAAATTCGCTCCAAAGTCGTTGGACTACTTTAAAATTTTATCTTTAGACGATGCTCATCAACGATTGGAGGTACTGTTAATGAGTTTATATAAACATTGAAGCTTTTTAGATTTGCTTCGAAGCTGTGGAAACACATTTTAATGTGCTGAAGCCATGTAGTCCGAGTTCCTGGGAATACTTGAAGGAGAGCAAAAAAATGGAATATATTGAAAAAATTCTAACCGTTATAAGGTACAGTCTTAACCTACGGTATTGTCACTTGGATTTTATAGGCAGGATATAAAACTTGTTCAGCAGTGTCTGATCACTCCGAAATCTTTCAAACGTAAAATTGTTGAGAAACCTCGTCCGCGAGCTTATCGTCGAGCAACACAGCCTATCGAAAAGCTAGTCTCAGATCTTCTCGAATCTTTCAAAGGAGATGAGAATAAGAACAATGTATCGATCCTTGAATTTTTTAAATTGTTTTTTTTTCACTCAAACAGAAGAGCAATAATGGTATAGTTAAACGATACGGTCGACTTAAACGTCAAGAGAGTGATCCATCTTCGAGAAGTATGGGAGATACGTTCTCTGAACAAGGAATGAAGAATGTCCAAGAAGTTTTCAAGCGGAATGATTTTATCATAAAAGTATTTTTTTACTCGTTAGCTTTTATCATGTTCCAACAATAGGATAAAAAGTTGTTAGATGATCAAGAAAAGATCTGGGAAGGTTCGGTTAGCCATGAGCCGAACAATAGAAAAATGTGTGATAAACCTGACGGGTCCCGGTTTAAGGAGAATCGTTGGAATAATCTGAACTTTCATGAGAAAGAGAATAGTTTCAAGGTGATCATCCCATTTTTATTATGTATATTACATCCACTTACCTCAGACAACTGCACATCTTGAAAGGAACTCTGCTTCGGACTCTAATAGTGTTCAAAAGCAAACACTTTGTGATATTTGTGAAAAAGTACTCTAACTTCAATTTTGAGATATTCCTTGTGTTCTACTTATTAAGGTGGTTTATTTGACGGAAAGAGTTCAAGTCGAAGCAGTTTTCATTCACAAAAACTGTTTTCGATGCTCCATCTGCTCTCAAGTTCTTCGTGCTGGAGAATATGGAAGGGATAAAGAATTAGACATTATTTATCCGAAAAAGTAAGAATCATATTTTTCCCTGTTAGTTTTCATATTTAGATTGTTCTGCAATGTTCATTTACGAGTTCCCCTCAAGTACAAAATTAGTCAAATAGAAAGAGTAGATAGGAAACGACTTTCTATGGCTATACCTCCAGTGAAATCCAATGAGTAAGATATTATAACAAGTTTGTCAATTTTTTCCTCTAGTTCTGCGGAGGATGTTCCTAATATCAGATTCTATCCAACACTTTCAACACCACAGCGTTTAAAAGAATCTCGTGCCATAATTTCTCCCATTTCTGAACTTACAAGAGAAACACTGAAAACTCCTGAACGAGCTGAGTTTGGTAATCATATAAAAAAGCCAACAGAGGTTAGTTTGAAAATTCTTTTAAATTCAAGTCCAAGCTATTCATTTTAGAATTCAAAACTTGATGAATCAGATAGTGATGATGAGGAGGCAAATGTCGGACACATGCATGGTACATTTGTCAAAACAACAATAAGGCGACTTCTAAATATTTTTAGATCAAAAAATTGATACCGATGAAGATCTAAGTATATCCGATTGTGATAACTTGGAAGAAGCTGATTTAGATGAGTTCCAAAATTCAGTGTTGCAGCTGGACGATGAAAACCCGGAAATGCCAGTAACTGATGAACAGGTAAAGTTTTTTGACCTAGCTCTGTTATTCTTTAATTTTCTTGAGTTGGTATCTATAATTGACCGCATGAACCAAAGACGAAGAAGTCTGCTTCCAGACGGTTCATCTACGACAGCTGAGAGCTTAAAACACGATGTAGGCAGCTTCTTATATTTTTACCATTCTGTATGTTATAGTATATGTTTGATCCTCCTCTCTCACCGAAAATCAAACTGAGGTCAACGACCACTGATCGAAAACTTGACAGAGACAAAGCTCACAGCATTGCTACAGTCCCATCTACAGTAGGTTTTTCGGAATTTAGGACAGATTCGAATGATGATTTGAGGAAGGTATGCGAGCCATTTTTTGCTTCTTAGCTTTTTCAACTCAGAGAAAAGAAGAAGAATTAGAAAAGCTGAAAAATGAAATGAGGGTGAAAGCTAGAATGAAGTCTGATTATGAGTTAGGAATTAAAAATGACCAGAGTGGGTCCTCAAAAAGAGTTTATGACGAATGTTCTACCACTGATTCTGTTAAGGTATTTTATTTCGCTGGATTTTGTTAATGGTTTTCTCTTCTTCAGCCTCGATCCAGCTCTTTATTCACACAAATGCCATCTCTGAACAAAGATTCAATGCTGTCAAGTAGCGTACCTTCTCTAGTCAGAATGGTGAGATAAACTGTGAATACTGCTGTAATCTTGATTTCTCAGCAACTCAATGATTCTGAGTTTCACTCGGACTTGGAGATATGCCTATCTCCTGAGAAAGTTACTAATATTGCTCCTGATATAGAAAAAGAGAGAAAATCAGTTTTTCAATCTAGCGTGTTGCACATCGAGAGCAAAAAAGAAACTGGCATGTTGGGATCGCCTTACCATTTGTTCAAGAGAAAAGAGAAGAAAAAAAGGGAGAGCAATTCACATAACTGTTGTACAGCGGTGAACTCGGATGTTATGGAACTTCCAAGAGTGGCTACGGTCCCCCCAGTACCCAGAACAAGCGTGGACCCATCAATAAACGTTCACGAGAAGCTCGATCCTGTTGAAGAATCTGTACTTGCTCACATACCCTCTGATGCTTCAACTCTGAAGCAGTTCCATAAGAAAGCTCTAAAACTCAAAAGGTTTCATTTTTGTACGATCTTGACATGGTTAATACAGCTCGGCTCAGAGATCGTGATCTTCAACTTACACTCAACGCCCAAGAATTGCAATTGACTATCGATAGGAATGACGTTCGAATAGAGGAAGTCAAAAAACAGATCGAAAAAAAAGCAAAATTACTAGACACAGGTATCAAACTTTCTCTAATACTAATATCAGTTTCGTACAGAGCCTACTAATCAGATGGAGCTTATTCGTTGGTTAGAGTTGGTCAAGGAAAGAGACTCTTTGACATTCACAAATAAAGGAAAGCAGCTTGAACTTCTCAAAATGAAATTGCATCTACGGTATCGTGAGCTCAATAAGAAATGTTCCCAATCAGAAGAGATGGCTGATGTAATAACAATGAATTTATTGTTTTTAATTATATGTTTGAAGGAAAAAACACTGAGCGAAATGCTCCGAGCTGTACACGAGAAGACTGAAGTAGATGCACTTCTGAAAACTTATCAAAGGGAATCCGTTAAAAGGTATAACCATTAATGCTAAGGTTCGGATTAATTTATTCCATCTTGCAGTCCACCCCGGATTGAGGACGTATTGCGAAATAAAAAGTTTTGTTATCACAACTTCGGTACAAACTACAAGTTTGATTCCATGTTGTAAACTACCGCCGCACTTATAATTTTGTTGCTCATTTATAATATTATCCGTGCCTTGCTTCATGTGTTGCTCACCGTACACAATACAATCTCACCTTTAATCATTCTAGTCAGCATTCCGAATGTGAATATACCACGAAATATTATTGTTCTTATCCATAAATGACATGTCTTTGATAAGCAGCGTGCATCATACAAATGTTTAGATTCATGAAAATATTTCGAAAGTTAACGTTTGTGTTTTCACTATTCTGTTTTTAAGGTGCACATGAAGGCTAATTCTCATTCTCTTAGTGAGAGTATTCATGGTGAGAAAAACGCTGTTCTGAAAAACCCGAAAATGATTATAGAAAAACATGGACTAGATGAAGATTTTCTTCATGAAATTGTTAGGCAGCTCTCAAGAAACTCTTTATCAAGTCTTCTTAGGTAAATACCAACAATCATAGTTATGACTTCTCTAAGGTTCCGAGCTGTAAACAAGTTTTGTGAAAATATCGGCAACAGAGCTATTGCTAACACTTTGAATAAGACTGTTGACGCCAGTGTTGTTTTTTCTAATCAAGTTGGTTTGGGAAATGAGATAAATGTAAACTCGATTCAGAACCCTTTGATATACATGATGGGCGAGAAAAATCAGCATAGCTGTCTTCAATTGCACGATGATGTTCGTAGACTGTTGAACCGTCTTGAAAAAATTGGACAAAGTCATGGAGATACGAGTTTGAACCTTAGTTAGCCTCCGGACAGTTTCTCGCAAAGTTTCTCTCTTTCAGCTAACTTCCAACTTTCGAAAATGAGATGGCTGAAGAATCGTGACGTAGAACTGAAAAGATGCTCAGCTATTATACAAAAACGAATAAAGAAACTTTATCAGAGCTATTATCAGGGGTATAGTTTTTTTCTATTCAACTTTTCATATTATATTAAGGACCGACTCTTTTGTTTATGATGACTGCTTCTTGAGACCGTCGCGTTTCTTAAGTATAATATCGAAACAAAGCTGTCATATTACCCAATTAAACTTAGGAGATATTAAGGTTCTGATTTGATTTTTATCCATCCTGATAAACTCTTTCCCGTATATTCAAGAACACATCAAAACTGGCTATGCATGAAAGGATTTTTCCCTACCTTGATAACTTGGAAGTACTTGTATGGACAAGGGCAGAGTCGAAATTTGTACAAGTAACACTCAATTTCTGTAAAAAAACTATTTCAATATTGAAGGTTCTTCCAAATCCACATAGATTGAAACGTATTTCAATAACATTTCGCCGCGGTCATCTATTAGTCGAGCATATTGGTCCTATTTTGAACTGCCAGGGACTGGAGCATATGTACCTAGGATTCCGGCCTCCGAAATATGCGTTAGTTCTTATTCGAACATCGACTACATTGGTTATTAATGTACAGTACACGCTTCGATATGGAAGTTCTTCTCAATAGTTATCAGTTGTTTTGGAACAGACGAAACTACACTCCAAGAAATATGTATGATGTTCCTGGGTTTATCCCTGTCAAAGTTTCAGATTCTTCATTGGTTTGGTAGTATGAAGTGCGATCTTTCATTGTCTTTCAGGACGGTAGAGATTACTGCTTTCGCGCTTTCCCGCATATGAAGAGGATTGGGTTTTGGAACAGCCCTTCTAGTGTTTGAACTTATAGATTGTAGATATTGTATGAACTTAGTTCCAGCTCTTTCAAGCGATGTGCGATCAGCAGTTCTACTACGATACTATACAATGGGGAGAACTCAATCAAGATTTGAATCACCTCTGCTCCATTGATTCAGTTTTGGAGGTTTCTATTTCTTACATATAATTCATTCCTAATTCGAGAATTTAGAGCTTGTTCACTTATGAAGCTGTTCAAAGTTTTGATTATCGTTTTGCTGATCATGCGAAGGTTTAAAAAAGTTTTTTTCTTGATTTAAAGCTTGATAATAGTTATATCTCCATTCTATGCCGGTAGTTTCTCTTGAATATTATATACCGCAGTTGATGGCTTTATTGGGGAAGGTATTTTATTTAGTTTTTTTTTAAAAAATAAACTCATTCATTGTCTCGAGGTCATGAATGATGTAAGATCCCTAGAGCTCTTCATTAAATCGTCATCAGACTTGGCAATGCCGAGTGGATGGTTAATGTCAGGTATTCATCCACGAAGATGTTCACCAATTTTCACAAGAATGACTCACTTCGCTTTCCATATTGATAACATGTGTTTGGTATGCCTGAACACTCTTCCTAAATACCTAATATTATTTCAGTTAACAAATCTCGACGTACTACTACCCCCGACATTAACTAGTTTAACACTTTCTTTCATAGTTTCTCTCAGTTCGAAAAAACAATTCTTAGACTCTCTACTAAGCTTCATTGATAAGTTGGATGACATAAATAGATTTCCGGACATCGAGGAATTTCATGTACAGGTCAGTTGGAAAGATTCAAACATGCCTTTATTTCGGGGTTAGATTTACGGAATCACAAGCTTTGAAGCGGTTCTGACACACGTCATTGAAGTTATACCTGACTTGAAGAAGCTATCGATCCTTTGTTTACCAACATCAAAGAACAAGTAGGGAGTCAATTCATTCATTACGGTACGATGTTGTTCAGTACTGATATCATTGAGCTTCTAAAAAAAACAATGGAAGCTTGTAAAAATTTGAAATCGCTGTCTCTATGTCCTAGTCTAATAAACAGGTTAACAGGGCTGTCGGAATCCCAACCCGCAGGTTCGTAGATACATCCAATCATTTTTTAATTTTTTCGAATATTCATGAACTAGGAATGCTTTTTTTGATTCAGACTTTTTCCGGTGGAAAGCTGAATTGAGTAACTTTTATTCCAAGAACAACCTCGTTTTCAATCAGGGGTCAATTGCTGTTTCCAGTCTCCCTGTGTGCACTGGATTCGATAACTATGTTGTGCCTGCAGTTAACTTCGAAGAGAATTGTTCGGAGTCTGAATGCGCTGTGATATTATTAATTTTTTTCCGTATTCTCATGGTATTTCAGTATGATGTTTCCGAACGAGAGAAAGAAAGAAATGATGGCCTTCTATCAAAAGAATATGGAGAGAGTATTTCGAACGATGAAGATGAGGAGAACGATTCTTTTGTGGTTGACGATTCAGAAGTTGAATCAGAAGAAGACGAATTAGATTTGCTAGAAAAAGCTTTGGAGAAAGAAAATGAGCGTTTTTTCAAAAAAGTAATCCCAGCATTCTAGGAAAACAAATTATGTACTATCTCAGGATGCGAGTAAAAGGAGAAGAGTGGTTTCGGAAAGAGAATCTACGGATGAAGAAGATGTGATTGTTTTCAAAGCTAAACGAAAAAAAGTTTGTGAAGAAGACGATGAAGAGGAGCATTCACAGTCAGAGAGCTATACTGATTTTGAAGATGAAGCAGAAAGAGATGAACATGAAAGGGGAAGAGTTGGATTTTTCAATCTATTTCAACGATAGTCATTCTATTGAAGTGTCCGTTCTTGGATGTAGAGGCTGAAGAAGATAACGAGGTGGAGTCCGAGACCGAAACAGAAGAGGAACCTTTCTTAGAAGAATTAGAAAGTGACACTGAAGACTGTGTGGTAGTTACTTTGCTTGTTGTTTTAGCACAAAGTTTTTTCTTCAGCGACATGCTGTAGAAATTAAAAACTCAACTGTTCGCTCCCAAATCGTACGAAGAAAAAAAATTATCGGTAGTTTTAATATGGTATCAGATACATTCTTTTATTTTTTAGATTCAGATAGTGAGTAATATATACTTTAGATTGATCTATTTAAAATTACCTCAAATTGTATCGTTAATTGTTTCACTTGAACTGACTGTTAAGAATTTCTATTCGCTTTCGTTGTTCAACTTGCTTCAGGGAACTTGTTTCATATCAATTTAAAAGTTTTTTTTTGTGCAAGCGGCTGTGAAACAACTGCTACTCCGTGTACTCGCATAGTCACAATGGCATCTGAAGATGTTTTCTGCAACAGCTGTTTTAAATTCTTGTGCGACCAACTGTTTTTATCTCGCTGAGAGTGTTTTAATAGTTATGTGTTCTGTTATAACTTCAAACACTACCATTACATCAGCGAGCTTTTTACGTAAAACATCTGGAACTTCTTTCATGTTCTTGTTTTACATATGGCTCTCGAGTTCCATCGATAACCATTTGTGGAACACAACGTAAAAATGGAGAACACGACAGACAGTACAAAAGTTTAACGTTTTGCATCGTTGAGATTCATTCGTCTTTTTCGAATAATTTTTGTCTTACAACACAGTGGATGAAGTAGAATAATTACTCAACGGAAGAGTAGAAGTTTCGAATCATAATACAAGTTGTAGTTTCGGTACAATTTTTAGGTACAATATTACGTAACTCATTTTAATGTTTTTGCGAGTGCTGTATCAGTTGTTTGAAAACGCTCGACAAATCAGTTGCTGATGGATGAGCATTGGGCAGAGCCTGGCAGTCATGTAATTTACTACCAGCTTCACCACCTCTGCTTTCTCTAGTTTTATCTCCACCTCCACAACATGGGCTAGTAGTACTGCCTCAGTATTTTATTCCGTTTTAGAAGCGTTTATAGGTGCACTTTTGCATTCACACCAGTCGTCTTTCGTTTTGAATTTTTCGGTTCTGTCATTTTATTTATACTATTCAGCATGTCTTATGAAACTGTATCGGTTCGTATGAATCGGAGTGACAGCTCTATCAGATGGGGTTTCGTTCTATCTACATCAGGAAACCGAATAATAATTCAGACAGTTTGTATAATTTTTCATTCTGTACTATTTAACAGTTAGGTTGAACCTGATTCTCTGTCTGAAAAGGCAGGTTTGAGAAATGGAGATATTGTGGAAACGATTTCTGGAAGAAAGGCTGCATCCATGGGAATCCAAGAAGCGAACGTAATGGTTAGCCAAGCTCGTTATGAAGTTTACTTCACCTTACAACGGTTTACAAGAAAAAAAGTTTGATTGAAAAAGTTAAAGTAATCTTTAAGTTACGTGACATCACACTCTTGCTTGCCTTGGACTTTGTCAGAAAAAGACAACAAACTCATTGTCGATGATATACAGCCAGGCTACGGTACTACCCATAACTCCTTCAGCGCCAGACAAACAGGACTACCAACTGGCTCGTTCAACACATCTTCCAATTACTGTTCAAATCAGCAATATAGGTATTTTTTCCAAATGAAAATGGTATAGCAGGTTCTAGTTATAATCACAACTATGAGAAATCATCATAAAGTTTATATTTTCTATTTACACTCTAAGAAGCATAGTAGCTACTTTTGAAAAGCTTGCATTCCGAGAAGCCGTGATAAACACTCATACGTTTTCTATACTCAGCGAATCAAGAATATTTTTTTCTGTTCTGCATTTCAGTTCTTCTGCCATTCTAAATGCTGCCAATTGTAATAATTTCCGAACTTCTGCTCTGCCACGCACTTCTACTACTCCTAATCAAAACCACCACAGTTACAACGACTCTAGACAGGTATGCACCTTTTATTTAATCTCATTGGTTAATATTTTCCGAGCCCAAAACCATTTGGTAGCCTTTACAATACAGCAAAAAATACGTCGGGGACAGCTTTTTCACCGAGTAGCACTTCCAACAATTGCTCGGGCAATCAAATTAATGCCAACTTGTGTCCAAGCAGTTCCAATCGGAATTCTGTAAAGTTCACAGAGTGCCCCGTTGAAAAGGGTTCATTTCCTGAATATAGTTTTTCGGAAGCAAAGATTCAAAGGTTGTCCACAACAATTGTTTGTTATATATTTTTTTTATTTTCAGTTTTGATCCACCTGCACCTGGCATCACAGTAAAGCCTTCTACTTGGCCCTCGAATCAGCAAACATCAATACAAACTTCTTTCTCAAGTAATAATGACCCTAGGGTTGGAAACAGAAGTCAGAGCAGCTTATCTCCTGGTAGGTGATGTTTGTTATTTTACATTCGCATATATTTCATACGTTTCAAAAGTACATTATGTATACAGACTTTAGGAACACGTTCGAAGATGCGCTAAAACAATGATTATAGGTGGGTCACGTGTTCGTTTCAATTCACCGTCATCCCGGACGCGTCGAGACTTGTCTCCTAATTCATCGATAGAACATTTGCAGTATAATTCACCTATGAATCTTTACTCATCAGATGCTGTGGCTGAGCAATATATAATGCAAACAGGACGTGCATTAGAGTGAGTTTAAGGCATTTTTTGAACTGTGAATCTGCTTACCAATGTAACCTCACGGAGTTCAGTTTTCCATTACGTTCAGACACTTCGTGAAGGTAAAGTATATTGAAACATTCGATTTCAGAGGTCAGAGATCACAAAACAACACTCCGGCGTATCTGAACTCTGAAACAAAAAAGGTGAACACTTTACTTATCGAAGTTAATTTTTTTTTCAGTATATCGAAGAAGTAGAAGGTCGTATGCATCGGGGACTCTCCCCTTCTTGCCAGAGCTCATCTTTCAAACGTATCAGCCAAGCTGTAGGAGCTCCTATTCAATAATCAAATGAAGAAATCGACATAGGTTTTTTCGCATGCAGTAACTTTTTCCTTTGATTTATATGTATTACATATTTTCTTTCATGAGAATGCAAATAATGAGTGCGTAGGCTTTCGAAAAGATTATCTCAATGAAGATTGTGGTAAACAAACAGTATAAGCTTTTAAGATAGAAGATGTTTACAAAATAAATGTTTATATTGCTTTCATATGAGTTAGAACAGTATCACTCTAAACAAGGTTGCCAGGCAGCTGTTCGACGGTCGTCACTGATCTGGAAGAGTTGTTTGATTGAGCTAGTAAAAAACATTACAAAGTGGGTGCTAGTGACTAGTGTATTCAGTGAAGCATTTGACATTTCCATTCATTTTCGAAGTGAAACTTTTTATTGAAACTTCGCGGCGACAAGCAAATGCATAGATAAAAAAGATAGGCTGAATAAAAAGTTTAATACTCTATATCTACCAACTTTGTGCTTTTATCAGAGGGCGATACATAAATATTCGACTTGGGAAATGGTACTCTGAAACTAAGTTATTATCATTATCATCTGACCATCTTACCTTCGAGCATTATTGAGTTCCACTCTCTGTCTTGCTGTTCGCATCAGTTTACTATCCTTTATGCAAGCAGACCACGCATAGGTCAAAACAGCAAAAACGAACGGGAAAACATCAAGGAAAATTAGAAGAACTACTGTGTAGGATGGGAAAAGCGAGTTCTTCAGTTTTGGGATACAAGCTTGCTTAATGAGGTATACGTAAAAGAGAATAATACAGTAATATATCAACACACCTGCAAGTCAAACTGCAATAGTGTCTCATGAGGATGAAATTCGCATGCAAAAATGTTTTGAATATCATTTATTTGATACTCATCTCGTGGATAAGCTTCGAGGAATAATCTGTCCACCATCTATGAAATTGTTTTCTCTATTGGATACACATAAACAGTCACCTGTGGAAACGCAACAGCTCCCCAAAGGAGTGGATGAACAAGATAGAGAAATTGGGCAACACAGAAAATCAAGCTTATCAAACATATAACCTCAAATGTATAATATACGGTTGCGAATGAGAACAAGCACATACACGATAAATAAGCTTGACTAGGTTTCCTTCTGCCCATTGGCAGTGTACGATCAGGAGTATTGGACTAAGTATCAAACAAATTATAATGTTCCAGATGAAAAGATTCCATACTGTATCATTAGTCTGATTCTAGGAATAAGATCAGGGAACACAGTTCGCATACCTTCTCCAAAAGATAGGCATCACTTTCTAACTCCTCGACGGTCATCCATTTACGTCCATTAGAATCAACTCCAGAAGAATTTTCTTTCGGATAGTTCTCATCCAATGCATTTTTCAATTCCTCAAAAAAAAGGTAGTTTTGTTAAATCTTCGTCTCTACCTTGGCAATCTGATGAGTTCGATTAACATAAGAAGTAAGGTGCGAATGAACACCCTTGTGTATAACACCATAGATACTCAAAATAGATCCAATTACGAATAGACATATGAAAATACATAACCCCAAACGAGCATCCAGCTTAGACTTGTATTTTTTTATACTCTGAAAAATATTGGTTCAAGTAGTTGAAGAAGGATTAGTACAACGAAATCTATCATACTATAATGTCTTACCCGACTATCATGGGAATTCATTTTCTATACGTTTTCCTGTAGAGATATGTTTTACTTAGAGCAAGATATACCCAACTAAAGAATGGTAAAGAATGCCAACGTAGAATGGGAAGAAATCAATGATTGAGAGAGAAAACATTTAAGACTACAACAGTTGACTGCAATTGTAACATACCTTGAAGAAACTCGTTTTTTTTTCTCATCAAATAATCAATCGAAGTTTATTTTTCGAAGCTTTTTCAGACATAATAAACCTTTTCGTTCCTTTCTTCCAAACTTTACATCAAAACACGTTATTTCAGCGAGTGAAACATAATTGAGAAAGGCAAGAACAGTTCAAAAAACTACTTAGGTTGATTTCAAAAATGAAATAAGTTATAGTTATTATGCAGAGGCAAAAGCCGTAACATTATAGAATGAATAAAACAATAAGAAATGAGCAGGTTTTTCGATATATGTTCTCGAGATTCAAGTTCAAGCTAGAGGAGACAACGGAAAAGTTAGCATAGCTAAATAAACACTGAAGAACATTTACCGATATGTTCCACTTTTTCTTAATGCTGTGCATGGTTGCATATCAACCAAGTCACAAGTTCACCCTGAGAGTTTCGGCCGTTTGAACTTGGTGTATCAAATAGGAAATTATGCTATATACAAGTAACACTAATGTTCTAAAATCTAAGGAGAGAAATGAACACCTTGTTTGCTCTCTTTCAAGTTGTGTTTCTAACTGCATCTATAACTCTTTGAGAATTGTGAGCTCAAACAATCAGAAGTGTAAAAGAGGCAAAAAATGAGCTGAAGCTATATAACTAAAAGCTCAAATGAAAAATTCGAGAGAAGATACATGAAGAAAATTCTTGCCAGAAAAAAAACATGCACGGAAAGAGAGGGAAACATCCAAATTCTTATCAACTAATAGCAGTGCAAAACGGGTTGTTGATGTTATCAGAATTGGAAGTTCAACTAACCGGTGAATTTCGTGTGTGGACGCTCTGAACACCTCCTCCTGTTAAATTCCCACTTCCTCGATGATACTCTCGAATAGAGTTAGGTGATTCCGATCCCAACGACACGGTTCTAACAAAACAACATCAATTAAAAAACACCTAGTACTCTTAGAGGTTATTACTTTATCGACCCTGAATCTGGTTTAGTTTCCATTGAGCAAGATGTCTAAAAAACGAACTGTTATTTAAAAAATTTGACATTCCTTTTGAATTAATTGAAAATAGGAGTTCTACGAATGAGAAAAATTGTTTCTCTTACTATGAAAATAAAAAAATTAGAGAGACTGGGTCGTTCAAAGAAATCTATACGAATACCTAAATCCCAAGGCAATTATACCTTATGACAACAAGCATAACACATAGAGAGTGTTGGAAGAAAAAAAAAGAGAGAACATCACAAAGGTAGCTTCAATGTCTAAAGCCTATTGCTCGTCTTTTTGATTATACTTTCAAGGAACAAGGGTTGCGTACTCAAACTCAACTCACTTTTTCGGAATCATCTTGACAAAAATGAGAAAGCGCTGCGCTGTGACCAGGGAACGGGTTGATCACGTAATGAACTTTCATCCTGCGTTAGATTCTAGGTGTATTGTTTGAAACATATCGATTATTAATGCTTTTTATCCAAGAAAAATATTTCTTTGAACAGTGTTTCACATGATATTAATTAAAGTTACATATGGTCACAAAAGAGCATTGCATAAATCCGATTACACTTTATTCTAGGTAGCTAAAAAGGTAGAAAAATCAAAAGAGTTACACATGAAAACAGATAGAAAGGCATAACTGGCTTTTCTGTTCATTACAGTTGAAGAATGGATAGCTACTAAAACGGATAGCTGTCAATAGAAGAGTAAAACTTAACAGAGACGAGAGAAAAATGGGAGAATTTCACTCTTTGCATTCGTGACTGAAAATCAAGGACGAAGCCGTAGATTCAGATGTTTTTACTCGAAATAACAATGAAATGTCAACTTCTGAAATCAAGAAAGTATAATAAAGATGGCACTGAGATACTAAAAGCGTAGTGGAAGTTACATTACTGCTACTTGGAGCATCACATTTTGATGAAAAATCTTTTAATAGAAATGACAACGTTCGCAGAAAATCAAATCAATCAGCCAAGTTAGGGAAGCCATTTAGTGCAACAAGATGATAAATCATTGATTGATCTCAAATTTATTAATATTGGATCTGTTTAGACAAATCAGTTGTTAGCAACCTGTAGCAGATATTGAGGAGATAGGATAAGCGCTGATTGTATTTCTGAGCAATTATTTTTCCTATTCTCGCCATTCACATTTAGACGGATGATTACTAGTTTCCGATTGAACTTATTCTTTGTTTAATAGCAGCATATGACATCAAAACTCAAGTAATCTGTTTGATATTTCTGAAATCTTTATTTACCATTTGATTATTTTTACACTCATAACATTAAATGATTTTTCATTCATTCTATAAATACACTTATCTTATTCAATATTTTTTATTTTTCTGTTCTCGTTCATTTTGTTCTTACTATTTCTGTTACTTATTTCGTTTATGAAAAAAAATTTCAAGATTCTGTCCTAATATGTAAAAATTCAATTCAAATTCCTATCTAAATTGATGTTGACATGAAGCTCCTCCCTTTCAATATCCCAATGCTGCTATTCTGCACGTAGGCTATGCTCCCGTCAATCTCTGACCAGTTGGCACAAGTTTAAAAGAAGCCTTTTAGACTTGTTCGGAAGCTGTTTCTCTTTCTTTCTTTTTTTTTTTGCAACGATTTCTTTCATTTTGCATTCAAACTCAAACACTTTCTTACCAGAAGTCAGTTTCTGGAAATTTAAATATTAGAATATCATATTAACTCCTATGTCGTTAAGTTAATCAACCAACATTTAGTTTTTTTCTATTTTTTCTTGTATAAATATAATGGAAAGGCAAGAGTAACTAAACAAAACTAAATAGTTATCAATTCAACACGTCCGAAGAGAAGCAGAACTCATCAGATCTGAGCCAGTCAATATAAAATCTCTCGCGTACGTTAATATTGAAAACAGAGAAAAAAAAAGAAAGGGGGAAGTAAGAAGACTTGTCAATATGCTTATAAGTTTTGAAATCAATTCTCCATTCTAGAATTCGTTCTCTCATAACTTTCCTGTGGTCGAAATAAATTTTGTTCATCTACCACTTTTCATTAACACTTTTCTTCATTCTTTGGAGCAATAAAGACGTTTAATCTGTTAATCTGACTTACAAGTACTGATAAAAGTTGAAATGATCATAGGTTTGATAATGTTTTATTTATTGAAAACTATACAAAATGTTTGCAAGGTTAAAGACATCATTTGAACTTTCTCTCATCCTTTAACAATATCATACATCATATTCTAGTTTCACGTGAAGTCTCTTCCGAACAAATTTTCTTCAAACATCTTTTTGAACGAACCAGCCTCAAAGAACGTTTACGCTCTCTGTTTTATACTCTCTTTCTTTCTTTCTCTTTTCTTTCTGACTTCATATCTTCCTACGTCTCTCCTGAACAAACTATAGGGGTTCTTCTTTTCTCAACTCTTCTTTTATCTCTCCATATTTTTACTCTCAACGCTTCTGATACGTCTTCAACGTATCGCTATCCTTTTCCTTATGAGAAATGATATGACCGACTATTCGGATGATTCTTGAGTTGAGTTTGCGATAATACTATTTTGAATTGCCCTTGTAACATATTTTTATTCTTTCCTGTACAATATATTCATCTACGTTGTTGCTTATTTGTTCTCTGTTTTTTTTTCGATAATTAATAGACTAATGAAAATGAAATATGTCTTATCGGCCGGATGAACACACTTATTCATGACTGCCATTAAACTTTACTAATATCTTACGGATGCTGCAGAAGAGCGCTGGAACCATTTCTAATCGTAATCATTAAGGTGATGGCTCCTTTACAAGAGAGACTTCGCAAATATGCTACTAAAAACAAGCTTTATCGCAACCTCATTGCGGAATTTTTCGGAACATTCATGTTATTGGTAACATTCGTATTTAGAGTTTGCCTTCTAAAGAAAACCGTTGCAGTTTATTGGAACCTCCATTGTTGCTCAATACCATTTAGGTCGCGAAAAAACCACTCAATACATTGGAGTTAACCTGGGATGGGCATTCAATATTATGTTGTGCGTCTTATCAACTCAGCGGTTATCTGGTTTGTTCTAACTATATCATGTTTAGCTAACATGAACTCTTTACAGGTGGTCATTTGAATCCAGCTGTTTCTATTCTACTTTGGTCTATGGGGCACATTCCATTTACATGGTTTTTGTTATATTCTTTAGCTCAATTAGCTGGAGCATTCTTCGGTTCTGCCTGCATGTACTTCTACTATTATCGTGAATAATTTAATTTTACTTTGCTTATTATCCGCTTGTTGCAGCTTTATTCGATGCGTACGATGGGGGTGTTCGTGCTGTACTGGGAGCTACTGGCTCAGCTGCTTGCTTTTCATCCTACCCAAATGCCATTATTGCAAACTCTTTCACTACAGCTTTCATTGACCAGGTAACAATTTAAGATAACACCTACATGAGTTATAATAAAATGATCGTTTAAGATAGTTGGAACTGGTCTTCTCTGCTATTTTGTATGTGTAGTGCTCGATGAACGAAATGAAATACCGAAGGTTGGTTGAGCTTTAGTTTGTATATCTACTTCTACACTCGCACACAAAGGTGCATGAATACTCACTATATATCCCACACATAGCTAGTTTTGTTATATCAGACGTTATCGAATTTAAGTAACATAAAATATAACTTACATCTCATGTCCAATGAAGCTACTTTTTGGTTAATCTTGAGACAGGTTTACTCGAACCTAACAGATGCGTATAGAATCATTGCAATTTAAAGCGAACACTCGTTGAGCGAGAAGGGTAACTAGCTCATTTTATTCACGTAAATTCGTTAAAAACAATCAAAACTACAAAACGTCTGCTATGTGTACAAGTGTATATCCATCTTCTAAGCTCAGCTATTATCGTGCGCAATGTAGACCTCACGCTTAATAGTAATGAAAACCAAGTTTCAGAAGTTCTACAGTCCTATTTTTGCCGCATTAGTTTTGATGATCGGAACTGGTTTCGGTTACTTCCTCGGCTACCCCATCAATCCTGCCAGAGATCTCGGACCACGTCTTTTCTCGGCATTCGTTTACGGAATGGATGTGTTCAAGTATATTGGAAAGCAGAAGTAGATGAGTAACGATTTATATTACAGAGTTCCAACATCAACATACTTCTTAGCTCCTATATTCGGACCTTTAGTTGGAGCATTTGTAGGAGGGTGGTTCTACAATTTGACCATCGGAATTCATAACCCCGATATTGATGAAACTGAAAAAAATAAGGCTACAAATGAATCTAAGAAACTTCTTGATGCAGAACCATGAAGTTTATGACATAATTATCTTGATTCCCAGTTCAGTCTTCACATTGAATAAATCTTACCAATGATTTTATATTATTTGTTTTATCATTTAATAATTAAAATTCTACAACTTTCCACAAATATGAGATGCTAAACAAATAAGAGTATTTAATTCCACTCGAATCGTTCCCCATAGCTTAAAAAGTCATTTTGACAAATTTCAGCTTAGTAGGCTCTAAGTACTGAGCTATTCTCATTAAGTAATCTGTGAAAGCATTGATCTGAGCTTCTTATCGTCTTTTATATCTTCTAAGTGTATTGTTGCAGTTAAATAGCAATGTCTGTCTTAATGGAACGGTTACGTGATTTTTTCCAAATTCAAAATGCATTGATACGAAATATCATCTCTGAATTCATTGGAAGTATAACTCTAAACGTTAAGTTGTTGTTTTATGACCATCATTCCTTTTTCGAGTTTAGTTGATTGGATTGTGTGTAATGATGCAGTTTGTTTTGTCGAACGCAATGTTTAACTCTATCATCCAGGTGAAATCAAACCTCTTCTAAACCTTTCGATATAATTCTTTGCTCCATAACTAGGCCTCAAACTCCTTCAGATAAATATAGGATGGGGGTTAGCAGTGGCATTCTCCGTTTACTTGTGCAGCAATACATCAGGAGGGCATCTCAACCCTGCCGTTTCATTTGCAATGTTCTGTATTGGGCAATTGAAGTTCTCGGTGATTCTAAAATTTCAATTGTTTTATATTACTGAATAACGCGTAAAGGTCGTCATCCTCTATTCAATAGCACAAACGTTGGGTGCGATGGTAGGAGCGGCTCTTGCGTACATGGTTTATTTCGGTTTGTTAACTACATTCACCTTTTAGATAAAACTATACTCAAATATTTAAGAGCAATTCGAAAACTTTTCTGGATCACAAAGAGTGTTTTCTGGTCCCAAAGGAACTGCCGTCTGCTTTTCATCGTATCCACCAGCATATCTGAGCCACTGTGCAGCTCTAATAGATCAGGTTTGACTTTATCCAACAGTGCGATTGACGTATCAACAGATGATGGGAACGGGAATTCTGGTATTCTTTATCTGCGTAATAACTGACAAAAGGAACAGAATAATCTCCGGGTTACAACCTCTCTTGATAGGTTTGGTTGTAGTAATGATCGGTACTTTCTGAAGCGTTGTGTCCTAGCTAAAGAAAATTTTGAGGTACTTCATTTTCTTTAAACGTGGGAGCTCCGATAAATCCGGCTAGAGACTTTGGACCACGTTTATTCTCTTTCTTTATTTATGGGATGGAAGTTTTCAGGTGAAGAGAAAAAATGTTAAATTATCTGAATATTTCTAGTGCTTATAATTTCTATTGGTGGATTCCTCTAACTGGTCCTCTAATCGGTGGTCCTATTGCTGCCTGGATATATTATGTTTTCATTGGGATTCATATACCTGATAACAAATACTCTTCTGAGCTCTTAGAGGAGCGCATTCCACTGAATAATTCAAGAAAAAGATCAGATGATTTGTAATACATATTATTGTTATTTAGCTACTAAATAAAATAGAATCGGCATAAATACATGTTTTTTATTCGTGGTGCTCATGAATATTCAATTATTTCCATCATTTGCTCATTAGGCTTCTTTGAATTGAAAAAATGAACATCATCATCCTTATTAGTTAATGTCTTCATCAGTCTATGACCGTTTCATCTTTCCTCTGTGTTTTAGAGTTTAGATCTCTAGTTCTCATAGTTGAGCTCGTCCTTCCTGTATTTTAAACAAAGTACATTTTTGAACCAAACATCAACTCCCTTTTCTCTTTTCTTAATTTATGTTCTTTCAAGCACTCGGAAGTCATTTACTTGTGAATTTCTTGAATTGTCGATAGAAAATGACTTAAATTTCTTCAACACAATTTCTTGAGTAAGCTGGCAAAAATTTCTTTAGAATCCAAAATATTATTTTTTTCCTGTTCTACTTGGATTTCGCTCAGTTTAAAAGAAAGTGAATAACCACAGCTGTTTGGAATAAAAAAATACATGTCTTTTCCAACTATTTTAACCACTTCATGCAGCTTATACTCGTACCTTATTTTCTTCTACTTCCTATCGTTAAGTGTATCATTAATTCCGAACTGCTTCACAAATATATAATATCGGCACCAATAACTGAATGTTACAATTTCGATAGTTGGTATGACAGTTCAAATAGTTTCTTTAAGAGAAACACGTTCAAGTTTACAAGAGATATTGGAGACTTGCCTTCTCAACCTTTGCTCGATGATATCAAGCCAATATCATTCTGAAGCCAGTAAAACTTTAATAGTTCACGGTTGTATTCTTTCATGACTTATCTTGCGAAGTCTACTTAGTCTGCAGATTTTGAAAATTCATTGACTCCTGCGTGACTTTATTCCCAATTCAAATGGAGTTGATATTGTCCAAAATAACACCACATAAGAAACTAACTATTACATACTTTGAGAATGTTCAGATGTTCAACGTATATTTTTAGCTCCGTCTTATTTATTCAATACTTTACTGAACTTAAACTAGAAGTTTTGTTGGTTTCGTCATGCACAAAGAGCTTCTATTCTGCTTCAATTCACTCAACTCATAACCTTTCAAGTATTTCCTCAAAGTTTAAACACATTACTCAAATAATTTTTGACCATTCGCGATTAGGTGACCAAGTAGCAATTTTAAACATTTTGAAGAATTCATTAGCTAGCTATCCCAGAGCGTGGATTTCATTCAGTGTTATTCTTCTTGTAATATCTCTATGATGACGTTGAGTGTTGTTGCTAAATTTGAACTTATCTTCGTTTAAACCTTCAGTATTTCATAAACCCGCCATGGAAGAAGTAGCACTGAAGCGTAATATCCACTCGGGTGTTTGAGGACACAGGAGTGTGTTAGGAGAATAATAAAAGGAACAGAGAGTATGAGAAGCATAAACTCTAAAAATACGAGGAGGGAGTGAGGAGATGAGAAGTGGGAGGAGAACTGACCGTTCAATTGCGTTTTCCGCATCCAAACGTACAGCTTATACTACATACCGTTGTTATACATATCTAGCTCGATGATCTTCAGGTTATAATATTTATAATCTTCTTACAGTTTTTCGATGATGTTTTCTCTGTTAGTTATCTTACTCTTGGTTTCAACATATGAAGCTCGCGTTGTTAAGGTAAGTTAGAAGTCATTTTTGAACTTCAAATTCATATTCAGCAAGTTCAACTATCACGAGATATTCCAACCTGGCGTTCATCAGTTCGCGTTCGTCAGGTGAACATGAACCAAATTGTCTTTTAAAACTTCAGTTTTTAGATCCAAGGGAATTTTCCTCGACTTTCTTCATTTCATGAAGGTGGAGCTAGACCTCAGCTGTTTGGTAAATGGACTAAACGGCAACCAGAAGAACGAGATCTTTTCGAAGAGCCAGTACTGTACTCTTTTTAAATTTTAATAAATCACTTATGACACTTCGAAAAAGGAGGAAATAAAATACATAAACATAGCACATATGCTATTGTTACCCATGGAAAGTTGAATAACCGGATCATTACAGAACATGGTTGAATACAACTTAATGTTGAGTAGAGTATGAGTATTGAACAATTGGAATAAAAGACAATACGTTGTTTTAAAAAGTTAGAAATGCTCATTCGGAATACTTCGGAAAATATTCGCAAAAAATATTTTTATAATTTTGGTCGAAGCTTGGATTGTATTTATCTTTTTCTTGAGTCCTTCATGGAAAAAGTAAAAAAACATTGTTTTTCAATGAATACGAAAAAACTCATCTCAATTCTTGGGAAACATTCCAAGACAAATTAAGATTTCTTTTCATGACAATCAGTGAAAAACGTTAAAAAACGAGTATTTGCGACAACTCTGGAAGGCCAAGAATCTACCGTAATTACATATTTAAGGAACTCGTTGTATTACGCGTTCAGAAGCTTCTTCACCTTGGACGAGAAATGAAATCATTCTGCTTGTGATGATGGTTTCAATCATTTCGCTTGGCAGGGGCATCTGACAGTTTTACTCAACTGATTGAGCTTGTGTAATTTCATCGTAAATATGCAAATTGTATAAAAAGGAAACCAATTCATAACAAAAACAAGAACAATGACCAGCAACAATCGAAAGTAGAGATTACTTTTGCTTCTTCGAGTTTTTGGCGTTTTTTGCATAGTTGATTTTTCTTTTGAACTTTTTAGCCATAGTCGCACCTTTAACTTTGTTACTTTCTTTAGATTGTAGAGCATTGTATCTGAAAAGTAACCCTTCAAACGATGAATTGTAACTTTAACATACACTTCCGTTTTTTTCTCCATGAAGTCTTTGTTATCCAGTAACTCATCGAGCATATTACGTTTTCTCTGAGCTTTCGTCAAGCGACCGCTATAATAATCTTCCGGAGTATCAACGACACGTCCAATCTGAAACATCGAAATATATAACTGCATTCACATGAACTAACTTGGAAATATTTTGGCAGCTTTTCATCTTTCTCTTTTCTATAGAAAGCCAAAGGGTTAACAGCACTCCTCATTTTGAGTAGTTCTAAATCCATTCGAACTTCATCGGTGACTTCTGTTGCAGGCATGTCGAACCATTTTTTCCCAGCAGTTCTCTCCAGCTCCAACTGAAATACATCTGTATTCTATCTTTAAGTTTTAAAAACCTGTCGCTGCTTTTTCAAAGCTCTCAACCCAACACGCTTTGTATTTCTCTCATCCATTTCAATATCTGGCTTGCAAACGGCCTTGGAAAGTAGCTGAAGATGATGTAGACGAGATAATTTCATATGCGCTTACTTTCTGTAACTTTTTATCACTAGCATACTCATTATGGTCAACGTTTTTCTCCAATGATTCGCGGTCATTAAGTAAATCTTCTCCTTGGCTGTCTAGGACGAAGAAATCATCCACGGTCTTATAAACAAAAATTATAAAATCATGAAGAAATGAGATATAACTTACTGCTGTGTGTGTACTGTTTGAAGCACGAAAATTACTTGGTACTATGATATTAAGCTTACTGGGGTTTTCGCTGATTGAATCATCACTATCGCTTTCTACAGTTACTATGAGAGGTTTTATTCTAAGCATCTAAATCAAAATCCATTTAGTTTCAAGTTTAAGAAAAAGACAAAAGCTTGTCTGATGGATGGGCATAAAAATAGCTTGGCTAGTTGGCTGTTCCAGGCAGGACTCCTCAAAAATAGACCTTTAACCGCGTTCTCTGTCTTTATATTTATGTTCTGAAATTCAGAAATTAACTATCATTATGTTGGATGATGGTGATGCTTCACATTTCAATATACAGGTTACTTGAGCATGCTTTCTCAGTTTCAATTATTTATTGGATAAATGAGAATATAGTTATAACATTGAAGAATATTGCTACACATTTATCATTCAATCTCGAGTTGCTTATGTAGGATACTCATTTCTTCAAAAAAAAACCGCATTGTAAACAATAAAAAAAAAACTTTCATTTTTTTTTCTTTTGAATGTAAAAGTATTGCTTTGCTGTAATAGTTTGAGTTTTATTCTATTTTGCTCTTATTGGTAGAGTTCTTGATGAAAGAAATACCCATTCTTAATATACAGAATGAAAGTCCTAGAGTGAGGATAACAAAGAGGGTAATAATGGCTAATATATCCAAATTATACAGCTCTAACGTCGAGAGGTTTCTTGAATGAAGGACAAGATGATCGAATGGCTTTTCTGCTTCTGCTTGTAACTCAACCCACTTGACGATTTTCTTACGATATTCTTCCTCCCTTCCTTCCAGACACTTTTGAATAAACTTTGCTTTTACGACATGAGTGCTAAACCCATATTAATCGTTTGCGATTTAGAAAATTACCTCTTAGAATTTAACATATCTCGTATAGTTCTCACAAGCAGGCTTTTTGAGAGCATGCGCTTATCCACAACTACTGTTGAACCAGCTCTGGCTGTATTGGTAAATTATATAAGAAATTTGTAAAATGTTTTAACCTGCACTCTGAGCATTCAGTATTTGATCCGCATATACTGGAATTGAAATCATAGGTTTACCCCTATATTGTCCTTCGGTGATAGAGTTCATGCCTCCGTGAGTTATGAATATATTTATTCTGTTGTCTCCTAAAATCGAACAGTCAAATGAAACAGAAAATGAATCACCAAGTAGGTCCTTCTGGGGAAACCAGGCTCTGGTTACTATATTGCTATACGCATCGAAGTTAAAGCTATCCCCTGAACTGTTTTCATACTTGACAAGAAACGTGACATCATCCATACTATTGAAAGAGTCGGCAATAACTTGATGAAGATAATTTATGATTTTTCTTAATGTCAAACTAACTTTGCTTAACTCGTAAAGGTGCTTCACTCAAACGTACATAACTGCCTAAGGAAAAAAGAACGTTGTATTTTCTCTTGTTTAACAGTTCGCTTAGCGCCTTTAAAGAAATAGAATAAAGATACAAAAAACCTATAACTTCTTCTATTGGTTTTGGTGGATATAAATTACTGCCCCCAATGAACTGAATCATACTCGAAAAGGGTCGAGGAGTTTGTGTGAACTCATTAACATTAGCAAAAATCATTCCAGTTTTCTTCTAAAATATCATAAACATCTCAATAAAAGAGATACATTACCAGCAACAGTTCTGTAGGATCAGGAAAGTTAGAAGCATAACTCCGGAAAAGGTTTAAAACTTTCTGTTCATTATCACGAACAATGTGTTTAACCGAATACAGGGTTTGCAAAGTCTGAAATCTTTCTAGCATATTCAGTTGATCACCAAAAATTGTAAGCCAAGCTAAAGCGGAAGTATTTTTTAACCAATCATTTAATTCAACAAGCCTGGAACAAATGATTCAAAATGTGGAACGCCAGTGACTTCGTAAGTATAAGGAGGGATATCACCAATCGCGGACACCAAAATAGTTTTCTTGATATTGAATAACTGGAATAATCATCAACTTATACATCCATGAATAATTTCTAGCCTCCATGATAGCTGTTGCTCCGATATCATAAAACTCATGAACCGCGAGGTCAAATTGTGAATTTCGCAAAGAGTCCACAAGGATTCCATTTTCGAGAAGGACTACAAGGACAATTCAACTTTTCTCTTTTTCTTCAAAAACCTTACTTTTATGGCTTTCAAGAAGAGTATCATAGAAAGATTCTAGATCAGAAGGTTTGAAAGCTATAAGCTCATCACTATCCCAAAGATTAGAGATGGTAGACCTATGGAAGAATATAAAAACTCTCTGAGAGCATGAATGAAGACTCACAATACTTCAGTGTCGGCGTTTTGAAAATTTTTGATATTCATACCTAGAGAAATTTTATGAATACCACGCTCAGTAGTTCCAAACGGCTGGAGGTTAGGCGTTATTTCTACAGAGAAAACAGTCTATAAGCATGAGCTTTAAATATGGTTTTTATACAATTTAACAAATTACCACATTATGTCCCGCTCTTGCTAAAATATCTGCGATGTTCCCCAATAAACTAATGTGGCTTTGACCATACATAGGATTGTAAACGAGAACATTTGCTGCTTGCAATGGTGCAAATTTCACGACAAAAAGTATCAAGAGTAAAATCATTTGTGATAGGATTGGGATTAATAACTAAGAACGGAGAACAACTATACTGGTCTAAATTCTCTTGAATGTGAATTCTTAGTACTTCGACAACAGAAATTGCGCATTGTTGTGCAATATTGCAAGTATCGATTGCCTGTTCTTGTGATAGCCCCTCTTAACCATCAATTCAAATTCTTTTCTATTACGAGTTATGCACCTGAATAGGTAAATAATAACTTTAGTATACATAGATATAACTACTGGTTTATTTGAATTCAAAGATTTAAATCAAAGTAAAGATATACTTCAATGTTTATGTTTATTGATTTGTTTTGATAGCTTCAGTAGACATAGTGTTGCAAATAGATGTTCCTCCATCAACAACTAAACATTGGCCAACAATGAAACCCGATGTTTTACGATCTGCTAAGAAAGCTATTGTCTCAGCAATATCCATCGGTTGGCCTATTCTTCCAACAGGAATTTTAGTTCTGTCTTCCTTGATAGTTTCAAACTGAACAGCTTGCTTAAATGATTACTATATTGTAGCTGTTACCGTCTCGTTTGCATCCAGTCCTTGTTTTTCCATGATAGCTGTTTGAACAGCGCCAGGGCTATAATGATTTTTATTTAAAGATTTTTTTTCAACATTACTTGACTGAATTGACGCGTACATCATCTTGGATGCAACGAACAGCATAAGCTCTAGTGATTTGATCAAGTGCAGCTTTCGAAGCAGCATAATATGGTACGCTTGTCCACTAAACATTCAAATCTTTCTATAATACGATTCAACGAACTGCAAAATCAAAAGCTGCTATGCTGGAAACATTTATGATCTCTCCTTTAGACTTGATTAAATGAGGCAAAGCTAAGTTCATAAGGTTAACGACTCTGAAATTGATGTTGATTTATCTATTCCTCTCTCTCTCTGCATGCATACGCTCGGGTGTTCAGTGACATTACATAGTCAAAACACTCAATGTTCAAATAATCCTCAGTCATATCTGGTGCAACACCTCCCGCATTGTTGATCTGTTCATCAAACTTAACAAGATATGCGATCTATGTCAACTCACTAATACATCGATTCTTCCAAATTTGGCGATTGTCTCACGTATCAGCTTCTCTTGCACGTTTACGTCTATTAGATCACCAATGATTTCTATAATACGATCCTCTGTACTTCCGGTTCCAATCAGAATGTCTTTGGTTTGCTGTTCGAACGAAAAGTTAGTATATTTCCATACAAAAATGATACTTTAAGTGTAAGAGAGTTCCTTCCAGTAATGGTTAGCTTCGCACCATCTTCAGCAAACTTCTGAGCGGTAGCTCTTCCGATGCCATTACTCGAACCTTCAAATATTAAATTGAACGACACGCCTGAGGGCTAAACTACCTGTGACAATAACTACTTTGTCTTGAAAGCGCTTTGTCATCTTGCGAAGACAGTAGATTGAGAAAGCTTCCTGAGTTTGATAACACAAGTGATTTCATCGTCTTTTATGCTATTTCCACTGCAAATGATTGTATAAGCCTCGAGATTAGCAGAGAATTTTCTGATATTTTGTTCAAATAATGTACGATTATGTTGCAACAACGTTTTGAACAGCACAGAGTGTTTCAAAAGTTCAAGAATGATTATGAACTCTTCGTTCTTTGTTGAATAGATTTGTAACCATTTCTATAAGAAGGTTCTATCGGCTCTTCATCAGAAATGGGATGGTATGAACAATGTTTTTTCATTCGACACTTGTTCCTATGAATTTGGTCGAGGAGCTGCCAATATTTACACACGTGGCTGATGATAAAAGCAGGAATCATAAACAATTTCTTCAGATGAGAAAAAAAGCTATTACGCTTTGCTACTTCATTTTCGAACAGTAACAAAGGAAATATTTTATCAAGAAGGTACATGAATCTTTACTATCAGTTTAATGAGAACCAAATAAAGTTTGTTAGCAATCTAAATGTCTTCTAACAATCCAGTTGATATATGATTGCTGATGGAAGATCCTCCATCAACCACTAAACTTTGTCCAACTATAAATTCAGATACATTCCTATCTGCTAAAAATGCGATTGCTTCAGCGATATCCCTCGGTTGTCCCACTCTCCCAATCGGAATTTTGTTTCGATCATCTTGATATACCTCCATCTATAAGTGGTAAGGTTTACGCCGGTCAGAAGGATTATGGAAATTCTAATCCCACCGCTTTTTCTCCTTTCCCTTGTTTCTCCAAGATATTAGTTGATATAATACCCGGACTTAAAACCAATAGAGTTAGTAAGCTCAATTAATGTTTTACTTTATGCAGTTTAGTCGAACTTTGTCTTTGATATATCGAACAGCATATGCTCTAGTGATCTGGTCCAGTGCAGCCTTCGTAGCAGCATAATAGGGAATATAAGTCCACTAAAAACAAAAATATTTTGGTTCCGCAGACGTAACTCTGACAGCTGAGTTCAGTGCAGCAATGCTGGAAACATTGATGATTTCTCCTTCCGATTTGATGAGATGAGGGAGTGCTAAGTTCATCAAATTCACGACTCTGAGCGAAAAAATTATAATAAACGAGTTTCAAACTAACGCCCTCAAATTAAGTTTAATGACGTAATCGAAAACATGGATACTGCTCTGGTATTCTTCTTTATCGGTTCTATCCGGTGCCAAACCTCCAGCATTATTAACCTGAAAGAGTTAAACTTATATATTGATAACAAAATACTAAATACCAAAATATCAATTGAACCAAACTTTTTAATCGTTTCCGAAATTACTCTCTCTTGAATCGTTTCGTCTGTCAAATCACCTTTAACTTCCAGAATTGAATCTTCAGAAGCTCCCGTAGAAAGAATAAGATCTTTCGTTTGCTAAATTAATAGTCTAATATTTAATCATGAGTATTTCTAACTTTAAGAGCATGTGGATTCCTTCCAGTGATTGTAAGTTTAGCACCATTTTCAGCGAATTTTTGAGCTGTTCCTCTCCCGATCCCGCTACTAGATCCTAAAATAATTCAATTCAAGAGATAAGGAAAAGTTAAATGCCTGTGATGATCACAACTTTGTTTTGGAAACGTTTACCCATAGTGGTTGGGCGAATATACAAGTAAACGCCTGAATGATAATGAATGAACAAAAAGGCGCCTATTTATATGCATATACGGTCGTAAAAATTTCTTCAATACACACCAATCTGACACGTTAATGTTCTTTGTAGTATATTGAAAGTATAAACAAGAAATTTAGTCGTGTGTAGATTAGTCTTCGAAATCTGCATTGCCCGCATGAGTGTGGCTAGGTTTCTAACTTTAATTAATGCTGACTGTTTTCATAGCATATTTCCTTTTTTTTTCTTCTTTTTTTTAATTGTTTTTTATCATTCAATGTTTTTTTCATCTTATTTAACTACAACCCAAGTGAACAGAGGAATATTAGTAACAGCAGGGCTCAGAAAGATTCGCATCTAGGAACTTAATAAAGTTAAAAACGCCAAAGCCACGTGTATTTTATGTCAACCAGCAGTACAAAAATCATTTGAATTCAGATAAACTCACATATCGATTGTGTCTCATTTTACTAATAAGCGTGCACGATTTAGACAGATTTTTGAGAAATTTTTGAGAGCATGCTTTCTCTGATGAGAAGAGTACTGAGTTATAAATATTCTTACTCATCCAGCGAGTTTTGATATGATCGTTTTTTTATAAGAAAAAACACCATGTATAACTCTCCTGGTATCTTCTTTTATATACATTTCTCAGTTACTCGTTTATTTTCTGTCTGTGCTTTCACTTTGTGTTCTTCCTTTCCTGACTGATTCCTCTCTCTTCTCGCATCTCCAAGAATTCTCACAGAAGTTTACCTGGTCAATCAATTATTTTTTCTTACAACTAAACACGAGTGAATTTAACTGAAATCAAACTTTTTCAAGTAATTATTACGATGAGAGCTACAGATAATTTTGGTTCCCGACAAATAAACTTCATGAAAATATAGTAAATTGCATGTAAACCAAGCATTTCTGCTAGGAGAAACACTGTTTCTGCGTTTCATCAACTCTTTCTGGAATCATAAATTTCTTTTCCATGATCATACCCGCCTTTTTTCTGTGTGATAATTCTTGTTTCTGTCTCTTCTTTCATGATTGCTTTGTAATTTATGTGTAATGTGTTATATCCCCCCCCTTCTGTATGTTTCAAAATGAAGTTTCATTTTCTTCACTCAAATCAGACTGTCTGTTTTTGTTCTTCCGGTGAACAGCGCTCGAAGTAATGCATTTTAATCGTTCAAATGAATACAACACTATACCAGTTTCAGAATCTCTCATCAAAGTGAGTTTCTTTTTTTCTAATTTCCATATTAATGCGCTCTGAACAGAAGTGAATCCAAGCAATTGACTCAGATGAGTCCCCAGATTACTCTTTGCTCTCCAATTCTTAATTTCCGATTCATCAGAATGAGTAAAAAACAAATTCTCATACTCAGTATGTAGTTTTTGGAATGAGCTACAGTCCATTTGAACCGGAGTTGATCATTCCGTTGTTACATCAGACTGGTTGAAGGAAAAATCCGAAAAAAAGCTCTCTAACTCTTTTTTGTCATAACTAATATTTACGAATAAGTTCTCCTATAAATCGGGTGAGAGGAAGACATCTCGAAAAATTTTATGTTCTGAAGGATGTCATTGTTTAGGATTCATTCTGCAGAAAACCATCAACGTCTTCGAGAGATCACATCAGATTACTAGGCATTTGTTCACTGCTCTCCTTTTCAGTTAATTTTCAAGTAAAAAAGAAACTGTACTACCATAAAAACTTATTTTGAAGTATTCTTTCTCTTCAACTTATACAAATTCAGCTGTCAATAGTTTCAAAAGTTACATGAATGAATCAATGGAACGTAGTGAAGAAATCATGACAGGTCAGTTTTTTGCTTATTATGGATTATTGTCCGGATACTTTCAGAGCCATCGTACTCCTTTTACTGGAATTGTATTGTGAATGTGTGGTTCATAGGCTTTCTAGCAGGAATATGGATCAGTCGATGGATAACCGATCACTTGGGCAGAAAGCGTATGGTTTGGATCGTTTGGTCACTTAAAAGAATTTTTTTCAGCAGCGTTTTTGATAGGAAACGGTTTTAATGTGTTTGGATCGTTAATAGTTTATCTTTCTATTGTTATTTATAAGCCAATATTACTGTTTATTGGAAGATTCATCAGTAGCACAGCTACTTCCATTTCTTACTGTTCTCTCATTCTATACCTTCAAGTGTGTTCTTGTTATGAAATATTAAAAACAGCTGAATGCTTCAGGAAGTTGCCCCAAGTGAAAAGAAAGGTTCAACAAGTTGTCTGAATGGCTGCATCTATTCTTTGATTGCTATTCTTGGGATAACTTTAGGGAATGATGCGTTACTTGGACAGCATCTTGAGTATTACCTGGGGTTCGGCATCATCCCATGTTTGGAATCAAACAAAAATATAATTCATGATTATTTTCAGGCTTTTTCAGTTTTTTTGCTCTCTTTTTTCTTCCGGAAACACCTAAATACCTCGTATCGAGAAATAAACTAGACGAAGCTGAAGAAGCTATAACGTTCTATCATGGGAAGTCAAGATCTCCAACGAGTACCCTGAAAAATATCCAGGATGTGGGAGCAGATAGATAAAACATTTCAATAACAAATTTTTTCCAGGACATAGATAGTGCAGATAATCAGCACAAACCTGAAATAATGGATGTTTTGAAGCAGAGGCATTTAAGAAACGCATTATGGCTGGCATTAGCTGCTATACAAGTATAAGCGTTAGGTACCTTGAGCTTGTGATCATTTCATCTTAGAATACAGTTGCTCTGTGGACTATACTTTTGTCGTCAACATATTATCTACAAGAAACAGGGGTTGAACACAAGATCGCTCAATGGAGTAGTACAATAATGGCTGTCGCATATTTTGCTGGAACAGCAACTGGGGTCTTCACAATCGAAAAGTTGTATAGATTCTGTTCAGATTAGAATTATTTCTTTAGATTCGGGAGACGACCACTACTCATATGGTCAAACGTTTTGAACATGTCCTCTCTAGTAATGTACACAGCATTCGCAAAAGCAGAACCATACGTTCCGGGGTCTAAGTATGGGTGCCTACCAATGCTAGCTCTGTTCGGTTGGTCGTATGGGTAATGCGACCAGAGAAGTAAAATGTAAGGAAGACGTTTTAGGTGGGCAGTTGGCCCTGTAGCTCGGTTCATAGCCGCAGAACTTGTGCCGACGAAGTATAGAAGTCTGATGACGGCAATAGTGTTTTCGGAGAACACAGTGGTTAATGTATTGACAGCGTTTTCGTGTCGCCCATTTTTCCATATCATCGGGCCTTACGCCTTTTGCGTTCTGTATGTGATACCATCCATTTTTTGTTTACTCTATCTTTTTATTTACTTCCCTGAGACTAAAGGTATGGAAATTTCCGAAATCGTTAACATCTTAAGAAATCAATAGTTTATACATTCAATCCAAAAACGTGTAATAAAAATAGTTCTGTTTGATTTCATGTTCAACTAAGGCATGTGAAAATTCTTATCAGAGAAGGGAAGATAAGACCCAGGTTTCTTCAACCAAGATTCACCACTATGCGAGGTAGCTTTCTGGTTTTTTCTAAGTTTCATTCAAAGAACTTCTTAGGTTTTTTCATTTTTGTTTCAATTGCCGGCTTTGCTATCGCTAGCTTAAAAGACTTGGGATACCCAAATTGGCAATGTGGCAATGACGTCATGAAGAAGTACCATTCTGTTATGTTCTGGGACACGTGTTTTTTATCTTTGCAGGAGTGCGAAAGTTCCGAAGAATGTAAACTCAGTTCGATACGGTGATATCAAAGTTATCGGAGCACTGGGCGACTCTTTGACAGTAAGTTTTCAAATTGAAAATTTAAAAATAGAAATGGGGATTAAGAGGGATGTGAATCAGTGTTTTTTCTCTAAATGAACTGTTCATAACTTTACAAATAATGAAGGCTGCAAACGGTGCTGGTGCTTCTAAGGGAGATGCGTTAGCTGTTATCCTACAATATAGAGGATTAGCTTTCCAAATTGGAGGAGATAAATCATTGGATGAACACGTAACAATTACAAGTTAGGTGAATAATATTTTTCATGAATATGATAATGCAGATGTTCTTCGAAAATTTAATCCGAACTTGGTAGGTTATTCCAAAGGAATCGGCTCTGCCAATGTTTGGGAGGTATAGCAACCAGCAACTAAGTCAGATAGCTGAGTGATCAAGTTGTAGATATCTGAGTTGAATCAAGCGATTCCCGGAGCTGAGACTAAAGATCTTGTTGGACAGGCACGAATCCTTGTACAGTTGATGAAAAAGCATCCAGAAGTGATCAGCAGGCTGAATATATTTAGTACTCTACTGATTCTAGATCAATGTTCAAGAAGATTGGAAGCTTGTTAACATCTTTATTGGTGCTAATGATATGTGCGCTTATTGTGGAACCAATGGAACAGTAATTCATGCTCCATAGCAAACTTTTAGTGGTTCAATATTTAGGGAGCTTATGATCCACGAGTTTTCAAACAAAACATCATTGACGCGGTCAAGGTGCTCCAAGATAGTCTACCCAGGTACACCCCACATAAAAAATAAAAAAGAAGCAATGTTTCAGAACTATTGTGTCACTTACTGGTATGATGGATATGGGTATGTTAAGAACCATTGATAGGAAAAAGTATTTCTGCGACGGTCTTCATGTGTAATGCTATACAATCTCAGTTTTTATTATTCCTTAACAGCTTTGAGTGTCCTTGTGAGAAGAAGGCGTCTTTCACCAATGAAGATATATCTACTGCTTGTCATCTAGAGATGAATGCCGAGCAACAAATTCAGGATCAAGGAATATTTGATACAGAAGATTTCACATTTGTTATTCAACCTTTCTTCAACAATATAACGACTCCACCAATGGTTAGAAATTTAATGAGAACGTGTACATGAATGAAACGTAACCTTTAGACATCAGATGGTGAAGTTGATTTGACATGGTTCGCTCCGGATTGTTTCCATTTTTCTCAGTTTGGACATGCTAATATAGGCAAACACTTGTGGAACACTATCATTCAACCAGTTGGAGCCAAACAAACTACTGTAAACCTTTCTGATCTCACAATTCCATTGCGGTGTCCCGATTCGGTATGTGGCCTATCTATTATCGAGAAAATCTCTTTCCAGTCTTGCCCCTTCTTCAGAACAGTTCAAAACAGCAAGGATTGTTCGAAATATTTGACAAAATAGTGTTGTATAGTTTCCGTTCTGTGGGCAGGAACTCAGAAAACGCTCTACGAAACATTCAATAAATTATTATATTCATTCGTCTCACATCATAAGAAGTTAGAAGAAATACAAGGAAAAAACTGTTCTGTCTTCAAATACAAAGATTTTGATTTTCTTAACATCCGAAAAGTAACAAGGATAATCAATAAACTCCTTGTCCAACTGTCTTCCATCAAACGAGTACGTAGTTCTCCTGATTCAAAGAACGAAACATTGTCAAGTTTTTTCGAATAATGCAACAAATAGTTAATTGAATGTTTTTCTTTTAAGGAGTATAACAACTTTTCTTCATATCTTCGTTCCAGTTCGGATTTCGAATTTCTTTTTGTTCTGAAAAACGATGAAGAGAATAGTGATAACTGTTCGGATTATTGAAGCAATCTGAAGACTATTGAGAAACGTGGCTTTTATAGATAAAACGTTATTTTCGGGCTGGTAGAGGTGCTCGGTTGTGTTTTAAACTACAAAACTTTTTATTGTTTTAGATTCAGAATAATAAATAGAAGATTAAAGGCATGAGTCCCACAATAGTTTCCTATCAGTCAAGTATTCGTTGTGGTCTTTCTTCGCTCGCAAAGCAAACAAATAAATGGGATCATTGAATTTTCCAACAGGTAACTAAAGTGTCTTCTGTATCTGAAACATGACTTTCTTACATAACAGCTGTACTGTTTCTCATTCTTCTTTAAAACCCTGCAGACACTGTTCTTCCTGATTTGGGAGTTCCTAATTGGAGATGCGATCCAAGCTTGATGAAACCGTGAATCATATTTAGTGTAGGATATTGATACTGAATTGTTCAGAAGTTTTACTATTCCTGAAACAGTTCACCAAGCCAGATATGCTGATATGAAGATAGTCGCTGCCTTAGGAGACTCGCTAACACCTGTCAGAAAAGATCATTAAAATATCTTTTGAGGCTGCTAATGGTGCAGGAGCTTCTAAGGGAGATGCGTTAGCTGTTATCCTACAATATAGAGGATTAGATTTTCAAATTGGAGGAGACAAATCAGTGGATGAACATATAACTTTACCGAGTAGACTCGTGGCTCTGATTATTTTATAATTGCTCCTAGATATTTTACAAAAATTCAACCCGGGCATTTTCGGTTACTCAAATGAGATTGGATCAACTAATGTTTGGGAAATTTGAATCAAGTCATCCCTGGAGCTGAAACTGGAAATTTACCTTCTCAGGTCAGAACTCTTGGGTCTTCAATGAAACAACACTCTCAAGTGAACTAGGTGATAAATAACGTCGTTCATGTTTTACTGTTTTCAGGTGAACCTTCATGAAGACTGGAAGCTAGTCAACGTTTTCATTGGATCCAATGATATTTGTGGCTGGTGCAATAGCAACGGAACTGTTCGTTTGATAAATGAATAAATAAAAAAGGCTCTTAGGGAATGCATTCCAAAGAAACCTTCAAACAAAATCTCATGGACACATTGAATATCCTACGAGATGGGTTACCAAGGTGAGCAGAAAGTAAATTATATTGTAAACTATTGGAAATTGAAGAACTATTGTCTCTCTGACGGGAATGTTTGATAGGGCAATGCTCCGAAAAATTGATGAAGGCGTCGAGTTCTGTGATGAACTACATGTGTCTGTTTTCATATTTAGCATCGGGAAAAAACAATGAAGAATATATTTAGATTTGAATGCAGTTGTGAAAAGAGCCCAAGCTTCCCAGATTCACTCATGAGATCAGTCTGTGAAGGTATCATGGTTTTCAAAAACAAGCACTGAACACTCAGTTGTTTATATGCATATTCCAGTCTGCAGAAGAAGAAATTCAAAACTCAGGAATTTTCGATACAACTGAAGACTTCTCATTTGTAGTTCAGCTTTTTCTAAATTTTTTTTCATCAACCCCCGAGAGTATGAAAATCAGAAAATGAGATTAAACGAGGAGCGTAGTATTTATTTTGCTTCACCCATTTTGAGCTTCTTCATTTCTTCAATATTTCTAATTCTTTAAAACCGAAAATGTTCCAAAGTTACATGAAATGAAGAAGGTCAGATAGGACTCTATAGAAGCATTGTATATGCTACTGAAATATTTTAAGAAAGCAGACGGAACCGTTGATTTAACTTGGTTTGCGCCAGATTGCTTCTATTTCTCTCAGCTTGAGCATGCAAATGTTGCAAAGCATCTTTGGAATTCAATAATTATGCCAGTTGATTCAAAGCTTTTGTCAGTGAACTTGTCGGATACTAGCATTCCTTTATATTGTCCATCGCAGATCGAACAGGAACAGAACTTCTACCAATCGAAATACTAAGAGTTTTCAGCAGTGTCTCTACTTTCCAACCACCAAGAACAGGAACGACAACTGTGTTCATGTTGAAAACCCAATTACAGACTGATAAACTACAAACTTGAATATATTTTTAGATTCTATCAAAAAATAACGTAAATATAAAGATAAAAAGTCATCAAGTAGAAACGTTTGAAAAAGATTATTACTCAGAGATAAAACACCACGTGATTACACGAACCACCACCGTTAGCTATAACGCCCAAAGTGTCATTGTCAATGTCTTCGAAACACACACAGTCGTGGCAATAGAGTATACTCTAATTGACTATATTTTCAATGATACACTTGTAGCCACGACAACTTTAACACAGAACTGAGCAAGTCATGTTCACTTAACAGATAAAGCAAGTGCTATGAATAACTATTTAAAATGGAAATTTTCAACGATTCTTATTTGCCCTCAGGATTATATTCAGAAGTAAGAGCTCGTTTCATTTTTGTTCTACGGACGAAAAAAGAGGAGCAGGGTTTAACTAAAGCACATTTCAATATTACTTCTAATGGACTTAGTTTCATATAAGTGCACAGGTTGCTAAACAACAAGACTTTCGAAACTATGTAGGAAAAGAGAATGAAAATCCCAGTTTATTTCGATGTCGAGGAAGTACTCGTTCACTTTATCTGAAGATGATTTCAGGAAACAATTTGAAAATGGTAAGTACTCTAGGAAAAAGTTCCAAACTATTATTTCACCTTTTTTGTTTCATCGCTCTTAGTTTAGTGAAACTAACTCCAAGTCAAAAGCCCGATTCCGTCATTCCTGAAGTTATGGAAAAATATGAAAAAGAATCGAAAATGAAAACTTATCATAGGGAAAAACTACCTACGAATCATTCGAAGCTTATGCTGAAGAACACTTTGGAACATTCAAACAATATATCTAGCAATACAACTGTCCATAGTAGTGGAGAGTCAGAGGTCAGATAATGTTCAACATGTGCTTTGTTCAATGTAATCTTCAGAAGCGTATATTCAGAAGGTTCAGCGATAGCCGGTATTTCAACTGGGATGAGCCTGATGACGACAAAAGTCATGTTTTCGATTTCTCTGACCTATCCAGCTCAGCCAGGTATACTTAAATTCCAGTCTTTCTAGAAATAAATTTTTCAACTCACAGCAACAGTACAAGAGTATCTGCCGAAGGAGGTGAATGTAGTCTTTGCCAATTGGCTCGCGATGCTATTGAGAAAGAAAAAGCAAAAGAAGAGCTGGAGGAAAAAGAAACAAAAAGAAGAACTTTCCAAAGTGAGCACTGTCGTCAATTGGAGATCTTACAAAAGCTGTTGTAATCAAACCGGGATTTATTCAACATTTTTTGCTTTGATCCACCGCTTATGTATGCTTAGTACCCTCTATCAATAGGAAATTTTTTTTTACGAATTTCATTTCAAATAATGAACTCTATCCCCGCTCAAGCCATAACATAGAATGTACATTGAATTAGTGAGCCTAAAACTGGGTCTCATCTGGCTTATATTCACAGGACAGAAAGTAGATTGAGAGAAAACCATATACGGCACAATGACCATTTTAATAAGAAATACTTCAAGCGAAAATGTGCGTGAGTTGTAGATAAGGATATATACCGGGCTCGAAAAGATGAGCTTAACAATAATGATTCGATATCCTAAATCGAAAGAGATTGTAGTGCAGGATGTAGGAGGAAATCTAGAGATATTGAGAGAAGCTTGAAGGATGATAGGATAAAACAAAACAAGACGGGCTCTACCAAATGGTTTTTAATTCACTTCTTTCATCCCCATATAAATTTTTTCGAAGAAGAAAAATCATCGGCTTCTACAGAAAAAAGGAATGAAGAGTTATAATGTTAAACATGACTAGAAAAGTATTTTCGACTTAGTTCAATCATTGTGTCACATGAACTTTTCAAATTACTCAATCCATTGATGGCTGAGAGCACGATGGGCAGTAATAAAACTTATTTAGAGAATTCAGCATTTTATATTAAATATATAAATATATGAATTGACGTTAGTTGTATGTTTTGAGCTTCAACTGCCACTCCCATTGAGAGCTAAAAGCCAAAAATTTCATCTAATAGATGAATTCGTCTCTTTCTGTGGTTTTTACATTATTTAACGATATTCCAGCAAGCTATTAAAATTTTTGAGTAATAGATGCAACCTGGTCAAATTTCGTTTTTCTCTTTAACTCTTTGTTGGCTAATACTTATCCATTCTCAGCTCTCTTTTTATTCTTTCTCTTTTCATTCATACACAATTACTTTCTGTCTAACTTTTCTTTTTATAGGTAATTGCTCGAGACCAAATGTTCAGAAAGCTTAAACTGTGGCCTTATTTCTAGCTACTTGACTAACAATTAGCTTTTACCCCCCCCCCCCTCTTTTCAAAAGCCTTTTATGTACATGCAATACTCTAATCATCTTTTGCTATGAACTTTCAAACGATAACTCTCGTTACCCTTCTATTAAACTTCCTGCTCACCCATCGTGAAAAGGAAGTAGCACCGATCACTTACACCCATGCTATAACTCAAAACTTTAAAAATTGAGTGGTTCGTAATGACTTATTTCCAAAGAAGCCTTATATGCACCGTTTTTTAAGTTCGGATATGGTCTTAGGAAAATTAGAAATAACCGCATACTAAAGGTTTCCACGCCCTTATGTCACTGATGAAACTTCCCTTCGATGAATATTTCAATTTCAAAGTTTTAAAACTATTTTCTATGGGTTCTTTTGAACAACTTTTCTTGTATTGTGTAGACGCTAATCGAATCTCCTTTTGACACAAGTGAAAATCGCTAACCCTTCTCTCTCTATGATTTCGTTTAATCAAGTACGTCTTTTTCCAGTTTATTCTCAAAAATCTGATATAGAAATGCTTATTTAACATATTTTTCGTCTTTATCTCAATTAATGAGAGGAAATTTGCTTGATTTCTAGCGTATTCGATAACTCTTCCTTGATGATATCATGAAATGAACAAAAAAGGTTTTGTATTTCAAAAAAACATAAAACTTGGAAAAAACAGGATAAAGAAGATCAAGTTTATATGTATTTAGCTTTATTTTTCTTTAAATTCTTTAATTTAATTCTTTTTTCAATGTTTCTTTTGATCATTTCTTAATTGATCTCTATATGAAGATGTTTTCGTTTGAGAAACAAGTGTGCAAGTGAAACGAGGAAAAACGCCAGATATGTATAGGAGAGGGGTAAAGGTAGAGAGACGAAAAAAATGTGAAAAAACACTTCGAGAACCTCTATAGAGAAGACAAGGAGGTTTTTCACTCGATGCATTACCAAGATATCTAAGATTACTTGCTCCGTGCAGGAAGGCTTAAGTTTCACGAAATTTGTTAGTTAAGCCAATAAGTTGAGGTGAGCTATGCCAATTCTCATTTGTGAACTTAATCTTGGCGCGTTTCTTCGTTTCTACATCTGTTTGTTTATCGTTTTAGTGTTGTCGTTCATGCTTTTTTGGGCCAGAAATGTAATCATCTGATTGAGTTACTCTTTCCTTCAGCAAGAAATAAAAGAAGACAATAAAAGGAGTTTGCTCATTGCTATGAAGATGATCATGAATGTTTGACAAAAAACAAAAGTTCTTCTTTCAAAGAGTAATCATTGTAAGAGGCCCTTCTCATTTTCTCTTCTTAACTGCAAGAAATACAAACTTGATTTGAAAAACGAACCTTCTCCATTGCTGAAAGGTTATTTTCTGTTACCGACTTTCGCTATTTTTTCAACGGTTCATGATATATGCTTTCCTTATTGATCGTTCATAATCTTCCACACTTTTCTTCTTTTCACGTTGATTGAAGCTTATTATCGAAACATCGCAGAATCATCTCTTCTAATTTTTGCCCAACGGCTTCCCTCGGGATATGTGATCGGTCCTAGCATGCACATGGACGACTATCTCACCTTATCTACACTACATCGTATTGTATTCGTTTACGGGTATTCGAAAAAAAATTATTTTCCTCAAACTTAGTTTTCTTCTGACAATACTTGTTCCCTCGACACTTCTCCTGTTTTTGTTGAAAATGTAGTATATCTTCAATGCTTACATTTAGATTTGGAGATAACAACAAAGAATGATGAACTAATGTAGATTATAGGAAAAAAAATTTTCATTTTAAGATAGTTGCCTTTTCCATGATCATCTGTGAGTGACAACATAAGTTCGATGTTAGTCTGAAGTTGGAAAAGTTAAATAATCTCCTTCGAACGTGTATGTTGCCTCCATAGAGTTTGTTAAGTTCGAGTCCAGTTCGTGAAGTTCTAAAAAACACAACACAGCTTCTATGCAAAAGATTATGCTATAATCCGTTTTTTATTAATTCGTTTTCATTTTGTATATCCTATAATCAGCATAATAATGTAACAAAGGCTTGTCCATGGCCTTATATATTACTCACAATTACTTCCTTATAACTTGTCTCAAATGGGTTAATGGCCAGCTTGACGAGCATCTTTTCATTTCTCAAGTCAACAGTGATTTTCTATTTTTTTTTCTTCAATCATATATGAATTTTTATATTTTTGTTTTTAACATTCAAATCTGATCTCGTCCTCTTTACTCGAAACATCTCACTCACTTTTATCTTACATCTCTCCCTCCTCTTCATCTCGTTTTATGATTCAAGCATTCTACTATTTTTCTGAGAAAAAAGCTTGCGACCACTCTTTTTCTGTCTTTTATATATTTGGAAGAAAGAATGCGAATAAACTTAACCTGTCGGAAAGTTATACAACTTTGGAAAACGCACCAGCACATTACCATCTTATAAATGATATAACATTCCACATGTAAAAAAAGAGTGATTTGCCCAAAGAAACGTTTTTATTTTATTTATTATTAAAACAACAAGCCAGCTTTTTTATTTCTTCTTCATTGTATGTTGCAAGAAGCTTTTCTTTTTTTATTAAAAATGGATAGAACGGCTTGAAAAGAAGCTGAACTTGTCAGATGTTTGTTAGACTTCATAAACTGAATTATTTTTTCTTCAAACTGAATATTTTTCCGTATTCATTATGATTAGGAAAATAGAAAATTCATTCATTGTATTATTTCCGTTCTATCGTCATTATCCATATATATGATGGAAAGTTATTCCTAATATAATACAATTATATACAAACAATACCGATGTACACAGCTCGCACGCTTCGTTTTCATACTTCTGAACTTCGGAAAAAAACAAAGCAAAAAAAATCATTCACTTGGCTTTCCCATCTTGTCAATGAGGATAACAACTTCAACAACCTTTATCTCGGCTTTTGACAGGGGAATGAATGAGAAGTTTCTCTCGCTTCACAAAACCTCAGAGTAACTTCCTCGCAGTTAGGGAGGGCGTTTGTTCCCCGAAAGAATCTCTTGGCTCACCTTTTTTCTCCTCATCTCGTTATCTATTCATCTATTCTGCTTCATCTCTCTTGTGACAAATATGATCTGATCATCCAGTCATGACTAATACATTTTATAAAAATTATTTGTTATTAAGCTTCTAGTATTATCATATTCTGCTTTTTACTAATAGTTTGAATTATTACGAAAATATTGCCTATCAAATAACTTACTCCCCGTTCGTAGCCCGAAAGCCGCACGAATCTATTTTTGCCATTCTAAGAATTGATATGATATTCTTAGCTTCTGAGAACCTCTAACAAGTTTTCCACTTCTACCTTCTCTCTGATATCTTGGGTCAGTTAAGTGGTTCACATAATTCACTCGAAGTAGTCATGATTTTTGAATTTCATCCGATCATTCAAGTTTCAAGATTAGTGGATATCAATGCATGGGAGAGGTTCTAGCCATGTGAACTCGCTGCTAATGGCAAGATATTGAAAACTACTACACATGCTTCTATCATAAAAAACTATATTCTTTCTGATGGAAGTATATCAAAAAAGATTTTTTTCAGTTCTTCAACGTTCCGCCATAAAGCTCGTTTTTTAGAGCATTTTTTCTTTTTTCTCATGTTTTTCCGTACTCCAAGTACAAACTGATCGAAACAACAACAACCCTTCCGTGCTAATCCTTTACATATATGAACACAGGATTTTGTGTGCTGTTCATATCCTTTACGATCTTACAGTGTAGAACTTCCATAAGCATAATCTTTCTACTGTTCTCTTAACATTTAATGAGGCGCAGAACATCTGGTTTGAAAGACGCCTTTGCCGTAGTTTCGTTCACTCTATGCATATATCCTAATTGGTCATAACTCTGCTAATCCTTTGGTTTACATGGATTCGCTTTATTTTCTTCTTCACGTGATTCTTCCCTTTTTCTGAGGAAGTCCTTTGCTTAGTTTTTTTTCTAAATTAAGACGTCGTAAGAGAGTAAAACAAGATAATTCAGTGAAAAAGAGGGATTTAGAAGGAAGAGAGAGAGTGAAATAAGTATAAAAGCCTCCAAACTACAAGAGAAAATTTGGGAAGGTTTTTGTTTGCAAAGAAAAAATTAATAAAATATTTCCATTTTTCGAGCTTCTGAATTTATTCTTTTGTTTTACTTCCTTCTTCTAATGAATCATTCAAAACTCTTGTCAACATTGCCATAACTTTCTCAATTTTTTTCAGTTTTCTCAATTAACTTTTTTTTTCCAATCAGGTACATCTAGAGTTTTCCTGTGAACAGTTGCAATGAGAAAGTATAAGAAGGAAGTGTACGTACTCTATTTCTTCTCGTTCATTCTCTTTCTAGACGACATCTCATTAAATTATTTTTGAACTGTCATAGTCAGTTCATAATTTCACTCGCATGATTTTCAAGTTCGAATTTTCCACCTCACGTCCCCCGCAATTATACTTTTACCAACGTCGATGTTTAAAAGAACATTTAAGAATCACTGTTTTCTTCGTGTGATATCTTATCAAAGATCTGCTTGTTTTGCATTTTTTATCAGGCAGTCTCTTTTAATCAGATGAGTTTGAGAATGACGAATGCAGCAGAATCTGCACGAGCATCATCTGGGACATGATGTACACGACAATTTCAATGAAACTGAAATATCGGTTGAAGTTTTGGGCTTTTTCGAAAACTCTGTCTCTTTAAGCTAGAATTTCGATTTTAAATTAGTTCGTATTTGAAGTATGAATTTCCCTCCTGCGCTGAAGAAACCGTAGTTTGCGTATATAGAAGAAACGTCTTTCACTAAAGCACTGAAAAAAAAATATCAACTGATATTCAACACTTTTGACAATTTTCATGTTTGTATTCATCATAGAGAGAATTTAGAAGAAGATTCGAGTTTCAAAACAAGCCTTTATCCCGTCTCTTCCATTTGTGTGTTCATTCGATAGAAAATCGATTTATAAACGTCTATTCCTTTCAAACTCAAATTCCTATATTTGTGAACGAGAAGAGAAGTTTCAGATAATCCTGAAAACGTTATTTCTCACTAAGTCTGAAAAGAACTGTCGTTAATTCTGGAGCTAACGAAGTGAAAATGTTCCCGACATTACGACATCGAAACGTGAAAAGAAGATATTTCAGTCCCAAATTTCCAAGTTCATAAGAAGACTCAAGTAAATCAAATTGAAACTGAGAATGAAGCAAAGATCTTCAAGTGTGGGGAGAGAATGAAAATTATGAGTTTGCCTAGAAGGCTGCTTCAGAAGCACTTACACTATGAAGTAAAACTTCATTGTGGAATTTCTTCCAACTGTTCTCATAGTTTTTCCCTAGAACATCAGAAGTTCATAAATTTTCAGAAGAGTGAACTTACTGTTTATATGTATACACGTTTGAAGCATGTATATATATATATATATATATGTATTTATGTAAATATTCATCTTAATTTCAAATTTTCATAGAGCAAATGTTCAAGTTTGATTAGTTTCGACAGCTAAAAATCAGCCCGTATATTTATTTTTTTATATTTTTATAAGAAACCGATTGTATTTATGGATCAACGTAACAGACCCAATAGGAAATTAGTTTTTGGTCATAAAATATGGTTTTTTTCTTTTTTTCTTCAAACTCTTGAACAGACAACCGTGCATAGGTTTTCCATCCTAGTTTATTAATTGTTCCACAATTTCAGTTTTTATATGCAGTTGTTCAAACGAATCGTGTATGCTTTACATTATATTTTTGTTTAGTCCTTTCATACTTTGATCAGTAGAACTAAAAGCAGTTTAAATTGCTCTTCTCAATCTTCGTATTTTCTTAAATCTTTTTTCTCTCAGGATGGAATGCAATGATTCACAGATATTTAATCTGGAGAACAACTTAACGGTCACAGTTCTGAACACGCTTTGGGAGTTTAAAAAGTTTGTCATTTTTTACTTTATCGAGGTTCTGCAACTAACAGTACATGAACTATCCTTGGAGGATGAAATGAAATTAATTCATTTCATGAATCATACACGTTTTTCTATGATAGTTTCGTTAAGTGCTTACTCGCCCTTCCATCGGTATATTGCTGTGCTACTCTGCGTTTGCGGTCTTTTAGCGAATTCTATTCACATTTGGGTTTTAACTCGACCTCGTATGAGAACATCCTCAGTTCACACAGTCCTTACATGTATCGCTATTTCCGATATGGGAACAATGACGTCCTATCTGGTAACTCTCAGGTCTGTGTAGTACATTTCATTTGACTATAGATATACATGCCTCGATTCGAGTTTCTGCAAGATCATTCAGGTTATCAATATGGTTGGGCGCTTTTTCTGAAGGTTTATTATGACTCTGCTCCGATTTGGTGAAAAAATATTATCATAGGTACATGTTGTTTTAAGCATAGCTCTGCACGCAATTACTCTGTACCTGGTGGTTTTAATGGCATTTATTCGTTTGTCAGTCATGAAGATTTCCACTTCGCAATGGCTCCAAACGGGTAGAACACTGTAAGTTTCTTCATTCATGTGAGTAACTGTATGAACAATTTTGCTCATGTTGTTGAAGGCAAGGTCCAATTGAGTAGACAAATTGAATAGGAAAAAATTTCATTCGACACATTGCGTGAGCATTCATTTTCATTTCTGTCGTATTTAACAAAGTAATTAGAAATGTGCTGGAAGGATTAGCGAATGATTGCTTTAATTTCGATAACAATAAATCAATTCCTTCTTCAATGTTCTCTTTCCAGAATCGCGGCAATCGCTATAGTGTTTTGTGTTTTCATGCTCAGTGTGCCAACACTATTAGCTCATCAAATAAATGTTCATCGATACCTGGATGACACTGGAAGAATGAGAGTTAAATATAGGTAAGATAAATAGCATTGTAAACTCTCCGAGTATTACATAGAGGCATTTTTCTTATAATGTAATTACGAACAGAAAACAAGTAATTTTTTTGCATAAGAAATGTAGCTAAACAAGCGATTTTCGGGTAATATTCAATTAATTAAGGTTTGAGGTGATACGCTCCAATTCAGACAAATCAAACCATTGAAAAAAAGAAATGAAAAAGCAATCAATCAACAAAAAAGTACAAGAGACTTCGTAGTCTCATCGAATATCCATAAACAATGATAAATCTCCTTGAAATAGCAATAAAAGGTTGGATGATTGTTATCAGAGCTTATAGAATCTCTCACGTTGGCAAAATTTTTCATTACTTCGATTGAAAATAGAAAGAATCAAAACGTTGAGTTGTTGGGCCAACTGGACAAAAGTCTGCCTGGAAACGCCCAGTACAGGAGTTCTTTAACTTCAATAAAAAGCGGCAAATTCGATCATTCCACCTTTCCGTTCAATTGATGAAATATAGATGAGCAGAGACAATAAATAAATGTATTTACCTTTGTGATAGTAGAGTGTGCAAGTAGATATACCTGTTAAGATGACCAAGAGGAACGTGAGATGAAGAAAGGAAGTCTTAAAATCGAAAATACAGAAGAATAGTGAAAAATGAAAAAATAGAGATATAGGGAGATATATCAGACAAAAGAGAATAGTTTCGTTTTTACGAGGGTTTCGAGCATATCTTTAACAGAATAGTACATAGATCAGCTATATTTTCTGAATCAATGAAATTGCAGCATTGGATTTTCGGACATGATGCTGTCAGACGGATGTTTTTTTATGAAAGCCAATTTATGGTTGACAGGAATATTCTTGAAGGTGATTGTATATGAGATACCTGAAGAACCAGAGCTATTTCAGGCTATTCCATGTTTTTTGCTCATTTGGTTCACAATTGCTCTAATTGTACGACTCAGAGAAAATAATGAAAAACGCAAGCAATTACTCCGAATGAAGGAAGACAAACATAAACGCAAAGGAGATGTGACAACCTATATGTTAGTTTGATTGGAAATATGGTTAACAAGGTTTTGATTTTGTAGGCTTCTATTCATGGTTTCTGTTTTCTTAATCACTGAACTACCTCAGGGAGTCATGGCAATACTGAATGGTAAGCAGTTATCCCCTTCAAAGTGACATGTACTTTGTTTTTAGCTTTGTACACTTCTCAATTTCATCAGTTTGTATACCTTGCATTAGCGGATATATTAGATTTATTATCATTAATCAATTGTTATGTGGCGTTTCTTGTATACATCTGCACTTGCTCTCGCTATCGTCAGACTCTGCTGTCTATACTTGGTAACATGCCGTATGTTTTAATATTTTAATAACGTAATAATCGAATATTGTTTTAGAGAAGTATTCTCTACTATTTCAACCCGTCAAAATACGGTGAAACGTATGCAACCCAAAAATCGTCGTGAGTATCTTGGAGAGATCGAAATAGGGAAGCTTTCTGCAGCTGCGAACCTAACATCTCCATTAATCAGCAAATCTGATGTTACTTTATAAGATATATTTTTATACAAGGGTATGAAGTACTGGTATATACGAAGATCTTCAGAGATTTTCAAACCTTGCCAAATTCGATAAGTACAATAAGATATTGTTTATACTTTTATGCACGTTTCAACAACGTTTCCGTACCTAGTTGAGATTAAAACAATTTTATACGGGTTACTAATCATTTGTTTTTCTTGAAAATGAAAGAATCTAATTCATATAAGTACCAGAGGGTATTCTCAAGCAATAATATGCCCAAATGATATTATTACTCATGAACACCTTCTAATATTATATTATAGATTGTATAAGCTGTAGATACACAGTACTCGGATGAATAATGTTATGCCATATGGAAATGAGAAGGACCAATTCTGAAGAATTACCAATTCAGACTTCTTTCTTGAACTGAGGAACGAATAAATGGATATAAATGCTCAAACAGACCAATAAGAAACATTTAAAAAATAAGTTCTGTCATTTCTCCTCGACTCTCTTCTATTCCATTTTTCTATTTTTCAGTTATAATGAACTATAGATGAAACATTTGAGAGCATTTGAATTGATGAGTTTAGAAGGAAAATGAAAATGAGTTGATTGCCAATTTCCATAGCTGGTGGCCAATTTTAATTTCGATTAAGACGTTAATGAATTGAATTTTTAATATAAGTTTCTAAAAGAGAAGACGATTATTTGAAATGGAATCATCTATGAAATGTATCGTAACAATCACGACATTTTTTTTAAATTTCTAATTAAATCTATCTGATGTTTAATTACGAAATTAAGAAGAATGAAATTTGGAAACCAAGTTGAAGCCGTTTTTCATCATTTTAAACGATATATTCCGGAGATTAAACGACATGAGAATTTGAAACGAACGTTCTTCCTATTTTCTAGGGATGGGAATTGATTATCAGTCTTGAATTAACAATCATCAACATTTAGGGTTCAGTTTCGTTAGTGGTCAACAGTGGCAAAAACGTTGCAAACGGTTAGTTTTTAATTTATTTTAAGCTATATACTAGAAGAGAAACAACAACTAATGCTGTTCCAATGTAATGAGACAAAGCCATGCTACCATCCGGGCTCGCATCTTGTTGACCATCTTTCTTTCATTTCATCTTCCTGTCGAATTTAGCACATAGTATTTGAATGTTGGGGAATAACATAAACGGCTCATTATCTTCGTTTTGTAGATATTCGAATCATATGTAAACTATCAAAAATTAGTCAAATTTCTATTTTGAAGGTAATTATCAACAAAAATAACTCTGAAGGAATCCTTCCTTTTTGCTTCGTCCCTAGGAGCGAGCTTTCTCCTTGTTTGGATTGAAAAAGGTGAAGCAGCTCGAAACCCTCTCAAATATTGGATGGGTTCCAAGAAACATAATCCTGATGAAAGATCAGAATACAAGAGCTAAATGAGCCTTTCACTTCAACAGAAAATTACAGAGAATTGCATTGCGTTATCTATTAAAATAAACCTGAACATGATTGCTTTTAGAGCCAAATATCCTGAGTCGATTTTGATACAATAGCTACTAAAGCTATCGAAATTGATACATTTTCACAAAAACATAAGCGATACAACTGTTAGTGAATAAATAATTACAAGTGTCTTTAAGGGTATGAAATTTTAACGGAGAAAAGAAAAACAAAGCCAGCTGGCATCCAATAAGGTGAGGAACGAAGAGGCGATGCCCTAAGGGCACGCATGCACACACACCCATGGTTTCCCAACAGCGTATAGCTTAAAAGCATCATTGGGGGTGGGGCTCATTTGGATCCTTCTCTCTTCTCTCTTCTTCTCTTATATCTCTTTTTCGATCCTCAACATTCATCGAGTATGTTTGTGAATATAAAAGCACATATTGTCAGCATTTCCTATTATAAGCAATGATGGATTATTAACAACCTAATTATATGAGGACATATGGATATCGCTGTTGTGTAAGCGTCTCTGTATCTATTCATCAGCACTTATTATGACTGATATATACTACCAAAGTTCCATACAAAACTTTGAAATTCAATCCACGGCATTTGGTGACCGATCCGAAAGAGACCGATTGTCCGCAGGTGAATTAGAAATGTTCCAGTCTTGAGAGTGCAGACTTTGCGCATATTGTACTAGTCCGAAGATCAGTAACACAAACCAAAAACCGTAAGATCTTAAAAGCTTTATATCGACACAGAGAAGGCAAGGTTTTCTTTACTTTCACTGTATGTCTAAGAGAACGAGGATAAACGTGATTTCTTTTTTGGAATACTTATCTGATCATTCAAGCAGTTTACATACGGAATCATTTCCTACAAAATGCTATAAAGTATGAAGAGTAGATGTAGCACATTGCGGGTACTTCATATAACTAATTGGTTTAACATAATGGAAACATTGGTATTGAATATGTGATACTTCTCTTACAATGCACATGATTAATAATAGAACTTCGAAATTTTATTGACAAATACTAATTAAGTTGTATAACAATTGAAGATTGAAGAGACATTATGATGGAATAGGTTATTCTCTTCAAAAAGAATAAAAATAATGAGACGAAATGAGATATAATCATTGCATATGATTGGACATTAAAACAAACTTGTCTCTATTACAGACTTTCGTTTTTGATGACTTGCTCAATGCAGTATTAGGCAAGAAATAGAAAATTTGTATGAAACTAAAACGAATACATGACCGTATAATGTAGATGAAGACATTTTAAGAGATTTTCATATGATGAAGATGATGAACTATATGGACATATAGAAAATGAATTTTCGTGTTCAAATTCTATCAATGACTAGCAAAAACTCGGAGATAGGCCGGATAATTCGTAAGGAAATTTAAATGACAGAAAGAGAGTGTAATAACATGTGAACAGCTGGCTGAAAGTTAACCCAACAACAAATTATATCCTATAAATATGGATAATTCCATGAAGTTATCATACTTTCTTGTTTTCTCAACTAAACCTGAGAGTATATTTTCACTCATTTGATGATATGAGTTAGTAAAATATTATATATGGTATTTGAAAAGCTTTAACTCTATAGTATTAATTAACTGGGTGTTTTTTTCGAAAGCTTGGAAGACTATTAGCAAATCTGATTATAGTAAAGATAATCTCAATTTAATCAATCTGATGTGGTTGTCGTTACATCCGAAAGCATCTGATCATCCGAAGAACAACTCATATTTAACTTAGTTGTTGCCCACCTCTCTAGATATCCAGTTTTATTTAACTACAAAAACATTTTTAAGTATTAAGATTAGAGGCAAAAACCTGAATTGGCTTTTTGTCTTCTGAGTTCGTTTCTATAAACTCATCCTGATCAGGAGCGAATGGGCTGCAAGCTTGAAAATGAGTTAAGATGCAGAGTTGGAAAATTAATCAAGAAAAAAATTATCTTTAAAAAGTTTTTTCCAAGAATGTTAATGCTTCTCACCTAAATCCTGAACTCATTTCCGAAGCTGAGAAGTCATTTATGCGTCTTTTCAAGCTTTTTTGGTATTGATATCCAGCATTTTTTATCACCTCAACATTTTGTTAAAGGCAAAAAAAAGTTTTTTTTTCATTACTTGTCTTGCCAAAGGGAACAACTCGTCTCTTCTCGTTAACAGAGCTGGCATCAGTAGACAAAGTTGTGCAGCAGCTTCATTCACCGATACTTCATGGATAGATAGAACCTTAAGAGAAGTACTGAAAAAGTTGTGAGTTAATTTTTTACTTTATTTGGTTTTCTTTTTGCATCAAAGCGCCCGTAGATTGCAGAATATTTTCGGTATTCTTCTAATCGACCAGGAGTATTAGCAGGCATAGCCATCAAGTCCAAAACCTCTCTTAACCCGTAGTATTTAGTTTAGAATAAATACAGCGTTACCTTGAAATGCGTTTTTTGTTTTGTATAAGCTTGGGTTCAAATATAGGAAGACTATGAAAGACATTTTCAGCACATATTGTAATACGACGTATTTGAGCATCACTTAAGGCAGGTGTTTCAGATGACTGAGAAACGCCAACTACAAATGCGTTTATTTCTTATATCAAATAGTAAGAGCTCACATTGAGTATCAGATTCGTTTAAAGACAAGAAATCACCAACTATTGAAACAGGACTGGTCGACCTAAAATGAATTGTAGATATTTCAAAAACGTTTATAAACGGATGAGTGAATGTATGAATGTATGTGTTACCTCTCTTCCTCTTTAAAGGTGGCTGAGACGGAGGTTGGGAGATTTCTGAGGCGTTCTCCACAAAAAATGTTTGCGGTCCCTCCGATTGTGCAAGTAAGGGCCAAAGGGTTGAGCATAGAAGAGGGGACGTTGGTCGCTGTAATAAGATTGAAGTGTACATTATTCGTATGTCTTTTCGATTTTTTTCAGCTTTTTCTTCTTCTTATTCTATCTCAGAGGAATTTGAAAACAACTATAAATTCAACAATATTCTCAACTAAAGTAACTTTTATCACATGTCCCTTGTCCCGCCAACTACCGATAGAAATCTTTCAATGAATGAGGAATGAACTAAAACATCTCATCCGGTTATACCCCCCGGGCATTCCCTCAAAACGACTAACCCAACGCTACCGAATTGTTCGCAACGCTCCCAGTAATACTATTGTTATTGTTGTTGGTTGTAGAATTAGTAGCACTGGTTGAAGCAGTGCTTGTCGTGAATGTTGTAGTTGATGATTCAGTATTCGATAAACCAGGGGATGAAGACGAGGCCAAACTGTTCAACGTAGCAGCAAAAGCTGAAAACGAAAAAAATCAATAATCAGGTTGGAATAGCTTACTAGGCATTAAATAAGATATGGCATCGTTACTATTCATTAGAGGAAACTGGGGTGGAGGAGGAGGTCCGATGTGCTGGATTGCTTGCATATTGAAAGCGGCTTGATCTTTTGAAAACTCCTGCAATATGATTTGTCTTTCTTTGGTCAAAGTTTCCCTTACGCTAAGCGCTCTTTGCAATCTGCGGACATGTAAAGGCTTCGATAACATGCCTACCAACGACATAATCTCTAGGAACTCTTGCTCATCGCACTGCATTATTTGGTTTATATCATCTCCGCCTAGAAAGCATGACATTCCTTGTACTGTTTATTGTCTTTTTGTAATACCTTGTGTAATAAAAGTGTCATAATATTGAACTAGATTAGCTCGTTGTAAAACAGCTAATAACTGCCATTCTGAAAAAGATGTTGGCTGAGCCGAGGGCTTGGGAGTTCTGAAATATTCGCGAAGTTTGGCAATGTTCAATAAGCACTTACGAAGGCTGAACGATCGGATCGCTTGTTTTTTGGTCAGGCCTGATAGGTGTTAATGTAGGAGGCGTTGTCGGTAAGATGGAGGATCCTATCACTTCTTTAGTAAATTTTAAATTACAATTATTATAAAGAACAAGGAGTCTACCATTATTGGAATTGATACTTGACGGGCTAGGAGAGCTTTCCAACGAAGACATTATGTTTTATAAAAAAATTAATTAATGAATACGATATGAGAATATTTTGAAAAATTATTTCCTTTAAGGCTTTAGAGCTATTGTGGAATTTAGAATTCCTTTCTCAGCTTTTCATAAAGGGATGGCTATTTGATAGCCACCCACTGGCGTTCGCGCCTTCTGAAAAAAAATTGCTTGACCAGTTATTCAGTGGGACAAGATAAAATACATGTAGAAAAAATCATTTGAAAGTCATGAGATTAAATTCAAAAAATGGATATATAAGACAGTTCGTCGGCTAATGATCAAATAATGTAAGTATATTAATCAAATTATGAGATGTTTCGATGCTTTTAAATACAGTGGTGGAAAGTGGAAGCGTTTGAAGTCAATAAGAACTATTATACTGAATGGAACTAGTATTTCAGGATACAATCGAAACGTTAACGTGAGGGTCCACGTGAAATAAACAAATTAAATTAACTTTAAAATCAACAGAGTATTGTTATAGTATGATATATACGATATAATCTGGATACAAAAAAACTGCATAAGCCTATAGATAAGAAATGAGGTGTATTCCTGGAAGAATAACATCCAGAAATTCAGAAGAATAGAAACACCTCATACACTCATTAAAGCATATCAATATCCTCCCATCTTTTGCTTTTTTCTCTCACATTTTTTTCCCTAAGTTTAATATCTCAGTAATGGCCAAGTTTCGAACGATTTCAATTACATATCCATGTTCAGGTGGTTCGTACAAAACGATTTTTCAAGCTCATTTTCGAGGTTTTTCAACCTTCGCCGAGTTTGGCTGTTCAACTTCTTCACGAAACGGATTAGCCAATAACAGAGCAGCGCGAGTTCAAATATGGATTGATTTCAAAGCTTCATCTCTCAGGAATGATTAGGTCTAGAACGATTTCACTTCCATATTCATGTTCAGGAAGCTCCAATTAACATAATCTGGAAGTTTGAGAGAAATCTATTTTTTGTTTGAGCTCATTTCCGAGGTTTTTCAACCTTCGCCGAGTTTGGCTGTTCAACTTCTTCACAAAACGGATTAGCCAATCACAGAGCAGCGCGCGAGTTCAAATTAAGATTTTTTCAGAACTATAGCTGAAAATTTTCGAGCTATGTATTTATATCATTCATAAGAACACATACTGTATATCAGTAAATCATAACACTATTCCTTTTTCGATTCAAATGCTATGGATGGGAATGCTTATCCATTTCACTTTCAAAGTACCCATGTTACAAGGATAAGCAATTCAATTCCTGTGGGTAGCAATGTTTACAAGTAGATATACATTATATCACGGGTCTAGTATAGAATGATTGGAAAATACTGGTAAATCAAAGATAGTAGAGAGAGAAATGATGTGAAAGTCAGAGAGACAATGGGAGAAAGAGAGATTGGAAGAGCGATTATCTTTCTTGGATTAGTTATGTTTGTCTATTACTCCCTATATCCTCTATAGTATCTCACTCACATCATGTCGTTTATTTCTCTCATCTAAAGATTTTTTTGAAACAAAAAATGAAGATTTTTATTGTCCGAACATCTTCACGTAAAATTCTATCGATTTTCACAAAATCGAGATTTACAATAAGAGAATAAATAAGAAAAGAAGTTTTTGCTTCAACAATTGGTTTAGCCTTTTGATTCCTCTCTTGGTTCAGCCTTCACATTGGTTCCAAAAAAAAACAAGAGCACCCGAGGAAAAAGTACGTTTTGAGGTCACCTCGTTTTCTTTATGAAATGTTCAATGGACGGCTTCTTATAACTTTTTCACAATGTTTTAAGTGGGAATACCTCTACATCTCCTTCTGGTTTCAAGTCACGAACTTACTAATTTGTTTGTAAAAAAACAGTTCTTATTGAAATATTTTTGAGAAAAACTACCTAACATGCTATTGAAAAAAATATGACCTACACCATTCTATTCGTACCACTCTCCGGTCACACAATCTCAATCATTCGCGTATTTCTTTCTCAACCTTTTTTTATGAGATTTTCTAAGTGAGTTGATGTCTATTCTAAAAACTACCATCAACCGATATTTTTCTTTTGTTTCCAATTTACGTCAGTCATACTGATGTTCAGAACCCTATCGAGATTACACTATATAGAAGGAGGAGAGAACGAAGGACAAAAATGATAGAATTAAATATGCATCTTTACTGCAGTTGGCAATGATCATGCTGTTCCTATATGTTTGGGTGCTCATATTATTAGGTATATAAGGATGGGCTACTTAAAGATAAGTATTCAAGACATGCGAATTTAGAACGTACAGATGAAATTCTCTTCATGAACATGAGGAGAGCCAAACAATTTGGTACGCCTATAAAGCTGCGTGAGCCAAAATTGGGAACAAAAGCAACTGGGAAAAATAAATAACGAATTTATGAAGAATATTTACAGCCAGGTGACGAAGAATGCATTTGTCAGCGACAGTGAAAGATGAAAAAACGAAAAGACCAGCGAACTCGTTCCGAAAGTTTGAAAAAAACCTACGGTGAAAAAGACAACGTCAATGGAAGAGAACACAAGATTGCAGTAGAGAATAGAAAAAAGGTTATAAAAAACACCTCTATGTCGTTTGATTCCGGTGAATGAAAAAGCAGATGCAGAAGGAGAACGAAAAAGAAGAAATCATACTGAATGAAAAATGTGGAAATTCCCAATATATGCTTGGAGAGAAGCCAAAAACATGGAAGAATCGGTCATATATTTTTTCTAAGAAGAGTTTTGAAACTCTGCACATCCATAACACCATTTTGTGAACATTCACCATTCGTTACCGAACTTCCTTCATACTTTTATACTTTCGATTCATAAAGTTAATCAAGGGAATCGTTTGAAAATTAAGGTTAATCCATATATTACACATTTTCAATTGTTTCCAAGTGCAAGAATTATAAAAGAGCTTTCTCTTCATTAAAATACTGATAAACTCACTAATTATTATTCATGAACGGAGATATGATTATTCGAGATAAAATTTATAAACAGGAGCTGAACTTGAATATCAAAAGAACGAACACAGCTTTGATATAGACATTTGATTGAGAATATTGAAATATTCGAAGAAATGAGAAAAAAAATGCGTAGAAGTAAAAGAATAAGCGAAAATGATGACGAAGAGAGGCCGGTCGAAAAAAAAGTCGTTGTGACAGGATAAAAACAGAGAAATGAGAGCGAATAGCGGCCAGAAATTGATGAAGAAAGTACGTTAGCTTAGAAGAATTGCATTGCACGTTCATCCATTGCTATGTGGGAGAATGAACTAAGGAATCATAATTTTCGATGGAACCATTCATTCAACGAAGCTTAGTGATTACCAAAGAGTTCACAATACTTACTTTCAATGTTGGATTTTCTAATTTTATCTTTTGTTTTACAGAAGGCATACAACGGTTACTGAACTTCAGAGAGTGATAAAAGCATATCGGTTATATTTTGAACCTCGAAAAAAAAAACAATTTGTCATAAAAAGGTTCAGACATGCGAAAGGATTCTAACGAAAGTTCATGATGAATCAAAGAGGCAATCTCAACGAAATGATGAGAGCAAGAAGAGAACTTGAGAAAAAAGAAGCGGTAAGAGAAGCAGGGGAATGGAAGACAAAAAATGACTGAGAAAAAAGATTGAACAAACTATTCAAGATTGAGATATGCTAAAGAAATACGAGAGGACGCGAAACAAAGAGATGGCGCGAGAAAAGGGAAGCGTGAGAGAAGAGAGTAAAGGAATGTAGAGAGTTAGATAAAGAATGAGAGGGACTGATTAGAGAAAAAGCTTATTGCTGATTGAAAAAAAAAGACATTAGAGAAACGGCATCAGAGATGAGCAAGTAGTAAGAAAGAAATAGATCGACGGCATAACTTTTTTGCTTGTTATATAAATGAGTAGTAAACCCTATAACTCAAATACGGTAAATCATATAATTGAAGCTATGCGTCCCGACTTGTATAGACTGAACATAGTTCAACGGCACAATATATTGAAGAGACTAATCATTTGGAATATAGGAAATTTAGGAATGAAGTAGTGAAATTCATAAAGAAGTATGATCATTGTGTGTCTGGCGGAGTATCTGCCGGTAGAAAAACTGCCAATTGTGGCCAAAAAAAGTCTTTCTGAATCCAGTTTACAATCTGTAAAATCGGACGGGCCACTCAGGAAAAAAAACGATATGGCCAAGCGAATGAAGGGAAATGGGTGAACGAATAAAGCAAACTAAGGATCGTACTATAAAGAAAGGAGAATAAATTCATGACTGGATACAGCCTAACTTGTAGTATGTGGAATGAAAAAAATCCTAATCCAATCGCTTCATATGGATTATGTTACAGCTTACAATTAAAATGAGGTATACAACTTGGACATGAATAGTTCCTCGAAAAATTGACTTTTTCATTTAAAGAAACGTGCTCGTTCGACGATTACAAAATCAAAATCGAAAGCTCAACTATTTCTTTTGAAGAAGCAAGAAAAGGTTTAGATGTTAGTTGGCGGTGATGGTGGTGGAAGGCAAAAACGGACTGCGATAGACGCTCGCGATGGAAAAAAGAAACGCTCGCTCGAGAAAAAAAACCAGCGCAACGACGCTGTTCGTTGAACATGAAAAAAACGTTCGAGCTTCGTCTATAGAAGAGAGAATGAAAAAATGATAGAAAAACAAGAAACAAGGAAAATGCGTGTTTCGGTGAGAGAGCCAGAGAAGTTAAGGTGTCCTCGGATTAATAGAGCTTCAAATGAGACATCGTAATATGAATAGAGAGAGAAAAAGAGTGAGGAAAACAGAATTTAAAAGAGAAAAACTTCACTTTGAAATGGAGCATATAGCAGAGAAGTATGAGAAAAATTAAAATTAAAGCTCATGAATGTATACATATATGTAATTACTAGTAAAATGTGCAAAGCATTTGGCGAATTTTCGAAAAGAGATTGGTTTTTTTACTTTCTCTCCGCCTATAATTTGAATGTCATTCAACATTTCGCTTGAATGACATGTTGAAACGTAATAAAAACTCTACTAATCCAAATATGGTCACGAATATCATCATCGGTTTTCGTGCGATGATGACAACTACATTTTCTCAGGATCCTTAACTTCTGAGATGTATATGAATGAGAAACACTCTAATTACCGAGTTATACGCATGCGCTGAAGAAGTTCCAAATTAGAACAATAACCTTTGACGAGTTAGAGGCTCGATTAAAAGCTCAGTATAGATTTTGTTCGCGATGAAATTTCCATTTTGTTGCCATTGTTATAGCTTCGTATGTGTCTCGGTCTTTCTCAAGGAGAAGGACATATGAAACCAAAACCCTGTGTTTTTTTTAAAGTGTTTCTTTATCTCTATCAATTGGGGAATGAAAAATCCAATTTTCGTATTTGTATTATCTCCGGTTCAGTCAGGAAGTTTTCTTTTTCTATTTTTATTCCGCATAGAACATATGAGATGAGCTCACAGTTGATTCTGAACTATCCGTAAAACCATTGCAATGATTTCCCATATTTACTGCTATTCGATTCGATTAAGAAAACTTTCAATTTTTTTATTCTCAAACATATCTAATCTGACAAGACAACTGCGTCGCATTTCTCACAATTATTTTTGTCAAAAAAACTGTTTTTCTTCTTTGTTCAGTTCATAAGCTTCAGATCTTTCCCTCTTCTTTCTAATTTTTTTCAAATCAGACAGTTCATTACAACTAAGTAGAACTTTTTTCAAACTCCTCCTTCATTTGAACTATTGTTGCTCGCTGTTGTACTCAAAAAACAGTACCATTACAGATAAAATGAGTAAACAGTTAAAACCTAGAGAGGTATATACTTAGCTTTAAGCGCATTGTTTTTTTTTCGCATTTTGGAAAGAGTAGAATAGAAAATTAAATTTAGTTTACCTTTTGACTTTGTCAAGAGTATATCTTGTTATCATCGCTTCCAAGTCTTGAAGTTGAGAACGTGTAACGTTTATATTGTAGAGTACTGAAATTTTCGATTTCCACAACTAATTTGTATTTTTTCGCACATAGATGTTTCCTCGACCATAGTTTTCACCTCTAGAGCTGCAATCTCCGCCTTGGTCTTACGTTTCTTTATATCTTTCATCAAACGATTTGAGAAAAACGGAAAAACGTGAATATCTCATCTACCATATTATATATAATATATTTGATTTTTCCGCTTGCGGGAAGCTCATATGTGATAAAACAAAATAAGAAATTGCTTGTAGTTTCAACTTTGAATCATTCTCAAAATTAGAGAACAGGTTCTCCGCTCAGTGAATAGCGCAGGTAATCTGAGTCCAATGTTTACAGCTTTGGGCCTCTTGCTCTAAATCATCGGATCCAGCTGAATTACATTTATACTTTTAGCTGTAAATTATTGTTTTTGTGAACAACTCCATATCATTGTATCACTACATTGACGTGTTACATTTATTGATTACAAGCATTGTTTTCGTCACAACCCAGAAAAGGATTGTCAATTCTAGACAAAAGTTATTGAACTGTCGAATGAGTGTTCATTCTTCCATTTGCATTAAAAAATTCTTGAATTTGTCACTATTACAAGAATTCCGCAACTCTGCAATATTTGCATGAATATATGAAGTGTCTACTAAGTTAGGCAATACTTTTCAAAAGTTTTCTCATCAATTGGAAAGACTTGAAAGAAAATAAAAAAAGAACTGAAGCAAAGGCTACATACTGACTGATTCTTTTTTTTTTCTTTTAAAGAAGATTTTTAAATATATAAAACACTTGTTTGCATATAGCTTTCATAAAAATAAAAGGGAAAAAGGGTCTCTTACAAACAAACAGGTCGAAATCCTCCCGCTTTCTGCCTTGTTTCCACTAGAAAATGAAAACATTTCAAATTGCAAAAACAGTCAGAGGAAATGTTTTTCCTTTCACCAGATGTGCGAGTGGTATGGGTCTAGCACATTATATGATTTACAAGATTTTAAAGAAGATAAGGCATTTTCACGATCAATTCTGTTAAGAATTTTGGATCGCTCAGTTTGGATTCTAATCCTAACTATGCAACAAATTATCTGCAGAAGATAAATTGCTACAATTATTTCCTTGTTTTGTTGCTTTTATAGTTTGTTAAACAACTATCTCTATCTCCATCTGATTCCTTGTTCCTTTTACGTTTACTACAACGTGTCCCTACATTGAGAAAACTGATTACCGATGAACCCAGATACATACCTATAAAAAATTTAAAAAAATCTTATTCTGATGTTCAGCATCAAGTTATTCTCATGATTGGTCTATTTTACTTTCACTCCAGTTCAATGATCTCAAATGATATTCATTGGTTTTAGTTAATGATTTAACCAATACATTACCATTCTCTCTAATTTTAAAGGGCGGAGCTCTTTAGAAATGGTCCCGTCACGCAAGCTCGGTGCTTTTGCCAGCGCCAGCCCAAGGAGCAAATCCATTTCTCCAGCCCACATGACTACATCCTTACAGCATTGTGATCATCCCTGCAAGCCCTTGTAGAGGTTTAAAAACTTCAATGAAATGAAGCTTCTTTTAATGCTCCTCTTTTCAACCATCATTCGGTTAACCATCAAACAAATGTTTAATCGTTTTATAAACTGATAAGATTAGTGACAGAACTGCTCTGTTGGTGAGGCACAAGCCTACTAACGGCTTAGGTTCTTGTTAATTGAGTCTTTATTCCATTTTTTTCGCGTTATCGTTTTTTTTGCTTCACTTTCAATATTCTTAGTAGTTTTCTTGACAAGTTCATGCCTCCATTGGCTGCATTATCTCGAGAAGAAGAGTTGAGAAATTCGGAGTTTTATTGTGTAATCTGACTCTTAACTTCTATTGTATTATCTTATCCACTTTGTTACTTAGTTGAAAAAAAGCTTAATCTGAAATTTTAGCCTTGGTTACATCGATTTTTTCATTCGGTTGATATCTGGAGCTTAACGATATAACTATTGTGCCCAAATCATCCCATGTTTTGGCATAAAAAAATGAATATTATAGTTGTACTATTGGAAAATCATTCTTTTCGTTACTTCAATGATAACAGCAGCAAATAACTATATGAACAGCTGTTAAGCTTTTGTTGCAGAGTATGAAAAACAAGCGAAATACATTAATAAGCTCGATGATTTCTAAAAAAAAAAAAAAGTATACGAAACTGCCAAAAACTTTGTGTGTATGAGCGCGATGCTACCGAAAGTATGAGTGACTTTATCGCAAATGTTTTCTTGATTGTTATGGTACTAATTTGTTTTGTCAGTAACTTGAAGTGAATTTGTGTATTGTCTTTTGTACTATTGCAAAACAGTTTATATTCAAGCACTTGCCTCTTTTCATCCTTTAAGTTCGTAGAAGCCAATGTGTTTTGCGTAAACATCGAATTTGTAAATACTCTAACCTGGGTAAATGTTTAATCTTTTCCTGTCAATTAAGTTTCATACCTATTGTATTTTGTTCTGATTTTATATGCCGTTCTGATTATCAATTGATACGTTCTATACGGAAGGTCTTAACATTTTTTTTAGGTGCTAACTTCGAAATGATCCTTATTCTTTCTGTTTAACGTTTCGAGGTTGATGATATTTCAACTGAAATCATCTATACTCTGCCTTACTTCAAGGAACTTTCCATCACTCATTAACTAACTTGAACCTAAGAACTTGCGTAAGGCTAAAAGCATCAAGATCGGATCAGAACACCTGCTCGGTGAGTAATAAGTTATTTTTATTGGAAAAATCCAGAAAACTATCATTTTAGGATTGCTATCAGCCCATGAGTCTCGTATTCTAACGAAGGTTAGTCATATATATATATATATATATATATATATAACCATCTTACATTCATCGAAAAACTTTCAATAATGTTTACACATGTTTATGTCCAGTTAATCGAGCTCTTCTCATCTTCTGCTTCTTTTGGCTGTTGTTTTCTTGTAGAAAAAAAACATGATTGCCAGGCGGAACTTCACTGGTACACACTAGACCCTTCTTTGTCAGTACTGCATTTAATTTGACGTATTCTCATTTTTAATTGAGACTCGGACCTCAAAATAATACTTCTAGTAATCTTTTTGTCCTACTGAACATTGAAAAAGCTTTACTATGTATACGGCAGAGAAGCCTGAGACAAAACGCTTTAGCGCTTTGGGCATTTGTTCGCTCGTTCATTTCTTTTGGCGTAGCCTGATTCATATTCTGATTCACTGGAACCTTTTCTATTATATTTTCAATTAAGGGATGATCACGGCCTACACAATGAATGACGATCTCGAAAAAAAATGTCTTTTGACTCCTGGAGTAAATTCGTGCTCAAACGGAGACTTTTCTTACAATCAGGTGTGTTGGAGTTTCTGACTTGTTGGTCAGGCATACTATCCATTTTCCCAAATTCCACCATCTGGTAAAATTGATAGTTGTAAGAGAAATTTCTATCTGAAGTATAAATTGTTTCTGTCGCTTATGATAAAACTCCTTAATTGCTTCTTAGTCAATTGTTTGTGTATCTCTAAATGATTTTTCAGTCACATGCGATTGAAGCAGAAATGGCTCAATCTCCTGAACCCTCCGAAACGCCTCGTTCACCTTCTCCTATGGCTTTTGCAGATTGTCCGTTGATTTATAGGTATTTTTAGTCTTCAGTGTTTTGTTATACTCGAAGTTTTAGTGAGCCAGCTCTAGTTGGTCCACACCAACCAACTCCTGTTAGCCTGGGACCTTTTTTTGCGATCAGTGATACAGCTATACCCAAGGTTGTACATTGTTGTTTGGAAGTCCCGTATCGTAAACCTGTTTAAGATGGTCGGTAATCCGAAGAGAGATAGTGGTATTGCTTCAAGCAATAATGTGAACGAGAATGATGATGAGAAAGCAGATGGTACAACAACGCCTAAGAGCAACTCCATGTATATGTCTGATATGTCTTTTTGCACAGTGGTGAATGGGTTCGTTGGAAATAAAAAAATCTTTTTAATAAGTTAAGTTCAGTCGTACAGGACACAAGGCATCATTTTCTACTCGAGAGATTCGAGAACAGCACGCAAGGATGCAGCAGAAGTATAAAGAAGATTCGAAAAAAGAAAAATTTTTCACTGATCCAGTGGACTTCGAAGGTGATTTATGAAAGAGTTAAAGTAGAAGTTTTGCTTTTTTAAAGGAATTTTAAACATAATTGGTGGTTGTTCTTGGTGGCAAATATGGATTTATGTTTTGATTGCTATGCAGCAAATCCCCCATGCAATGTTTAATTTGAATGTGGTTTACATGATGTATGATCCAGATCATCATTGTGAAGTAGGAAGATTTTAATAATTTTGGAAATGCATTTCGAGAGATAGGTTCCGGGTTTCGGATTGAATGATACCTCACCTGATTTTAAATGGGGCTTGGAAGATGTCCAGGACAGTCACATGGTTTTTCCCAGTATGACGCTCGACAAATATGAGCGAGACTCTGTAAGCTGTGATTTTTTCATATATCATCTTTAGCTTTCTTCAGTGCCATTATTATGCTCGTTCAGCTGAAAGATATAGAGAATTGCGAAAGTTGCCCCTTGAAGAGGCTAAACTTGCCGCTTCACGGGATAATGTTTCTAGAGCATCATGTGAACGATATACCTATAAATCTGATGTAAGTTTCAAAAATAGATGCTCGTCTCATCATTTCATAGGTTATGAGAGAAACAATTGTAACGGACTGGAATTTGGTTTGTAACGACTATTTGAAAAAAGGCCACGCTCATTTGTTTTACTCTTTTGGATATTTAGTTGGTTGTGTGCTCGGTGGACTTGCCAGTGATAAGTAAGTCGAAAATTGGACGTTCCATAATAGTATACTCGTTACAGTTTTGGCCGGAAACCTACTGTCATCGGGTTCGGGATTCTTTCATCCATGTTTGGAGTTTTCTTACCGTTCACGACGTACTATCCCATGTTCCTCTTTATCCGCTTATGCAGCGCTATTTGTAACGAAGCTGCAGACTTAGCCGCTTACACACTGTGTATGGAAATTACTGGTTAGTACAAAATAATTGAATGCTGTTCTGAGTTTCCCCCAGGTACACGGTATAGATCAATGGTTGGGAGCATGCTGCAGGTTCCCTGGGCTCTTGGTTATGCATTACTAGCTTTGATAGCATATATTTCCAAAAGTTGGAAAACTGTGCAGGTATGACCGTTGTCGATTTCATGAGAATATGCAAACGTGCACGAATTCTGTTTACTATCGAGTATAAGTGGTTTATAGGTTATCGCCGCCGGTCTTCACTTCGTTGCTGTTGTTCTCATTTGTTCTCTTCCTGAGAGTCCTCGTTGGCTTATGGTCAAAGAAAGGGTGGACGAAGCTGAGGAAGTGATCCGTAAAGCATGCCGGTAATTTTGAAATCAGGACGTTTTCAATGAAACAATCTTAAGCACACCTCCTTTCCCCTTCAATATGTGCAGAATAAACAGGGGTTCTCTGCCATCCGATTTGGAGTTGGTTTGTCATAGGGAAAAACGCTTAGATCCCAATGTTAATTTCCAATATATTCTCAGATCTTTTTTTTTTCTTTATAGGGTAAAGTTGGAATGTCGGATCTTTTCAAGACCCCCGAGCTCCGTTATCGCACAATCATTGTGTGTATTGTATTCATAGCTAATGCCCTAGTGTACTATGGCTTAGTGATTGGTTTGTTTGCTTCACCATGTGTATTGAAGATATTCACTTTTCAGCACTTTCTGATCAATCTGCTCCTGGCCGAGTTTTATTTACTGGAAATTTTTTCCTAAACAATGCCATAGCAGGTTTCATTGAAATTCCTACATTGTTTGCTTGTGTTTGGCTGATGAAATTTGGTCGGAAACGGTCGGTAACATTCTTGTATTCATGATTAGCTTACAATTTCAGTGCGCAACAAATGACATTAGTTGGTGGAGGACTGGCTATCATTGTGGCTATGCTTGCAGTAGTTTCCCACAATTATATGGTAGCGTTGTTCTTCATGTTATTAGGAAAGATATTTATTCAGGTAAGGTATAAAACAACTTTATCAACTTAATATTTTAAGGGTGCTTTCAACATTCTTTATATATTCACATCAGAGTTGTATCCGACTATCATAAGAAATTCTGCTGTTGGTATGACTAGCATGGTTCGTTCAATGCTTCTGTTATTTTGACTCACATCTTTTTAACCTTGAGGTTGCTCGATTTGGATCTGGAATTTCCTCATATATAGCTCTATTATCCAATATTTCTCTGCCTATCGTTCCAATGATTATTTTTGCGATTTTTTCGTTGTTCGCTGGAATGTTAGTTTCGGTCCTTCCGGAAACAAGTGAAAAGCCCCTGCCGGAAACACTGGATGTAATGTTTCCAGCACTGCACTGATGGAATTTTATTTATTAAGGATGCTGTGAATTTCCTCCAAGCTGAACATAGGTCATGTTATGGATGGGGTATTCGAAAACAATCGGAAAGCATATCAATTGCTGGTAATACTAATGATGCGATTACTGACTCGCCAAAGCAGAGCAATGGAAGCAGGCAGACTTTTCTGTTTAACTTTCAATTGACCTAAAAAAAAATTGCAGATCATCCAGCCTTATTCCTAGCAGCTTAAAACAAATATCCAGAAATATTCCCCCAAGTCGAACAGATAGCAGATGTGAGTCGATTTTGCAAGATCTGGCTGATCTTTCTATTCCTGAACGTTTGCCTGAAGCGTTTGCTGAAGACTCATAAATAAACTTGGTATATTTCGATTTAATCGAATTTGAACTTGTAAAATTTAATTTACCTTATTACTCACCACAATTCTGTTTCTTATTATTCATTTTCAATCTGAGGTGTCGATCTATCCATTCTTGTTGTATATTTCTGGTATATATTTTTGTGTCCCCTCTTACTTTTTTCTCTGTCTCATATCTCGGTACTCTTTTTCTCCTCGGGTATGTATTCTTGTGATTCTTAAACACTTTACCTCCCTTGTGCATCAGTCTAGTCCTCCATTTGTTTTTTGTTTGGTTCATGGCTAGGATGTGCATTTTACATCGTGTACAATTTATGCATTGTCCTTTGGCATTGTGATCTTTTGTTGCGTTTGTTTCACTGTTTCTAGGTCTGGTACCTTCAGCAAAATGCACAGCTTTCATTTATTTCCTTCATCTTTTTTGACCGGGGATTTGACACCTCTATTGCATGTGTTACTATTACCATTATACTGGTGCTTCCGTGTAGAATAATGTTTAATCTTATGGGTCGTTTTCCAGTTTCAATTGATCCTTCATTATTCATCTCAGAAGATATTTGCAATTATGTTGAATTAAAACAAATATATTATACTACAGACACGATTAAAGCGTTAGGTCTGAAAGGTTCAATTATGTACGTTCTCATAAAGGTTAGACAGCTCCGGGTAAGTGCTTGTCAACGAGATTGATTTGAAGTTTAGCCGTATTAATCATTAATTGATCATGATTTCCTTTTCGCTGAAATGCATTCAACAGAACTGAAAAAAATGCCTAGAACGCCTCACTACGTACTCCTTATCGGCTCCAACTATTTCGGAAGCTAACTGTCCGCAACCGTTCCTATATCCAACTTTATCGTCCTGGGGTGAATAAATGGAGAACACATGCCTTCCTTCATAATGATGTCTAAAATCCTATATGTAGAAAAGTATAAGTAAACTAACAATTTATTAATATCGGCTAAAAATTTAGAACCACATGAAAGGCCAGTGATATGATTGCACGCTCCCGGGAATGGAAGAACACATAAATAAGAGCCTCTGTTAGCTCCTTAATTAAATTTAGTTATTCTGCCATGACCTTGATAAACCTGCTACAGAAACGAAAGTATCAATGATGCCCGTTAGTGCTGGTCCTAATTCTTCTCCTGTATCTACACATTTTCCACCCAAAATTGCCTGAAATTTAGATACTTCAAGAAAAAGTTGAATCAATATAGCGCAAGCACTCAAGGCGGTAACAATCTTATTCATCTTGTCATTCTAGCTTTTATGTGTTCATGATCGTTTCAATAGAACTATTCATGTTTCACATGCCGATCTCATTCAACTGAACTAGGTCTCTAGTACATCTACTTCATTTTTTATACTGCAATGAAGAATTTTTTTAAAAAAAACCTTTCTTGATACCGGAGAGCCCATTGAGTATCCAATGACGTCAACTTGTCTTCTTGTATAGGCAGCTACGGACTGTATCATATAACGAACCTATTTGAATTATAGTATCCACTCTGAACAAACTGCCCTACTTGCTTCACATATTCACATTTCATATCAAAAAGTGGTGCTGGTGTTTTACCACCGTCTCCGTATGTTGTCCCAAATACATGAGCTTCTTTCCACCCTACACTTAAGAAGTGACGTCGCCATCCGTCGAATGTTCCGGCAGTGTTGGATATTCCGTGGACAAGTATCACTGCTTGTTTACTATAACCTGTTTATTTCATTAAATAATTCATCTTTGCATCAATCATGAACATGCAATAAAAACTAAGAACGAATGGCTGTTTGCCAGTCTTGTATTTTCTCACCCAGAACGTGTTCCTCCTTTATGGTTTCCTCCACCATAGCTTCCGAGTGGTCCAATATCTCTTCTGGCCAAACGATCTGCGATTTGCTGGACAAAATATTGTGAACAGAAAGTTTTCTCGAATCATGTATACCTTTCCGTAGTTTTCAATCAGAAATTCATTAAAGTTACCAGAAAAATCAGAAGCAACGAAGGAGAACTGGAAAGAGAAAACCAAGATATGCGCGATTATGCCTGATCGACGGAAAGATCGTTCCATTGGTGAGTTTGTTTCTCTGAAAACGATGATAACGAAACCTTGAAACATTATACACTTGATGACTATATATCCTACATGAACAAGTCAAACTATTGAGAGGCTCAAGCAAAAACAGTTATAAAATGAGCTAGATTCAAAGTATTTCCTCCATAAATAGCATATGAAGTATGTACAAAGCAGTACATCTAGTCTACAACAGCCTGTCTCAAAATAACAGTGTGGCGTCGATGTAAGAACAAATTTGTTTCTGAAGATAAGGGGTTGTTACATAAGGTGAAACTACTGCAGAAAGGCACGCCTAGATATTCAACATGTCTTCCGAATGAACTCGTTAACTAATGATGAAGCAAGAACTCGAAACAACTAGCTGAGCTAATGAGAATCATCGAAAAACGTTTGTACTTCAATTGGGATATTTGAAATCTATTGTTCAGAGAATGCAATCATGTCTTATAATTGTACAGTTTTAAATTTTTTGAAATACTTGATATATGTTGATATATATATCTAATACTTTATTACATCATTATAAGTATTGAACTTCCGAAGCTAAGCAGCTCGTTCGCATAGGATAAACAACTTGCTCAATATTACTTTTGCAAAAAACCTCACGGTTATAGAACGAACGGTTCGACAAAGCATCAATGCAAAGCCAGTAGCTCGAACAGAAGGATCAACGAACAGTTTTGATAGTCTGATGATTTGAATCATGACAACGTGCAGAAACAGAAACAAATACATTCAGCCTCGTAAATGTTATGAAGTCATTTTTTTTTTGCGTTTCACACGTTTATGCTTGACTAGTAAGTACCAAAGAACAGCTGTCGGTATTGTCTGAAAAAAGCTGGTGTGTGTGTGTCAAATCATGTAATAAAACTCTGGCTGTGGTTAGCAGAGGATATAGAAGACCGGAAGACAATTTTAATAGCAGTCAACTAGCCGAATTACCGAGTGTATATAAACCCTATTGTCACCCGATTCGTCATTTGAGAATTCAAATTCGAATTCAGTTGAGCTTTAATTGCCTCCACCAATTTTTTATCAGTTTATTGAAATATCTTCCAAGCATTGTTAACTTCTCATTGTTTTCTTGTCATACAAGTGTTGCGTAATATACGAAGTTTATCATCTTTTTTCTGACATTATTTTGAAGAAGATGCAAAAAATGAAGAGATAAAAAAAAAGAACAAAAGAAAACCAAGAGCTATCTCTGTGTGGTCGAGACCTTTCCAAACCAATAGCGAAAACGAGAGTAACCTTCTCATTTTTTTTCCTCTGTTAAGCATTTGTTTTGTATCTTCTCTTAAAAACACACATTGAGAACAGAGAGAAAGATTCGAGGCAAAGATATATGATATCATTTCGGCACAATTATGTTAGTTATGGTGTACGCTGCGCTGCGTACATCAACAATCAGAACTCGAGAGAAGAAGAGGATGTAAACGAGAAAGAAAAAAAGAGGAGGGACAAATCTGCAGACCAAGTGATCTCAAAAATCAGAATCTGCGCCAGCCAGTGATGTCAGGCAGACAGTTCTAGCTGGCAATAAAGATCTGTTTATTCAAAAAACTTAGTCATAGTTAACTCTTTTGAGTCTGTAGCCCATCTGTCCTCAGCTTCTCTCTTTTCCACTCAATTTCACTTGATCAGCTCTTTCTTTGAAAATATCTCTAGCATATTTCAAATCGCAATAACTTCATAACTTCATTTTTAAAACTTTCTAATATCCAATCTCTCGTGAACTTTCATCACTTATTCGATAATCACATTATACTAATTTATAAATTAGAGCAGGCAACAACACTCGTTTTTTCTATGAAAATTTTCATTCTAGCTGCTAAACCAGGTTGATTTTGTTTAAATGAAACCAGGCGACTGTTCACGTACTTTATTATCTAATTTTCGGATTCTCAAGTTCAAATGAACCTAATAAGGAATTCCATAAATCCACCACTAAGCAATTTTGTTTAGATGAACTTTGAAAACGATAACAAAATTGACACATCATTTTTTTATATATTATTTCCAATCAGCAAGTGATTAATATTGAGCTTACGAGTCGCAATTTTAAATAGTTTTTTAATATTTCAGCTCGTTTTCCAGATCAAAACTTCCATACCAATTATGCGTGATGTCCTGTTCTCCCAACCTCTCACAATTAATCATCAGGAAGAGAAGTAAAACTCATTTATTACTTTGTCACTATCAATTTTTTCATAGAAATATGTTGAATGCTGATGAATACCTTTTTTCAAACATATTCAATCATCCGAATATTAAAATCAAAGTATGATCAATCAAATGCACCGGTCAAATAGCAGCTATTTCTATTTCAGGATAAAGCGGCCGTAGAAGAGAAACTTTTGCAAATGATGAGAGATGGTCAGGATAAACTTATGGTACATATCTTGTGTCGTTCGTTATCAGTGAAAATACTCTTTACATTTCGTAATATTGTGGTTTTGTTAGTTCTTTCCTAACATTCGCAATAGCTACTCTTATGCTTTCTTTATTGACGTCAGAGTTGTTTGGAACTTTCGAGAAATATTTAGATATTTAAATATTTTTTTTTCTAGGTTATCACAGACTTCGATTTTACTCTTACGAAGTTTGATTCAGCTTCAGGGGAGAGGTTTTGGAGTAGCCCAGGTATTTTTGATCGACTTGCCTCCGAGATTCGCCCATCATTGGTTCAAAAAGTTTTTCGTAAACTGTTTCTATTGTTTTCAAAACTCAAGGTTTTAGTTCAAAGATCTATGTAAGAAGTACATCCCAATTGAATTTGATCCTAAGCTATCCATGGAGGAAAAAATTCCTCATATGGAAGACTTGTAAGTCGAGTAAGCACTCGCAAAGGATGAAACCTTTTTCAGTTGGAAGAAATCTCACAATTTGACTGTCAGTGCGGGCTTCGAAAAAAATGTGATTGAAGAATTCGTAAGGAGGTCGAAAATTGCCTTACGGTATTTAAAAAAACAAAGTTAGCTTCTCATTTTGTCATTAAGCGATGGAACAACACAGCTCATGGAAAACTTGAGTGCAAATCAAATCCCAATGGTTATCTTTTCTGCAGGGGTTTAGTCTTCCAAAAGAATTAATATTATTTTTTGTTTTATTAAGGTTGGGGATGTTATTGATGTTTTCCTAAGAAAAGAAATGAATAGACGAAACCTACCAGTCAATATGCACATAATCTCCAATATGATGGAATTTGACAACAATGTAAGAGTATTTGATGATTCAGTGAAGGTATTATTGAAGTCGAACTCAACTTTGTTCAGTAGAACCCAGTCGTTATTAAAGACAAAAACTTCACATAATCATGTTAGTTTAATGAAATGAACGAATCGCAAAAAAGCTAACAATTGATAGCGCTGTCAGTGTTTTGGAGAGAAATTTCAACGAAACAGCGTGGCAAATCGATGAAATTTCGAGGCAAATGGCTTGTTTACGTGCTAAACTTTTTTCATTAAGGGAATCGTTACTGGGTTCAGCGAACCTTTAATTCACACGTTTTGCAAGAACTCGTCTGTCATACAAAAGGAAGCTGCATTTTTCCATCAAATCGCAGAAAGGTGTCGAATATTCAATTAGTTCAATGGGATGCATTTTTTTCTAGAACCAACGTCATTCTGTTGGGCGATAGTCTTGGGGATATTCATATGGATGTAGGAGTGGAAAAGGAACAAATTCCACTTAAAATAGGATTTCTCAACTATAAGGTTTGTTCCGGATGATTAATTTTTCATACCTGAAAAGACCAAGTGTTTTGAAAAAGATTTTCTACACATCGAGTGGTATGATGAAGGATAGAAAATGGTTTTCCAAAAGTAAAAGCAAATATGAAAGAAACTAATAATAATTGTTGTGTTTATAAAAATTTTTATAAGACGTCAGTCATATTGCGCTAGTTAATTTAGAAAAATCAAATGTGTGAACTGGAACAATGACAATATTGATTTTACAAATTACACCAATTTCAGGTTGACGAACTTATCGACACATTCATGGATATTTATGATATAGTATTAGTAAGAGATCGAACAATGGCGGTGCCTACAACAATCCTCGGATTGATCCAAGAGCATGAAATCATTCTTTAGATTCATAAGGAACGGCACTGACTGCAAAAAATCTCTAGAATAATTTAATTGCTTAATCGCTTTAATCGGAAATACTCTATTTTACCTCCATCTAATCGCTTAATTTCTTCTCAAAAAAGAGCTTCCACTATCAGCTTTCAAACATTCGATTGATATGGTTTATAGCTATTCCGCCATTTCGAAATTCCAATTTTCACCCCTCAAACCTCCCTTCGTTATGAACTCTTCATTCATAAGTATATATTTCCTTATTTCATCGAACATATAGGCAAATCGCAATATAAGCAGTAGTGCTCACTACTAGACAAATGATAAGATTGTTAGTTTTTACAACATCACAATTGTTTTCAATAAAACTTATCGTTTAACGGAAATATTGATTTTTTCACAAACCGACGAAACACTGACTTTCACAAATAACGAGCTTACGAATCAGCGGGGCGACACATCGATTGGTGCGGATTATGTGTAACGCGAACTCTTATCACTCTTAAAGTTTACCAACAGAATTCTATAATTTGTATTCGTTTTATTCATTATTTTTCAATGATATTTTGCAATTGTTATGCTTCTCCATCAATACTTAGACTACTACATATGGAGTGAAATGGACAACGCACTGTTTTCACTTTTCGCAGCTATCTCACGTTCGTTCATTAAGAAAGAAGCGGTATCAACCCCTGACCGTTGGTTTAATCATCCGGACTTATTTGTTGTATTGGACTTCATGTATCAATGCATATTCCTCTTTCTATGTATGAGCTGTTCGATCGAATGCTCGTACTTTGGTTTTTAAAGTTTATTTGGAGGCGGGAGAATCGATCTACTAGGGGTTGGACTAGCGATAGTTGTTGTTCGTTCGATGGCTGCCCGGCCGTCAGCATGGGCAATCGACTTAAAGGAGTGATGTGAGTGAAAGCAGCAGGCCAGCAGTTCTTGCCGATTTTGCTCCATCTATCTCTTATACTTTTTTGTTAGTCGTATGCTTGTCTTGTTATTAGTGTTTCAAAATGTTTTTTATTCTTCAATAGATAATTCTCTTATACTTCGACAGTTATAATTCCTTTTCGTTTGATTGAATCTGTTCTATGTTCAGCAATCATGTCTAAGCCAAGAGTTGGAATTAACGGTTTTGGACGTATCGGTCGCCTGGTTCTTCGCGCCGCTGTGGAGAAAGATTCCGTTGACGTAGTTGCAGTCAATGACCCATTTATTAACATCGATTATATGGTAAACATTTTACTCCAATCTGAACAAGCATAACGATTTCAGGTCTACCTTTTCCAATATGACTCCACCCACGGACGCTTCAAGGGCACGGTTGCTTTCGAAGGTAATACCTTGATTGTCACCAAGGACGGAAAGAGCACTCACAAGATTCAAGTTTTCAATAGGTACGAGTTTCTTATCATAGACTTAACTACTGTCAAAGCGTTTGGCATTTTTAAAACGGACTTAGAGTTTGCAGTTGTGAGAAGGAAGTGGTTAGTTGAGAGATTGCTATAGCCTACGTGACTTTGGGGAGTTGTGGATGAGGGCTTAGTTGGTTTCGCCATTCGGCACGTAGGAAATATCTAGCTTGGCTAAATTGATTTTTCTATTCTTCTGCTCGAGAACTGAAAATTGCTGTGTGCTAGAAAAAGAGATGAAATTATTGGTTATGTAGGAAAACTTCGTTTGCAGAGATTGACAAAACGTTCCGAAATGAAAGTAAGAAATACAGATTATTTCACATTTCAGTCGCGATCCTGCTGAGATTCAATGGGGATCTGCTGGTGCTGACTTTGTTGTCGAGTCCACCGGTGTCTTTACCACCATCGAGAAAGCTTCTGCCCATCTCAAAGGAGGTGCCAAGAAGGTCATCATTTCGGCTCCATCAGCTGATGCTCCAATGTTTGTGATGGGAGTAAACCACGAACAGTATAGTGCAGCCAATGACCACATCATCAGGTTCATTATTATTGGTATTCTAAAACAAAATCGTTATTAAGTAATGCATCATGCACAACTAACTGTCTGGCTCCACTAGCTAAAGTTGTGAATGATAACTTCGGCATCATTGAAGGTCTTATGACCACAGTCCATGCTGTTACTGCAACTCAGAAGACTGTTGATGGGCCATCTGGTAAACTCTGGAGAGATGGACGTGGGGCTGGACAGAACATCATTCCTGCTAGTACAGGAGCCGCTAAGGCTGTTGGAAAAGTCATCCCAGCCCTCAATGGCAAACTAACCGGAATGGCTTTCCGTGTTCCAACCCCAGACGTTTCTGTTGTTGATCTAACTTGCCGTCTTGAGAAGCCTGCTTCTCTCGATGACATCAAAAAGGTTTAGTTTCGAATATGTTCATGATCATCAAGATATCGTTTTAAGGTTATCAAGGAAGCTGCTGAGGGACCTTTAAAGGGAATCCTCGGTTACACTGAGGACCAGGTTGTCTCGACTGATTTTGTCTCTGACTCTCACTCCTCCATCTTTGATGCTGGAGCTTGCATCTCTCTAAACCCACACTTTGTCAAGCTTGTATCATGGTACGATAATGAATTCGGTTATTCCAACCGTGTTGTCGACCTTATCAGCTTCATCGCTAAGCAATAAACAACTAACAGTAAACGCTTGATTTGTTCTTGCGATAACTTTTCTTCTTCTTGTCTTAGTAAAAAGTACCCTGTCAGTAGAGTTTTAGCCATTGTATTATTTATGGAAATAAATCTTATGTTGCACTGTTTTCGGGTTGTATAACTGATTTTTTCGGGCCATTCGTCACATCAGAGTTATCCATGAATGTTGACGAGGTGGGGGTACAGAACTGCATTGGTGGTCTGATCTTAGAACTGAAAAGAATTCGACTTTCAAACTAGCATATTTCCGTACTTAAGCTCAGCCCAGCTCACTGCCTCATCCAGTGTTTTGAAAACTCGTTGTTTGTCCACCACAAAATAAAAATCTGTGGCTTTAAGAAGTTTTTTCAGGGCTCCTTTAGGAAGATATTATATTTACTATTGATATACAAACCTTTTTGCACTACTAAATATGTTTGAACTCCGGATGCCATGAGATCCGAATAAACCTGAAACAGACACTTATGATTATTGTTAGTTCGGAGAAACAACAGTTTTTAGTGTAGAAAGACCGGAGTAGTCCATGTAAGGAAATCCTCCACAGTCGATAACAATTGAACAACGATCTTCATCGATGGATTCTCGGCACCATCTTTTCCTCGCAGCTGATAGTTTCTAAACAAGTTCTAAGAAATGGTAGACTTTTTCCATTTACCCTTTGAAAGATTTCTTCATTGTTCTCTGAGTTCATTTGTTCAATTGTTACAAAAGATTCTATTTTTGTTCTCTCCCATTTTTTGACGCATTCCCAAACTGCCTGGAAAATCGGCGTTTTCGAAGATGTGTCTACATTCAAAGACCAACACCGTCTTGACTTTTCCCTTCATCAAAAAACATGATATATTTCCTGATGAAAAGAATTCAATACAAGGTCAATAAGCAAAGAGAGTTTACTTCACAATCTGATGCAAGGCGAGGGTCTTAGAAAACAACTTTGAACTAACCATAGTAAATCGATCTATACTAGTGAATATGAGAGGAGCGTCCATCCGAAATATACATACATTTCCTTGAACTAATTCCAAATCTTTTTTTTTTGTTTCGCTATAGTGTTCACTATCATCGTTTTTAGATAGAAAATGCCATTTTGGTCTAATAGAATTTTGATCTTAAATAGTAACAAGCCTATGAACAACCTTTGGGTTCTCAGTATTGTAGTACAAATGGCAAAACCAATAGCAAGCAACAGACCCGGCCCCATATCGTAGCCTACTGTTAAAACAAAGCTCATCAGCCAAATCGCCTTAATAATGCGTTCACTGTTTCTAAGTATTGTTTGTTATACTCACAAAATCAATTTTGAACACTGGCCAGAGTTGTTTTAACTCAGAGAATTTGGTAAACATTGCTTTTTGTGAGACAATAATCATAGAAGCTAGAATGCAAGAAGGTAAGTATTCTAATGCAGGGCCAATGTACAGAATAACAGACAGCAATGCTAGAGACGAAAATAGACAGGTAAGCTAAAAAGTATTCTATGTAGTTTCTTTTCAACGTGTTAGAATTCTTGATATGCACTCACTTGAGTTGATCCGCCAACAGCTGCTCCAACTACGCTCCTAGCAAAACCTGAAGTTACTGGGAAAACTGGGAAGAATGAAGATAGCACCCCAACAAATCCAAGAGCGTATATTTCCTGTTATATTTCTAATTTCAGCCACAAAAAAAAACTACCTGTCCATGATTTATTTTATATTTGTATCGCTTTTCAACAACTTTCGCAACGGTTATGTGTATAGCGACTGCTGTGATTGCTATAGCTACAGCATTGGGACCTATATAGCTAATCAAATCCAATCTCGGCAAGCTTGGAGGGGGAAACCTGAAAATAACCAGTCAACTAAATCTCAATAATTATCTTACTCTGTAGGAATGTTTCCTACCACCTTAATATTATAGCGTTTCGATAAATAAGCATAATTTGTTGCTGTTGTACCAACCACTGCCTGGAATTAAACCTGTTCTCAAATCTAGATATTTCTTGTGATTTTCGTTCATTAAAGAGCAACGCTAAGCCCCGTACATGAAGAGAAAAAGTGATTCTGCGATCTTCGCATTCTAATGAAAAGGCATATGTTATATTACAGTAAAATAAAAGTTATGCCATCTCCCCTGCAATATGTGCTCCATATCACTACTTACCAAGACTAACTCGAAGGGGATCGGAAATCGAAATGCAGTGTTCAGCCATGGAGAGAGATACTCTTTTCCATAAATGAGAAAAGCAATAGAAGAAGAGGATATACACAAAGTAGGGTAATGAACATCATCAATGTTGCTAATCAGGTCTTGAATTCGCTATGATATGAATTATATTTTTGCAAGGTGCTGTTCAAAACTCACATAGTATAAATAACCAGGACCTGATCTTCTTGGTAGCTTTATTCCCAAGACATCCCCGATTTGGGCAAAGAAAACATGAACTCCTCCACCTACTACGAATCCAGACATTACCTTAAACGAAGATGCTACTGCTCACTTTGCTTCGCTCACTTGTTCAGAGAAGAGAGATGTTAAGTATTCCAAACGAAACAAACCCATCAAAACCTATTCGGGTCGTTATATAAAAAAGAAGTTAATGAGAAAACCTGAAGAACCCCAGCAAAAAATATAATCGTCGTTGCTACGTGAATTTCTTTTACAGGGTTTAATCCTTCTGTCCACATAACCATATTGACTTCTTCCACGAATGTTGTCTCGTTTACAAGATTGCTTCAAAACAATTGCATAATATGAAAATTATATAGAACCAACTGAAAGGCTGTTAAGTTTATTGAAGCTGAAGAGTCATTCAGTTCATTTGATGTAGTTGAAGAGTGGTTCACGTAAGTAGTGCCATTGTAAGAAGTACGGGTGCTTTGAAGAACGTTTTGGATGGCTGTATGTGTCATTAATGATAATACAGCAAAGCCTCCTCAAAAAGAACATCTTTCTTTGAATAGTTTGGCAAACTCACCTAGAGCGTTATGCTTTGATGTGCCAAAAAATATATACAGAAAAGAAGGAAATATCGCAGTATACAGGCCATACACGGGAGGAACACCAGTTATGCCAGCTAGAGCTATTCCTGAATAATATATATGAGCCAAGTAATTGAATGGTTTTTCAATACCCTGAGGAACAGAGAAAACTGCCATTGTCAGACCTCCTGATAAGTCTCCAAAAAATGAATGTGACCAGTCATACTTAGGCAACCAAGATAAGATTGGCAAAAATGATAAAAGTTTGTTACGGAAACCGATTGTGGCCACCTTTGTCTTCAAGTTTCGAAGCTTGTTAGATACATTAGCTGTTACAGGAGGTGTTGCTCCGGAAATTAGCTACAATAAAGTTGATCTGTGAAATTGATTATATGAAGCGAGAACCTTTGGCATTGGCAGTTTTTGGCTAGCAGTATATGAGAAGTAGAGCTTGAATATTGCTTAAGAAGATTGGAATACTGATTCGAGAATCACAATGTGGTTGGTCACTGATTCAACTTTGCATTATCTTTATTAGCTTGGGTCCGGTCTTCCTTCTTTTAATTCTTCGAGCAAACATTTTTGATTATTGACCACCTTATCCTTACCTAAGACCTTGTGTGAGGTTAAAATAAGCAAAGTAAATTGATTAATATCGTATATTGAACTTCACATGGTTTCACATTTTCAATTTGTTTTATTTTTTCTTCATCAGGTTATAATGTTAAAACGTCGACTTTCATTTTGAAAATCGACTAAATCGAGCTGAATGAATGAATGAATCCAATTTGAACTGTTGAGTATTGATGTTCGGTAACATTAAATAGTCATTCATAAGGTTTGAACAATGATAGTTTCTTCGTTGGCGGTGGAGATGATGTTATGCTATCCGAATCTTCACTTCTAAGAGTAGATGTATTAGTCTGTTAAGATTCTAACCTAGCTTACTTTTCTCTGCGTATATCGTCTCGCTCAACGGAAGAGCCAGTAAATTCTTGCTGACTTCGTCGCCATTTAGCTCTCCTGTTAGAGAACCACACCTGAAATTCAACAACAACTGTTTTCCTGTGAAGACTTTTTAAAGCTACTTGAATTCTCGATTCCGGAAGTTGTGTTTTCTTCATCAGATCTATCCTTTCGACATTACTGGGATACGGCTCACTTGCGAACGCACCCTCTAACAAGTCTAACTGATCTTAATTGAGTTGAATAAATAGAGAAGTAACAAAAAAGTTTTTACCTTGGCTGAAACTGCTCCGACTAGATCGTCTTCCATTTGTTTGATCTTCTTCACTCATGGCTATAGTTTCGGATGGAGATGTGGGAGCAACTCTGTTTAAGCTATGCATGGCTGCTGTTAGAAAAGGATTGAGCTGAAGCTGAGGTATCGCGGCTGAGTTCAGTAGAAGACCTGAAATGTTGTTTTGAAACTGTTTTGTATTTTATTTTGTTATCAAACCGGGCCATAAAGTATGTTGGAAAGGAAATGGGAATGTTCCCGTAGAAGCTGACGGAATTCCTATAGATGGAATTAGTCCAGAGCGGGCCACATTTCTAATTAACCAAAATGTCATTTCTCGTGTCTTTCAAGTATCACCTCGCCACATGTTGCGCGTTGAGAAACATCGATAACTCTTCTGCTGCTCGTTCAGAAGCTCTGGATCGTAATATTCTATTAATGGATGATACTGATGGCGGCGTAGTACAAACAGCTGTAATTTATATATATATATATATATATAGCAGTTCATTGTGCGAGAAAGTTTTGTTGTCAATGCTACTTCTGAGCTGAGCTTCACCGTTGTTAATTAATCGAATTGTTTTCAATTAGGAACAAACAAAGCAGCGTATGTCAGAAAAGGAGCCGCTTACTCACAAGGTTAAATAGCAATTATAATACCGAACGCTTGTACCACCTTATATGAGAGGTGTGTGTAAGCGACACCTTTCTTCTTTCGGTGAAGTTATTTTGTTGACACGCGACACCTTTTGCTCATAGAGGGATTGCCAGAGAAGCAAACAAGTCAGTATCAAGTACTTGTGATGCGAAAAGAAGAAAAAGTAGAACAACGTGAAGCTATGAAGTATCATTTGTCAATTGCTTTACAAATGAAATACAGCCATATTTGGTTTATTCTTCGATTATTTCTAACAGTGTCTGAGTGAGAAAATAGTTAGCATCTTCTTATTATCTTACAGTCTCTTGACCGCATGGGATGAAAGAAGTTAACTGAACATAGGTGGTTACATTTATTTGTTTCTACATATTTCTCTTATGAAAACAATGGATACTCCTCTCAATCACAGCACGAACTTTATATGCCCTGTAAACACTTTATCGTAGAAATTCATAAAGCAATATCTCCTTGCTCAAATGATCACGCTCCCTCGTCTTTTCTCTACGTGCTATTCTAACTTCATTCCTTAGTCATTTTCGTGTCTTTTCAAGTCTAAGCTATATCTAATGGGTTAAGAGTTTTAAAATATCTTCCGCACTTCAAATTTATTCGGCCAACAATAGCAATTGGATAAATTCCGATTGTAAGCTGATGCTTCTTTGTCATTTACAAGAGTTTCGCCGATTTCATTCGAGATCACCCTAGTCTCAAGCAGAACATACATACCGTATGCCTACAGCAAATTATGCTTCATTTCGAGTTATGAAGTTAGAGAAAAAACAATATGGAACGAGTACTCTTTCAAAGAAAAACTAACCTTCGTTAATGAGACGTTCACGAATTTCCCAAGCAAATATAGTCGGGTTATCGCGCTTGTATTGCTCAATTTTGGCAACAACTTGGGGGGTAGCAACCTTTAAAATTAAAAATGAGAACTTTCTACTAAATGTGTCACCTTCGGTTTCGTTCCTGCTCCTGTTTTAACTGAGTTAGATTGTACCTGTTGCGGAACGTCTGATGTTCTTTTGGTTGTCATAGTTCAAAATATCAAAATAGTATAAGACAACAACAAGGAAGAGCAGGGACGGGAATGGATGTATGTAATGCTTCCGGAAGAATTTAAACACAGTTTGAAAAAAGTGATCTGAAAACAGAATATCTATAAAAGGTAAGGGGAATGATTGGTACTGTCGGCAAGACATCTGACAACGGTACAAGCCTGACACTTGTTCGTGTCAAGGGTTGTTCGGATTACTGTACGGTATGATGAGGAGGGCGGGGACTATCTCAATGAAGGGTCCAAGACGTATAACACATTTCTATAGATGGTTTTAAGCCATAATGAGGATGAAAAGGGCAGAAAAGACATTTGTTTTAGAGGACATTGACAGACACTTATTGAAGATTAGCCATGTCACACTTCAGATTATCGGAATCCTTTGTATGTTTTCATCAAGTAAGGTTTCCAACCTTTTAAACCTTATTAGACATCGCTTATAAAATAAGGAAAGTCAATTGAATTCCCATTGTTGTATTTTTTTTATTGCTTCATATCTTCCCGACAACACATTTAACTTCTACCGAGCTCAGGACTATTTTCAACCAAATTTTCTCCATTTTTACCTCTCAATCAGTTATGAGCAGATTCGAAATCATGACAAAAGCTAATGACAAACATATTTATTGAAGATCCTAGTCACTAATTAAAACAGTGATAGAGGCAAAATTCTCCAAGAATATGTTTTGTTTTTTTTCTATGAAAAATATAAGTGGAGTGTAATAGCACAGCAGCTCACACCTGTCCAACGTTTGTTATGCCCTTGCTAATATTGACAAACCGAATAGATAGTTTCTGGCATTTTCTTTCAATGAAGTTGTCGGATTCTTTTTTTTCTAATACTTGTCCAAAGCAACTATGATGCACCCATTTTTAGATTGCTTGACTTTTTATTGGATTTAATACTTGCCAACTGTTCAGCTGAATAGATCGAAAGATACAACGTGTGTTTGGTGCTGCACGTTTCTAACTCATTTCATCATTTCACACATCTTCCTGGCTTTTCAATGAATTTTCAGCAGAAACAATCAAAGTGAATATTAAAGAACTAAAAGTCTGCAGAACCTTCTCCTTTTACTGTTTTCTTCATTTCTCGTTTGTCGCTACAAGATCTAATAATTTATCTTACGTATTAATTGACCAGATCTCAGTTTTTTCATTTTATTATTTTCAAGCGATATGTTAACTTCTCTGAAGTCCATCCTGTTCTTATTGGCTTTGTTCGGAATGGCCTGTGCTATGCGGAAGCAAGGTGTCGCTGTCAAAGGTCACCTCAAATGCGGTAGCACTCCAGCTGTGAACACTAAAGTTCGTATTGTTGACATCGATTACGGTAAAAAAAAACTTCCCTCATTGCTCGTCATGCGTTTCATTACAGGACCAGACCCAGATGACACATTGGATGAAAAGTTCACTGAAGCAGATGGTTCTTTTAACCTCACTGGATCTACTCGCGAAATGACTCCGATCGACCCAGTTCTCTATATTTGGACTGATTGTAAAGATGAAGCTACAGTATGATTACAATTTTTTCTCTCATGTCTCTTATATTTCCAGCCATGTCTTCGCAAGCTGAAGTTTGTGATCCCTAAGTCATTTATACATGACGGAGAACCTAAGCCTGAGCAATGGATAGATATTGGTACTCTCAACTTAGAGGGAAAGTTTGATGAAGAAAAAAGAGAGTGTATTGATACTCCCAAGCTTTGAATAGTTCTGTGAAGATTATAAACATTTTAGCGAATTGATTTTGAATGACCGTTGATGATAAGTAAAACTATGGTTGAAACGGCAAACATTTTTTGATATTACTCAGACTTAGTATCCTTTTATATTTCAAAACATGTTCCTATCTAGTGAATAACTTTTTCGAGGTTCTGATGCTATCCGTTCTCCCTCTTTTCCATTATTTATGAGAAGAAGCTGCGTTTAATGCCGTAATTAATTATCAGCTCAAACTGAATGAAGAAAACACATGACATGAAGTCAATACACATCCAATATATTATTAAACCAAAAGTTGGATTTTTCATAGAACTCAATCATGAACTCTTAAACATAATGAATAGTTTACCTAATACAAAGCCCATTATTGACTTCATCCAGTTAGGTTCTCAGAGAACTTAGACAACTATGCATACTATGAGCATCCGTTGAAAAGTCATCAAAATAAGCATCAAACAACTCGACGACTCAGATGTTGAGATAGTAACAAAGAGCTGTTTTTTTTGTAATTTATAAGTGCATGAAAATAAAAGATTATTTAAAACAAGAAAAGACAGTTAACGAAAACCGGTTTGGTAGTTTATGGAAGCGAAAGTCAACCATAACAACTGTAGCAATTCTAAGACCTAGCAAAATGCTTCAAAGTTTCACAATCCACATACTTATGGAAAAAATAATTCGAATTTTTCAGTTTTAATCAAAAAACGAGTTTCATAGACAGAATTATCAGGAATTCGAAAGGAACGTTATTCTATTTTGCTCTTATTGGTAGAGTTCTTGATGAAAGAAATACCCATTCTTAATATACAGAATGAAAGTCCTAGAGTGAGGATAACAAAGAGGGTAATAATGGCTAATATATCCAAATTATACAGCTCTAACGTCGAGAGGTTTCTTGAATGAAGGACAAGATGATCGAATGGCTTTTCTGCTTCTGCTTGTAACTCAACCCACTTGACGATTTTCTTACGATATTCTTCCTCCCTTCCTTCCAGACACTTTTGAATAAACTTTGCTTTTTTTACATGGGAGCTGAAGTAAATGAACATTGCCATAATAATAAGTAGAATTACTTTCTAGGATCCAATAAGCTTCTTATACTCTTAGCCAGTTCTTCTTTGGTGATAAATCTCCTATCAATCATCAATGTAGAGCCAACCTTGACTGAAAGTTCAAAAAGTTAAAGCTTCTCAAACATACTTCTGCCATCGCATGGTATTCACTTTTCCGACATTACTGTCTATCCACTCAAAAAATTCACCTGCGTTTCTAGTGTTTGTAATTTGATCAGCAAAGATTGGTATTGATATCATAGGTTTCCCTCTGTATTGTCCTTCGGTGATAGAGTTCATGCCTCCGTGAGTTATGAATATATTTATTCTGTTGTCTCCTAAAATGTGGAACGTTGTTGCGAATAGTCAAGATAGAAAACCTAATAGGTCGGTCTGAGGAAGCCAAGCTTTAGCTACGATGTTTTCATAAGCGTTGAAGTCAAAGTCATTCTTTGTGCAGTTTTCATACTTAACGATGAAAGTTACATCCTTCAAGCTGGAAAAGGCTTCAGCGAATACTGTAAAGGCGTAATCAAGTTATGGTGTAATGAAGAAATATGTGAACTGACACTTCTTGATTTTCAGGGGAGATTCACAGATCCTAACGAATGTTCCTAGAGAGAAGAGCACATTGTATTTCCGAATGTTCAATATTTCATTCAAGTCCTTGAACACAACATTATTTAAAAAATCCTAAGTAGAAAGATCCCAAACGTTTTTCAACGGCTTAGTAGGATACAAGTGACCACCACCCACAAACTGAATCATACTGGATAAGGGTCGAGGAGTTTGGGTGAATTCATTCACGTTAGCTAGTACCATACCAGATTTGTCCTGAACGAACTTTTACGTGGTTGCATCTTTTTTAGCACACACTAAAAAAAGCTTTTTGACGTCTGTTCCATCAGGTAAGTGTTTCTTGAAGGCTTCCTGCACCTGCAATTCCATTCTAGTAGCGAAACGTCCTAATTCATATGTCTTCTCCATATTATCAACTCTTTCCCAGAAACTCATGCGATCATCATATATAGTTGCCCAAACTAGATAGAAAACGGAACTTGAAGATGCGTAAAAAAAGTACCTGGTACAAGAGATGGCAACGCTGGAATTCCTGTAATATCATAAGTGTATGGAGCTATGTCTCCGATCGCTGAAGCCAGAATAGTTTTTGATATCCCAAAAGCCTAAACTTTCTCAGTCATAAAAGCGGCTACATATTAGCTAACCTCCATGAGCGCAGCAGACCCAATCTCGTAGTACTCGTGAATGGCCACGTCAAATTTAGAATTTTTCAGTGAATCCAGAAGAGTTTTGTTGTTCAGTATAACTTGGAAAGTATTTTGCTACGAAAAAATTGTATTCTGGTACCTTTGTAGGCATTCAATAGAGAATCGAATAACAGCTCGTATTCTTTTAACCGGAAGGGCTTTATCTCCTTATCTGTCCATACGTTGTGAATATTTGTGCTGCATAGACTTGTGAAATGAGTTTTGTATGTAGACAACTTACTGTATTTCTGTGTACAACTCGGGGTTGGTGTCAACAGGTACATGAATCCTATGAATGTTTTTCTCTTTCGTACCAAAAGGATGTAGAAGAGGGTCAATCTCCACAGAAAGTACAGTCTGGTTATCATATATATATATATATCATGAACAATGAAAAACGGTGAACTAACCACATTATGTCCAGCTCTCGAAAAGATATCCGCCATGTTACCTAAGAAACGTATGTGGCTCTGGCCAATCGTAGGATTATGCACCAAAATATTGGCTCCATTTGATAAATTGACTGTGATGAGAAATAAAATCAAAAACATTGCAAGTCTGCAAGCAGCTAGAAGCTCGCTTGTTGGACAAATTGAATTTATGCGGAAAGATGACAATTAGAACAATCTTTTCCATTATATACGAGCGAACGAGAGAGATGAAAAAAACGAGAAATGAATTGAACACACCTTAGGTGTTACCGACACTACAAGACTATTAATAAAAGGAACAAAACACAAAAATAATCACATTAGCTAACTTCTTAATCCTTTTTTCTGTCTTTAAATCAATTGTTGCCTGTTCATTTCTTGAGAGCCAGAAACATAAAATTGGCATGTAAAACTACTTTGTTCAACTCGAACCTTACAGCGCCCAAAACATTCGTACAGCTTCGAAAAATGTGTCAGTATGTTCAATTTTGTGTTCTGAAAGAAAAAAGCAGAAATTGTTTATAAGAACTAACGATCAAAAACATATGCAGTATCATTAGCAGAAATATCTCATTTCCAAGCCAAAATGATTACAAATAACCAAAAATGATTACAAATAATCAGCTCATCCATCAATCTAGATCATAACGGACTTTAAAAGTTTTTTCCGTACGAGCTTGGAGAATTGACTGCCAGAAATCAACTAGACTAACTATCATGTTATAAAAATCAATCTCAGAAAAAGTCATTTATTGCCTTTTAGGTTCATAGGCGGGTTGAACTCGAGAGCACTTAGTTTATGTGTGATTAGAACCTTTTAATCGAAATATCAAAGTAACTAGAGCTAACTTGTATGATCTCTGAAACGAATTCGCACATTTTAACCACTCTTACTTAGTTTTCGCATGAATTTCAGTCTAGTCTCTCAATGATATTGAAACCATCAGGCGTTCTCATTTCCAAATGGAGTGATAGAAATTTGAGGAATAGAAAAACTGTTATGAGCAATTTTTTTGTGAACAGCAACTATTTTCTACGCAGCCCCAGGGTTCGTGCAAATCTGTTACATGATCATGCACCAAATAATGGGTACAAGACGAAGAGTGAGGCTTTTTTAAGAAAAGTCATAAACAAAAAACGAAAGTAACGAGAGTAGCTTTATCCATCACCATCAACGCTCGAAAACCCTGGTAGGCTGTCAGTTAGGATCAATGATCAGTTCCTTTTGTCAGGCTTGAATTCGTGTTCGCCAGCGGTTAAACGTGGAATACAATCGTTCTGAACGGTTCCAAACAGAATGCAATTTTTTTGTGTATGACAATACATTTCACGGCTTATATATATCCTCGAGGAATCAAGTAACGTCAGCCAATCAGCGATGAGTTACGGGAACGACATTTTCACGAGAAAAAACCGCTAATCCGGTTGTTCCCTTACGACAACAAGTGGACATTTGCTCAAATGGATGAAAAACAATTAGTTTTTCATAATTTCTAGATGAGAATCCCAAGCTGAAGAGCTGATTCGAAGCATGTACAGTTTTCTGTTGCACTCGAATTCTCCAGAGTTCAATCCGACAGATTGTTTTTGTTCCACTCTATGAGTAAACGAGTACGTACTTGCCACAGTTCTGTTTGGATTTGCAACACAACTGTAAAGATGGCTCAATTTTTGTTCTTTTTGTTACATTTGTTCCCTTGTGGGAGGATATATCATAACAGCCTGCATCGTAATTTTAATTTTTTTTTGTATTTTTTGAATCGTCTTCATAGTGTTTAGTTCTTCCGTATTTTAATGATTGAATGAGACTTTTAACGATGCTCGATTTCACTTCCGTGTTGGACGTTTTAATGCTTTCAAACGTACTTACTGTTCGTCTGTGATGGATTTCTGCTTAACACTTCGGATAAATATGATTGTTGCTTGTTCAGGTAACTCGTGATTCAACGACTTCGCTTTTGTTCAGATTGATCAGTGAATGCTTTCCTTATTCTTCTCAGGGAGGAGAAGAATGTTTTACAATTGGTGTGCGACTAAACACTCGTTGTATCAGAAATAATAGTTAAATCGTTTGATATATTTTTTTAAAACTTTTAATATATCTACTTTTGTTAGTTTAATCCTATCTCTTATTTCATCAATTAGAGCTCCGAATTACCTTTCGATGAAAAAAAAAATCATCGAAATTGGTTCTTTTTGAGCTGAGTTAGAACGCTTTTACCTTTTGATCTTAATGCCTATGCACCACCGCTTTACTTTTTACACGCGCCGTAGGAATGAAACACGTGAACGACCGTGTAAGCGCGTCAGATAGTTGAAAATGAATGAACGACCGCATCGTTATGCTTTTCTGTTAAAAATGATTTTCTTGTTAGCTTTCCATTTTCCATTTAGCGTTATTGAGTGAGCGGCGTCCTCTGTCCACTCTTCTAACTGTCATAACTTCCTTGAAAACCGTCCGTTTCCCCATATCTTTCGAATGGTTTACTCCTCTGATTGTGATGTTGAACATGCTCGTACTCCTCCTATACAACATTGAATATTCGCACTGCTCTTTTTCCCAAATCTATGTTTTCTTCTCAAAATTACGAAATATCATACTGTGTGCGCGTTGCACAAGTTCGTTGCTTTGTTTTACTTTTAAATGATTGTTTACTTGTGATTCGTTGACTTCTGACTTCCTCTTACTCTTCGTCGTTTGTGTTTTATCGTTCTTATGTCTTGAGTAGATGTGTTTCTATATATTCTACTTGTTATAGATATAAACTTTGGTAATTGTTGAACAATGGCTCTCTTAAGATTATGAGATGATTGGAATGCAAGATTACAGGTGAGTTCTTATAGCTTTACTCATGTTCGTCTGTTTCAGAGAGCCGTTTATTAGTCATTGATAATAGAATGAAGGGAGTAGCAGTTTCCCAGGGCTACAGATGCCTGGGATGACTCTTGCGACTGTCAAAACAGTTCGCTTGTGTTCGCTGGCTCTTTGAAATAGAATATATAGAAACACCGTGCTGCTCATGATGTACAGATGTGAGTTATAATTGTGCAACGTCTTAAATCCTTTTTCAGGAATATAAGTGACTCTGACTGGTTTATTGATTATACATGATGATCATCCAATACTCAGAGATTGAGAAGAAAGTTCTGGATGGTTCGCGATAGTTTCAAGTTGAAAAAGATGTTGCTCTGTAAGTTGTTTCTCTACAAACTCGTTCCTCTCGATTGTTCCATTATCAGAATACTGCGTATCCTTTGAACTCCCTGTTACTGATGTGATGATGTAGGTTTTACTTTTGAAATCTTTCCACGATTATGCTTAAGTCTATCGCTCTGTACGTTTTGTATTCTTTTCAGAGTTTCTTCACATTGTTTCTTTAGTTTTGATTGTTGTGTTCACTGCTTTCATGAGGTATCTCAGGGTTTGTTCCTTCGTAATGTATTTCGAAATAAAAAGTTTTGTTGTTTTCACTGTTGATAGACGATTCAAAAGGTTGCACACCTTGTATACTGTTCTGAATTAATACTATTCTTGGCTTCGTTACAGCCTTTAACGTTCAGTTATGCCATAAATGATCGCTATATCCTCAACTATGTTTATGTCTGCAGAGGAATGCAACCGTCTGTGAGTAATACACAATGTGGGACTGACGTTTGACGGCTTCTACAACTCTACGTCATTGACGTAGCGAGCACAACCTGGATCTTTGCCTCAGGTAAATTCCCATATCTTTATTCATATTGGTTAATTACAGAGAGCCGTACGTTAGTCTTCGGTTATACAGCTATCTTCTAACACTTAAACAAGTTAGTTGATTTCCCAAGAATTCATAGTTAACAAAAACTCTTAGCAGTTCAATGAATCCCGCGAGTTACTCATCGATTGCTCTAGTGAAGCTCTTTTGTGTATGAACTATGTGAATTCAATGATATTCATGATGTAATAAGGGTTTGGTTTTAGTTCTGCAACCAGTCAACGAATATGGTTTTGTTCAGATTCATCAGTGAATGCTTCCCTTATTCTTCTCAGGTAGGAGAAGAACGTTTTTCAATTGGTGTGCGTTCTTCTAGTCAACTTGATGGAGGAACCATCAAAAGAGCTGTTGTTGTCTGTTTGTTGTTTTATTAGTTTGTATTGAGTAACTGTTGAGCCAGGATAACTGTCTGAAAGCCTTGAATGGGTTTTCAGCTAAGTTGTTATTCCAGGAGTTTAGTACTATCATGTTTTCTTCGCGAGAACGTGAAGAACACTGTTCATTCGTTCTCTGTTGAGACATGAGATTGCTGTTCAAGTTGCATGAATAGTATGAGATCTATGAGCAGGTCTATTCGAATGAGTTTGATGATATGGTTGTCTATAGCCTTCTATTTTGTTCGAGATGGCGAATTGTGATGCGTCTGATAGTTACAGTTTAAGTGACTTGTTCTTCTTCAACAATTCCGAATTAAGAAGTTGAAACTGAGATCAATGTTCATGAAGCTTCTGTGAAGGGATTTGTTGGAGATTGAGTTGCTCAACTTATATTTTTTATCTGATCTCCTTTCCGTTTTCCAAACATCAGAATGACATATTTTACTCAAGTTTCCCTCTTTGTTCTTTGAAGCAACTTTGAGGTGAAGAGATAGAGGTTAGGTCGTTGCAGACCTTTCTGAGTATTCATACCATGTGATACATCAGTTGTTCGACTCATCTTCATTACTTCCTCTTCCTTTTCATCAGTTGTTCATAGAAGTTGTTCGAAAACTCTATTATCCACGTTTGATAACTCTATGCTTCTCAACCAAGGAAAGATGAGAAGATGGTCAACGAAAGATTTCTCTTTTTCACTTTGCATGCTTTCAATCTGTTCCTTGATGCTCCCTAATGAAGCTTACTTCTTTCCTCTTATTTAACCTACATTTATAGACCGTTAATTAGCATAAACACATACAAATTGAACTTTAAAATTCATTTACAAGTTTAATTAGTTATTTGCATGTTTTAATTGGTCCTACAGCGATTGGAACGTGCGCACATGTATCATCGCGTACCATGTACGGCGCGCAAAGTACATGATAGGTGAGAAAATGTGTATCATTATGCGTCGTGGCTGTGTCATCGAACGCTAGCGTACGTTGGTACGTATAATTTTCTGCTTTGATTTTGTAAGGCGTTGCGTCTCTCTGAGAGGGATAAAACTCTTCAAAATCTTCGCTGAATTTTGCTGAAAGTGTTCCCTTGTGGGAGGTTAAATTATGGCAGTTTTCAAGAAATTTTATTGAATTTTGTTTGTAATTATTGATTTTATTTTCCTTGTTTTTCTCTTAGTTTTCTCTCTGTTTCTTGGCTCAGTTACTGTTAATTATTCCCAGATTGTTAGTTAAACACTCGTTGTATCAGAAATAATAGTTAAATCGTTTGATATATTTTTTTAAAACTTTTAATTAATCTACTTTTGTTAGTTTAATCCTATTTCTTATTTCATCAATTAGAGCTCCGAATTACCTTTCGATGAAAAAAAAAATCATCGAAATTGGTTCTTTTTGAGCTGAGTTAGAACGCTTTTACCTTTTGATCTTAATGCCTATGCACCACCGCTTTACTTTTTACACGCGCCGTAGGAATGAAACACGTGAACGACCGTGTAAGCGCGTCAGATAGTTGAAAATGAATGAACGACCGCATCGTTATGCTTTTCTGTTAAAAATGATTTTCTTGTTAGCTTTCCATTTTCCATTTAGCGTTATTGAGTGAGCGGCGTCCTCTGTCCACTCTTCTAACTGTTATAACTTCCTTGAAAACCGTCCGTTTCCCCATATCTTTCGAATGGTTTACTCCTCTGATTGTGATGTTGAACATGCTCGTACTCCTCCTATACAACATTGAATATTCGCACTGCTCTTTTTCCCAAATCTATGTTTTCTTCTCAAAATTACGAAATATCATACTGTGTGCGCGTTGCACAAGTTCGTTGCTTTGTTTTACTTTTAAATGATTGTTTACTTGTGATTCGTTGACTTCTGACTTCCTCTTACTCTTCGTCGTTTGTGTTTTATCGTTCTTATGTCTTGAGTAGATGTGTTTCTATATATTCTACTTGTTATAGATATAAACTTTGGTAATTGTTGAACAATGGCTCTCTTAAGATTATGAGATGATTGGAATGCAAGATTACAGGTGAGTTCTTATAGCTTTACTCATGTTCGTCTGTTTCAGAGAGCCGTTTATTAGTCATTGATAATAGAATGAAGGGAGTAGCAGTTTCCCAGGGCTACAGATGCCTGGGATGACTCTTGCGACTGTCAAAACAGTTCGCTTGTGTTCGCTGGCTCTTTGAAATAGAATATATAGAAACACCGTGCTGCTCATGATGTACAGATGTGAGTTATAATTGTGCAACGTCTTAAATCCTTTTTCAGGAATATAAGTGACTCTGACTGGTTTATTGATTATACATGATGATCATCCAATACTCAGAGATTGAGAAGAAAGTTCTGGATGGTTCGCGATAGTTTCAAGTTGAAAAAGATGTTGTTCTGTAAGTTGTTTCTCTACAAACTCGTTCCTCTCGATTGTTCCATTATCAGAATACTGCGTATCCTTTGAACTCCCTGTTACTGATGTGATGATGTAGGTTTTACTTTTGAAATCTTTCCACGATTATGCTTAAGTCTATCGCTCTGTACGTTTTGTATTCTTTTCAGAGTTTCTTCACATTGTTTCTTCAGTTTTGATTGTTGTGTTCACTGCTTTCATGAGGTATCTCAGGGTTTGTTCCTTCGTAATGTATTTCGAAATAAAAAGTTTTGTTGTTTTCACTGTTGATAGACGATTCAAAAGGTTGCACACCTTGTATACTGTTCTGAATTAGTACTATTACTGACTTCGTTACAGCCTTTAACGTTCAGTTATGCCATAAATGATTGCTATATCCTCAACTATGTTTATGTCTGCAGAGGAATGCAACCGTCTGTGAGTAATACACAATGTGGGACTGACGTTTGACGGCTTCTACAACTCTACGTCATTGACGTAGCGAGCACAACCTGGATCTTTGCCTCAGGTAAATTCCCATATCTTTATTCATATTGGTTAATTACAGAGAGCCGTACGTTAGTCTTCGGTTATACAGCTATCTTCTAACACTTAAACAAGTTAGTTGATTTCCCAAGAATTCATAGTTAACAAAAACTCTTAGCAGTTCAATGAATCCCGCGAGTTACTCATCGATTGCTCTAGTGAAGCTCTTTTGTGTATGAACTATGTGAATTCAATGATATTCATGATGTAATAAGGGTTTGGTTTTAGTTCTGCAACCAGTCAACGAATATGGTTTTGTTCAGGTTTATCAGTGAATTGTTTCTTCCTCATTCTCTGCTTGGAATAACGTGTTTTGTCCAGTGTGCGTTCTTCTGGTCAACTCAGGAGCTACTCCTGAAGTTCGCTACTTACATTATCTCTATTCAGGAATATGGATGACTCTGATTGGTTCTTTGATAAGTCATGTGTTTTCGGTTGAAGCTGCATGAATAGTATCACATCGAAGAGCAAGAACATACAGGTGACTTTGTTGATGTTGGTTTCTATGCTTCTCTCTTCCTTTCAGGTATAGATCTATCCATTTGGTCATGAAGTGTCAAGAGAGATTCATCCATAAGATGTCTGGTCGATTAGCAAATAAACAGACAGTCTTTCTTTCTGATTATTCTTGAGGTTTCTTGTCTGGGCTAGATTTCAAAAGAAGCTCACATAGAAAGTGATAGATTAAGAAGAGAGTGAGAGATCAAAAGCGTGAATGGGATAGAGAATGAGTGCTGAACTTTCAGAGAGAGGAAGTTTTGCGTGAAACATTTGAAAATCATTCTGTTTCAATGTTGGTATGGCGAAAACCCAAATCAAAGAAATGAGCCCGAGTTCATAGCTTAGACTGCCCCATAAGGGTAACACATCGGGGACGACAGCTTTGAGTAACTTGCTTCTGTTCAGCGATTGTTCCTGACGGACTCTTGTTCATAAAAATTAATGAATCTGCCGTAATTTTCTGCTTGTTTTGATGTAGTTAAAAGCTTTGTTATTGCTGCTTGAGAAATAAAATTTATTTTTTGAACCTTGGGTTGTATATTATTCTGAGTTGACTCTCTTTTATAATACTTTGATTAGTTTGATAAGTCATTGAGTATCAAATTCTTTTTCATGAGCTTGACCGTCGCAATAACTTGAAACCAAAGGAAGATCATGTAAGGATCGTGGTAATCGATTATGTAACCGAACAAGAATGTATGAGCATCGTTAAGAACAAAATGGAATAGTCAGTTCGGAACTGTTGATCAAATGAAAACAAGCAGTAGTATCTTCGAATCAGACACTCGGCCGAACGTTGAGTGCAACCGTTCCCGAATACTCAGAGAGAGTAGACCAGAGCATTCTTGCCCGCTCTATTAACTCGCATGTTCTAGACGCTCACAACGAAAAGGGTTGAGCTCCTCTCTTGGTCGTTCTTTGGGCTTGTAGTTTGATTTGTAGTTCAGTTGATTTGTTTACTCCTTTCTGACTGATTTTTTGACATTTCGGCTCACTAAATGAACTTACGAGATTATCGATTGCTGATTTTCTTATCCTTGTTCAGTGAGCATTGTAATTCATCAGAGTAGTGTCCTTGTTTAACTCATTTCCTATTGCTTCTCATATTCTCTGCCTCGATCCGTCTGTCGCTTACATCATCTCCGGCGTTGAAGTGCAATATCTCAAGACTCAGAGATTTTCATGCACTTCCATCCATCCATCGACTTACCCAGTCATTTCGAAGACAGCTCTTTCCTTTTGACTTTCCTCAATTCATGTTCTCATTTGAATTAACATGTATAGACAGACAAAGCGAAAGTCAGCCCATTTACATTGCTCTTATCCATCATAGTTGATTTCCTCAAAGAGTTTGAGTGACCATCCCACATAAGTTGTTCCCCTATCGCTCACATCGTGCTATTGTTTCATCGTTACTCAGCTCTTATAGCATTTCAATGTTAGTTAGATCTTTACTTCCATAACTCTCATAGTCCTACTTGATACTTGGTGTTCCTTACGTATAATGCCTGAGATAGGGTGAACCTTGTGTTCACTCGTTTTTGCTAATAGAGAGCACTTCCCTTTTATCCTTCGCTTCTTTAGTTCCTGTGAGCTCCTAACTTGTGGTATTGTACTCCTCCTTATCGTATTTGTGTCATTCTTGGATAGTTCTATATCCAATCGGAAATGATAACCTTCGTTCTCAGCTAGATATCCCTTGTTGTACTGTTTCTCATCTCTAAACAGAGCTTCATTGTTGATTAACTAACATCACTTTACTGTTCGTTGAATTGTCAGTTACTGAACTCTACTACTACTTGTTACTTGTTGTTCCTTACTTATACTTCTATGTTTCATTCATTCGATGTCTTACAGGTTACTCACAAGTACTGATCATTCACAAGATAGGGCGATACCCGAGGACAACGCTAGCTGATGCATTGAAATGGTGGATGAAGCTGATAACAATATCAGGTAAATGTTATAAACAGTTTTATATAATAATTATTTATTTACAGTACAAGTACACCAAGAACGAGGAGAACCGTATAACATCCTCCTAACGTACTCGGAGGCTACCAAGAGCCAAGTATCGTTAGGAGAAGGGGAGGGGAAAGCTTTCTTTTTTGAAAGTTTTCCTCTCCCAAGGTGGAGGAGTGATCCTCCCCACAATCAGGGGGTAGTTACGGAAAGGGTTGAGACAGGGGGGCATCGCCATTTTTTTCAAAATTTTTTTAAAAATTTCTCTAAAACCCTCCCGTCCTTGTGCCAGACTCTTTCTCTCACTCACACTGCCCTTCCGATGGAGATCTGAGTCAAGAGTCTGGCAACTCATGGACGGTCAGGGTATAACACGCTGACTCAGATCTCCGATGATTGGTACCTGAAATTAGAAAGAATGAGTATGGTAGAAATGTATATAGGGGTCACCCCCCTTTGGAAACGGGGGTGACCGGAACTTACTATTTGCACTCTCGTAGAAGGATCCTTGACAGGGCCGGGAGTCGAACCAACCACTTCCTTGTATGAATGACCAACTAACCTCTTGGCTATCCTTCCACATTTACTCTAAATCATTGGATATATATGGAGGATGAAATTGGAAAAAATGGCCAAAAAAAAGAGAAAATTTCTGGGAAAAGGGGTGTCGCAATACCCCTCTCCCAGCAAACACGAGTAAACACAATCGGAAGTTTCACTCTATCTCAGGCATTATACGTGAGGAACATCAAGTATCAAGTAAGACTATGAGAGTTGTGAAGTGAAGATCTAACTAACATTGAAATGCTATAAGAGCTAAGTAACGAAGAAACAATATCACGAGGTGAGCGATAGAGGAACAAGAAGCCTCAGGAGTTATGATCTCTATGAAGATGAACGGAAACATTAAGGTTAAAACGAAAACGATAAGGAGGAGTTTAGAATCACAACTTATGAGCTCACAAGAATTCAAAGATTACAGAAGATATAATTTCCGAAGAAACAAAAACCAAAATGAACCTTGTTAAGAGCTCAGTCAAAAGAAGATGAGCATGTTGAAGATCCTAAACAAAGGAGGAAATCATGAAAAAGACGACTGAAAACGAATGAATTTCCAGAAAGTTATGGCGATTGGGAGGTTGACCATAGACACCGCTTTCTACACAAGGTCTCCAGAAAAATAAAAAAGCTTAGAAGAAAACCATTTTCAACTGAAAAGCTCAGTTAGAAAACTAAGCATGAACACCGCTTATTTCATTGCGCTTTGGAAAAACAAATCATTTTTAAAAGTAAAACTTAGCAGTGCAGTGGTACATTCATTTCTAACTGACTGACGCACTTGAGCGGTTGAAGAAAGCGCATTAAAAGAGATAAGTGAATAGTTTAAATGCTTCCTCATTCTTTCACTAAATCTTTTTTTACAGTTCTCTCTCAGGAACACTACTCAAACGAAGGAAGATCATACAGAAGTTAACAGGTTGACAACGATTGAATAAAGAATTGAAGATCAAATGATGAAACCCTGCATGGAATGAGCGAACTAGTGAAGAAAGCCAAAGAGATGTACAACCACTTTTCATCAATAAACGAACAAGAGAAGTAATGAAAACTGATTCTATACCTGATAGGAAAAGAGAAGCATAGAAACCAACATCAACAAAGTCACCTGTATGTTCTTGCTCTTCGATGTGATACTATTCATGCAGCTTCAACCGAAAACACATGGCTTATCAAAGAACCAATCAGAGTCATCCATATTGTAAGCGACAGACGGATCGAGGCAGAGAATATGAGAAGCAATAGGAAATGAGTTAAACAAGGACACTACTCTGATGAATTACAATGCTCACTGAACAAGGATAAGAAAATCAGCAATCGATAATCTCGTAAGTTCATTTAGTGAGCCGAAATGTCAAAAAATCAGTCAGAAAGGAGTAAACAAATCAACTGAACTACAAATCAAACTACAAGCCCAAAGAACGACCAAGAGAGGAGCTCAACCCTTTTCGTTGTGAGCGTCTAGAACATGCGAGTTAATAGAGCGGGCAAGAATGCTCTGGTCTACTCTCTCTGAGTATTCGGGAACGGTTGCACTCAACGTTCGGCCGAGTGTCTGATTCGAAGATACTACTGCTTGTTTTCATTTGATCAACAGTTCCGAACTGACTATTCCATTTTGTTCTTAACGATGCTCATACATTCTTGTTCGGTTACATAATCGATTACCACGATCCTTACATGATCTTCCTTTGGTTTCAAGTTATTGCGACGGTCAAGCTCATGAAAAAGAATTTGATACTCAATGACTTATCAAACTAATCAAAGTATTATAAAAGAGAGTCAACTCAGAATAATATACAACCCAAGGTTCAAAAAATAAATTTTATTTCTCAAGCAGCAATAACAAAGCTTTTAACTACATCAAAACAAGCAGAAAATTACGGCAGATTCATTAATTTTTATGAACAAGAGTCCGTCAGGAACAATCGCTGAACAGAAGCAAGTTACTCAAAGCTGTCGTCCCCGATGTGTTACCCTTATGGGGCAGTCTAAGCTATGAACTCGGGCTCATTTCTTTGATTTGGGTTTTCGCCATACCAACATTGAAACAGAATGATTTTCAAATGTTTCACGCAAAACTTCGTCTGTCTGAAAGTTCAGCACTCATTCTCTATCCCATTCACGCTTTTGATCTCTCACTCTCTTCTTAATCTATCACTTTCTATGTGAGCTTCTTTTGAAATCTAGCCCAGACAAGAAACCTCAAGAATAATCAGAAAGAAAGACTGTCTGTTTATTTGCTAATCGACCAGACATCTTATGGATGAATCTCTCTTGACACTTCATGACCAAATGGATAGATCTATACCTGAAAGGAAGAGAGAAGCATAGAAACCAACATCAACAAAGTCACCTGTATGTTCTTGCTCTTCGATGTGATACTATTCATGCAGCTTCAACCGAAAACACATGACTTATCAAAGAACCAATCAGAGTCATCCATATTCCTGAATAGAGATAATGTAAGTAGCGAACTTCAGGAGTAGCTCCTGAGTTGACCAGAAGAACGCACACTGGACAAAACACGTTATTCCAAGCAGAGAATGAGGAAGAAACAATTCACTGATAAACCTGAACAAAACCATATTCGTTGACTGGTTGCAGAACTAAAACCAAACCCTTATTACATCATGAATATCATTGAATTCACATAGTTCATACACAAAAGAGCTTCACTAGAGCAATCGATGAGTAACTCGCGGGATTCATTGAACTGCTAAGAGTTTTTGTTAACTATGAATTCTTGGGAAATCAACTAACTTGTTTAAGTGTTAGAAGATAGCTGTATAACCGAAGACTAACGTACGGCTCTCTGTAATTAACCAATATGAATAAAGATATGGGAATTTACCTGAGGCAAAGATCCAGGTTGTGCTCGCTACGTCAATGACGTAGAGTTGTAGAAGCCGTCAAACGTCAGTCCCACATTGTGTATTACTCACAGACGGTTGCATTCCTCTGCAGACATAAACATAGTTGAGGATATAGCAATCATTTATGGCATAACTGAACGTTAAAGGCTGTAACGAAGTCAGTAATAGTACTAATTCAGAACAGTATACAAGGTGTGCAACCTTTTGAATCGTCTATCAACAGTGAAAACAACAAAACTTTTTATTTCGAAATACATTACGAAGGAACAAACCCTGAGATACCTCATGAAAGCAGTGAACACAACAATCAAAACTGAAGAAACAATGTGAAGAAACTCTGAAAAGAATACAAAACGTACAGAGCGATAGACTTAAGCATAATCGTGGAAAGATTTCAAAAGTAAAACCTACATCATCACATCAGTAACAGGGAGTTCAAAGGATACGCAGTATTCTGATAATGGAACAATCGAGAGGAACGAGTTTGTAGAGAAACAACTTACAGAACAACATCTTTTTCAACTTGAAACTATCGCGAACCATCCAGAACTTTCTTCTCAATCTCTGAGTATTGGATGATCATCATGTATAATCAATAAACCAGTCAGAGTCACTTATATTCCTGAAAAAGGATTTAAGACGTTGCACAATTATAACTCACATCTGTACATCATGAGCAGCACGGTGTTTCTATATATTCTATTTCAAAGAGCCAGCGAACACAAGCGAACTGTTTTGACAGTCGCAAGAGTCATCCCAGGCATCTGTAGCCCTGGGAAACTGCTACTCCCTTCATTCTATTATCAATGACTAATAAACGGCTCTCTGAAACAGACGAACATGAGTAAAGCTATAAGAACTCACCTGTAATCTTGCATTCCAATCATCTCATAATCTTAAGAGAGCCATTGTTCAACAATTACCAAAGTTTATATCTATAACAAGTAGAATATATAGAAACACATCTACTCAAGACATAAGAACGATAAAACACAAACGACGAAGAGTAAGAGGAAGTCAGAAGTCAACGAATCACAAGTAAACAATCATTTAAAAGTAAAACAAAGCAACGAACTTGTGCAACGCGCACACAGTATGATATTTCGTAATTTTGAGAAGAAAACATAGATTTGGGAAAAAGAGCAGTGCGAATATTCAATGTTGTATAGGAGGAGTACGAGCATGTTCAACATCACAATCAGAGGAGTAAACCATTCGAAAGATATGGGGAAACGGACGGTTTTCAAGGAAGTTATGACAGTTAGAAGAGTGGACAGAGGACGCCGCTCACTCAATAACGCTAAATGGAAAATGGAAAGCTAACAAGAAAATCATTTTTAACAGAAAAGCATAACGATGCGGTCGTTCATTCATTTTCAACTATCTGACGCGCTTACACGGTCGTTCACGTGTTTCATTCCTACGGCGCGTGTAAAAAGTAAAGCGGTGGTGCATAGGCATTAAGATCAAAAGGTAAAAGCGTTCTAACTCAGCTCAAAAAGAACCAATTTCGATGATTTTTTTTTTCATCGAAAGGTAATTCGGAGCTCTAATTGATGAAATAAGAAATAGGATTAAACTAACAAAAGTAGATTAATTAAAAGTTTTAAAAAAATATATCAAACGATTTAACTATTATTTCTGATACAACGAGTGTTTAACTAACAATCTGGGAATAATTAACAGTAACTGAGCCAAGAAACAGAGAGAAAACTAAGAGAAAAACAAGGAAAATAAAATCAATAATTACAAACAAAATTCAATAAAATTTCTTGAAAACTGCCATAATTTAACCTCCCACAAGGGAACACTTTCAGCAAAATTCAGCGAAGATTTTGAAGAGTTTTATCCCTCTCAGAGAGACGCAACGCCTTACAAAATCAAAGCAGAAAATTATACGTACCAACGTACGCTAGCGTTCGATGACACAGCCACGACGCATAATGATACACATTTTCTCACCTATCATGTACTTTGCGCGCCGTACATGGTACGCGATGATACATGTGCGCACGTTCCAATCGCTGTAGGACCAATTAAAACATGCAAATAACTAATTAAACTTGTAAATGAATTTTAAAGTTCAATTTGTATGTGTTTATGCTAATTAACGGTCTATAAATGTAGGTTAAATAAGAGGAAAGAAGTAAGCTTCATTAGGGAGCATCAAGGAACAGATTGAAAGCATGCAAAGTGAAAAAGAGAAATCTTTCGTTGACCATCTTCTCATCTTTCCTTGGTTGAGAAGCATAGAGTTATCAAACGTGGATAATAGAGTTTTCGAACAACTTCCATGAACAACTGATGAAAAGGAAGAGGAAGTAATGAAGATGAGTCGAACAACTGATGTATCACATGGTATGAATACTCAGAAAGGTCTGCAACGACCTAACCTCTATCTCTTCACCTCAAAGTTGCTTCAAAGAACAAAGAGGGAAACTTGAGTAAAATATGTCATTCTGATGTTTGGAAAACGGAAAGGAGATCAGATAAAAAATATAAGTTGAGCAACTCAATCTCCAACAAATCCCTTCACAGAAGCTTCATGAACATTGATCTCAGTTTCAACTTCTTAATTCGGAATTGTTGAAGAAGAACAAGTCACTTAAACTGTAACTATCAGACGCATCACAATTCGCCATCTCGAACAAAATAGAAGGCTATAGACAACCATATCATCAAACTCACTCGAATAGACCTGCTCATAGATCTCATACTATTCATGCAACTTGAACAGCAATCTCATGTCTCAACAGAGAACGAATGAACAGTGTTCTTCACGTTCTCGCGAAGAAAACATGATAGTACTAAACTCCTGGAATAACAACTTAGCTGAAAACCCATTCAAGGCTTTCAGACAGTTATCCTGGCTCAACAGTTACTCAATACAAACTAATAAAACAACAAACAGACAACAACAGCTCTTTTGATGGTTCCTCCATCAAGTTGACTAGAAGAACGCACACCAATTGAAAAACGTTCTTCTCCTACCTGAGAAGAATAAGGGAAGCATTCACTGATGAATCTGAACAAAACCATATTCGTTGACTGGTTGCAGAACTAAAACCAAACCCTTATTACATCATGAATATCATTGAATTCACATAGTTCATACACAAAAGAGCTTCACTAGAGCAATCGATGAGTAACTCGCGGGATTCATTGAACTGCTAAGAGTTTTTGTTAACTATGAATTCTTGGGAAATCAACTAACTTGTTTAAGTGTTAGAAGATAGCTGTATAACCGAAGACTAACGTACGGCTCTCTGTAATTAACCAATATGAATAAAGATATGGGAATTTACCTGAGGCAAAGATCCAGGTTGTGCTCGCTACGTCAATGACGTAGAGTTGTAGAAGCCGTCAAACGTCAGTCCCACATTGTGTATTACTCACAGACGGTTGCATTCCTCTGCAGACATAAACATAGTTGAGGATATAGCAATCATTTATGGCATAACTGAACGTTAAAGGCTGTAACGAAGTCAGTAATAGTACTAATTCAGAACAGTATACAAGGTGTGCAACCTTTTGAATCGTCTATCAACAGTGAAAACAACAAAACTTTTTATTTCGAAATACATTACGAAGGAACAAACCCTGAGATACCTCATGAAAGCAGTGAACACAACAATCAAAACTGAAGAAACAATGTGAAGAAACTCTGAAAAGAATACAAAACGTACAGAGCGATAGACTTAAGCATAATCGTGGAAAGATTTCAAAAGTAAAACCTACATCATCACATCAGTAACAGGGAGTTCAAAGGATACGCAGTATTCTGATAATGGAACAATCGAGAGGAACGAGTTTGTAGAGAAACAACTTACAGAACAACATCTTTTTCAACTTGAAACTATCGCGAACCATCCAGAACTTTCTTCTCAATCTCTGAGTATTGGATGATCATCATGTATAATCAATAAACCAGTCAGAGTCACTTATATTCCTGAAAAAGGATTTAAGACGTTGCACAATTATAACTCACATCTGTACATCATGAGCAGCACGGTGTTTCTATATATTCTATTTCAAAGAGCCAGCGAACACAAGCGAACTGTTTTGACAGTCGCAAGAGTCATCCCAGGCATCTGTAGCCCTGGGAAACTGCTACTCCCTTCATTCTATTATCAATGACTAATAAACGGCTCTCTGAAACAGACGAACATGAGTAAAGCTATAAGAACTCACCTGTAATCTTGCATTCCAATCATCTCATAATCTTAAGAGAGCCATTGTTCAACAATTACCAAAGTTTATATCTATAACAAGTAGAATATATAGAAACACATCTACTCAAGACATAAGAACGATAAAACACAAACGACGAAGAGTAAGAGGAAGTCAGAAGTCAACGAATCACAAGTAAACAATCATTTAAAAGTAAAACAAAGCAACGAACTTGTGCAACGCGCACACAGTATGATATTTCGTAATTTTGAGAAGAAAACATAGATTTGGGAAAAAGAGCAGTGCGAATATTCAATGTTGTATAGGAGGAGTACGAGCATGTTCAACATCACAATCAGAGGAGTAAACCATTCGAAAGATATGGGGAAACGGACGGTTTTCAAGGAAGTTATGACAGTTAGAAGAGTGGACAGAGGACGCTGCTCACTCAATAACGCTAAATGGAAAATGGAAAGCTAACAAGAAAATCATTTTTAACAGAAAAGCATAACGATGCGGTCGTTCATTCATTTTCAACTATCTGACGCGCTTACACGGTCGTTCACGTGTTTCATTCCTACGGCGCGTGTAAAAAGTAAAGCGGTGGTGCATAGGCATTAAGATCAAAAGGTAAAAGCGTTCTAACTCAGCTCAAAAAGAACCAATTTCGATGATTTTTTTTTTCATCGAAAGGTAATTCGGAGCTCTAATTGATGAAATAAGAAATAGGATTAAACTAACAAAAGTAGATTAATTAAAAGTTTTAAAAAAATATATCAAACGATTTAACTATTATTTCTGATACAACGAGTGTTTAACTAACAATCTGGGAATAATTAACAGTAACTGAGCCAAGAAACAGAGAGAAAACTAAGAGAAAAACAAGGAAAATAAAATCAATAATTACAAACAAAATTCAATAAAATTTCTTGAAAACTGCCATAATTTAACCTCCCACAAGGGAACACTTTCAGCAAAATTCAGCGAAGATTTTGAAGAGTTTTATCCCTCTCAGAGAGACGCAACGCCTTACAAAATCAAAGCAGAAAATTATACGTACCAACGTACGCTAGCGTTCGATGACACAGCCACGACGCATAATGATACACATTTTCTCACCTATCATGTACTTTGCGCGCCGTACATGGTACGCGATGATACATGTGCGCACGTTCCAATCGCTGTAGGACCAATTAAAACATGCAAATAACTAATTAAACTTGTAAATGAATTTTAAAGTTCAATTTGTATGTGTTTATGCTAATTAACGGTCTATAAATGTAGGTTAAATAAGAGGAAAGAAGTAAGCTTCATTAGGGAGCATCAAGGAACAGATTGAAAGCATGCAAAGTGAAAAAGAGAAATCTTTCGTTGACCATCTTCTCATCTTTCCTTGGTTGAGAAGCATAGAGTTATCAAACGTGGATAATAGAGTTTTCGAACAACTTCCATGAACAACTGATGAAAAGGAAGAGGAAGTAATGAAGATGAGTCGAACAACTGATGTATCACATGGTATGAATACTCAGAAAGGTCTGCAACGACCTAACCTCTATCTCTTCACCTCAAAGTTGCTTCAAAGAACAAAGAGGGAAACTTGAGTAAAATGTAAAGTTTTGCAACGATTTTTCATTATCACCATTTGCGATGGGTTGAAACCAGGAGGCCTCGGAACAGAAATGCAAAATTTGTCAAACCTCAAGCTTTTAACTACTTGTTTTTTCTTCCAGAAATTCATACATTGAATGTAGTAATTGCCTCTGGTTGTTGGCCCCCTGCAGGTTCCCAACCTGTATTACCGCTCGCACAGAAGAATTACCATAAAGGAATGAGAGAAAAAAAAACAATGAGTATAAAAACCTTCAGCATATGAATACAATCCCCAAATCTTTATTAAAAATAGTCCTTTCTATTTGTCACACCGATTCTAAACTAAACTTTTGCTGGAACGTCAGCAGCTTTTCGAAAGTCTCGTATGAACTTGTTTCTCATCGCGTGCAAAGATTCCCGAACAATGGGGTTGTTGCGTGGCTGAGATTAAGGTTCTGCTTTAAGAATTACTATAATATTAATAGAGCCTTGAATAAAAAAACTGAACAGAGAAATACCTTCAATACAATAACAACGAGCAAATAACCATTGTCATCATAAATTACTAGGTTGAGAAATCAATGAGAATTCCTTTTTTGATCATTATCTGATGTTGACCAACGTCTGTAAGTACGTGAGGCCCACACGATCATCATCTTTTTGACCTAAGAGCATACTATGTGATGTTATACCAGATTTCAAGTCTTTCATGAGTTAACTATAACATTGTGTATCTGAGGGTAGATTCTGAAACTGAAATGGTGATGAACTATACCAGTGTTGAGAAATATTTCCTTTCTCAACAAAATCTTCTGATCTATGTTTTGAAACAATCACAAATAGTCGAGAAATAACTTCTCCTCACTATTGGTTCGAATATATTTCATTGGAATCAACGATTGTGAGAGAATTCGAAGAACTTCCTAAGCAAAAACGAAAGAAAACCTGAACATGGACAACCTTTGTGAACGAAGTAAAACTTCTGATCTGAAAAAAGACAAAGACAGGAGGAAAAAATTGCACGAACGATCATTATAAAGCTCCTGCAGGCACGACTAGTCTGAAATTACCTCAAATGATTACAGGGATCACCTGAGAACGAAGACGTGGGATAGGTGATTCTCGTGATGTAAATTGAAAAAAAAACTTGCATAAATGTTTCGAAAACAATACGGGTGTCAATGAAAAGGTTTGTTTAATTACAGTACCGCACGTAAGTTCACGTATGCACAGAACGAAAATAAATTTTTTCAAACAATAAAGATCAAATAGAAGAGTGATTCGATGAATCAAAGCAATTGTAATTTTTTAAACTCACTAACCAGAATTGAGAATCAAGCATGCGACATTCTCCATTCATGGATTCTACCTATATGAAGTTGTTGACTTCAAAGGAGAAGTTCTTGAAACTTATAGTTTTCTATGAAGTTTAACGATGAGAAGTTTGGAACGATATACATCCAACCAACATAAAAGACGGAAGTGTCCAACTTACATTCGAGGCAAGAGCTAATGTTGGCTCTAATACTAGGGTTGGAGAGGTTGCTAACTGCAATTGGAACTGCATCAAACAAAATGTAAAGATAGAAATTTGATTTTATACTTCACTAGCCCGGCGACGGTTCATTTATTTTTATTTATTTCAGTCGCTGCTACGGTTTGTCATGATTTTCCATTCAGGTCCATATTCCGGTGTACAAAATATTAGGTTAAATCGTCTGCATTAGAAACAGAAACACTTCTTTGAGTTTTCAAACTGTGGTAGTATTGTTCTTATAACATATTCATCTTTGTCTATGGCTCAGTAACTTATACATCGTTTTTATAAACATTTGATAACTGATTATATTCTACTCGGACAGTTTTGAACATTCCAATAGTAATTTCTGATTGATGCAGTTGCAACTCTTTTCGGTTCCATGCAATATCATTGTCAGCGATGTTCTTTGGTTTCGCTCAAAACAAAACCACTTAATTGGATTTCATGTGGATAAGTAGACCGAATTGCTCTAAGAATCTCGTTATCGATAGAAAGGTTTTGTTCACATATTTCTAATTTCCTTTGTAATCGATGACGATCAGCTTCGAGTTTCTTACGACTTTCCTTTGCTCGATCTGAAAAATGGCTTTCATGCTCAAGTCTTGATGACTTGATTAACCTAATTGGTTCTCTAAAGAAAGAAATGTGGTTTTCAGCATATTCAGTTCTTGCTGAAGTGCAAACTGAGCTTTATCGTTACATAATTCTATCCCTGGTCTTAGACATCTCTGAGATTGGCGTGAGAGAGCAATCTGAATAGACTTGTGTTGTATATCTAAACTTATAACTGGGAAATAACCTGTAAAGGTCCACTCTTCTGCCGTAGACTTATTGTTATTTCATCGATCGCACCGTCTGCGGCTTTTATATCCTTGTCTTTAGCAACAACCTAAAAGAACAATAAGCTTGTTACTCTATTCAAGACCAAACCTGTGCGTGCAGATTGTTCCTCCATTCTTGCCAGTTGCGCACTGAATCTTTGAGTAAAGCTTCAACTGCTACAGCCTCAGAGCGAAGCTGCTGAGCCACTTCTCTTGAAATGGTGGACAACTTTTGAGCTAATTTCCTGGAAGAAACACGTGCTCGAGCGGAAAAATTGAGATTATTGCCGGTATTTTCAATCCATTCGTTATATTCGCTCATTCTCTGCAATGGCAATCCGTCCCTTAAATATTAAAATGAGGTACAAAAACTCGATTGATGAACCTATAATCTAGACGGTCACCATCCGGTGTTCTTTCAACAACGCAGCGTCCATCATGACCCATAGAAGCAGATTTGTTATCAAGAACGATAGCTTCTTGTTTCAAAGTTAAATCTCTCACAAGATTCCTGCGCGCGTCTGAATAAAAAGTAAAACACCGATTGAGCAGCATACTTGCCTTGATTATGTTCTATTTGTCTCTCAACATGATGACCAATATCTTTCAATGTTCTCAAAGATTCATCTACTAAGTCTTTCTCTTTCTGTAGCTCCAGATCTATTCTATCATTGGATTGATCTCCAACCTTCAAAAAGTTGACATTTCTCTTCATTCCAAAAATGTTGAAAAAAATACGCAGTCAGCAGGATTCGAACCTACGCGGGCAGAGCCCAATTGATTTCTAGTCAATCTCCTTAACCACTCGGACATGACTGCATATTTATACGAAAATATACGATTTTAAAAGCTAGTCAGAGTCAATACTCATCATACGAAAATAGGTAAGAAATGAAGTTACCTGAACTTTTCTCCTCCTCATAGCGACTGAAGTATCATTACATTTTGATGCTTTAGTAGATATCTCAATGCATAGTTGTAACCGACGATAGCTTCTAACCATGTCCTCATTTTCATCTTTTAAATCTTGTAACTCTCTAAACAAATCTAGAGTTGGTGCAACAACCAAGACATTCAATTACCTGTCAATTTCATTACTCCAATACTTGAGATCTTTTATACGTTGGACTAACTGTTGGGTAGTCATTCCCTGCATTCGTACGGCTCTCATATTGGCTTCTTTAACAGATAAACGAGCCATCCGAACAATATCATTGGGATCTTCATAAACATCTCGCTTTGGCTTAAAACATGAAATCATTCATAGAAAAAAAAGTTGAAACGTACTCGAGACATTCTCAATCTTGGGTATATAGTTATTGCTGACTGAGATTATTAAAAGCCGTAAACTAATGCTCGACTGACTTTTCAGTCGCATTTCCTGAAGTTCAGAAATATTTAAGAAAATTTCGAAAATATTTGGAAATTGTACTAAGATCGGTAGAACAAGTGTTTCAATGATTGGAACGTTAAATCAAGAAGAAAGAAACAATTATAATCAGATGATTAAGTTTCGGAAATGGCTGGGAAAATCCTAAGAATAACAACAAATGGATGCCTAATTGAATGTCGATAGGCGGTTGTCATGACAATGATGCAATCACTACCTGCCTAACTTTGGTTGTTTAAAAAGACAAAATACAGAAATCTTTGCTGTATTCTGAGAAACAACTTGATCGAGACGTGTCTTTGATTACTTTCTCTTTCTCTGTTCGTCTTCCTAATCAGCAGGTGCATACCAATCTAATATATTCAAAATACTAAATTATTAGTTGGAAAAGTTTCAGCTCTGAAAGATCACTCACAAATTATGGATGAAGAAGGTAATGTTGTGCAAACTTTTTTGTTTTAAACTTTTAAGTGCAGGTAAAACGGACAACAACCCGATGAGTATAAAGAATTTGAAAAAGAGGTAAATTTTCAATTTTTATTAATTTTCTTCAACAGGGTCAATGCTCAAATACAGAGTACAGAAATACCTTGACCTTTATGGCAATCTCTAAATTATTTCCAGTCTAGTTATCTATGTCAAATCACGAGCTTTCACGAAAATAACCGGTTTAGAAGCCAAGGACTGTCTTTGTAGGTCCTCCATGGCTGTTCGTTTTCTCGATTTCCATTTTTATTTTCATAGTTTTTTCTTGAATTACAAAGTGAGAGTGTGTTTACTATAACTGATCAAGTTCTTTCCCTATCTAACACTCTTGTAGAAATAAAAACACTTCCTATGCTTTAGAAACCGTTCATTATAAGGACGAGAAGTTTCCTGTTTAGTAATTCGCTGAAACCATAAAATATTGAATAAATAACCTCCTCTCTTACGAAGGTTCTTTCTCTTTTCCCTCCTCTACCTGGCCTTGGCACCTTTTTTCGTTCAATGTGTACGCAAAACCAATTTGAAACTTTCATATACTATACTTTCCCATGATGTTGTTTTTCTTATTTCATATAAAAAAACATCGATAAACAGCGTTTGAATAGTCTTTCTTCATCTTCTCTTGCCTCGTAAAACCTCTCAGACATGTTGTTTAAAACTGAGCAGACAATGCTTTCCAACTGTGCTGACGTCATCCAGCATATCAGTTGTTAAAAATTTCTTTTTACTTCGACTTCTCAAACTAATCCTTTTTACTAATTACCACTTTTATTCTTTCCCAAGGTTGAAGAAATGAATGAAGGTTTTTCTTAGCTTAGTCATCAGCTTTTACAGAATGTTTTTCCTTTCCTGTTCGCGGAAAGCGAATCTGCCTCCCAGCAGCCCTCTGCATTCAACCAGTTTTGCTTTTCAATCCACTACCAATCAGCTTTTATCAACCTCCTGTTCGATTATACTTCTTTCCTTCCACGGGTTTTACTAAGAGTTCACAGGAAACTTTCTTTTTTCTTTCATGTGTGAATGAGTATGTGTAGCCTAAATGAACTTAATATTTCCTAATTATAGGATTAGCAATCGTTTGTCGGAGCCTTTTTCAAAAATATGTTTCAAATAAACATGAAAACGTAACTCATTTTCGGGATGAGCTGAGTCATTGTCATCATCGACTAGAATCTGAAAGCCGAAGCCATTTTCGTATTGGTCACTCAACTTCTATTTACCCAGTCCTTTGTTAGCTTACTTGGTTCGCCACTCATTCAAACAATTTCTGTACGCACCCCTCATAGACGTTCTTCTGAATAGAAACAACCAATTACTCCCTTAAATTTTGTTTTTTATGCATTTATTTTTTTATTCATGTGAATAATAACTAAGGCGTCGTTCCAATCATATGCTGTGCGATCAAGAACATAATGGTTTTCAATTGTTTAATCTTCTTTTCTAGTCATGAGCTGAAATTACTCATTGAGTGTAAGACTCTTCTTAGTCTTTTATCTTCCAACTATGAACACTTCCCTGGTCATTCCATTGTCCCGAGTTCAACTTCCACAATTATGCTCCACAACTTGCCATACCTTCATAACTACTTTACTGATTCGCAAATTTTCAGACTTTTCAACGTTTAAGCATTTTTGTTTTGTTTACTTTTATGTCATCACGTTTTCATCCGTTATTTCTTCCCTTAAGCTTTGTGAAGCTATTTGTTTTTAAAAGGAATTGCAATGTCATCTATGAAAGATCTAAGTATTCTCCTATTATACTGATTCAATTTTACAACTTTTTATTTTTAATTTGTGGCCTCGTTAGCTCAGTTTGGTAGAGCGTTAGACTTTTAATCTAACGGTCAGGGGTTCGAGCCCCCTACGGGGCTTATGTTTTTCCCTTTTTTTTCGTTCTCAGCTGTTTTTCGAATCTTCAGGATGAATTGCCAATTATGAAAGGGAGCCAAGTTTATCCGTCTGCTCCTCCCCAAGAGCTTTACTATGCAACACGGCCCCCCCCGTATAGCTGGTCTCCAACACCTCCTCCACCTCAGACAATCCCCACTCGGCCTCCTCTTGAAACCTCTTATAATGTAGGGGAAGAGTACGAAGCAGTACAGCTTGAACCTCGAAAAATAGCAAGATTTCGGGTAAGACCAGACAAAAAACGCAAAAGACATAACCCGCAACTATATACCAAGAGGTGAATCATTGAAAACAAACAGCATTGGTAGTACGACGAATAAGTTCAACTACATAGATTTTTACAGGGGATGTACGGATGTTCTATGTTGTTTTCTATTTCTTTTGTTTACGGCTGGTTGGGTTGTTGTTGCTGCGATAGGTAAGATAAAATCTAATAGCATCCTTTTCTGTCATTACTAACAGGTGTGATGTGGGGAGATCCAGAAAGATTAATTACACCAACGGACTCTTTTGGTAGGCGATGCGGAACAATAAGACCGAACTCTTACAATTACACGTTAGTTGGGATTATAATAAGACTGTTGAGGATTACTTTTCAGAAATCGCCCATATCTTCTTTATTTCGATATCACAAAATGTATTTCTTACACTACTGCCTTGGGAGGATGCCAAACATCTCAGGTATACATTTTAATTCCAGCTGATCTTAAACCTTTATTTCAAGGTTTGCGTAGACAAATGCCCGTCCGAATATTTTTCCTATCTACAGCTCCAATCCATGTCGGCAGCTGAGCTCCAGGCAAAAGTACACAGTAAACATCATATGGATCATATTGCCAGAATTGACTTTTAGGTATATTCCAACCTATATTGTGCGGATAGTGTAGATAAATCTACAATAATATCGTTTCAAGTCCTAAGACAGTTAGTTCAAACAAAGCAGTGCACTTCGTATACTGTCAACTCGGCGCCTGGTGAGTCAACTGCCAATAATCTTATATTATTTCTCCAACTTTCTCAGTTCTTGGGAGATGTATTCCTCAGGCAATAATTGGAGCTGCTGATAAAGTTAACAATTTGCAAAAAACTAATATCTCTCTCGATGTTCTTCGGAATATGTTCGGAGATGACGGTGGAACAATACCTCAAGATATTCAAATCAAGGGAAGTCAAGTGGTAGTGGGAGCTGTAGTAGATAGCGAGACTTCCGTTTTGACAAAGATGGTTCATGATTTATCAAAGTCATGGTGGCAGGTTCGCTTAAGCATAGTTTAAGATTTCAAAAAATTCTAATCAGGTTCTAACTCTGATTGTGAGTGCAGGAATTCTAGCATTCATCTGGACAGTCGTGATGAGGTTGCTTGGTTCTTTAATGATATGGACTTCGATTCTCGTTTTGATGTTAGGACTTCTTGGAGGTTTTCGATTTCTAAAGACCAAATCATGAAGAGCGATTCCTTCAGGATGTGGATATAGTTGGTTCAAATGGAAAACTCTAGTTACAGAGGGGGCCATCGATGATTTTTCTTTTCAACCTATGTTTAGCGTTTATTTTGAGATGCCCACCACATGGCTTGTAGTCGGTAAGCTGTTTTGCATGAACTCAAATTCATCACGTCACGAAAGACGGTACTGGTTTGAATTGCTATTCAAAATCTATAAGAAAGCTCTAGCGGTTGTTTTCACTAAAAAGTTTCTTTTCTTCAGCGGTTGTCTTGAGTGTTCTCGCGTTGATCTTCGCCTTAATATTACTCTTCGTTAGGAAACAAATATCCATTGCTGTCGCCTTGATTGAAGAATCTAGCAGGTAATCCTCAACTATAAGCACCGAAGATCCAACTGTTTTAAGAGCAATTGGTAATATGATGTCAACACTTGTTTTCCCATTGTTTCCTTTTGCATTACATATTCTAGTATGTTTGAATTTTTGTTCCTTAATATGATGATAAGCTAATTTTAGGTTTTTGCACTATGGGGAACTATAACAATATGGATTTCGTCATCAGGTCAGGAAAACTGTAGAAAAGTACCTTACCCGGGAGCGCCTGTGACAAATTCAAGTTTACGTTGCGATTGTGCCATGTCTTATCAAGTTCTGAAACTACTACAATGAGTTTTGACGCTTTTCTTCTAGGATTCTACATGTGTGTTTGTGAATATCACCAAAGAAGAAGACATCATCTTTTGGCTTCAAGTTTATAACCTTTTTGCATTCTTTTGGATGACATGCTTCGTAGCAGCTTTAGGTCTGTTCATCTGGAAGTACTTTCAAGCAGTTTTATGTTTCAGGAGATATTGCTTTAGCAGGTGCTTTCGCCAGTCACTACTGGGCCCTAGATAAATCGAAAGACTTACCATCGTTTCCAGTTTTGAGAGCTCTGGGGCGAGCTATAAGGTAACATACAATCCTTTCTAATGGTATGGATATACTTGTAGATATAACATGGGATCGCTAGCGTTTGGTTCTTTGATAATAGCAATAATCAAAATAATTCGAGTTTTTCTGGAATACTTAGAAGAAAAATTTGGAAAGTCAGAGAACGCTCTTATAAAAAACCTATTTTTGTAAGATTCATACCTTCATTTGCCATTAAGATATTAATTTAAGAGCTCTGAAATGTTGTTTCTGGTGTATGGAAGTATTCTTCAGATTCCTCACAAAGAATGCTTACATCATGGTAAAACGAGTTCCAGAATGAATACTTTATGATTGTTTAGATGGCCATTTATGGAAGAGGCTTTTTCACTTCGGCGAAAGACAGTTTCTTTTTGTTAACGAGAAACATTCGTAGAACTGCGGTTGTCAACCAAGTGGCGGGACTTCTGCTATTCATAGGAAAAGCTATGATTACAATTGGGATGGGTTTGTAGAAAAGCTCTAGCAAATATGTGTATGAATGTTTTAAAGGAGTTGTTGCGTTCTTTTTCTTCTCTGGACAATGGGTGGTTGAAGGGATTCCACGAGTAGATCTATACTATTATTTCGTTCCAATCGTGATAGTTCTCATAGGTATAGATGACCTTATATATTCCTAATCAGTTCATGCATCCATTGTAGGAAGCTATTTCATCGCTGATCTTTTTTTCGATGTTTACGAAATGGCCGTTGACACAACTTTCATTTGTTTCTGTAAGTTAACAACTCTTACTTTCGTTCTCACTTAAAACGTTTCAGTGGAAGATTCTGAACAGAACGATGGCAGTGCTGAGAAACCATTCTTCATGTCTAGACGCCTTCAAGAGATCTTAGGAAAATCGAACGATCCTACGGTTCATCCAAAATGATCTGAATAACATGTCTGACGTTGTTAAACTAACCGCTTCTAGTCTGTTCATATATACTAATTTATTCTAAACTACAATAGGATTTCGAGAACTGGTAGCACGGGTAGAAACAAACAATTTTTATGATTTTCATTACATTTTATGTTATATTTTTTCCACATTTATCAATTTTTTATTGTATAACACATAATAAAATATTATTGAACGCGTACCGTTTACTTCTAATTCGCACACTAAACAACACTGTTGATACTATACAAGGAGGTTGGTACTGGTCTAAAATACCTCGCGCTTTAGGATCCGCCCATAATTATATGCGCTCTATAACTGCTGCACTACCATACAAGAAAGGTCATACCGCAAATGTAACAAAAAAAAGAAAACCTAAGCTTATGCTGTCGAAATACCTAACTTGGAATTCAAATTTAATGTCAAATTCTAAGTAGTTACGTAGTTATAGACTTGGGCTTTGTCGAGACGGCGCATGTTATTATGGGTGTAGCCTAAAACGAGAGGTATTCTAGACCGGCGCCAGTAGGTTTATTGATCACCCACAAACTCAGTAAAGTGATTATTGTATTAGTACTCAGAAATACTGTAGTGATTGAATCCTTCATAGCTGATGATCCTAATCTGTGTTGCCTGAGGCGTTTCAGCTAAAATTGGTCCCGCAACGACCGCGAGAAAGGGGATTCAAAATTTTATGTTAGAATAGACAGAATTTTATTGTAGCATCAATTATATGCAAATTATATGCGTTATTTCACAAATTAACAAGTTTTAGAATGTTTGGAACATCTTCGGGAACTAGCACAGGTCTTTTTTCGAGTACTCCATTGGGGAAAACTACTCTAGCTACTACAACGTGAATCTGATTACAATGACTGTACTAAACATCTCTTTTTTTTTTGCAGTCCTCTTCTGTCAAGTAATCCTCTTTCTTCAACTTTGAAACCCGCCACAAGTACTACAGATGAAAAGCTTCTATTCAGTGATTTAGAAACGGTAATCTGTGGAAGCACTTAATTCAATTAACCTCTTTTGAAGGTTGTGAATAACTTGACAATGGAAGTAACACATCTCGAACGTTCTTTCTTGTCCCAAGCTTTAGAAATCAATGCTTACGATAGAGTTGTTCGTGAAAACGAGAGAAAGGTATTCCTAGTAAGTTTTAAACATTTTATCTTTTTGCTGAAGCTTATAAACGCGGACAAAGAAATTACAAACCTTGAAGCTTCTCGAGATCGTTTGAACTATAACTTAGGCTTTATTGATGAGCAACACACAGGTATGTAATAAAATCTATCCTATGTATTTGAATGCTATAGAACTTGAGAATCTCGTCAGCGATATTGAGAAAAAGCTTGGTCTCCCGGATTGGACAGATTATTCAAAGCCTTATCCTATTGATATGTCTTGTGCTTCTTCAGCAGACGAACAGAGGCGGAAGATGTATTTGGCTCTTTCTCAGATTGTGTAATCATTTCGTTTGTTCAGAATGCAGTTGCTGACTACAGTTGATGCTCAACTCAAAGAAGCTGGAGACGACATCGATGAAATAATTGGACAGGTTACTGATCTCTTAGTTCTCTTTATCTTCACAGGAGCGTTTAGGTTTCTTCTTTGGTTAAAGAGAAAGAGAACGTATCATCTAATGTGATTACTGTAGAGCACATTCAAAAAGTATTGAAGAAGCAGTTGGAAAATCTTGTTTGGTTGGATTCTAAGAGCGGTTAGTTGCTTCTCTCGGGTTTCTATGAATTTAATATTTCCAGAAGAGCTCAACGTTAAGACTTCCAAACTCAGCCGATCTCTCACCCAGGAAGTTTAAGTTGTAAATGATATTTGTTGTAAGATTTTGAGGTTTATAAACAATTGATTCACTGAATTTTCTTTTGTTACTCTTCCATGTTCAACTGCATTCTAAATATCTACAAACTACCTATTATACAGACACACATATTATTAGAGATGGATGATATCTTTTCTGATAGAACATCGTGTGATCGAGAAACCTTAGAAAGGTATACCCTTGTTGGTTCAAGTTTTCACACCATCCTTAAGGTTATCGTTCTTGGCTCAGAAGGTACAGGCTTTAGATCAAAAACTTACTGTGCAGAAGAGCTTCTTTTTTGAAAACCATCAGGATAACGATCTACATGAACAGACAGGACTAGTGAGTCTTCACCAAGACACTCTCATGCTATCTCACTATTTCAAATGATGAAAATGCGAACAATACAAGCTGGAAATCAGTTCAAGAGCAAAAAGCTAGAAATGTTAAAGCGGATAATACTCAAGAAGAATATATTGATACAGAACATTCAGAGACAAATTGAAGAAAACGTGAGGGTTTTCTTTTCCTTCTGTCATAAACTTTGAGTTCGTAGAATAGAAATCAGCTCAAGTTAAGTTTGAAAACCGAACTACTAGCGGAAAGAGTAGCAGGCTTCGAACAAGAGTTAGCCAAGAGAAAGTTTGCTTTTCTATTATAAATACTTGTTTCTGATCAGTATTCCAGAACTCTACTTAAGGTTTATAAAGAATTGCTCAAAGTGAAGAAGAGAAGCTTGATCGCTGAGCTACGTAAAATTTTCCCAGTGGAGGTTACATACTTATCTTTCTTTTGAAATACTTTTTTTTCATATAAGACTATCCAACCTTCGAACAAAGAATGCGTTTGCTTCCCATATTATACAATACGAGGGGTACATTTTCCTTCGATTTCCATGTATCAAGGTAAGAGAGCATCTGTTCCACGTAACTTAACTTCTCTTAGGACACAAGGAGTTTATACTTTCCAGTGCTTTAGGACTTATTGTACATTTTTTAAAAACTTTGGGAGATATTCTAGACTATAATTTCCGGAACCCTGTGCATCATAATTCTTCCAATAGTTCCATATACCAAAGCTCGGTGGATAAACTGTAGAGTGCTTCAGTAAAGAACTAAGTAACTTAATTTTTCTCACAGGATTCCTCTATATAAATCTGGTTGGAGGAATGATAAAGAACGTCTAGACTCTGCTTTCACTTTATTGAGTAATTTCCTATCAGAGTATAGGAGTATTAGTTTCATTCAGATCAGAATGTCCTTCAATTAGGGATGGACACTGGTTTATTCTTGCCGTCTGAAAATATCGCTGCCTCTGTTTTTGAATGGACTAACGCTTTCCTCACCAAGTGAGTTCGGTTGTCTTTTGGAGCCTTCTTCACGTGCTCTTCCAGCGCAAAGCCTGTTGAGCTTTGCCGACCAACTAGGAGTATATTCAGTCCCTCTTCTTTGCTGAAGGAGGAAGATGTAGATTGTAACGATGTAACGAATGGGGAGATACTGTCTGCTTCAATAGAAGCAATACAGACATAAATAAATAGTTTATTAATGAAACAATCTTCTTTCCTGTTGGTTTTAACCTAATACTTCCTTAACTTCGATATTTCTCGAAATTATTGAAACAAGTCCAGATGGACAATGCTCTCTTCAATCCCGTGAATTCAGAGACAGGCGAAGAAAATAAAGATGATGAAGAAGTATTTATTTTAATTTTTATTTTTATAAGATGTCCTGTTTTAGTTATTACTCGAACCGAGGTTGAAATATGATAGGGTTGTTGGTGAACAAGCTGTGAAGGTTTTCATTAAGAACACCTTTTGATTAACATGTGGCTTCAGATGCTTGAAACAGAGGTTATCACCTGTATTAGTGTGAATGAAAAACTGGTAGCTATCGGAAGTCAAAATGGAAGAATATGGGTAATGGATCACTTAGGTTTCAGTAACTTCCCAGTAGGACTGTTCTTTCTGCATAAACTTTCATCATGTGTCTAGGTTTCCAAAGCTCATCGGAGTAAGGTTACTAGGTTGGAATTGGATCCGGGAGGAGATTTCTTGATCAGTTGTGGGAATGATTGTCGAGTAGTAGTAACTATTCTGGGTTCAATGGAATCTGCTCATGTATGTATACGTTCAGAATTGAGGAAAATTGTCTTTTAAGGTGCTAAACTTGTCGTTTATGCCAAAAAGTGTAGCTCTAACTCCTAATTTTCTAACAAGTAACAAGTTTTATGTGGGCGAACGCAGTTTACTTGTTTGTGATTGGAAAAAACTGCTCAAAACACAAGTAAGCCATAAATCAAAGTCACTGTTGCTTGGTATTTGCAGAAATTAATATACACAGGCCAAGTGAAAGAGGGACATATCATCCGATGCTCTTGTAATGGAAACTATGTAGCGTTCACGAACGATGGGGGCACTCGTTTATATGACAGGTAATTCCCCTGGAGTCTTTCTCACAATATCATATGAAACTTCAGACAGACTGATCGTGTTCTCTCCAAAATACCTATTATTCATGACTCGAAGCTTTACTTCACGGCCAAATGTCCTCCTTGCCATACTTGGTTGAGTAGTAAGTTTCCAGTTACAGTTCAAATCTCATTGAACAACTTGAAGATGATCTCATTGCTATTGGTTGGGCGAACACACTAACTATCGCCATCGTGGTGAGAGTATCGAACAAATGTTTCAAGGCTCAGTATCATTTTTCAGAGAAATTCCACTTGTGACATCATCTACTCATGGACTTTGCAAGGATTTTTATGCTCTGGTCTTTCTTTTATTATGAATAAAGCAAAAGAGTGGTCACAAATTGTGTTTTTTGGTTTGAAGCCTGTAGCTGATGATGACGACGTGAACGCTAAAGTAAAAATGCAATTTATACCGGATAATGAGCTTATTGTAGTCAATGTTTTCTACCGACTCTCTCTCTGGTGCTGCTACCAATCCACCCGTGATCCAAGTGTCTGTGTTAGAACCTGTATCGAGGGAGAGATTCAGATTAGTTTCTGAAGACAGCATTGCGTGGGACCACGGGGAATAATCTTCATACTTGTTTTCATTTGCAGCTTGAAAGTGCGTAATGATTCTCAACCATTCCAATATCAACTTCATGGAATGCCTTCATGTGATACTTACTTCTTGATGGGGCCCAATGATTTCATAATGGTTTCCACTATATAAAACCGAATATCACTCCTCAAGTTCAGGCCGTTCCTTATAGCTGTTTCGACGCTGTTACTTGGAGAGTAGATAATAATTTATGGGAAGAAGCATGGTTGTTGGCTAAGGAAAGGTTATACCTTTTTCTCTCTGTTCAGTAGTGTTTGACCTTCTGTAGAGCCATAGAGCTAGAGGGTACAAAATATGATATGCGAACTGTAGGACGAGGGATGGTGGAGTATTTGATAGCTAACAATGAAGCCAAACTAGCAGCTAATAAGTGTGTTGAAGTAAGAATTTTGAAATGCTTACAGCAGGAACAAATTAAAAATAATTACAAAACCATCTTTAAGGTTTGCGGAAAATCAAAGGCTGAGTGGGAATGGGCTTCTGGTTTGTTCGATCATCTCAACATCGCTACATTACTGGCTGATGTAATATCCAAAGCGAACGTCCACAATACTTATATGTTTTTAGGTTTTGCCAACAAATGATCCTCTTTTAGAGCCTGAGTGCTATGAATGTGTGTTAGTTGCCGCTTTGTACAGCGATATTTCCTTGTTCCGTAAACTGGTATATTCATTCAACCCTGATATTTATAGAATCGGTAACAACATCATTAATTTTATGATTCAATCCTTTATGTTAAGGCTCAGTTATACGAGAAGCATTGAAAAGAATCCAATTATCGTTAACACCGAAACTTGAGAAAGGTTGGTTTTTCAGCATTGGTGTAGCTTATTATCCGTGAATTTCACGAAAATATATCTCATTAAACGAAATTCATTTCTTGGTTCTTTGCGGAGGGGACGGTTGCTGTTCTGTTCTTTTCAAGAAATTTCATTTGTATTACTGAATTTTTTTTAGAATACGCACTAAGTGTGGAAGATGAAATGCGATTATATAGTACAATTGCTCATTTATATGTATGTGAGAGGAACTTCAAGCCAGCCATCAAGATATACATGGATTTCAAAGATCCACAAGTTTTCAGAGTTTTAGACAGGCATAACTTGTTTCATGAAGTTTGTTAATACCATCAAACGTACTGTTGCGACAAGAAATTTCTCAGGTGAAAGATAAAATGTCCGAACTGATGCAAATCAACGCTGATCTGGCGAAACGTTTGATGCTTGAAAACGAAAGAAGCTTGTCTCCCACATTTGTAATGAGTAAACTAAATTCGGATCCTAAGCTAGAGGTATTCTTTCCTTTGAAGCTTAAATTATTCATTAACTCAGATTAAATATCTGGAAATTCTTCTGAGTAGAAATAGGGACCAGGATTCTCCGAAAAGGGAATTTGCTGATCGAGCTGTCCGTCTTTATGCAGAGTATGAGCGAGATAAACTTTTGCCCTTTTTGAAAGAATGTGAACATTACAATCTCTCAAAAGCTCTGGAAATATGTAGAAGGAAGCAATATATAAATGAGGTTTGTCAAGAGCATTTGAAAAAATATGGTTTTGATTCTTAGATGATTCTACTTCTTGGAAAGAGTGGAAAGCATCTTGAAGCACTCGATTGTATGCTTCGGCAGAGACGCTTCACAGATGAGAGCCATCTAAAATTAGGTGCAATAACCGAGAAAGATTATGAACCTCTCTTGAAGGCTATAGAATACTGCAAAGGTAACCAGTGTCAGCAAGGTTAAGCATTCAACTTTTTTATTTCAGAACATGATGATATGGATCTTTGGAACCATCTTATTAATAAAGTTCTGCAATCGCCTCATTTTATATCACGACTCTTCAGGGAAGCTGGAACTAGCATAGATCCTCTCGTGATAATCGAAAAGGTTTCACAGTTCTGAAAATCAACATTCATGTTCAGTCGTAGATACCGGTATCCATGGACATTCCCGACCTACGAAGAGCTGTAGCGAAGGTTCTCTCGGATTGTGCTGATCGTGTGAACCTGTTGAAAGGGTGTAGATTGGCTACATATTCCGATTCCAAAGAACTTCTAGATTCACTCTTGAGAACACAAGCAAAAACAAAGTGTGTTAATAGTAGATCCGCATGCTTTGTGTGCAAGTAAGTGACAAATCGCTTATGACGCATGCTTCTTCTATCAGAGTGTCTGTGATGGGTTTCTCGAGTACAATGATTACGTTTGGATGTGGACACTCGGCTCATGAGCACTGTAGCAACGAGGTGAGCTGTAAGATATTCAAACTTAATAGAAATTCATTCAGATGCAGAAAAAACTCAACCACAAAGAACGTATTTGCTACGTATGTAGCGAGATTAGTCGGGAAGAATTCATGTGAAGATTAATGTTGAGTGTATATATGAAATTTCACTTTGTGATTAGCTTATTGGAATGAAAATATAAATATTTTCAAATTCTGCGGGAACTAGTGTGTGGGTTCAGTAACAAATGATAAATAATGTTTGCGAAAAAAAAAACTTGTTTTCTCTTCACAACACACTATGTCATCATGTTTTCATACGTTTATTTGAGAAACAATTGGCTTGGATCATGCCTTTACTAAGTACTGAAAAGTTTGTGAATCAGTTGTTTCTGTGTCAGAAGAGAGCTAGAGCAGAAGTGGGAGCAAGAGACAGAGAGGAACAGAGAGAGAATTTGAAAGAGAGACGCCGGGAGAGAAGTGTGAGGAGGCAGTATCAGCCAACAATTGACGATATTTACGAACTGCCCTGCACTTACTATGAAAGAATACTTTAGTACTTTGGTATCGATAAAAGTTTGTCGACTATACATGTATAGCATTGACTAGTGTAGTTATTCACATCCTAATCTCTTTATTTAAAAATTTCTAATGGTAACGAAATCGTCGAAAGGAAATATGCATGTGTGTATCGATTTATGTCATTCTGGTCCTTTTCCGCTTCCAAGGGTTCTCTCTTTCATTGCTGTTCCACTTATTTCGATCTTCTTACAAATAATGTTTCACATCGTTCATGAACTCCTAGTTCGCGGTTCCTATCCTCGCGCTTGAGATTAGGAAACACATTCTGTTGGTAGCTAAGCAACCGTTTCCTGCATTCTTCGCTCTCTCTTTTTATCTTCCATGTTCTTTGCTTTTTTTATTTGTGCCTGACTCAAGCCATTTTTAGAATTTTTTAAATGAGTACGGGGAAGAAAGTGCTGGACCCTTTAGTAGAATGTCCCGAAGCATCCGATTTTATTGATCATTATGATAAAGGTGAGTCGGTTTTGTTATCTTCAACAATTAATTTTTTAGAAAAAGACGCATGTGGACCGTCATTAGAAGCGTCCACTTCTGGTTTAATGGAGTCCTATCAAACAACGACCAGAAACAAAACAAACGAAGTGAGTTAATTACCACAATAAGTTTTGCTCTTGTTTTAATGGTATTCGCAACATTATGTTTTCCCTTTTTTCTCATAACAAGTGTTGAAAGTCTAAAATTCGTTCTTTCCACTGTCTGTCTGTCTATCTATATGTCGTCTTCATTTTGTTGTGAAGACTTTTTCCCTGTTAACCTTAAGGCTCTTACGTACTATCAATATTTTTCAGCAGCTGAGCAAACGACGCCGAACGGGATCACGCCTGAGTCTCGCAAGTTTGTTTAGTTTCTCGTCACAAGGCCGCGACAAAGAAGTTCAAAGAGAACGGTTTTGGATTTCTTTCAAATTTTTCCATCTTTAATATCCTTATATAGATCTCGTTCTGGATATTCATACGAAAGTGACCGATCAGAAGTTTTCTCGTCGGTGTCTGTTAGTGACTTACGATCAACAGGTTGTTGTACTAGCACAGAAACTCGGCGGTATAGCTTTGCCTGTTCTTCTATTCGTTACAAACTTTTCTAGTAATCGGAATAGTGACGGAGAACCCTCTTTAATACCACCGAATGAAGATTATGAAACTTTATTAGCTTTTGATATGGAAGAAGAAGATGATGCAGTGTTCAAAAAGGTGTTCTACTTATTGATCAACTCATGATCAGTTCATTTGTTTAGCCTGGAAACATTCGGCTTAGGGAATGTCCGTTATGTTGCATGAAGCAACCTTCTTGTAATTTTCCCAAGCTTCTAGGGTGTTCTCATAGAAGCTGTCGTCTTTGTCTTATGCAGGTGATTAATTTTTTTTATTTTTCCTAATCTTTTTCTTATTACAGTATGTTGAACTGGAAATTACGGAGAATCGTGTTGAAGTTTCGTGTCCTGAATGCCCGAATCACTTACACCCAACTGATATTCAGTAGGTTACTTGTTTTTTCTTTTAACATGTTGTCAACAAACAGGCGCTTAGTTGGTAAAAGAGCAGGTTTAATAGAAAAGTATGAGAAGTTTTCTCTTCGACGCTATTTACTTTCTGAACCTGATGCTCGTTGGTGTCCTGCTCCCGATTGTGGGTGAGTTGTTTCCTGAAATATTCTAGTCGAACTATTTGTTGTATCCAGATTTGCTGTTATTGCATCTTCATGTGCCGCATGTCCTCAACTGAAATGCTTGAGAGAATCTTGTGGAGCGTTGTTTTGCTACCATTGCAAGGTAAGATGATTCAAAGATTTTTTAATTCTCATTTTTGTCAAGAGTTCATGGCATGCTAACCAAACATGTGACGAAGCCAGAAGAGCCAGGGGTGTTGTTCCCACAATACGTTCAGTTGTAACTCGTAGAGTAACAGATGTTTCGGGAGAAATCCATTATAAGCGAAACGGTTTGTTTAAAATTATTCTTTCATGACAATAATGTGTGTAGAATTGGTGGGAGATATCAAAGGATGCCCTCGTTGCCATACTTATATTGTCAAAATGGACGATGGATCATGCAATCATATGGTTTGTGCCATGTGCTCTGCAGAATTTTGCTGGCTATGTCTCAAAGAAATTAGTGATCTGCATTATCTCAGGTTTTAACCTTTCTATTACATTCCTTATACGCTTATCTTCAGCCCAACAGGATGCACGTTCTGGGGCAAGAAGCCTTGGACTAGGAAGAAAAAGCTTTTGTGGCAAGTTGGAACTCTAATTGGAGCTCCACTTGGTATAGCATTAATTGCGGGTCTCTCTATTCCTGGCATCATCTTCGGCGTTCCTGTTTTTGTAGGGAGGTTAATTAGCTTTTTCGAATCAACAATTAAATTGTTTCTTTATAGAAAGGTTCATCAACGATTTTTGCATCGTTCGAAATTACGAAGAAGAACTCTGACAGCCACTTGTGTAGCAGGATCATTAGTAGTTTCCCCTGTGTTGGCTGTGATGGCAGTCGGTAATGCGGATTTTCCATCGGTGTAACTTCATATTATTCGTTTAGGCGTGGGTGTTCCAATTATGTTAGCTTATGTATACGGCGTTGTTCCATTGTCTTTATGCAGAAGCGGAGGTTTTCCTTCAATTCATAATTAGATTTTATTCTCAAATTGCAGGATGCGGGTTATCAGACTCTACTAATACTTTCAACGCTGATCTGTTAGACGAAGAAACTGATTTATGGAAAGATACAACCGGTCTGTGCAGGCTTATAACGCTAAATGACTTATCACATTGCAGAAGAACTACGTCAACAAACTTACGTGGTTGATCGCCTTGATGACAATAACTCAATTGCTCCTGGTCTTTCATTACAAAGTGCATTATTATCTAGTAACCAAGTGCGATTAATTGTACAAAATAATAACAAACGAACCCGGAGTCCTAGCATGTCTTCTTCCGGTTTGATACTTTCCTCAATATTATTTCAATAATTGGTTTCAGTCTCTGGAAGATTGAGCCCTGATGCTCGAGTGAATTACGAAGAAGCAAGTACAAAAGCATTAGCAGGAAGTCAATATCATTTCCATTATGATGATAAGGTAAACATTGAATAGCCGCTTTAAAGATTGAAATTATGTTTATTCAGAGTGTTAACACCATCTATTCTGGTCATGAAGCTAATTCATATAATGATGAAGTTGCTAGTACCAAAGCTTTGGCTGGATCAGTTCACGATTCGAAAAGTTTAAGTGAAAGTTGTCATAGACAAAAGATCGAAGATAATGGTAATACTGTAAGCTCTTTATCATCTTACCCTTGTTGTTTCCAGAAGAAGCATCTGCTACAGCATGTGCGTCCTCTTCCAACTCTTCGGAATGCACTCGGTAATATATAATGATGAGAGAGTTTAATATAACGATTCATTCAGAATTCAAATAGATGATCTCCCTGTGCCATCTTCCTCTTCTATTCGTCGTCGAGTAGAAGGACGCAAAGTTGTTAAAACAACAGCTAATGTTCATCCAATTCCAACATCCCCAGGTTCTCATAGATATCAGGATTAGCCTTATTTTGCTTTTATAGTTGTCGAAGATGAAGAGCTCATAGAATGTGCTGATGATGCTCCTTCATACAGCCTAGCTGTCACAGCTAATCAGTCTCAACCTGGACCATCACACTTGGACATGTTGAAGGAAGAGCCAGATCCTTTCAAGATTCGTACTCTCCTTGACAACATGAAACAGATGGTTGCTGTCGATGCTCCAGCAGAAAGACCTTATGAGTGGGTTTAAATGAAAGTCAAGCATATTGTTTATAAATTTCAGACCTGTTCGCTCAGTACATTCTTCGAAGTTCCGAAGCTCTGGCTCAGGACGAAGCTTAGCAACTGTGGCTACTTACTCCAGTGCTCATGATTCTCAATTCACTCGGTGAGTTCATCTCACGTACGAAAACATGGTTATAAACTCTTTTTTTCAGGTCTGAGACCACTTCCGTATCTCATGTTCGTCCTAAAAGGAACTTTTTTCAAAACATTTTCTCTAGGAGTAAACGATAAACTCAGATGTTTTATCAAGCACAATGTACAATAACAGAGAAACTTAATTGTTTAATTGGTTTTTATTACTTACAGCTCATTAAGATATCACATATCTTAAATATTGTTAATACTTTTAGAGTTCTAAAATGTGATATACATTCCAATCTAGTAAATTATAAATTTATTTTTCTCTCTTGCATTCAAATGTTGGGATCGCGCAGTACTTAAACTCTAACAAACAAGACAATGCTCAATAATCTTTCAGATTGCTATGATTACAGAAGACGATCTCGATCTTTCTCCTTATGGTGATTTGGAGTCTGTTGAAAAGCAGCAATGCTCACGGTGTAAACGTAACCGTATGTACTTCTGCTATGACTGCAGAGAAAGTCTTCCTGGAGTGTTTTCTCCCACTGTCATGGTTAGGGTACTTGTTTTTTTTTCATTCTGAGCTTCTCTTCAAGCTCCCTTGTGAAGTGGATATCATTAAACATCCCATGGAAAAGAATTCCAAGAGCAGTGCTCTGCATTGCAAGATTGTTGCTCCAACACAAACTCGAGTTGTTCCTTCTATAGTTCAGCAAAATATTGTCTAATCGTTTAGGTCTTTGATTGGCCAAAAGTTTATGATTATCGGTCTGAAGAAGATGACGGCAAAGGTGCAACGGTACTATTTTCGGATGTTCTGAAGAGAGATTTCGCTTCAGGTCCTGGTGTTCCCTTCAAAGGACGCTGTTTCCATCGATAAATTTGTGAAAGAAAGAGGTTCAATTAAACGTATTGTAGTTCTTGACTGTACTTGGTTTCAAGTTGCTCAAATGAATAGAACCCCAGAAATACAAGGTTTGTTTATCATCTCAACATCATGCTTTCAGTTTTCAGGTTTGCCATGCGTTTCCCTCAACAGTTATAGAACTGCGTTTTGGCGTCCTCAGCATAATTATAATGAGGTACAGAACGGCGAATTAACACTAATCAGTTACTTATTGGCTTTTTAGACGTTTTTAGCAACGATAGAAGCCATTTACTACGCACTGAGAGAAGTGAGTGAAATACAAGTTGGGCCATATCACAAATGTAAGATATTGAACGAATGTGTTGAGTAATCTGTTGTTGTAGCATTTGATGATCTTCTCTTTTGGTTCTTTTATACAAAAAGGAAAGTTCTATGCAAAAAAGAAGAATATGAAAGAAGAAAGGAAGGAAACCAGGAGAAAGAAAAAGAAAATTAGGCTCTCGGTTGATATTGTTTGTTGTTGTTTTTGTCATCTTCTGATAAAAATAGAGAATTAATAGGAAAACTGAATGAATGAATGTTCAAAACAGAGGAAGTATCTCTTAATCGGTGTACAAATATCTTCGCTTTCTTTTAGAAATGTTTCCGCGTTCCATCATCAGACACCTTAGCAAAGCGAAGTTCCTTGATGAGGTTGTCATTCCCAAAGTGAAAGTTCAATTTAAGGTTAGGGAACTTTTTGAAAAAGAAACCCTGTATTCCAGGCAGGAAGCTCGGATAAAATAGAGTTTGATGCAGATCTGATCTGTCATCTGGAGAAGCTTTCCCTTGTGAGATTTTCGAACGAAGCTGTGAGTTGATTATCAGCATCTTCTATAAGTGTAACTATTTGGAGGCTGTCATAAACTTACGAGAAGCTGTAACTCGAGCCAACAGGTTATTAGATGTTAATGTTCAGGTTAGAGAATCAGTAGTCACACTATGACGCCTTGTTGATAGGGCCTTGATGAGATGGACTTCGTCTGGGCAGCTGCAGCCTGTGAACTACATGAGGACATTGAAGTTAAAGCTTTAACGGTTGAAAAAGTATAATTGTTGAAATGAACGAGTTATTAATAGTTGAACTCAGGCACTGTCGAATGCCTCAAAAATTGTTGAAGACTTCTTCGTAACACCTCCCGGAAATGTACCTTTAGAAGTCTCTGATTTGAAACTGGATATGAAGCTCATCAACAAGTGATATCATTCTCGACGTATCAGATGTGTCATTGTACAAAGCTTGTTCATTAAAGAATAGAAATAACTTCAAAGTTGATTTTTTCTATTAAGAAATACATTCCACTTCTGAGAGCTGCTGATAGGTGTTTTGTGAAGCAACTTTACTTCTTTATTTGGACGAGATTATTTGGAGAAGAAAATTTTAATTAGCTTTTCGACTCACTGGTTTGAAAAATTATAATTGAGGATGAGTGACGTTCATTCGTCGCCATAGTACCGTATATGGCTCAATTGTGAAAGGTAAGTGGAGTAGACAAAATGATTTGAAGGAAAAGTCGGAGATAAGCTTATATGCCTGCTTGTGGGCATATAAAAACGGCTCTCTGCTACTTCAAGTTGAATTCTAGCAAGTAAATATCCATTTAACTTTATTTTCCATCGCAGATCTCTTTTCTCATCATATATTCCAGTTTCAACCGATATCTGTGTGAGCTCAAGGAATTATCTCTTATTTGGAGGTAGTGACTTAGACAACTAGATTTGTTGTTGCTTTTTAAATATTCACCTGGGCACGTCACTAATTATTTATGTGTCTTTTATCAATTCTTTGTTTAGACCGCTGCTCTCATTCACATTAGTAAACTCCCCTTCTCTTCTCTTAATATTTTTTCACAGGCTGATCAAAATGGTCATCTAAGCTCAGAAGGCTAAGATTTCCTTTAATCACAGCTAAGCTTCATAGCATTTCTTTGTAGAAGTCTTGCGTCTTATTCTTGACCTTCTCATTCGATTCATTCATTTTTTTATGTTCAGAGGGTACCAATATGAGTGCTTATACAAGATTTTTCGCTTTGTTCTGCCTGTGCTGTGCCATAATCCAAATTTCTTCGTTTACTGTCTTCGAGCCCTACATGGAAAGCCAGTTTCCATCCTCCAGAGCTTCAAGCATTGGAGAGGATATCTACCGGTAGTTGTTGATTTGCTTCCAAGAGCATGCTTCCTTTCAGAACTTCCGCCGATAAACGTCGTTCTCAACTTCGCAACTGCTACTTGTCTCCCGTGCAATGTCTCCTTCCGGTAGACAATCAACGTTTTTCAAAGTTTCACAAGCGACTTGTTCGTTAATCATCGAATTAGAAGAAACAACCCATCATTATTGAATCCGACCACATTTACTGCAAAATTTACAGTCTTTGAATGTTTTTAAAAATAGTATTATGTTATTCAGATCTCAAAATGAAGTTCTTTTATTGATTTCTCACAAACAATCTATTGTGTTCGGATGGGGAAATAAAGATTCGATTTGTTATTATATACTATTGACCAGGACATTTCCTCTCTTACAGATTCATTTTATAATATGGCGCGCATGCTAATTTACATTTCGGCTCACGTGGATCACGTGAGTCTTCCACATGAAGCGGCGTCATGCACTAGTCATTTCTGATGCATAGATATGAATAAACGGTTGGTCATTCCATTTTTCTATAAAACGGTTGTATATTTCAAATGTTTCGGAGATTATATATTTAATGATATATTAACTTATAACGTTACTTTCAAGATATTTCGGTCAATTATTTCTAAATTCCACTGCCAATATTGTCGAATGAATGTGGTTTTTGATGTTTTGTGAAATAGGCCTTAGCAATTGTGTTTTTCTGAGTAATTGTCTGAAAAAGTTTTCCCGATAATGACTCACAGAATATGAGTTAAACCGACTATTCATACAGGTTTGCCAACAAACCTCACAACTGCTTTCATTCTTACCTTCTCCCCCCTTCTCTCCCCTTTATAATTCAATCTGCGGTTCTGTAAAATACTTGGTCATTCCATCTTATATTGTCAAACTTCAAACAGTATACACACCCATGTTGTCTTATTATTTCTCTCATTAACTTCGTCGATATTTTTCTCTGATCACATGTCTTTTGAAAGCTGGGAAAGAAAGATAGCAAATTAAGAGAGGTGAGAGAATCACGTTTATCAACCAAAATCGCCTTCTCTCCCCCATTTTCGTCTTCCTCTAAACAGTATTTTAGTATAGGATGAGAAACGACTACGCAAAGATGAAGTTATTGAATGCTGCCGGTATGAGTCAGAGAGATTCCGCTTTTTACTTAATGAGAAACAGCTGGCATAAGAGAATAGAAGAAGTTGCTAGATGATAGAGATTCATGTTAGCTTTCAACTCAGAATTCCATTAGTCTCGTGTTCCCTCTAATTTTCCTAGCTCTTTCAAAGTAGTCTGCTAACTTGGAAATGCAATGTCAGGAGCATTTTAAATCCAGCGTGCTCTTTACATGTTTAGTAATTGCCTATATGATCACCAACAAATAAATTTTCTCCATCAGTCTACTTCTTGCTTCCATAATTGCTTTAATAGTATGGAAACGAATGACTCTTCTTTGATTAGGTAATTCAAATGACTTTTGATGTATTTGATACCTCAGGGGAGCCCCAGAGGTTAGAGGTCGGGTGACAATCAAACGTCACTCAAAACCACTGACTCATTTATCATTTCGAATTTAAACATTAGCTTTTACTATGTTTGATGAGGTTTTCCGCAAGCGAAAATAATTTTGATATTGTTGATCATTCAGCCCTCACAACACATGTGTTCTTAAGCTGTTACAACAGCCATATGTTTTCAAAATCTTGTGAGGGATAGGTAAGCTCTCCATTCATTACCAGAGTTTTCATCAAATTTTGAATTCGAATCAATTTTCAAATTTGTATTTGTTTGTAAACTACCCGCGGTCTTTGTTTCCCATCAACTCTGTCATATTTCCTTGTTGTCGTAATTTGTTTCTTCTCAACCAAACAATGTCTTTGTTGGCCAACGACCCCCATCACTCCCACTCTCTACCAATATCTATTTTCTCTCTTACTCTCTCTCTAGAACTATCCAGTTCTTCTAAATTTCATATGCGTTTTTCACGCAATAAGAAAAAAGTTTCTGAAAAGTTGATGTCATCACCATTCTCTCGCCTTCAAATTTTCGTCTGTTTCTTCGATGACAACCATGTCAGCCCTTCTGATGCTGTCCGAAAGGCACAGAGCGTAAACATGTTATTCTCATTTCTCTTTATTTTCACACTGTTTCCTCTCCGTATTGCCTACTCTTCTCGTTGCAAAGGTGTTGTCCAGACAGTCAACCTTCCTTCGATCACGAGTTTTCTTCTTTACTAAGCCTTTGCCAAGTAATGTTTTCATGAACCTCTGGCTTCTTGTCTTTGTGATAACGGCAGTTAACCCAGCATGAATGGGCGTGATCAACCCACCCACCCTCATATCAATCTCACCACAATATAAATTCGAATACGTTACCTTTCTTAGCCCATTTTTCGTACTGAACTTGTTTCTTTTATGATTTTTTTGTTTTCGAATAATATTTTGTTTCTTATATCTTTTCAACACCGAACCATATAGGATAGTATCCATCATATTATTGACCTTCTTGTCACATTCTCTTTCTGTTTTACTCCTCTTGACCTCAGTACTGTTTTTATTTTTTGTCCTTTTTCTAGATAATCATGGGAGATATTTCACTCAATACTCGCTACCTTTCCACCAACCGAGGAATCATTAAAGTTCTTCAAATCATCTGCGGATTCATCATCTGCTCCCTGTTATGTGCCCAATGGTAGACCGAATTTCATTTCAGTTCATTGATATAATTTTTGTAGGTATGGAGGACGCTCATGCTTCGGAGAGGGCCGTCTTGGATTCTGTTCAGGTCTTAACTTCGTGTGCGTTGTTATCAACATTGTCCTCTTTGTTCTCAACTTCTTGAACATTGGAGCTTGGGGATTGGTAAGACTTGTCCTTCGTAAGCGTACTAATGAACTATCCACTTAGGAGCGTATGTACTCTGTGGTAACCACCGTTCTTTTCTTAATTGCTTCAATCTTGATCATCTGGTTCATCATTGAAGTCAATGCCAGCCGTGGGACTCTGGTCACATCAGCTGTAAGAAGGACAATGAAAGAAATAGAAATTAAATCATTTTTTTGTAGGTTCTCATCGTCTGTCAATTCCTTCTCTACCTCTGGGATGTCAAGATTCTTCAAGGAGAGTCACCAAACTAAGCAGATTTGCTTCTTCATTGCCACATTGCCTTTTCTTTTGAAAGCTCATAATGCATAATACAGCCTTAAATGTTTGTGATTGATGTTGTTTTCTTCAATTTCGAATTGTTTAAGAATTACTTTTGTCTCTTTCTTGTGGAAGTTCACCTTTAATCTTCTAAAAAGCTTATAATAAACTGCTTCAATAAACAATTGTTCTCAATAAAAAAGTTGGAACATCAAAAAAGGACAGAAACAGCTAAGGGTTGGTTAAGCGAAAATAGCCTCAAGGCGAGAGCTGATTGTCTGCTGGTGCTTAGACAAACTTTTCCATTCTTTTTTTTTTAAATAAAGAGATCAATTAATTGTTCTTTTTGCACCAGAAACTGGGAATTCTTAGTAATTCTTAATTGTCGAGACATCCAATGGGTAATGACCTCAGCCGACTTCCGCCGATCACGTAAGCTTCCTTTAAGCTTTGTTTAGACTGAATTCTCCACTGAAATTTTAATTTTATAATATGTTTGAATAAACTTGAGCACCTTCAAGAATGCTTAATAAACGCAAAATGTTTTTAGTTTGAGCATTTGTTCTTGCTCTTAATTTTTCGAGTTCTATAATCATATTATCTGCTTCATTCCCAAAACCTGAGAGAGATCTAGTTTTAACTCATGCTTCTACATGACCATATAAAGCTCTTGAACAAATTCTGCATCAGCAGGTTGACGGCTGTCAAGTTGTAAGTAACCACGGATGACAAGATGATCTCAAATTCAAAATCTGCTTCATTTGTCTCGGATTCTGTTACTTACAGCTTGATTACCCTAGCTTGAAACGCAATAAAATGTTCTCTTCTAACAGCTGATATTTATCTGAAGTTTCCATTTATAGAAGAGAGAGATTTTTCTTTTGCTGTCACATTCCCTCTTAAATCTGCTTGTTTTAATCTACTCAGATGGTTAGTTTGAGTTTCTGACAATTGCCTGCAAGGGTCAGATTAAACCAATTATCTAAAAGCGTTTGTTCCATTGAGGTAACAAAGCCAATGAATGAGCAACCATCTATCAGCCCTGAAAAGGATTCAACCTCAGCCAAAAGCTCCTTACTCTCCCCGGTTTTCATTCTTACATTCCTGTTTAACTTGCTCCGTCTCTCTCTTTCTTCTTCACAACCTTCTATTTTGTGTTCATCTAACTTTTCCGTCTCTCAGAAGAAATACTTTTCTTTCTCACCTCTTTTGCATCTCTCTCATCTCTCATATTTTCATGTTTTTTTGTTACTCTCTCTCCCTCTTTCCCTCTTCTACTTTCTTCCCAGCTCCCTCCTTACTTCTCCCTCTATCTCTCCATCTCTTGTTAGCTCTCTCTCTCCTTCTCTCTTTATCTTTTTATAACAGCTAATTTTTCTCTTTTTGTCTTTCTGAGCTTATCACGTATTTCATGATGAAATAAAAATATGTTTCATTGTATTCGGAGAGTTTCAAATTCATTTTCTGCTTTCCAATCCGCTAATGTAACAGCTCATAATATCCATTTAGTTCACAATCCATACAACATAAATCAATTAGTTTTTGCTCATCTTTGGCCAAACACTTGCAATCTTTTGATTTTTCTTCATGTGAATCGTTCTCTTTTACTACTCTCTCTAATAAATTTTTTATTTTGGCCTCCTTAAAAAAAGATTCCGACGTGTTCACAGCGAATGTCTCATAAGCTTCTTAATAGCAAAACAGTTTGAGAAAGAAAATTCCAAAACTCAGAAACTTTGTTTTCAAGTTCACAGATTCGTTGATGAATGCGATGATAACAGCATGAGATTGCAGATACGTCTTCTGGAATTCATAAACCTTATTGACAGCTCCTACTGTTTGTCTTTTCTTTCCACAACCTTATTGCAATTCATCAAACAAATATTTTGTGGCCAAGAAGATGGTAGAAAGAGCACACAAATCTGATTTGTTGTGAAGAGATCGCAGTCATCTGGAAGACGATTATCCTGTGCTTAAGCAACATCCCTTAAAGGAACTAGCTTTGTTCTTACTCTCTTTTGATTACTTTCCTTATTTCTCATCATCCCTATCTCTGTTTCCCTCTTTAAGCTCCTCAGTCACTCTTCCGTTGTAGGTTTTATTCTGATCTTCCTTTATATCCATCAAGCCGTCCTTCCGTTGCAAGGCAAGAAAGCGTTTTCAGCTTCATCTCAATTTTTGCATCCCTCTCAAGAACATAACTGTTCACTCTCACATTCACTACCCGTCTTCTGATCTCCTTCTCCAAATAGTATCGACTGTTTTTACTTATGTCCTTCAGCTAGTACGGCTTGTTCTGCCACTGAATATTTTATCAGCTTGGAGCTTTAATTCAATCCTTACTCGATTTCCTTTTCAAACGCCACTGCTAACTGAGATTAACAAGCTTCAAACTAGAAAGCGCAGAGATATCCATTTATGCCCACAGCAATGATCGCAAAAAAGCTTTCCACGATTCCTGCTTTTGCCAAGCTTCCTCTCTAGCCATTCCTAAATAATTATGAAGATTTTCGGGGAAAAAACGAAGATTGTCAACTTCTTCACTTGTTCAGTTGCCGAGATTGCCTTCTGAAGTCTTTACGGCTGTCATTTCCTTCGTTTGTTAAGAATCGTCTCCTCCCTCCCATTCTCATTTTCTCTCCTTCATCTCAGATCAAGCTTTACATCCATGAAATTGGTCAAATTTCCATATTTTCGCGATTTTTTAGTGCCTTTCTCTTGTTTAAAGTAGTTCTAATTTTTCTTTTTTTGAATTATTCATTAACCTTTCTTGTTGAGAGAAATGTTCTCTCTACCAAATTTATTCACAGAGAAGAAAGGGTGGGGAAGTAGAAAGGAAAGAAAGGGCTAGAGATGGAGGGAATGAGAAGTAGAGAACATCCATGTATAATATAAATAATATTTAAATAATAAAAGAAGTTTCTACTGGGTGCTATGGGTTGATCCATTTGGCCAGGATTGCCTATGTTTTCTTTAGCTCCCTGCCTTCCTTCCTACTACTCTCTCCTTTTATTGCCAGAAGAAAGATTTTCATCAGAATGAACTTTCCGAAAAATTTGTCACTGAACTAATATGTCTTCTTTCTAAATAGAAGGAGAACACGAAGCAGAATGTTACAGGATGAGATGAGTGAAATTCGACTGATATTCACTGTAATTCATTTACTTCTCGTAGTTCTTGGAGTTGTCAACATTCTTCTTATTGTCTTAATTGCAACAAAACAGTAAGTTGAATGATAATTAATAAATATCTAACATCTTTTTTCAGTTACCTAAGATCAATTACGAACGTTTATATGTTATGTCTTTGCTTAGCGGACTTTGTCTATCTTACGGCTCTTTCTCTTGTTGCCACCACAGCTCTTAATAATCGAAGTTGGCCTTTTGGTCAAGTTGTATGTTCATTATACTATGGAGCTGAAACCACAGGTATCTTCCTTTACTTCTCTCAGCCTATACCTTTCGCAAACCATTTTAGCCAAATATGCCTCTGTTCTGTTTATTACTTTATTAGCGGCAGATCGTTACTTCGCTATTTGTAAGAGTGAAGTTGCTAGAGGATACAGGTTCAGAGTACACATACATCCATTCAGGAAATTTTCCTTTTTCAGAAACTACCATACTGCAATTGGGCTGAGTGTTTCTGCATGGATTTGCGGTGTAGTCTTCAGTTTTCCCTTATACTATTATGCAGAGACGGTAAGTGAAGAGAGGATAAAGTAGAGTATTCGAGTCTTTAAGAAACTTTACCGAGTGAATCGAACTGAAGGAATTGTAGATCATTACGCCTGTACAGTAGCTTGGCCGGATTCACATACATCTGTCTAGTAAAGAAAACAAAAATTGAACAAATTCCACATTCCTTTTCAGTTATATTATTGCCTGCTCAATTCTTATTTATATAGTACCTGCAGTAATTGTAACATTCTGTTATACGAGGGTTTATATTAAATTACGAGAGCATATACGGGTAAATTGCTTGAGGGCAAAACATTTTTTGTAATTTAAAAGAATTTAGGGGTCTCGTCGTCTCGTCCGCCAGAACTCATCTAGATATCGAAGGGTAACAGTAATGGTTCAACGAGTTGTTCTTTTCCATGTTATTTGCTGGTAAGCTCATCAATGAGAGGAGAGAGTAAAAGAGGGAGAAGCAAAGGGTATTCGTGGAACACACATAGGGAGAAAAAAAAAGAGAGAGAAAATAGATTTAAAATTATTTTTTCCAGGACTCCTTTTTGGGTTTTCAACCTACTGTCCATTGTTTTGGGTATTCGTGCGAGCACATCATTTTTGAAAATTTTCTTTAATATTCTCCATTTACTTCCATACATAAACTGTGCCATCAATCCATTCCTCTATGCTCATAGTGCAGAAAATTTCCGAAGAGCTTTTCGCGAAATAGTTTTTTGTCCATTCAGGTAGGCAATTCTGCAGATGATTCGGCCAACATTAGCTCATGCAGTTAATAATAAATGTTTTTTCAGAAGAAATGGGATGACGGCTGGCAATTCCGCCCTAGAAACGAGGAGCGCCAATTGCAGGGCGACGAACAGGTGATTGAGACCATAGCCTTCCTCACAATTCGTTTCGTTTTCCGCTTAAAGCCTTATTTGGTTATCGTTTTCAGTTTACTTTGTCTTTCTTTTTTTTTGTCTTTTTCTCACAATTTGCCTAGAGGCTATGTTTCTTTTTCTATCTTACTGCACACATGCATACACACACACGCACATAAGTACACATTCACAGAATCTGCCTTAAAAAGCCATATCCACGTTGTTGAGTTTCATCTTTTCAGCCGTCTCGAAACATCAAATGCATTATTGAATGCAGATGACCGTAACGTAATTGTTCCCGTGGAATCGCTGTCCATATATGTCGCTGAAGCTGAAACGACTCATAATGAATCTGGTGAAGAGAACAAGGATGTGTGGGTGGTATCGACAACTTGAGCAAATTAGATGAGCTGCTAAGAAGAGAGAAAGAGAAAAAAAGACATCTAATTAACAATATCATATAGTTAGTGAGCTTTTCTTAAAAATAGTTTTGCATAAAGATGATGAAGCGAATCATCGTTGTCGTCTTCTTTGACGTCAATCCAGATGACGTCAGCTTTGTGTATATGTGTGTGTGTGTGTGTGTGTGTATGTGTGTGCATGTGTGCTTCCATTCAAAAGTTTTTAGTTTTGTTCACTTTTTGTTATGAAAAAGCGATTATTAGACTTTACGGGGGGAATCAGATGTTAATCATCTTAATTATTTATTATTATTAATGTAATTAAATATTTTATTTCTTTTATATTCTTTGCCAAAATCATTTGGAACAAAGAGAACAACCCGTCAAATCAATAAATCCCAGTATTATGTATAGAACATGACGTCACAATTCAGAAGATCATAGGTTTTGATGGCAAATGTTTCAGTTTTCTCTTTAGGAATGAGGTAGAGAGAGAGAAAGAGAGAAAAGGAGAGAGAGAGGGAGAGAGAGAGAGAGAGAGAGAGAGAGAGAGAGAGAAAGAGACATTGATGGTAGAAGGAGGAAATGAAGAGAGAGAGAGATGAAGGGAGGGAAGGGTGTGAAGAGTTTCAACTTAATTGAAGTTTTCTGTTTAACAACATATAGTTTTCAGCTCCAATTGGATTTTCTCTTGTTCCGCGTTCTTTTGAGATCTGAAACTCGTATGAATTACGTGTTGAGTTGCGTAATAGTTTTGATTTTTGAGGTTCGAATTCGAAATTGAATAAAAAATGATAAAACGAGATTGATCTACCGGAAATGCGAAAAGGACACATATTCACGTGGCACTCACATAGTTTTACGTCAGAGAGTGCAAAGTGAGAAGATCTTCTCAAACAAACTTCAAAATTTCTTGTGTTTTCCTTTTAAACAATAAAAACAGAATGACCCACCGTATTCATATACTTATCGATGGCTTCTTGATGAGCAGACTCAATTGTTAGAATAGCATTTAATATCTGAGTCAAAGTTGATAATAATAGTGTTCGGTGTTTTTCACGCTCTTCAGGCTTCAAAGTGAGTTCATCAGTGTTCGTGCTATCTCCATGAGAAATTACCTTCAAATGATTCCCTTCAAGTGCTGAAGGTAAAGGAGAGTTTTGCTGGGAAGTATCGTTTCCTTCGAGGAATGTTTTCCAAATGGTTAATGTATTCACATGTTCCACTAATAAAACCTTCAAAGAAAAACTGAATTCTATCTTTCACACAGCGTATATTACGTGCAGAGATTCCATTTCTCGTTCGAAGTCGCTGTCAAAAAGATCACAGAGTTCCGACTTGGATGTTAAACGTCTGGCTCGAGCCCTCTGTTTATCAATGATTGAAAACCTTTAAGAGGGGAAAAGAGATATGATCTAAGAGTTAGCAAGATATACCAATCGTTAGCTTCGATTATCGAATTACACGCAAATGATATTTCATCCTCGTTTATAGTCTTCAAAACGAGAATATTCTTATTTTCAAGATTTATGTTTTTTATTTCAGTCAACGCTATTGTTCCTTTTGGATCTAAATCGCCTGAAACTTATCGAGTTCGAACACATCATTGTGAAATGTAAACAACCTCGATGACTTTTTTGCCACATGATCTCCATGTCTGTAAGAATGACGTAACGCTTCTTTTGATGAAGCATTTTCCGCCATGCTGGTCGAGCTCCACTTCTCGTTTCAATCAAATATCTGAAAAAAGCGAAGATGAATAGGAGATAATTGAGAGTTGGAAAATAGCAACCGTTCAGCTGAAAAACATTCGAGTCACAAAACAATAATCACAATAGTTCCACGCGATCATTCAAATTTCATGTTTCACGCGCGAACAATTTGCGTGGACGTTTCACGTGACAGTTCTGTTCCTTTTCCGTATCAAAAGGAAGGAGCGGAAGTACGGCTGCTTTCAATAAAACTTCGCAAGTTATAACTGACCCTTCTTTAAGAACGACAATGCTATCAGAAGAGCTACATGATTCATTGGAGTACAAAGAAACTCGATCTAGAAACCGAACCATTTCGCATCGGTGACGATCATCTGTTATTCGGGTCAAAACCTCACTGAGCCAAGGTTCCTAGAAAAAGAAAGGTTCAATGAGAACAAATAAATAAGAATTACTTTTGTACTTAAAGATTGGTCATTAACACAGCTGTTTGAAAGTCGTTGAAGCATTTTCGAAAGCAGTAACAACGTTCTTGAAACACGTGAATCCTAAGAAATATGATGTTTTCCGATTAAGAACAAGCAAGAAAGTCTTACAGGTGAATCTCTTTTCAAACCAAAATGCTTGGGGTTTAGTATGGCCGCTGCGAAGAATCGCATGATGAGGAAAGATGATAAAGCCAATCGTTCCACATCAATCCTGCCTATATTTTAAAATTTTGAAACAATTAGCATAAATGGATTGTTTACCAATTTTCTCTGCGACAACGTTCCGTAAATCGGCTAAAATGTTTTTAATAGGTAAAGGACACCTTGATACACTATCCATTAATCGATTAAAAATCATTTGAAAATATAAAAGTAATTGACTCTTAAAAGCAATTTCTTAGAAATTCCAACAAAATGAAGCACTTACAGCGTTTTTTTCAATACTCTCGCCTTGATTGACGCGTGCGGGATCAATCTCACAGCATTTCCTTTCTTTGTATATCTTGAAAATAGAGATCAATGAAAATTGAATGGATGACATCTCTTACTTTATCAATTACAGGTTTCAATGTGATTAGTAGATAGGAATGACCGTATATCTTCAATAACTCATAAAGCATTTTAGTAGCTAATGTTTGACTACGAAACAACGTATTATAATCTCTGAAAAATGGACAATGCGTTGAGCTATTTGCAGAACAACTCACTGGCACTTTTGGATATCGGTGATGTATAGAGCGACAAGTAACGGCCTGAGATGCCTCGAATATGCGAATGTTTGAACTAATGGACGAGATAATAATCCGAGATCAACCTGTGTTCATGAATTACAGTCATTTTTAAATGACGATTTCCAAACCTTCGGTAAGTTTTCCATAATTGATATAAGACTGGCTGAGAAAGGATTAACTGTCAAGGATGAAGCCAGCAGAGACATCAATGGCCTGCAAAACGTCGATTTTTCTTTCATTTTCAACATTTTTTCGCCTCCTCTGTGGGAAGGCAGAAAAAAATAAGGGAAAGGTCAAAAGTACTGAAGACGGAGAGGAATGCAATGAAAAAAAAGCTTTAAAATCTTCTCTTCAAATTGAAAAAATCAATGGATAGAATCATCTGATTAGTGAATAGATAAGAAAGGAGACGTAGGTGAGAATGAAAGATGAACGATTTTCATGTCGTGTGCTTGGCTCGAACGCACATATCGTTGTTTCCGGAAATTGAGAGAAAAATAAAAAGTAGGAGAAGGAGAGATAATGGTTAGATAGGGAAAAAAAGAGATTTGAAAGAGAGAGAAAAAAACTGATCGACGTCTGAGATGATTGCAGAATAGTTGGGTGAAGGAGACGGGTTAAACAGAAGTGAAAAATAATAAAACAAAGATGAATAAATTATGAAAATTTATTTTGGTTGATTTTTGCGAGATAATCTTTATAGCTGTATAACAAGACGGGTGGAGGAGGGTGAAGGAGAGATTGGTTGACATTCGATGAGATTTCTTCTCCGCCCCCACTCAGCTGTTCAAATGTGGAAGATATTTGAAGAGAATTAATAATATTTAGTAAAAAAAAGCTTTAAAAGTCATAAAAGATGATTTGTTAGTTTAATGACACACAAAAAGGGATATTTGAACATGGAAAGTTTGGAACAAAGAGTTTCGAGAGAGAGAGAGGGGGGGGGGGGGAGAGAGAATGACAAGAAGATAAGTTTTTGGCTGCAAAAAAGGAAATCGAAGAATGGAGATGGACAGCAACACAATATGCAAAAGAACAATGCCATTAAATGAAGAACAAGAATGCTAAATGACTTACTGATAAACTTCAGCTGAGAACACATGGTCAGCCGTGTATGTAATGAGAAGTTTCGCCTTGAATTATTCGCTTATAGAATGTGAGAAGAGAATTAAGCCAAACTTCTCCCAATGAAGGATTAATGATGTTTTCAGATCTTACAGCCACTGTTGTTGACTCTCCTTCTTTAACATCGCCACTTCCGGGACGTAAGTAAAACCATTTCGTTGGCCCATTCGTCCATTTATCATCCACATCAACACTGAAATTTTATTCAGAAATTCAAGTTTTTTTTTCAAATAATAAAAATCGTAGTTAATCAACAATTAAATTAAAATTTTTGTGTTTGATTTTGCCATTTGTTTCATAAAATTCTACAAAACATTTCTTTTGACTTAACTGGCTAATCGGAAATAAATTTGGTTGAAGAAGAAAAGACAAAGAGGGGGAAAGAGAGAAATATAGGGAGAGGCAAATAACGACGAAGTGAAACATGCAAAAGAAGAAATACATAAAGAGACGCAGAAAGACAGAAAGAGAGAGGGAGATTGTACTGCGTGGGCGTTCGTTGGTAGTACTTGAAAGTTTTATTATTTAAACGTTATTTCAAATCAAATGACATTCATGAAATTGATGGAGCAAAAATGGAATATACGGCTTGAAACTTTTCAGTTTTTTCTCAAAAATCAACTTTCGAAGCGCTTGGTTCCTCTGTGTCGAAATGAACAGAATCAATGATGACGTGATGACACGAATTTGGATGAAAACAAAGCGCGTGAATCACGGCATTCCACGTGAAACATATCGCCGACTCATTTTCATAATCGTAGTCATAAGGAGTGGTTGCAAGACACTTTCAATTGAGAGAACGAGAAAAGAGAAAAGAAAATGAAATTACCAACCGTACTTGTCCATGATAAACAGAATTTAAACCACGTAATAAGTCATGCCAGAGAGTCATTTTGATTGATAACAAGCCTTCATCACATTCTATCTTCAGCCATTCTTCACTAAATCGTCCACGATGAATACGAAGTTTCGCCTCCTGCTTTTAGAAAGAGAAAGAATTGAAATTTCAACAAACAGAAATGAAGAGAATTACTTTTGTATTAGGCGTTGAAACAAGAAGATAAAGTTCGTGATCGTCACTTAAGCCAAGACCACTGTGATCAACAACTCTGAAAAAAAAAACAAGAAATTCCATAAGAAATTAGCATGAAAAACTATTTGGAACAAAAGGAACGAGAGACGATTCAGGATAATTTGGAGAATGAAAGACAAACAGAAGGTGGGGGTGAAAAAAAAGAAAAAAACTGAAAAAGATAAAACACATCAGACGTAAAATAGAGAAAGTAGAGAGGGAGAGGAAAGACAAATTACATAAAGAGCAAGAGAAGAGACGTGAAAACGAAGAAACTTTCTTTGAGATAGCAAAAACAACATAGAAATATGTTTTCTGTTTAGTTTGACAACTAATATTCTCATTGAGAGTACGAAAATGGAAAAGCAAATGAAGATGTCTTCAATTGACAATAAACGAGTGATAACCTTAATCACAAGTCATACTTTCTGAACGTTGACGGAAAGATCACTATCGGAGTCGAAATAGCTTTTCAGCAATCCGATTTCCAACCGGAACACATACCACGGATAGTGAGTTGAAAGAAAAAGTAAGAAAGTTTTGGAGAATGAAAGGCTGAAATAATAGAGATGAATGAGAAGAGAAGAGTTTTTGAAATAAACAAATCGTAAAAAACAAATTCTGATATCGAAAAGGGCACTGCGAGTACTGAACTAGGAGGTGGGTGGGATAGGTTAAGAAGATTCTTATGAAGTAAATTGATTTTCCTGTAATAGCTGTATCCCATCTTCTAGCCCCATTAGAAAAATATCCGAATATTATCCGTACAGGAATTATATTTTAGGCTACTCTCACTACTCATACATGGTATAGAATGTTTAAAAAAGTAGTCCAATCGTAGATTGCTCCCTTAAGATACAAGAGAGCGAAGTTAAGTTCCTGGCAAAACCTAGAGCCTCGTGTATTAGGGTTTGCGGCACATAGTGAAATGGTTTTGCAATTTTTTGAGAAAAAAAACTTTCGACACCCTAGCTTTCGTAACGTTCTAATGGACTGGTCACAACATTCATAAAATTGTAGTAAAAAACAGACGAAAACATTTAAATTGTGATGAAGTTTCGACACTAAGTTAGAGAGTTCGCCAGACCGCTCACAAAAATGCTTGTTGGAGAAAATGAAAAATAAGTTGATTTCATTGCATACAAAAAACAGCAACAACGCGGTGGTTCATTCATTCTCAATTGTCTGACGCGCTGACCCGGTTGTTCACGTAATCATATCCATCATATGGGCAAAAGCTGTCTGTTTCAAGCTATAAACCTCTTAGAACATTTCGCATCAAGAGAACCAAAATGAATATTTGAGGTTTTTAATTGAAGAAACAATATTGGTACAGCGTCCAGAAAGTCTCACTAATGAATGATTTTCAAAAGCAACTATGATGTATGGTTCATAAGAAGCAATCTGCGAATGGATAAAGGTAGAGCACACGTGGAATGAAACTATACAAGTTCATTAGCAGTATATTGAAAGAAGGGCCGTTCAAATGATTTCGCAAGGTGAATTATGAGTATAAAAGGTGTAAAATGTTTGAATGAGACTAGTTTTTCTCGGTTGTGAATGATGTTTTTCAAAAAGTAAAGGTGGTTTGGGCATGAGGTAAGAAACGAGACTGTAGCGAAAGAAATGTTCAAATAAATCAGAGAACGAGGTTAAAGAGAAAAGGAAAGAGACAATCAAGTTTAGCAAAGGTTTTCGATGTCTTTAAAATCCATACCGCAAAGAGAAATGACCATTATCACGTCGAATATCCAGACACAACTGCCCTTGAACCTCAAAATGATTCATGATGAGGTATGATAGTTTGAGTAAGAGCAACTTCTTGACACTTGCTGACTGCTTTGAGTGGGAGAACCATGTCCTTACCAGTATTTTTTATGATTTCAAGACGATTTAAGGAAACTCTTCCAATTGGACGAGGTGTTTTGCCTGGTGTTCGCGAGCCTTGAATGATATGCTGAAACGGTGTCTATGAAAAGGACCAACCTTCTAGGACAACAAGATGGAAATTGGTGAAAGTGGTGCTTCCTTCATAGAGAAAATCGTCGAGCACATTATCACTGGAAAGGGTAAACATTTGTGGCAAAAAAATGTAACAAACGTTGTTTCACGGACCAATGGAGATGAGAGGTGTATATCCTTATGGTCTAGCTTGGCTACGAGGAAAATGGGCTTATTTCCATGACCTAAACCATATATAGAACAAGCTAAAATCTCAGAGAACTCTGACCTTTTAAGCCTTTTAGGGAAACAACTTTACACCTCAAACTCTCAATCATCCGCAAGTTTCCACATCTTCGACCAATTTGCTCAAAATATTCAGTTTAGACCAAGGATTGGGAAAGAACGAATAAATAAAAACTCACTTGTTTTTTCTCGCTCATTGGTCTCAGGATAAATGGAATAGCTGCCATCGGATCACTTATACCACATTGAGATAGGGGAAGAGAATCTTTGGGAGATGAAATTTGTGATGGAGGATATTGTGGCTGACTTGGTGCGCATCCTGGTCCTCCTACAACCAAGTCCAGCTTTGGAGGTGTTGCTCGTTGAGCTAATAAGATCTTAAATCAATTTTAATATGAGAAATGAGTAACATGAATGCTATACCGCTTGATCTCCTTTCAATTTGCGATATCGGATGGATAAACGGCCTCCGCACTGGCGAACAACGGGGGACGGCTCTCTGAAATTTGACCTCAGGGGAAAGAAGAAAAATTTCCTTTTTTTCTCAGAGAATAAATCAATTTGCAGAAAATGGAGAAGACGTAGATTGCGAAGAACGAACCGATGGTGGGACGTATGAGGATCATAAGCTTTTATGTAGTTTTCGTCAGGGATGGAGTTCATAGAACTGGATGAGCTCTTGCATTCCCATTGCAGCTTCAAAAACAGTTTTCAAAACTATAACTCAAATGTATCTACCTGCTTCGACAGATGGATTGTGTCTTGTACTACTAAAGATGTTGACGGTTCGATTTCTATTTCGTCTGATAAGTTCTTTTTCGGAATATTTTCCTTTTTATTTGAAGCCAGTAGAGAACCTGGAGAAGAGAAGGAAGCAATTTCTTCCTTCTGAATGCTGATATCTCGTTCAAGCTGATCCATTTTTTCATAAAGGCTATACATATCTTTAGGAAACATCTGCAACACAATGGAATAACGTTTTGGTAAAAATTTTAGAAAATCACTTTTTCAACCGGAGTTCCAGGGGTTGAACTGCTATTCTCGGTTCCATCGTAGAGATCAAAACAAGAATTATCCAATGAAATTTGAGATCGTTGAGGTCTTCAAAATGAAATTTGAACAGAATTATCCCGTAACTACTACCGATATGAGCATAAAGAAGTTGAGAGCAGAGTTGTACAAATGGAGTCATTGCTTGTCTGGTCTCTCATATTTTCATTTATGGTCCTTAATGGATATGGTGGTGATGTAGACGATACAACACGAGCAGTATCATAATCACCCATAAATGATGATTCCTAATAGGGAAGTTGATTAGAATTGCAAAATGCCGATGGTTCTACTAACCTCATATACATCGTCATCTGAGAGCAATGAAGCTCTTCTTGAGCCTTGCCCGAACAAATCTATCTATAAGGTGTATATATATAGAAACTTTTTGTTTGAATCTGACTTACATCCACATCTAGGCTCCTCCTGTGACTCTTTTTCCGGCGATTCAACGGAGGATCGAAATCAAGATCGATGGACTTCGAAAGTTCAGCTATCGTTTCACTCGAATACTTAAAGCGCATTGTCGAATCCCTCAGGGCGTTTGCCCTTCTTGGGTCGTTTAGCAAGTTGTCTAATGATTTACAACTCATCGCAATTCCATCTAATACAGAAGAATGATGATAAAATTCCATAAAAACTCAAACACGACAAAAAAAAGAACAGAAAAACGGAAGAAGGGTCTTATTTCCTTGCCAATAGTTACAAGATAATTAATGAATTCTCAGGTGAAGACATAAATTGCCCTCTGGAAAAGTATAATGGACTTCCGATGTTAATAGATATCATGAAAATACACATAATCACTAACGACAAGCCAAAAAAAAACGCGACAAAGACGAAGATAAACAGAAGGAAAACAAGAATAGGAACGATCAAATATAATATAATGTGATCAGGAAATGAATAAGCGAATAGCCCTCCCCCCCCCTCTCTCTCTGTCTCCGACTGTACCCTTTCAATCATCACAACTATTCCCACTCTCTTAGTTGTCAAACACAACCACTCATCACTCTCAGCAACAAAATATAAACGAATAAATACAGCAAGTTTTGAAAGAAAGGGAAGAAAATGACAGAAAAAACGACAACCACGTCGTCGTCTTCAGACGTTGTTGTAGTAAAATGATAAAGAAAATCTTAAGACAGAAGAGAAAAGGATGACATTCGAAAGGCTGACGCCGTGGGTGTCGATGAAGACGATGAACAAAACAGAATCCTTTTTATAAAAATCAATAGATGTTCAAGAAACAGAACCATAATATAGAAGAAGTGGCAGTCGATAACATGATTGAGATGGGAGAGTAAAGAAATAAATTGAGAGAGGGAGATATACAGAGTGGCTGAGAAAAGAAAGAGAGAGAGAGGGATGAGGGGATGAGAGAGGTTTATAATACTTTTCCGGTTGCCACTGACTTTGAAGAAAAGGATGTGGGTGTGTTTTACGTGGAAACGTGTTCTTTTTTCCTGTCTATCGTACTGGCCGTCATCATCTCCGTCGTTACGTCGTCTTCTGCTTCATTCTCATATCATCTTCTTATTCGTATTCTTGTGTGATCATCTCCTTTCTTCTTTCTCTTCTCCTCCAGTTGATGGAGTCCAGCTCTCCACCATCAATTTCCATTCTTATCATCAATATAATCAACGGAGAAGGTCATTTGATGAATTCCGAAAAATTACACATTAGATATAAGCAATATTTATAATTTATTGTTATAAAAAACAAATAGCAATATAGGGGACAGTTCAGGCCAAGTAACAGTTTTCGACAGTTCGCGATTGTCTCAATGAGCGATTTGAAGATTTCTTAATTTAGATTAATCGAATCAATATGGCAATTAATTTCCTGTTACATCTATGCATCCATGTTCTTGTTGGTTACTGATTAGGAGAAACGGAAGTGGCGAGAGGGCGAACTAGATTCCTTGTTCTCTCCCAGCCTCATACACTCTCATCTCTCACCATCATTCCGTCAAAAGTTAGGAAATACAAGACAGGTTATTAGAAACTGTAAATGGTCTTCCAAATTATTCCAAAATTAGATTTTCAAATAAGAAACAGAACGGTACACGCCATTCCAAATATATCCGGAAGGCCATGAGAGCCAGGAAAAAACATGCATGACATGGAAAGATTAGGAGATTGCACACCCCCCCCCCCCACCAAGTTCAGATGACAACAGCAGAAATTAAAATCTGTTATACAGAAAAAAGGGATGTCTGGAATAGTATATGAGTAAAGTTTTATGTATCACAGTGGGAATGTGGAAATTATTAAAAATACATGGTTTAATTGAATAAATTAATACACCAATGATGTCTTTTAAGCCTCCACCACAATTGTTTTGGCTAAAAGATCATAAACCGCTCGGTTATACTGGAACCCGAAGAGGATGGAACTGACAGGTAACAACATATTAACAATCATATTCTTCACCAATGACCGTAACAAAGAACTTAAAAAGCTGTTTTATAATTAGACGACACCCAACTTACTAAAGGAACGGGAGTTTTTCGTCTCCAGTTACTATCACTTCCATGGGGTTAGCCGTTGGGATTACCGTATGAGCTGAGATTACTTTGAGATTCAAGAAAATCTGGAAGCAAATTCGTCATTTTCCTCTACTAAGTGTTTTTACCTTTCCTGGTGATGCTCCAGGAGGAAACCATAAATAGCCATAGGACAAAAATATTGCCTGAATTAAAAGCTCAGAAAGATAAAACTGATTAAGCTACCTCTAGAATGCTTCCAAATACTTTAAGCACCATTTCCAGCGGAAAAACATCCTGTGTAGCATTTATGAAAGTCTGCATGTCAGCTTCTTTGCCAATCAACTTCTCATAAGGTGACAAATCCCTAGACATCTCTTTCAGAGAGTTTATGAAACATTTCTTACAAAGCATCAAAGCTTATGAGCCAATATATTCCAAGAATTTTAACAGCAAACAACAAGAACCAATCAATAAGTTCGGCTAATGCTCGCCTCGGCAACGAAGCCATCCTGAAGCAAAACTCTTTTCAAGGTTTTGATATTGTCTTACTTATAAGTTCCTGTAAGTAGTCGCCTCCCATTAATCGAAACGATGGTGTTGCTGTTTTGTTGGTTCTGAAGTCATTTTAATGAATAAACTGATGAATTTGCTTAACCATAGGAGTTGCATTCAAGTTTGTATTGTTCGTTGCTGGTACCTTAAAAGAATTTCGTGATTATCATTCTCCTTATCAAAATATACAGGGAAAGGAACCGCGGTTTGTAAAACGGCTTGCCAACATCTTGTTTGGAAAAGCTGAAATACCATGAACATAAAAATAAATATCTTCAATATCTTCTTACCCATTTACGGACTTGATCGGCATAATCTCCGGCTCCGTCATAACTAACGGGATAATTAGACAGACCATGAAATCTGTGATTGAAAAGGATGTACAAACATGAAATGCCACATATCTCACCTGTTTTTTATGAAAACCTTCTGATTTATAGATGCCCATGTAGGTGAAGAGCTCATTGCGGAGTTGAAACAAATCAGCTTGGCCTATTGGACGCGTGCGGCCATACGACGCGACGCGATCGTTATTCACCCAAAAGGCCACAGGCTACGTGAATTTGGAGAGAAATGCTGTTATACCTATTTGGCTAATTGTAAAATCTATCAGAGTATTCAATCGGTATACTCTCTTATCAACTAAATAAGTTCTGAATATTTATTTTGGGGAGAATTTCTTTTGAACAAGTCATCAAAACAAGAAATAAAACATTTTTTTGTCACAGTTGAGAGAGCAGCCTAATTATAGAAATTATCAAATTCTATTGTGAAGATATTGTCAGTTTTTTGAAAAAGGGGTTCATTTCTACGTGAACGACCACACAGCGGTTGCATTCTAATCATTTGTTCATTTTCCTCGGAAGTTCTATTCAAACTGACGTCTTTCAAAAATTTTTTTTGGGAATAGAAGTCATTAGATATTGAAAAGGAAAACAGCTGCATTCTGATAAAAGTTGAGCTGAAGAACAAACATGCAATTGATTATACTCTGCAATTCTTTGAAGAAATTTGAATAGGAACCTGTTTATGAAGACGAATCAATAGTACATTGTAGTTGATATGATCACTAGTTGCGGTCTATGGACTGTTTTGTAATTTACTTTTAATCACTCAGCATCATTCATATTTTTCATTTTTCCAACTCCGAAACACCGAATATGCGCGAGCAAAAAGCACAAAATATTTTTAGTCTTCAAAGAAATTCTCCATATACACTAAGGTAACCTTTTCATGTTGAACATCACTGGCATTACTGATTCAGTGCAAATATAGAAATTTATGTTCTTTTAGAGCAAAATGTCCTCATATGTCTGGTTTATATCAAAAATCGCGTTTGTTCGGTGGACAAGCTGTCGGTCAAGCTTTTCGAGCATTACAAGAACAAATTGGATTCGATTTGGAGCCCAGTACTATTCATTACAAATTTATAGCTCCAGGTAAGTTGCATTTTTTTGGGCAATTCAGATTTCTCTGAAGGAAAGGTGGATGTCGATCTTGATTATGAAATTGTTCAGTTGGAAAATGACAATTATCGACTGCTAACGCGACAAAATGGAAAATTGATTGGTTCCGCTTTTGTTTCCGTAGGAAGACAGATAATCAGTTATCCATCACCTTGAGTTTATAGATCAACTCGAATGAGGGCATTATTGAAAAACTTGATTTAAACTATGTGGAAAAACCTAACGATCTCTTATCTGTTGATCAGCTCCTTAAAAATATGGGATTCAATGAGGTACATTAGGATATTTAAGCTATATTTTAGCGAAAACATCATTTTTCGTGAAATTTTAAGAATTCGAGCACACTCAATTATTTGAATTCTAACATTTTCGAGTTAAAACTAGTAGAATGGTCAAGATTTGCAAAGCTGCAAAACATTCATCGAAATCTCGTGTGGATCCGTGTACACTCTGATTGTCATGGTAGTTCCGCTCATGAAGTTAACTAACTGGTTTCCAATTCAGAACATGTTAAACCAAACTATGGAGCACAAACAGCTCTTTTTCTATCTGACTATTTCATCATCTTAGTTGCTGAGGTGAGATACTTGAGTTTTGGCACAGTGGACTGAGATAGAATATGGAATGCAACCGCTCTCTACGAGTTTGTCCCATAGAATAAAGTGTGCAAAGTCAGATTTCTAGTCTTTGAATTAACGCGCGAAACTGTTAAGCTCATGCGCTACTTTAGTCAAAACAAACAGTTAAAATATGCAAAGGAGGTTTGCAAGTGTTTTCGCAAGCAGTTTTAGTAAAAATTAAGTATATTTTAAGGATATTTATAATGAGAGTGGTTATCGTGCGCCTCAAGCAGCTTCTCTACATCATTCCGTGAAATTTCATAGACGCACCATGGATATCAATGTGAGTTTGGTTTTATTGCGGAAATGAGATATTTCTTTTTGTTTGAAGCCGTACACCTGGATGTTGTATCGAGTTGAAGCGGAAATCATCAGTAACCATCGAGCTATTCTAAAGGCACACGTATACGACGAGAGTTTCGATTTGATAGCTTCTATCACACAGGAGGCTTATATTGTTCCAGAAGCCAAAAAGTCTCGTATATAGCATTTGTTTTATTTATTATTTCATTCTGTTTGCTCAAAGTTTCCATTTGCTGGTTCGAGTGACATTTCACACGTTTTAATTTAATTGTTTGTTAGAAATACTTGGGTCATGGCGTAAATCCATTCATGAAATTACATAAGATGACGAGTAGTGGATTCCAGAGACCATGTGCTCCATACAAGTCTTGCTCTCTTCTTTTCGAATATCCTCATTCTTAAGTTTTAATTTCGAGAGTAGAATATGGGATTTTGGAGATGAATGGCGTAGAGCAAGAGATCTTAGGCAACCTCTTCTACCAAAATGTCAAATCTACGTCGACAATCGTTTATTTACACTTGAAATCATCCTGTGCAGCTTTACCCAAAGTACGTAATTTGATCTTTTAAGATGAAATTAGAAAAATAAATGCTGGTTATTAAATTTCAAATGATGTTATCTTTAGCTGAATATGATGTTTTAATAACTTTACGAAGGAGCTGCAAGTAAATGCCAAATATGTGGGTGGGTGTCGTGTCATTGAGAGGCAGCCGGTGAGCTGCGAGGTCAGATACCCAGAAATGACGAAATAAGGTTGGGAAGCTCATTGATGCCTTTCTATTATCTTATCCTAGGGCATTCCATTTTTAGCATTTTTATGTTTGAAGTTCACAAAGACAGAAATACTTCACCCCAACACCCTTGGTGATGAGCTTTTCAATTACCGAATATGGAGATGTGACGTTGTCATGATGTGTGAAGCACATGATGATGACGTTCTAGAATATAATATAGTAAAAAGAAAATTCTTCTGTCTTAATATATATTCGAGTTCAAAAGATGTTTCATTAGGATAAATGATTTTCGCTTTCGACTCAAACACGACTTCGGAATGCTGCCCACAGAATGTCTTCTCAATTAATTCATCATGCTATATAATGACTTCACAAATAAAATATAGATCACTTCCTCGTTTCTCTATTTACTCTCAATCCTAAAACCATCTCAAACCCTTAGTTCACCTCTCCAAAGTAACTTATATTTTTAAAGAACATCTATAGCTATCCACGTTTTCTCTCAAGTGTATGTATTATATGATCGTTTTCAGTGGTTCAACGAGTGGGCGGAGGCAGGTTGGCACAAGCTCCGCCTTTAAAGCTCATTCTCTTGTAACTCCGCCTGGGAATCCAGTGCTACCAAACGTTGTTCCCGAATGTGTCCAAGAAGTTTTGTTCTTTTAGCTGTTCTTGCTCTTCTTATCATCCAGATAGCTCAAGCACAAAGGTTTGTTTCCATTTTTCTCTCAATTGTAATAAAACTTGTATAGCTCTAATACTTCCTCTCTGTCCACTTATTTTCCATAATTAGCATAAAATTGAAAGTTGTAATCATCAGAAGCTTTTCATTTATAGCCGTCAACATGAGGACTTTCATCAACTTGACGTGTTTTCCAAAAATTTTTGAAGCCTGAAGCCAGCCATCCATCAAGTTTTTTGAAAAAATCAAGGGTTTTTTTTTGCAAACTTTGAGATTTTTTCTCACCTGCGAGGTTCTTCGTTCACTCGTTACAACCACCCATACTACCAGCTAACAACAAAATTAGCTTATTTTTGTTATTATGGGTACTTGTATAAATTAACTGACCCATATATGCTTAATAAGAGATTCTCCTGGGGTTCGTCATCAGTTTCCTCAAATTGACTCAAAAACGAAAATATTGACTTGACCATATGATAATGCATATGTACGGTCAACACCCTTTCTTTGATCCCACAAAAAGGTGGCCTGAACTATTTGTTGATCAAACATTAACAACTTTGAGGGAACAGTCAAGTAGTGAAGAAGGAGATGAACCAAATTTCTCGGAAAATAACGTTCCTCTTATGGCTGAGCATAAACCAACTGATAGCCTGATCTCTTCCCTACAGCAGCTGCTTCTCAAATGTTTCTTTTCAATGCATCAACCTGCTGAAATGATCTCATATTCTAACTTTTATCAATAAGAGTGTAGAGAAGGACGTAATGTGATTACATTAGCCTCGTTAAAAAGTCTTTTGTTAGTCATATTCCAAATATTCTTTATTATAGTGATGAGTATGAGTTCTCTCGACAGCTACGAGCATCCAAGCCCAAATTCATCCGTTTCGGTAGAGCAGGAGCCAAATTTATCAGATTCGGACGTGCTGGAGTAAACACATGGGTTCGTTTGAAGTTTAAATATGTGCTGATGTCAAAGCCTATAGTTTATAACGATTGTGACAAATTAGAGCCAGTGACTAAAATTTGAGTGTTTTCGGCGACAACTTGACAAACGTCGATCTCACCAGTAACTAGATTATCTTGAAGATGCGGAGAAAAGGAAGTCCGTAATAATCGAAAGCTTATAATTAGTTGTCCAGAATTGGAAAAATGACAATACCCAAAGCTTGAATACTCGACCAGCAAATTCTGTTTACTCAAAGCATCAAATCTCTTGTTATTCTTTCTCAGTAGCATCAGGTTGGAAGAGAAAGAGCAGAAGAGAATTTCAAAGAAAGACGAACCATTAGGAATCATTGACTTCAAAATGCGACAAAACGTTTTGAAAGAAGAATAAGCTTTCTTTTTTGGCATTCCAAAGACTATTGTTTTCAACACAATCTCAGTTACGAAACTGGATGAAGAAGGAAAAATTTCATTTTCCAACTCATCGAACTTCTACGCTCTCTCAAGCTCCAATCGCAGAGGAGTTTTGATTACTCTTCACAATCACACTTACTTTTTACGTTCCATTCATAGAAGAGAGCCAGAGCGAAATCTCCCACATTCCATTTCGTGCATGACCATAATCACTCAAGGAAACCAATGAAGCTTACGCAAATCAAAAGCAGAATTGTCTTGCCAATTTCATCATCACACCTAATTCACACATTTTGCACAATTTTGCCAAGTTTGCATTTAGAAGAAGGGGGAAGTAGCATAGAGCCTGTTGGTCATCCGCCAGCCAGTTGAAGGGTGAGGGAAGGGGAAGGCACCACATCGTCATATCTTCTGCCTATAATGACGATGTGTGCATGTGTCATCTAATATTCCAGCAAATAATCGAAATGACTGCCATTTAGGGATGAGTGCGAACCTTTTACTGCAAAACATTTATTGGCCCAGATCTAAGCCATATGACTTGGCAGTCAAAAAATGACTGCTTGCTCCAGAGCTCGCTTAGCAGAGCGTTTAGCGAAAAAGGAAATCCTCTATCCTCACCAGGCAATTATCAATTTTTTTGGGTGGGAGAAAGAGCGCGCACACAATCCCTGACCAATTACCAGTTTTCCAACAAAAAAAAATTCATGTGTACATGTCGAACTTAGAATCTAAAGGACAGATTCGAAGTAAATATTTGATATATGCATGATATTTTCATAAATTCGTCTTTCAGTAGCCAGACCTCAAGGGAAGCAACTTTTGGCCCGAGGCTAGTTTAGAACGAATTGAGATCATCTATGAGGGGGGGGGGGCATTAATGAACATAGAAGTCCAAACTATCGTTGAAATAAACAAAGCGTTTGCAAAAGAAAAAAGGATACCCGTTTATAGAAATCGAATATTTCCTTTTTCTTTCATGTAATCGCAGAGTGTATTCTTGTTAAAGGTGCATAGCATCCTTCAATACGGAAATATAACTTCGGAGGCTTATAAGCTCATGTCATGCTATCAAACAACCATTTCAACAATAACAACAACAAACACGATATCTCCTTTTAAGTGAAAAAACAAACAAACATGATATTGCTCCCTCGTTTTTGAAACCTCAAGTTGTCACCTAACGAGTAGCGATTCCCGAGAACACAGGGGTTGCAAACTAATCCAAGCGAATGAGCTTTTCAATTGAAAACTGAAGTTTTTTTTCAGGATGACTCTGTAATTGACCAATTGATAGACGATGGGGACGATGGCATCGTGAAACGAGGAGCAAAATTTATCAGATTCGGCTGAGACGTCTTGTAACACCTCGTATGTACATCTCGGATGCAAAAACTCATAGCTCTTATAAGATTTTTGTTTCTTTTTGTATAAATTTCCCCCTCTTATTGTCTATCTCAGTCCTTTGTGTCAGCAGACGTAATAAAAAGTCTCATTTCGATAATACTGTTTAGTACTATCGAGTGAGATATTTACTTGTTATGAATTATTGACAACTTTGATTTAGAATTGAACTTGTTGTGAAAGTATAAAACAGCGATGAAAAATACTGAAAAGGGAAGTTTTTTGAACAAAAGGCACTTTCCGAGTCTCTCACCTACTATTATGAGCAATCCAAGAAATAATGAATAAGAAATGATCAGACCGATTTCCACTGGAGGAAATAAGAATGTGAACCAAGGAAAGAACGGCTGAAAAGGAGAAATGATATTTTGAGGACAGCGGAACTCACCAATAGGAAAAGCCAACAGAAGAAATAAACGGTGATAGTCACATAGCTGAACAGAAATAATCCCCCTACTATCGTACTTTTCTCCATGTTAGCTGGAAGAAACTGCAAAAACCTTCCAAACGAACGATGTATCTAAGTAGACTACTACCGCACAAAGGGGAACTATGAGTACTATCTCTGTTGCTGCAAGGAGATTGGAGCCACTGAAGCAAAATTAGATAAGAAGATACAAAAACTTGTGATGAACAGATGATCACAATTAATAAATAATGAACATGATAAAGTAATGTGTGGAGGACGTCAACCCGTTTTGTTAGAACAGAGTGAGGATAGGACCGCTTGATCCATAACCATACAAGCATATTTTACGGAACCCCCCCGGCTTGATCACGCCCCTTTTGTAAAAACAGTACAAATTGAAAAAAAATTAAGTTTAGGCTTCTTTCAAAATTTAAAAAACATCTCGATTGAAGATGTTCGCCAACCGAAAAAAGTTGCGTGAGTTTTTCCAACGCAAATGAGGCTTAGTTTTGAGAGAGAAAGAAGATGTCCGAAGAAAGAATGTAGTAAGAAAGTAGGAACCAGGGTAGGGATCTTTTTGAAACTATTCTAGGAGACATTGTAAGATTTATGAATAATTAAAATTGTTTGTATAATAGAGAATCAAATAAAACCTTGTCTTTGTTAGTATAGAACAACAAAACATAAGCCATCAACTAGAGAAATCTAAGTTTGCACGGTTCTTACAAGTGGGCGGGACCGAGGGGGGGGGAAACAGGAAAGAACCTATGTTGCAAAACAGTTTTATTTAAAAGTTATGATTTTCCCATCAGTTGCATTACGCTCTCCACTATACTGTCGTAAGTAGCGGAGTCAAGTGATATTTTAGCAAAATAGTCCCAGATCGCTTGAGATCCTTCTGGCTGTCCAAAATACGTTTGGTTTAACTGAGAATCCATGATACAAGCTCTGAAAATTTAAAATCTTAACAATCGAAAGAAAATCTTGCTCACATTTTCCACAGCACGCTTACAATTAGTTGTGTATGTTTTCTTTCAAAGCCCGTTATGTTGCTGGGTTCCAGGTGAAAAGTTGAAACAAGGTCAACCAAACAGTGAGAACTCGACGACGTCTTTCCGAAGAAGCGTTCCATTTTGAGCCATCTAATACTAAATTTTGATTGAAATGTTTGTCTAGCTTACGTAGGTTTGAGAGATTCAATAAGAATACGAAGCCGTTTCCTCCTAACATCGACTGAATCCACATCTGGTAAGTTAACATTTGCCTTAAAAAGGAAAGTGACATCCGCTCTGAGACTTCCTTTTCACGTTTTCACAAAAATCTCCATGCATGTATGCTAATAAGAATCGGCTAGAATCACTGGAAGGTTTTCTTCCTCCAAGTCGCACAATCTCTGTTGTTTCCTTACTCCACCAATTCCTATGAAGTGCATATTGCAAAGAGAACTAAATGACCCAAAAATACTTGAAGAGTGATGTCACATAGTTCAAGTCTTCTAGATTTGGTAGTGTGGCATCATTATTCTTTGATGTAGTTTCTTTCGATGGTCCCTGCTCCACATCTGGGTATGACTCCTAGTTGAAAGATTGGGAAAAACTGAACTGATAGGTTTTACCTGACCAGGTACCGATGACTCAGCATGAACAGTTTCTTTAAGCTTATCTCTTGCGAGAGGTAAAGGCTCAATCAAGAGAGAACAATGAGGTTTCCTCTGTTGATACTTCAATCTGTTTGAAAAATTAGAAGACTACGAAGCATATTTCATTATACCTAATGTTTTGAAGTTTCTGCTCTTTGTCACCTATGGACTGACTATTATTCCAACATTTTTGTTTGTCATTCTCACTAAAGCTCATTATCAGGAGTTCATGATTTAAATATGCAAAGATGCTACCTTTTCAACTCATTATTTGGTGTATGGGAAGAAGCAGTTTGATTGCCTGCACTGGAGTTTAATTTTAAAGGATTTGCTTCGTCACTCTGGCATGGTTTTTGTTTGATGAAGCGTTCCAGGGATTCTAGGAAATCTTGATCATCCTGTAGTTGACTTCAGAATTCATGGAACCGTTATAAATGTTCAACCTTTGTCGCTAATCCATCGTCATCACTCATATCTTCGTCTGATTCAGCTCTTTCCGCAATCTGATACATGTAACATTGAATATGAAACATATCCAAAAAATACCTTCAATTCATTCAAAGATTTGACAAGTGTTGAAGGTTTTGAAACTATTTCTACAGACTTCAAGCGTCTGAACTCTCGATCTAAGCTCTCCGAAGGGAAAACATGCTGAATGGCGTAAGTCTTGCCTGACAAAAAAACATCAAAGAAACTAAAGCATGCCTCACGATTGCGTGTTTCATTCAATCCTGTGATCCATAGAGGATGTTCATCCAATTGAGCCTTCACGAAAGAAGACCTTTGGAAACAGTTAAAAGAGCAGAATTTGTTTTTCTCCTTATTCGCTTCGAAAATCTGAAAAAAAAAACTCAAGTTTCTTTCTGTATGTAGAATGATAAACTTTTTTTTCTCTCCTATCGATATAATAGGTTTGGGTCTGATTGGGAATGTTTGTATTGTCACACAATGGAAATCCACAAATCTTAGCGATGGATCTCTCTTCCACTACATCGTCCCACGACAACCTGTCCAAGTATTGTAGCTAAAAAATGAAATGAAACATTTGCTTGAACCATTTTTCTCACAGAGTTCAGAAGCTGTTCATCGGATACAGTTTCAGTTAGTTTAACTATAGTGTCATATACATCCTTTCTCAATTTTTTTTCAAGCAGTAAACGCTCCTTAGCTTTTGCAAGTTCTTCTCGATCTGTAAAAGATCTTAAGTATGTTCTAGCACAAACTATATACTTTGCTCTTTCATGATCTCCTCATTAAACTGGACCAACTTCGCTTGCTTATCAGACAACATCTGAAGTGAAAACGGGATAGAAGATTTATATACAATGGCAAATATCAAGTGAATTCGAAAACGGACACATGAAGAAAAAGAAAACACACGCAATATATATTCAATTTCTCCAAGAGATCGGCTCACAACTCTTGTGAATTATCACAACGATAAATCAGTAAAATCATAAAATTCAAAGTTTCTTATGTACATCATGTTTGATTATGGTTATGAAAAGTGACTCCTAAACGTGGATTTGGTGCAGAAGAAGGTTACTTATTAAAACGAAAATCGTAAAACCTAATTATGAACAGCTTGAGCTCCCGTATCGAGTGAATCTGTTTGCCCTATCGACACTAATTCCCGGAACAAAATTCAACCAAGTTTTTTATACGGTCAGAGCAAGTAATTGGTTTCTCGGATACGGTAGTATGGCTGTTTGTCGTAGGAAGAACTCCTGCGCGATATTTCATTAAAGCTTCATACGTTGTTGTTGTTGAAGATATCTGAATCGATAAAAACATGCATGGCATGAGCAAAAGTCAAATCGAAACCTGGTAACACTGTTGCAGAAATAGCATTGAGAGAGCGAACGAATGGAAAATAGACAAAATTATTGCTAGTATAAGAAGGCATTCTGATTCCAAGAAATAGTCTAAATAAACAAAAATGAAAAAAGCCGAGAAAACAATTCAAGATCTGCGCGTTCTTTTTCATATCAGCTTCACGTATGGGAGGAATTCAAATTTAATAAATAAGGCGCGCAGAATTGTTGAGCTCAGCTGTTCAAATCAAACATAACGCAGTTGAGTAAAAGTCGTGTTTTGATAGTTGAAACTCTCACCGAATCCTTCATATCGAATTAAAGTAGTCGAATAGTTTATACTAGCTCCACAGAAAATCGCTGCTGAAAGTCCAACACAGAAAGCGAAAACTATAAAAGGTCTTAAATTCTGCTTCGTTATACACTGATGTAGCCAGGGACAATGATGATCAAAATTCTTAACGCATCTTAAATTGAATTATGATGAACTCAAAGTTTAACTAGTCGACCTGTCACAAACAGAGCAGTGTTTTGATTTGGTGGGTTTGTCTACCATGCAAAAAAAACAGTAGTTCACTCTAGGACATAATGACTCCACAGACTCCACAAATGCAGCAGCAGATTGATTTTTTGGTACAACTCCAGGATCACCAAGGGATATTCTGAAATATATTACTCAAGTTGAACTGAAAATATGATTTGAAACTTGATGAGTGTAATGAACAGAGCGACCAATAATAAAACGAATGCAATTTGGAGCCACCATGTAGCATACCAATGAACTTTTGTTGTCCTAAAAGGTCAATAAATGAAACAATGAGACATTGAGGGTACAACCATAATATCAACATAAGTATGGGCTCTGAAACGCAAATACCAATAGGTATCAGAGTGGCATCTGGCCCATGCATTTCAAAATGAAGTAATTTAAAGCATAGTATTAAAACGCTGCCTAATAAAGCTGCTGCCAGACCATAATGAAATGAATAGAATAAGAATGCTGTTAATGAAAATATAAGCCCTGAAAACCTGAACTTAGAACAAGCCCGAGTTATGAACGGAAGTACCTGGTAGAACAAACTCGACAGGTTTCCTCAAAAATTTGAAAGAGTCGCAGAATCGTTGGGGTAGTACACCTTGTCGGATTGCAGACTCTTCTAGTAAAGCTGTAATACTTCGTTTTCTCTATAATTTATTATATGCCTCACTTATGATCTTATGATTACGATTAGTTCTAGCTATATCTAATGCTGTTTCTTGTTGTTTATTACGAACAGTGACATCAGCTCCGGCCTTCAATAGTTCACTAAAGAATAATAATGTTTTACAACATTGAGGTGATTCAAACCTGACGGCAACATAATTTCTTTCCTGCGCAGCCAAATGAAGAGCAGTGTTTCCCTAAAAATCACGTTCTCTCTCCCAATTCCATATTCATAAAACCTGTAGATCTTCTTTGATGTTCACGTCAACATTTTTTCGAAGAATTAATCTGATGGGAAAGATCGAAAAGCATCGGAAAGCAGCCCACATAACAGGTGTCGTTCCTGAACAATGGTTTCAATAATATTTTGATTCCATGAAAGTAAATACCGCTGTTATCTGTCAAACTGGCACACTCAAATTTTTCAAGTAAATAAGCGACCACATTGATATGTTGACCCTTTAAATTTTTTCTGAAGTTATGGTGAAATGGTATCAATCAACCTGAACGGCTAGATGAATTGGAGTATATCCCTGAGTATCACGTATATTACAAACAGCTCCAGACTATATTGATTTCTTGAAAATATGTACAGAGATCAATTCAGTTACCTTCACAAGCACAGCACAAGCTCCCAAACTACCAACTCGCACAGCCCAATGTAACGGAGTTGATTTGAGCACACCACCGATTATATTCGGATCAGCACCCTCTTTCAGTAACCTTGAAGCATTTCAAACTCACAACAGTTACTTTTACTAATGCACCTCTGACATATGGGAACACGATTATTGATTGCAGCCCAATGAAGAAGAGAACAATCATCGGGATCTTTCTCGTTCACATCCAGCCCAGCCTTAGAAAAAAGTACAGAGTGAAATAATATGTGGAAAAACCTGTAAGAGTTCCTCCAGAGAATCGAGAGTACCCGTTTGACAAGCTGAGACGGCCCTGCCGATATCCATAAATCTCCTATTACGAGATCTGTTGAGTGAAAAGTGTTAAGGCTGTGAATGAGCTTTAGATATATTTGGAATTTACCAGATTGTGCACAGAGTGAAGTGGAAATATAAAAATTTATTATCCAAATGTGGACTATACGAAATCCCTATTCATAATCTATCTAGTTTACTATGCAAACCGGCAGAAAAAAAGTAGCTTGAAGCGCTACTTACAAAGAATTTCTTACTTTATATTACACACTACATATTAAGAAATAACAAAAATTGACTTGCATGAAGTTAAACTGTACTATGAACGTCCTGGCGTTGACGTTTCTTTATAACGAAAACAACACAAAAGTAGGGTCTGTCGCAGATCGTAATCTAATAAGAGCGGATCTTAGGTGGAACCCAGTCGGTTTCGTTTTTATCCAAAGTACTGTCGATTACAGGACGATATTTCAGAGTGACGGCTCCAGTCTCAACGTCAGAGTTGATAATAGAATGCTTACGCCAGTGATCCTGAAAAGTATTATCAAAATGCGAACAAGTTTGTTTTCCAACCTCTTTTTTCGTTTGTCCCTCAATCGGTTTGCTGTAATCATACTCATCAATACGGTCTGGGTAGTCATCACGAGCATGGGCCCCACGAGATTCCTATAGAAAACATAATATAACAGAAAAAATATATATGTCTCACCTTTCTATTTTCAGCAGCAATCATAGTCTGAGAAGCATTGATCAAAAGATTTTGGAGTTCCAAAGTCTCGATCAAGTCACTGTTCCATACAAGTCCCTGATTTTTCAGTAAGTTTGAATACGGGAGATTCTACTTACCTTATCAACAACGCGGAGGTTCTTCTGTTGTTTGTAAATATCTGAGATTTTCTCTACACCGGCCTTGAGAATGTCTCCTCTTCTGAAGACTGCAGCATGCTTTTGCATAGTTTTCTGCATATCAAGACGGAGCTCAGCAGTAAGAATATCACCCTTAATTGAATATAAAAATAAAAACAGCAGAAATATTTTTACCTTGTTTGTACGGACTTGATCCAGATTGGCAATAGAAGACTCGCCCGCATTACTTGGTAGTTCAGGAATAGCATCTCCAGGCTTGTTGTCGTTCAAAATACTGCAGTAAGAAACTTACATAAGAAATAAAACAAAGACAAACGAGATAGCACATGAACGACCAAAGATAACAAGATCGAGAAGAGAATTGGCTCCGAGACGGTTAGCTCCATGTACGGAATGAGCAGCACATTCTCCAGCAGCGTAAAGACCAGGAACAACTTGATCTCCCTTCTCCTCACTGTATTTTAGAACCTTGAATTTAAACATAAAAACATGGAAAAAAGAGAAAATATACCTGTCCTTTGTAGTTAGTTGGTACTCCTCCCATATTGTAATGAACAGTTGGAATGACGGGAATCGGTTCTTTAGTGACATCCACACCGGCGAAAATCATGGCAGTTTCGGAAATACCTTAACGTATCATCGTTAGCATGAACACTTGATTGCATGAAAACCTGGAAGTCTGGCTTGGAGTTGTTCGGCAGGAAGATGATGAAGTTGAAGGTAGATGTGATCCTTCTCATTTCCAACACCTCGCCCTTCCAAAATTTCTAGGGTCATAGAACGAGAAACAACATCACGAGAGGCAAGGTCTTTAGCCGTAGGAGCGTATCTTTCCATGAAACGTTCTCCTTGAGAGTTGACGAGATATCCTCCTTCTCCTGGAGCAGGTCAGTACATAGTGTACATAAATGAGCTTTGTGATAGTCAAACCTCTCGATCCTTCAGTAATAAGACATCCTGAACCATAAATACCAGTTGGATGGAATTGAACAAACTCCATATCAGAGTTGTTGATACCAGCACGAGCAGTTAAAGCAGTTCCTTGAAAAGTGAAATTAGTCATTAAAACTAGAAATGAACTAACCGTCTCCTGTGCAAGTGTGAGCAGAAGTGCAAGAGAAATAGGCACGACCATATCCTCCAGTAGAAAGGACAGTATTTTTAGAACGGAATCTGTGAATGCTACCATCTTCCAGGTTCATAGCAACAACACCAACACATACGCCCTGAACAAAAATCGATAAGTGCTACTGAACAGATACGAACGTTATCCATAATCAAGTCAAGAGCGAAGTATTCAACGAAATAGTTGCAGTTGTATTGAAGAGAAGCTCCATATAGAGTATGAAGAAGAGAGTGACCAGTGCGATCAGCTACACAACAGGTCCTGTAACATACCAAATATAGGTACTTAATCATATGACTCACCTATGAGCCTGTCCACCACGTCCAAAATCATTGGATTGACCTCCGAAAGCACGTTGATAAATTTTTCCTTCAGGTGTTCTAGAGAATGGCATGCCATAATTCTCAAGCTCAATGACAGCTCTCTCCGCTTCTCTGGTCATGTAATGGATAGCATCTTGATCTCCTAACCAATCGGATCCCTGGATAAAATGGAAACTCTAGATGATTTTTAAAAAGAATACTTTGACAGTATCGTAGAAATGCCATCTCCAGTTGTCAGGGTTCATGTTTCCGAGAGCTGCGTTGATTCCTCCTTGAGCAGCGACGGTATGGGAACGAGTGGGGAAAAGCTTGGTAATTACTGCAGTCTTCATCCCTCCTTCAGATAGACCCATAGCAGCACGGAGACCAGCTCCTCCTTTCATAGAGTTGAATTATGCATAAGACTTTCAAAACTACCTGCACCAACAACAACAGCATCATAGGAGTGATCAACGATTTTGTACTCGGCAACATTTGATTGTTGACCGTCTCGGAGAGTAGTGGAAAGTCCCAAGCTTCTTCTTGGAATGAATCTGTTAACCCCTCGGGCTGCTGACAACATGGTTAGGCTGAAAGCAATAAGGTTTTCCAAACTTCAGTAAGAAAACAAAAGAAACAAAATTTTTATCATGGAGAAGTTCTAGAGACAAGACTTGTGATTTCGAGAAAAGCGCAAACACACGAGGTATGCGTCAGTCACGTGCGGTACTTTGTGTACAACACAATCAGTGTATGAGATACCAAAAGCAGATAACATGCTTGTTGCAATTTCAATGTTACTTTTTAACTTGTATGCTCTATATTCAATGAAAGAGGATAACTTCTCAAGTAGCATTGGCTCATTTAGCTAACAAAAACAATCGAAATCGTCTTTTGTTGAAACTCAACTAGTTAGCCAATTTACTATAATTACAAAAGTTAGGCTGATGATAATGTCCAATAACACCATTAAAAGAGAAAACGAAGAGATGTCGGCAGCTATGATGTAAGTAGTTCCTACATTTATCGATAAATTGACAGCTAGATATACTCAAGTACAACCGCTGTGCGCTTGACCGTGCTATTGAATGAAATGAGTCCTGCACATATGTTGAGTGAATTACACTTCTTCATTTCAACCTATCAACAATGATTATTCAAAACTCTTCAGTTAATAAAACTATTCTCTTTCGAAAAAAAATTTGAATTTCTTCATTGATTTACACAGCGGTGTTCTAAGGAACAATTTCATTATGAATGCCACAGTCTTCAAAAAATTGAATCATTCTTTACAACAGACTACCAGATTGAGTGTATATAATTGATCGTAAGCAGCGAAGTTTAGATAAGATCCTCCAGCTTCCCCTAAAACCATTAAGTTCTTTCCTCCAAGATCTTTATCCTAAAATTGAAGTCTATTAAAGGTTTCACTTTAACTTTACCACCTTTGGATTTGCATCAGGCTGCATGGATAGCCGAAGGATAGTTTCTCGAAATCCAATAGGACACTTTGTTTTACCTCTTAAAATACACAGATCTTCTTCGGTCCAGGATACATTGCGCGACTCCTCATTGGATTCGAAAAAAAGCAACGAAACTGCTCAAATTAATCAGCTCAAATGGCAAACCATTGCTTCTCGAAACCAGAGGATCTGTCGAGACTAAAGAAATCATCAATGTGAAAAGAACAGCGGGGAATCTGATCATTGTCTTAACAGTTTGGTGAAAAAAATCGAAAGTGTTAGCATTAACTCCTTCCTGCACAGCTGAGTAAATGATAATGTTTTTCAGTAATCAAATATTTGAGATTAACGCAACACATTTGTCAAAATTTATTCATCTGCATCATTTTCACAAGGATAGTTTGCACTACTCAGCAACAATCTACTCAACATCCTTTAAGAATTATGTCGGTGATGTGAGTCCTCAGATGATCTATGAAAGTGAGCAGTATTGAGTTTTGCACGTTTATGTTGAGATTCGTCAGATCCGGAAGATGAGGAAAAGCGATGTCGAGTAACGAAATTTTTACGTCCTTGAATTTGAGCTTCACAGCCAAACTGCATAGGAATTATAAAATTATCATCTCGTGGGAAACTTACCGAGAAAAGAAGAAGAAGGGAGAAGAAAACAGTTATTGCTCTCATTTCGGCAAAGTTTGAGAAAACGATCAGTCAGCAGTTTATATAGTTACATATGAATGAGCGCACATGAGGAAACGGGAATGAGTAAACTTATGAAAAATGAAACGCAAGAAAGAAACAAAATTTTAAACAAAAGCAAGGAACTATTCCTTCACAATTCTCGGAAATAGAAAAAAACAAATCATCACTAGCTGTGGAAACATTCATTGTAATATTTTTTATTAAACTTTCACACCTGAATGAAAATACCTTCGTGTACCTTCTCGATGTATAACCGCTATTCACATGGTTGAAAACATAACATCACTGAAATAATCAACACAATCAAACATAAATTTTCATTTTTTGAGTGTGGAAAATTTTTAAATTCGGCATATGGCAACGCGAGTTCAAATATGGATTGCATTAAAGGCTCCATATCTCAGGAATGATTCGGTCTAGAACGATTTCACTTCCATATTCAAGTTCAGGAAGCCCAAATTAAAGAAAAATTTAAATGAATTTAAGAAAAATCTATTTTTTGAGCTGACTTTCGAGATTTTTTAACCTTTGCCGAATTTGGTTGTTCGACTCCTTAAGATGGCAAATCAGCCAATCACAGAGCAGCGCGCGAGTTCAAACATGGATTGATTTCAAAGCCTCATATCTTAAGAATGGCTGCTTCTTATACATTTCTGATCTGATATTCGTGATCAGGAGCTTCGAATCTACCTAATCTGAGAATTTAAGAAAAATCTATTTTTTGAGCTGACTTTCGAGATTTTTTAACCTTTGCCGAATTTGGTTGTTCGACTCCTCAAGATAGCGAATCAGCCAATCACAGAGCAGCGCGCGAGTTCAAACATGAATAAATTTCAAAGCTCAATATCTTAAGAATGGCTGCTTCTTATACATTTCTGATCTGATATTCGTGATCAGGAGCTTCGAATATACCTAATCTGAAAATTTAAGAAAAATCTATTTTTTGAGCTGACTTTCGAGATTTTTTAACCTTTGCCGAATTTGGTTGTTCGACTCCTTAAGATGGCAAATCAGCCAATCACAGAGCAGCGCGCGAGTTCAAACATGGATTGATTTCAAAGCCTCATATCTTAAGAATGGCTGCTTCTTATACATTTCTGATCTGATATTCGTGATCAGGAGCTTCGAATCTACCTAATCTGAAAATTTAAGAAAAATCTATTTTTTGAGCTGACTTTCGAGATTTTTTAACCTTTGCCGAATTTGGTTGTTCGACTCCTCAAGATAGCGAATCAGCCAATCACAGAGCAGCGCGCGAGTTCAAACATGAATAAATTTCAAAGCTCAATATCTTAAGAATGGCTGCTTCTTATACATTTCTGATCTGATATTCGTGATCAGGAGCTTCGAATATACCTAATCTGAAAATTTAAGAAAAATCTATTTTTTGAGCTGACTTTCGAGATTTTTTAACCTTTGCCGAATTTGGTTGTCCGACTCCTTAAGATGGCAAATCAGCCAATCACAGAGCAGCGCGCGAGTTCAAACATGGATTGATTTCAGAACTCAATATCTTAAGAATGGCTGCTTCTTATACATTTCTGATCTGATATTCGTGATCAGGAGCTTCGAATCTACCTAATCTGAAAATTTAAGAAAAATCTATTTTTTGAGCTGACTTTCGAGATTTTTTAACCTTTGCCGAATTTGGTTGTTCGACTCCTTAAGATGGCAAATCAGCCAATCACAGAGCAGCGCGCGAGTTCAAACATGGATTGATTTCAAAGCCTCATATCTTAAGAATGGCTGCTTCTTATACATTTCTGATCTGATATTCGTGATCAGGAGCTTCGAATCTACCTAATCTGAGAATTTAAGAAAAATCTATTTTTTGAGCTGACTTTCGAGATTTTTTAACCTTTGCCGAATTTGGTTGTTCGACTCCTTAAGATGGCAAATCAGCCAATCACAGAGCAGCGCGCGAGTTCAAACATGGATTGATTTCAAAGCCTCATATCTTAAGAATGGCTGCTTCTTATACATTTCTGATCTGATATTCGTGATCAGGAGCTTCGAATCTACCTAATCTGAGAATTTAAGAAAAATCTATTTTTTGAGCTGACTTTCGAGATTTTTTAACCTTTGCCGAATTTGGTTGTTCGACTCCTCAAGATAGCGAATCTGTGGAAATACCGTAGACAGGATGCCCGCAGGCATCATGCCAGGCCTAGGGATACGCAGCGATCCGCAGGCCGAATTGCGAAACAGTCAAGAAGATAAACAGTTAATCATTTTTTATTCTCATTATCTTTGTTGTCTGAATCATTCTTGTTGTTGCACTCATTTTACCTTTGACATTTCATTAGTAATAAAAGCTTATATAATCGTATCCCTCTCCATTTTAAGCGTTGTAGACAGAGAACCTAAATAGCCAAGCAACACATGGGGGCCGAACCCACTGCTGCAATATCTGAAATGGACGAGGAGTTAAATAGATTGGAGGTGAGCTTTTATATCGAACAAACTATTGATGATGTCATCAATGAAGTGAGAGAATACTTTAATACAGTGAGAAAGGAACTGTCTTCTGCGAAAGCAGCTGAAGTAAAAAAAGGAAAGTATCTAACGACAACTTTCGATAAGCTCTTCAAAGTTCTAAGCAGCATGAAAAGTACTCTGAAAGCCTGCACGTCCAGAGCTCCGGGCTCGACGGTGCTAAGAGCGCCAAGCGCGGTGCACGCCGATGTAAAGTTCGTATGCGATGAACATGGTGTTGAAAACATCATTGAGCTTGACAAACTCATTAGGAGTTTGAAGAACAGACTAACTGAGAGCGAGGCCAGATGGGCTGAGAATATGACGAGCATGATGAATGCCTCAATCTCGCATGAAGAACGCGTACAACCCAGAAGAAGGGTTGCAGATAGTAAAGCCTCGAAGGAAGGCGAAGACAGCTCAGCTAGTGAGGGCGAGGGGGCGAAGGACCCTGAGAACTCCAGTGATGATAATCGATCTGCGTTACAAGATCCTGACTATTCTGATGAGGAAAGATCAGTGTTGGTTGTTGCCTCACAGGAGGATCAACCCGAGTGGAAAAAAGAGTTGAAAACAATTCAAGAGCAGATAGCTTTGATGATGACTCAATTTGATACTTTAAGGACTTCCTTATCACAGACGCAGACGAAGCCTCTGCCATTGGACGTTCAGTCAATGGACCCGCTCAAATTACCCGGTGAGTCGTTTAACTCCAGAAGGGAGTATCTTCAAACGTTGAGAGAGTTACCCGAGTTAGAGCAGTTTGGCAATCATGTAGGTCAGAAACTAACCGAGCACATGGACGCGTTCCATGAGCAGTATCCGGCCCAATATTGGACGGATTCCCAGCTCGTTAAGTTCATGAAGAAATCCCTAACCGGCGTACCTCTTGATTTGTATAATACTTGCCATGGATCGTTTGCCGAAAGATTGCAAACATTCAATAAGCTCATGGAGAGAGAAAGTGGAATACGTAAAAATAAGGCGATAGATAAGTATGAGGGACTGGTAATGATCAATAATAACGTAATAGCGTATTGCAAGGAGTTGGAGACGTTGCATCGTTACCTGTACCCAACAGATACAATCGAAGACTCTCGCCAATTGGCCCGGAAGTTGATGAAACAGACGGTTTCTTGGCGCGGTTCCGAAATTGTTCATACCTGGCTTATGGAGAGTCAGGATGACGGAATCTACATGAAAATTAAGCATTGGGCTTTAGCGAGACCGAATACTCTTCACAAACAAAATCAGAAACATGGTAAGAGCGAAAAGCCAACCACTGAACCTACAAATAGGGAACATATCGCTACAGTGGAACGCAAGCCAATCATCTGCTATGAGTGTAAGAAACCCGGGCATAAAGCAAACGCTTGTCCGTCAAAAACAAGTCAAGCAGAGGTTAACCAAATTGGTAAAGATGGGTTAGAGCTAGAGAAACCTCCAGTAGAAACAGTGGTGATTTGTGATAGAGAGGAGGAAGCGCTTATTGATAGCGGAGCACAAATAAGTGTCCTGCCGCGCTGGATTTTGGATAAGTGGATAAGATATGGAGTGAACGTAGGAAAATATCGGAAAGTGGCTACAGCGAAAAAGATACAGGTTAGAGGCATTGTGCCACAGTCACAAACTGTTAGTGAATGGATAGCTCTACCAACTAAGCTGTTGCGTACTGGCAAAAAGTCGATCCTACAGTTCGCTATTATCGACACAACAATCGAGCGCATAATTGTAGGCCATGAAGCATTCGCGGAGTTAGGAATCACGTTATGTTTTCACCAGCCAAAAGAAGCAAGAATAGATGTGCGTTGCGTAGTTCAGCCACATAGTAGGAAAGATATTGCAATAACGGGTGGATCAGTTGAGCAACCGACACTGTTGAGCGAGAATCGGATTATTCCCGACATTCAAGGCGTGACAGAGAGCGTAGCATCGGTCAGTATATATAATGACTCAGATGATCCTATACTATTAGACAAAGGCGAGGTAGTAGGTGTATGGGACAAGTGTACTGACGAAGTAAAAATCCCATTACAAGCAGTACAGACTATCGTGTCGGAAAGCGATGATGAGATAGATGAACAACTAGGTTGCCAAGACATGAAAGACATAAGCGCCGTTCTAATAAAGTATAAAAGCATTTTCGGTTCCAAAACTGACTCAGCGAGCTTGATGCTGGTACCACCGGTTGATATCGAAATGGACGGTACAGCCCCAAAGTCTCAAAAAGTCAGACCAGTACCTATTGCAATACAAAAAGAATTAATTGAGCAGTTGAGGGAAATGGAAAAGTCAGGGATTATGGAGAAATCACGCTCGAGTTGGGCGTCACCTTTAGTTTTGGTACGTAAAAAGGACGGTAGTTTACGTATCTGCGTTGACTATCGCATAGTGAATAAGGCAATACTAAAGGATCGTTACCCCATGCCTAACGCAGAAGTCATGTTGCAGCGATTAGCCGGGTGTAAAGTATTCTCTACATTCGATTGCCTGTCTGGATTTCATCAGATACCATTGTCTCCAACTGCAAAACCAATAACCGCATTTATAACACCAATTGGACTGTACCAGTTTACTAGACTGCCATTCGGTATGTCTAACAGTCCAGCAGTTTTTCAACGATGCATAGATCATATTTTAAACACAACTGGACTATGGCACACCGAGATATTTGGGTACATGGATGATTTAATAGTTGGCACTTCGACCAAAGAAAGACACGCTGAAGTATTGGAAGTTCTGTTTAGTACGCTACAGAGTTTTGGAGTGACTCTGCGCGCAGACAAAAGCCAAATAGCGAAAACCTCTATTCAGTTTCTAGGCCATATACTATCCGACGAAGGTGTACAACAAGATCCTAATAAGACGGCAGCCATCAGCCAGTTCCCAAAACCTACGAATGTTAGTGAATTAAGGACATTTTTAGGGATGACCACATATTATCGGAAGTTTATAATGGGATTCGCAAGCATAGCCAAACCATTATACAACCTAACTAGCGTAAAACAAACATGGAAATGGGAGCATGAGCACCAGCAGGCGTTCGAGAAATTGAAAGAGAAGCTTATAACTGCGCCTATACTAAGACAACCAGATGTTGAATTGGCAAGATCAGGCATGAATCCATTCATCATATATACTGATGCTTCAACAACTGGTACGGGAGCAGTTCTCTGCCAAGGAGATGCTGTTGGTCAATTGCATCCGATCGCATATTGTTCGAAAACATTGGACAAGCATCAGTCACGGTATCATGTAACTGATTTAGAAGCATTGGCTGTGCTGCGAGCGTTAGAACGTTTCCATTGTTTTGTCTATGGCGTCGGTGTCATAGTCAGGACAGATCATGAGCCACTTCTGGCAGTAGTAAGATCACCTGCTCCATCAAACAGACTTCTTCGTTGGATTCTACAATTTCGCAAATATGACTTGAAAATAGAGTACATCAAGGGGTCCACGAATGTAGTGGCTGACGCTCTCAGTAGAGGTCCGGTCACACCAGAGCACCCCGAGCCAACAGACACTGCTTATGTTACGGAAGAAGCTATAATCGCTCCTGTTGTCACAAATTCCATCAGCAACTGGCTGAATTTGTTAAAAGAAGACGAACAATTCGGTTCAGTCATCCAGCAATTAGAGCAGAATAACAGTTATGTGTCGTCCTCTCCTCAGGACAAAGTCACGTACATTATATCTAATGGAATTCTATATAGGATAGATCAGGAAGGAAATCAAGTCGCAGTAGTACCAAGAGACTTCCGGAAGGAGATCATGACTACTCTCCATAACAATGACTGGATAGGACATTTTGGTCCGAAAAAGCTAATATCTACATTAAGGAGAGAATATTATTGGCCGGGATTAGCAGGAGATGTCATGAAATGGCATAAAACTTGCGTTACTTGCTACATAAATAACTATAGCAAAGCAAGCACTCCACCCTTACAGCCTATAATAGTCACTAAACCGTACGAAACCATTGGAATGGACTTGTTAGACTTGAACAGATCAAGGAACGGGTACCGCTATTGCCTCACTGTAGTGGACTACTTTACCAAATGGGCTGAACTTTATCCGCTGAAGACTAAGGAGACAGATGAAGTTATGCGAACATTCGCCGAAAGATGGGTGGGATACGGATGCCGCATTCCAAAAAGAGTAATATCAGATAACGGCTCAGAATTCGCCAGTCATCAGTTTCAAACCTTTTTGAAATGGTTTTGCATAGAGTGGTCTCCCAGCGAACCGTACAACCCAAGACAAAATGGGCTAGCCGAGAGAACACAACAAACCATCGTAAGCCTATTGCGAAAAAGCGACTGCGTTTTAGCAGACTGGGACGTGCGCATACCGTTAGTGTTACATGCTTACAATAGATCAACGCACTCATCCACTGGTTTTTCACCATTTGAAATGTTGCACGGATACCAGCCAGCAGCCATGATAACTCATGATTGGGCGGATGAAGACGAAGATGTATCACTGGTAACGCATTCCGCATATATGAACGCTTTAAAAGAATCGCTGGATCAAATACATGGAAGCGCAAAGAAAGAACTAGCAAAATCGAGAGAAGCGCAGAAGGCGCAATATGATAAAGAACACTCAGCAAACAAGACACCAATGTTTAAGGAAAACGACTTAGTTATGGTAAAAAAACATAATAAGCAGAAATTAGAGCAAGGAGTACGAGGTCCCTACCGAATACTAGCCGTTAGGAAGACAACTGTAATATTGCAGAAAGTAGATCGTGTGAAAGAGATCATAAGAGCAACTATAGATAGGCTCATACCATTTCCTGAAGTGGAGAGTCCGGACAGTCAGGGTGTTGCCGTTTTTGCACTAATTATCGAATGTTTCAGATGCACAGACCCGCGGTTTCATTGCAAAGAGGCTACATGTGCAACCACTGTACCGATCAAAGAGGCATGTAGAGGGATAACCCATGTTCCCCCTTTCCTGCAAGAGTATCCGTTACCAGGGCCTATCCATTTAGCAAAGCTAATGGAATTGATAGACGGCAAATACTCGGAAACTGTAATAACAGCGGAATTGGGCAAACGTGAGGAACACGTCAATATTACGAAGGATTATTTGGCAGTCGCCTTGGGAATTCATAGAGAACGTTGCATGCATGCCATTCAAGATGCAGCCAAAGAGCAGCAAGATCTTCCTCCAATCGGAAACCTGAGTAGTCTAGACGTTCAGTGGAGCGTAGCACATGCTGTGCAGATGGTGAAAGAAAAAAAGAGGCATTTCAAGCACCATATACTTCGAAACACAGAGGAATCTCGTTTCCTGATCTTACCACCGGAATTTAAGTTCATCGGAATACATCAGCCCACTATATACGTGATGAATTCGCATGAAGCCATTCGACGTGCTGCGCTTAAGATAGAGAAGGCGTCGAGTATTCCTAGTTTAGTCATCATCGCCCCGATCAAGGACAACGCCGATGACTATATTGTTTGGCTGGACAGAAGCCAGCTCATAACTTTTATTCTCGATAAGAAAATTGAGAAAGTGACGATCGTTTTTCCTCCTGCCACCAGCAGTGAATACGACAACATCGTTCACGCGATAGAAGTGGAGTGTCGTTATGTGACAGGAACATTACTAGCACAAGGAATACAGTGTGAAATGATCACTCTCGGACCCAAGCAATACGACAAAGTAACGCTCGATCATCCGCAAGGCTGCTTAGGGAGAGCCATAGCCTTGGAGAAGAGACCATATACGACGAACGAATTAGCCGTCATGTGCGAAGCTTTAAAGCATCAACTAATGGAAGTGGATGTTATATTCAATGTGAAGCCCGAAAATCAGAACTCTCCCTCGAACCATAATCCGTTCCCTCAGAGACATCGGGACGAAGTCTCATCTGGAGGGGGGATGTGGAAATACCGTAGACAGGATGCCCGCAGGCATCATGCCAGGCCTAGGGATACGCAGCGATCCGCAGGCCGAATTGCGAAACAGTCAAGAAGATAAACAGTTAATCATTTTTTATTCTCATTATCTTTGTTGTCTGAATCATTCTTGTTGTTGCACTCATTTTACCTTTGACATTTCATTAGTAATAAAAGCTTATATAATCGTATCCCTCTCCATTTTAAGCGTTGTAGACAGAGAACCTAAATAGCCAAGCAACACAAATCAGCCAATCACAGAGCAGCGCGCGAGTTCAAACATGAATAAATTTCAAAGCTCAATATCTTAAGAATGGCTGCTTCTTATACATTTCTGATCTGATATTCGTGATCAGGAGCTTCGAATATACCTAATCTGAAAATTTAAGAAAAATCTATTTTTTGAGCTGACTTTCGAGATTTTTTAACCTTTGCCGAATTTGGTTGTCCGACTCCTTAAGATGGCAAATCAGCCAATCACAGAGCAGCGCGCGAGTTCAAACATGGATTGATTTCAGAACTCAATATCTTAAGAATGGCTGCTTCTTATACATTTCTGATCTGATATTCGTGATCAGGCGCTTCGAATCTACCTAATCTGAAAATTTAAGAAAAATCTATTTTTTGAGCTGACTTTCGAGATTTTTTAACCTTTGCCGAATTTGGTTGTTCGACTCCTTAAGATGGCAAATCAGCCAATCACAGAGCAGCGCGCGAGTTCAAACATGGATTGATTTCAAAGCCTCATATCTTAAGAATGGCTGCTTCTTATACATTTCTGATCTGATATTCGTGATCAGGAGCTTCGAATCTACCTAATCTGAGAATTTAAGAAAAATCTATTTTTTGAGCTGACTTTCGAGATTTTTTAACCTTTCCCGAATTTGGTTGTTTGACTCCTCAAGATAGCGAATCAGCCAATCACAGAGCAGCGCGCGAGTTCAAACATGGATTGATTTCAGAACTCAATATCTTAAGAATGGCTGCTTCTTATACATTTCTGATCTGATATTCGTGATCAGGAGCTTCGAATCTACCTAATCTGAAAATTTAAGAAAAATCTATTTTTTGAGCTGACTTTCGAGATTTTTTAACCTTTGCCGAATTTGGTTGTTCTGTGTTGCTTGGCTATTTAGGTTCTCTGTCTACAACGCTTAAAATGGAGAGGGATACGATTATATAAGCTTTTATTACTAATGAAATGTCAAAGGTAAAATGAGTGCAACAACAAGAATGATTCAGACAACAAAGATAATGAGAATAAAAAATGATTAACTGTTTATCTTCTTGACTGTTTCGCAATTCGGCCTGCGGATCGCTGCGTATCCCTAGGCCTGGCATGATGCCTGCGGGCATCCTGTCTACGGTATTTCCACATCCCCCCTCCAGATGAGACTTCGTCCCGATGTCTCTGAGGGAACGGATTATGGTTCGAGGGAGAGTTCTGATTTTCGGGCTTCACATTGAATATAACATCCACTTCCATTAGTTGATGCTTTAAAGCTTCGCACATGACGGCTAATTCGTTCGTCGTATATGGTCTCTTCTCCAAGGCTATGGCTCTCCCTAAGCAGCCTTGCGGATGATCGAGCGTTACTTTGTCGTATTGCTTGGGTCCGAGAGTGATCATTTCACACTGTATTCCTTGTGCTAGTAATGTTCCTGTCACATAACGACACTCCACTTCTATCGCGTGAACGATGTTGTCGTATTCACTGCTGGTGGCAGGAGGAAAAACGATCGTCACTTTCTCAATTTTCTTATCGAGAATAAAAGTTATGAGCTGGCTTCTGTCCAGCCAAACAATATAGTCATCGGCGTTGTCCTTGATCGGGGCGATGATGACTAAACTAGGAATACTCGACGCCTTCTCTATCTTAAGCGCAGCACGTCGAATGGCTTCATGCGAATTCATCACGTATATAGTGGGCTGATGTATTCCGATGAACTTAAATTCCGGTGGTAAGATCAGGAAACGAGATTCCTCTGTGTTTCGAAGTATATGGTGCTTGAAATGCCTCTTTTTTTCTTTCACCATCTGCACAGCATGTGCTACGCTCCACTGAACGTCTAGACTACTCAGGTTTCCGATTGGAGGAAGATCTTGCTGCTCTTTGGCTGCATCTTGAATGGCATGCATGCAACGTTCTCTATGAATTCCCAAGGCGACTGCCAAATAATCCTTCGTAATATTGACGTGTTCCTCACGTTTGCCCAATTCCGCTGTTATTACAGTTTCCGAGTATTTGCCGTCTATCAATTCCATTAGCTTTGCTAAATGGATAGGCCCTGGTAACGGATACTCTTGCAGGAAAGGGGGAACATGGGTTATCCCTCTACATGCCTCTTTGATCGGTACAGTGGTTGCACATGTAGCCTCTTTGCAATGAAACCGCGGGTCTGTGCATCTGAAACATTCGATAATTAGTGCAAAAACGGCAACACCCTGACTGTCCGGACTCTCCACTTCAGGAAATGGTATGAGCCTATCTATAGTTGCTCTTATGATCTCTTTCACACGATCTACTTTCTGCAATATTACAGTTGTCTTCCTAACGGCTAGTATTCGGTAGGGACCTCGTACTCCTTGCTCTAATTTCTGCTTATTATGTTTTTTTACCATAACTAAGTCGTTTTCCTTAAACATTGGTGTCTTGTTTGCTGAGTGTTCTTTATCATATTGCGCCTTCTGCGCTTCTCTCGATTTTGCTAGTTCTTTCTTTGCGCTTCCATGTATTTGATCCAGCGATTCTTTTAAAGCGTTCATATATGCGGAATGCGTTACCAGTGATACATCTTCGTCTTCATCCGCCCAATCATGAGTTATCATGGCTGCTGGCTGGTATCCGTGCAACATTTCAAATGGTGAAAAACCAGTGGATGAGTGCGTTGATCTATTGTAAGCATGTAACACTAACGGTATGCGCACGTCCCAGTCTGCTAAAACGCAGTCGCTTTTTCGCAATAGGCTTACGATGGTTTGTTGTGTTCTCTCGGCTAGCCCATTTTGTCTTGGGTTGTACGGTTCGCTGGGAGACCACTCTATGCAAAACCATTTCAAAAAGGTTTGAAACTGATGACTGGCGAATTCTGAGCCGTTATCTGATATTACTCTTTTTGGAATGCGGCATCCGTATCCCACCCATCTTTCGGCGAATGTTCGCATAACTTCATCTGTCTCCTTAGTCTTCAGCGGATAAAGTTCAGCCCATTTGGTAAAGTAGTCCACTACAGTGAGGCAATAGCGGTACCCGTTCCTTGATCTGTTCAAGTCTAACAAGTCCATTCCAATGGTTTCGTACGGTTTAGTGACTATTATAGGCTGTAAGGGTGGAGTGCTTGCTTTGCTATAGTTATTTATGTAGCAAGTAACGCAAGTTTTATGCCATTTCATGACATCTCCTGCTAATCCCGGCCAATAATATTCTCTCCTTAATGTAGATATTAGCTTTTTCGGACCAAAATGTCCTATCCAGTCATTGTTATGGAGAGTAGTCATGATCTCCTTCCGGAAGTCTCTTGGTACTACTGCGACTTGATTTCCTTCCTGATCTATCCTATATAGAATTCCATTAGATATAATGTACGTGACTTTGTCCTGAGGAGAGGACGACACATAACTGTTATTCTGCTCTAATTGCTGGATGACTGAACCGAATTGTTCGTCTTCTTTTAACAAATTCAGCCAGTTGCTGATGGAATTTGTGACAACAGGAGCGATTATAGCTTCTTCCGTAACATAAGCAGTGTCTGTTGGCTCGGGGTGCTCTGGTGTGACCGGACCTCTACTGAGAGCGTCAGCCACTACATTCGTGGACCCCTTGATGTACTCTATTTTCAAGTCATATTTGCGAAATTGTAGAATCCAACGAAGAAGTCTGTTTGATGGAGCAGGTGATCTTACTACTGCCAGAAGTGGCTCATGATCTGTCCTGACTATGACACCGACGCCATAGACAAAACAATGGAAACGTTCTAACGCTCGCAGCACAGCCAATGCTTCTAAATCAGTTACATGATACCGTGACTGATGCTTGTCCAATGTTTTCGAACAATATGCGATCGGATGCAATTGACCAACAGCATCTCCTTGGCAGAGAACTGCTCCCGTACCAGTTGTTGAAGCATCAGTATATATGATGAATGGATTCATGCCTGATCTTGCCAATTCAACATCTGGTTGTCTTAGTATAGGCGCAGTTATAAGCTTCTCTTTCAATTTCTCGAACGCCTGCTGGTGCTCATGCTCCCATTTCCATGTTTGTTTTACGCTAGTTAGGTTGTATAATGGTTTGGCTATGCTTGCGAATCCCATTATAAACTTCCGATAATATGTGGTCATCCCTAAAAATGTCCTTAATTCACTAACATTCGTAGGTTTTGGGAACTGGCTGATGGCTGCCGTCTTATTAGGATCTTGTTGTACACCTTCGTCGGATAGTATATGGCCTAGAAACTGAATAGAGGTTTTCGCTATTTGGCTTTTGTCTGCGCGCAGAGTCACTCCAAAACTCTGTAGCGTACTAAACAGAACTTCCAATACTTCAGCGTGTCTTTCTTTGGTCGAAGTGCCAACTATTAAATCATCCATGTACCCAAATATCTCGGTGTGCCATAGTCCAGTTGTGTTTAAAATATGATCTATGCATCGTTGAAAAACTGCTGGACTGTTAGACATACCGAATGGCAGTCTAGTAAACTGGTACAGTCCAATTGGTGTTATAAATGCGGTTATTGGTTTTGCAGTTGGAGACAATGGTATCTGATGAAATCCAGACAGGCAATCGAATGTAGAGAATACTTTACACCCGGCTAATCGCTGCAACATGACTTCTGCGTTAGGCATGGGGTAACGATCCTTTAGTATTGCCTTATTCACTATGCGATAGTCAACGCAGATACGTAAACTACCGTCCTTTTTACGTACCAAAACTAAAGGTGACGCCCAACTCGAGCGTGATTTCTCCATAATCCCTGACTTTTCCATTTCCCTCAACTGCTCAATTAATTCTTTTTGTATTGCAATAGGTACTGGTCTGACTTTTTGAGACTTTGGGGCTGTACCGTCCATTTCGATATCAACCGGTGGTACCAGCATCAAGCTCGCTGAGTCAGTTTTGGAACCGAAAATGCTTTTATACTTTATTAGAACGGCGCTTATGTCTTTCATGTCTTGGCAACCTAGTTGTTCATCTATCTCATCATCGCTTTCCGACACGATAGTCTGTACTGCTTGTAATGGGATTTTTACTTCGTCAGTACACTTGTCCCATACACCTACTACCTCGCCTTTGTCTAATAGTATAGGATCATCTGAGTCATTATATATACTGACCGATGCTACGCTCTCTGTCACGCCTTGAATGTCGGGAATAATCCGATTCTCGCTCAACAGTGTCGGTTGCTCAACTGATCCACCCGTTATTGCAATATCTTTCCTACTATGTGGCTGAACTACGCAACGCACATCTATTCTTGCTTCTTTTGGCTGGTGAAAACATAACGTGATTCCTAACTCCGCGAATGCTTCATGGCCTACAATTATGCGCTCGATTGTTGTGTCGATAATAGCGAACTGTAGGATCGACTTTTTGCCAGTACGCAACAGCTTAGTTGGTAGAGCTATCCATTCACTAACAGTTTGTGACTGTGGCACAATGCCTCTAACCTGTATCTTTTTCGCTGTAGCCACTTTCCGATATTTTCCTACGTTCACTCCATATCTTATCCACTTATCCAAAATCCAGCGCGGCAGGACACTTATTTGTGCTCCGCTATCAATAAGCGCTTCCTCCTCTCTATCACAAATCACCACTGTTTCTACTGGAGGTTTCTCTAGCTCTAACCCATCTTTACCAATTTGGTTAACCTCTGCTTGACTTGTTTTTGACGGACAAGCGTTTGCTTTATGCCCGGGTTTCTTACACTCATAGCAGATGATTGGCTTGCGTTCCACTGTAGCGATATGTTCCCTATTTGTAGGTTCAGTGGTTGGCTTTTCGCTCTTACCATGTTTCTGATTTTGTTTGTGAAGAGTATTCGGTCTCGCTAAAGCCCAATGCTTAATTTTCATGTAGATTCCGTCATCCTGACTCTCCATAAGCCAGGTATGAACAATTTCGGAACCGCGCCAAGAAACCGTCTGTTTCATCAACTTCCGGGCCAATTGGCGAGAGTCTTCGATTGTATCTGTTGGGTACAGGTAACGATGCAACGTCTCCAACTCCTTGCAATACGCTATTACGTTATTATTGATCATTACCAGTCCCTCATACTTATCTATCGCCTTATTTTTACGTATTCCACTTTCTCTCTCCATGAGCTTATTGAATGTTTGCAATCTTTCGGCAAACGATCCATGGCAAGTATTATACAAATCAAGAGGTACGCCGGTTAGGGATTTCTTCATGAACTTAACGAGCTGGGAATCCGTCCAATATTGGGCCGGATACTGCTCATGGAACGCGTCCATGTGCTCGGTTAGTTTCTGACCTACATGATTGCCAAACTGCTCTAACTCGGGTAACTCTCTCAACGTTTGAAGATACTCCCTTCTGGAGTTAAACGACTCACCGGGTAATTTGAGCGGGTCCATTGACTGAACGTCCAATGGCAGAGGCTTCGTCTGCGTCTGTGATAAGGAAGTCCTTAAAGTATCAAATTGAGTCATCATCAAAGCTATCTGCTCTTGAATTGTTTTCAACTCTTTTTTCCACTCGGGTTGATCCTCCTGTGAGGCAACAACCAACACTGATCTTTCCTCATCAGAATAGTCAGGATCTTGTAACGCAGATCGATTATCATCACTGGAGTTCTCAGGGTCCTTCGCCCCCTCGCCCTCACTAGCTGAGCTGTCTTCGCCTTCCTTCGAGGCTTTACTATCTGCAACCCTTCTTCTGGGTTGTACGCGTTCTTCATGCGAGATTGAGGCATTCATCATGCTCGTCATATTCTCAGCCCATCTGGCCTCGCTCTCAGTTAGTCTGTTCTTCAAACTCCTAATGAGTTTGTCAAGCTCAATGATGTTTTCAACACCATGTTCATCGCATACGAACTTTACATCGGCGTGCACCGCGCTTGGCGCTCTTAGCACCGTCGAGCCCGGAGCTCTGGACGTGCAGGCTTTCAGAGTACTTTTCATGCTGCTTAGAACTTTGAAGAGCTTATCGAAAGTTGTCGTTAGATACTTTCCTTTTTTTACTTCAGCTGCTTTCGCAGAAGACAGTTCCTTTCTCACTGTATTAAAGTATTCTCTCACTTCATTGATGACATCATCAATAGTTTGTTCGATATAAAAGCTCACCTCCAATCTATTTAACTCCTCGTCCATTTCAGATATTGCAGCAGTGGGTTCGGCCCCCATGTGTTGCTTGGCTATTTAGGTTCTCTGTCTACAACGCTTAAAATGGAGAGGGATACGATTATATAAGCTTTTATTACTAATGAAATGTCAAAGGTAAAATGAGTGCAACAACAAGAATGATTCAGACAACAAAGATAATGAGAATAAAAAATGATTAACTGTTTATCTTCTTGACTGTTTCGCAATTCGGCCTGCGGATCGCTGCGTATCCCTAGGCCTGGCATGATGCCTGCGGGCATCCTGTCTACGGTATTTCCACAGTTCGACTCCTTAAGATGGCAAATCAGCCAATCACAGAGCAGCGCGCGAGTTCAAACATGGATTGATTTCAAAGCCTCATATCTTAAGAATGGCTGCTTCTTATACATTTCTGATCTGATATTCGTGATCAGGAGCTTCGAATCTACCTAATCTGAGAATTTAAGAAAAATCTATTTTTTGAGCTGACTTTCGAGATTTTTTAACCTTTGCCGAATTTGGTTGTTCGACTCCTTAAGATGGCAAATCAGCCAATCACAGAGCAGCGCGCGAGTTCAAACATGGATTGATTTCAAAGCCTCATATCTTAAGAATGGCTGCTTCTTATACATTTCTGATCTGATATTCGTGATCAGGAGCTTCGAATCTACCTAATCTGAGAATTTAAGAAAAATCTATTTTTTGAGCTGACTTTCGAGATTTTTTAACCTTTGCCGAATTTGGTTGTTCGACTCCTTAAGATGGCAAATCAGCCAATCACAGAGCAGCGCGCGAGTTCAAACATGGATTGATTTCAAAGCCTCATATCTTAAGAATGGCTGCTTCTTATACATTTCTGATCTGATATTCGTGATCAGGAGCTTCGAATCTACCTAATCTGAGAATTTAAGAAAAATCTATTTTTTGAGCTGACTTTCGAGATTTTTTAACCTTTGCCGAATTTGGTTGTTTGACTCCTCAAGATAGCGAATCAGCCAATCACAGAGCAGCGCGCGAGTTCAAACATGAATTGATTTCAAAGCTCAATATCTTAAGAATGGCTGCTGTAAGGTACACCACGTTTAGATGATGACACTAATTTAGAAAATATAGAGTTTAGTTAGAATAAGTGATTTATAATAATGAACAAAAAAACAATTATGCGAGTATCAATTACTTTTGAAGAAAAAGTTATAATTGATATAACGTTTTAGCCAAAAACTTAAAAGACAAAAGAGTTACTAAAATAAACGAGACTTTTAAACAACACAACTCAAAAATTAACTAGTAACGAAACTAAGCAGAACTCACAAAAGCTCACAGTTTATGACAACACAAATCGTTAACAATGAGACTGATTATCACTAAATTGACCTTTGACAGATTTCGCAATAACAGTCTCTACTTTCCCACGCTATTGTTTTGATCCTCTCTTTCCTCTCTGATGTTTATGATACGGATTCGACACTGCTTGTTATACATTTCTGATCTGATATTCGTGATCAGGAGCTTCGAATATACCTAATCTGAAAATTTAGAAAAAATCTATTTTTTGAGCTGACTTTCGAGATTTTTTAACCTCTGCCGAATTTGGTTGTCCGACTCCTTAAGATGGCCAATCAGCCAATTGTCAGGATCGTATCCTGAGGATAGAAGAATGTCGGGATTGTATCCCGAGGACAGAGGAGGCCGTGGGAAAGGCAGAGGTATTGTGAAATACCGCGTTACCCGCCAAAACCACAGACACGGCAGAAAACATTAGCTGTCAGTCGACATACTTACTCGTTGTTGTTAACACCTTTTTCTTTTGTTTTTTAATCTTTGATACGTTCACCTTTCGTTAACGTTTGTTGTTACTTTACGATACTTTTCTGTTTCGTTGTTATTTTATCTCTATATAAAAGTTGATTGTTAGTATTCTGTTGATTGGAAAGTTTAACTTGAACCCGAATTTACGTTCGGGCATTACACAATTACAGAGCAGCGCGCGAGTTCAAACATGAATTGATTTCAAAGCTCAATATCTTAAGAATGGCTGCTTCTTATACATTTCTGATCTGATATTCGTGATCAGGAGCTTCGAATATACCTAATCTGAAAATTTAAGAAAAATCTATTTTTTGAGCTGACTTTCGAGATTTTTTAACCTCTGCCGAATTTGGTTGTTCGACTCCTCAAGATGGCGAATCTGTGGAAATACCGTAGTGAAGTGAGAGAGTACTTTAATACAGTTAGAAAAGAACTGTCCTCTGCGAAGGCAGCAGAAGTAAAAAAAGGAAAGTATCTAACGACAACTTTCGATAAGCTCTGCAAAGTTCTAAGCAGCATGAAAAATACTCTGAAAGCCTGCACGTCCAGAGCTCCGGTCTCGAGGGTGCTAAGAGCGCCAAGAGCGGTGCACGCCGATGTAAAGTTCGTATGCGAAGAACACGGTGTTGAAAACATCATTGAGCTTGACAAACTCAGTAGGAGTTTGAAGAACAGACTAACTGAGAGCGAGACCAGATGGGCTGAGAATATGACGAGCATGATGGATGCTCCAGTCCCGCATGAAGAACGCGTACAACCCAGAAGAAGGGTTGCTGATAGTAAAGCCTGGAAGGAAAGCGAGGTCAGATGGGCTGAAAATATGACGAGCATGATGGATGCTGCTGTCCCGCGTGAAGAACGCGTACAATCCAGAAGAAGGGTTGCTGATAGTAAAGCCTCGAAGGAAGGCGAGGACAGCTCAGCTAGTGAGAGCGAGGGGGCGAAGGACCCTGAGAGCTCCAGTGATGATTATAAATCCGCGTTAAAAGATCCTGACTATTCTGATGAGGAAAGATCAGGGTTGGTTGTTGCCTCACAGGAGGAACAACCGAGTGGAAAAAAAAGTTGAGAACAATTCAAGAGCAGATAGCTTTGATGATGACTCAATTTGAAACTTTAAGGACTTCCTTATCACAGACGCAGACGAAGCCTCTGCCATTGGAAGTTCTGTCAATGGACCCGCTCCAATTACCCGGTGAGTCATTTAACTCCAGAAGGGAGTATTTTCAAACGTTGAGAGAGTTGCCAGAGTTGGAGCAGTTTGGCAATCATGTAGGTCAGAAACTAACCGAGCACATGGACGCGTTCCATGAACAGTATCCGGCCAAATTTTGGACGGATTCCCAGCTCGTTAAGTTTATGAAGAAGTCCCTGACCGGTGTACCTTTTGATTAGTATAACACTTCAGGTATGAGGTACTCGTAATGATTAATAATAACGTAATAGCATTATTGTAAGGAGTTGGAGACGTTGCATCGTTACCTGTACTCAACAGATAAAATCGAAGACTCTCGCTAATTGGCCCGGAAATCGACGAAACAGACGGTTTCTTGGCGCGGTTCCGAAATTGTTCATACCTGGTTTATGGAGAGTCAGGATGACGACGGAATCTACATGAAGATTAAGCACAAGATAGCGAATCAGCCAATCACAGAGCAGCGCGCGAGTTCAAACGTGAATGCGTGAGCTTCGAATAAACCTAATCTGAGCATTTAAGAAAAATCTATTTTTTGAGCTGACTTTCGAGATTTTTTAACCTTTCCTTAATTTGGTTGTTTCGAAACCGTATGAGAGACACCAGAAAGGAAAGAAAGGATAGAACAAGAGCGTGGGAAATTATCAGCATGACGAAATGAGAAGAAAGTAGAGACTGTTATTGCGAAATCTATAATAATCAGTCTCATTGTTGTCATTGTTGGAAGTATTTTTGTCAGAGTACTATGAGCAAATTTAAGCTCTTTACACGTGATTAGTTATTGCTCAAATTTAACCTTTGTTGTATTTGTTGTTAAAGGTCTTCTTATTTATAGTTTAACTCACTTGTCTATAAGTTTTCTTCGACTTAAAACGTTAATCCAATTACCTCTTTATCTTTAAAAGTAATTGAAGACTACTTTTCTAATTGTTCTTTGTTCTTTCACATAAATCACGTAATCACACTTATCTCTATTTTTCTTAACAAGTGGCATCACTTAACCTGGTGTATCTTACATGGGGGCCCAAATCTGTAAAGAATAGTGTTGTGATTTGTTGTGTTCTCAAAGAATCATAGTTAAGGCAACGTTTCGCTGAACAGTCGAGTTGAATAACGAGAATGGACGAACGTACAGTGCAAGAGTTGCAGCAACAAGAGGTACGAGTTTTTTTGGAAAATGAAACCGAGAGAGTGCTAGCCGTGGTCAGGGAAGTCTTTCAGAAGATTAAAGAAGAGATAGTTTGCGCACCGGCTAAGGAAGTGAAAAGAGGACGTCATGTGGTGTTGCAGTTGGACAACATGAAACTCTGCATAGAAGGGTGTTGCATAGATAGAATGCAAAGGAATCCCGCAGAAGTTGACAAAGATTTCCCATATGTACTGCACGCGCATAAGATAGAAGGGAATGCATTGGCTCTGGATCGTTGGATCCGTGGTAGCAATATGCAAAAGCAATGCCTTGAAAGAAACAAAATCTGATGTCTAAAATTAACGATTTATTTACAGGAAGGACGACAAGAAGTCTCCGGAAGAATCAAGTACGTTTTCATTTGGAAAGCATGAATACTTGAAAACTGTAAGAATGCTGCCCGAGTTAGCGAAGTTTGAAGGGAAACTCGGGGAAGACTTTGAGAAACATGTCAGACAGTTTAACGTTAGGTATCCACAGCAATATTGGGAAGATGAACAATTAGCTGCTCACTTCCGTAAGACATTAGCACAGAAGTTCGAAGAGCTGTTCATCTATTATGAAGGCACATGCGTCGAGCGTATCGAACAATTGAGATCGACTCTAGCGTAAACACTCAGTTCCAACCGATTTAATGCGCGAAAGCGATTGGATAGTTGTAGGTTGCAAAGCGGTAACGTAAGCGAATATTGTGTAGAAATAAAGAGATTACACGCGCTACTATTCCCTACTGACAAGCACGTCGGTTCCGACATGTTAGCGATGAAGCTTCATTCAAGTCGAACAACCAAATTCGGCAGAGGTTAAAAAATCTCGAAAGTCAGCTCAAAAAATAGATTTTTCTTAAATTTTCAGATTAGGTATATTCGAAGCTCCTGATCACGAATATCAGATCAGATATGCATAAGAATCAACCATTCTTAAGATATTGAGCTTTGAAATCAATCCATGTTTGAACTCGCGCGCTGCTCTGTGATTGGCTGATTTGCCATCTTAAGGAGTCGGACAACCAAATTCGGCAAAGGTTAAAAAATCTCGAAAGTCAGCTCAAAAAATAGATTTTTCTTAAATTTTCAGATTAGGTATATTCGAAGCTCCTGATCACGAATATCAGATCAGAAATGTATAAGAAGCAGCCATTCTTAAGATATGAGGCTTTGAAATCAATCCATGTTTGAACTCGCGCGCTGCTCTGTGATTGGCTGATTCGCTATCTTGAGGAGTCAAACAACCAAATTCGGGAAAGGTTAAAAAATCTCGAAAGTCAGCTCAAAAAATAGATTTTTCTTAAATGCTCAGATTAGGTTTATTCGAAGCTCCTGATCACGAATATCAGATCAGAAATGTATAAGAAGCAGCCATTCTTAAGATATTGAGCTTTGAAATCAATCCATGTTTGAACTCGCGCGCTGCTCTGTGATTGGCTGATTTGCCATCTTAAGGAGTCGGACAACCAAATTCGGCAAAGGTTAAAAAATCTCGAAAGTCAGCTCAAAAAATAGATTTTTCTTAAATTCTCAGATTAGGTATATTCGAAGCTCTTGATCACGAATATAAGATCAGAAATGCATAAGAATCAACCATTCTTAAGATATTGAGCTTTGAAATCAATCCATATTTGAACTCGCGCGCTGCTCTGTGATTGGCTAATCCGTTTTGTGAAGAAGTTGAACAGCCAAACTGGGCGAATGTTGAAAAACCTCGGAAATGAGCTCAAAAAATAGATTTTTCTCAAACTTCCAGATTATATTAATTTGAGCTTCCTGAACATGAATATGGAAGTGAAATCGTTCTAGACCTAATCATTCCTGAGATATGGAGTTTTGAAATCAATCCATATTTGTGATTGGTAAAGTTTCATTCCACGTGCAGTACAGCTTTTGCCTATATGATGGATATGATTACGTGAACGACCGAACGAGCACGTCAGACGATTTAAAATGATCTTTAGGTTGAAAACAAAGATGGTTCTTCAAATTGCTGAAATTGAAGAGTTGGAATTTTTCATCATCAAATGCTAATATCACTTCTAATTCCGTTATCAGAAGACAGTAGTGATAGGAAGTATAACCCTTTTAAGAGCTCAAGAAATCAGTTTCTACATTTCGTCCTGCTGAGAGTAGCACATTCCTTCATAGTTTTATGAAACAAAGTTCGAATTTTTTTCAGATGCTGTTTGGGTGGTTTATTCTGTGCCTAATAGGCTTCCTTCAAGCTGAGGTACCCCTGTTTTTAACTTTCTCAATCTTAAAACGTTGTTTTAGGTGAACAATGTTGCCAACTGTCCAGATGGTTTAACTGGTCCAACTTGCTCCAATTGTAAGAACATTCTTCAAAAAATTTTCGACACACAGACTTGTGCTCTTCAAAAGCTTGTTATCTCCAATTAAATGTTACATAATCCACTTATCAAACTAATCCTGACAGCAATTATTGATTAAATTCCAATGATCTTTAAGATGTGTGTAAGCAGCGGTATGAACCAAAATCTCATTACGGGTCTGCTAATTATGGAGATTTGGTTGCTCTGGCTACCAGGTATGAATCCATATCCATGAAAAAATTAGTATATAATCCTATTTAAGTTCAAATTGCCAGAAGTTCAGTTTCTATTTTGACGATTATATGAAAGGCATTTACGTGTGGGTAACCTATTCAGATTCGGGAGCAAATCCACAGTTTGATGTTTATGGACCTTCCGGTTACATCTATCATATTTTTGTATAATTGCAACTGCAAGTGTATAGGGCAAATAATACCAGTTTGCGAAGAATCTGCCTCTTCGGACAAACAGCGTCTCAACAAGTATTGTGCAGATAAATTGGAGAAAGGAGCTTACACTATTAAGATAAAAGCTGATATTGAAGGGTATGTGTTTTATTTCTTCTGAGAAGTGCGTTCGTTTTTCAGAACTTGCTTACTTCGAGTTCATGGCCAGACGGATCTCGTGATTGATGGAGGTTTTGTTTCTGATCCTCGCGATGATCATGTACAGTACTTCACAAGAGTCATTGCTAACGAGGGTATTACAAAGTATCCACATGGGGTAAAAAATGGGTTTCATGAATTGAACTTTTAATCATCTTAGGGCGTTGCTTCATACTTTGTATTCAATGTGAACAGCGAGCTATTCCCAACTGAGCCTATGAATGTTAACTTCTTCAAGGGCGATAACTTCCTTACTTCTTCTTCTTTGAATGCCAGGTTATCATTCGTTTCACATCCAATTATAAAGTGGAAGTATAGATATGGGTGTGGTTTTCCTCACATAACCGAAAAAACCTTCACGTGCATAGATAATGATACTCCCTATTATGCTCAAATAACCGGTTTGTTTCCGGATAAATGTAATAGAATTATTCTAAGGATTAAGGAGTTGATAACGATGGAAATACGTGGTCAAGAATTTATAGTTTTGCTTGTGAATCACCAGTTACCATTCAGCCAACAGGTACACACCCGAATTAGTCGATAACGTTCTTATCTCTTAATCCTCTTTTTCAAGCTACAACAACCGCTTCCGTAATAACACAATGTTTCAACAATGGTACTCTCGTCAATAATGTAACCCAGCTGATAATTGATTTTGTTTATATTGGTTTTAGAGATGTGTGTGCACCAAGTTTTTTGATGGTGAGAATTGTGAGTGGCCAGTTTGTTTCAATGGTGGAACTGTGAACCAGGCAACTGAACAATGCTTCTGTGATATTGGATTTTCCGGGGATCATTGTGAAAACGGTCAGTTAGGAGAACTTGAAGGCACATGTTATACTAACGATTCAGTGAAATGCTCTACACTGTCTGACGATGTCTTCGATGACAACTCCAGAGCTTTTGCCATTGTTTTCCGCTCAGCCCTGAGCATGGCTCAACAATTACCTCAAGTATAGCAATAGAGCATTGCCTTATCTATTCTCTCTTTCCAAGATAATCAAAGCTGCTAAGGATCTAATGAACGAGTATGAAATTGAGTACCCAAACTATTACAATACTTTCATCCTTACCATCGTTACTCAACAAAGTACGGCAATAAAAAACCGGAATATGTTAATACTTAGTGTTGTTAAGAAGTCAACTCTTCCGTCAGTTATGGTAGCGCAGAAGCTTTCATAAATGCTCTTGAAAGTATCGAGCTCACTAATGAAGATCAGGTTTGTGATGATGCTCTACTGGCTGGAATCCAAGAAACTCTCGACAACCCTTTTTTCGCAAAATACCAGGTGATACAAAATAATGCTCTAAACCACATCGAACTTTCTGTAGAACTCTCCCATTTTTGTTTTTTCTGACGGTACATCTAATGATGGTCTTCAAACCCAACAATACGTTCTGCAGCAAGCGAGTGATACTAGAGCACAGGTCCGAAGGTTTCACCCGTTTGTCACATCCGTTTGAGTTTAAGATTTTCTTCATTTTAACTGATTCCTCTTCTGAGAGATGCAATGTTCACATTTCTGACAACCAGTATCTGGGAATGTTCTCTTTAGCTGGTTTCACACAAGGTTTACTGGTGAAATCGAACTTAAATCAATTGGACGATGTCTCTTGCAGTTGTATTTTCTTTATTGAGTATAAGTTTTCAGACTTTCACTCAGATTGCTCGCTCCTTATATAGATCGGCTTCTATAACTTCTAATGATTTGCCAAATTGCCAACATCTACCCGCATTCGACACCTTTTCAGTCGATTCAAGTATCAGTCAATTCTATATTAGTGCAACGGGAAGTAAGATAGTTCAATACGGTCAACTAGCGCTAAATCGTGCATTGTCTAGTGAATTTGGCTCTTAATGTTCAATTACCCGACAAAAGCTTCACCCAACCACCCCCAGCTTATCGCAGCGGAAACTTCTATATCTGGTTTTTTGATAACCCTGCAGTTGGAACATATTCGGTTCGAAATCTTCTCTTGAAACAATAAGAAACTATTTTAGCTGAACATGACGAGTGATTTTGATGATCTCACGGAGTGCTCGTATAGAGTTTACACACCTTCATCGAAGTATTCCTTCTATTTCGCATCCACAGATGAGATGAATAACGACCGGTTTTCGAAAGAACCTATTGTAGGTTAGTTGTTATAACATTTAAGCTCATGAAGTTTTCATATGTACATTCTTCTTCAGGAAAAGATTCCCACATTGTTGGTAAAGTTACAAACTTCTGGCTTCCAGATTTCACCAGCATTCAAACGGAAGTAGATTTATGGTACAACGGTTTGTATTATTATTTATGACTGCATTGAACAACAACTTTTTGCAGATAGAGATGGTAATCGTGTAAGCTTGTATAACTCCAGTGGTTTGTTCAGAGATGAATGTGTTTACAATCTTTACTATGGTTCCTTTAACTGTCAGAATAATTTCCAATACTTCACGATGAAGGTTTCTCATTGAAACTCATCCTTTCTGAATTTTTTTCTAGACGCTGATCTACGATTCCGACGGATCCGTAGTTCAACGCGCAGTAACGGGTTATTGCACTAGTGGTAAGATTGGCGCTGCCATTTAAATTACTATTCAAATTTTAGCGTTACCTCCTCCTCCCGGGGAAGTATGTTTAAATGGAGGCGTTACTTCTAACGGCACATGTGTTTGTCCTTCTCATTACAGTGGAACTAAATGTCAAAACGTATAATTAGTTTGTTTTATTGTTCACAACTACTGTTTAGGTTCTATGCGAGAATCAAGGAACTCCAGTTTCGGGTAGCTGCGTTTGCCCGCCCGGATTCTCCGGCCAGTTCTGTGAATTGGGTAAGGCTTTAAGGAAAGGATTGAGGACCTTTTTGTATTTCCAGTGTCTTGCACAACTTATAATGAATATATTCATCCCAGTAATGATCATCGATCCTTAACTCTTCTTTTGCATGATTCTTTAACAACCCGAGCTGCCTTACGAACAATCAATGAAGCTGCAGTACGTGTCGTTCATGACATCCAATTGCAGTACTCGAAATGGTTCGACAATTACCAATTGATGAGGTTTAATAATACAGGTAAGATCAATGACGTTCAATAGTTGAGTATTCACAAGATGTTTTCAGACTATAGACTCCAGTTTGATGGAGCAGATCCACAAAAGTTCTTGCAAGCCGTTGATGCGTTGTATGAGTATAATCTACAACATTCTGATGTATGATCTATGCATACCCTTTATGATTATTTTTTTCCTCAGATTTCCTGCTCAGATCTCAATATTTATGGTGCTCTGTCAACTATCCTCGATCATGAGCATGTGGCATGGGGTGGCATCGTATACGTTTTCGTTTATGGAATGTCCAAGACCAATATGGATTATTACGAAAAAATTATGACTCACGTAGAAAGGAACAAAATCCAGGTAGACAAATTATGTGTGACTAATAATATGAATGAATACTTACAGATTAATGTAGTACAGCTATCTCTGATGCCTTGTGGAAGAGATTTTGAGAATGACGGTCTTTTCGCTTTAACTCAAGTAACTGGAGGAGCATATCTTGTATCTTCCCAAATAAACGCTGGAAAAGTATGTGTTTTTTCTGATTGCATAATTGTGCATCTGCTTAGGTATTTTCATCGTTGAATACTAATTACGGCTCGAGCTTGATATTCGAAAGACAAGTTGAGACGTGTTCTGACGCAAAGTTCTTTATTCCTATAGATTCTGCAACTCAGTCGTTCACTGTTTATATACAAGGAGAGCTCATGTCACCGGTTGTATATAACAATCCAAATGGTATTCTACTTTCTGGTTAATTTAATGGTTTGGATGTATACTTTCAGGTGATGTCATCAACGATTTATATGTGAATACTATTTGGAATGATCTTGTCACAGACACTCGGATGGATCAAATTATTCAAAGTAAAATCTCATAGAAGTTCATGAATTCTGATTCGTTTAGAATGTGACGATGGCTGGGTATACTCAGATGGCCATTGCTGGAAAATCGGGTTCCAACTAGACACATGGGATAACGCCAAAAAGGACTGTGCTGCTAATGGAGCCAACTTAGCTACTATCTATAACAGTGGAGAACAGAATTTTGTAAACAGTTGAGATTTTGATAACAGATTGAAAATGAGTATGTTCATTCAGAATTTTCGAAAGGTGTTTCATTTTGGATAGGATTGAATAATTTGGTGAATATGAATCAATGGGATTGGGACGTTTCTAACAACGTTACATTAACCGTAAGATGATCTCTGTTATATCCACAATTCTTTGGCTCAGTTGTCTGAAACGAAGTTTACAAATTGGGCTAAAGGACAGCCAGTTCAAGATGTGTCTCAACGTTGCGTAGTTGATTACAATACGGATAGTCAAAATGGTTGGTACGCAACGGGTTGCGAACAACGTCATTTCTACTTCTGCTCGAAGGGACACTGTTTGTTTATTTCTAGTAAAATTATACATTTTCCGTTTTTAGATGATAATGAATTCGAACCATCCGATACAGATCGAAGTGAGTAAATATGTATTCTTATGTCATAACTTGAGTATTGTAGACCGTTTACTTAATGGTTTGTGGCAAGTATCTGTTAACGCTTCTGGTAGCTGTTCCGTTACTGTTAGAGCTCAATCCGGCATTCAAGTTCGTTGAGATAGAAAGTTCAAAGTTTCTAGTATTATGTTTTATTAGCTCGTATCTGCTTTTACCACTGACATTCACAGTGACTTTGGAGATTCCGAGCCCATTTATGAGACCAGTATTCTTTTTTTTACAGTAATTTTCAGCTTTAAATCGTTCTAGAGAATAACAGAATCATTTCTGTTCTATCTGGAATATCCAATGTACAGCCAAGAACGTTGGAGTATGCTCAGGTGTATGATGAAAGTGGTAACCTTGTTCAAGTTGAAGTACTTTTTTTAACTTCCCACTTCCCACTAAAATAAATATTTCTATTTTAGACCATCCAAATGAGATCTGAGTGTCGGTTCTCCCACATTTCGACACCGTTCCAATGTATCGGTTCTACGTTCCAGATGTTTTTAACGGGTATCTGCAACGAGTAGTATTTTCTTTAACATTCATTGTTCAGGTACTGACGATGGTGGATCGTTATACCAGCGTATTATTCCAATCAGTTGCTCAGGAGGAGTAGATTCACACTCTTGCGAAAATGGAGCAGTTTACTTCGACGTATGTTTTGCATGAATTTTCCGAAATGAATTATTGTTATTAAAGGGAAAATGTATTTGTCCCCCGGGATATACTGGTTCAAATTGTGAAATGGCTATTTGCGAAAATGGCTTCCCAAATGCTGAGTTGGGATTCTGTGATTGTTTGGATGGATGGACTGGACACTCCTGTGAAATTCGTGAGTGTTTCATAATTTCTGTGATACTGGCTTTTAAGCGATCTGTTCGAGCAGTGGAGGAGGAAAGATTTTGACCGACGATGCGAAAACATTTGTTGTCGCTATCGATGGTGTCTCTAGCGGTGATATGGTGGAAATTTTGAACAATTTCGATTCCATTCTTACATCTGTTTTGAAGAAAGTCCAAGTGAGTTGAACTATTTTTTCTCTGCTCAGAAGTATATTCAGTTCTCATATCCCAAATGGTTCTTGAACTTTGTTGGAGTAATCTTCTACGATTCCAAAAGTTCTGATTCCGGCATTCCATCAGTCTCGAATGTTGTTCATGCCGCAAACTATGCTGACTTCACAGATCTTATGATTGTAAGAGTTAAATTCTGAAGCAGCTGCAAGAACAACACATTTAGAAAATGATCAAATCTCGAACTTACTCTTCTACAAGCAGTACTCGTTCAATTTATACTGCTTTAAACATTCTCCTGGCTGATAAGAACATTTCTCCAAGCTCTCCAGTTTTTGTTATCACTTCCAGTGCATACTACTTTTTTCCAATAATTACCTATTTTTCTTTTCTTCTCAGGTGGAGCAGATGACTCAGTTACTTCTGAATTGCTAGAAAAAACCATTGCTGCTAAACACCCCTCGGTATGGAAATGTCTTATTGCTATAAATTGGTTTTTTCAAGATCTACGAAATTTTCATTGGAGACTCCGGCGCTCCTGGTGGAGGATCGTACGCAGACAACGAAGTCCAGGATCTTTTCGAAACAGCTCACGAAACAGGAGGATCTGTTTATCAAGTGCGCCTCATTCTTTTCTCCTTTCAAACTGTTTTCTATTTAAAGATACCTCCAGCTGATTTACAATCGTTCTGGGAAACACAGTTGAACACACTTTATGGGTCTTATTACTTATCCAGTCATCACATAAGGTTACTCAGGAGATAGATAGTGGCTAAACGTTTATTACAGTGATTGCGTCGATCATGTAGAGTATATACAAATTGGAGTGAACTCTTCGGAGTTGGTGGTCGATATTTATGGAGCAGAACCAACGATTTTGGGCACCGATCCCGATGGTATAGTCTTTTCTCTTCGAATTTCATCATCTTTATTGAAGGCGTCGCGCATCAACTTATCACAACGTATTCTTCAAAGACTAACATTCTTGCTCATTTCGCTGAACCGATGACGAAGCCGGGAGTTTGGGCTATTACTCTTAGTTCGAATAATGCTAACAAAAACACCTGCATGGTCAATTTAATGGTTCAGCACATATCTAATTTTCTTCTTTGTAGTTTAATGTTCGTTCACAATCGGCCCAAGTGAACAGCTTATTAACTTATACCGCTTTTTTGCAAGACGTTTCTGAGAACGGACGTTTCCAGGAAGGCTCTTATGTACCTTACCCCACAGCTGACGGTACTGATAGTTTATATGATCGTAACTCCTTGTTCTAGGCATTCTTAACGCTGTTGTTGCTGCTGTCACATCCGGAGGATTGTTAAGTCATGCCCAAATTTTGGATATTGAAGAAAGAACGTTATTATGGACTTCTCCAATGATCGCTCGTAAAAACTGCGATTTTTCATTCATCACAATCGAGTATGTTTTTCATATCAAAACCTCTTTTCGAAATCGTTCTCAAGCTCATACATCTGCGATCGTCCAACATTCATATTGGCGATCAATGGTTTTGACGTAGCCGGACATCCTTTCCGACGTCTTTCCACTTATCATTGTCAAGGAACCATTCCTAAACCCCCTACGGGTAACTCGGATATAGAGTTCAATCATCACGTTTTTCCCACTTTAGTGAAGACCACCCTCCTTCCTCTGGTGACAACTCCACAGATGACTACTCCAGGACATATGTGTGATAGTTCAAAACCGAAAGCTGATCTGATCATAGCGTTCGATTCTTCCAATACTGTTATTCACAAAACATATAATAAGGTGAGAAGATAAGATGATATCTTCCAAAAACTTGTTCATTCCCTACATCCTCTTTTTATGCTGACGAAAGTGAAACATGTATAAAAAAGTTGATGTTTCAGATAATTGCCTTATTCAGAGGATTAAGTGATTCATTTATAGTTGGGCAAAACAATGTTCGAATCGTAGCTGGAACTTATGATGCTTTGGCCGAGTTTGATGGTTAAAAATACGCTGAAAGAAAAACCTTCAAGAATACATGTGTCTTTAGGGAACACTTTGCTGACCCTCAACAATACTGATGACTATATGGCTAGATTAGATGAATTGAAGAGGTTCGGATACACAGGAATTAATGGAAACAATATCAATGAGTAATCATTAAGATGATTTCGTGGTTACATTTCTTTTCAGTGTTTTAGAATACGCTAAAACCTTAACAGTGCAATTCCGGACAGTTCGTAAAGTTGGAAGAAAAATTTCTATTCTCTTTTAAAAGGACTTTCTAGATTGTTATCTTCGTTTCCAGCTTAGGCTGGGATAAAGGAAACAACAAGGAAGGAGTAGAAGTTGGATATACAGATCCACAGGAAGACATAACAACTTTGAGAAAGAGTGGTGTTGAGTTCATTCCTATAGCTTGGGGTGATAATGCTGATATTACCCTATTGAACGCATTCTCCGAAAAATGTTTGCAGGTAACTCACGATAGCTTAATAAAAACGTGAGAATGGTTTTTTTAGAAGGCAAACACTATTGATGATATATCTACTGCGATCAACTTCATTTCGAACACATTATGTAGCTCCGAACCGCAATGTTAATATTCTAATAAAAATCAAAATTTTAAAACATGTAGACGAACAGAACGGTTGTATTCTGAGAAGTGAAATCACTATTGATCAGTGTAAAGAATCTGCAAACATCGTAATCCTTAAGACCGGATTGTTTTCACTTCCCTTCTTTTTAAATTTTTTTTTTACTTTTTTGGACACACTTGTTTCAGTTTGAAGAAACCTTATGTTGAAAGAAAAGATATAATGAAAACACGTAAATTACATCATTGGTTGATTAGTATAAAAGCTTGAATGCCAGTCATGGGCATCATAGTCTGCTTTCGCGAAGATTTCAGAAGATGAATTCACTCTTAGTGGGAGTTACTGCAGTGAGTGGCACTGCTCTAGCAATTTTTTTGATTGCCTCTGCCAATATTGCTTATGACTTGAGCCAATTTCATGAAACTATCAAACAAGATATGATTCAATTCGAGGTAATCGTTTAAGATATAACTATAGTAAACTTTTTGTCAGGAGTATTCTGGAAGTGCATGGACCAAGATTGTTCACGATGTTCCACGGCCTGGGTCTGATAGATTCAATATCATCTTCAGAAGAGGAAAGAGACAGTATGACAGTGCTGCAAGTACAGCTGGTTCATCATCCGGATGCGGAAAGTGAGTTCTGTTTTTATGTAGCAGTATTTTCATTTTGTGCTCAGCTGCGCCGAAAGAGCTAACAATTGCCCTGCCGGTCCTCCAGGACCACCAGGTCAACCAGGATCTCATGGACTCCCTGGAGAGCCAGGATCACCTGGACAAGACGGAAAAACCAAAATCGACTATCCAGGAAGTCCTGAACATTGTGTCGTTTGCCCAGCTGGAGCTCCAGGACCAGCTGGACCAATGGGAGCCGAAGGACCACATGGACCCCCAGGACAGCCAGGACAGCCAGGATCGCCAGGTCGCGAAGGAGGACCCGGTCAACAAGGAGAGGTATAATATTTGTTTATTTGCTACTCGGTGTCAACTTACGTGTTAAAGCAAGGAGATGATGGAACACCAGGAACTGATGGAACCCCAGGAGAACCAGGAACACCAGGAAAAGATGGAGTTCGTGGTCAAGGTAGACCAGGAAACATAGGGAACCAAGGACCACAAGGACCATCCGGTCAGCCAGGGAGAGACGGAACTCCCGGGCAAGCGGGCTTAGAAGGTCCACAAGGACTTGCTGGTCGAGACGGAACACCAGGAGATTCCGGTGCTGTTGGAGATGCTGGTCAGCCAGGACTACATGGAGTTCCAGGAGCTGATGCAGCTTACTGTCCTTGTCCAGAGCGTTCTCATGCTCTATCAAACTATTCTCCAGCTCCTCAGCCAGATGGATACTCTTCAGTCACCGAAGCCCCAGAAAGCGAAGTTCAAGGATACAAGAGAAGAGCAGTTTACAAGCGTAGACGCGTTCACGCTCATGCTAATTAAAAAACATTTGAAAAATAAATATATTTCCCAAGAACTCCTTTGATAACATGCAGCATTAAATCTAACAAACAGTTCAATCCAGAAACCGTATGAGGAGTAGTGCCAAAAGCAACACTGGCTTCGATGTGCTCGAAGCCGGTTTGCTAATATAGTTGGTGTGTATTAAATAGCAGACCCACATGTGGCTTTGTCGCGAGAGAGTTCTACGTGAAAATTTCAATTAAATGTGTACTGAGAAGACTCGTAAATGTATGTTTCAAGCTAAGCGTCAAGTGGATGATAGACAAGTTTTCTCCGTCAACAGCTAGATGGATTAGAGAAATGACAAGATTTTGGTTAAGAAAAAATTAAAATTTATTATTTTTCAAGAAAGAAAAAAAGACAAGAAAAAAGAAAACATAACAGTCGTCAATAACTGACATGATACTTTCACTTCGATAATTTCTCTTCAGATGCTCTATACCCTCTTCTTTCGTCGCACAAGTTCTCTCTGTCTACGTTGATCTAATTCTTCTCTTCGGATTGTTTGTTCATCTCAATATACATAATAAAATGTTGTTAAAAATTCTTTTAAATTTTAATGTCAGAAATTTAACTAAAAGCGCAAATCTCATATCGTCACTTTCCCTGCTAACTTAAAGTTAAGAGCGATTAAAGAAAAAAAATTTTTTTTTGTTCGTGTTGTGAGATGTTTGTTCTCATGTCCTCAACATTTGCCTCTCATCCCGTTATCCGTGTCCACAGTTCAATCTGTACAGTTCAATCAGAAGTAACTTCTCCGTCTAACTGTATCTCTCGCTCTCTAATTCTAAAATGTCTTAAAACTTTTCTCATTTTATTTTGAGTTTTATACATATTTTATAATATTTCCCAAATCATAAAATTGATTTCCCTGTCTACAGATATACAGCAATCAAGCTGAACGATACGACGACAGAGAGCTGCAGAGCTTCAACGTCATGTTTTATTTTAAAAATATTTTTGTATTGATCTCATTATATACATCTGTTATAAAATCAATAGGTTAGTTTTTTCATGAAAATAAAAGATTCTGTTTGCTCTTCATCAGAATCCAACGTTGGACAAAATGCGAGTGAACGAGATCTTATGGAACATGTGATGAAGGATTATAGCCCTCATATAAGACCTGTTAAAAACTATTTCCAAGTTATAAATGTTACTGTTCAGCCTCAAATATATAGTTTAGTCGATGTGGTAATTTTTGCTTCAAAGTTTCTACTCTAATAATTTTGTTTTAAGGATGAAATACAAGAGCAGATCAAGTTGCTCATCTGGTTCCCACAGGTATAAAGCTTCTATCCTAACCGAACAGTTTCACGCTCTCAGAGTTGGACTGATGAGTTCCTCACTTGGAATCCAGAAGAATGGGGAGGAATTGAAAAAATGAATCTCCCTATCTCTCAGATTTGGCTTCCTGATGGCTATATATTCAATACGTGAGTTTCATAACGACAAGCCTGTTTTATTTCAATTCAGAGTTGATATAACTGAACCTCTTACACAACATAATGCTCGAGTTCGCTACGATGGAAATGTGGAAGTTGATTTTAATAAAGTAAGGAGAAACTGTAGTCGATGAATTAACTTTCTTTTTTAGTTAGTTGTTGTAACTTGCCCTATGTCTGTTCTCGATTTCCCTTTTGACAATCAAATTTGTAACCTTCAATTTGGCTCTTGGAGTTATCAGACTCATCAAATTAATTTTATTGTGAAGACAACATTTGTTCCGAAGACTGCTGTAAGTTCAAGATGCGAAGTGTAAAAAAAATTTTTCGTTAAGCAAAACTCGGAATGGGATATCATCTCGTTTGATGGTGAGAAGAAGAAAACGCAGTACGAAAACACAGAAGGTGGAATGTATGAATACGAAGAAATTTTCTATTACTTGGTAACGATAACATAATTGATTGGAAGTAACTTCGATTACAGAAATTGAGGAGAAAACCTCTTTACTACGTCATTGTTATAATAGTTCCTTCTTTTCTTATTGTTACAGTGTCATGTATTGGAATATTCACCCCTCACGGAGTTCAAGGAGATCGTGAAGAAAAGGTATCAAGCGAAATCATCTTTTGAAGTAATATATCGTGTTCCCTTAAGGTTTCGTTAGGTTTGACCACTATGCTAACCATGTCCGTCATTCTTGATATGGTGACGAGTCAAATGCCCAAAAGCAGTGAAGGAGTTCCTCTATTAGGTAATATTATTTGTAAAATCAAAATTTGCGGTGATTATTGTTGAAGGTCGGTATGTATTAATAGAATTTGTTATATCTATAGCAGCAGTGTTAGTTTCCATTTTAATAATCTTTTTACACGAAAGAACGGGATACATGAGAACTCCACCGCCAAGATGGCTTCGGAGGTTCTTCAACATCGACGATTATCACTTGGATGTACGTAGTTCTTTGTTTTTTTTCACAACCACTTTGCAATTAGGTTGAAGAGCACATTCAAGCCAAAACTTGCGAAACTGTAGAAGAAATCCGGAATTGCATTTCAATGCTTCGCACTTTCATAGAAGATCAGGTATGAAAGAGCTCAAAACTGGAGAACACTATGATTACAGGAAACGACGGAAGAGATTCGAATAATCTGGCAAAGGGTCTTTTCATGGGCCGATTTGTTGTCTATGGTGTTCTTCGTTATCGTCAATTTCATCGTCACTTACACAACTTTCATGAACTACACAATTGAATAAAATATTTAATAGAAATCCATAAAATCATTTTTGAGGAAAAGTTGATAACCGTATTTATGAATAAGACTTTCTTGTGCTGCGATTGTCTGTTCATATGAACTCCATTGAATGCAAAGAAGCTAAAGCTAATCGTTTCTCTTCTGTTGTCACTGGCGTTATCTTCGAGGAGTCTGTGTCAAAAGCTGATAACCAAGAAGCCTAAAAAAAGAAATGCATTACTTCTCTCATATACGCACATACTTTGGCTTTTTTATCCGGACAGGTGATGAGGATTTGACGGTTATTACAAACTAATTTCAATGAGTTTTTTACTGAGCAATTGAAAGTAGAATCTGAAACTCTTATCAGCATACGAAGAGAGTATTCCACGTACCTTTACCATCTTTACAGTCTACAAGGTTTACGAGGTTAAGAGATAATCTGTCTTTGAAAATGAAGCAATTCTTCTTCAGAGGATCCTTTTTACAAAATACGATCGACTGATCGAATAAGAACAAGATCAAATCCTTTAAATGGTTAAATATACTCTGGATAAGCTAACAACCCACTTTGGCGTACTGTTGATGACCGTTTGCTACTACTCTGATGTGAACTTCACCACTTCTGATCATAGCTGAGTTGTTCTCGAGAAGGTCGGGTCCCTGAAATCAACACCGTTAATCTTTGAGGTTACCAGACAAAAAAACGTACCCTCCATCCATGAACACTCTTCTGCCATCTAGCAATTTCCTGCAAAGCTTCCACTCTGCGTTTTCTGTCGTTTATACTTGCAGTGACATCTCTCATGCATCTTTCTGCAGCTTCCAATGCGGCGGCATCTTCATGCCAAACAGGCGTTGCCTTAAGTAAAAAAAATATGGGAAAGGCGATTGACTTTTTCTTACTTTTAATAGTTCCGCTAATTGAAGAGGATAACGACAGATTCTTTGAACTGGAGTGAGCAAAAAGCCTTCCAGAGATAAGTTAGGCATGCCTCTCAGTAATCGGCAAGCTTCAAAAAACTGCCGGTAAATGGGCTGGCGGCTTAACTGAGCCAATTCAGCACAGGAAACGGGCCGGTTATTGCAATACTCCGAATATATAGAAAAAGCATGTTTCTATAAACATTCAGAACGGTTTATACCTAAATATGAAAAAAAAACTGACATTCCGTAGGAATGCCGCTCCAATGTTTGAACTTTCAGGCGTTGATTGGTCAAGAGCCATCTCAAGATCTCGCAGTAGTTTAGAATGAACAGCATATATGGATTGGATGTTTCCAAATATGTTTCGAATTCTATTAGCATTAAATAACTCTGGACGTCTTTTGGTCTGTTCCATGAAGCCTTGAACGATGTCTTCTAACAGTCTCACATAATCTCTTTCGGTATTGAGAAGTTCCTCGACGATTTTCCCTCTTCTTTTACGCAAATGAGGATCCCATTCAGATGGCGTACAACTCGATGTTGGTCGAGAAATCGATGATGTTGATAAAATTCGAACATGACTGGATGGAAACCATCCTCGGCTATCACGACATGAGCCATACCATAAACCAGATTGAGAAGATGTATCAATAACTGAAAACATCGGTCTTTCACATAAATGAACTTCTCTACTTACCGGTTATGACATCACCCGAGGCGAATGGTAATTCATCGGGCATTAGAGCTACATGATCCCATGAGGCTTCAGCTAAAACTATCTGTAAAATATGAATGAGTTGTTTAGTTGTGTATCTGTCTAATTACCCCACTATCACCGCTTGAAGTGCTTCCGCTCCGACTTGCGATGGAACTCGAAGTTGATTGAAGAGAACATCGGCATCCTCGTTGCCATGAAGATTCCTCGCAATCTACACGAGAGATGTGGGATGATGACGGTGAATCTATAAGTTTTTTTGTGGAATGAAGTTGTTTGAACAACCACTCTTAATCTAAAGAAAACAATCAAATGATGTGTAATGAAGGTATGATAATGAGATTGCAAAAACCTTCCTTACATGTTTAATGAACGCTTTCTAATGAGGCAATTACCGTATTCTATATCTGATTCTTGAGAAGAGTTTCCCATGCTACCTCCATTATTGTTTGGTTGACTCTTAGATCGTTTAGCAACACGAGTTCGTACAACTCTTGGTACTTCCTCAAATATCAAACGATGTGACTGTTCTACTTCTCCAAGTTTACCTGAATGTATGATTCGTCTCGTGAGTTCTTCACATAAATTCTTGGCACGCGCATAGATAGACGCCCTCTGTCCAAAAGATCATGATTCTGAAGAATAATATATGACTGACAAATACGAACATTCAAGTAAAAGGTATGATTAACTTACATTATACCCAATAGGTATAACTAATGTCATCTTTCTGTCCTATTTTCTCTCAAAACACAGTTTTAAACAACTTTCATGAAAACTACAACGAAAATGCTGGAGAATCAGAGTCTTGTTTGCCAGTTTACGTGAACTTTTGAAGGGAAACTCATAGGAAAGAAGTTGAACAAATAAGGAAAAATGATTTCGTTAACAAAAATTCTCAAAAAAATTGAATTTTCCCGATGAAGATTGAGAGAGGAAAGGTCGGAGGAGCAGTAAGGGAGCAGGTTCTGTGATGGGGGGCTTAGATGAAATTTCCCTCTCTGTGTTTTGCATTGTCTTCGAAAATGTTATATAGAAGAAGCTTGCTCGCAGAAGGTATAAGCTTTAGTTGTTTGATTAGAAAACTAAAATTATGAAAGAGAAAAGAAGGAGTTAAGCAGATTATGGAGTGAAAGTGAAAATACGTTTTGAAAGAGTTCGTTTAAACCAATAAAAAGTGTTTTTCATACGACGAAAAAAGTAAGAAAAACACAAGTTGACCTGGAAAAGGCGAACTCGATAAGAGGGGACAATCGCCCTTTTATGGCCAGACTGATGACCGCCTTTGTCAAAAAAATTCACACCTAATAGTGAGAATTCTGATGAGAATGACTTTCGAAACGAAAGAAGACATCTGATGACAGAAGAAATCGAAACTCTATGGACAACCTTGAACTTTAGCAAATCTTTTGTGAGGTTTGTGATAGTTTAAGAGAAAATCTTAGAAAATGCTTTCCGCAGTGGATCATCTATTCTTAATAGAATACTATAGAGGAACCCACATACAGATAGCAACAGAGAGAGAGAGAGGGGGAGAGGGAAAAGTGAAAAGAAATTGTAAGATTTTTAGAGAAATTCTTGGCTTGAAACCTATAGAAAACAGTCATAAGTGAAGGTTTTAAGCAGAGGACAATGAGAGAGGGTAATGGATCAAATTGTTGATGTTTACAGAGGAAAACAGAAAAAGGGAGAGAGATTATGAAGAAGGAACTTATAAAGGAGAACAATGATTTCCATTGATACGGTCACAATAAACAGTGGACCAAAACATTTTGCAGAAAAAAGAAATAAAGTTGGTCGTTTATGTAAATGAGAGGAATGTTCAGGAATTAAAAGAGAGAGAGAACGGGAGAGGGAGGCGATACTAAACGGATCTGTAACTCAATATCATACACGAGAATGACAAGAATGGACAATAAAAGAAATATTGATGTGAATAAGATTGTGGATGGAAGTATTAGAAAGAAAAGTCAGCTGGAAGCAAATGTAATATCATTCGCTCCAAATTATAAAGATAAAAGAAAGTTACAAAAAGAGAAAAACAGAAGTTTACATAAGATGTGTGACCGCAAAAAGTCAATGAAGGACATTGGAAAAGAAGGGGGGGGGGTTGAGAGACATATTGGGCAAATATGGAAAAAAGACGTTTTTACACACACATGGCTTTTACCGGAAAATTTAAGAAACGAAATGTTGTCCGGTTAATTCGGAGAGAACATAATGGATTAGAAGAAGCTCCTGACTGGAGTCTTTAAAAGTGAACATGAGTGAGTGGGGGACGGTTGGAAGATTACAAGTAAAGGCTTAATCATCCCTTTGTAAAAGATTTAATATGAAGGGAACAAAAAAAACATAAAAGGATAAAGAAAAGTCGAAAAAGATAGTTGAGAAGAAACGAGTTTTCATCTCTATGCCGATTAAAAAAAAAGAAGAATATGTCCTGAGGGTGTGTTTTTGAAAATTCTACAGTAGTTGGGTGTGATATTAGGTAAGAAAAAGAAAGAAAGAGAGAGAGAGAGAGAGAGAGAGAGAGAGAGAGAGAGAAAGAAAGAGAGAGAGAGAGAGAGAGAGAGAGAGAGAGAGAGAGAGAGAGAGAGAGAGAGAGAGAGAGAGAGAGAAAGATTGAAATATTTCAAGAAACTCACATCAGAATAGAAGTCTGACAGTTGTAACTGATTATTCTTGACAATTATCAAAGCCGAGACTGTCGATTGAGCTCGTATAACACAATATTTAGCCATTTAAGGGTATGAAGAGAGGAAACAGTCATCGACACCTCTACTTCACATTCAAAGGCGTACCGCCTTTTTCGTTTGAATCTTTGGCTCTCTCTCTCTTCTTCATAGTGTTTCTAATAAACTTCTTCAACTCACATTATGGAGAGTGCTGAAGAAGAAGAAATAAAAGTTTAAAGACCCCCTAGTCGGGGTTAAGAAAGTCAAATAAGGAAGTTCCTCCCTCCTCATTCTATTTCATAAACATCTCTTAAACTACTTGGCATAAAAACTAATTTTACAATCATAAATTTCAATTTCACGTGAAATTTGCCCCTGACCCACGTATATTTTCATTTACAATCTCATAAACGCACGGAGCGGTTGCTTAACTTCTAGGAATTTCTAGAAACATTTTCTCTTTACCTGATTAAGTATTTGTCGAACTGAATAAATCCGTTCCGGCTCATGTTGTTTCAGAATGGCCGATTTGCTCATCTGAACGAAAAAGAAATTTCAGAAAAAAAAAGTTTTAAGAAGATGAAAATGCTATTTTCGGGAGAAAAAGGAGGTTTTAAACAAGAAAAAACTCGTATGATATGAGATGAAAATGTCTTAAGGGCCATTCATCGGACCTACTTGTATGCAAGTGTGGATGAAAAAAAAAGTTTTTTGGCTACCAAAATGAATTGAAATATTAAAAAAATAGTTAGGTTAACCATATACGTATAGATAACTTATATGTATATAAGACGCAGATGAAGAAGAGGAGAAGAAGAAGGTGTGTTGAGTATAAGATGACACAAAGATTCTTCTTTTCATAATTGTTCACCAAAAGATTTTCAATAGATTCTCGTTGCCTACAAAATTCAAATGAACTCTGTGATTCATTTGAAAGGATCAGAATTCTTTTGTCTTTCCATCTTAAGCATACATCGAAAGGAATATCAAGAAAGTTCGCATAAATCACGTATTGCATTTTAAAAAATTAAAGTTTATGGTTTTGGTATTCTGAGAGAAGACGCGGGGACACAAATTACAAGTGTCGAGCAAACTTCAAATGATATGGGGGGAGCGTAGAACAAGACATTGAGAAGATGAAAGAAGAAACGTCTTACCTCGTCTTCATATGCTCTACTATTATTATTAATATAATTATTATTAAGATTAATCGTGCTGCTGTAGTACACTGGCTGGTGAGGTTTCGACACAGCAATTGTTGATTCTTGGAAGCTCAAATTAGCTGTGGGACTACAAAAATCCTGAAAATACAAGAGTTTGCTCTATGAACTTCTAGTTTAACAAAGATCAGATTGTTAACAGAATAGTTTGTGAACAAGCAAAACGTTTCTGTACAAAGAAGCGGAAGCAAGTATAAAGCAGTTTGAGAAAAAGCTCGGTCGTCTGCGAAAAAAGGAACTTTTGCGAGAGATAGAAGTTGAAACTGACAGGAGAATTATTTTAATTCTACAGGGAAGTCACATCCATTCCTTTCTTGTTAAGTGGTCTCATTGACAAGAGTAGATAAGAGAGAGAAAGAAGACGTAGGAGAATAAGGAGAGAAAGAGAGCAATAGACTTGCAGGAACAGAAAGATGATGGGAATTGGATGAAGGTTGGAGGTGAAAGAAATAATCGAGTTGATCCTGAATAGATCTGGTGCTTCCACAGAATATATCCGTGTGGTCAAATTCAAGAGTTGTAACACCGGAAAAAACATACAATAAGATGATTGAGGCTTGATCAAGCTTGTTGAGATATGTTTGATAATCTTAAGATGTAGAGCAAAGCAACAGAATCAGTAAACAAAAAATAAAAACATTTGTCCAGAACAGAGAGGTTAGAGATTGAAGAAAATGAATGAATGCAACCGCTCCGTGAGCAAATTGAGAGAAGAATGAAAACTACGGTTTACGTATATGCAAATGTAACTCACGTCTTGAATGGAATTGTTTAAAGCTTCAATGAGTGATAAGCGTCTGCGATTATAATTAAAGTTCTGAAAATAGAAGTTTCAAGAGAGTGTGTAAAAAAGGAAATTTGAATATTTTACACAAATATAACTTTGTATTAAATTTCTATTTATGGCCACATAGGGACAATATATACAAAGGTTTGTGTAGTTACATCGGCTTTACTTGGCTCTTTCTCTCTATGTACATAAGTTTGTAGAAAATAGACGGCATAAGACAAATAATTCAGACAATTGAAGATGAAAATTCTCTTTTTTTTCTTGACTTCTCTATTATTCAACAGCTTTTCCTGCACAAGTTATAAGCTTGTTAGAACGGAATTGAACTATCACACTCACATGCTTCAACTCAAATCGTTTTTGACACACTTTTGAACAATCTTGTTATTAAGACTGCGAAAAGACTGTAATTACTGCATCAGTCTTATTGACATTTCTGCCATCAAATGGAATAAGATCAGAAGGTCATTTCTTTTCAGAAGCTCTTCCCTTCCCAATGAATGTATAAAGGAAATTTTTGGTCTTCCCTTAAGAACACGAAAAAAATTATTGAAAAATGATTCTTGTTGATTAAAGCTAGCTGAGCCAAATGTGGAAGAGAAATAGAAATGTTCTTCAAAGATGGCTTTGGTTGAAGAAAAGTGTGCAAAAACAACAAAGCTCAACAATAACGAAATTGAAATACTTATGAGACTATGTATATTTTCAATTGACCTCCGATGGAGCCTAAAGCTCACAAAAGAAGACTAAAGGCTGTCTTTGGCAAAACGCACAAAGTAAGTCCATTGAAAATCACAAAAGATGTCATATGCATATATGGACTGCTGATGTAATTGACATTGAAATAGGCGAAATCAGAAGAATATCTAGAATTGTGAGGAAAAGCTGAAGAAAAATATGAATTACAACATGTTCCTGTCCTCAGCTATACGACGGCGCAGTAATTCATAGGTTACCTTACCTCTTTCTCTTCCTCTCTCTCACATATATTTCTTCCACCTCACAAGTCTCATAACATTCAAAGATATTTGTACATGAATTTGCTTATAATTACTCTACGGCAATTAACGTATTTCCCACATTCGGCTATAAGTCATCCAAGTGGCTTTCAAACTTTCCCTTCTCCACTCTACAGCTTAGAAAAAACAGTTCGTTACATGGATTTCCAAAGTGTCCAAGCACTTGTCCGTAACTCCATTGCAACACTGCCTATTTCTTATACCGGAAAGTTCAAACTCACATTATATGAAGTTGACTGTAGCATATTTACAGGTAAGTTCAAGCTGATCGAGGCTGCTAAATTTACGGGATTGTACGTTTTGGAAGGATAGATCTGGAACAGAAGATTTAAGAAGAGGAATGCTAACTAGAAAAAAAAAGATTTTTTGGGAAGAAAAATCGTTTGTGAAAAGCCGTCTTTAGAGGATTCAGGTGAGATTACTCCAAAAGGAAAAGAAAGATAATGACGATCTGATTAGCAATCAGTCCATCTTAGTGATAAATCTGTTATTGTCAGGGAAGATATCACTTGTTGATTGAAGAAATAATGCGAAAATATATTTAAACTGAAAAATAAAGAGGTAAGAATGTTTATCAACTAGCACATTGACTGTTTCAAAACTGTAAAGGCTGTTGTTCAAACCTAATTGACTGAAAAGGAAAAAACTAAAACTGAGAACGGCATAGTATTGGATTGATGACAAATATTAGCTCAGACAAGGCTTAATTTGTATTGTAACGTATGGTTTATGAGAGAAAGATGATAGCCAACTGTAGGTGAGACATCGTTTCCAAGCTTCATCTACATGTAAATATTTCGAGTGGGCTACGAAATGAAGCTAATAGTGAGACTTTAGAAACTGTCCCGATTGGCCTCCGGAAAGCTAAGTGGCCAAAAGGTATGAAGATGAAGGGCAACTGGATGATGATTGAGTTTTGAGAAATGAAGAAAATTGGTCAGAAACAGTGAATAGTGTGTGAGAAAAGAGACGTCAAAGAAAGGAACAAGAACAAAGTCGGTAATCTATGGGCAGATGGGCCGAAAAGAGAGAAATCAATCCAAGTATGTAGAATTGCACAAACGGAGTGACAACTTCAGAGAAACATACGTGTGTACACATAATGTTCATTTCTTACAAATTTCCGGTTAGAACGAACTGTCTATAGAAGGCTTTAACTCCTTTTTACAAATATAAATAGAACTCTGGTTCAATGCAAATTTAAGTACAACCGTTCACCTGTTATGACTCAAAAGAAAATGGAATTTCAAAGGGATATGATGAACGTAGCGTTAAAGTGAGATATGTTAATGAAGGTTCATAAAAATGAATTTAAGAAATGCAAATGAATCCAACGAATTGATGTGATTATATGAGAAAATTAGTTTAGATGACCATATTTTCTTCTTGGAAGAGAGAAAATGGTTGAGATATTAGCCGGTTGCGTTTCCTTTCCTTTTGCGTCCGTCAATGAAGAGATACGAATGTTTTCTAATGAGAGAAAAGTTATAGTGAACTTGAGAGAAAATGCCTCAAGGCTGAACAAGAATTGAGAACAAGCAGTTGATAAACAGAAGCACAAGAAGAAGAAGCTTTTGTGTTTGAGGGTTTCAGAAGAAAAAAGTCAAGTACTTCCTGCTTCTCGCTTTTATCTTCTGAAATAAATTGCCTCAGGGCGAAAAAAACTGATAAAGACACATATTTACCTTAGAAGCTCTATCTTATTCAAAGAATAAAAGAAAATATTTACCTGAGATATTGCATCCAAATCATTTAGACCATACATTCTGAAATATATTTTCTCAAAATTGAACATATTTTTCGACAGATTAAGTATTAGAAGTGAGGATCATCATGGATTTCTAGAAAAAAAAGTGGGAGAAACATCTCGGATCTTCCTTACGCCGTACAAGAATCCTCTACAGAAAGTACAATGGGATGAGAAAGAATGAGATACGTCTTTTGGACAAACAAACTTTCAAAAAACTTGGCCAGTTCCACGTAATTTTTCATTTCCTCTCCTCTCTATCCCCCTCTCTCTCTAATTTTTTTTATTTATCCATTTGAAATTCAAGACCTCTGCCATTACCAACGTTTTAGTTGGATAGAAACTTCTCCTTATAACTTCAGAAAGTGTTTAGATTTCAGCTTCTTGAGCTTCACAAGGAAGTTGGTGTCTTACTACACCTTTATACGTCATTCGAATTTTAAGTCAATAAAAGCTTAGAACTTCTTGTTTTTTGTTCGAAAAATGAAACGAAATACTTGTTCTGAACTTTTCACGTTCTTAGAAAAAATTTAAATACAAATGAACTTTTTTTCATTTCTTGAATCATTTTTCCGTTTGATTTATGACCGAAAACGACTGAATAAGTGGAAGCTATCAGAATTTCTTATCGCAACTAATCAACACATTGTCCAAAGTAGAAGTTTGGGTGAAATACGTACATGCATTGAATTAAAATGAAACGAATGGTGTTTGTCGCTGTGATGAAGAAACAGAATCTTTCTTAGTAATAAAAGGCTATTATACTAGAAGACGCATAGCAACCAGAGCTTTCAAAGCGAATCTTCGATGAAAGAGGGTAAGTTGGAGACACCAGAAACTAGGATTTTGAAATATCGATGCTCTTGATAATATATAGAGGAATAATCAAAGAGAAAGAAGATAATAGTTTTCGATGATGCTTAACATGGTCTTTCGAGGAAGAAAATAGTCAAAAGGATTGCGAAGATTCTTCTGCCATCACGAAAAAAGCTAAGTGGTTATTCAACAACAAAAAATCATTTGAGAGAAAAAAAGGCGCATTCGCATTATTGGTTTGAGGCTATGGACATGAAGAATTTTGAGGCTTAGGCTTATTCAGCTACACTCTATTTTTCTTTTTGGATTATTTTATTGACTAGGCTTGTTACCAATTTATTCCTTCATCGACCGAAATTGTAACAACAGCAGGTAACCTCTTCAACATATCATTCGCATTAATAGAAAAGCCATAAGTGGGAAAATTATTCAAATATTACTACCTAAAACTGGAAATAGTCGGTTGATTTGAATGAGGAGTTCAAAACAAGCGAAATGGGAAATAGCGATTGAAGTTTTACGAAGAAACTTGGAACTGCTTGAAGTTTGCTCGGCTCATTTACGATCGAATTCGACCGAGGAATTGATACTTATAAGCTGGCGAACAGGTTTCTGGAGCTCAAAGCATAAACATTAAACAGGAGAATTGGATTAACTCATTAATACGTTTTTCATGTTTATAGTGGACATCTTATTGACGGCTGAAGAACAGCACGTGTAGACGAGAAGTTTCTCTTGAACGAAAAGCTGCGTTCATTGACGACGTCCGAGACAACGTCTGTCGACAGCAACGACAATGTTGAAATCTAGTCTTTGGAAGTTTTGAAAAGAAAAAAGCTTGAAGAATTCAGTATACACTTCTCATTTACAAAAGAACAATAGAATGTAAGCGCAGTCTTTGAGTTTGATAAAGAAAAGTCATTAAATGGTCTTCCAAGTGAAAACAAACGAAGATGGTATATGGCAAAAGAAGACAGTCGGAGTGCCAATTCTGATCGGAACCATAAAGGATATACTACGGAGAAAAACTAATCATCTAAGTGAGAACACGTAGTGCCATCCGAAAAAAACATGTTGGAAACAAATGAATTTGGAAGATAATTAGAGGAAAGCATCATGGGAATGTCATTAAAGTTATAAAAAGGAAGAAACAGAAAAAAAAGAAGAAAATACCCATCCAGTTAAGGTCAACGGACGGGGAAACAGAGATTAAGTTAAGAAGGTTGTGATAAGCTCTAAGTTGATAAACTTCCCAAATATGCTTTTAACCTATTTGAAAGTCCAAAAAACTATACTAAAAGCAGAACGCATACAGATGACAATCAAGGCTGCCATCGTAAGAAATGAGAAGAAAAGATTTTGGTTCTGATAACCAATTATAAACCAATAAACATCCTTCTCAAATGCTAATATACACATGAAAACAATGAATAAGCTGCATGAACGGTTTGTATGAAGTAGTAGAGGAAAAAGCTCAGAATTCTGCAACCGCACTAGACTATTCAAAAATGAAAAATGAAAGGTGCTCACGGATTTCACGTAGAGTTTACGTTAAATCTGCATACTCGCTAATAGTGGAAAGAACAATTCCCTCACGATAAGGAAAAGACGCGAGAAGCATGGAATTCTGTTTCCATTTCGCCCCAGGCAAATATTGACAATGGTGGACAAATTTCAGAGCAGGTATCTGATAGTCCAGTGAGAAGATATTGCATATAAGGTAACGAGAGCAATATCAATTTCTTTTCCAATGTCTTGGCTTTTTTTCTTTCCTGGCTTACTTTAGGAAACCAGTTCAGGGATTGTAAAAGAGATGAGAGAATGTATAGTTCAATGATAATCTAGGTATAACTTTTAGAGTTTCTCGCCACACATGTGACTAGTATACATATGCTTATAGAAGAAATTACTGCTAAGGATAAGATATGTCTTGCAAAACATTGGCAACTATGGAGATATGATGCGAGTTCGATAACTTTGAAACTAAATTTTTTGAAAAATCTTCCTTCACTGGATCGGCTTAGTATTGAATGAAGGCAGGAAATAGAAACTGATGTTGTTTGCTAGTTTGACCCTTCACGAAACAGTATCGTATAGAACGGAAATGAAAAAGTTCTTCTGAATAGGGGTCAAGTTTTGGTTGGAGAAGAAAACAAGTTTTGCTAGCTTTCAGCATGCATCTAGCAATGACTATGCTAATGAGCAAAAACTTATATCATCTCGCAAGAGACTATGTGATCAGCACGTTAAGGATGCTTGGTCAGCTGCTAGTCTACCTGGACGTTCAAGCCTGTCCTAACGAACAAACGTTTGATGACAGCACCTAACAGAAGGACAGGAAGAAATAAAAAAGCGTAAATCCAGTTATCAGCTGATGAAAAAATCTCGAAAATAATAAAATCTTTTTATTAATTTATATATATATATATATATATATGTCTGTGTGTAGAAATTACAGATACAAGAGACTGAGCTGTGTAGGCTGCTTAAAAAAACGATATAAGGATAGTGACTAAGAACAGCATAAAGAAACAAATTAAAGTAGACTAGATGAAAAAATCTGAAAATAATCATTGAGCATTTGAAAAAATATACCCTTGTAATCAATCTGTGGAGCAATCATCATCCTCTGAGATTGCAAAAACTATTTTGAATATAAGCTAAATATAACTATGCACATCGTAAAAAAAATCTAGGGATTAGTGTTAAACAATAAACTATAAAGACATCAATCTGCGTAGAAGTTCGTACACGCTATTAGTGATTCCCCAAGCCAGCAGAGATCGTGTAAAATTCAAGTGAACTCCTAAGTATAACCCTCGTATAGACGCGTTTCTCTCTTTCCAAATTTCTGCGAAAACCTTCGCAGGGTTTTCAAACTGTACTCCAACCTATAAGCTGAGTGTTGTTCAACGAAAAAAACTTGCAGCTTACTTTGCTCTGCATGTGGTTCTTAACAACGTTTAAAGGATAGAATAGTGTTGAGATAGAGGCTCCCAGAACCGCTCCTGAAATGAAATCTGCCACAACTTGAAGAACATTGTTAGGCAATGGTATATCCGAACGTAAAACCTGGTAATTTCGGATAAAGATGATTCACACAGAGATAGAGAACTCACCATTTGCTTGAATGGCTCCCTGAAGGTGAAAAAAAGAGAGTTCGAAAGACTATTTCTGGCCATGACAACAGAAAAGCCTCGATAGTACTCACGATAACCATAAACCTGAAACGATTACTTGAAACTCTTTTGAGCGTGGTGGTATACTTTTACAGCTCTCAGAGCTGCTCCGGTATTTTTGAAATCGTCATGATATCGAGATGTTTGAAGAAGAACTTGTACTCGCTCTAGTGGGCATAAAGATGCTTCACATAATCCCGCTAAAAATTCAATATTACTGCTTTAATAGGAAGATACTTCACCTAAAAAGGCTGCTTGTGCATGACAAAGGGAAAGAGATGTACTCGGTGGTGAATGGGGGCAGGATAACGTTTCCTGAATGATAATTTTATAAGAGAACGGGAATCGACAAATTACCTGAAATTTATCGTAGAGCCCAAACATGAGGGCTCTTGAGGAAGTTCTCATTATGAGTGGAGGAAGCAATCCTCGATATAACAGACTTAGGCCTTCTGATTTCAACTGCAAAATTTGGATGAAAGACAGTGTAACTCGACACATGATGTACCTGTCCTACAGCATCTTTAGCAGTGAAACCATGTAGTTGTTGCCGGAAAATTATTTTATACGACGGAAAGAGCAAACATGTTTCAATGCAGCCTGCAGCCCAGCCACAAAGAAAATCAAGAGCATGGGTTCCTATAACTGGCTTTGAATAGAAGAAACTAAATTTTGAACTCACGTTTCATTTCTTTTTCATTTATTTCAGGACGAACCATTTTTGTTACACCTTTTATCTAACTATGACAACTCTCGTTCCACTATTTCAAGAGATACTCCTTCAATCATACCATATTAGATAAGATAAGGTGCCTAAAAAACTAATATAAATGAAATAAGAAGCAATTCTAGGCGGAAATCGAAGAAACAAATGTCTTTTTTGAGAAAAAAAAGTTAAGTGACTTGAATATTATTACAGGAAAAAAGCTATGATGAAGCTAGAAACTCATGTGTTTCATTAAGCCCGACGTTACCTATAAAACGTTTCCGCAATTGAGCGTGGTCATTATACGATTTTCACAATTTCAATTCACAGACCTAAACTTTTACTTATTCATTTATTTTTGCGTTAGTTTCGTATATATTTATTTAATTTCTTGAATACTCAGGTTTCATCATGGATCTCTCTAAACTACAGTTCAATTCAACTGAAGTTGAAAAAGTAGTAGAGCCTTTTGTAGATACGGGTAATTTGCTTATTCTGGATAGAGTCCCTATTGAGTCGGAATCACTTGAGTTTGTAATGTTTAAGCAGCGTTTCTAATCTATATTATTCCAGATCAGGCTTACTAGAAAGAGCTCGTGATAACACACAGCTGTTGTTCAATAAGATCTGGGAACTTGAAAGAAAAACTGTTGACAATATGATAATAGCCAAATTACCAACCCCTACTTTCCGTTTACCGAGAGAAAAAAAAGTGAGTAACCTCTGTTGAATTTAAGTTTACGCACTCGATTTATAGATCCCTGAACCGAAAGAGCCGACCAAGTGGGAGAAATATGCTAAAGAGAAAGGAATCGCTAAAAGAAAGAAAGACAAAAAAGTAATAGTGATAAAACTCCCTCAAACTTTTTCTGTTGTCAGGTTTTTGATGAGCATTCCAAGGAATGGAAGCCTACCTATGGTTATAAAAGAGCTAATGATGATACTAACGTGCCATATATTGAGATTCCTGGAAACGGAGGTAATTCATCTTTTGTCACGCAAAGCAATTTGTGCTTTAGATATTTACAAAGACTATTTTGCTGAGCGTAGGGAGAAAAAGAAAGAAAGAGTAGCCAAAAACGAAACTCAAAGAATGAAGAATATTGCTCGACAATTGAAAACAAAAGTAAGATTTCTTTCTTTTGTGTCATGTTATTGTGGTTGGTATAGGTCAAAACGGGACCATCCATGGACTCACGTATTGGTGTTGGAATTGCTCCGGAGGAAAAAACTAAACAACAGGTAACTTCTATTCTCTTTACTTGACAAAAAATAGATCAGGTGCGATTTGCTATTGACCGTGCCAAAGCTGCCACCGCTTCTGTTGGAAAGTTCCAAAGACTTGAAAAAGGAGAAAAAGAAAATGTTAAAACAGGCAAAAAAAGACAGGTTTTTTCCCCATTTCGTAAAGTAAATATGGTTTTTACTCCAGTTTCAACCAACTATCGGTGCCATGGCTACTGAGAAGTCTCGATCTTTGGAAATTCTGGAAAGAATTAAGAATAAGAAACCCAAAACTAGGTAATGGTTTATCTAGGTGGGATATTATCATTTCTGTTCATTGTTATTTCTCTTGTTATGTTTATGTTTCGGCTTGTTTATTGTTATCTGTTAAAACCATTCTTTCAATAAATTTTCTGAATTGAGTGTATGTATACTTGGATATGCAAACTGTGTTTCTCATGAAGTCGATTTACATTTTCGTGCTTCAGGACATCATCCAAACAGAACGGCGAATGAGGAACTTGACATTAAATACTACATTTGCCAGAAAAAAGAACGAAAACATTTGTGATACTAATTCAATTCTCTAATGTTATTTCCGTGCGTCTAATAAAGTTTAAAACTTCTCAATGTTTCCAAAAGATCATCAGCCAGTTGTATGCTGCAAGATATTGATTGCCGGCCTTTCGAAGCACAAGAGGAGAATGTGTCTCGAAGCTTAAGCTTATATTATTTTTATTCTACTCCGAATACCTGGAAATGATGGAAGCTTGATGAAAGTTTGTCGTGAGTTACCGGAACAGTTGATGAGTGATATGCTTGAACACAACTCACGCTTTTCTTTCAATTTCACTTCATTATGATCGATGAAATAAGCTACATGTTTTATTTATAGTTTATGATGTTATTGATTTTTGTGAGCTTTCATACCACTTGACCGCATGCAGCAGCTCTTACTTTATCATTCTCATTATGTTCCCGTGAAGGCATTGATTTAAGAAAGGTGCCGGTGTTAGCCGATAATGATATTTTCTTCCTCATGTCTTCTAATAACGAGTTTTAGAGAATGTTTTCTATTTATATTTATCAAACTTGTCAAAGTTCAGGGACTTCTAAGAGATTATCTTTCTCACGTAGAGTCTCACGCGCATTACGTCACTTCATTTTCAATACACATGACGTGAGAACGGTTGTTTTTTTCACGCTATATTTTTTTCATCTCTTTCTTCTCCATATTCTAGGAACATTTTGTTACGGGCTTTAAAAAAAAGAAAAATGTAATGACTAATCAATGGCTAATGACTCTAAGTTTTTTTCTTTGTCTATTTCTCATACCGCTTAAGCTGTTTGGTTGCTTATGATCTCTGTTTTACTCCTCCGTATTTTAGCTTCGTTCATCTGCTCAGAATCTAAATAGTTATGAAGCAGTGGAATAGATTCGTGACAGTGACTTTTTTCAAGTTTTATTTAGTTCATTATGGATTGCTGCGGGTCCATCACCTTAATTTATGAAAAATAGAATAAGAGTAGCGGCCGTTTGATCTCAAGTATTTCTTAGCATCTAGGGAGTTTTTATCTACTACAAACGGAAGAATTAGAAAGCAAAGAGATGACTTTGTCTTTCTAAAAAACCTTTATATCTTCTTCAGAATCTCTAACACATGTGGCAAGGTGTGCAATGGGTCAGCAACACTTTCATGACCATCAAGATTTCATGATCTTTTCGAATTTGGGAAAGACAGTTTTGTTATCTGATGTCTTGTGTAGCTTCCTATAAAAACAGAAAGATGGTTGTAATAAGAGAGAAAGAGAGACCACTTGACAAGAATGAAATTGGTGTCTTTTAATATGTTGCTTGCTTCCATTTTCCATTATAACTCATTATTTATCCATAGGTAGATCATTTGAATACTCTCAAAGCTTTCATTGCTTACCCCTATAGAGAAGATATTTATGACTTTTTTGGGGAAATGAAGAGAAATATCGGCACATGCTATCCACGTGATAAATTTCATTGTTTGTGAACGAAATGTCTGTCTATCATCTACGAATTGTTGACTTTCAAGCTTCATTCATCTCTCGAAGCCGTTACCCAAATTTCAAACCTTATAAATTTCCCACTCTATTACTTTTTTCTTATACGTTTGTGTTCATACGAATAGCTGCCGAGTTATATTAGAGTAGAATGTCAATCAAGTAGCTACAAAAAATTTTCAACAAATTATCAATTTAATCGCTTGATGATAATGGCGATAACATTTGGAGGAGACACCTTTATTATGTTTATTCTCGATTGCGCTTCTTTTATTCTGGCTTCCTTATCATAAGCTTCCAGAACAGCAACCACCCTCTCTCTTCTGCCTTGGTTCATCTTATCTTTCTCCTCTGAGATACCTCGCGGAAGGTTTTGGTCGATCTTAACGCTGAAATTAACATATTCTATTGATCTCATTTGAATTTCATTCAGCCGCGCAATTAATGTGCTACTGAATGAGCAAATTTACGCGAGCCAAACAGTGACATCAAGAGATCTTAACATATTGAAGCTTCTTCTTGTTAGAACCAGTTCATTTATTGGAATCGTTTTATACTTTCAAGCTTCATAATACGAATTTCTTTGTCACGTGGATTCATCGTGAACTTTGCGCCACGTGAAACTTCCCACAATCATTTTAATTGCTACTGTCTCGTGACACGATCGGCTTTGCAAGAAAAAGTTTATGAAGTAAGGTGGGTTTTAACACTTTCATATGTCTGATCATTTCTTGCCAGGTATACAATTTCCCTAAATGGGTATTCGTCATTCCGTTAATCAAAAATCACCCTGTAACGACGCAAAAACAATAATAGATCCTAACAAGGTTCGAAAAGTGGTTAGTGTTTGGGTTAGGATGGGTAATGGACATTTCTTTTTTGAAGGCTTCTCTATTTATTAGCGCGCTTGCTTCTCTGTTCTTTGTTCTTGGTTTATTCTGAGATATATCTTCAAAAGTTTTTATTTCCTGTTGTACTGAATGTTACCATGTTGGCTATGGGGATATTGGGCTAGAAAAACATATGTGTTCAGCTTTTGAGTGGATTTTTTGAATAGTTTCCCCGGCATTACATGCTGTTCTTGTGAGCATGTAAGCATTGCGAAATTAGTGTTGGCTTCTTTGGTGGTTCTACTCGCTACGTTCAAGAATTCCCAATATATTTTTAATGGTGTTGAAATTAGTTCGATAAAACACTGATGGCTGACCTTATCAAGACATGGAAGTTTTTTTCGAAATCAAATAGAACTTCTGGTTAGATAAAAAGTTTATTTTAACGGTTTCTTCAGTTCACTTTGATAATTCAAGATCATAATATCATTCCTTAGTTACGAGACACCGCGTGGGACAATTGGCTGGAACTGAATATTATGTAGGATTATCTTCTTTGCTGACAGTAAACGCTCTCACATTCAAAAGAAAGTTTCATTAGCTCTTGCTTGGATAACTTGTGGAGCAAAAATAGAACCGTGAAACTAATTTTTGGGATTGTTCTTCTGTCTGTCCTTTGCGCTCTACCTGTTTCAACATTTTGTAGTTTTGTTTCTCTCAAGAGTCGTACAACGAGGAAATATATACTACTCCACATTCACAACATACTCTCTCTCTCTCTTTTGATTTATTCTTCATATCAACTGATAGCAGATACATACGAAAGTTTGAAGGATTAACTTCATGCTGGCTAGTGTTTATTTTCAAGCATTCTGAAAGCTTCTTTGCTTCGGTTTTAATCAGTCCTTCATAGACTTTTATCTCCAATCCTTCCTGTTTTTATAGCTATTTCATTATTATTGCTTGAATCCATAAGATGTGAATTATTGAACGCGTCACCGTTGATAATTGTTTAAAAGTTTTAATGACTTATCAACCTTTTCGATGAAACACTTTTTTTGCCCAGCTGCTGAGATTGAGCATTTTCCTCGTTTCAATGGACATATCAGGTTTTTGACAGCAGCTATCAGTATCAAGCTCTCTCTTCTTTCGTAAACTTTTCATAAACTTTAGTCACGATTAAACTTGCTGTTTTATTCAAAACAACTCAATGCAGCTGCTGCTTATTGCTCACCTGATTGACCAGAACTTTGTTCTCTTAATCTGAGACTTCGATGAGTTCTGACAAAACCAATTTTTTACCTTCTTTTAGATGGTGCACTTTTGATGATCTTTTTCTCATATGATTCTTGTTGTTACTTTTTATTTTTATCTTTTGTACAAATCTTCTTCCAGTCTCATCCTTTTTTTTTAAAACAAGTTGGATTCGTTTATTGTCTTCTTTCAATGTTTCATGCCTTCTCGATTTCTAAATGATCTTCTTAAGATGCCAAACACTACGAATGGTGTTCTCTTTTACAACCCTGATGCAAGCAATGCAGAGCAAGAACATAAGCATGAGGATGACAAAACGAAGAACAACAAATTAATGCATGAAATGGTAGAACAGCTGAAGAATTGTACCTTGAGTTAGTTTTTTACCTTTCTAAATCATTGGAAAAAGACTCAACATCATGAGAATTTTTACAATAGAGTTATGTAGCTTCTTATTACATGTTCAGAGATAAGGAGCGAAATGAAAGACGATGAAATCAAAAGTTTAAGTAACGAACGGTTTTATAATGAGGTTATACTCTGAAAATGAGACGTTTGTATACGAAAGATTAATTGAAGAAAGCAAACCCTAGAAATATATCAGAAATGCAAAGTTTAGCAAAGAATCAGAAAGGTTGTTTTCATTCTCTTATCATGCTGTTTCGAAGTCGAGTAATCTCAGATACTTGTGAAAATAGATTGAAATTGATGAACAACTCTAATGAAAGATGCCGTAGCACTCCTAATCGGGTGTCCAATTGCTTCGAAGAAGAGGACGAACCCGATTTTGAGAAATTGCAACGAATGCATTTTTGCCCAAATCACAACTTTGATTTATCGTCAGTGTTAAGGTGAGAGCTCAAGGCTCAGTCGTTCATTCTCCACGCTAGAACTCTAAACGTTATTCCTTAAGGGACAAACACTTATCCTCGAACTTGCGACAAAATTTGATAATGATAAAAGATGATCAGGTGTCAAATGATCCTCTGCTATGTTCGACGAGTTTGCTTGATTTTCTTGGCTTAATTTCTCTGTTCGTCTAGAAACTAATAACAAAAACAAGATTGTTCGTATTGAAACATATTCAAATCAGAAAGCTCAAATTCAAAAAGGTTATTGGAATTAAAGATTTTAGTAAATGCTTCAGGTCAAGCAGCTATGGTTCAAAAGGGTAACCTGGGTAAGACACCTATAGATGTTGTTATAGTGTTTTTAGACTAGTCAGAATAGTTATTTGGATTCATCAAACATGTTCTAACTCTTATGCTTCTTATTTTCAGAATCTGTTGATAGCGAAGTATTTGATAATGGTCCCTTTAAACACTCTTACGCTATGGGCAACTACAGTGATCACCATGTTACATCTCCTTTTGAGCTCTCTACTACACCGATAGAAGTGAACGAAAGTAGATTGCACAGAACTATTGAAATTCAAAATAGGTATGCCAACTCTTTTCAAGTTAATGAAACTCTCTATACCTATATAATACCGATGTTATCCTGTATTTATTTCCTTATTAATTGATCTGTATTTTTCTCTATATAGGCAAACAGTTCGGCGACAGTCTTGCACGTGAGTTGTTTGTTGTAATTTCGTACCAACGTATTTAGCCAAGCAATTACTCTTAGTATTAGTGGCAGACTCATAGAATGGTTGTCTTAGCTGATTCCTTTCTTTCTTCCACATTTTCCATATCATTAATGAGGCTTCCCCTTTTATTAAAAGATATATAATATTTGAAATGTTTTGCTGTGTGCTCCTACTGGTTTTGTTATCCAGAAGATGCCATATAAGAAGTCGCTTTTTTGAATTACACACCAAATCTGTAGAGATAAAGTAAAGCCCAGCAACACCATATCTTCATTTTCATATTTTTTCTTGTCTGAGTACTCCCATCTTCCATGTCTCGTACAATTTTGATCTACGGGCTGTAAGTTTATTTTTTATGAACGATCGATCTATCCCAACTAGTTGCACATTCCTCACATCAAACTTTCACATATATTAACTTAAAAATATACGTTTGTGGAATTACTGATTTCAGAGCTCGATTGGAATCGCAGAATGATACATGCTTGTCTCCAAAGAGCGTATCCAGTGTTGGAGCTGGTCCTTTCCTTGAAGAACCCGAGCCACGATGCAAGAGCCCCCAACTTGTTCAAATGCATACATTCAGGTCTGATAATCATGCAATTCTCTCCAAGTCGAAGAAACTATTTTTAGAGATGCCGTTGATGTTAACTATCAAAGAATGGCTATTACAGGAGAAGAATTGAGTGGAGTAAGTTGATTATTTGTTTCAGCTATTAACCACAAGATGTAGTTATAACCATAAGAAATCAGGAAGATCATGTGCATTGAATCCTCATAGTATTTTGTAACGACTTGTCTCCACATAAGTCTTCGAATAAACACAACCATTTCAAAGACTATCAGCATAATATTTTTGATTTCAGGTTCCGTTGGAGGATTTGAAAGAAGCTGCCCATCAATTGATTGAAGCTATGAGTTTGCGGTGTGAATATATGGACTTAATAGGAAATCAATTTCCTGCAACAACTAAATGTTTCTTAACTGGAGTGTATCCAAATGGCTTACCCAAATACAGAAAGAAAAATACACTGAGCAGTAAGTTCACTCTTGCCTATGGTTTTTTAGACTGAAAATCTTCTCTGTTTTCAAATGCTTTTCGTATCAAAAGAGTTAAAATCGAAACTTGAAAATGATAGAGGCTGATATATAACTTTCATACCTGGACTTCTGACTAGCGACTATGGTACCTTATTTTCTTCAGATAACGAATTGTGTAGGTTATCTATTACCCTCTTTTGATCTTCTACCTCTGTCTACTTCTATTCAAGCTTTTGAGATTCTTTCTATCTATGTGTATTTGTGAAATAGTTCGTTATGTGATAGTCTACTTATTTATCGAACAGTTTCGAGCTGTTCCTGCCTCGAATCCGATTAGCTTCTTCACTGTACTTCTTGATCTTGACTTTGGGGGTTGTAAGACATACATATGAAGTATTGAGATAATCTTTGAACCGGGTAATTTCTCTTCTGTTTTTGCACGGCTCTGAGACAAATTCCAGGAATTGCTGCTTATTTGCATCCATTGTTTTCTAATTTGAGTTATCGTTTAGAGAAGCCATTGAAAGAGGACCAGTCAGAATTGATTCTCGGTAATCAGGACTGAATTTCTTAACGAAATAACTGTTGAATTTTTGCTTACTCATAACCTAACCCAATTTTTCCTTTTTATGTTTCCTTCTTTCTGAATGTGTTTTACTCTACCTCTGATATCATTTTCTTTCATCTTCTCAAAGAATGCATGTGTGATCTCATAATCAGCAGTCTATCAGATTCACTCACAATAGGTTTTTTTTTCATTCAGAGAAGGTTAATCCTATCCCTTCCCTCAATTGCACTCACATTGTTTGATGATTTTTTTACTGATTCTCTTTCAGTATCCATGTTTCATTAGCTCTTATTGTTTAGGTGCCAGTACATCTTTTAATCCACCTAAAGCACCAGAAGATCATTGGGGACTACTTGATGAACTGCCCAAGTTTGAAAAAACTTATACATTGAGAAGAAATCTTGGCGTGGTAAGCTTCAAGATTGATGATATAAATGTTAACTCTTTTTGTAGATCGAAATTTGTGATGAAACTGGAAATATTGCAGAACAATTCAGCAGATATTATATCACGAAGGAAAAGTTTTTGTCTGACTCTGAGCGTCTCACTCAAATGATTGTGGATGGACCTTTGTAAAAAGTTTTGATATCCTGCCATTCTTAAGACAACTTTCCAGGAAATCCTTTTGCTATCGTCGGTTGTCTTATCTACAAAACAAGTTCCAGCTTCATGTTCTTTTGAACGAACTTCGTGAGCTCCACGAACAGAAGAAAATATCTCATAGAGATTTTTACAACATTCGCAAAGTAGATACTCACATACATGCTGCTTCTTCAATGAATCAGAAGCATCTTCTCCGTTTCATCAAGAAGAAGATAAAAATGGAGGCTGATACTGTAGTTCTAGAAAAGGTATGTTTCTCTTTTTGTTATTTTAAACATTTGTTTCTTTTCCAGGATAGTAAGCCAGTCACAATGCGTGAAGTTTTTGAAGCGATCGGCATCGATGCCTATGATTTATCAGTAGACATGCTTGATGTTCATGCTGATAGAAATACTTTCCATCGTTTCGATAAATTCAATACTAAGTAAGAACCGAAAACGAGATTTTTTAATTGTTTTGAAAAATATTAGGTACAATCCTGTAGGAGAATCTACTCTTCGTGAAATTTTCATTAAAACAGACAACTACGTTAAAGGAAAATATTTTGCTGAAGTTCTGAAAGAAGTCTTGTCTGACTTGGAAGAATCGAAATATCAGCAAGCTGAACCACGTCTTTCGATTTATGGCAGAAGCAAGGTTTGCATGAACTTGATTTAACTTATATATTTTTTTCTTCTAGGATGAATGGGACAAACTCGCAGGATGGGCCCTCAATAACGATGTTTGGTCCCCTAATGTCAGATGGTTGATCCAAATACCTAGACTATAGTAAGTTCTAGTTCAATATATGTGTAATCAATAAGCAGCTAAAATCCTAAATCTTGGCAAATCTTTGAAACTTACTTCATCATTTCAGTGATATCTACAAATCCAAAAACATGATAAAGAACTTCGATGAAATTTTAGATAACATATTTACCCCATTGTTCGAGGTTGCCCAAGTTCACATACATTAACAAAACAATTCTGCTCTCAGGTTACAAATGATCCTTCAACCCATCCAGATTTGTATCGGTTCCTCCAACAAGTGTCTGGTATCGATTCAGTCGATGATGAGTCAAAGCACGAATTTGTTAATGTTCGTTTCTTGACTATATTTTTCTCAACTTTTCTACTGCAGTTTGATCGTTCCACTCCTAGTCCTCCTGATTATAAAGACTCTGAGAATCCTCCATATAACTACTATCTGTTCTACATGTATGCAAATATCTGTGCGCTCAATGCATTGAGAAGGTTACAAACTGAAGAGTGTTTCGAAGAATGCTTTAATTTTCAGAGAACGAGGAATGTGTACTTTCTCTCTTCGTCCTCATTGCGGTGAAGCTGGCCATGTTAACCACCTACTAACCGGATATCTAACTAGTGAAAGTATAGCTCATGGAATTTTACTTCGCAAAGTAAGAATAACGCTCATGTTATCCAACTCGATCTTTCCTATTTAGGTGCCAGTACTTCAATATTTATTCTACCTAACTCAAACGGGTATCGCCATGTCACCACTTTCCAACAATTCTCTGTTCATTAGCTATCAGCGTAATCCTCTACCAGAATACCTTCAGAAGGTTCCTACTTTCTCATTCAGTAAACTATTAAACAGTTTTAAGGGTTTGAATGTTTCATTATCAACTGATGATCCTCTACAGTTCCATTACACTAAGGAAGCTCTCATGGAAGAATACTCCATAGCTGCTCAAGTGAAATATACTCAAATTACCTTGAATCACAAAAAAATATTAAGGTGTGGAAACTAAGCTCTTGTGACATGTGCGAGTTAGCTCGAAACAGTGTGCTTCAAAGTGGGTTTGAAGATAAGGTAAATATTGATGGTTTTCACCGGAACATTTGTTGTTTTCTAGGTTAAAGTTCACTGGTTGGGACCAAACTACAAGGAAGAAGGAGTGATGGGTAATGATATAAATAGAACAAATGTACCGGATATCAGAGTATCATTCCGTCATGAAGCTTTAGTGGATGAGCTTTGCAATCTATTTAGAGTTCAAGATTTGAAGGTCAACGACGAAACAGAAGAATAGGTGTTTGTATTAGAACTTCTGTACCGACTGTAATGTATCATTTAGTTTTTGTAGTTTGATTTGTTCGGTTTCTTATGTTCATTCCTGGTAACTTATATTTGATAAAATGCGAAAGGGGTTAATGTTTTTTCTCGAGAACTCAATGGTTTCGTGTCCTCAAAATCTTTCTTTTTTCTTGCTTTACTTCATTGTTGTCCCACTATCAGAGAAGAGCTAGGTTTTTGATATTGTTTATTAAGAACATCAAGATTTACGTGAAACTCTTGTTTAATTCAGATTGAAATAAATAGTTTTTCAAAGATGATATTTCGCATTGAAAGGTCTACCCGTCTACTAGCAAGCGAGAGTCGAACCGGGTATGATAATAGTTTTTAATCCTTTAAGTTATTATTATTATTATTATTATTACTATGTTCACTATATCAAGCAGTTAAAGCTTTTTTGATCAGCCCTGGAAAAGGTCAGCGTCATCATTCCACCAATCACAGTTGTTTCCCAAATGATGTAGTACGTATCCAAGTTCGTGGAAGAAATCTCTTTCAGAATACTCCTTATTCGTTATCGTTTTCAGCATACAAACAATGTAAACAATTACCTTATTCACTGTGACTGCCATTGAAAGACCGTTATCGAGACGGACAAGCATAGCTGCGCTTCCGGGCATCCTGCCATCGTGTTGCCAACCGTTAAAGCCCATTATGTTAAGTGACCATCCCAGACCTGTGATAATCAGTGTAACAATAAACATCGAACCCAAACCATAAGTATCGTTAGAAGCAACTGAAGGTATAGCCCACTCTCTAATTGAACTCTCACTCAAAATATCTGGTCTTATAGGAAATCCATCAACTCGCGTCTATAGCAATATTAAAGATGTCATAAGCTCTCAACTTGCCATAAACATTAGTAATTGTATTGGACTGGCTATCCAACCACCCCAAGGTCCAATACGGTCTGGTGGTAACATTTCGTATGGATTAAACCCAATTCCGTTTCCACTCATGTAATAAAGAACTTCTCTCCTAGAAACAAGAACCATGAGATCAAATGTGACAAAATAATTTTTAGTATTTGAACAGGCTCAGAAGGATTGCATTCGAAACTCACGGAGCTCGGTCACTGATTGTTGGACGCGCAACTTGAATATCGAAAACTCCAGCTGGGTTGAAGATATTCTTCTTCACGAAGTTTTCATAGTTCATTTTTGAAAAGTGTTCGATAATGAAGCCTTAACCATCAATAAGTAATTGTGAAGTGAAAGGTAAAAACCAAGGCATTGGTATCCGAAGTTAGAATAAATCCACATTGTTCCAGGTTTATAATCCAGGGGAATGTTTTCCAAAACGTACTTGATCAGTTCTTTGGTTGTCATTTGTGGTTGTATCCATGCTGCGTCAGAAGCCAAATTATCCCAACCACCTGTATGCAATATTTAATGAAGACAAAAACGATTTTATTACCCGAAGAATGTTCCAGTAAGTTTCTCACTGTTACATCAGTAACATATCGCTTATATGACCTAATAGAAGGGAACTCACTTCCTGAAAACAACTACAATACTTATTTCATGAACGAAACGTACCTAGTAATCCTGCTCTGCCCCAAACTTTATCATCTAGACTAAACAATCCTTGGTCAACAAGGAGCATCACGCTAGATGCAGTAACTGGCTTTGATACAGATCCGACCCTTAAAGTCATGCAGTTAAGATGAACTTTAAGCTTTCTTACCTGAACTGATGGTTTGGAGTAACTACTTCTTCCTCTCTAACATCGGCGAAACCGAACCCTGAACAAAATTAGATCACAGTACATGACTAGCCTGTACAATTTACCAGCTGCAAACTTCAATCTTTCCTGTTTTGAAATTGCTATTGAGAGTCCAGGTATATTCAGATCTTTCATGAAATGCTCTACTCGGCGGACCAAGAAATCCATTTGATTTTCCTTCAATAGTTCCGGTGATCCTTTCAAATAACGAACAGGAATTTGCCTTAAGGAACTGGATGAATAGCTTTACCATCAGTATTTTTACTTGTCTTCCCAAATTGGAGATGGGTTTGGATATCGATTACTATTCAAATCGCTCCAGAGCACTACATATTGAAGCTGACCGAAAGAATCCATGTAATGTGATATTTGTCTTGGTATAACTCTTGGTTCCCTTTGATAACTTCTATAATTAATCCAGTTAACTGTTTGTTCTATATAGGCCATCAAACCTGTACATTGCTTGGAGATCAGTCCCACGAGCTATGGTACTTCTATGACCAGGCCTGTTCTCCCAAATACCCGTGCATAGAACCTGTAATTTTTTATTCATTATTTAGGATTTCAGGTCCCTATAACTTTTATCATTAGCACTCATGCCGTAAAGAAACGCATTCATCAGGATTTGAAGCAAAAAACCGCTTTTCAAAATATCATCGGCAGCGCTCAATGACATATTTCCGGTTGTTGACGAAATTTCGATCGTTTTTGAGTGAGACTTCTAACGTTCTTTCTTCTTTCTCACTCAAGGCTTGCTCATCCACTCTTTCTCTCATCCAAAACTTCGACCATGTGTATCAAAAGGATAGATTGTGCGAGCATTTCTATATTTGCCTTTGTTCAAAAGGAAATGATACATGGAATAGCCAAGCATTGGCTAGCCTTTCTTTGAAGACTCTGCAGCACAACTACATCATTTCAGACACTGGATGCATCCGAACAAATATATTATTACAGTCATCTGTTTGTGAAAACATTTTTGTTTGAATTAACGAACCTGTCGACGATTGCTGAAGACGCGAAAAGAAATGGCCACATAACCTCTTTGAGTTAACAACTTGTCTTTCTGCATACAAGCTTCGAACGAAAGTCCATAATGGGCTTCATACTGAGTTTTTGAACTAACGGACGGTTTTTGCCATACTCCAATGTACCTTCAAGCAAATACTCAGTTTTTCTTTTTCAGAAATCTTTCTTACTTCCCTTTTCCGGCTTCAGACCATCCACAAAGATAAGTTAAACGAAAACCATTCTTTTCAAAATATTGTCGTTGGGTTTCAGAGTGTGGAGACCCAGGAAACCATATCTACAACGAACTTCTACATGTTTCAACAGAAAGAATAATGCCTGAGTTTCAGTTCCCGGAACTTTCTCCCAATATGTTGTAAAACTGATTGTTCCTGGATTCTCTTCTTGTCCACAAACTTGAGTGAGGGCAAGATCTCTCATCTCGTTTTCTCTCAAATTGTAAGGTCAGTTTTTTTCTACACTGAACCGATATTTACCTAACTGATTTAACGAGATCGTCGTATGACATTGGCCCAGGCTTGATGAAAACTGGACCCGTGTACTTGTGCATGATAGCATAGTAATTAACACCTTCAACAATAGATCAACTGATCATGTATGAAAATATTACCTCCATTTGCCAGGTAATACCCCATGGAAACTAAACGGCCACCATAATTCAATGATATGGCTAGAACATTGTCAACCAAGCTTTCATTACCTTAATGATTTTTTTCATATAGAACTAAATTTTGGAGGTACCAGCTGTTAAAACCCAATCCTGCTCATTTGGGGCCGGCGGATGTACTACCTGAGAAGTAGTGTTTAAAAATAGAATATACAAATGGTATAAAAAACCTGTAAACTGTTTCGGGAACCAGCAGAAAAGCCTCCCTGTATAGAATCCATTCCTGAAAATCATGTAGCCGTCAACTATCCAGAAAAACGGAAAGACTACCAGGTGGAGGATCACTGTACTGTCCGAAAGGTGTTTTCAGCATCGAAACGGTTCCATTCAGACTATCTAGAACTCGCTGAGGAGCAGTATATGGATAACTTAAGTGAACTCTCTTGTTTGGAGACTTTAACTGAACAAACTAACCCATGTATAGTTGGACTCCTCAAGTAATGTTGAGTGACTACATTTAAATAGTTATATTCTGCCAGGTTAAAGTTTATACAAAAGCTAACGAAAAAGACCAAAACTCGCAATGTGGCCATCACCTAAAGCGTTGAAAAAGTAAGAGAAATTGAAAAATAAGTTCATTAGTTTTAGAAGCAATCGTCATCCAACTACCACAAGGCACTAAGGAAAGACGGACATATCCAGCTTTTGACCACACCTACCACTGAAACACTCGTTAAACAAACAAGCCTCCTTCTCTCTTTGTTGTCAACATTTTTCGACAGACTGAGAACTGTGGGGAAAGAAAAATTATCAAGATTCTTACTGATTCCTTCATTTCATGATATCACGAAAATATCGTTTAGAGACCAGTTAGATAAAGTAAAACGTGCGTAAGAACTCATAGCTTCCGATTCAAAAAAGTTTCATTTGAATCCATTAGGCAAACAAACGTTGTGAGAATAGAGAAAACGCTTGGAAACTTTTGAAACAAACATAAAAAAAAGTTTAAGCTCCTAAGGGCGAATGGAAAATTCAAAAGAAAAAACAGTTCGATGACCAATGGGCTCTTCTTTTATGTTCAGGTTTTCTTTCCTTTTTGCTTACGAAGTTCTTCAAATTCTCTCACAATCGTAGATTCCAATGAAATCTATTCGCACCAATAGTGAGGAAAAGTTATTTTTCGACTATTTGTGATTGTTTCAAAACATAAACAACTAATTTCTCTACCATACTTGTTCTCTTTTCCTAATGGGTTCTTGACATATAGACAACTTGCAAGAATAACCAATAGGTGGTATCAGAATGTAATCGTTTTCAAACTGGGCGTATTTGAAGAAAACTGAACTGCAGTATATATTATGTAGTACGTTTGGAGTATAACAATTGTATGGTTACCATAATATTAATCGTAGGGTTCCACGATTGACCCGCGGACCCGACCATACTCGGCTAAACACGGAAAAGAAGAGAAATCTCAAACTTGAAGAATCAAGAAAACTCATTTTTCGAGCCGATGCAGAACTGTAAGGTGACCTTGATGTTGTAACCAATGGTTACACGACCGATACTGAAACCCACGTGAAGAATGAAAAACGTTAACCACTGCTCCAGTTGGTTAGATGATTGTAAATGATTGAACAACCCCTACAGTTTATATGTAAGCAGTGTTCGACTTAACGGTTTCCCTGCTCGAACCTAACTGTCCTAACTTTTTTGGAATTCAGCCGTCTTCGCAGGCCTTTCCGTTGATTTACTCAGCATATTCATGTTATTAACACAGTAATATTTTGAATCCCTACTTCTTAGCTTTTTTTCCATTTCTTATAGTTACTTCTTCGTGCACATTATCGTTCCCTGAGTTTGTAGTTTCAAGGCTTTTTGATCAAATACGTACGTAACGCTAAGTTCTTTTTCTTGTTGAGTACGATCCCATCGCAGTGTCATATCGTTTTGTTGTTTGTATGTGTATGGATGGAAACGGATTTACCTCACACATCATTCAAATGTTGCTCGTCACTAGGAGTCTATCTCTGCCCGCAGTTTCAAACTTCAACTGACTCTTTAGTCCTCTTCACGATCTTCAAATGAAGAACTGATGTCTGAAGTATAACCTTCAATTCAGTTGTTCAGCAAACTTCATCAGGTGCTATCCTATCCGACTTGACTTGAATAACAGGCGCTGGATAGTTTCCATATAGCAACAGCAAAATATGGTTGTCTGAATCGAAATCATTGGTTGAGTAGAAAGTAGAACACAAGTCGTTTAGTTGTTTAGACCTCTAAGTTGTTATTGTTCTCGTTGTATAATTTTGTTGTATTGATGACCCTGCGGCATCTCAGTGTTTTTTTTTTTGCACAATAATTTATTTAATTTTCTTCCAACCTTGCTTTCTCACAAGTGTATTGTACATAACAATATTTCGTTCGTCTGATTCCTATCACACTTTGAATAATGTTTTGATCCAAGTTTTTAAGAACAGCAGAGATAATTGGTGTGGAGCGAAGAGTTTTTTTAAAATGACTCGCGTGAACTTCTCATATTTTGCCAAAACCAACCATACTGCATGAAACGTGACTTCCGAACCTATCGCAATACTGAATTATAATGGTTTTTAATCTTCATTCACGCATTGATTCCGAGCACGACCGTTCGACTGTTTCAACGTGTTAGAAAAATGAAAAACATGTAAACCACCGGCTCAAGCGCGTCAGTGAGTGAAAATGAATGAACGACCGCACTGAGATGATGATGGCGACATTTTATGACAGTTGAAATAAATGAGGGCTACACCCAATCAGTCTTTTACTCAGCAATAATGGTCATCACGTTAATCACTATAATATCAATGATGGATGGAATTGAACACCTACCGTCTTCTCCCTTTTCGTTGAGTAAAACGTTTAACGTTCGTGTGTTTCTTTTGAAAGACTGATTGTGTGTAGCCCAACATTCATCTCAACTACTTCACGCTGCATTCGTTGTGCTAGTATACCTGTTTTGTGGTTTCTCTCATCAGTTAAACTTTGAACAAGCTTTCTATTATTGAACAGACCATTGAAATTAGTTCATTTGGCCATATTAAAACGCTTCTGTCGCAAGAATACTCTGCCCAAGCACCACAGCTACACTTTTCTCATGTGCCGCTTAAATGAAACACGTGAGCATGTGATCGTTCTTTGAGTTTGTAGTTTCGTTTCGGAGTTTTGTTGTTTTGTTTCGTAGTTTAGTTGTTTACTTCTTGTTTGTTTGTTATCCTTTTGGCTAATCTGCCCTAACTGACAACTTACTTGATTATCGATTGGTCACAAAGGTTGTTCCCCTATCGCTCACCTCGTGCTATTGTTTCATCGTTACTCAGCTCTTATAGCATTTCAATGTTAGTTAGATCTTTACTTCCATAACTCTCATAGACCTACTTGATACTTGATGTTCCTTACGTATAATGCCTGAGATAGGGTGAACCTTGTGTTCACTCGTGTTTGCTGGGAGAGAGCACTTCCCTTTTATCCTTCGCTTCTTTAGTTCCTGTGAGCTCCTAACTTGTGGTATTGTACTCCTCCTTATCGTATTTGTGTGATTCTTGGATAGTTCTATATCCAATCAGAAATGATAACCTTCGTTCTCAGCTAGATATCCCTTGTTGTACTGTTTCTCATCTCTTAACAGAGTTTCATTGTTGATTAACTAACATCACTTTACTGTTCGTTGAATTGTCAGTTACTGAACTCTACTACTACTTGTTACTTGTTGTTGCTTACTTATACTTCTATGTTTCATTCATTCGATGTCTTACAGGTTACTCACAAGTACTGATCATTCACAAGATAGGGCGATACCCGATGACAACGCTAGCTGATGCATTGAAATGGTGGATGAAGCTGATAACAATATCAGGTAAATGTTATAAACAGTTTTATTATAATAATTATTTATTTACAGTACAAGTACACCAAGAACGAGGAGAACCGTATAACATCCTCCTAACGTACTCGGAGGCTACCAAGAGCCAAGTATCGTTAGGAGAAGGGGAGGGGAAAGCTTTCTTTTTTGAAAGTTTTCCTCTCCCAAGGTGGAGGAGTGATCCTCCCCACAATCAGGGGGTAGTTACGGAAAGGGTTGAGACAGGGGGGCATCGCCATTTTTTTCAAAATTTTTTTAAAAATTTCTCTAAAACCCTCCCGTCCTTGTGCCAGACTCTTTCTCTCACTCACACTGCCCTTCCGATGGAGATCTGAGTCAAGAGTCTGGCAACTCATGGACGGTCAGGGTATATAACACGCTGACTCAGATCTCCGATGATTGGTACCTGAAATTAGAAAGAATGAGTATGGTAGAAATGTATATAGGGGTCACCCCCCTTTGGAAACGGGGGTGACCGGAACTTACTATTTGCACTCTCGTAGAAGGATCCTTGACAGGGCCGGGAGTCGAACCAACCACTTCCTTGTACGAATGACCAACTAACCTCTTGGCTATCCTTCCACATTTACTTCATATCATTGGATATATATGGAGGATGAAATTGGAAAAAATGGCCAAAAAAAAGGGAAAATTTCTGAGAAAAATGGTGTGTTATACCACTTTCCTCGCGGAAGGTTCACGCGAACTCAGACATCGGTTGCAGTAGGAGGCCCATCCTGAGCCTCTTGCTACTTCGTTCGGAAAACGATTATAACCAATTAATCAAATAATTAAACTTACCTCATGTATTGAATAATGTTGTGTCGTGTCTATACTCATGGTTCAACGCGATTCCTCCTCCTTCCCTGAGTTAAACTTATCAAACCAATCGAACAGCCATCAGGAAACCGTATAAAGATATAAGAAATGAGATGAGCGACTCAATCTCCACCAGTTCCCTTCAGAGAAGCTTCATGAACTATGGAGGGAATTATGAGAGAACGAGTCGCTCAAACCGTAACTATGAGGAAGTGGAGAATACAGATGTCTGAAAGGATGTTGGTTATAGACTGTCAAAGTAGCAGCTTACTTGTTCAGGTACACAGGCCCCTGTCATTCTTTCGCAATTCTTGTGGAATGTGACATATCCTGATAACTTCGAATTAAGGATGATGCAAGTAAAGAAGGTTCCAGTCACTGTCAATACACGTCGGAAGCAGATAGTACACGAACAACAAGAATCAAAACAGAATTGAAGAAGAAAGTGAATGAGAAACTCGAGGCTCACAGATACATGGATCTGTTGGTTTCTAGCAGTATAGGATTAAAACGTGAAAACACGAACATAAAGCCTTAACTGCGAAGTTGAACAGTGAACATCTGAAACATGAAACTCAAGAACACGAGTAATAACTGAGTAATCGGTAATCGATAATCGAGTAGGTTAGCAATTGAGGCAAGAATTGCCAGAAGAATAACAACAGAACATGAGCATGAACAACTAAACTACAAAACTAAACTCCAAACTCAGAGAACGATCGACGGCGTAAAAACACAGGTAACAATAGTTAACCAGAGGGTGATTGGTTCCTCCACCAAGCTGACTGAACGAACGCACGGACAAACGAGGAACATTCTTCATAATTGAGAACATGGAATAGAATCACTGAGAAATCTGAACAAAAACACAATCTCTATGGAATTGTAGAAGTATAACGCACATTCTGACTTCAGATCAACATGCGCTTCAGCCTAACATCACTTAATTAATGAATATTATTAAACTTGAAATGATACCTTTTAATGGTTACCCAAATGAAGATTGTGTGATTCTGAACTTCCTCTCCTTCGATCCATAGTTCGTGCGAGATAGTGAGTAACCTGAACAATCAACAATCATAACAATACAAAGTGCCAACCATACACCCATCATATCTGCACAGCAACAAACGTGATGCGAACTCAAAAAGAATTTGATACTCAATGACTTATCAAACTAATCAAAGTATTATAAAAGAGAGTCAACTCATAATAATATACAACCCAAGGTTTAAAAAATAAATTTTATTTCTCAAGCAGCGATAACAAAGCTTTTAACTACATCAAAACAAGCAGGAAATTACGGCAGATTCATTGATTTTTTTAAACATGAGTCCGTCAGGAACAATCGCTGAACAGAAGCAAGTTACTCAAAGCTGTCGTCCACGATGTGTTACCCTTATGGGGCAGTCTAAGCTATGAACTCGGGCTCATTTCTTTGATTTGGGTTTTCGCCATACCAACCTTGAAACAGAATGATTTTCAAATGTTTCAGGAAGTCAAAAGTCAACGAACACTACCAGGACAGAAAAGCTTATTAAACAACAAACGACAAAAGTTCATTGGCTGAAGGCATTGCAGATAACATTTCTGAAACTGAATCAACTTTCCTGAATGGCAACAAGTCTGCTATGCTACGAAGTTCAGCACTCATTCTCTATCCCATTCACGCTTTTGATCTCTCACTCTCTTCTTAATCTATCACTTTCTATGTGAGCTTCTTTTGAAATCTAGCCGAGACAAGAAACCTCAAAGACTGTCTGTTTATTTGCTAATCGACCTGAGATCTTATGGATGAATCTCTCTTGACACTTCATAACAAAATGGATAGATCTATACCTGAAAGGAAGAGAGAAGCATAGAAACCAACATCAACAAAGTAACCTGTATGTTCTTGCTCTTCGATGTGATACTATTCATGCAGCTGCAACCGCAAACACATGGCTTATCAAAGAGCCAATAAGAGTCATCCATATTCCTGAATAAAGATAATCTAAGTAGCGAACTTCAGGAGTAGCTCCTGAGTCGACCAGAAGAACGCACACTGGACAAAACACGTTATTCCAAGCGGAGAAGGAGGAAGAAACAATTCACTGATAAACCTAAACAAAACCATATTCGTTGACTGGTTGCAGAACTAAAACCAAACTCTTATTACATCATGAATATCATTGAATTCACATAGTTCATACACAAAAGAGCTTCACTAGAACAATTACTAGGATTAAACATAGAATGATGCTCACCAATGATTATCGTAACAATGATGGAGTCCTTCTGAACATGTTGCACTGCTCAGACCTATGGCCCTTCATCATAAACACTAACCTGAATTATCAACAATGATTTGATTCACAAACAAACGAAAAACATACCTTGATTTGGAAAGCATTGAGAGATATCTGAAAGTTCTTGCGGCTCGCGTGATACATTGAAGATTGAACATCTTCGTCTCTGTCTTTCTAAGAAAGAATTACGAAAACCTGCAGAAAAATAAAAATTCTAAAAGAAACACAAACTCGAAAAGCACGACTGCGAGAAACTCAAGGATTACACGAATTGACCCTGAAACGATGTAGCATATTGCATAAACGAATTAAGCAACGTGAAATCGTTAACTATGCATAATTATAAAGGAAATAATACTTAAAGATAATACAAAAACATTCAAGCGAAGTAAAACAAAGCAAAGAACTCATGCAACGCGCTCACAGTATGATATTTCGTAATTTCGAAAGGAAAACATAGAATTGGAAAAAGAGCATTACGTATAGTCAGAAATCAATTGAAATCGAACAAGCATGTTAACTATCATAATTAAAGGAACAAACCATTCAAAAGATATCGGGAAACGGATTGATCTCAAGAAAGTTATGACAGTTAGAAGAGTGGACCGAGAACGCCGCTCACTCAACAACGCTAAATAGAAAATGGAAAGCTAACAAGAAAATCATTTTTAACAGAAAAGCATAACGATGCGATCGTTCATTCATTTTCAACTATCTGACGCGCTTACACGGTCGTTCACGTGTTTCATTCCTACGGCGCGTGTAAAAAGTAAAGCGGTGGTGCATAGGCATCAAGATCAAAAGGTAAAAGCGTTCTAACTCAGCTCAAAATGAACCAATTTCGATGATTTTTTTTTTCATCGAAAGGTAATTCGGAGCTCTAATTGATGAAATAAGAAATAGGATTAGACTAGCAAAAGTAGATTTATTAAAAGTAAAAAAAAATTTTTCAAACGATCTAACTATTGTTTCTAATAGAACGAGTGTTTAACTAACAATCTGGGTATAATTAACAGTTACTAAGTCAAGAAATAGAGAGAAAACAAAGAGAAAAACAAGGAAAATAAAATCAAAAAATTCAATAAATTCTGTTGAAAACTGGCATAACCTAACCTCCCACAAGGGAACACTTTTAACAAAATTCAGCTCAGACTTTGAAAGAGTTTAGTCTCTCTTAGAGAGACTCTACGTCTTCCAAAATCACGCCAAAAGCGTAGACGTACCAACGTACGCTAGCGTTCAATGACAAAGCAACGACGCAACTTGACACATATTTTCACACGTATCATGTACTTTGCGCGCCGTACATGGTACGCGATGATGCATGTGCGCACGTTCCAATCGCTGCAGGACCAATTAAAACATGCAAACCACAAATTAACCTATTAAATGAATTTTAAAGCTTAATTTTTATGTTTTTATGCTAATTAACGGTCTATAAATATAGTTTAAATAAGAGGAAAGAAGTATAAAATAAGAGGAAGAATCAACAAGCTGTTTGAAAGCAGACAAAGTGGAAAAGAGAAATCTTTCGTTGATCATCCTCTCTTCTTGACTTGATTGAGAAGCATAGAGTTATCAAACGTGGATGATAGAGTTTTCGAACAACTTCTATGAACAACTGGTCAAAAGAAAGAGAAAGTAATGAAGATGAGTCGAACAACTGGGGTACTACATGATATGAATACTCAGAAAGGTCTGCAACGACCTAACCTTTATCTCTTCACCTCAAAGATGTTTCAAAGAACAAAGAGGGAAACTTGAGTAAAATATGTCATTCTGATTGGGACGATCTGTCTGACTCTTCTCTGATACATGATCAATATCGCCTGTTTATGTTCAATACCAAGACCTCATTCACAGAAACTCATCAGTAAGGACTTCTGGAACAAGGAGCTAGTGACATTCGAAACGAGCGACTAACGATGAAAGGCATCTATGGTCATCCATCACGACAAAGAATGAAGATATTCTAGATTATGAGATTCCAGGAGAAATAGAAAAGACATGGCAAGTTCGCTATGGCTGAATGATTAGAGTGGATGCCCTCCAAGCATTTCAGAAGTATAATATAAACAACTGAATACGAAAAAAAACAAAGCACGACCGGTGAAAAGGAGAAAGTGAAACGAAACTTATGTGTAATCATTCTCGCTAGGATCAACTGGAGAAGGAGATTGTCTATGTACACGTGCGGGCTCTACTCCGATGTATGCACCTTACAGCCCACTCAAAACAACCAGTGTGATCCAACAAGAAATTGTAGTTTGACCTAACTATTACTTGTTTATCATATATTATATTAATTATATAACCGCATAGTATAATGGTAGAGTGCTGGTTTATGAAACAAGTATAAGATGAGCAACGCAGCCTTGAGCAACTCCCTTCACAGAAGCTTCATGAGCATTGAAGCGAACTGAAAGAGAACGAGTAACTCAAACTGTAACTATCTGACAATGGCCTTTCCACTTCCTACGTAAGACTCGCTTAACAGCAACGTCTTACGGAAAACGAACATAATCAATTAATCAGATAATTTAAAAAACTTACCTCATATATAGAATATTGTTGTGTCGGGCCTATTCTTATGGTTCAACGCGATTTCTCCTCCTTTCCCGAATCAAACTTATCAAGCCAATCGAACAGCCATCAGGAAACCGTATAAAGGTATATGGAATAAGATGAGCGACTCAATCTCCACCAGTTCCCTTCAGAGAAGCTTCATGGACGATGAAGAGAATTGTGAGAGAACGAGTCGCTCAAACCGTAACTATCTGGAAGATCATTCTCCGAGAAAACCCGTTAGATGCTTCAGAAATCGTGGGAAATTCTAATGTTTCTTCATGCTTCTCCTACGTTGAGTAGCTTCCAATTTTCTGCTCATTCTAATGATACTCCATGTAATAGGATTGTGGCTCCGCTGTTATAATGAGGGAGTGTTGCGTAGTGGAGAATATAGATATCTGAAAGGGTGTTGGTTACAACCAAAAAAACTAAACTCCAAACTCAGAGAACGATCGACGGCGTAAAAACACAGGTAACAATAGTTAACCAGAGGGTGATTGGTTCCTCCACCAAGCTGACTGAACGAACGCACGGACAAACGAGGAACATTCTTCATAATTGAGAACATGGAATAGAATCACTGAGAAATCTGAACAAAAACACAATCTCTATGGAATTGTAGAAGTATAACGCACATTTTGACTTCAGATCAACATGCGCTTCAGCCTAACATCACTTAATTAATGAATATTATTAAACTTGAAATGATACCTTTTAATGGTTACCCAAATGAAGATTGTGTGATTCTGAACTTCCTCTCCTTCGATCCATAGTTCGTGCGAGATAGTGAGTAACCTGAACAATCAACAATCATAACAATACAAAGTGCCAACCATACACCCATCATAGACAAACATAAACAATTTTTTTTGTTAATCATACATTTATGGACGATCAACTTACTTGTTCAAGTGTTAAAAGATAGCTGACTCAGTGGTTACTTAATAACCAACAAAGGAAACAGACAGCATGTGATCGTTTCCTTAATGGTTCTCACGTCGACTCTCTCTTCTCAGTTGAGAATTTGGAATAGGAGTTACTGATGAATCTGAACAAAAGCATGATCGTGAAGAGGCTGCAAAACTATAACTTACATCATCACGTCAAAACTGAGTTTTGAATTCTAAGTCGAACAACATTGAAGAAAACGAGTTGTCTCAACTGGAATTAACTATCGGATTGAACTCTAGAGAATTTGAGAGCAACAGAGAGCTGTACATGGTTCGAATGAGCTCTTCCTGCTCATGGATCTCAGGGAGGTCAGACTATTCTAGCAACATCAATCAGAGCCTCCTCAGATCTTATCGAAGAATATTCCTGTAAAAAGAAGATCATTATGGTACTCCACTTCTCTGAAATAGTTAATTATCCGTGTGTGTATTGCAAGCTACCTGGAGCGTTCTTCCTAGCCGCGAATGAGTAATGGAGTAACTGCTAAATCTGAACAGAACCATAATCGTTAAAAGTTCAAAAAAGTCTACCTAATATCATGAGAACTATGACATATGCCTCGCAGACAACAACCTACTCTCTCCATACGTTGTGAAATCCCTTAAAACCCAATCAATACACAAAAAATCAATAATCATCCTAATGATATAGCCAATGTGGAAACGACGTTCACGTAACTTATCGAGCCATGAAAACTATCTTGGCCTAGAAAGCTGAGCTGTGCAGTAGTTTATTTATTCCCGACTGACTGACGCGCTTTAGCGGTTGGTCAGGTTTTCAATTTCGGAGGCATGTGTAGAAAGTCTAGACTCCAGACTCTGGAGTCCAGAATCTGGAGGTCGTGCTTACGCAGTGCGGTTATAACTTTTTAATGTGACGTACAATGATGTTTTTAGAGTCTAGTAAATTTTAGAGTTCAAATTCTTCTAAATAGTGAGGAAAACAGAGTCTGTAACCGAATCTTAGCTCGGTATAGTTGAGCATGAATTATTTATTAAATTAATTAAGACAACAATCGCAATATTTTACAGAGATTTTGACACTTGTAATGAAAATTTGAGATAAAGCTCTGGTACTTACAGCCTACGCATGCCTTGATCACTGTCTTATGATATTGTAAATGAATGAGTCTTCAGCAAACACATCAAATATATTGAACAACTCCATATCTTCCCGCATTCGTGTAGTTTGGTGCTTAAAAATAATCTTCAAATAGAGACGTTCAGGCATGACTGACCAGTACACAAGTAAACAGACACATTAGATCACCAATTCTTTCAGCATAGTTGTCCAATTTATTATACCTGCAACAATAAGCCTTATGAGAAGTTAACAAAGATCTCACTTGTACAATAAATGTAATTGCTGAAAAACTTTTCCTCGACACTCTCGAATGAAGTTGGATACTTCCGGAGAACAGTTGTCAATATCTGGAAAATAAGTTAAAGCGTTAAAGTTATCGTATACAAACTTGGATTCCACAACAGCAAAGCAATGACAGCCCCTAGCTCCTCTTCTGTTATAGAAATCTCTTTCATATAAATGAATACTTTGAGCTTTGGACCATTCAGCGACTGTTTCATCATTCTAAATTCTTCATTCTTTTTCGTGTTATCTTTACTGAAACTTACGAAACCAAGTTGGACTTTGATGTTTTCGTAGTAGGAGCGTCTGCGAGGAATAAATCAAGGTTTTCTAAGTCTATGTACGTAGTCTCTGTCACCATATACCTGTAAACTATGAGTAGTGGAAGTTTCTCAAACCATTGCTCACTTAGTGAAGCTATCTATGCGATTCTCCGAAAACAGCTTGTAAGTTCTGTAGGCACCATCTATCGTCCACAAATTAGGTAGGAAAGCATGGAATATAGTCTTCTTAAAAAGAGCATTTACAAAGAAAAAAAAGAAATAACATACCTTGTCATCCCCTTCTAAGTTTCTGAAGTCGTCGAAAGTGTCCATTACAAAACCAGATATGGAAGGTATATGTTTACGATAGAGCTGTGAGCATTTTCTGGTAGTTGCTGGCGTGAACTTCTAAACAATATCCAAACTAATACAGCTCATTTGGTGAACTACCTCATTTTCCATTTCTTGGGAGAAAATATCTTTCATTGATTCGGGATTCAAAGAAAGCTCTATTCCTCTCCTAACAGCACATAAGTTTCTGAACAGAATATGATCCGGAGGCAATACGAGCAATCAAAACCTGTATCCATCTCTGATTTTAATTAACAAACTGGGTTCATCAGCACTACAGTTCAAAGAAGGATATGATGGAAAACTAACTGAAGAAGGTGTATTTACAAATAAATTCCTCTGAAATAGTTTTGGATTATTAGGTCATGATAGATGATAAACTAACAGCTGTTTCACTGTCTGAAGGACTTGGAGAGGTGATGACCAAATCTGTAGCAGAGGAAGAAGCTATTTGATGGAAAGAGTTTTCGTCCTGTCTTCGGGGGATAATGGGATCACGGCGATTTTGAACATCTGAAGGATGAATAGGAATGCAACAGATCTGAATGTGCTGGGCAGAATTGAACAAAATTGATGGGAAACATTAAATAATTGGAAGCATTCTTACTTTCAGGTAACATCCCTGCCTCCAGGCATTTTCTCATCCTGCACTTCCGACACATACATCGCACGGCTATTCAAAACAAGTATATGTTGATTATGGGTCACGCAACTTACATTTATTAATTATACAGTTGTTTCCACCCTGGCGACAAACATATGTTTTTGACATTACAACAGATCTTCTAAAAAAAGCTGCACAGGCTCGGCAAGAATCAATTCCGAAGTGAGCTCCATCGCTTCGATCAGAACAGACTCGGCACTCTCGCACCTCTCTGAGAAAATAATAATGAGAGTTTATGAAATTAATATGAATAGAAGATAATCACTTTTGGGTATTTGAATTAGTCGGAATTATAGCCTCATCTAATATATGGTACTTGGCGTCTTTATAGTATTTGTTATATAACTCCTCATCGTCCTCATTATCATACTCAGCTATCAAACCATCATCTGCAGTTGACAAAAAAGATGTCATTTGGTAAAGGATTTTTTCTTAAACAGCCTGAATCACAAATTTAAAATTCGGCTTGCTCGAATCATATAACAAAGAGAAAAGCGAGTGAAGACATGTCTCAACAACCTTTCAAAGTCAGACAGTCCTACAGAGTTCAAACTTTTAAATTGACATGGATTTAGGAAAGAAATTAAGCGATCAGTACTGAGAAGATTAAATTCAAATATTGGATGATTGTACTTCTTATTCCTCAACGACACATGCTTATCTTTGTAAGCTTTATAACCAAAGACTCTCCGTTTTATTGTTGTAGTTTGTCGTTTGACCAATAGTAGGTCGAGATAGGAAAAATCAAAGGCTATCTACTGGAAAGATACAACACCACTGTTCATGACTATTTTGTTTGGAACTGTTATCAATATGAGTTCATCGTCAATGCACATACTGATTGTTGACCGTCTAAAGCTTAACATGATGATTTAGAATGAACACGGCATGAACGCTAAATGATAGCAACATGAAGTAGTGAGAAAATTGGCACGAACGACCAAAAAAACGATGGAGGCAGATGGTAGCAATATGAAGTAGTGAGAAAATTGGCACGAACGACCAAAAAAACGATGGAGGCAGATGGTAGCAACATGAAGTAGAAGAGCAGAAAACGGTAATAATATTGATAGAAAGGAACTATCAAGTGATTTCTGATCATTACTCTTCATTATTCATATGATGATAATTGACAAAGGACGACTTTACTCTGCTTAAACCACATTCTTCTTCAAGCGATTGAGAACTCAACAATTCCAATCGATTGCCGAATTACAGTATTGAATGGCTTTAAACGATTTGTGGACTAGAGCGAAATCCGATTGGACTCGCATACCGACATATAACCCTTTGTGATTATCTTCCATTTATAGTTCGATTACATACTCTTTTTTTGGGGTAATAGAGGTTGATGCTGGGGAATACGTTGAATCTTCGCATGGAGAACATGAAGCTTCGCTTGCCAAGCACGCCATGTTGGATTCAGGGATCTTTTTGCTTCAATTAAATGGTTAAGGTAAATCGCTTTAGCAGTATATCTAAAACAATGTATGTTTAAATAACAGAACTGAAACTGAACGCGAGAGCATGAAAGAAAATCAAACGCTTGCTTGGCTTTGTAGGATAAACCATGGCAACCGCGAAAAGAGAAAGGGAAAAAGAAAATCATACGTTTCGTTGGACCAAATTGTCATGAACAAAAGTCCTTCATAAACTCAACCTGATGAATTAAATAGAAGTTATTGATACAAACGTGTTTTCTCACAAAAATATACAGTCATCTATAAGTGTGAAAGCACTAACTCCAAAAAACCAATTAATAGAGGATAATCAATAGAATGAAGAACGTGATAATAGCTAAGAATCGATCGTGTGGATCACCCAGCTAATTTGTTTGATAGACAAAAAATTGGGTTTTTGATAATAAAAGGAAAGAAAACAGCAATCTAAATGAAGAGACATAAGAGTAGACATGCAGAGGGAAGCGAGAGAACATACTCAGTATGCATGACAAGTGAGACGGACTCAGGAATTGATCAAAACCAGAAAATATAATGATAGGCTGAGAGAATGGAATAAAGATATGAGTGCATAGAAACTTTATCGAACTCTCTGAACTTGTATCACAGACAGGCCGTCTTTTGATAAACCCAACCACATTATAGTGTTGACGTCGGACATCAATCTCTCTTCCAAATCAATTTTATAAATCGTCGCAAATGATGTAGAGAAGAAACCGCATAACAATCCGCGTTCTTCTGGCAACCTCTATATACAGAAACTACCGGAACCCATCCTAACACACAGACTTAATGGAAGAAATTAAGTACAAGCGATAGAGAATATCAAAAAACGAAGTCAAACTCTCGTAAGTCCTAATAAATCAAAGAACATTTCGCAGTCACCTGAATTCGCAAGTAATATAGTTATGGCAACAGAAAGAAGGGAACAAGACGATGTATTTGAAGAAAACGGTGCGTTTTTACGTGAAGTATATATTTGAAAAGCTAGTCAAAGGACAAACATATGTAAGCATTTTTTCAATGTATTTGAAAGCTTTTCTGATCTATCGGACTCTTCCAAAACAATAAGAATCAAATAAGAAAATATACAAATATCCTTCGTCAAAAAGTCTTAATTCTTTGTAGCTCAAGGCGTGAAACGGTTGACTTTTCCAAAACCTTGTTAATCTTGTGTGAAATCATTAAAGATAGAAATCCAAACATGTTTTGGCACCTCTTCTGTACTCCAGCGTTAAACACCGACATCATATGATTATGGGGAAGACGCCAATGTTCACAAGATTTCATAAATTGTAATGCGCATAAAGTTAATATAGAAAACATTTCTTATGCTTGACGAGTGATGTCATGCGTTAGTCAAAACATAAATTCTTATCATTTTGATGCTGATCATATCTAGCAGACGGCAAAACAGTACTCGACACTTATCAAATTATCACCGAAACTTCTTACGAAATACGAAAGACAGTCTATGAATTATGTTTCTAAATCTATTTGTGCAGAGCAAGATAGTCACAAGACAGCACAAAGAAGTGTAAGAGTTAAATCATAGTTCAGAAAAAGAAAAATAATTATAATACATTTCCAAAGTTGAAAAATCTTGCTGAAACATGGGTGATGGAAGTTTAACTAGGTGGCAAGAAACATCTTTCATAGACCGGTCCACGAGAACTTTTGCTGACAATAACCAAATCAAACAGAAACTAAAGAAACTGTGAACAAGAGCCAGACGCGTAGAGAGGAGAGAATGATAAAACGAGAGAGAATAGTGAGAGAGTGCTCCAACAATGCGAGTACGGAAAACATAATGTAAGAAGAGAAAATCAAGATGAGAGAAGGAACGAAAGAATAGCTCGAACTCAAAGCCGCAAGAGATTCACTTTTAGTGAGCCTTACCCAAGTTTGAGTCTGTTCTTTCCATCTTCAACACATCAAAATGCCATAAACGATCAGGTCGATAGAGATTATAAGACTGCAGACGAGCGAGTTTGGAAGAAAAACAACGTACCTTTCGATCACTGTTGCTTATTGTAACGTCACTATTATGATGGAACGTGACTTTACACACGCATATCCATTGTAAGGTTCCAAGAGACGTGCACATTTTCCATCTAAATTACAGAACAACCTCAACGGTCCGTTGGCGTAAATTTGCGAAAAAACTCCCATCGATAACTCGGCTGAAATAAATCGATAACTACAAATCTCGAAAAAAAAAGAATCAAAATACCATTGAAAATACATGTTTATACACTCTCTCATGATCAATCAACTTTGTTGTTTTTCTAATTTGTCCAAATCAGTGTTCATTCTGAACATCACGGAGCTTTTCCAACAGCTTATCTCATATCAGAAATAAATGTATGGCTCATATATCTTGCCATAAAGTACCTAAAAGGAAATATGCTATTGCATGACATATTTACAGGCGTCTTTATTAAAATATACTGAATTTATCTATATCTTAAACTTTACGAATCAGGATTCATGTGGAATATTATTTCGTTTCAATACTCAAACTTTTTATGATATTATACGGTTTCGAGTTTTTGGCTATGTTGCCTAGCTCAAATTTGGTCGTTTGTGTCATAGTTGCTTTGCGTTCATGTGGGGAGTGTGTCTGGAAACAAGCACCTTCGTCAGATCAATACTATTGTTTTCATAACTTAATCAGTTCATACAATCCTTCACTAATATCTCTAAAACTTAAAACATTCAGTTGCTTTCATATGTAATGGCTTGCCATAGGAACAGTTATTTCCTAAATCTTTGAGTCCGTCTTTTACCCAGAACACCTCAAATTTGAAATCAAAAAGAGTTTTATAAAGATATTTGAAAGATGTATTATTTCCTAGTTTGAATGGTAAGAAAAATAAGATTCGAATAGTGTTCTTAAAACAACATCTGATCAATATATATCGGGCGGCCCAAAAGAAACTTGTTTTCATAATTTTTGGTACACAGTTAACTAGACAGTTGAATGGAAAAGTTCGAAATCATCCCGGTATATGTGTTTCAACTTATTTTTCAAATCTTTTGCTGAATACAGTATATAGGAGATGTTGCGTTCAATTTGTGACATTGTAACAGGCCCATCTGAAGGGTTCGTTCATTTTTCAAGGTATCGCATAGAGAATACCTTTCAAACGATTATTAAACTCATCTATCGAGCTGGAGTTGAACCCGGAGTTCAGAAGCACGCTCTCAACTTGATTGGGAATCGCGCGCTCCTCTTTGTTATCATGTAGTCTGACAAACGTGGTCATTTCATAGGTGTTCATAAGTCCACAATTCCTAAAACTACCAGTGTGACTCAGCTAGCTTTTGATTCATTCACCAAGACTGGGGAGAAAAGTAGATTTTTTCAAGACTGTATACTGCGTTGTTTTCAGTCCCATCATTCCATTTTTTCAATGCGATCGGTAGCTTGTTAACCACACAAGCAATATCACTTCCACAACCAAAACATATATGAGGATATTGATCAATTTTTCTACAATTTGAAACAGTAAAAATTTTCAAACTCATCTTCTTCATACTCTAGACACAGCTTGCGGAAAGCTTGAGCGAATCTTCGGAATGGTTCCTCAATTATGAACAAAATGTTGACACCACCAGGAGTTTTCAGAAAAATATCTACCGTAGCTAACAATTCAGGCTTCTTGATACAATCACTACCGAAGGGTTTTACTTGGACATAAAAAACGGCGACGTACTTGTAAGCTATCCTTTCTGAAGATTCACTTGCATGAAAGCTCTGATAGAAGCAGAAGAACTCCAGTAGAGTGGCAGTTGCACTTGTTTCACTTTGGCACAAGGCTAATCGTTTATTTGGTAAAAGCTTAACCTATATGTCGATACGAAAGAAACACAGTTTTACCGCGAACTTAGCAAAAACCGAAGGAATCCATCTCTCACTGATATAGTACTGAACATTATCACGCACTAAACGTGTGTACGAGTCAGGTTTGAATGTAGTGGTTTCGAAAGCTTTAGGCTCTGATATAAATGATACGTTTATTACTTCAAAATTGAACACCAACCTGCATGTCTTTTTTCTCTTGTTACGATATCAAAGAAAATCATAAAGCAAAGAGCTATAGAAATCATCACGAGCATTGCCAGCAAGTTTGTTCTTCTGATCTGATGAATAATAGAGTTCAATATAGCTTTAGTCGAACAATATTTCTGACGTCCGAACACAAACTTCATGTAGGAAAACGTAACTCTACGGGAATGGTCAGAAGGAAAATGACGAATTCAAAGCGGGGTTGCAGATCAAACGGCTTGCCAGCGAGGTTGTCTCTATCGGTACCCTACAAGTTAATACAATTTAACGGGGAAACTGAGATAGTTCATCGGACCGAACTAACAAACATTCGAATATTAGGTCTCCTATCTTGTCATACAAAGATGTAAACTGAATAGAAATTGAAAATGAGAACAATTCTTCCACTCCTGTTAAACTGTAAATAAAGAAATTAGCATACTTGTTTTTTTAAGTCGAGTTTGAGGTTAGCGATCCACGTCACTTTTACAATTTATTTTTCATTTTGTCAACGCTAGGTATCGGTTGTGTACAACTACCCAAACCTTTCAGCCTTCAGTAACAAACATTTTTCTAAAAAAAATTGTCTCAATCCTCGCTGTTGGTTGAATGGATGTAAAACTCCTTGTATTTAGTTCCAATGAAGTCGCGCTTTTGTGTAGCGTCGAAAATATTCTCCAAACTTTTCTTATATATCTCAGCTTATCGCAAACAATCAAATGAAAACCGATTAACCTGAGTTGACATGAGTTTATGAATAAGTCATTTGACAAAAATTATGACGATGATGACGATAATACCGGATACAGCTAGCCTTCAGTAGACAAGACAAGCCACAAATTATTTTAAAGACCGCCCTCTGCCTGAAGGTGGTTGAATTCCTGTATTCTAAAAGCACACCCCTCCCTCCAGCACCTCTATGCTAATTTTCAATCTATGCATGCCTTAATTCCTAACGCTTGCCTTAGGGAATAAATTTACTTGTACTTAACACATAGAACCTATGCGTGCATTAAGCCACATGACTAGAGTAGCAGGCGAAGGCACAGAAAAACTTTAGAAAAAGAAAAACATTTCCCCGAAAACTCAGAAAAACATGAGTTTCCCGTTAAGGTGCCCAGTGTACAAATGTTCTTAGCTTGACGGTCTCCACAGGTTTTCCCACATTACGTATTTTGTTTCCTTCAAGTATTTTCTAAAGAATTCCATCGAGCAAGTGAAAGCCGACCTCACTAAGTGCTGTCTCCTCAAGCTTGCGCACCTCCTAACTAACATAGTATAGCTAAACGAACCTGAAACTAAATTTTTACTTCTCTCAAAGCTGTTCCACAAATCAAGCCTTATTATGACCATCAGCTCATAAACAATCATTTTGCCTCAGCATGGCTGTCATTGGTGTTTTTCACTTCTATTTATTTCATCGTTCTCATTCCGAATAATTTTCTTAAGGAACACTCTTTATCTCAGGTTCTCTACCCTATTGCTACGAGCACTCCTATTTACATCTTTCAATCCTAGTTGTATAACGCTATAAAACGAAGAAATTTCCATCTTTCTAGTTCCAAAACTCAAATCAGTAGTGCTCTTTCTCTTGATTGTCGTTGAGCTAGTTTAAGTAATCCTTCATAATACCTATACTTAATTTGATTTGGCCAAAAAATTAATTTTTGAAAGGTAACCTACACATCTATCGCTGAAACTTGTTACATTGCAACCTCTTCTTATCCGTTCATTGACTCTTTAAAGAACTCGTAAGACTTGGTTTTCTGACCTTTATTCTTTGCTCATTTCCTGTTTTCTTTAATGAACTCTTTTCTTCTTGATTATCGAAAGTGTCTCGAAAAAACACAATGACTTACATGAACACATTGCAGTTGTTTCCATCACGATTGCCGAACTGGATTCATTAATTTGGCTTATACTAGTCCCTCTTGCTCTTTTACTGCCTACGGTTTTTTTCTTAGCTTACAAACTCTGGATCAAAATTAATACGAACTTCAAAAGGTTGTGTCGCGATAAAATGTTTGAATTAAAAACAAGTCATTTAGAAAATCGAAAATATCTGCAGAGCAATCCGCAGAAATGGGTAGCGTTGTAGCGCGTTATCGGAATTCAATACCGAACATTGAGGAAATCCGTATGTTTCATAACAGTTTTGATTCAAACGAACATCTTTTATCATGATGAAGTTTGATTACTGTATCAGACAAGTAAATGTAATGATCGGAAGTTAATGACTTCATATTTTGAATGGACGGAGTATCCGTTGTCATATTCTATGCCTGACCTCAGTAAACTCCAATCCATAAGAACGCAATAATTGTTCTGGCAATTTGCAATGGAGATTGAACCCAAAATAAGAGTTGTACATCCAGACTAGCTGATGGATTTACCTCCCTCTTTGTCTTTCGTACCTCGTATAAAGGACATGATGTCAAGCTCTGCATCCGGATCCCCCTTCTTTCAAGTATTTAGCCTATGAACTTGAATCACATTCTAATCTATGTAACCCTTCATCTGAAAACGTAAGGAGAGCGAGGGCGGGAGAGCAGAATCAACATTTAACGAGCATGCATACTGGAAAATGATTTTATCCTCTCACGACAGGTTCTTAACACTGAATTTCAGATGCGCAAATTACGCCTAACAGTGATCACAAAAAAATATCAACAGAGCAGTCAACGGAATCCTTAGACAGTGAAAGTAAGTATGGAGTAAGATAAATAGGTAGTTGAGACCTGTCTTAGATAAGATTAATTTGACCCCTGGCGCGCCACCTAGTAGGAGAATATCTGCCTGTTGCTTACATGAGCTAAAACTGATGGACATTGGACCTTTGCCCTACGATCATTCTCTGATAGAAGAAGAAAGACAACGTGAAATTGAGAAAAAACTTAAAAACGATATCTGAAGCAACTCTTCAACACTTGTATAAACATAATTGACTCCATTTTCTAAAATGAACCTTCATACACTACCTCATAAGAATGTTTTATTCAGACGAAACAGTCCAGAGCAATGAGTAAAAGCTTGATGAAACAAGAGACCATAATTAAAACTTATCAGATATGTTTTGTGAGAGAGAACGAGCACAACCATTGTCAGGTTGGAGACTATCATTTAAACCCGAGCTGCTGCTTTTGACATTACGAATTGAGTTTGAACACAAAAGAAGAAGTCTAATAGTTGCAGAAATTCACTGGCACCGTTGAGCAATCGCATTTCACAAACCTAAACAAAGAACACTTGATCGTGAGCAGAAACCGAAATAGTGACTTACAGACATCTTTTCGAAAATCTCTGCTTTCTGCAAATCACTAATTTTCTCGTTTTCAAGAATGGAAGACAAAAGCTGATGCAAAAATTGTTTAGCAGAATATCCCTAAGGAAGTAAATGAGATGAAAATAAACACTGTCAGGCTACCTGTCTCATTATATCTTCTGTCATTGCATAAACTGTCGCTTTCGACGCAGTTGTGAGAGATTTCAAAGTGTTGTTGAGCTGTCAAAAGTGATTGCGATCAGATACATTTGATAAGATTACCAGAGAATCATCTATGCGCCCGGTTACTTGACGGAGGAAATCGCTATCAATATGTTTTTGAGAAGAAGCCATAGCTTGAAGATAGCTAACAGATTTTCGCAGATCCCCTTCACACAGAGTAATGAGAGTTGTCAAAGCGTTGTCATCCGCGGTCACATTTTCATTCTGACAGATGAACTTCAATCTAAATTCAGAAAAGTAAACAATTAACTTTCTCGTATATTGAACCTTGTGAGCTGATCTTCCACTGGTAATGGTTTGAAACGGAATTTAGCACAACGAGAAGTGAGCGGAGCAATAATACGGGAAATATAGTTGCAAATAAGGAAAAACCTAATATGAAGTATTACGTAGACGAACGCTGCAACGTTTACCTAGTGGTACTGCTGTATGTTTCGATAATTCTTCTCATAGCCGCTTGAGCAGCATGTGTCATGGCATCAGCCTCATCGAGAATGATGATCTAGAGTACAGTTAAGCGAAAAATTAATTTTAGCATACTTTGATAGAAGCACATTGTCCGTTAAGACTTGAAGGAGCTACAGCTCTCTGGGCGAACTCTTTGATCTGGAACAATTACACTAGTTCAAACGTATCGCCTGTTTGAATAAAACCTTAGTTCGAACAACAGCGATACCGCGTTCATCAGAAGCATTCATTTCGAGAACTCTAAAAAAATATGTGATCTGTAGTGCAGATGTCTAAGCATTGCAAACCTATCTCTAATTACTTCTTGCGTTTTAAACATCTGTTTGCATAAGGCCAAGGCAGCCGAGGTTTTACCTGTTCCTGGTGGTCCATAAAACAAAATATTTGGGAGCTAAAAGGAAAAAAAAAGAATAAAGTTGAAAGTCGGAAAAATCATACATCTGCTCCCTCTAATACTTTTTTCAAAACTGCAACAATTTCATTTTGGGAAACAACTTCGTCAACTTTGCTGGGTCGGCTGGAAATATACAGAAAGTATTACAAACCCGAAAAGCGTTTTTACTATTTTTCAACCCATGGCTTCCTCTCTTCAAAGCTCGTTTTTTTAACAGTTTTTTTGGAACTATCCTCTCCAGAGGCTGTTGTTCGTTTGGCGAAGAAACTATGCATTTGGTCTAAAGAAGGATAAGTCCAGTAAAGACGAAGACAATTCAAATATAGGAGCCTTAACTCAAGAAAAAGAAATGATATAGTAAAAGATTTTATTCACATAATAAGTGAGGTGAGTAATGTATTATTTCCCAGTTTAACCCATTTCACATAAATTAACAACCCCTATTTGTAACAGTTTGAATTCATCAACTTTGGTTTGCAAATAGTAACAACTTTCAAAAGCTATAAATCATTCGTACAAAGCAATAAGATACATCATGTAGATTCCAGTTAAGAGAGCGAAGATTTCCTTCAACGACTGTACTAAAGATGAATTATCCAATAGCTCGGGAATAACAGAAACAGTAGCAATGTAAATGAAACCACCAGCTGAAAAAAAAGAAGATATTTTTTTGTAAAAAGCAAAATTTCACCTGTGAATGGAAGAACCCAGCTGTTAGCGGCAGCATCAGCAAGATGACCGGCATCTCCAGCCCACAAGGAAAGAACACATCCCGAGATAGCTCCAAGTGCTGTCACAAGTTGGACAAGCATAGCTTTACGCTTCGAGTAGCCGGATTGGATAAGTATAGCAAAGTCTCCAATTTCGTGGGGAACTTCATGAACAAGAACAGTAACCATTGTCACTGAAATTAGAGAAAAACATAGAGACGCTGTGTATGTACGCGTACCAAAGCCAATGGTGGGCCCAGCAATAAAGGAAGCTCCGATAGCGAGACCATCGGTGAAGTTATGAGCAAAATCAGCAACAAGATTCAAATAAGCAGCAACCTCAAGAGTATAACATCATTCGCGCCTTCTCAACAACTGACCTTGATGCTAGTGTGTGGGTTCTTTTCTTCACTATCTACTTCCTTGGTTTTCTTCTTCTTATCTTTCTTGTCTTTTTTTTCTGAATCTGATTCATCGTCAGAATGCTTGGCCTCAAATCAAATCCGTTCTTGCTGTTAAAATAAAAGGATACCTTGCTACTATGGGAGTGACCACCATGGCTGTGACCATGTCCATCTTCACCTCTCAAAATGCGGACAAGTTTCTCAACGAAAAGGAAAGCTATGATGCCACCGAGAACCCAGCCTCCGACGGAGTTATCATGAGAGTGACTATGTCCACCTTCGTGAGAATGAGCGTGAGAATGACCATGTCCACCACCAGCAGGCAGAGCATGGGGAATAAGATGTAAGAAAGCATCTCCTAAGAGTCCACCAGATCCAAAAGCAAGAAGAACTTTTAAAAGTGGTCCAGATTCAGCAGTGTTCGCCTGCATAAACAAGGAAGTCAAGAAAATTGAAACAAAACAATCACCTGGATTGGAATGAAGAGCAAGATGAAACAAGGTGCGGCACTGATGATAAGAGTAGCTCCTACAGCTTGTACCCAAACTCTGGTTTTGGCATCGTTCATGAATGACAGATAACTTAAAAAAAATATTCCATGATTTCCATTTTTAATAAACGAAACCCTTCATATTGGTATTCCGGAATACTTCTTTTTGTAGCGGAGTGAGCTTCATGACTGAAACCATATATGAGTACAGTTCTTAGAAAATGTTCAAACCTGTGTCCATGGGAATCATGGGAATGTCCATGCGCTTCATGAGAATGGGCGTGAGTATCATGAGAATGAGCATGATCGTGATCGTGCCTATAACAAAAACTTTAGTATCTGGTTTTGACACATTTCATACGCATGGTCATGAGAGTGAGCATGAGCATGAGCATGTGGACATCCACCAGATCCATGAGAATGAGCATGGGCATGCACATGAGCGTGATCATGATCATCCTGAGCAGCCTGAATCGTTTAAGATGACTTAATTACTGTTTGTTAACAATACCTCGTTGACTTCGCGTGAATATTTTAAATGAGGTGCTTCATGAGTGTGGGTGTGAGCCAACGACAGCCCAACAGCACATGATAGAAGAACAACAAGGCTGAGATAGCCCATCTGAAACAAAAAACAAGAATTGATAATCATGGATAATGAAGCTGATTACTAGCACGAAATGTTCATTAGAAACTTTTAAGCGTTTTTGAAAAAATAACGAACGACGCGGCAGTTTGCGTACAAGACGCTGTCTTGTTGCTACAGTACTCAGTTTACTTTTTTCCTTTTTTTTGTCATGTAATTTGGAATCAGAGCTATTTAAAAATCGAATAGTATAAGTATTAATAGTAATCTTGTAAAGATAACTTCATTCATATATGTATAGAACAATTTTAACCTCTCAGGAAAAAAAGTTTTCAGTATAGAATTACTGTTTGATCATGAACCAGCAACAATTGTTTTCAAACGCATCTTCTTGAATATGAATCGTTGTGATAGATTTCATCATTGCGAAATTTACATGCTAATGGTATAAAAACGAAAGAACGACGTTTGATTAGTGGAATTCGTAACTATCCATATGCATGGCTTAAGCTAACAACATTTGAACGTAATTGATAGACAGATCTTTATATATAATAACACCTTGAAGATACTGTGAAAAAGATAAAATCGTATGTTTGACAGTCAACACTTATTAAGTTACTAGGGTACTTACTACTTCTGCTACAAATGAAGCAGAGAATAAATTTAATTAGTTTTTATCAATGGTATAATAAACTAAGAAAAGACATGGGAATCTAACTCTCGACGGACTGAGTGTCAAGAATATAACTCAGATAAACCCGGAAAGCAGCAGGTTCTTACCCTTAATGAAATACAATTTGGAGTACAATGGCAGGAATCGAAAAATATGATAACAGTTTGATTTTACATGGGGTAGAGTTTAAATGGAACAGAGCTTCAAAGTAGTTCGACCAGTAACTTAAACAATAACAACAGAAATCAATAATCACCTGTATTAACATGAGGATGAAGGGTATTTCGAATTGAGAGCAATTCAAATTTGATATTTTGGAACCCATTCTTATTGTGTATCAGCACAACCCTGACAGAAGAGGCAATACTTTTATTACGAGCGTTGAACGTTCACATCGATTGCTTCAAGATGATTAGAAGTCTGATCTGCGCTATTTTGAGTTGAACGAACTGAGTCTATAAGAGGAATGTTTTGAACCCTAAAAAGGAAGGATGTTTTGACAAAATCTCCCCTGCGTACCTGATATGTTCCGGTAGTTTTTGGAAAAACTTATGTTGTAAAGCTTGGTCTAGTGTGAGGCGTGAGCTAGGTTCATATTCAAGCATAGCCTCGATCATTTCAAATAGTTCGACATGATCCGGTTCATTAGATTGCATACATCGCTGAAATTAACAAGTTCAGGTTCTGTATGAAGATCACAACCTACCCTCAAAGGCTTGCAATTTTCTCTTACATACTGCCCTTCTTGCGAAGATAAACTCCAATCCAATTTGCCGTGGTAAAAATATTTCGTTCTGAACCAATGAGAGATGCAACATCGAGAAAACAGTACTTACTTTGTTTTCTTAGCCATTCTGTATGGAATTGGACCTAATATTCTTTCCATCATAGCCAGATGCTCCCTATTTTCATGAGTTTGGAATAAAGTTCCGCCCTGATATAGCTCATACAATATACATCCAATAGACCAAACATCGCACGGTTGAGACCAGCCCAATTCTGAAAACAACCGTTGAATAGAGATATAAATGATATCTAACCGAGGATGACTTCGGGTGCTCGATAATGTCTTGTAGATACAATAGTGGAATGATGCTCATGATCGAATGTGGCCGAGCCAAGATCAATCAATTGCACTCGTGCGTCTTTTACGATCTTATAAGGCTATAAGAGAAGAAGTATCAAAAAATTAAAAGGAAAAACCCACTTTTCCTCGTTTTGTTTCCTCTACACTAAAATCACTGTTTACAAATAAAATATTCTCAGGCTTCAAATCCGTATGTGTCAGTTTGTTATCATGTAAGAACTTTACAGAATAACATAACTGATATGCAATGTATCTCGTCTGTTCTAGAGGATATGGACGATAGCAGTTCTCCTTCTGAAGAGATAAGGATTATCATGAAAGATAATCAATAATCCTACCAAGAAGTCGAATACACTAAGTCCCATGAGCTTGAAGAGAAGACAAATATGTCCATAGTAATCATAATGATGTAACATTTGAATAACTCCACTGAAAAGTAACAAATATAAATAATTTCTTTTAAAAGTCAAAATGTTTAACACCCCCTCCGTCTCGTTATGTTCTCTATAGTTGTAATATATTCGCTCTCAGCAAGTGCTTGCCTCACGAGCATTACAACACACTCACTTTGAATCACTCAAAGCAAGTTTTCTTCGCATACTTTTTTTCAGCATTTAAGGTAACGTTTATCGGCAATTTCTCAGATATTTCTAACTGATCTCCTACTTTTTGATAACCGGAAACGCCAATCGATACATTATGTTTACAATGAAGAGATCAGCCATGTTTCCAGGAAAATAGAGTCACTTGTTCGACCGCAGTCCGGCGAAAGCGCGACAAATGCCGGTCGGGGGATATACTCATCAATAAACAGGTGAACACAAAAGCTTCGTCTTTTGAAATAAAATCAAGAAAAAAAACTTACTACTTGCCCGACGGATCTTTCTCCTTCAATTTATTTAATACTTTCACTTCCAAACGTGCAGCATCGCGATACTTGCTGACATTTTTGATAATTTTTAAAGCTAACTCTTTTTCACCCTGGAAAGAAAATACATACATGGAGATCTTATCATATATTTCAACATACATTATCCTTGTCGACAACCCGAACAACTTTTCCGAAAGTCCCTTCTCCTAATGTGGAAACTATGACAACTGAAATTTGAATAATACTCGAATGATTAGTAAAAGAACATCAAGCACATCTTCGTCCTCCGCAAAGTCATATTTCTTTTACACTTATCGAAAAAAACACCAGCTGATGACTTGCTGAGGACAGTAGTCGAATAGATTATGCAGATCGATTGAAATAGAACCACAAAACATAGAGATGACACTCACATCTGTTTAAAATAAGATCGCCTTTATGATAGATTAAATGACCGTCTTTGTCATCCTGAATGGGTTTAGAAACACTAGGTTGTCTAGATGGTTCACGTCTACTTTTTTCTACCTGTAAACAATAAGTTAAGTAAAACGGAGCCAAAAATGTAAGAGAGATAATACAAGTGTCTATTGCCTTTGATACCCTACCTGTGGTGCAACTTTTGAACGCCTTGATTTATCTCCTGATGCAATTATTTTATCAACTTTTGCGGTTAATGAAGGTGGCAGTTGGAGCTGAGCCAAAAGACTGTTAGCTAATGGGTTTGAAGGATTGGGTGGTTTCGTATAAGGTTGCTCTTTTGGTTTTTCTTTCTTCTCAGTCACAGCTTCTGGAGCTCCAGTAAATGCTGCTGTAACGGCATTAACAGTTTTTTTGGCTTTTCTTTCCGCAGCTTGATTTGTCTTGTCCACTAAATCAACTCCAGACTTTGAAACTGGTGGAAGTCCGCTCCCAGTGAAGCTTTCTTTCCCGGCATCGTTTTTTTTCCTTCTAAGACCTAGTTTTTTCTCAATCAAGCGTTGATCTTCACCGGCTGAATGAGGAGGTGGGACTTCATTGGAAGTAGAAGCCAACGGAGAACCAACGGCACAAATAGTTGTTCCACTCTTAGAGCCATAGGCTTTGCGTAATGCTTTAGGAGCCGAGGGTGTAACAGAAGGATCTGCTCGTGGTATAAGCTCGATCCCATCGATCCGTCGGACAGATTCCGGAGTTTTCAACACTGATGAGGGCTTTGGTGAATCCATTGGGGTGTTCATTGCCGTACCGGAAGGAGTTGATGGTGATGGTGCTGAGGATTTAGGAATAACTAACTTGGTATCTTGCACAACACCCCCCGGTTTTTGAAGAGAATATTGCTTCGCTAAAGGTGGCTTAACAGAACCCTTGCAAGGTACGTCAACTGACGTTGTCTTACTCATCGGAGAGGGTGGTTTGGTAGTAGGCAGAGCCTGATTAGGAACAACATTGCTTGGCCTAGTTGATGTAGTGGAGAGTCCTATCTCAGACGCTGTTGAAATTGAAGAATCTCCACCTGGTGAACTTGCGGTCACGGCTTTGCAAGGTACTTTAAGGGAAGCTCTAACCGCTTCATTTTTCTTCAACTCCGTCAATTTACCTGAGATCTGCTTTGTTAACACAGATTTTTGTTGTCCACCGGGATGTGAAGAACCTATGTTCATAGTTATCCCTGTTGCAGGGGCGGTTTCAGCTGGAATCGAAGGGACATCAGGCTTAAGTTGAACAGCACCTCTGACAGCAGTTTCTGCTTTCTGTACATTAGTAAAAGGTTGTGACATATTCTTCCACGAATTGTAGCTTTTGTACAAATTCGGATCAGACGAACATTTCCGTAAACTAGCCAACAACTGGTTGTTACGTCTACGGCTAACAAAATTTTTGTACTTCCTTTTTCGGGGGATGACAACAAGGGGCATTCTCCGTAAGGCTAACGGCGAGCCATCAACTTTCCGTAGCATTGCTGCTGAACCGTCACTAACAAAAGCTGCGTTCTGCTTCTGTGGTCCACTTTCGAGAACTCCACGTTGAGGAAGCCGATGAGAAATATAGTGTCGACGTACAGGAGTGGGAGAAATAAGGACAGAGTTTTGTCTAGTAGAAGCAGACGAAGATGTCGGGGAGTAGGTCGGTCCGAACTGCCTGCTTCTACCGTCTGGGGACCTAGACAGGTCAGCAGGAGACCGTGGAGACAGAAGCTGTGGAATGTGTGATGATTCAACTACCCTTGGGCAGTGATAAGAAGATGCAGAAAGAATACTGAATAACTGAAATCAGTCTAGAGCAACACTTCACAAAGAGGCTATAGTCGCCCGCGGGAAGACAGGCGCGCATCCCATCCGCCCACCGCCGGCAGGAAGGAGCTTCACTTTACAACTCTCTTGCTGTTGCTGCTGCTTCTCCTCGAGCAAATGAGCTGCGCCAGGGATAGACACACGTATTATCTCCCAAGATAACTTCAGTTTAAACGACCACTTACCATTTCGGTACTCCAAGCTTTCCTTTTCACTTCCTTTTTCCGTGATATGGACTTTTTGGAGCTCGGCGTCCTATCTTTACTTCTATCTTTATCTTTACGTCTTCGGCTAGAGCGGGAGTAATCACGCTCTCGTTCTCTGCAAATGAAACCAACTGTTACAAAAAACAAAAGAAACACTTACTTCTCCCGTTCTTCTCGGTAAAGATTGCGTCGCTTAGCACGTTCATCTCTGGATTCGGCATTTCGTTTTCTGGAAGACATTATTGCTCTTGGAGAGTTATATCTGGAAACCTATGAGTGAAAAGACTGAACCTTAGAAACATACCGTGGATTTTTATACTTATTGTTGTAACATTCATCTTCAGAGTCAGAACTGGCTATTTTCCGGCGCCGTTCATGAGCCATGTGTAACTGAAGCAAAAAAAGAATGAACAAAACAGAACTACGGTTAAAGAGAAAAATTGAAGCAAGAAACTGTGAAACATTTTTAGACTGAACATAATTGAAAATACATGCAAACGATTATGTTGGAATGACTGAATCGAGTATATCTTATGAGATTAAAAGGAATTGTAATGATCTACCGAAACTTCATCTATTTGGATTATAGAAAAAAAATCAGTTAGCGTGGTAAAACACATACACAGCACACTGAAAGCAAACAACAGGAAAAGGCGTGAAGAATCGTTTAACTGAAGTAACTGAGGACTGATTTTTCAAATCAAAACGAAGGTTCATGCAAATGAAAGATATTCATTTCAGTTCTGAAGATTTAAAAATGGAAAAAATTTAAAATAACTTCAGAAAACAGAAGAAAGCAATTGAATGCACGCTTGACGCATACTGAACTAACCTCGATGAACTTTTGTACGCAATATATGTGCAAGCGGCAAAAAAAGTTAGCAAAGCTTACAAATTTGAATAAAGCTTATAAAATTCATAACATTATGAAAAAAAACTTTATAAATGCGTGCTAAAGAAAATGTGTTTCATGGAAAGGAAGATTTGTACGCATTCAAGAAATTGCGTTTGTCCGCCATTTAAGAGAAAGATTTGACTTACGAGAGGGAGAGAGAGATTGATAGTTCGAAAGAGAAGAAGAGAAATACGTGAATCACCTTTGTAAACTTTGTCATCATTTGCTCTCTTATTTCGTATATAAATTTTATCAGAACTTCATTTACCGTGTTTCTATAGAACATGAAGGGTGACGAACCGCTGAATGCGAAGGATCCGGATGAACCTCTTCTTAAGGATGAAGCTATTAACGGGAAGAAAAGTCGACTCAGACCTAATCCTGAAGCTTCTGCTAATTTCTTTTCCAGATATTCTTTCTTGTGAGTTGTTTTTTCACTTCTTATCTTTATTTGATAACAGTTTTATGACCAATATCTTTCGTATTGGATTCCGGAAATCGTTAGAAGTTGAAGACATGTATGAACCCCTCCCTCAACACGATTCAGAGGCCGCATGTAGGAAATTGACTACGTATGCACATATGGTTACTTCGAAATGTATTATATACTTCAGAGCTTGGGAGTATGAACAGAAGCTTGCTTCTGAGCAAAAAAGGGAGGCATCACTTCTTAAAGCTGTTATTCGTACATACTGGAAACAAGTTGCTCAACTGGGAATTTTACTATTTCTTGAGGTTTCCACTCATACTTTTCATACGAAACAAATAAAACATATAAGGAGTTCATTCATCTCTTACAACCATTGTTTATGGGACGGCTGATCAGATACTTCCGTAATGATAGTCCATTAACCACACACGATGCTTTGATTTGTAAGTTCTTGAAAGGAACACTGCTAATGCTGCTCTCGTTATAGCTGCTGCGGGTGTTGCTATAAGTGCTGCAGTAGTAGCAATGATACATCATCCATACTTTTATGGTCTTCAAAAAATAGGGATGGAACTGAAGATTGCTGCTTCTGGAATGATGGTAAACAAGGTATATGGAGAATGATTCGCAGTGTCACCATTTTGAAACAAATTAAAGGGAATTCGGCTCTCAAGTGCAGCGCTACAGAAAGCTACAGTAGGACACATGATTAACATCTTATCAACCGATGTTACCAAGTTCGATACTGTAATGTCTTATCATCTGAACAAGTTTCATTGTTCGTTTTACAGGGCTTTCTGTTTTTCCATTATATTTGGGTATCTCCTTTGCTTCTCGTGGGATATTCTTATCTTTTATGGCAGGAAATCGGTCCTTCTCTATTCGCTGGTATATTTTCTGAAGCTTACTAAAATACAAAACAAAGTTGTGTAGGTTTTGGTGGTTTGATCGTGCTGATACCCATTCAAGGATACTTTAGTCGGCAAATGGGTGCTTGCAGGTGATACATCTATTCTTTCTTCTGATCAGAAAAACGAATCTTACCGATTCATCTCTGTGTGATTCGTTTTGCTTTGAATTCATACAGCACTCACGTGGTCACGTGAGTGAAATATCATTTCTTTCATAACGCTCAGAGATGTTGGTTGATATATTGCGCGTTCAAACCTTGGAAGTACGAAAATTAATATTTCCAGACGTGAGATTTCCGTTCGTACTGATAAGAGAATTAGTGTAATGAATGAGATCCTAAATGGCATCAGAGTAATCAAAATGTATGCGTGGGAAGGAGCATTTGCTCAAGTAATTGGACAATTGAGAAGGTATTACAAGATTATGATGAAAACTCAAGCTTTGATTCAGTGGTGAAATGGAAAAAGTTAGAGCCAACGCTGCTTTTCAATCTTTGGTTATGGGTTTGATGAGATATAGTTAGTGGTCAGAAAAACATTTTTCAGGACTATTTTGGTCCTCTGGAAAGCTCGTAGTACTTTTCTCTGCCGTATGTTACGTTTTAACTGGAAACATACTAACAGCTGAGAGGATTTTTGTTTCTGTATGTTGATTTTGTGTAGAAGAGAAAAGTTTACTGAAATTGTTAAAGACTGCATTTTTCAACTCGTGTAGACTACCCATAACTTTATTCCTTCCGTTCTCAATACAGTTCTTCTTCGAAGCTCGTGTGTCGATCCGGCGAATTCAAGTCAGTATCCACAGCGTTTCTTGAGTCACTTTAGTTTTCAGGCTTTCCTCGAGTTGGAGGATTTCTCGAGAGTTTCTATTTCTAATCTAACGTCAAAAGCGAAAAAAGCCAAAAGTACGAATGACAAAGCCGAAGAAGAGGTATTATTTCTCCACTAAATGTAATTTTTGAATTTTTTTCAAAAAAGACTCCTTTAACGAATGCTGACGAAGAGGCCCCAGAAGCAAAACACTGCGAAATAACTATCAAATCAGGAGAGGATAGAGTGGGTGCGCATATCACTCTCAACAATTTCTCTTCTAGTTGGGCTACAGTAGAAGTATGGATAATTGTTTCATTATGATTTACGGTTAAAACTTGAGGAAGCTGGTGATGACGTTGTTGCTGTTAAGAATGTTGACTTGTCAGCTCATAAAGGAAATCTTGTTGCTGTAGTTGGACCGGTTGGAGCCGGAAAGGTGATCTGTGTATCATGGCATCTAACCTTTTCTTATTAGTCGTCTTTATTATATACATTATTGGGTGAAGCAAGAGGCATAAACGGGAGCTTGTCCATGTCAGGAAGAATTGCCTATTGCTCTCAGGACTCGTGGATATTTAGTGGAACTGTGCGAGAGAATATTCTCTTTGATCAACCATTCGATGAAGTAAGTTCTATCGCGTATTCCTCGGTCCACGTTGTTCACCTTTCAGACAAGGTATCGTAAGGCAATAGATTATTCTGCTCTTTCTAATGATATAGCCCAACTTCCCAATGGTGATGCTACAACTGTAGGTGATAGGGGAACATCATTATCAGGTTCGAGGACCGTTTTCTTTTTTTAAACTTCTGATTCTCATAATATAGGTGGACAGAAAGCTAGGATTGCTCTCGCTAGAGCTCTTTACTCTGACGGAGACATTTATTTACTAGATGATCCCTTGTCAGCAGTAGATGCTGCTGTTGGCCGATTTTTATTTGACAAGTAGTTTTTTGTTTACGATTGTCTCCGCTGTAGCTTAATTTCAGATGTATATGCCATGTTTTGAAAGACAAAATCAGGATTTTGGTAACGCATCAGGTTCAGTTCCTGGATAAAGCTGATATTGTATTGCTGATGAGAAATGGCGAAGTTATTGCTAGTGGGCCACCGTCTCAGCTGAAGAAAAGTCATGCTAAGGAGTTTGAAGCTTTAATACATGTTTAGGAAACTGTTAGTTCCCGTTTCATGAACTTATCATTCCAGGAAACGGAAGAGACTTATGCTCGCCGTGTTTCTGAAAGTGGAACTCCCCGGAGAACTCTTTCTGAAACAGATTCTGAAGGTTTTAGTTAGTGATTTGTATGTCTAAATTCAAATTTTAGAGCATCAATCTTTGCAACGGGCACTGTCTGTGACTAGTGATAAGGAAGAACATGTGTTCAATGGAAAGACTGATTATGTCGCTCCAGTAGAAGAAGAGGAAAGGGCAGATGGTATGGACTTCTGAATCTTCTCCGATATATATAGTTTTAAGGAGCTGTTTCGTGGGCTATGTATTGGCATTATATCAGAGCCATGTGCGGAAATCCTTGGATTGTTGCTCCACTGGCAATCATGGTTCTTGCTGTGCAACTTGTTTTCAATATAACCGATCGGTGGCTGAATATATGGTTTGTTTTAGACGCACCTGAATCGTTATATCTTATAATTCTAGGGCCGATGCATCTGAGACAATATACGCTTCGGTCCTTAATGGTACAGCATCAGTAAGTACAATAACGGGAAAGGAGACGGTACCGCTCTCGTTCTTGGGTTATGTTTTCAATCTCACCCTTAATGAATACATGTACACGTTTTCCGTTTTGACGTTTGTACTAATTATTGGATCCGTTGTAAGGTATGTTGTTGAAATGACATATGAAACTGACCGAAACATTATAGATGTGTATGGTTCCGAATGGCTCAAATCGTCGCATCTTCTCTGCTGCACAACAGAATGTTTGACGCTATAGTGAAGGCCAAAATTGTTTTCTTTGATAAGAATCCCATAGGTCAGGCTTTAAGAGTTCAATGAAATCAAATGTATGTTCTAGGACGTATACTCAATCGTTTTTCCAAAGATGTAGGAACCATGGATGATCAATTGTCATTTGTATTTTTCGAATTTATGATGGTTTATAAGTGCTGTTATTGAGGTCTAATTATTTTTTAAGGGCGCTCTCAATGTTTTCGGTCTCGTTGCGGTAATTCTCTTCATTAACCCGATTGTTTTTCTTCCAACCCTACCACTTCTGATCCTGTTTGTTTTCTTACGAATCGTTTATTTATCAACTTCGCGTGATGTAAAGCGGCTTGAAGCAACAAGTAACTGCAATAGTATTTCCTTTATGCACGATGATCCTCATTTACAGCGAGAAGTCCTCTCTATTCACACATCTCTGCGGTTATGCATGGCCTTGTCACAGTGAGAGCGTTCTCAAGACAGATCCAAGCGATGCAGCGTTATCATGAAGTGCAAGTAGGATTTTGATTCGATTCTCAAGAGCTTTTTGATCTTTTTCAGAATATTAATTCTTCTGGTTTTGGTCTTACTGTTTCTACCTCTCGATGGTTTGCTGTTTGTACCGATTGGCTCGTTGCATTCTTCGTAACTGCTGTTTCTTTCTTCTGTATCTATACAGAAAGTAGTTTTAATGTCAATGTTATATGATTGTGTTAATGCAATCTTCTAGCTGCAATGACTTCTGGTGAAGTAGCCTTGATGCTTGTGTATGCCGTTCAGCTCACTGGATTCTTTTCTTGGATTATGAGGCAATCGGCTGAACTCCAGAACGGGGTGAGTTCCCTTTTTCAACTTTATTGACCCTATCCATTATTTCAAACTTTTTGACCATAATTTGCTCTCAAACACTTATCGCTATTGCTTTTCTGTTTCTTTTGTTTGATTGGTTTATCATTTTGCACCTATTTCGAGAGTGTTTGCGCAAGCCGTTTAGAAACACTCTTCTGGGATATTATAATAAGCGATATAAAATTCGGAAAGATATGAAGTGGCTATAAACATGTACTTTCAGATGGTTTCTGTTGAGAGAGTGGTAAGCTATACACAATTGGAACCGGAAGTAACAAGTGATAAAATTGTTCCTGAAGATTGGCCAACAGCAGGTCACTTACAGGTACAATTAAGCAAAAAACTATGAAGATACACGCAAGCTTCAGATGAACAATGTTTACTTGAAATACGATGAAACTTCCGAATACGTCTTGAAAAACATTTCTTTGAATATTAAACCGAGAGAGAAGGTAGAATTAACCTCTGTTGTCATTAAAAGCGTGTATTCAGATTGGTATTGTGGGCAGAACAGGAGCTGGAAAGTCGTCACTTCTTCGGGCCTTATTCAGATTAACTGTACCATGTGAGGGGAATATAGTGATCGATGACATTGACTGCGCTGATGTTCCTCTTCAGCGTCTCAGAAAAAGTATCTCTATTATTCCTCAGGTATTTCCGAGTTATTGTTTCCGCAAAGTATCATCGCATGACAGGAGCCTGTATTATTCATTGGAAGTCTCCGGAGGAATTTAGATCCCTTTGATGAATATTCAGATGAAGCGGTTTGGGACGCTCTTGAACAAGTTGGCTAAACGAATATATCCTTTTATTAAACCAATGTTAAGGTTGAATTAAAAAATGTGGTAGTTGAGTTACAAGGAGGGCTTCAAGCATCCATGCAAGAGGGTGGTGTTAACTTCTCTGTAAGTGCTATGAATCATCTGAGGAATGTCCATCGGTCTCATTAAATGGGAACGAGTGTTTAACTTTTCCTCTTTACGTGTTGCACACTAAAGTGGCTTGTCTTTAGGTCGGTCAACGTCAGCTGATATGTCTAGCCAGAGCACTTCTACGTCATGCTCGTATCCTGGTCATTGATGAAGCGACTGCTAATGTAGATCCTCAGTATGTAGCAGTGTTTTGACCATATATATGCTTATTCTTGTCAGAACCGATGCATTGATTCAAAAGACTATCAGAATGAGGTTTGCGGATTCAACGGTTCTCACCATAGCTCATCGTCTCAACACGATTATGGATAGCACTCGTGTACTGGTCAGTCAAAAACTGTTTTATTCGTTTCTCAACTCGAATTCTGAAGGTTCTAAAAGATGGAGAAGTAGCTGAAATCGCTACAGCTTACGAGTTGTTGCAAAAGCCAGAAAGCTTGTTAAGTTCTCTGGTTGAAGAAACAGGATCTGCCAATTCAGCTCTTTTGAGAAAGGTAGGTAACCGTTGGTGATACTGAAAACGTGAAGTCTTCCAGATAGCAAAGCAAGCGTACGATCATATTCATCAAGAGAATTGATGACAGAGCAAGTAACTGTTCTCTTTTGTTGGTTTGAAGAATATTGATAGTTTCCAAAAACTAATCGGTATTCTCCTTTTTGTTAGTTGATCATTGTCTATTACCTATGTTCTCTTTATTATTTGAACAAGTGCAAACATCGAATAAGAGGGTGGTACTCTTTTTACGGTGGAAGATTCACAACTCTCAATAGCTTTTCTTCCCGTAACTATTGCACCACTCGTTTTATACATCTTTTCGCCTAATATGGTACCCAAGGGCCTTTACGACCTGTGAATCGTGTCTTCTTTAATAATATTAATAACTTACAATACTTCAGTATTTCTCTTGTTAACCTTTAATGAATTGCGAACTTCTTATAAGATAATTTATAAGCTGAGTTTACCTCTTCTTTCACTTCTGATATCGTGTAGCACTGTTGAGCTTATATTTATTATATTGTTCATTGCATAATCAATTGAAAGATAGCATAATTCTTCAATATTTCGAGATTGAGGCAATACTGTTGTTATATTTAGTTGCTATGGTCAGCTCTTACGAGATAAACTTTCTTCTTGAACTATTCTTGAAAGACGAAATCTTGTCCTTTTCGTTTAAACCACCTTCCATTTCTAATTTGGAGATCTAATTGCTCAAAGCAGAGATAGATTATCTCCAAAAGCTTCATTGTGTACTTCAACCTATGCTATAGACACACTGTCTCATCGAGAATTTCGTCACCTTCTTTGAGGTCGTACTAGGTTCGTGGTGCTGGCTCTCCAGAGAGAGAAGACAACCATTGAGCCGGCCCCCTTCAGCCTTTATATAAGAGAAGCTAGCAATACTATCTAAACTTCAACAGCATCGTTCACACTTCTCCTTTGATACAAGATGAAATGGAGCTCAGTCGCTATTCAATTTTCTTTCTTTTCTTTTTTAAACATCAAAGTTTGTGTTGTTTCTTTGAATGTTAAACTGATCGGTTTTTTGGATTTGTTGCAACTTTCCGTTATAGATGTTTTGGGCGATTCTCGTTGCTTCAGTTGCTGTGTCTTCAGCATTTGCACCTTATTATCTTCACCCAGGCAATGCTCCGAACCCTGATGAGGTAGGACACATTTCTGACCGATTGACGTTTTGTTCTTCTAGATTACGCAATATGATGCCTCAAATCGTGCTCTCACTTCCATAGAAGACAGTTTAGATGCAGGTAACTTCAGCTGTGATATGAAAGAAAACTTCTACTACTACAGGCGCATACTTACACGCACCTCAAATGGATGTTGAGGTCATAGAAGATGAATGTGAAGCTTTGCCGAACAAGACAAAGAGCCGTCCGGCGTTCTATCAGTGTTCTCAGAGTAAGCTTTGAAACTTCAATGAACGATGAGTCTATCAGTCATCTGAAATAAAGAAAAAGACAATGAAGTTGAGCTTGATTCACAAAGCATGAAACTTGTTTGACTTTTGGTCATCTGATTCATCCTTTCAACAATATTACACCTGAATAGTTGTCCCTCGTACTCCGGTTTTGTTGACAGAGAACAATGTTCCTGCTGGACAGGCCTATGCTTGTACGGCAACAAAAGGTTTGCCATGAGAATCCTTTTGACTTATTTCATCATGCTAACTACTGGAGAAAGACGAAATTTAAAGCTCTAACTATGAAAGACAAAATCAAATGAAAACATAAAAATCTGGTTTGAGATATCGATGCACTGAGCGAGTTAATGAAATCTCCAGCTTCCTATTCAAACTGAGAAGAAAACTTTTTTGTTAAGTAAAATAGTGAGATCAAAACAAACCATTTGTAACCTGAAGTCTCCTTCTTTCGATCATTTTTTATTCAGCTCTCAAGTCTCTCTTTACGCGTATCTACTTCACAAACTCAGATAGAACAAAAGATCTTTTTATATGTCCGACAAAGATTTCCTCCTTCCAGACACCGTTCTAACTTTACATGGTGGCGCTATCACGAATTTGACTGGTGACGATACTTATCCTATTTCGTTCGCGGAGCCAATTCGAATCTTCTTAGATGTAACAAGCACAGCGAATAGAAGGTAATGACATCATACCTGCTGACATGAAAGAAACTTCAAATTTCAGATATGACAATATTGCTGTTGATGTGTCATTATACAAGCGTACTTCCAGCTGGTTTGGTTGTGGCTGGATGTTCCTTCCTAGTTTTGGCCAACTGTAGGTCTTTTCATAAATTAAAAAATGTAAAAAAACAAATAACTGTTAGAAGAAGCAGCTTCTTTCCTGTTTACGAACAAAATATGATTTTAATATTTAGTTTTACTGAATTACTTTTTTCAGTAGTAATTCTGATATGTGCGATGATAACCCGTCCTGTCCTATTTCGCCAGGAAGACAGGTTTTTTCTTCTAATAATCTTTCAAAAACGATACAAGCAATATGTAACTGGTCAGAATCAACTCAAAAGTACAAATCATACGATAAATCTGTAATTAGATAAGAAGCCGAGATGCCTGATCATCCTCATACTTAGCGAGCAATTCTATCTGCGAAAGCTTATCGAACATTCACCAAGTTATAAACAAGTTTCTACTGCCACTATCCTGAATATCTTAGAACTCACGTCATATCACGTGAAAATTTGTTTACACACCTCATTTTGCCTATTAATGACTCAGAAATCGGTTGCATATGATAAATCAATCAATAAAAGTATACAAGTTCAGAACGAATTACAGGTCATCGAGTTTGCTGTTGATCCCACCCGTTTGTTTACGAGATTGTTCCGTATAATTCATGACGACATGGTAGAATCATTAACTTACCTAAAATTAAAAAACAGATTCTTCAGATTGGGTACCAACTTGTAATACGATTAGTAGATAATCGCCGTCCTTACGAAGACTTATTATGTGCAACTGCTCAAATGCGAATTCGTCTATAATGATGAAATTATCACTATTTATTTTGTTTTCATGACAGAAACTATTTATGTATTCTATTCTTTTTTGGAACCAAAGATTTTATGAAGATCATATTTTGTTAGGAAGATAAACTGAGAAAGGATCAAGTGCTCTCAATCTATCATACCAATATATACAGGTTGCCCAACAAAATAAATTATTCCAGAAAGTTCTATTGTGTTTTGTCTTCTATGATTAATTGAATAATTGATTATATATTTATTTCATTAATATTATGTGTATTAGTTTGCAGAATATGAACAACTCGTTTTCTCCTGCGTTTTGCTTCATAACTATGAAGTTATGATTAAGCTCAGCACTCGAAAGAGTCAGAAGAGACAAAAACAGAGCTTTGAGATCATAACAAGGAATTGTAACTACATAAAATGAGATTAAGTTGATAAAAAAAAGCAATTTCCGAGCTATTATTGTACATAGTTTCAGCTGAAGGCGATCGTAGGGCTGCTCAGATCTGGCTCGGCATTGTAATATTCTTTGTTTCACGGCATAGTGGAGTATTTGAAGCAGCCGCATGGATAAGTTTTTTTTTAAGTGAACGTTTGGCAGTTTCAGACATTGGGCAAACAATCAACAAGCTCGTTTACTGCACGTTAAAGCTGAACACATTTACAGAGTATAATGCATGTAGAACACCGGAGTCGACTAAGTCTAGAAGTTCGGCGAAGATCGGGATCTGATTATAACGTTGACATGTTCCTCTGAGATTGAGCTTAATCCGTTCAGAGTTTGCATTGAACTAGCAGAACTATATCGGCTGATTAATGGAGTAGAGAATAGTGTCAACTCGTTTGTCAGCTCGGCTGTTGGAATAGTGTTCGACATCAGCAAATCGAGCACTTCATTGGAGAATTGTGGATCATTGAGAATGGAAATAGACATGATGATTCCTGAAAAGAGATGAATAAGTGAAAGTGTCAGAGAGACTAGCGAAGTGAGATGAAGATGTGAAAGAAATACAAAAATCAGAATAAGACATTTGAAACGCATTGAAAAGATCTTGTATAGTAGATTGGAATCGTTGGGCAAGAAAATGACCAGGATGGCTGAAGAGCGATTGTTTTATACTAAATGTACTTCTATTAATAGGAATTCCGGACTGTAGGTTCGCATAAAGTTTGTTAGATGATTTGATCTCTATTTTTAACGAAGAGCACGTCAGGTCTTCGGCCACCCACCAGCACCGGATTGTTGGAATGACAAAGGTGTTAGTACAAATTAACTATGGAAAACATGCCTTTTTATTTATCGTGTTTTTCTATGATAGTCTGTGTCTCTTCGTTTTAACTTCCATAGTCCTTTTTTGGAGAACTATTTTAAAGAACATAGCGAAGAAGATGTTTCCAAGAAGGGTAAATGGTTGAGTGAGCATAGAAGAAATACAAAGTCATATGAAAAATCACTTGTACATAGAACAATCATAATTGATGTTTCTGATTTGATTTCGATGCATTGTTTCTTTTTCAGACCCTTGGTCACAATGATCGAGTGCAATGAGCAAGTTTTTCAATTAATTCGTCAAGACTAGCAGTTCTGCAGAAAAGTACAGAATATAATTGAGAATGACAAGTGAGGCGATACTTAGTACCACTTTTCAGAATTCCTGTCAAGCATAGATGATCTTTTTAATGGAGGGGTCAATCTTTCAGTGGTGGACGCACTAGACTAATCTGTCATGATCAGCGTAAGATTCAGTTTATGCTTCTTCTGTATTCGCTCAAGCTGGCGGCCATATTACAGTCATGCATGAACGAGAATGGAGAAGCAGAGGATGTGTAAAGTTATATAACTAAATATTGCAGGAGAACAGCAGCCCTTAGACGAGAGAGGGAGAGGTTAGTTGTATCTTCTTGGAAATAATGAAGATGATAGAAGGAATAACATAGAAGGATGATGACGAACAAAAAAGAAAAAGATGAGAAACAATTAATGAAAGAAGAAAGAAAAAAAGCGGCCAGAGGCGACCATCGGCCGGGCCTGAAGACAATGACTGACCTGAAGAAGCATTTGCCGTCGGGAATGGTTGAAAGAAGGGACGGCCAATGGTAGGAAGGTCGTGATCAGATTGCTAATTTAGTCAAAGACGATGAAGAACAAAAGACTTTCATGTTAAAGAGGCGGGCAAGGTACGAAGGGTAGTTTCTCTACATTTAGAGTAGTCTCTAGTATTCGCATTTATAGGAACTATAAGACTTAGAACTACTTGTTGTGCTTGATTGTAACAATCAGACGAAGACATTATGAATGGGATGACGAGCATCATTAGAAGAATGGAAGTCTTTTTTGTAACAGAGACTCCTAAGGAAAAGAGGAAATAATAGAAGAAAGTTCTTATTGTTTCAATTGATGGGCTTCTAAAGAATATTCAGGACTGACACAACCTTCAGGCCACAATAAGTCAGAGTAATAAGACTCGGCTTTCATCTGTTGCAGAGGCACTTTCGCACACACAGACACACCTTTTTCAGTCCTTTTTTACAAGGAAGGACATGGTGGGTGGACCATGACCTGTAGCAACTTGTTGTGTCAGCTCAAGAATTCCAAACACACTGTTCGTAGAACAGTAGAAACACTGTACTTCAAGGCTTCACGTGCTATCTAAAACAGGAACGTGCTTGCAGCGTTTGCAACATCTGTTCGTTTAAGAATCTTATTTCACAGCAAGCAAAACTTTCTTTTTCTGCGTATTACTCACGAAACGACCACAAAACGTATGGAATCAAGGAAAAAACCCTTGTCACTGTCACGAGGAACACCAGAGGTCGAGTGTATTGCCTAAGGCATTTACAGAAAATTGGAAGATGAGACTAGGAACATAATACGATTTTCCTGTATTTTAAAAGAAAACACCCTCCTCACCTCAGATATGTAAGAAAAGAAAGATAGTTGTGTAAACTAATAGTATTAGTTGTTTCAGTTCGATCAAGAAACACAATGATGACGAAACTGAAGTCGAGTCAAGCTGGTAGCCCGACACAACAGAACATTCTTTCATTTTTGAAAATGTTTAAGATAAAATTTTGATCATAAAGCCTTATATGTTAAAAGAGAAGAGGGAAAATTTTTCAGAAATGAAGACAAGGAGGAAGTGAACGACGACGAAGATGATGGTGTCGAAGTGGATGTCGGATGTCTATGATGGCAATCATACGTATATGACAACTGTGAAAAAAAGGAAAAAGAGAGATATGAATCTAAAAAGAAGGAAAGCATGAAAAAAACTGGAGAAAAACTTCAATTCAGAATTGAAGAGTAAATGAGCTGTAAATCCAAGAAACTCATAAGGATTGTACGATAAGAAAAGAAAAGAAGTTGACACACGATCACATTTCGGTCTTTGCAGAAGTAGCTGTTGTTATTTCTCCAATGAAATTCTTCTTTTGATCATTGCAAACGAATGATTATCATGAAACTAAAATGAATTTGCTAAACTTCAAGGAAGCGATCATCAACCAAGCTTAGCATCTCTTTCTCTCAAGCTCTTCATTTCAATGATGTACCTACGAACTTTCTGATGGCCACATCTCTTCACAGTTTGCTTATAACAACAGTTTTATAAAAGCAAGCGCCTTGATCGGTTGGTTATCTTTATTTTCCCATTTCTCAGTCTCTTCTTTCTCAGTCTCTTCTTTCTCTCTCTCTCTCTCTCTCTCTCTCTCTCTCTCTCTCTCTCTCTCTCTCTCTCTCTCTCTCTCTCTCTCTCTCTCTTTTTCACTTTCTCTCTCTCTCTCTCTCTCTCTTTTGCTGGAATTTTTTCACAAAACTAAGAAGTAAGCATTCTGATTCACGCACGTTTTTTTTCTGTTTTTGATTTATTAAACAAAACCTTTTTGGGACATTGTCTTTCTTTCTTGGAACATCTTACTTCGAAAAGAGAAGCTAGAAGATGTTTTCTTCAAACAGTACATAGAATGGTAAAAGAAGTACGACAAAACTGGTCAGAAGCCGCCATTTACTTGTAATTAGGCTAATTAACAGAGCTGAATCATAAAGGGAATGACAATAAATCAACTTGTTCTACAAGTGACACCTTTCAGTTTCAAAACTGAAATGTTTATTTTGTTACGTATTCTTAACAGGAAATGTTATGTTACAAGAGAACAAACAGGTGGCATGATAAGAACATCACTCATCGACTCATAGATGATCTACAGTGGTTGTGCATAGTTTGATCGAAAGCTTTACGGTATGTCTACCGTATTCTGAACTCAACTCTCTGACTAATGACATCAGGAAATGCTTACCACTGTTGTTAGAGTGTTCAGAAACTGAAAAAAAGATAAGAAAATGACAAAGAGCATGGAGTGTTTAGCTTTACAGAACGTTACAGTCCTTATATATACTTGGACAGTTAATTGAAGAGTGTGACGTCAAATGTCTTCGTCAGATTTCCTTTTGACGACCAACTATCACCTTTCGCATTAGAACGAGGTTTTTCGTTTTCACATTCTAATTTTGCATCTTTCCGTCAAATGGCCATAAGAGTAGGAGGGTCAATGCCTACGTCATCAGAGCTACCACGCTGTCGAATCAAACTCTCAATCCTTCATAAGAAAACTGAACAACAGAAGATCAAACGGTTTGTAATTCGCCTAACTGTCTGAAACGGAAGAAATCACGACGTTACATAACAGCCCAAAAGAACAAATTCATAGCAGCTTACTTTCAAAATTTCAAAAGGTACACCTATTTATAGCTTTAATGGGAAGTTCACAAACACTTCTAGCTTAGATGGGATGAAACCTGTTAAATAATTACAAAAAAGATAAGAAAATATTACAATTTTTTAGTGAAACTGACCATTTTTGGCTATTCCAAAAACATCAAACCGAGTCGGAGCTGATGGGAACCAGTTGCCAGAAGCTTTTCGCTATTTTTCTACTGTTTTTTTACGCCAGCGCATTCTGATTTCAAATGACTAATGAACGAGAAATTCATAATTACATAAACTCTCAAGTTAGAAACCTTCTCGTGACGTCACAACTACTGACGTATTCAAAAACGTCTACTTATGTGACCTTGTTTGATTTAATTCAGAACCCGAGAATCCGACAAGATTTCATGTTTCCACTTCTAATTCTGAAAAAAGGGCTACTGCGTCATTGCTACGTCACTAATGAGGAGGCAGAACGATTGTCCTCTTTTTATGAACATCTGTAAAAAAAACAATAGAAGTAAAACGCTTGTAACCTGGAATCTGTTCAAAGATAACAAAAACCTCATGGAACTTCACATGTTTCACCTAGAGAATGTATTCTCATCTAATTCGATTCACGTCTTTTACATGCCGACTGACGTCAAGTTTCAAGACAGAATGCTTTCTAATGCTATTTTCTCCAACCTGTAAAGAAAAAGTTTTGCTTTCCACTCTGAATCAGCTGATGAAGGTCTAAGATAATAGATTGTTAATGGTAGTTTACGGACATGTCATTCGAGTGGCTGACGTCAGAGCCTCTGACGACATTAAGGGATTTCCTGGACCAAAATCGTACAAAATTTTTCCTTTCGTCAACAAACTTTCCACTACATAGAAGGGGCTGAAGCAAAATTATGCTACGATACAACAATTAATCAAAAATAATTATGAATATCTATATGATCGTACTACCCTTGCTCTATTCACTTTGTGTTGAGACGAATCGATTTGAATAGTCCTCAATCCCATCACGTTAACACGAAAATACGGGAACTCTTTCGTACAAAAGGACGTTTAGGATTTACATGTATGGCATGACTTATTGATTTATTTGTTCAATCGCTAGTGGACGATGGCAAAGCTGTGTCATTTGCTCATGAAATTAGAAGTTTATTTGATAACACTGCCTCTGAGAATTGAGGAGTAGATCAGGCATTTCATGTATGTGTAGTCTCTTTCTTTCATATACTGCCTCACCCCCACTGCTCTTTATCGTCTGAGTCTCTCCTTGTCTGCTGCCTATCACGCAGTGCAGTGGCATTCAAATATTTCTCCCAACGTTATAAAATTAAATCTTTTTTCATCGCATACTTCTTAACTATTTTCTAAATTTTATTTTCTAGTACTCAATGTATATTCTATCTTCTATGTTATTATACAAGAAATAAAGGTCAGTTTTCAAAACTCCCACTCATTTCCGCAATCATGTCACGTACGTTTTTTTATTCTAATTTTCTTAGCAGCTTTCTTATTTGCACTTCCAATCAGCGCACTAGCGGTTGTTTTTTTGAACCTAGGCGCCAAACTCACTTTTTTCAGTTATTATCGTCATCATAGTCCTCTATTTCCTATTTAAACCTAAATCCAAATACTTATGCGAAAAGACGGAAATTATAATTTCAGACTGCTCAACTTATTCTGTCATACGGGAATATATATTCGTTATCATTTAGTATTTTTTATCTTTATGAACAATTATGACATTTACCAGTACTGAACTGAATTGTCTCATTTGGAAATATTTGCAAGAAGCAGGTTAGCTTGTTGTATGTCTTTACGCACTTACATAGTCCTGCAGGTTTTTCCCACACTGCTTTCATATTTTCTAAAGAATCTCATTTGGATGCTTCTCAAATCAACACGGAACATATAATTAGCGGAGCTCTCCCGACTCTAGTTCAAGTTGGTGTTTTTTTTTCTAGCATTCTCATGCTCTCTGTTTCAGAAGGGCCTTTTTTATACTGAAGCAGAGTTATGCACAGCGTTGTCAGATGAAAACGAAAAAGCATCAGTGCCTACATTAAGTTTAATAGAAGCAGGTAGTAGATTATTACTATTCAATTTTAATTTTTGTAATTCAAGTTACTTGTGACATTACGGAGCGGAAGAAACAAGAAAAAGAATCTGAAGAAAAAGCTATCGTTATAGAAGAGGAACCACCGGTGGTAAAAGCAGAATCACCCATCCCCGCTGCATGTAGTCCCAAGGTAGGCCTTATTCTCTCTTTTTTATTTTTTTTTCTGAAAAAGAGCCACTGGTTTGAGAGATTTTGTGTGGAAGAAAGCTCAGAAATTTTTTTTATTTTCAATTTTGAATTTTATAGATAGAGTGGGGAAAAAAAACAAGAAATCGGAATGAACGCATTCAAACTTTCAGCAAGAATGAAGTCAGATTTTTAAAATCCCATGCTAGCGAAGTCTTTATTTGTGCATGGAATCCAAAAAACGAATTATTAGCTTCTGGGTAACAATAATCTTTGTTCTTTCTCTCAGTCGATTATAATTTAGGTCTGGTGACGCTACAGTCAAGTTATGGGATTTAACTCAGACTCATGATCTATCGGTTCAGGATCAATATTTTTCTTCTAATACTACAGTATTGAAGCATAGCTCGGAAGATGTGGATTACAACCCTAAGAATAAGGTTTATTCTGGCAAAGTTATTTTGTTTTATTGAAAAAGCAGGATGTAACTAGTATGGATTGGAATCCTTGCGGAGACCATATAGCCACAGGGTGCTATGATGGCTACGCTCGTATTTGGAATGCCAAAGGTGGTTTGCCGAGTCGGACTTAATATATACGAGGTTCTATTCAGGACATTTGCGATGTGTTCTTGGTAAGCATAATGGGCCTATTTTCGCTCTTAAGTGGAATGCTCGAGGAGACTATGTTCTTTCGGCCGGGGTTGATAAAACGACGGCTATTTGGGATGCTTTTAAAGGTTTGTTATCGAAGTTGGTTAATCTTTAAAATGTATTCTCAGGTTGCCCCATACAACACTTCACATTCCATGAACAGTCAGCTTTGGACGTTGACTGGATTACAAATGAAATGTTTGCCTCATGCTCAACTGATAGAACTATAATCAAGTGTTGTCTCGGTAGCGATGTTCCTCTACTTACTTTGACGGTTTGATTTAAAAACTTATCCGTTAAAATTACCGTTTTGTTAGGGCCATCGAGGAGAAGTGAACGCTATTCGGTACGATCCTATATCTAAGCGGTTGGCATCTTGCTCTGATGATAAAGCCATAAAGGTACAATACACTACGTATATGTTCATTGTATATATTTTCAACTCAAGATTTGGGATATTGACGAAGGATATTCCTTGAAAAGTTGGGAGGGACATGAGAAAGAGATTTATACCATACGTTGGAGTCCAAATGGTCGGATACTCGCAAGGTGAGGCTGTTTTAAAGTACAAGCAATCAAGCTCTATTTTTCAGTGCTTCGTTCGATCACACAGTCCGGCTATGGAACATTGCTGATTCTGACGCTTATCAAATTCTTAGTAAACATACAGACCCTGTGTATTCAGTATCGTTTTCTCCCGATGGTCGTTACGTAGCGACAGGATGTTTTGATAGAAGCATATATGTTTGGGATGTCCAGGTGAAGCCACATTCCGTATGGTTTTATTCTTTTCATTTAAGTCAGGGAAACAAGTCATAACTTACAATGGAGACAAAGACGAAGGAGGTATATTCGATGTTAATTGGAACAATACTGGTGAAAAAATAGCCGGCGCAGCCAGTGACGGAACGGTTCGTAGCAAATTTGTAATACTTTATATACTTTATTTTGTTTGCAGATCATCTTGTTAGATACTCGCTGTATCCGTCAGTAAAGCATATTTGAGACCTCAAAATCATAACATATCTCGCCACTGGCCATATCAGAATCTCTATTTCAATGAAATCATTCCCGATACCTTATTCGGTGCTACGTTTCCAACTTTAAGATTTAATCTATGGAAACATTTACATTTGGGTGACGAATAAATCGATATTTGACTAATATTCGACTGTACTCGAATAATGAAGTCATGAAGTTGAATCGAATCGAATCGGCTAACGAATGTGGGGTTGAAGTCGAATAGCTCATTCGTCTTGCTCAAGTATGAGTTGAGTTGAAAAAGCTTTATTTGGTCTTGGAACGATTTGTCAACGATGTTTAGGCTGTATAACCTATGAATAAATAAAAAAAGAAAAAACTAATGAACAAGGTTTGATGTTGTTTGCGAAAGAAAGAAAGATGACATCAATTGTAATTTATTGTGCTAAACAATTTGAACTCACATGGGATGACTCTAACTCAACATTGGGAGTTATGAATCAGGTAGAGGAGAAGGTTATTCTGTTTCCTTGTAAGGTGAGAGATACGGTTGCGCATATAAAGTATTAGGTACTGTTGGAGATGCTTCAAAAGTGACTGAGTATCCGTATTCCCGTGAATTGTAATTAGTAATAGCAAAGCCCCTTACTGCTTATGGATTCGAGAAATTAGAAGAATGAACGGGTATTTTAAGATAGTGACAACTACTATATTTGCTCAGAGAGAACGAGATTTATAGAGTAATGAAGGTGTTATGTGTAGTTGTTTCGAGTTTCTATTTCATGTTAAAGTGTGAACAGATGGTTTTGTCGACTTTCTGTTTCAGAAAGTCATTTGTTCGTTAAAATATAAGAAGATAGTTGAGCTTTAGCGTCGAAAATTCGTATGACTTGCGTGATATAAATATAGTAAATTGAATTTTGACAGTATTTGCTATGGGATTGTCTGTTCAGGAACATTCGTCATGCATATATGGGAGTGTCAGGTCAAAAATCGATAGAAACAATATCTAGCTTTTAACGATCTCATTGATTTGCTATCAATATTCTAATATTTCACGGCTAACGCGCGAACTCTGCCGCCCGATTGGCTCATTTCATTTTTCGAATTGTGGATAAGTCTACCGGTTGCGATTGTCATTTTCTCAAATATGTGTTGATTCAACCAAAGATCCACATCTTTTCGAAACTGTTCTTTATCGATTCAAAAAGAATCCAGAGCATTATGATTATTTGATGATCATTCGATGATGAAGTTATATGACAGTGATCAGTAATGAGTGAATGAGTATTGAGAAAGTAGACTATTATTACAACGAGGCACCAGGAAGCAGTCCGACAAATTCCAAGGTGATGACAGCATAACGGCACTGGGAGAATAAAAAGACAGTTTACTAGGTTGAATCAGGTTGTTAATTGTCTTTTTGTTTGTTTCGTTTTTTATTCCATTAGATGAATTAATAATTGATTCGACAGGTTGTGTCGGTGACAAGTGACAACTTGTGCAACTATAAGATTTCTGAACTCTATCGTTTCTAATTTTAGTTAGCTGACTACTTTTAATAGATTATCTGTTTTTAACAAAGTTCTTAGTATTTTAATTTGCTTAGTTCAACATACATCATGATAGTTGCTTGATGGAAACACAACCGCGTGTTCATCGCTTTCCTTCACTTTTACGAAAACTTCACCTCATCTTCATTTCTTATTTTACACTCAAAGTTACTTATTAAAGGTTTGTTTGTGTAAGACGACTAATTAAATGAATTGTTTGTATACCTCTTGGAGAAAACGTATGTTTTCTCTCTGGTGTTTCTTCGGAAGTAGTATCAGCATCTTTCGGGTCCGATTTGTGGATTTCGGGTCGTTCAGTTTTTAAAGAAAATCTTTTTTTAACCAAATCCTCAATCATTTTCCTTGTTCTTATTAACGTTATCCGTCCGGGATGAGCTCAAAATCGATTCGTTCGGATCAGCGGAATGAGAGCCGATGAGTGACGGCCAGTGAGAGAGACAAGGTGTACTTTACAAAGGAATTTCTTGCTCAACCTTTGATTATAACATCTTTGCAATCATTTTTTGAAACCTTATCAGACTTTTTAGCTCATCAATTAGTGTTTGAATACTCTTGTTCCTTTTTCTAACAATCTTTGAAAGAGCTAGACGTGACTATTCATTTTACAGTTTTGAATCTCAATTAGAGCTGTCATTCTTGAAGTCGGTTTCCATCTGATGGAAAGCAGCGCCTACTTTTTTGGAGAAGAACACACTGTATGTCATAGTTCTCTTCATGTGGTTGTAAGTTTCATGTTCTCTTTGAGTAACAAACTGAAAATTACAGTTCGGAGCTAAACTCATCCTTCTGTTTGAGACTTTTGTGTTATTCAGCTATGTCATAGCATTACCGCTGACAATCGGCTATTTCGATACCATAGCCGTTTTCCAATTATTGTTCTGTGGATCAGCGTTAGCATTAGCAATATTAGCAATGGTACGTAAGAAACATCGTTTCTTGTGGCCGTTCATAATACTGAAGGTGAGCTAACAGCAAGTATTCAGAGAGAAAATAGAATTTTAGGCTTGTGAAATAGTAGCTTACGTCATGTTGTTCGTTTTATCATTCATGCTGGCATTAGTTAAGCCTTCTCTGTTTTTGCATTTGACAAGATGGAGACTGCGTACTGTCACACGTAAGTTCACGACCACATTTGCAAATTGACAGTTATTTTTAGATGATAATGAACTAATCCATATAGTTGGAATTATCTTTTTTTTTCTTTTTCACTTCATATACAGCGGGCTAGCTCTTCATATCATTTACAATGTTTATGATTACTTTCGTAATCGTACCATTTTCATATATTTTGAACATCGACGACGTAATACTAAATACTTTATGTAAAGTTCTTTTCTTTCCATCCAAAAAAACATTCTGTCAACTATGAATTCCATTCTCATATTCTATGTCATATTTTCATTAAAATTTAATAACTTTCTTGTTCTATCTCCATAGTAGGCTCAACTTCTATTCGAACTGTTCGAGATGTACTGGGCACTGATGATATAGTTGTGGCCGTGGTCGAACCTTCGGCTGGTGTCATTGTACGGGTTGGTGATTCCACAGCCTTAATTATAACATCTCTGATTTTTCTCGATTACATCCTTATAATGTCTTATTTCCAAACGTATGGTTTTCTACGAAGTTCTCTTTCAATTTTAGACAAGAATTCGTTAAACTTCAAAAAATACCGAGTAACGGTGGATATTCTGGGAGACCGCCCGTTGGTTGATGGGAGATTTCTTAGATCTAAATCGCCGCCTGGTTCTCGAAGTGATGAGATCGTCATCATCTTCCCAGAAACGCTTTTGTTCTTAAATATACCAACTGAGGTAATGGGATTCGAGAATATGTTTACGTTTTCGTATTAAATTCGTTAGGAAATCGCGAATGGGTTGTAGGCGATGATCATATCTGAAACTTGGTCGTGGGTGTGGTTGTCCAATTATGCATTACTTGACTAGTAGCCAATCAACCCAGCGAGGGTTAGGACACATTTTCGGTGAAATAATCCAGAAAGCAACAGAAACCGTCGTACCCACCACGGATAGTAAGGCTAAATAAAGACCGAAGTTGTATCTAAAATGGACATTGACGCAAAGAATGCATAAGATTCATATACCTGTTTATATCAATGAGAGATAACGTGATCCCGGTGATTCCAAGGATTATACATGCAAAGGTTATCAAGCATGCATAGAACATTTCTAAAAAAAGAATGAGTAAGTTTATTTTTCAGTATGAAGAGACAATAACTTCATCAGAACTCTACATCGACGGGTCAATAACTAAACCAATTACTTTAATATTATTTGATTCATTTTTACGGAAATAGAAGAGGATATGCGAAGAAAAGGACGTAGGCAATATATGAATGAAGAAAAATTGAGAGAGACAGACGGAGTGAGTAACTGAGGTGAAATACATTAGGAGAAGCTTTTGCGAAGGATTGGCACAACATGGAAATAAAAAGAGATATAGATTGAGAGAGACTAGTGTCTTATAAGAGATACAAAGACAAATCTCAGTGTTGCAATTTACTTCCACTTTCAGGTTGACTCAATCTTCAACCATTTGAAAGAATAAGACTAGTAGAACGATAAATGATTCTGGCCTTGTTTTGTGCTCCGCGTGAGCAACAGCTACATGGAATTAGAAAGAGGATTAAGACTGGCGGATTAGAAATCCTTCATTTTAACACATTTCTATTGAATTGAATGATTATTGATTGGATTTGTGAGAGTTCATTACTTCCACGTCCAGAAAAAATAAGTTATAAATAAGTTTTATTGAAAAAAAATATAAAAATTTGATACCCATTGAACAAACTGAGATACTTTTGTTTTCTAAAAAGAAAGAAGTTCATCAAATTTCTTGAGCGAAAAGCTAATTTTGTGAGAATCTAGTCTAATTTTATATATAAAAAATGATTTTGTCAAAGCATAACAACAGATGAGGAGTCAAGACATGGGTTAGCACAGCCGGCTTCGGGATCTAGCATCGTTTCTCTAGTCCTCGATGGACGTATGCCTATTCTGAAAGTGAAGTCTAGCAAACTGAACACAATCCTAACGAACTTTTTTAAATCACCTAGGGCAATGACGTCTTCATCGTCATTTTCATCGGATAGTTCCTCCTCATCCCATCTATTATACCGCTTATTTGGGACGCTTACATAAACACCCATATTCGTACTGAAAAGAAACTTTCGAGACGAAATGAAAAATTCCAACCTGCAACAAATCATAGCAATAGCACATATTATAAGAAATACGACTAGAAGAAAAAGGACAAGTTCCACAATCGACCAATGGTATGTCCAACTTTCTTTGTGAACTGAAATTAGTGGCATTAGCATTTGTGAACATCAATCAGTAGGTGCAAGTGAACGGTTCCGATTATAGATATGTTTGAGGATCCAGCATACTCATTAAAAAACCGGAAAAAAACGAACCATTTAGGTGAAATGAAAGCATAAAAGAGGAATATGTGAGCATTTCGCAGAGGAATTTGGAAGCAAAAGAAAGCTGAATAGAGAAGAAATCCTCTAACGAGGGAAATGACGTTATAGCAGAGAGTGAGAGAGCATAGGCAGTCTTAGCGGTCATTTTGGAATTCGTTTTTTTTTCGTTTTGAAACACTTGAAAGGAATGTCAAAGATTTTGTTTTTGACGATAGAAAGTACTATGATCGTATGTTTTTAAAAACCTACACTGGCAGAATGGGCCATGAAACGGAGAAATGCATTCGCATCGATGTCCAGACATAGTATCCAGGCATTTACCATCATTCAAACACGGTGTGGATAAACACGAAGTTACAAATTCTGAAACATTCAAATAAATATTAATAAAAGGAAGAAAGATTGAAATCTGCTTACCAAATGAGTTTAATAGGTACATTTTGGTCAGAGCATACATAGACTATACCATATATCTTATTATCCCGAACCGAAATGAAAACTATGAAGGAGGGTCAATGAAGACAAACGAATAGAGAAATGAGAATTCTTTCGAACGAAAAAAGATCTAATTTTACCAGTTAATAAGAAATTACGAAGTAGAAAATGATGCTGAAAGTTGAAGAAGGCGAGTTTCAGCTTACATCACCATCAATCCCATGTGGTTTATGCAAAAGACAATCCATATTCAGACATATATAAAAGGACAGAAAACATTGAGATTTATTCTTTCTGAGGATAATCACAAGAAAACAAGAAGCGAAAGAATAAGTTGCCAGAAGAACAGAAATCTTCATGAAATTGGACTATGGAAGAGCCTTGCTTATTTATGCTTCCTAAAAAGGAAAAAGCAACTTTCAGTTTAAATTGCTGAATAACCAAGCACACAGTTCTCAGAATGCTTAACTGCGATTCCATAAAATAAATTATTCTATTTCATAGAAGAACGTTATCAATTTGTCCGCGAAAAGCTGATACAGCTTCCCATTGACGTCTGTTGGTGGGATGGAGGGTTTTGAATAAGAAGGAAAAGTATAAGCTATTACAAATCCAGAGAACGCCAGAGCAAAAAGACAAAACTCCATTATAAAAAAATTTATTCAACTTTTAGCATTTTTTCCTTCTTTGTTTTGGCGACTTAAAGTATGAGCTTTTCGAGAATTATTCTCTGGATTTATATTCCAACGTGTTTAGAAGAAAGAAGCAAAAGAACTACATTGTCTATTTTTTCTCTACAAGAATTCAGTTTATTTTTTATGAAAAAAAACATTTTTTCGGACATTTTTCATGTTTTTCGGAAATGAATAAGATGAAAATGTCTTGAAGCGCATAGGAATGATCAACTTGAAAATCGAATAGAGAGGACAAGTGATTGAAGCTCAACAACGTCAATAAGATAAGTGATGAAGCAGCTCGTTCCACGGCTTCCAAATATTTTTTTAATGTTTTTGGTAAAGAAAACATAACAGTGATGTCTTGAATAAGAAAGTTTCAGAAGAAAACACTTGGGGAATTGTAAGTGAGCGTGGTTGAGCAACGACTCAAAAAGGGAAATAAGGTGAAGTTGATCAAAAAACAAAAAATGAAATGAAGCATAAGAAGAGAGAGCAAGATAGTAAGTAGTAGAATTTTTGTTTGGAAAAAAGCTTTTGTCTCATTTTATGTAACGTTTTAGGCCGATTCCGGTAAAATGACTTGTTTCCAAACAATCACTTAAAAAACAATGATTCGGGAAGAAGAAGAAGAGAGAGAGAAAGAGAGAGAGAGAGAAGGGGGGTTCTTAATATTCTACCAAAGTTCAATGCAACCGCTCTTCAAGTTTAATATTTAGTAAATGAAGGAAAGGCTCACGTACGTTTCACGTAAGCTAATTAGAATGAATGTGACGTTCATGATATTGTCTGACTGGGTTCACTACGTAAAACTAGTGGGTTTAAAGAAAAAAGCTTTAATGGCTGAAAATTGGAGAGAATTTCGTGCTCAAAGAGGCATAAGGATGAGAAGATTGCTTGAAAGTTTGTTAGAGGGGCACACAAAGCGAACAAGGGAATTCCATATAATAGAAAAACGTGTTTCACCCCCCACCCCCCTGGGCCTCATAACGTCATCAAACTCTAAGATGTCAGTTTAAAACAAAAAAAATTAATTTAAAAAAAAAAAAGAAATAAAAACATGAAGTTGCAGCTTCCTCTAGTCTTTCTTTTGAACAGCTTCAACCCAGCAATATAAGTTTCAAAGCCAACAAAGCAAAAAAAGTTCCGTTTACCTTTGAATATGGGTGAACAGTTATAGTTGCGACCATTGATCAAACACTTATCCAAGAAACATTTGTTTTCTTCACATAAGTCTGATATCTGTGAAACAAATGATTTGATATAATAAAGATCTTGACAGACCTTCTTTTCGCACTGCTCTCCAGTAAATAAGGGTGGGCATTCACATTTGAAGCTCCTAGTACCATTGCTTACACATGTTCCTTCGTTCCAACATGGCCATGAATCACATATTGAACCTTCTAAAACACTATAGCATTTCCCTAGATATCTTTTCTGAAAATTTTTGAAATTCAGCCATATAGTTAAACAGGAAATTTATGTTTGCGGAAATTCTAGACATTATGTCTTCCGTCATGATCCAATAAATGATTTGCTCACAAGAAACCTTTGACCATCTTAAATCATCAGTCACGCCTGTGATGAGATGAGTTATATGGGGTGAGGGAGATGAGGAAAAGTTTTCATTCTCCAGCTAAGTTCTCCTACTCAGTTACTTCAGGATATGGAATACAAGGGAAAGAAAAATTTCCTTGAGATTACTCAGTCATTGAAAGAATACGAATGTGTACTTGAAGGAACAGCTTGGAAAGCCATTAAAAGCCATACGAACACAGAAAATTGAATAAAAAAACGAAGTTATGAGAAGACAGAAGCTGTTGAAGTTGCTATTGTTGAATGAGACTTCAATTAAGATATTTGTGAGAGGAAAGAGAAAGAAAAAGGGAAAGAAAAGCTTTGTGAAGACATGGAAACGAGCCAATTCTCTCTTAGTGATTAGTCAATTGAGTGAACAAAAGAATTCTAATACTCACAACAGCTAATAATCTTCTTCAACTTCTCTCATTCAACATTTCAAATGGATATTCGTTTAGTCATGTCCTTTTATAGATCAAAGCAGTTCGATCAAGTCATTTACTTGTCTAAGCTATAGCTGTCTTGAGATTTCAAATGAATTTTTAGAGAATGGAGACGGAGGAAAGACGAGACTTGACCAATTCTGCTGAGATTTTTTCCTCACATAGGGCCAGCCATGCACTTTATTTATACCTCCACTTCTTCAAATATTTATGTCATTTCATTTGAAAAAAAAATGTTTCTTTTCACCGACTCCGGTCAAAACCATAAATGTCAGCAATTATCTGATCTGACACAAAAGTTGAAAGACTTTTAATGGCTTATTCGTTGTCAAGATATTAAGACTTTGTAGTTATGACAACTATACACTTTCACATAAAACCACATGTTAATCATGAAATGAAATGTAAACTCACCATAGATTAAACGAGACGCAACACCGCTGATGAGTTGATCGGACGCTATCGTTACCAAACTCATACTATGAACATAGGACGTCTATGAATTGGGAACTAGCATCAACCTGACCATTAAAAAAATGAAATGATGATGTAGATGAGAAAAAAGGCACAACAACAACACAAGAGAAAATCATCGAACAGAACGAAGTTCAATTAGTTGGAATGTGGAAGAGAAAAGGAGACGAAAAGAAAGAAACGCTTTAGCAGAACTGTTGAGAAAATAATTTTCCAGAGAAAAGAAATTAGATAAAAGAAGAGGAAAAAGATAGAAGAAGAGGCGTGACGGCTCTCTTCTAGTCAGTATAAGGATCTTAAGGAGAACACAAAAAAAGAAAAGCAAAAAGAGACTCCGCCCCTTTAACGTGTTCCTCAACTTAATAAAGTGTGTTAGAGCATATTAATTGAATAAGAGCAGAACATATATGGCAACACTTATGATACATGGTCAGATCCATATACGAGATAAACGACCCAATTTCCAAGATGAATGGAGTTTGAACAGAAGAACACATAATACAATGAAAGTAAAGTGAGAATAAATGCAATTCCAATTGAATAAAAGCCGAAATAAGATGATGGTCAAGTGAAAGGAGGTAAGTGTGTTTATACGAATTCAACTTTGAAAGAAAATAAGAGATGAAGTGAATGCAAAAAATATTGAAAAGCTTAACTAGTAGAACAAGCAACCGCTCAACTTTCTGACAACTCATGAAATGATTCCAAAATTCATCATACGTGGAATACCACGTGAAGAATTAGCATATGAATCTGCATTAGCATAAAGATATGGTTGAGGAAACAGATATGGGCTGAACAATCTTGTCCATACTAATGAACTGCTGCTTACTAAGCAAATAGTAGATCAAGGAAACATTTATGCTATTCATATGCAAATATTTTTTGAGAACACTCTCTGTGTCTCGTCACTGAATATATTCGAGCAAGCAACAGATATTCTTGTTTTCATGAAACAGGCAGTGGGCTCTGGACCAAGAAAGTCTTAACAATTGTCAATATCATCATCATGATCATGATGAGCCTCGGAACAAAATACACATCAAACGGCATGTCCTAGAAGGACAATATCATTTCGTTTTTCAGAAAAAAAAGAAATTCGTGAGAAATACATTCTCAAAATCTCTCGTCGATCATTTTTGACTTGTGCTTATGATCATTTACATATTCACGAAGGAAACATATTACATTACTCCAAGAATGAAAGACAAGAACGACAAGGATTATCTCACAACTTTCTTAGAGTTAGAGCAATCGATAAAAAAAATATGAAATGATGACATACGATCTACCAACAGAGGTCATAGTTTGCTAATTTATAAGAAAAACTAATTTGTTTTCGTATTAGCAAAAAAGAAATATTTTTCAGCTTATGCCTCAAATGACGAAAAATGCCAATATAATCACTGGGGAATTGTGAAAGACAAGTATTTCATCTGATAGCCAAAGCTTATTTTCCAAAATTTTCAAAAGAAATTATGGAATTTCTAAGTTTTTGAAAGATTCAATTAACAAACTGGAAAGTGAAAAACAATATGAAGAGTTGTAGTCTTGGGTGGAAAGCATGCTTAAAGGCAAGTCATTATTTAAAAGTTCGAAGAAGTACTTCGTAGCAACCCTGCTGCCTTCTATAGTACTGAAATCATTTACAATTCAGAGGAATTTCATAAAAAATGGATAAATGACAAGCTTGGCTTTGACAATTGTCAATTTGAAAAATCTGATTCTCACGTTTTGTCATTTGGTTTTTCTTTTCTCTGACGGCATGAAGAGTAAATTTCAAGTTAAAAGCTTGACGAACAACATGAAAATGAGCCATTTATCTTGCAAAGAAGAAGATTGAAAATGCAAAGATGAAGTGAGGATGAGGTCGAAATAGGATTGATGAATTCCTGACCATCAAGGAAAGATAGATTGATACATAAAGAGCAAATAGTTTGAAGAAAGAAGCATAGATATGTGGGATCAGTCAGTCCCATCTCACTTCTGAATTCTCCGAGCTATTCTCGGACCAAACAACGTTCTATTTTCTTTTCAACTAAACGGCAAACTTTATTAGACGTTAGACAGACATTAAGCAATGTTCAGAAAATTGACGTGTTCATATGCCAAACATTTTCGCCAACTTTCGATACTTTTCGATTTCGGATGAGCCTAAATAACACACATATTTCAAAGTTGAAATGTAAAAACAAATGTTTACAATCGCATTTTTCAGCTTCAACAGGAGCCACAGCAACACACGGAGCTTTCGTAGTTGCATATCCCTGAGGTGGGCCAGCACATACAAATGGCCTAGAAGCTGCACAATATTTCGAACTATTTCCACAAACGTACTTAGATTCTGAACAAGTTTTTGTATGCCATAGCCCATCAGCCGTTTGAACTGTTCCACAATGGCGGTCACCAACGGGCTCACCTAAAACGTTTCAAGATGAGCACACCCTTAGTTATTTTCACACAGTTAACGCAACCAGTTCACTCTTAAGTTTACTAAGAAATGAGATACGTTGCGTGAGAATTTTAAGCGCACTTGCAAGTACCTGCTGCCCAATTCAAGTAGTTGGTTTTTGATTTGTCTGTCCAAGCATAGTGTGTGACGTTGGAAACATACATTCCCATCCAAAAATCTTCATTTTGTAATCCAAACTCGATACCCGCGTAATCTAGGATAGTATATGGACACTTGTCAAAGAACCACTGTGTTTACTTGAAATAAAATGGTTTACATAAGCAGAATGAAAGGAAACTAATTCATATCCTAAATCCTGACATTGTCTACTGGCATCTGTGAAATTAGCCAAACTATTTTCAAAGAAATAGCATCTGCAAATGAGCATCAGGTTTTTTTTTGCGTAAATAAACATACAAATGAGTAGAGTCTACAAAAACTTCGTGAGCTCTGGGGCAATATATTGGTTCGGCGATGCAAGTACTGAAGAGAAGTCCTGAGAAAAGAGCCAGTTTCATCAACATGATCTTTGCTGATTCGGGAGGAGAGTGTCAACTCTTATCAATTTTTGACAGAATTATTTAAATTCACTGATTGCTTAGTGATTTTTGTGACTCAAATGCCTCACAAATGTTCGCCCCCACCCATACCATACATAAGCAATAAAAACGTTATCGCATCAAGTTGAGAAGTGAAAGAGAAGCATTAGCCTTTTATCTAATCGGGAGCAAGGCAAGCTTACAAAACCTTCTCTTAGCTAGATCAGTTTCGAAATTCTACAAAATGTCTGAAAACATGAAAGTAAATATTGGATTGAGATGTATTGCAGGTTGGATAAGAGCACAGGGAGATTTATCAACTATTACTTCCTGCCATTATGTATTACAAGTTACTTAAAACCGTTTGGTTATAGTTCCTTCGGCTTATTTTGATAAGGGATGATGAACGTTCAGTTCCGGAACTTCTAGATCAGTTACACCATACAATATCTTAACAGCTGAATTTACTATCATCAGTGCTATGATGAACCCTCAGAACACGTGAAGTCTTAGCCAATATAAACAAAGTATGTTATTTATTGTAGTTAGTGTTCTGCACTTAATGGATTTCTTCAAATGTGGGAAAGTTACTTTTTTTTATAGAAACTCCTGAGATTTCATTGTTCTAGTGATCTATGTATTTCTGGCAAGTCGAAAAGAAACCTCGAGTTTGTAGTCATTTAGTTGGAACAGATTGTAGCTTCGGTTGTCATGTAGTGAGTAATCCGCAAAGGAATTTTCTCTCCAAGTTTTCAAACCTTCCATCCTTATCGACTTAGAACTGTCTCTATCGCCATATTCCTTCGATGACTTTCTGCACGGCTGAGTGAAATGTGAATTTAAAATTTTACAAACTAAAATATTAGAAACAAACTGTTTGATTGTCCTAAGCTCACCTCTGTGTTCACATTCTATCAGATGCCACTACCAGCTTCCCAAAGGGTTAACGAGTCTCGAGTCGCTCATAATATGCGGAAGGAAACGAAGGAATTTCAGACGAGTTCTCTCTCTTTCTCTCTTTTATGAATGCATCATCCTAATGATAGTTCTAAATAGTATATTTCTTCATTATCTTATTCATAGTGAGCAAAAGATACATACAACGAGATCGTTTTTTGAATCCTTTCAAGCGAACAACAATAATACTGTACAGGACACTTAGAGTAGAAGCAAGTTTTTTTAACTAATTTTATGTTCTTGTGTCGGAAGATACAAACGGAGATAGGGAGGATTGAGTCAACGATCCGTTTCTATACCGTAGGAAGATATGAACGAACGAGTAGATAATCTTTATACATCCCAATAAAATTGCACAACACAACTGCGATATTACCGAAATAAGAGAAAAAGACCCGTGAGTTATTAATTAGAGAAAAATTGTATCAAATACTTGTTGACACAGAAATTACTCTCGACGTTCATCAAAAACATACGTTGATGTCCATAGTAACTACTGAAGAGAATTATATAACGTTGCTCATACAATATCCGATCTATGATTTTGATGAACTCGGTGCGTATCTCTTCTTGACTGAACCCATTCCTTCCAGAATGAGCCTGAGAGTATTATCATTTTACATATATTGTTATATTGCTCACTTCAACATTCATTTGACAAACAGTCACTCCCATTTCATCGAAAAGATCATTTCTCCCCATTCGTGGCAACAAATCGTATTCAGGACCTTCGTTATCCAATAACAAGTGATCGATTTTGGTTCTATATTGAGGTTTAATCATGAGCAGAGTACAACTAACTTGTTCACTAATTTCCCGAAGAATATTTCTGAGTCGATATGTGTCATGAGTTGGTTTTCGTATTTACCTTAATATATCATTTAATCATGCTTTTCGATATATAATTTTACCTTCATTATTACGGATGTTGGCGACTGATACTCCAGTTTCAGACCCTACAGCGAATGGGAAGAAGATTCCAATCTTTGCGAACATCTTCGCGTTTGGTTCGTATACAGGATCAGCAGCCATGAATTGAGTTCCCTACACGCAACAATGTACGAAACTATAGAATCAAATCAACATACGGAAGGTAACTTGGATTTCAGATACTCCTCGACAGCTGTATCTGCTCCAACACCCAGGGTTACAATGGTACTTGGTTCTTCCTTGAAAAAAAAATCAGTTTAGACAAATACACAAGCAAGTCATACATATTGGGAGAACACATGATGCTTAATTTCATCATTATTTTTTAGAGCTGAAATAACTATTTTCTTGATGTCTGTCTTCTCTTTGCATTCCTCGACTATCTGTTGGAGGCCTCTAACCCAAACCTATTAAAGTTTAACTTGAAACAACAAAGTATCATTCTAGTAACTAACAGCGGTATAATTATGCTTAATGTTGTTATATTTCTCTATGATGCACTCATTGTACAGCTGAACTGTTTTATTGAAAGCAAGGCGCTCTGGGTTAGGCAGCTCTTGTATTGGATGAATATCAGATGCCCTTCCGTCTGGACCGATATGCTGGAGCAATATCAGCATTACTTGGAATCTTCAGTGCGAAACTAACCTGTTCCTCTAAAGAGTTAGAAAGGGATGGAATATTGAAAGCTATGTCTTCCTCTAACTTTGTTTGTAAATGTGGTCTTGAAGACGTAGAAAGGATAAGAAGAAATAAGGCTGTTGCCCCAAGACCTGCATAAAGCATGCGCAGTTGTCGGGAAGTCATCTGTAACGGTTAATTTTGGAATATTAAATGAATTATTTCGATAAAATTCAGGAGAAAGAACACGATTGCAAATGGGAGTAACGAAACGAATGGAAAATCTTCAGGATGCAGAAGGCGGGAATTTTATGAGCAAACGACGTTCATAGATTTACAAGATTAGATGAAAACAGAACTGGATTTGTGGGAACTGTCGAGATCTCGGAAAACTACGATCAAGCTTTGAGGTGATGAAACAGTGCTCTAAATCGGACGTTGAAATAAAACCTAAACTCTATCATCTTGATAAAAACTGTTCGGAACGCACTTCACTTATTTGAGGACAGCAAAGTTCTATTCTACTTTCATTCGGTCGAAACCAAACAGGCTTAATCTTCCCACTTCATCTTCTCATAATCTTCGAGACAATCTCCCTATTTTACATTTCATTGTCTACAAGCAAGTGTACATATTTTAATTCAATTCCTGAGTTTAGAGAAAAAATCCTTCCGATAAATGAAAAGGACTAATCTACTTAATTTCTTTTACAAAATACATAATAATAACCAGTTGAGAAAACAGCTATCTTTTCAGATTGTTTCCTTCGCGGCATTTAGGGCATCGTTCACGTGAAACTGCCTTTGGGGTATCACACTTCACAGGTTTCATTTTTTGAAACGCTTCTTCAACTTTCATCGCCTAAGCAAAGCATACTCACTTGAAGCATGATATAAAAACAAATGTGCACCTTGGTGAAGTCTTTCATTGTTTTATCCTGGATTGTATAAAGCTCTGCTGTTGGAACCCTCAATTTGTCACTCTGTAGTGGTTCCAATTTGAGAAATTTACCTCATTTGAGGATCAGTTGGGGAAGATTCGAAATTGATTTGAATATTCAATTGGAGGTTCTTTGATGACAGTATGAATTGTTGAATGGCTTGTAAGACTATCTCATTAAGATTCTAGGAGATGGGTGTATGAGAAACGCATTCAGAATACCTCAGCTGCTTGACAATTGACAATGAACTGTTTCTGGACATTTTCGGGATGAGGATCTCTGAACGACAATCTCAACAAAAAACACAATCTCTTTGCACAAACTCCATGTTGTACTGAGAAAGAACAACCGATTGGCTTTAATGAAATTCTCGAAATGACTATCACTGGGTTGGCGTTACTCGCCACGTGAACGTTTACGGAAAACCTTTTGTATTGGAAATCTGATATTTGAACAGTTTTTCAATGTGCTTACTGGTTAACTATAGTTTCCAGCTGGTACATGTGATATGCGGTTTCAAGTAACAAATAAAACAACTTTTGTTGATTTTTAATAGAAAAATACTTTCCCTCTGCAAACGTTAAAAAGTGTTCGCATGGCATTACTGGCGTCTAGCTTACGTGACTAATCGACTATCGTACTTTAAAGGGCAAAAGTCGTGGTAAAACTCATGCGGCCCTGACTAAAACTATCGAAATCTCAAAAAATCGATAATGTTTTCGGATCTAATTGATTGATTGAAAGTTCAGTTCACCAATATTCATAATTCCAATGTTTTCGGTTCAAGATTGATGTCCTTCATAGTGTTAAGAAAGGTGAGTTCTGTTTACTTGCAGTATACCTATGCTGAACGGTTATAGTCTCTTCTTAGTTCCTACCGCACTTTTTCTAATTGTCGTAGGAAGATTTTTATAAGTATATTTTCTCGGGGCCAATCTGAAAAGGTCAACTTTTTGCTTTTCTTCTTTCAAAATTATGAAAATTTGTTTCCTGAATTAGGAATCTCCTGCCTTCCCTATCCAAGTCTGCCGTCAAAGCCTAATTATGCTGTCAAGATCAACTAGTTGGTATATCGGAAGTTTAATGATCGAGCCAGCTTGCGTGTGTCCGTCAAACTGGTGACATGACCTCATCGGAGACGTCGAACAGGAAGAAGATGTCGTTTATATGGCGCCGTTTGCAGTTCAGCTGCTGCTAGGCCGTCTGAACAGTGACTATTTGATTCATTTCATATAGAGACGTTCGAAGCTTGAAGCGAGTTAGCCTATACATTAATATAGTTTTGAAAAGCGAATGGGAGAACCCAGCAAAATTTCGACATGCGTTCATTTTCGCAAGGAACGTCATAAGGAGGGTAGTGATGTTAACCATTCGTATTCTTGTTTGCTTCTCATACTACACATTCATATGAATTTCTCATATTTCTTGTATTTAGGTGATGTAGAATGGATGTAGACACCTCATAACTCGTCATAACATCCACAATACCGTTTGCGTTCAATTTGACCTATCGATTCCTTTCTCATGCGTCAGAAGAACATATGACGGTTTTAGCTGGAACCATCTGTGATCATAGTTTACTTTACGGAATTTTCACAACTCTGGTGAAGAGCATATACCAGAGGTAAATGTTGAAAGGTTGGAACAGTGTGGAGCTGGAAGAGTTCGTTAAATGCGTTTCTCAGTTATGTTCCAAATGTTCCATTTTTGACCTTCCACCGAATTTCTAGAAATGAATCGATCACTTCAGTTATTGAACGCAGCTTATTTGATTAGCAATGGGATATACTATGTTTGATACTTGGGTAGCTTTCTAATTTAGATATTCAGCACTAAGAAAGACCCCTCTTAATGAGGAAGTTAATCCTCAGCAATATACTTAGTTGTCTTTTTCGTTTTATGCTTCCCGAACTTTCACCATCTCGTCTGCTCGATTTGGTTAGGCATGTTGTGTCAACTTAAAACTTATCCAACACAGTTTCCATCGTGCTTCACTGCTGAATTTGTAGAAGGGGCTCGTAATCATTCGTCTCTAGCATGATCCCTCCGTTAGAACAAAACGATATGGTTAGGCCTATAGGCTATTCTTCGGAAAAAAAGCTGCCCTCCTAAAACGACTTTCCCTTTCATCCTTTAGCATCTGCTCTCTTATTTCATCGTTCTCTTTCTCCATATATTTATGCACAAAATGATGATTTTCTTCCATCTGTCTGTGATGTTTAGGTCGTTCTGACGGATACTTAGACGCCTGCTGTCGTCGTGATCGTTGCTTCATCCATGCTGTCTCTTTTTTTCTTGTCGATGACGACGGCAACGTTTTTGCCTGTGGAGCGCTAAATTTTCCCGCAATAGACAGCTTACTCTAAATTTCCTCTTGGGAGACATTACTTTCCATTCATTGAAATGAATAAGAATGAGAAGTATTAATTAGAAATGATCACGCAAATCATTACGTTCACTGATATATTCAAAAGACTTTACGTAATTGTTGGTAACTGACCAAAAATAATTTCCACCTGTGCTAAATAATCAACTTTCGCTGCCCAATTTGCGTAAACCCTAAAGTTAAGAGATTGTGATTGTTCTATGAATTCTCTCGCTCTTATTCTTTGCATTCAAGTCGTTATAATTTCAAATATATTCATTTCCCGTAATATTCCATTGAATGGCGGCGAAAGTATACGTGGAAAGATCACGTCACTTTTCGTGGCCACGTGAACAACCATGTTGATTCCATTTGCTTGCGAATGCGACGAAGCGAACGGTGGATTCTCTATTCTACGGTCGCTTTTTCTTTTCTTCAGGGGTCTTCTCGTTTTGTAAGATCTGCAGGATGTCTTACAGAAAATTATAAGTTCTGTTCCTCCTGTTGCTCAAAGATAGTCTGTAAAGGCTATGTGATTATTGTCGTTTGAAACACCCCAATATCAGAAAAAAACTTGAGGAAAAAAGGAAAATTGAAATCAGAATTTATAATTTTTTGTTTCGCTTCATAATAGCTGGAGCTTTCGCGGGTTGAAGACAATATCTTCATTTACATTTGAATTGGTAATGAAAATGCTAATTTGACACCTGCTTTCAACGATCAACCTTATATGAAGCATTTACTCTGCGAATCTCACTGTCATCTTTTTTAGTTCGAAATTTCTAATTTCTGTTGAAATGTTTTTTTTTGAGTAAAATAAAGAATGAGAGCACTAAGATATAGCTTTTAAAGGTTCCTGAGTAATTGTTCCGGGTGCGAATGTAACATCGATGAGAACAAAAGAAGCCTTCTGAACGGGTAATTGAATTTTGTTCGTGTAGTGGCCAGTGGAATATTTCCAACGCTTCCCTATAAGGGAACGTCAACGATGCTGATTTGATAATCACGAAGTTATAGTTCGTTTCTCGCCGTCAGAAAGAAGCTCCATTATTTCTAAGTTGATCATTGCGAACTTTTCGGAAATGCTCGTGCTTAAATTTTTTGCTGATTTCATATCTGATCATTGACCTCAGAACGAATCAATTATGAAGCCGAACATGTCGTTTTTTGATCGATTTTCTCTCTTTTTTTTGTGTTAAAATCATATGTGATTTGAGAGAGCACATGATGACTTGCGATAATCAGCAGTTTTGAAATCATAATTATTTCTTTGCCTCGATGTTCGGAGAATTACTTATTTGGTTTTCGTCATTTGAGCTTTGAAGCGCTCTCCTTCATTTTTTCCAATTCGAATAGTCAAAACGATGGTTAATCCTAGTGTACAACAATTGAATTGATGTTTAATGTCAATTATCTTTTGACTTATAAGATCAATTAGATTTTATGCTATGGAAGACTCTTTCCTACTTTCTCATCTGTAGCTTGATTTTCAATCAAAACTACAGAATACGTGAAATAATTGACATAAAAGGCTACATTCTCATGTTTGCATGTCATGCTGAAAGAATTGAAAGAGAAGTTTCGAGGTGTCTGAATACGGGAGAGAAACAGAGAAAGATAACATTCAGAGGGACCCATCTAAAGAGAATTGGAGAGAGGGAAGGAGAATTGCTTGCGGCGGGACAAAGAGAGAAATCTACCGATCGACTGGGAACTAGGCAGCTGATCCACGTGAAGTCGCGCAGCGCGATGTTTGACCAGCTATCTTCCCAGCTAAGGACACATACACACCAGTCCAAACGCATGAAGAAAGAAGAAATTTGCCGGAGGGAGTGCGTCGGTTAAGATTAGCAATTATTCACTTTTTACACGTAGTTAGCAATCTGGTTATGACTAGTAGTTGAGAGGATTTCGTTTTACAATTTGCTTTTCTTCTGTTTCTCAAATGAATGTTCAATATATGAATGAGTAGCCTTTTTAAGTAACTGTGTTTCAGTGAAAATATGGAAGCTCAACGTTCAGAAACCTTATCTATACTTGGTTCGGGCCTACCTTTCAGTGAGAACGATATTCAAACAAAAATTAATGAAACCGATGATACTCATAGGTACGTTTCTTTTGTGTTCAAATATAGTTGTGTTTTTCTCTCAATGGCCAAATCATGCATTGACAATTCTATTCCCGCTCATTTCTGACCTATCGCGATCATGACGAACTAAATCATTACTATGCTAACCCCTCATCAACCCTTTAATTCTTTTCTCCTCTCCTTGCTCGCTTACTCTTTTTCTCTGTGCCTCTTCCCTCTCTGTATCTCTTTCTTTATTCCATTCCCAAAGCTTTTTATACTTCTTCGCTCAGAGTCTACGTGAGAAATGACGTGTTTCACGTAATGGCTTATAACCTAATTTTCAAGATTACATGTTGAGGAACGGTTGGTTATCTATCTACCTCTTCTTTTCTCCCCACTTCGCATTAATTTATTCTCCGAATCAAAAGCATTCTCCATTCCTCCTCGTTCTCTGCGTTTTGTTCGAGTTATTACTTCTCTTTCTTTTCACGTCGATCTTTTCAACATTTTAGTATTTTGAGAGTTTTCGTCCATTTAATGTTCCTTAACTGTGGTTGTCCACTTTTTACGAAAACATCGTGTTGGACCTTCTCTAGATTTTGTCTAAGAGACTTTGTTCTATCCGACTCTCATCTAGACAAGTGATTTGAATTGGAAATCTCACGTATATTTGGGAGCTTCCTTGCGTGAAAAACTTGCTCTCTGATTGAAGTCAAGCGCATTCGTATCGTCATCCCTGTGTCTCCAATTTCTACTTTTCCTTTTCCTTTTATGCTTTTGTCTCTCTCTGTCTCTCGTTTGCACCACTACATGCATCTCATCCATATGGCTGGTCGTGGTCCTCCACACCAGTCTGCCCCTTTCCGCCGAACCACCCAGCACACAACGATCGCCATCACGCCACATACACGTGAAAGATATAGCATGAGACGTGAGGAGAGTACAGGCGAACTCAGCGAGAGAGTATATGACGTGAGGAGGATGGTTTGCTTGACGACATTACCATCGTTTTCTCTCATGCGTGTACTCTCTATCTTTCCATTATCTCTCCCTTTTACTCATTCTTCCTTTCCCATCTGTCTTTGCAAATTCTTGTCTATTCACTCCGTAATAGCTGCGCTAATTCTATGTGTTCATCTTTTCTGTAACCGTCTGATTTCTCCTGCTTTTGCTCAACTCTCAATGTCTGCAACCTCTGACTTCTCTTTACAAATTCGTCCTCCTTCTACTGCTACTTCCAATGCTTTTGACGGTTCATTGACGACCACCAAGTTGTGGTCCGCCCCTTTTTAGCCAATTGACAGCCGACAGAACTCTCCCTCAGCTCACACTATTTCACGTTCTTCACGTGACTGATTACACGTACATTCCATATTGGTTGTCTTTCCTTGTATGTGAGTCAGTCATTTTCTCTTATCTCTCTCTCTCTCTCTCTCTCTCTCTCTCTCTCTCTCTCTCTTTTTCTTATTCCACTCTCTTCTCTCCCACCAGGACGATAGACTCGCATATGTTTAACGTGAAAGTTATCATTCACAGCATGTTCGAATCAAAAAAAATTTTCGATCTATTATTAGTAGAATATTATAATTTACGCCTCGATCGTTTACTTTTATGTTTGTTTCGAAGCCTTTCATTGTTTTTTTTGCCGTGTGTTGGCCTGGTATCCTTAAATAGTCATTACCTAAAGACTTTCTGTTCTTATCTATGCTTTGCGCGACACGTAAAATACATTTCGTGTCTTGTCGTCCTTAGCGTTTTCACGTCGATTCAACTTTTTCCGTCATCAGACTCATTTATACTCTCCTTCAGTTGTGAGTTTGTCTTCACTTTTCATGGCTTTTTCACAAAAACCATTAACACGTCGGCTCTGTTTCTTCTTCTTCTGGTTCTATTTTTCTCATTTAAACTTGTCCATTCTATCGCTGTCACATCGTTAAGAACTGAAGACGTCAGCACCTGAAAACGCCATGTTTAGCCTTAAAGATTCCTTTTCATCTTCGCCATCGTTAGTTTCGTAGTCCGTTTGCTTTTCCGTTCTTCTCTCTAAAATTCTAAAAATTCCTTTCTATTTCCATCTTTCCACTTCACAGGGACCACCCGGTCATTTCCGTGTCGTTCACGTAAAGTAGAAATAGTCGGCTAGTTGTCTTGGAAACTGTTCTTTCCTTTAGTCGTCTGAATAACCCACAAATACTACTTCATCTTTGGAAGTCATTAGCGCCCCAAATGTTGACTGGATGATGAGTCTGAGTATGGTCCCAGTATTCTGACCATGGATGAAATCTTCGCTCATTAGGTCGATTCCAAACATCGAGTGGTCAGATATAATACAACGGCGATCAAGACGAACACACACTCCATTATGAGAAACCCCTTTAATTTGTCCGTTCTTGCCCCACCCAATGTCAGGTTATACAAGAATCAGAACCATCTTTTGTTCGTTTAAAGTTTCTCAAATGACCTCTGTCTCTAACATTTTCCTTATGCTCTTCTCTAAATTTTCTTTCTGCCTTCGTGTTCTCCCAATGTTTCTGGCCAATTCGTCATTTCGTTCAAGAATACAAAGTGACTCTCAAGCATGTTTGGTCGATTCCGGAAAGCCTGGGTCCAACAAAATCTGATCCGGCTACATTTGCAAAGCACATGAACAGCTCTAGGGAAAATGTGTGTCCGTTTCAGTTTTTTATTCCAATCTGTATGTATAAGTGACCTTTGAGCCTCCCATCATCAAACTAATTTCTATGATTTCACGTGAAAAAAACGTGGTTTCGAAATAGGTTTGCGTGAATTGCAACGCTTGAAACGGTCGTGTTTTCTCCTTATCATTCAATCAGCTATGCGTTCGCGCCAATATGTTCATTTATTTTGACAAATTGTTCTTAACACTCAAGCTTGGATAGGTTTTCACTTTCTTGAGAACATTATTTGCTTCGTTTCTGTAAATGTTGCTTCATCTTTTTTTATTCCTGATCTATTAATTTCTCTGTTGAGATGTTTCATTGTTGATATAAATATGAGAAGTTCTCGTTCATTCATATATTCTAAAATCCTATTTTCATATCTTAACAGTAGGCGATTATCTTTTTCCTCTTCTTACTTAGCTACCATCATTCAACTTCTCATTGTTTCTTTCTAACACACGTGGCTTTTGATTCTTTATCATTGCGATTCTTACGTGATTCATTCATAGTTTTCCCTTCTATTATCCCCCGCATCTCTTCTATCTTTCTTTTCTTTTTCACTCTTGTTCCTCATCTGCTCCGCTACCAACCAGCTATCTTAGAGCTTTTCTCTAGGGGTTCAGATGGAAAATCAATGTTTTTTGTTTGTCCGGCTCCAACGTGAAGTTACGTGTAGGCTGGACTGGTCTTTCGCTATCTTAGTTTTCACTTCTTCGATCCTCTGTATTGCCTCGAGGGAGACACAGGGGCCACGCCAAGGCTAACCCCTACACTCTACCACGACCATGATCATCTTCAGCTTTTTGAGCAAGTGTTTCTCTTTTTTTTCAGTTAGGATTTATTCTAAGAGAATCTCTAACTCGTATTCATCAAGTTCCATGTAAATTAGCAATGTTTTGCAGTTTGCTCGGAAAGCACTGTCATAAGCTTACAGCTTTAAATCCATTTAATTATCGGTATTCTTCATCTGTTCTGTTCCTCTATCTGTTCCATTTACTTATAATCTTCAAGACAAATTTGATATTCAGGAAGTCTTCTGATCTTTTACTGTAAACAGAACATTCCCATTTTCATCGAAATTGCTCTGGCTGAACTAACTGATAGTTATCACTCAATTTCTTTATTCTAAAGTGCAACAGTGAACTAACTGCATTCGTTTTCGATCATGAAAATAATGTTCCCTCTCGAAACGTGTAAAGCTTGTATTCAAAGCATTTGCTTACGAATTTGCTCTGCAGCTGTGTCTACCATCGATGCATTTTTTTTCTATGAATTTAATTATTATTTGATTAATGAAATAATAATTTATTTTATTCTCATTCGCTTTATCAACTTTTCCTCTGTTAAGAATCAACAATTCCTTCAATCTCATGAACTGTTTTCAAGTGATAACAACTGTCATATATTGTGTCTTTTTCCTTTATTTCTATCGCGCCAGCAGCATTTTGACATCCATGATGACGATGAACTAGCGGACGTAGGGTGATCCCTCAAATGAGGACGATACGTGGTTCGACCTTGGTTCGGGTAAGATACCCCGATTTTCAAAGAGACAAAGACTAGTAAGGCCTGTAGCCTAGCATGAACCAGCAAACCATGCTGGGCTAGTTCGATTTTTCGACGTGTTTGATGATTTATTCTGTGAATAGCATATATGAAAATCTCATAGTTAGAACTCTTTCTGTGAGTCATTAGCTTGTAGACAAAGACTGATTAGAAAGATAACTTACCTGAACTCGTTTTCGTTTTGTTAGTTTATATTCTGGCCGCGCAGTTCTCTCTCATACCTATCATAATTGTATATATTATAAAGTCATATGATATGCATTCACCTTCACACTCATGTAAATTTTCCTCTTTGACCTGCTTTTTCAATTGAATATTGTACTTCAGCTTTTTGCCAATTCCATTCTTCAAATTCAAATTTTGGCGCTTGATTTGTCACGTAGCACGTGTAAATACGTGATTAGACGAGCATTTTATCCCGCGCAGATGTAAAGATCGGTTGCTTTTAAAATGTAAACTTCATTTAATTATCATTGCATATCTTTATTCAAATTATCTTATATTACCATTGATTCTGTTTTTTTTTTCGCTCTTTTTTTTGTGAAAAAGCATTTCCTTGACGATTCAAAGAAATGAACACGCTACCCTTCCAAAGGCATCTATTTGTAGCCTTTTTTTTCAGTTTCATCTTTTCATTTCATTTTCCTCTCATTCCTTCTATGATTTCTATGCATTCCCTTGTTCGATTGACAGTTAGATAGGAAAAGAACAGCAAATCTATGAACTGGCCTGTTACTGGCCCTCTGTTCTTCGTTTTTCTACTACCTCAATATTTCTTTTCAGACATGGTTCTGTTAAGAACATTACTAGTGTAAAACAATACTTTTCCCAAATCCTCAACTTACTAGCAGCAGTATCACCCGTCATTGAACTTTCATTCAGCTGTCACTCTTCGCGCCAATATGAATTGTACGTGAAACGTGTATATTGAGAGTTATGGCTTCTCCGAAAGCGACCGATCTACATTATTTTCTTCTCTCTCCTCTTTTCACTTCTCTTTAGTGTCCCTTGTACCGTCACATCGTTTGCTGTTCCCCCCTCTGAAATCATCTTTCTCTCTTATTCTCTCAAATGTCTGCGATCTCATTTCGTTTTTCTATTTCACTAGCAATCAACCATCACAACCACACGCAAACCCCTTCCCAATCCCACAACTACCACGCGTCGCGCGACAGAGAGGAGAGAAGGGAGAGAAACGAAAAAGAATGTAAAGCATTGAAAGTTTAGAGAGTCAGACATACGAAAAGATTCATACGTCAGTTCCACGTTTTCACGTTGTCGACCTCCGCTGATTATCGATCGTTGTCCGTGTATGTGCATCACGACGACGTCAACGACGAACACAACAGACACACGCATACACACACGTCGCATCCATCTATCATCACTACCAGAATTTCTTGTATTCGTCCTATTGTCTTATAATTTGAAGTTGATCAAGGAAATTTCTAGTAAAATCCTAAAAAGCAGATACTACGGCTCTCGTGTCTGATCCATCTCATCAATACTCATTCGACTTTAAAAAAAGTTTTCAAGTGCAAATAGAACTGAGATCTGTTGAAGATTTCGTTTTTCATTCAAAAACCAACCTGACTCATAACCTTTCCTTGGTCATACTTGATTACGATTCCATGTTTATTGTAGCTAACGTAATCTACATCATGATCCGCGCAGAAATTTTTACTCCAACTTTCGAACCTCTTTTTTTCTATTCTCCCCGTTCCTTTCTTCAAGTTGTAAAATCTTTTTTTTTGCGTGTAGATGATGATTGTGTTGGCACAGCCAGCTATTGAATGATCACGATTACGGATTTTTCTTCACATTCAATTCTTTCATACATTAGCGTTTCTCTTCTTTGCAAATTCATCACTTTTATAGATTTATCTCATACTGCTGACATTCTAACAGTTCATCATAAATTCTTTTTTTGCACGACACACTAACATTTAAGCTACCAGTTCTTCCACTCTAGTCTTTCGCTCTCTCCCTCTCTCACTTTCTGGTATAGTTAACTGCCAATACCTGATCGAACTATTCATCTTAATAAGTAATTTGTTGAAAAAGGTGCGTGTGATTCCGCAGAAGTATCGATATTGTGAACAAGTATCATCGATCATATCGACATATGATGCGATTATATCATATATATCTACTTGGAAAGATTAAATTAATGATTACTTTTCCGTTAGTAACTTTTGAATTTCGTTAAAAATTCATCACTCTCCTTCAAAATGTGTATTGCGTGAAATGTGCAGAAACAGATTTGGATTGCAAACGTCCGCTCAATCTCAGCCTGTTTCTCTTTTTTATCTTTACCTGTATTCTATCTGTTGCTTTCAATTGAAAATTTGTTCAAAAACCACTGGAATTCATTCCGTCGAGTTAGCCCCCCTCATTTATTCGAAACATGACGTGAACACTATGTCGCTCTCGCTAGATCGTCTCTCTACTTTTTGCCGGACGTCATTGTTCATAGACTTGACGACCATTTTTCTTGTGAGCCCCCTGTGTGCTCTATGCATCCATTAAAGCTGAAACCTCGAACGATTTGAGCGTCAGACTTGGCGAACATATGAGATTCAGCTAGATTCAGCTTGAAAATACCGTGAAACAAGTAGTTGATGCAGCAGATCAGACTATGTCGATTAGCACCTTATTATTCGTTTCATCCTACTTAATAAGCTTCTTATACGTCTTTTTTGTTATGAGTAAGACGTTATCTATTTTTTTTACGGATGTGGTAGTAAATGTCCTTTAACTTATTTGCTTTTTTTCATATTATCATTATTGTTCCCACCTCACACATCTCGTTCCGAATTCTAATCTTGGGAAACGGTTGGAACAGAAGAGGAACAACCATTCCATGCATTCTGACGCATCAAAATAAAATGCCAATTTCACGTAAATCACGTAAAATCGGCTTGTGGCGCGAATATCGAAATGTGTCGTTAAACTAAATGTATTTAAATGAATAATTAATGGATTGTATGACATTTAAATTTATTCGAATTATCTATATGCTTTTTTATTTTTAGTTTTATTTTTTGCTTCGCTAGCGACCAGGCGTAGTCTGGGCGTACAAACTATAAAATGAGGTTGAGCAATCATGAGACTAGAAGTTAAGTGAAAGTCATTATATTCATCACGTCTTGGCATTGAATCACTCTGACCGATATCTCAGATTACTTGGCTATTTATTGATTGATAACTATCGATCCAGAGGAGGGATCTTAAACAAAAAATACAATTTTATTTTTTATTTCATTTTGAAGACATTTCGCTTTTCCGAATCTATCTAGCCATCAGTCTTCAAAACGACATCCGGTCTCGAACAACGACAAAACGATTCAGATCTTTGCTGCGTCTGTCTCGATTTCAGCTTGTCTTTTCAGACGTTATATGAGTAATTGACGTCATTCCGTCTATAATGATTTTTCTTATACCATTCTCTTCTGCAATGACTTATCGATGATACATCCAGAAGTATACTTGAGGACACTACCACCATTTTCGCGAAACTGATCTAGTTTTTTATATTTTACTTACTGATTTGTGAAACTTTTAACAGAGTGGCGAGTAACGACTACCTATCGCCTATATCTGAACAACAGTTACGTCGAAGCACAACACTATGAAAGTCAATGCTTTTTGTAAAATGTTTACGACGGAAACTGGCAAAGGATGAAAGGAGATCAGATGCTTCTTTTTGCTTTCCTCATCTTCTTCATTCTCCATCTGTGTTTCTCTGGGCTCTTCTTAAATTCAGTAAACCTTCACGTACGTGAACATTTCTTCTTATTACACATCTTCGAAAATCTACTAGGCTAGTCGTAGTCGTCTCCCTACACAGCTGTCTCGTAAGAAGATGAGAGAAAATAAAATGAAGAGAGAAACAACTTGAAAAGTGAGAGAAATGAGGGCAGAAGGATGGACACTAACACACAGCCTAACTATACCTCTGTACCACCAACTTGATTGAGTCAAAGATTTTCAAATGTCAACAGGGGTTACCGGTTGATGTTCGAGTTATCATGCGTCTGCTCTTTCTATCATTTTCATCATACTTTTTTGAATTGTCGTTTTATAGATTTTCTTTGTCCGAAATTACGTTTAAAATCATTGTATTGACTTTTTCAAAGGTCTTAACATCTATTTCCAACACTAGAACACTTGCCCCGTTCACGTAGAAACCTAAGTGAGAGATATTGAGAGAAAACGGGATGAACACCCACACGAGTGAAAAAAATAAAAAGGTTAAAAAGATAATATCTTTATCATTATTTTTTTTCGATTTCTAGCATTCTCACTGACTCATTCTGTCGTGTTCGTTTGCTTCGAACTGAGTGTGTGATTACTATTGTTACTTCTGAGGCTTTCAGCATTTTTGTTTTTTTTCTGCCCTTAATGTTTTTTCAGTGTAGATTTCCAAGTTTTGATAATTTTCATGAGCTCCATTGTACGATAAGATCTATTGTCTGTTCGAACGAGTTATTTCTACTCTTAACCGACACCAGCTATCTTTCTTTCCGTAGATACGAGTCCAATTACGATAAACAGCACAACTTGTTGATGATGGTGAAGAATTCCCAAAGGCTAGCTGTCCACCTATCGCATCCCAGCTGTTGAGATACTTTACGTGGAATCTCTGGCGATTGGCAAGTATAGTGAAAAATGAAGAAGAAGAGATAAAGTGACAGAAATATCTCACGGAATTGGAGAGACGAGAGATTAGCTTTCCGTGAATCCGATTAAGAGATACTTCTATAGCGTTCAACTCTTTGACACCAGCCGCCTGAAGTCATTTGAAAATACAATGGATAGCGTCCGTTTCTGCTGACGAGTATCTTTTGGTCTACGCTGCTCTCTGATGTTACAGCATACTGCCAAATAGCTGGTACATCTTGAAAGAGAGATTGAGAGAAGACCGTGTTAGTGTGAGAGGGTGAGATTAGGTTTGTACACTACTTGTATTCGATCGCTCTCTTCGCAAGAGCTACGTGGTCGTGATGGCAGAATAACATTGCGAGAGGCAAAGGGAGATGCAAGCGGATTGGTCAGCTGCTACTTTGCTTACTCTACGTGGTCCACACACACACACAGACCCTCATACACATATTGAACAGACTTCTTTTCTGTATTTATCCTTTCTACTACTAACCCATCCTACTGTTTTATTTTTACGACTTGGTGTTAATAGTTAGAAATGAGTGAGAGCATTCTTTCTGAATGAACTTTTGCATATGACGTTAAGTGCTGAACCGAGCTTCACAAAACCAGCATGTGCTAGTTTCAACTCATAATCAGAAATTTTCTATACCATTTCTAACGACCTGATCGCAACCCAAACCCAAAGGCACGTTTGCGTGTTGGGCGGTCTCGTCACGACTTGGACTGGTCAGCTGGTACGCTGCCCAGTTAGCTGGCAGCCTTCTTGCGTTCGATCATCTATCTCTTTCTCGTCTTCTCTTCTGTAGCTTGAAACTCGCAAATTTCGTCCTCACTTGGTCCTTGCCTGTTCCGAGTTCGTCGTCGACAACGACGACCACGATGACTAGAACCAACACCACTCATTTCTGTTGCTCCTTTCGGGTCTCTCCAGATCACTCATTTCTCTCCTCGTTTCGTTCTCTATCTCTTCATGTCTTATGTCCTTCATACACAAACGACGAATTGCAACTGACCCGCCTCCTGAGCTCTCGCCCTGATGGGTAAATAACGTAAAAACATGCTCACCCGCCCCACCAAATGGTCAATCTGTCCCTCAGGGAATCATGTGAACACAGCTTTCTGTTCTCTTTCACCTTGAATCTTCTATATTGTAATATTCCAATTTTATGTCTTTTTACTTTCAACTATACATTATTGTTTGCTATGCACGTATAAAGAGCTCACATGGTACGAGAGAGGTTAAAACATTCATTTTCTTCATTTTCTATAATGAAAGTTTTTCAATTTTTAGAACAGCTTTGAAACTTTCTTACGTGATCTGTCAGTGGATTTATCGATTTTTTTTCAAATTCTCACCCAAAATTTGCGCCATTATGTTGCGTGGATGTTGCTTTCACGTATTCTAATTTTCGTGTTGTACTATTTCTTATATTACGAAATATGTGTCATTTTGTACTGTTCTTTCGCAATGTGCGGTTGCGTACATCATATTAAGGGTTTTATATACTGAATGGTGATCTTTGCAGGCTGGCAATCTTAAGTTTTGTACAAGATCTCACTTTGAGCTCCTCCACGATGCCAGACGAAAGTGCATCACCCACGTCTCCCAGGACATCGTCTGAGACGCCGACAGACGAAGAAAATTCTATTAGTGAAAGTGGGATCAGAGATATCAACAAAATATTCGATGACCATACAACCATTGATCCTAATGCAGGAAAAGTTATAGAGGTACAGTCCTTGTCTTACTATTTTAAGACTTTTTTTTCTATATTTGTGCTTTCACCAAACGTCATTGTGTATGAGAAGGGACTTCAGAAGCTAGAGATCTAGTATTTGCTATTTTTAGTGTGCGTGAAACGAAAATTCTCTTTCGCTGCGTAGTCATGTATGTTGAATGAACAGTTCGGACGCTGCCAGTTAAATCGCAAAGATTGCGCTCTGACTATTCATTTGTTTGTGCAAGCAGCAGAGGCCCGAAATAGCGCAGAGAGAGCTGCGAATAGAAAGAACGTCACGTTTTCGTCTCCTTAGCTTTCCACTCTGAGTTTGAAGCGAACACTATAGAAGAACAGAGCACATTGGTGCTCAACTTTTTTAGTAGAATGCTAAAGGTTTTTCAATGGAATCCTTGAACCAGTACTTGAATATTATTGCGTTGTAAGGCCGTAGATCCGCGCTACAGTTGAATATAACCAATGGTTCCATCAACTTTGGGAGCTTCATGCTAACTCGAGAAAATGAAACGAATACGAATATGTTGGAACCATATGTATGTTCTGTGTTCTAGGTTCTTTTTGTTTTTTTTTCAAAGTGCAACTTGGATGAAGATATGAACCTAGCGTTGCAATTGTCGCCTTAGGGCTTTCGTTGGCTTTGTTTGTTTTTCCAAGTGCGTTTGTTTGTGTTTCTATTCTCGTGCGTGCGCGAGTATTCTCGTGTCGGGACCGTGGTCAACGACTGTCCAAATAATCCTCGGCCTGTTGCCCGATGAGCAATGCTTCTCGGTCGTTGTTCGCCTCAGGGCACTATAAAAAGCGAAACTAGACTTGTGTAAAACGTATGAAGTTCTAAATACGAAATTCGCTGTTACAATGTTGAAATTATCAAATGATTTATGTTAAACGATAACTAATTCAAATGATGAGGGCAGACAGTCGTGTGGAATGGCTATTAGTAGAACACGCGGTTGCGTGAGAGAAAGTAATGTAGTCGTTGGAACGTAAAGATCAAGGGATGAACGTTTGAAAGATCAAGTGCTTTGAATATGGGGATTTTAATACTCTTAAACTTAGAATAGACTGTTTATGTGCTTTGTTTTTAGATAAAATGTGGCCCTCTCTATGCGAAAATGCATTTAGAATTATTTCGGTGCCCAGGAATTCATCAGGCATGTATAGAGCTTAATGGTAAGTCAGAACCATAGAGCTTCCTCACTAAAGTTTTGAAAATGTAGGAGAAATGATTAGTCCCAAAGAATTCACAGTACGTGCTAACAAAGATAAGCAGAAAGATTGGAAGGGTAGCATACGTATCGGAAAGTCCAATCTCAGGTTTGCTGACAAATCTTTGATTCATATAAACGCAATTATTTCAGAACACTCATGGAAATGAGAACTTTCGACTTCTATAACCATGCACAGCTTTGTTCGGCGAAATGTCAGAGTAGGAACTATATAACACCTAAGGAAAAAGATTGTGAGAGCAGGTAAATTCCTAATTTGACATTTTGTTTATTTGCTTTCTCTTTTTCAGGCGCGGTAGCTCAGCATCGCAAAAAGCTGCACCTGTTTTTCCAAACCTGTTTAGTAACCAATTCATGGGTCAGACGCAGTGCAATTTAAGTAAGACAAACAACAACTGTAATATTGGGAATGAATGATGCACTTCCAGATATTTTCAAAGAGGCATCCACTTTCACTCAGTTAATGCAATGGAATAATGTTCTCAACAATAATAACCAACAGTTGAACGGAGCATTCAAAAGTGAAGTCAAGGAAGAAGTTGTAGATGTTGATGACAGTTTAACGGAATCACCCCAAATTCCTGTCATGCTCCCACCAGAACAATACTTGAGGATGATGAATACAGGTGACACATTTACCAAAACTTTTATATAAATATTTCTTTTATTTGCAGATCCTCCAGTTTTTTGGACTGAAATGAGCCAAATGAATATTTTAGACGACATTATTGATCAAATGGTACAATCATTATATCGAATCCGGGATACATCGAAAATGTTTGGCACTAGCAATGGTAACAAATCGTAGTGTATTCATTGTAACATTTCCATTTCAGTAGCTTCTTCTCTCACCAGAGTTGCTTCTTCGTTGAATATTGGTGACTCTATCATTAATTTAATAGCGGATAAACAGATTCAAAAACGTCTGAACATCCAAATGGAAAAACCCCGTCTTTCCTCCGGTATTTTCACTGATTGAATTGGATTGAGTAATGATCGTTTATAGATTATTCGTGTCTAGAAGATACCGACCGGAAACGATCCATCGATGAATCCTCTCAATCCTCTTCTAATTCTCAATCAAGTCCTGAAGTGAAAAGGCCACGTGTTCAATATCCAAACGGGTTATCGCAATCAGAGGTACGTTTTAAAATTACCAAATTAGGAATATATAGTTTTTTTATAGGCGCCTGATCTCTCCCTGCTACAAGCTCTTGTCAATGCACAAATGCAGCTTGGCCAACAGTCTTCTATGGATCTATTATTATCACTTACAACTCCTCTCTCATTTAGTGATTCTCTTCTCGCTTTGAAACGAGAGCAAAATAACTCAGTATGAATTTCTCGATGTAACGTTTTCCCTCTGCAATCAAGACTGTGAATCTAGTCATCAAGTTTGGAAGTTTAATATTCTCATTATTTTTGTTATTATCGTGTTATTGGTGATGGCCTTTTGCTATTTGTATATGTTGATCCCAATACTTTATCGAAATCTTCAATTCTGAAGGTTTAAGTCCCTGTGAAAATTACTCAGGCCTTAAAATCGAATGCATGTTGTACATTTAATTTTTGCTACTACACGGGGTATGCTACCTTTCTAAATTAAGAGCTTTCACTTAGTACTCATAGCTGATATCTATTATTATTATTATTATGTTCAAATTTAATAAAAAAGTTGTTTGACATAGTTTTTTTTTCTGAAACAATGAAAACGCCTAGTTTCTACATATCGCGAAGTCTTTCGCAACATATTCACTGGTTACGGTAAGCGAATGTACGCAGACGTGGAATTGAAAATATGAGCGGGCAAATGTTACAACTTATGCACCATTTTCAAAGCCTGATTTGAATTTTACATGATTTTTTTTATTTCTGTAATTTTAATAACCTTTTCAATTTACAGGTTTAGTTAATACATTGTTGTATAAATTTGAATAATGTCCACTCGCACTCGCCGTAGTGCTGGAGGGGAAGCACCCACCTTAAATCCAACTATGATTCAATTATTAGACGTTGGTAGATTACGAAAGGTATTTCCAAACAAGAATAAATCTTAATCACTTTTTCAAGGAACTCGAGATTAGAGGTCTTCCTACAAACGGAGCTCGACAAATTTTAGCAGATAGGTTATCAGATGCTGTTTTGCTCGGAAAAAATATAGAAGAACCTGCCGTAGTAGTTTCTCCTCAAGCGAAACGAACTGTCAAGAAAGCAGTATATTTAATAAAATTTAATTGCTTACACTCAAACTTTTCTCGAAGGTAATCAAACCAGAGGAGCCTGATGCTGAAGCACTGCCTACCGAAGAACCCTCTGGTGAAGTGGAAACAGTTATTAAATCGGAACCTCTTGAAGAGTCTCCAAAGCCGAAAAAGAAAAGATCTCTGGTAAAAAAGTTGGTTCTGCTTAGGCATTTAATTTTGTTTTTTTCAGCTGCCTTCTTCTAAAGTTTCTAGTTCCAAGAAGCGCAAAGTTGAGAAAGTTAAATCTGAAGATCGGCCTGAAAGTGAAGAAGGTTAGAATGTTTACATTATAGCTTTCAAATGCGTGTTTTGAAGATGTTCCATTATTGAGTTCTGTTTCTGCTCAAAGCAGTAAAAAAGATTCATGCTCCAATGAAGTTGCGGGCCCGAGCACGGATAGTGATGACGATATTCCTTTACTTAGCCAGCTTCCCACTAATAAATCCGACGAAACCTCAGCTACAGGACACAAGCATGGCACGCGCAGCAAAAATTTGTTTTCACCAAGTAGAGAGAAAGTAATGCCTAGTAAGAAAGTAACTGAAGAGGTAGTTTTTTTTTATTTCATATTTCTATCACCATTGAAGTTTCAGGTCCGATTATTATGTAGTGATGACTTCGTTGAGTCTCCTCCTCAGTCTCCGAACTACCACAGGTCTCCAATTCCCGGAACTCTTGAAAAAGGCGACACCGGTATTATTTTTGATATTTCATGTCACCCCACATCTTCCTAATCAGATTGGAAACCTGAGTTGAAGAAAAAGAAAGACCGACGTCATTCAGTTAGTTCGAGTGATCGTGTAGTTAAAATTGAAAAGAGGTAGTGAAGACATATTTATATTTTTCTACTGACATCTAGACCTCATGAGAAAGAACGAGTACGAGATAAAGTCAAGTTAAATCGTCCACCTGAACGGAAGCCCGTCGCTGATAAATGGGCAGCCCTTATGGCTGAGGTATAATTGAATTCGGACTGGGAAACTATTCTTCTTCAGAGAAGTAAACAAAAAACCTCCCAAATTAGTCCTGGAATTTCTACGATCAAAACGGAGAGTACAGAAGTGGAGAAAGAGTCTAGACCAATAGATAAGAAATACGAAGAAAAGAAAGGTGCGTTTGAATGAAGTTCAGTTCAAGGGGTATGAACGGAAGAAATTTTTCAGCTGCTAGACCACAACAAATCAAGAAGTCAGCTTCTTCCAACGATACTGATTTGCTTGGTAGTATAATGGTTGATCAAACTCATCTGCTAGGTGAGAAAAAGAGGAGAATAGAAGAAGCTGATAAAGAACATGAACGAATTTTGGAATTGAGAAATCCAACTTCTTCATTAGGAAAAGGTTCTTTTTACCGTTTTTCTTTTGTTTGAATGACACTTTCTAGCTCCAATAATAGCATTAGTTGATCCCAACGCGTCGAAGAGGAAACCTTCTGATCCTACGCTTGTTTTACCTCCTCCACCTCCACCGCCAAAGAAAATTCTGATGGTGCCTATCCCAGGCCCATCTCTGATTATACCTCCACCTCCACCACCTCCCAAGAAATTGGATTCACCTAGTCATGGTACTTATATTAATATTCTTTTTTCTCATTTGTATAGTTTCTCGAGTTATTCTTCCTCCACCACCCGCTCCACCAAAAGTTCTTCCTGTTTCCAACTCTAATAAAACTATCCCTCCTCCACCACCTAAGGGACCTTTACCAGAGCACATTAAACTGGAGAAAGAGGTTTTGTTTATTTTTTTTTCTTCGTTTTCTATCTTGTTTTTATCAGAAAGTGAAAGCTTCTTTGGTTGATAAGAACATTACTGTGAGTGACACTAGGAGGTACAGTACTTTGGATGTCGTATTATTCATATTATTTTGTTTAGCATTCAGCCGCCTCTAAAACCAGTGGAATCTTCTGCGACTGATGAGAATAGCTTAGTTGTTGGAGTAACTCAAGCACTTCTTTTACTGATTCAGGAGAATAAGAAAAAAGATGAATTACGTGAGGAAACCTTCAATTACAGAGGTTAAACTCATTTTCAGTCAGAGCAGATGTACAAGATTGCCTAAATGATATTCTTAATTATGTGATTGAAGTGGAACAGCAGGTTTTCAATACTTCCTCTCATTATTTTATTTTCAACATTCAAGGCGAAAAGCACTGTTGCTGGGCGTCGTCCCGTGAAGGCGGAAACATGTGAAGAGGAGGAGTACGACCCTCTAGAAGCTTCGCTGGTTGGAAACTTTGCTGAGTATGTTCCATCCACGGTTACTGGCAGAGAAGAGAATGTTGCTCTGGTAAATAATCTAATTTTAATGATAATGAGATTGCATACTTTCCAGTATTCTCCTTGTTCAAGCAGATCTTCATCGGAAGAAGAAGATTACAGCGATCATGTTGATGAAGATGATTCAAATGACGACGCTAGTGATGAAGAAGAAGATATGGATATCTCAACAGGATTACCTTCAAAGACTCTGCAGCAAAGACCAGAACTGAGGCTTGTGAAATCTGAAGTGGATTCTTCCACTAACGACGGAACTGGGTAGTGGTTTCAATTCCGGGACAGTTTTAAAGAGTATTCAGGGGGGTTGATTTAATGATGAATCCGAGAGATCTATTGATGAAGGCTAAGAATGTTTTGGAATCGCTCAACAAACCTAAAGATTTGGGTAAGATGAGTATATGAAATAGCAATAATTCTTTTTTCTTCAGAGAAAGAAATTTCGGGCCCCCATTACACCCAAATCCCTCTGGAAGAAGAGTATGAGCCGGAAGAACCTGAAAAACGGGCTCCAGAATATCATGGAGAACCCGTGCCGTCCGATGACGATGATATGCTTTTCGAAATTGCCGCAGGCATTTCGAAGCCTAAAAAAAAGCGTGAAGTTGTGATAGAAGAAGAGAAATTACCTTCCGACGAGACCATTGAACCTGATTATTGTAAGTGAATTCACATTTAGGTGCTATTCTGTCCACTTTCAGATAATGCCGATCTACATATTAAAGGTGCAACCGACAAGAATTGGCTGATTGAACCTGAAAACGCTGATGGACTAGCTTTAATGTGGGGAGGAGTAAAAAGCAACTACGGCATTCGCTTACCGTTCAGGTAAGTATGGTTATGACAATTTCTTCATTAGGTTTTGAATGTTAGGGATGTTCGAAACAGTGATGATGATTTGGAAGTCAATTCATCATCCGGCTCTCTGATAGCGTTTCAAGTGAAGGTATTCCTTTTATACACATTCCTGGAGCAGAATTTTTCTTTACAGATCGTCGAGTTTTTATCCACCAAACATTTGCCATTTGAGGAGCTTGATCCTCACGATATACGCGTCGGATTTTCTCTACGTGATGTACCAAACATCGTTAATAATTATCCCATAGTATCAGATGAAGTTTTTTTTTTCAGTTAGGAGAGAGTCCTAGCTCTTATTGCATAACTTCACTTGGAAAGAAAGCAGACTCCAACGAGTTTACTGATTATGGAAAAGCTTTTCATCTAAACGACGTAGTCACTGCTTGCATAGTATATTTTTGTATTTTGCTTCAAGTTATTTCACTCTTTTAGGACTTGTCGACGGGTAATATTTCTTATTGGATCAATGATGAGTTCATGGGAGATGCTTTCAAAAACATTTCTCTGCCTACGGATAACGCCATTTATCCACATATTTCTGTAAAAAACTGTTCTGTCGCTGTTAACTTTGGTGATTTTCCTGGTGGTAAAGATGAATGGAAAGTGTAAGTCTACAGCGGAATCAAGTTTTATGAACAAGAGTTTCAGAAACCCTATCTGGAGGTTTCCTTCATCACTCGGCAGAGGTGATTTAGAAAGAAGCCCCAAAGCCCCTGAAAGCAAGTCTGAATGCACCGTTCTGATCATGGTTGGATTACCGGGCGTTGGTAAAACGACATGGGTCAGACAATATCTTCGTGATCATCCTACGGAGCAATGGACTGTCATACAATCAGAAAACGTCCTGTCCGCCATGAAGGTACTGATTCACATACTTTCTCAGGCCGCTTTTCTCAATTAAGATTAATGGAATTTCTCGAAGACGAGCACATCATGGAAGATGGGACATGGTAATGGGTTTGATTGGAAAATCACTTCAAAGGTATCGAATTTTGATTTTGAATTTTGAGAATTTACGCCTAGCTTGTTCAGATCTGTACTCTTGGCAGCTCGACGTAGGAGAAATTATATTATTGATATGAGTAATACTTCGCGGGATGTACGTAAGAAACGTTTGCAGTTGTTCGAAGAGTTTAGAAGAAAGGTATGCTTAATTTTTGATCCTACTCAGTCACTACTTCAGTGCGTGATTATAATACCATCGGATGACGATATGCTTGACCGGCAAGCTAGGCAAGCTAGGCATGACGGCACAGCTATTATGCCTCCTGAAGCGATGTTGGAAATGAAAGCTTTGATGTCTATTCCAGCTCCAGATGCTGAACCTTTGGATGAGGTTTATTTCATTGAACCGCCCATTGCCCGTATTCAAGATGCGATCGACTTAGTTGCAAGGTTAATAGTTTTTTCCTAACATCGATTGAAATAGATCAATCAAAAATCGATAACTTCTCTGCGCTGATTCAGCCATATAAAGATGGATCGATTTTCGAATATGATATTACATCGGTTACATTCCTGCTGTGCACTAATCTAGTTAACCCTTCTATTTATTAGCTGAATTTTAAGATACAATGAAGAAGCCAGACCTTGGGTGCAGAAAAAACATCGTAGGAGACGAGCTCAAAATATCGGCCTAGGAGGTGAAAAAGATCAATCATCTGTGTCCCAACGTAAATGTAAATCCCATTTTTGTTCTTATTATTACTCATGTTTTCGCATTCAGTTACTGTCACGCAGCCTCTCACAGTCCTGCCACCATTGAGAGTTTCTATAACACCTCTCGATGATTCAATATCTCCAGCTCTGGTATCATTTCAATTTTTTTCTTCAAACGAAAAGCTTTTTCTAGCGAAGCGCTGGCTCTATAGGTTCCTCGGGTATGCCCACAGGCGGAGTTGCAGGAGTTTTGCTCACATCGCCTGCTAGTACCACATCTGTTGCACTAGATCAAAAGCATTCTGCCTCTAACACACCGACTCACACTCCTTCTGCTGTGACACCTTCCGCGAATACGGGGTATCAAACTTTCCACGTGCCAATTCATTCTGAATTATCAAGTCCTGTTACAACATCTGCTCCCGGGATTCACATTATTGGCCAAGCTAGCGCTAGTGTGCCGCAAGCATCCCATGCTCCTCCAGGGCTTTCAATTGTTATTAATACTCCCCCTCCTGTATTATCCGGACAAACAACCCCAGGCTTGCCTGTCACTGTAGGACAAACCACTCCAGGGATTCCTATTATGCATACACCTCCTACTATTTCTTCCGTGTGTTCATCCGGATCAGGAATTCCAATTCTAGGACAAACCCCACCAGGAATGTCTGTGGCATGCTCGGCAATGCAAGTCGGTTCTGTCACGAATTCTTTTTCTGTCCCACCGCCTAGCATTCCAACGTACGTTGTGTCTCACACTATCTGCCTACTGATTCTATTTCAGAAATAATTCTCAAAGACCTTTAATCCGGTTAAAAATAGAGGATTTGCCTCCAGCTAATGCAGTTCACCCCTCTACTATTCTCCCGATACCACCTGTTTTTGATCCTGAAGATGTGATTGATTTGGTAAACTCAATTTTTTATCATAATTTTCTATTGTTAACTATAACAGGATGAAGAAGAAATGAGAGATTTGAGAGAGTCATCCAAAGCGAAGGCATCTTCTCCCATGGTTGCAGAAGCTATAATGCGAGCTAAGCTCACCCGGTTACAAATGAAGAGACGAGAAAAGGTTTTTTTATTTCTCGAGTAATAAACTTAATAATACTCATTCATTAAGGCGGCTATGTCGGGAAAGTGAGTCATCTAACTTTAATCCATTTTGGTGCGGAAACCAGTGTCCGTATGTTTATGTGAGCTGGTCAGTTAAAAGAGCGAAATGTTCTATATCACGTCAAGTTCTGATAAAAACCGTTGTCATATGTATCATAATGTGAGTCGCTGTATAATCTGTTATGCACGGTACCCTCTCATTGCAGAAATCTGAGATGTTATTGAAAAATCTTTTGTCATGAACTCAGACAAGCTATGTAAAAGAATGTCCATAATTGCTTTATGTTTCAAATATCTCCTTGTACTCATACACTTCATTCTTCTTTCAGCTCAAGTAATCATTGTTAATCATCATTGCTGACCTCATTCACTTCACCCTGTTTGTTAATTTTGTTTTTTTTGGTATTAATTGTGCAACAAAATCAAGGAAGTCGTTGTTTCCGTGTTGTTCATAATGACTATTGTGCATTTGCATTCGAACTGTTATGTTACAAGATTAAAGCTTTTATTTTGAATCGTTATTGAGAGCGAAAAGTCGCCTAATGGACTTCGCTTGATCATTGTTTTATCTCAAAATTTACAGGTTTTCACACACTTGACATATGCGGAGAGGGATTCCAAGTTGAAATTGGTAAGTTTTACATTTTCATTCTAGATAGTTCTGAATAATAAAAAAGGCGTCTCAACTCTTCTAGTTCAATAAGGCTTTTATCTGCAATATCAGGCTGAAATGCTCTCTTTTATATTGTTATGTTTATACCGTTAGCCTCCATTTTGTTGCAGGTTCAGACGTGAACGATCGTTGATGGGTCGTGGTTTGTTCCATCGCTAGCGTTTCCTATCTGAAGCTTATGATTTTTGTCATAACTGAATTATAATAACCTCTATCGTTGGTACATTTTCGGCTCCATAAATTTCTGGTAGAGGAACTGGTGCAGGCTCGGTCTGAAAAAGTGCATGAGAAAGTTGTATTTTGGTTGTATGTAGGACTACCGTAATCCAAACGGTATGTTACTGTACACTATATTACCTCTTTGTCTTTGTCTTTTTTGTCTCCGAGAGATTTTTGAACATAGCTCATAATCCGTTGAGCTGAAGTGTTTAATTTTTGGTTACCACTTCTAAGTGAAGAAACTTACAAAACCGTCTGCCACTAAGGGTGTGTTGAGCACTGACACTTTCTTCTTCACTGTCTTCCTCTTCTCCGAAAGCTGGTGAGCGCAATATAGACTGCCTTTGTTTCTGAACTTTTCTATAACGTTTTCTCATGTTTTAAAACGCATACTTCTGTTAGTTGTGTTGGTGGTGGAGATGACTTGAATCCGCACCATATTTTGGTTAAGCACACAAGGAGGCCGGACGTTAGAGTTGCGAATAGAAGGAAAATCACTAAAAAGACTACCAATCCGTATACGGATTGATCAGTAGGGCTTAGCTCAGTATTTGTGTCCATTTGTATCTTGAAGAAGTTTTTTTCTATTTATGTGGAACCTATGTAAGGCTAACTTACTAGGTTGTTATGCAGATTTGCATTGTACATGCAAGGTTCTGCTTCGATCATTCATTTGGCTCAGCGTCTTGATTAGGTCAATTTTCTGAAATAGATGGCATTTAAACGAAAATTTGACAGCATGGATGAGATAAAGGATAGATGTGCAGGTTCAGAAATGTATCAATGGGCTACAAGAGAAATAGAAGAAAGCACTAATTGAACGGAGTAAATGTCAGAAATATGAGAATACGAAAGTCACGAGAAAGCTGCCCTAACTTCTTGAGAAAACTAAACACGAAGAAAGATAGATATGCGATTACGGATCAGTAACAATAGCACGTTTACTTGTAGATTCCGTATGTCCTTTAGTTTTATTTTTGGATCTCTCGGGCTGCTCTTGTGATGATTCAATTATTTCCTGTGAATTGGGCTTGAGAGATTAATGACATTTCCATTTAGTAGACGAAATTTGAGAACTTATGATCGATTCAGCGTTGAATATATTATCATAACTAAAAGATTTATGTGTGTTTTGAATTATATTGCTAAAAAAGGACGAATTAATAGAGATTATCATATGATATTTGACTACAGCCTAGTAACATGATGCCTCAGGCATAAGACTTGGAAACTGCAAAACGACAAACGGAATGTGCTGTTCAAGACTGAATTAAGACACGAAATGAATAAGGTTTAGAATTCTTGTAGAAATCCTGAAGGAATCACAGCTAACGAACATCTAAATTCTGAATCACAAAGGCTGTAGATGACAAAACGGGCATAGAATGAAAACACTCAAAAGCAGAACAAACAGCTAAAGTTTGGAAACTTTTTATGTTTGTGTGACGTTTAACTCACAAGACGAAGCTGTCTTCGATGAATTCTTAATAAAGAGAATCAGAAAAAGCTCGGAAGTCGTATCTTTCGGGTTTGGCTGCGATTGAAGGATGAACTGATGAGGCAAAATTGAAAGATGAAAGAGGGACTGATTAAGTCTGAATGATGAATATCGATCCAACTCTTCTATGACTTTATCACAAATTCCTTTAAAGCAACCGAAAAAGACCGAATGATCAAAGAATAATCTAATTTTTCATCAATGTTTCTTAATTTGTCGGTTGATGCGGCAAAATGCTTAGTAACATCACTTCCGGCATACAGATTATTATTACCGATTCCATAGCACAAGAAAGTAAACTAAATAAGGAAGAGTTATGTAACAGCTCGCTGCAGCACATTGACAGGCTTTTCTGGAAATTGCAAATAGGATTTATTTTCGCCTCATCCTGTCGCACACTATTTAATAACTGAAAACAAATAAACATAAATGATAAGAGTTACAATATCGATTTGTAGTATTTAAAGGTTTTGTGGTGGCATTTATGGCAAGTGACGCCATAACGTTATGTTTTTCTCCAAGAACTCCATTGGAAATTCTTCAAACATCATTGTTCTATATATAGTATCCCCCCACTGATTCCGTAATTTGCAGATTGGTCACGCGAATAGGTAACACGTGCATTCACGTCATTTCTTTTTTCCAGCAGCAATGAACGGTTGTTCTTTGCCTGGGAGCTGGCTATCCACTCAGAGGTATGTTCGTATTCATTTCTAAAGCTTTCTCCTTGATTATGAACGGCTTTGTGGTTTTTTTGACGAGTGTGAAGGATGTCAAATGAGAGAGGGGTTGGCACAGTTTTGTGTAAGTTGGTATTGGTTTTTTGGGAAATTCGAGTCATTGCTATGAGGAATAAAGCAAATATTCGGACACTCTTCTTCCAATTCAAACGTCAATTTCCTTTATTTGGAGTTTGTTAATAGAATTTCCAATTAATTGTCGTCTTGAGAATGTTTTTTTGTTCTCAACTATAATCTATTGGATATTTGATGGTGAATGATGATAAACAATCAGACAATCTCATCTAATATGTCATTGAAATGAGAAGATTTGTTGAAGTTTTGATTCGCTTTTCCCTTCTCATTCATGTAATTGCCCACAAAATTTCTTAATTAATGAAAATATTGAATGAGTCAAAAGGAAATTCAACAATTGATAGAACAGAAGAAACCATTGGCTGATATTTCCATTTTTAATAAAAATTCTGTCCAGCTGTTTAATGACATATGGAAGATAGAAGAAGAAATAGTGAGGGACTGCCAGAGACTGAATGGATAGATAAAGACTGCGATAGAATGGGGGGTTTTCTCTTCAATGATGATATTTTACTATCTGGGAAGATCGCAGAAGGGGAATACCCCCTTACATTCCCCTTATATCTTTCTCAGTCCCAAAGTGTTCGCTTTTTCTTTTATTCCTTTCTCTTTGTTTCATTTGGAATGTAAATGTTACGGTTAAACAAAAAAAACGAGTCTCATCATGCCTTTCTTACAGAGCCCTTCCATCTGCGATTTCGTTACAAATACTTCTGAAAAAAGTTGTCATCTTTTGAAGGTTTGCCATTTTCTGCCGTTTATGCATGCAACATCCTCGAGTCCCATTTTCGCGAAAGGGGAAAGTCTTTGAACTCCTCGCTTCAATGTTGGAGAGAATCTTTGCTTTTCCTTCGAAACTTCTTCTCGCCGGATGTCAAAGAGAGTGAAAAGCTGTCGTTCCTTTTGCTTAGAGCTTTCACCTTCCTTTTTTGTAGTTATTATTCGCATAAGGTCCTATGGTTTCTTCCGTTGTTCTGATTTCAAATGCCTTCGAGCAGCTGAAAAGAGAACGTTTCAAGCTTTTTTTCTGTCAATACTTCTGAAAGCAACTTTGAAATTTCGAGAAAACTTATTGCTTAAGCTGATTTTCAAGCCTCAACACTTTCAATCCTCATTGAATTTTCTCTTGTTTTGCCTGCGGCGAAAGAGCTTTCCAAGGTCTGCTTCGCCTATTTTGCTTTCCTTGTTTTCTTCATACTTTTCTTCTGTTAAGCTATTTCTCTTCTAACAGTCTAATATTCCCCTCATCTACTATTGGAACAATAAGCTTTCTTTTCCATTCTCACTCCCCAACCCTATTTTTTAGTTTTCCCGCTATTTGAGTAATTCCTATGTTCCTTTTCGCTCTCATTACTCTCTTTTCACTCATACGATACAAGACGTTCTATGAGTTCTCTCGTCGACTGATGGTGTTTCCCTACGACCCCAGACATTTGCTCTGCACAATATCTGTTTTTCAGTAGTCTTTTTGAAGGATTCATTTCTCTTTATTTCAAAAATCTCTCACTGTGCGTTGTCTTTGCATTTCTTCAAAAGTCCTCTTTTCTTCTATTTCTTCTGACATGTTACTTCGCTCTATAGCCTTTGGAGCCTCAGCTTCATCCTATTCCTACTTTGTTTTTCCCCTCTCTCATACCCTTACTCTAGCACATTGTAGTCGTCTGCTTATCCATTAAGTCTCTCAAAAACCCATACTCTCCGATATTTTCTGCGACATCTTACTCACTATCTGGGCACATACTCTCTCAAGCACAGAGAACGACCAATGAGATCTCTGTCTTTCTATTCCACTCCAATTCCCTCCTTTCTCTTGTATGCTGGTCCTTTATTCCTCTCTTTCAATTCTGTCTCAGTCCATTTTTCGGGCTGCTCAATCGCTTGGCAATACTTTACTGCTGTTAAGTTCCTTTCGAATTCTGCCAGAAGCTTCAAAACTTTTTCCCAAAAAAGCCGTTGGCATTTCCTTATTTGTCATTTTCAATCCATACTTCGCTTTAATCCAGCAAGGTTCTTATCTGCTACAGATTTATGATCCGTTCATTTTGGTCACTTTAGCCGTTGTTAACTAGCTGAAGTCTATTTTCCTGGAAATAGGAGTTGTATGTACGTGTGTGAGATTGATAGAAGCCCAGAAAAGGAATTATTAAAATTCGATGAATATATTGTTTTTGCGACATGTCTCTACGTTGAAATGAGCAATAGATGCATAAAAAGATAGCAATTTTGAAAGCGAATAAAGGAAGAGATATAGAGTAATTGAGAGATAGATACAGAGATGAGAGAAGGAAGGAGCGTTAGAAAAAGAACTGACGAGATGAGCTGACATGTAAAAGCAGTTTCACCTCACAAGCATTGCGTATGTGAGGCCTCTACTAGCCCCAATAGAGTTTCTCTAAGTTTTTGTTCCATTTTGTTTTCTTAACATTCGAAACATGTAAACAAATGGCATAGTAATCATCCATTTCTTCTTAGAAATATTGAGCAATATTTTATTTGGGCGCTTCTGTTGGAGTTTTTTGTCAGTTTCTGACGTCATCGAACAACAAAGCAGATGACAGGAGACGCACAAAAATCGTTTCGTCTATTTGTGCTTTTCTGTAGAAGCTTCGAATTACAAGGGGAAAGTTATTTTTTCGATCGGAAGTTTTGGAGAATCTCTATTTGGAGTTGTTTTAAACAAATACTTCCAGAAAGAGAGAGGTGGGGTAGAGAGAGAGTAGAAAACACAAATCAACCGTTTTTCGTGAGTTTTGCTGAAAAAAATTGATTATGTGAGAGCGACATGGAGCTTTCACGTATTCGAAATGCTCGGAGACGCAACAAAAAATGTTTTTCTTCGAAAACACTTTGTTTCAATTGCTGGATTGAATTATATTTTTTTTCTTCTTAATAACGAACATTTCTGTTCTCGTTCTTCTCATTGATCGTTTTGGCTCTAAACATCCAAATTTTGTTTTTTGCGATTGAAAACTCTTGTTTGATCTCTAATTCCCTCTCTCTTTCTTCTTCTCCCTCTCTTTCTCTCTCCCTGAACCTCTCACTTCAGCGCATTATCTCAATAATAACCCATCCACCGTGTATTCTCAGAGCTTCATTTTCAGTTTTTCTGAATAAAAAATGTCTGTCTACCCCCCCCCCCCCTCTTTTCCCTCCTCTCCTGCTTCTTATATTTCTTTATGTTTTTCATGTGAATATTACATGGATTCTTTTGAAGAAAACACTACTTTTAAAACTTTCTTTTCCACATCTGAGGCAGATGCTGTTTGGTTCAGAAGTTTCAGCTGTTCTCTCCTTTAGACAATTTGACTCGTTCTCAGTTCCTTAGATCTTTTTGTTCATTCTACGTCAGTAACTTTGCTTATCCTCTTCTGTACAATCTTTCTATCTCTCTCTCTCTATCTCTCTCTATCTATCTATCTCTCTCTATCTCTATCTCTCTCTCTCTGTTCATTCGTCTCCTTCCGACTTCATACTCTCTCAGTTGTCTTTTAGTTGTTTCTATTTTATGATTGTCCTTGTTCATAGAGGCAGTATCAGTAGAAGTTTTGGGATTGTCCATTCAATCATCTAGCATCGTTAAAAGGCATCTGCGGAAATATCCGACGTAAAGTACATGACACTTAGAAATCATTTACTCCTTACATGACCTCTAAACGGGTTTCTTGCAATCATTAAAACTTATTAGAATTCTTTTTTTCAGCCTTTTTCTCTCCGCTGATTCATATGGTCGTTTTTGTTTTAATTTTTCCTCATTTTATTATCGTTTGTTCTTAATCTGACTTGATCTTTGTCATATCTGATGTCTCATCGTTTCTTTTTCTCTTAAATTTTTTTTTCTCACAATTTTAAACATTTGTGAATGATTTTTAAAAAGTTCTTTCACAACTTTTGGGAAGATTTTGCCCGCCCCTCTTCTGCAGGCCAGCCGTCGTCATTCAATGCCCTTTGCTCATCCGCAGCACCTCTTATTTAACCTCTCTTCTCTTTCTAGTCTTTAACCTCTTTAACCATCACATTTTTTCAGAAAATTCTTAAATATCTGAAAAAACGAAGAAAATGTTGCGTGAGTTGACGACCAGAGAGGATTTAGAACAGGCTGCCATCGAAACCAAGAAACACGTCGACACAATATACTTCCATTTCTCTATTGAAGGTTATCTGGATGACAAGTAAGTATGGATCGTGCCTCTCGTAGAGACTCTCTGTGCATCTCTATCATCTGACCATCTCATCAACAACTCTCTGTGTACCTTCACCGAAGCATAAAAACTTGTTAAGATTGAAACTTCGTCTGACCATTTATTTCAAACTTTCGTTTTCTTTATTTTACCCGAGAGGATGAGAGGAAAAGATGTTTAGAGAGCATATCAGTTTCTGGAAGTTTATGTTATTTTCCATAATTAACCGAGGTTGTTTCAGTTTTCCGGAATCCCCTGTTCGGGTTTTTGTCTTCCCTGAATCAGGGCAAGCAAAATACTATTTTATGGTGAAGGACAATGTGTATATCAAGTAATTTGAACAATATAATGATTGATAAGTGAAGGAAAATATTCAGACCATCATGTATGATGGCTCATATACCTGGAACTCATTTTGAGCGAAATGAATTCATGAGCTGCATTCGTGAATTCAGGTCTGGAGATAGCAAGTGCTTTCTCAAATTAACCGTCGTTCCAGAATCCGGGCTCTGGGAAGTCTTGACAGCAATAGCGCACATCTGGTTGTTGCCAAGGAGGAGCTGGTCAAACTGGTACGGTAACAAGAAAGAATCTTCTATAAAAGGACGAATGAAAACTGTGAAAATGTGAAATACGATGTGAAACGTTGGGGAAAAACGGACAAAATTTGGCTTAGCTTCTGGATTTCACATTTTCAATAACAGGCAAGCATTTCTAACATCTTGCTTTGTGCTAACACGGCCTAAATCACGTGTAGAGCATGTAAAACTAAAAAATATTTTATTATTTTAGCCATTACGTCCGTTTTTTTTAGAGGTTTTTAAGATATATTGTTATATTGATATTTCCTCTAACATTCATCTGTTTTTCAGTATTCGTTGACAATGAAAAAGTTGTCGTCTGATGTGAGATCAACCGATTTGAATCTCTTCTTATTCTTCATGAACCCCACTCAACGGCAAAAACTTATGGAACACAAAGACCCCCTTCTTCCTGATGGATACTATTTCGATGAAGTTTACTCATTATTCATTCTGTTATTTACATAGTATTCATTTATATAGATTGATCCTTTAACTGAAGGAGAAATGGTTAACGCTACCTGGAAACATGCCCGAGAGGGAGATCTCGAGCAAACTGTGTACGTTTTCATCTCGTGTTCCACTTTATAATACTGACGTCATCTCCCTATTTACCATTATATTGCTTCTGTTCAGTGCTAAATTGGCTCGATTGCCCTCGTCTTGCGTCAAATTTGATGGACTTCCGGTGGCTTTCGAAATGATTGATCCCGCCGGCTTTTTCAACAATCAATTTGTATTTGAAGAACATCGTCGTCGAGGTCTTGGCACAGCAGTTGAAATTACTTTAGCCAAGAAATGTATAAGGTTCATATAAAAATAAGGAAACTTCATATGACTATTATCAAATTGCAGAAGTGGAATGGTTCCTTACAAAACGGTTGATAAAAGAAATGCTGTAGCTTTGAATGCCTCAAAACAATCTCAATTTTGGACTCAATGGACAGATGAGAAAGAGGAGAAACCCATGACTGTTGTTTTCCAAGAATGGTCAAACGAAATGTAAATACTTTTAAATTGGAGAACTTTCCTAGAAATGGCTCTAATTCTCTTAGATCACAATGTACCAAGTGATAGCTATTCTTGAAACTTACAATTCCCAATCGAATTCTTACCATTCTCTGTTTTATAATGCCTCTGTCGGCTTTTATTATAATCTAATGTCAGTTTTACTTTTAATAATATTTGATATCATATTGATATCTAGGTTCCACATGTCTTGTAGACATCTTATCTCCAGAGATTTATCTGTAGGCCTCATTAGTTATTTTCTAGTAAAACAACGTATTTTTGAGTTTTTTCTTTCATCACATGAGTGATCTGTTTTTTGGGAGGATTGCGAAATCTAAGTCTTTGAAGACAGTTCCAGAATCAATCTGCAGAAATGTCGATCGAAAGTCGGCAACCTCATCCTTATGGTTAGAATGAAAAGCGAGAGCAAAGTACAGATCAGAACTAGTGTACCAAAGGATGTCTGAACGTGGAGGATATAGAGCCCTAATCACAACTGCGTTTTCCAACACCTGAACCATCACGAAACTTTTGAAGTTTTTCAATTTGTTTTAATTTTGAGAGATGGTGCCATTATTCTATAAATATTCCAGCACTAACTGCCTTTCGTATTGTTTGAACTCAATAGGACAATTCATTCTTCCCAGGAAAAAAACAATTCAAACAGTTGGTTTATTGAGATTCCTAATACAAGAAGTTATTGAAGTGGTCTAGCAGAACACTTTGATGAGCTTAAAGGTTTCCTGTACAGTTATCGTGTTTTAAATCGCGCAATAGAGGTTATTTCGGTACAGTAACAGTAGTTAGTAGGAGGCGTTTATGGAGCTTCATTATTCTTATCTATTATGCTTTTTGGATTCATATCTCAATAAGAAGGTGAGAAGTTTACATATAATCCATCATTGATTTTGGTTTTATTTACAAGATGTTGTGGAATCACTACTGAGAAAACAGTTTCAATTATTTGAATACACCTGCTTGAGGAGTTAATTTCTTTTTTGGTTCTCGTCCTTATTCTTCGCCTGACTTACCTTCCTGAAAAACTTTCTTTGCGGTTATATCTCAATCAGCAACTTACTCTCTTCCAGTTCGAAATGGTTTAGTACTCGACAAATCGAATGATTCTTGATGCCTACGCATCCAGTTTCTTATTTGGTACGTATAATGGAAAAGGGTCTCGTGAAGTTACCTCGAGAGTTTCCGTTGTTTACGAGTTACAAATCTTTTTCTTGTTGACCTGATGGAAACAAAGATTGTTGAAACCCTGGATAATGAAAATGAAATAGGTTGTTTCAATGGTCAGGTCTTTTCAATTCACTCACCATGTTCGAGTGTGTCACGGTGAAATAAAAAGTAACAGGTATATAGTTTGAACAGTCTGGAAACTATGAATAAGTAAACTACTAGCGAGAGAACGGCAGTCATGAATGCCATACGTTTAGTTTCCAAACTTCTGTTGCTTAAAATGGTTTACATCTCTACTTCTACAAGAAGAGTTGTGCTGTTGAAGAGAACTGTAATTAGCTTGATTTGTTGTTTTTTCATTCTTTTCAAAGTATCTCTGATCCAAACTGGTGAAGATTAAGCCGCTGATTTTTCAAGTAATGCAATAACCCCTTCTTTAACTATCATGTTAACTACAGTTCATTGTCAACCTTTAACAAATTGAAAGTGTAGTTTCGTTTTCACCAATGATGTCTTTGTAGTAAGAACCTATCGATTTGAGTTTCGAACTATAATCTGTAAGATGACCAGTGTTGTGATTCCGTACACTTTTTGAAAATTATCTTTTTTGTTCTTTATTCACGTTTTTATCGTATAAGGTTGACCCTTACTTCCATTGATTAGCACTTAGTCCTCCCATATTTCCAGGATGGATAAAGTGAGTTTTATTGATTTTTTATCCAATGTTGTCCAAGCTCAGAAGATCACGTTCATTTCCTTCGAAAGAAGATCTTGACTTCTTTTACACCCTTACATTAAAAGTAGATTAAACCTGTAAAATACGTTCACTTTTTGCTGAACTAGCTTAGTTTTCGTCGTTATGTGTATAACTTATTGCTCACGCACGACCGATTCACTGTTGCTAGGTGTAAGAGAAATGAAAAACGTGAACAACCGCATCAAGCGCGTCTGTCAATTCAGAAAATGAATAAACCACTGCGGAGTTCTTGTCTAAAATGGTTTCCTTGTAAGCTTTTCATTGTTCGGAGAGCGCAAGGGAATGAGCGGTCTCCGCGCTAAAACTGCCAAAGCTCTTGAACTCATCCATTTTTGATTAACTTTTTTTCATATACTACTTCTCAAATATCAACACGATGATCATTCTCAAATAGAACACTTGATTTTACATTATTTTTTTGCTATGAATAAGCATAATTAGTGATGATGGCGACATTTTATGACAGTTGAAATAAATGAGGGCTACACCCAATCAGTCTTTTACTCAGCAATAATGGTCATCACGTTAATCACTATAATATCAATGATGGATGGAATTGAACACCTACCGTCTTCTCCCTTTTCGTTGAGTAAAACGTTTAACGTTCGTGTGTTTCTTTTGAAAGACTGATTGTGTGTAGCCCAACATTCATCTCAACTACTTCACGCTGCATTCGTTGTGCTAGTATACCTGTTTTGTGGTTTCTCTCATCAGTTAAACTTTGAACAAGCTTTCTATTATTGAACAGACCATTGAAATTAGTTCATTTGGCCATATTAAAACGCTTCTGTCGCAAGAATACTCTGCCCAAGCACCACAGCTACACTTTTCTCATGTGCCGCTTAAATGAAACACGTGAGCATGTGATCGTTCTTTGAGTTTGTAGTTTCGTTTCGGAGTTTTGTTGTTTTGTTTCGTAGTTGAGTTGTTTACTTCTTGTTTGTTTGTTATCCTTTTGGCTAATCTGCCCTAACTGACAACTTACTTGATTATCGATTGGTCACAAAGGTTGTTCCCCTATCGCTCACCTCGTGCTATTGTTTCATCGTTACTCAGCTCTTATAGCATTTCAATGTTAGTTAGATCTTTACTTCCATAACTCTCATAGTCCTACTTGATACTTGATGTTCCTTACGTATAATGCCTGAGATAGGGTGAACCTTGTGTTCACTCGTGTTTGCTGGGAGAGAGCACTTCCCTTATATCCTTCGCTTCTTTAGTTCCTGTGAGCTCCTAACTTGTGGTATTGTACTCCTCCTTATCGTATTTGTGTGATTCTTGGATAGTTCTATATCCAATCAGAAATGATAACCTTCGTTCTCAGCTAGATATCCCTTGTTGTACTGTTTCTCATCTCTTAACAGAGTTTCATTGTTGATTAACTAACATCACTTTACTGTTCGTTGAATTGTCAGTTACTGAACTCTACTACTACTTGTTACTTGTTGTTGCTTACTTATACTTCTATGTTTCATTCATTCGATGTCTTACAGGTTACTCACAAGTACTGATCATTCACAAGATAGGGCGATACCCGATGACAACGCTAGCTGATGCATTGAAATGGTGGATGAAGCTGATAACAATATCAGGTAAATGTTATAAACAGTTTTATTATAATAATTATTTATTTACAGTACAAGTACACCAAGAACGAGGAGAACCGTATAACATCCTCCTAACGTACTCGGAGGCTACCAAGAGCCAAGTATCGTTAGGAGAAGGGGAGGGGAAAGCTTTCTTTTTTGAAAGTTTTCCTCTCCCAAGGTGGAGGAGTGATCCTCCCCACAATCAGGGGGTAGTTACGGAAAGGGTTGAGACAGGGGGGCATCGCCATTTTTTTCAAAATTTTTTTAAAAATTTCTCTAAAACCCTCCCGTCCTTGTGCCAGACTCTTTCTCTCACTCACACTGCCCTTCCGATGGAGATCTGAGTCAAGAGTCTGGCAACTCATGGACGGTCAGGGTATAACACGCTGACTCAGATCTCCGATGATTGGTACCTGAAATTAGAAAGAATGAGTATGGTAGAAATGTATATAGGGGTCACCCCCCTTTGGAAACGGGGGTGACCGGAACTTACTATTTGCACTCTCGTAGAAGGATCCTTGACAGGGCCGGGAGTCGAACCAACCACTTCCTTGTACGAATGACCAACTAACCTCTTGGCTATCCTTCCACATTTACTTCATATCATTGGATATATATGGAGGATGAAATTGGAAAAAATGGCCAAAAAAAAGGGAAAATCTCTGAGAAAAATGGTGTGTTATACCACTTTCCTCGCGGAAGGTTCACGCGAACTCAGACATCGGTTGCAGTAGGAGGCCCATCCTGAGCCTCTTGCTACTTCGTTCGGAAAACGATTATAACCAATTAATCAAATAATTAAACTTACCTCATGTATTGAATAATGTTGTGTCGTGTCTATACTCATGGTTCAACGCGATTCCTCCTCCTTCCCTGAGTTAAACTTATCAAACCAATCGAACAGCCATCAGGAAACCGTATAAAGATATAAGAAATGAGATGAGCGACTCAATCTCCACCAGTTCCCTTCAGAGAAGCTTCATGAACTATGGATGGAATTATGAGAGAACGAGTCGCTCAAACCGTAACTATGAGGAAGTGGAGAATACAGATGTCTGAAAGGATGTTGGTTATAGACTGTCAAAGTAGCAGCTTACTTGTTCAGGTACACAGGCCCCTGTCATTCTTTCGCAATTCTTGTGGAATGTGACATATCCTGATAACTTCGAATTAAGGATGATGCAAGTAAAGAAGGTTCCAGTCACTGTCAATACACGTCGGAAGCAGATAGTACACGAACAACAAGAATCAAAACAGAATTGAAGAAGAAAGTGAATGAGAAACTCGAGGCTCACAGATACATGGATCTGTTGATTTCTAGCAGTATAGGATTAAAACGTGAAAACACGAACATAAAGCCTTAACTGCGAAGTTGAACAGTGAACATCTGAAACATGAAACTCAAGAACACGAGTAATAACTGAGTAATCGGTAATCGATAATCGAGTAGGTTAGCAATTGAGGCAAGAATTGCCAGAAGAATAACAACAGAACATGAGCATGAACAACTAAACTACAAAACTAAACTCCAAACTCAGAGAACGATCGACGGCGTAAAAACACAGGTAACAATAGTTAACCAGAGGGTGATTGGTTCCTCCACCAAGCTGACTGAACGAACGCACGGACAAACGAGGAACATTCTTCATAATTGAGAACATGGAATAGAGTCACTGAGAAATCTGAATAAAAACACAATCTCTATGGAATTGTAGAAGTATAACGCACATTCTGACTTCAGATCAACATGCGCTTCAGCCTAACATCACTTAATTAATGAATATTATTAAACTTGAAATGATACCTTTCAATGGTTACCCAAATGAAGATTGTGTGATTCTGAACTTCCTCTCCTTCGATCCATAGTTCGTGCGAGATAGTGAGTAACCTGAACAATCAACAATCATAACAATACAAAGTGCCAACCATACACCCATCATATCTGCACAGCAACAAACGTGATGCGAACTCAAAAAGAATTTGATACTTAATGACTTATCAAACTAATCAAAGTATTATAAAAGAGAGTCAACTCAGAATAATATACAACCCAAGGTTTAAAAAATAAATTTTATTTCTCAAGCAGCGATAACAAAGCTTTTAACTACATCAAAATAAGCAGAAAATTACGGCAGATTCATTAATTTTTATGAACATGAGTCCGTCAGGAACAATCGCTGAACAGAAGCAAGTTACTCAAAGCTGTCGTCCACGATGTGTTACCCTTATGGGGCAGTCTAAGCTATGAACTCGGGCTCATTTCTTTGATTTGGGTTTTCGCCATACCAACCTTCAAACAGAATGATTTTCAAATGTTTCACGCAAAACTTCGTCTGTCTGAAAGTTCAGCACTCATTCTCTATCCCATTCACGCTTTTGATCTCTCACTCTCTTCTTAATCTATCACTTTCTATGTGAGCTTCCATTGAAATCTAGCCGAGACAAGAAACCTCAAAGACTGTCTGTTTATTTGCTAATCGACCTGAGATCTTATGGATGAATCTCTCTTGACACTTCATAACAAAATGGATAGATCTATACCTGAAAGGAAGAGAGAAGCATAGAAACCAACATCAACAAAGTCACCTGTATGTTCTTGCTCTTCGATGTGATACTATTCATGCAGCTTCAACCGAAAACACATGACTTATCAAAGAACCAATCAGAGTCATCCATATTCCTGAATAAAGATAATCTAAGTAGCGAACTTCAGGAGTAGCTCCTGAGTTGACCAGAAGAACGCACACTGGACAAAACACGTTATTCCAAGCGGAGAAGGAGGAAGAAACAATTCACTGATAAACCTAAACAAAACCATATTCGTTGACTGGTTGCAGAACTAAAACCAAACCCTTATTACATCATGAATATCATTGAATTCACATAGTTCATACACAAAAGAGCTTCACTAGAACAATTACCAGGATTAAACATAGAATGATGCTCACCAATGATTATCGTAACAATGATGGAGTCCTTCTGAACATGTTGCACTGCTCAGACCTATGGCCCTTCATCATAAACACTAACCTGAATTATCAACAATGATTTGATTCACAAACAAACGAAAAACATACCTTGATTTGGAAAGCATTGAGAGATATCTGAAAGTTCTTGCGGCTCGCGTGATACATTGAAGATTGAACATCTTCGTCTCTGTCTTTCTAAGAAAGAATTACGAAAACCTGCAGAAAAACAAAAATTCTAAAAGAAACACAAACTCGAAAAGCACGACTGCGAGAAACTCAAGGATTACACGAATTGACCCTGAAACGATGTAGCATATTGCATAAACGAATTAAGCAACGTGAAATCGTTAACTATGCATAATTATAAAGGAAATAATACTTAAAGATAATACAAAAACATTCAAGCGAAGTAAAACAAAGCAAAGAACTCATGCAACGCGCTCACAGTATGATATTTCGTAATTTCGAAAGGAAAACATAGAATTGGAAAAAGAGCATTACGTATAGTCAGAAATCAATTGAAATCGAACAAGCATGTTAACTATCATAATTAAAGGAACAAACCATTCAAAAGATATCGGGAAACGGATGGATTTCAAGAAAGTTATGACAGTTAGAAGAGTGGACCGAGGACGCCGCTCACTCAACAACGCTAAATGGAAAATGGAAAGCTAAAAGGAAAATCATTTTTAACAGAAAAGCTTAAAGATGCGGTCGTTCATTCATTTTCAACTATCTGACGCGCTTAAACGGTCGTTCACGTGTTTCATTCCTGCGGCGCGTGTAAAAAGAAAAGCGGTGGTGCATAGGCATTAAGATCGAAAGGTAAAAGCGTTCTAACTCAGCTCAAAATGAACCAATTTCGATGCTCTTTTTTTTCATCGAAAAGTAATTCGGAGCTCTAATTGATGAAATAAGAAATAGGATTAGACTAGCAAAAGTAGATTTATTAAAAGTTTTAAAAAATTTTTCAAACGATCTAACTATTGTTTCTAATAGAACGAGTGTTTAACTAACAATCTGGGTATAATTAACAGTTACTAAGTCAAGAAATAGAGAGAAAACAAAGAGAAAAACAAGGAAAATAAAATCAAAAAATTCAATAAATTCTGTTGAAAACTGGCATAACCTAACCTCCCACAAGGGAACACTTTTAACAAAATTCAGCTCAGACTTTAAAAGAGTTTAGTCTCTCTTAGAGAGATTCTACGTCTTCCAAAATCACGCCAAAAGCGTAGACGTACCAACGTACGCTAGCGTTCAATGACAAAGCAACGACGCAACTTGACACATATTTTCACACGTATCATGTACTTTGCGCGCCGTACATGGTACGCGATGATGCATGTGCGCACGTTCCAATCGCTGCAGGACCAATTAAAACATGCAAACCACAAATTAACCTATTAAATGAATTTTAAAGCTTAATTTTTATGTTTTTATGCTAATTAACGGTATATAAAAATAGGTTAATAAGAGGAAAGAAGTAAGCTTCATTAGGGAGAAGCAAGGAACAGATTGAAAGCATGCAAAGTGAAAAAGAGAAATCTTTCGTTGACCATCTTCTCATCTTACCTTGATTGAGAAGCATAGAGTTATCAAACGTGGATGATAGAGTTTTCGAACAACTTCTATGAACAACTGGTGAAAAGGAAGAGGAAGTAATGAAGATGAGTCGAACAACTGGGGTACTACATGATATGAATACTCAGAAAGGTCTGCAACGACCTAACCTTTATCTCTTCACCTCAAAGATGTTTCAAAGAACAAAGAGGGAAACTTGAGTAAAATATGTCATTCTGATTGGGACGATCTGTCTGACTCTTCTCTGATACATGATCAATATCGCCTGTTTATGTTCAATACCAAGACCTCATTCACAGAAACTCATCAGTAAGGACTTCTGGAACAAGGAGCTAGTGACATTCGAAACGAGCGACTAACGATGAAAGGCATCTATGGTCATCCATCACGACAAAGAATGAAGATATTCTAGATTATGAGATTCCAGGAGAAATAGAAAAGACATGGCAAGTTCGCTATGGCTGAATGATTAGAGTGGATGCCCTCCAAGCATTTCAGAAGTATAATATAAACAACTGAATACGAAAAAAAACAAAGCACGACCGGTGAAAAGGAGAAAGTGAAACGAAACTTATGTGTAATCATTCTCGCTAGGATCAACTGGAGAAGGAGATTGTCTATGTACACGTGCGGGCTCTACTCCGATGTATGCACCTTACAGCCCACTCAAAACAACCAGTGTGATCCAACAAGAAATTGTAGTTTGACCTAACTATTACTTGTTTATCATATATTATATTAATTATATAACCGCATAGTATAATGGTAGAGTGCTGGTTTATGAAACAAGTATAAGATGAGCAACGCAGCCTTGAGCAACTCCCTTCACAGAAGCTTCATGAGCATTGAAGAGAACTGAAAGAGAACGAGTAACTCAAACTGTAACTATCTGACAATGGCCTTTCCACTTCCTACGTAAGACTCGCTTAAAAGCAACGTCTTACGGAAAACGAACATAATCAATTAATCAGATAATTTAAAAAACTTACCTCATATATAGAATATTGTTGTGTCGGGCCTATTCTTATGGTTCAACGCGATTTCTCCTCCTTTCCCGAATCAAACTTATCAAGCCAATCGAACAGCCATCAGGAAACCGTATAAAGGTATATGGAATAAGATGAGCGACTCAATCTCCACCAGTTCCCTTCAGAGAAGCTTCATGAACTATGGATGGAATTATGAGAGAACGAGTCGCTCAAACCGTAACTATCTGGAAGATCATTCTCCGAGAAAACCCGTTAGATGCTTCAGAAATCGTGGGAAATTCTAATGTTTCTTCATGCTTCTCCTACGTTGAGTAGCTTCCAATTTTCTGCTCATTCTAATGATACTCCATGTAATAGGATTGTGGCTCCGCTGTTATAATGAGGGAGTGTTGCGTAGTGGAGAATATAGATATCTGAAAGGGTGTTGGTTACAACCAAAAAAACTAAACTCCAAACTCAGAGAACGATCGACGGCGTAAAAACACAGGTAACAATAGTTAACCAGAGGGTGATTGGTTCCTCCACCAAGCTGACTGAACGAACGCACGGACAAACGAGGAACATTCTTCATAATTGAGAACATGGAATAGAATCACTGAGAAATCTGAACAAAAACACAATCTCTATGGAATTGTAGAAGTATAACGCACATTCTGACTTCAGATCAACATGCGCTTCAGCCTAACATCACTTAATTAATGAATATTATTAAACTTGAAATGATACCTTTCAATGGTTACCCAAATGAAGATTGTGTGATTCTGAACTTCCTCTCCTTCGATCCATAGTTCGTGCGAGATAGTGAGTAACCTGAACAATCAACAATCATAACAATACAAAGTGCCAACCATACACCCATCATAGACAAACATGAACAACAGAAGAAAACACTTTATGAAATCGAAATATGAACGAAAAGTAATAGCGAATCGATGAAATGAACACTTGTAGTTGTGAGATGAAACAACAAGCACAAACGACGCGCGATGTTCCGTAATTTCGAAACGACAGCAAATGAAAAAAATAGGATATAATAACATTCATTTTCTGAACTGACTGACGCGCTTGGTGCAGTTGTTCACGTGTTTCATTTCTCATACGAGATGAGCGACTCGATCTCCGCCAGTTCCCTTCAAAGATGCTTTATGAACAATGAAGAGAATTGGAAGAGAACAAGTAGCATTAATTACTGGCCAATCATTCTCCGATGAACCTCATGTGCATTATGATAGAGCGGTACTCGGCAGTGAAGGGAAAAGTTATCAACTATCGAATTAACAGCTTATTTGTTAGAACAGACAGGTACCTTTCAACTTGTCACAATCCTCTTTCCGCTTTCTGGGAAATGAGAAGCTTGGTGGAAAACCATTTTGCACTAGAACGCTCAGTTGTGCGATGGTTCATTCATTTTCAACTGAGTGACGCGCTGGATGCGGTTGTCCTCTTCCAAATTTAGGCTTTTTTTCCAAAATCTGATACATTTTCTCACCCATCATGTATTTTGCGCGCCGTACATGGTACGCGATGATCCATGTGCGCACGTTCCAATCGTTGCAGGACCAATTAAAACATGCAAATCACTAATTTAATTTATAAATGAATTTTAAAGCTTAATTTATGTGTTTTTATGCTAATTTACCGTCTATAAATATGAGTAAAATTAGAGGAAAGAAGTAAGCTTTATTAGGAAGAATCAAGGAAAAGATTGTGAGCAGACAAGGTGGAAAAGAGAAACTTTTGTGACCTCCTACTCATGTTTGCTTGGATGAGAAGCATAGAGTTATCAAACCTAGATAATAGAGTTTTCGAACAACTTTTTTTTGTGTGAACAACTGATGAAAAGGAAAAGCAGAAATTAAGTTAAGTCGAATAAGTGGGGTATCAGTTGATATGAATACTCAGAAAAGTCTGCAACGACCTAACCACTATCTCTTCACCTGAAAGATGCTTCAAAGAACAGAGAGGGAAAGCGCGTTCCACTCAAATCCGTCTGGCCAATCAGATTAATTTACCAGCTGTTAACTTGGTACGAGCCGTTGGTAGTCTTACCATAATAAGATCTAATGTACTTGCTACGTATTCTAAGACGAGCAAGCACCGTCCCCTTTGTTCAATAAACGAACACAAACACAAGTCCAGGATGGAAAGGTTTGGAAAAAAACATTCGAGCAGATGTACGTGGATTACTTAAAAGAATATAATATGAGAAGAATTGGAAGCTGCCCAACAGACGGCCGCTGGGTTAAAAAGGCAGTACACCATTCACTAACTCTACTGCATCCTTCTCAGAAAGATGGATCTACTGGATGTTAGGAAATACAACAGCAGCTAAGTACTCGAAAACAGCAGACAAGTAGTCTGAAGCTCCAGCTCTAACACCTCCAGTAAAATAACCCTTGCCAAGCATGCGATGATGACAACTAACAGGGGACTGTAAACAAACTCTGATTACGCGTGGTTTGGCTTTACTTTACTGCAGTTTTAGATTTTTCTCCTTTCCCACGTTAACTATACGTATCTGTTTGCGTGCAATTGCTGCCTATAATAAAGGTAAGAGATAGCAATACGTCCAAGCTCCGCCTATAAAAGGATGACATTGTCGTGTACATATATGTACTTGTTTGCGTGCAAGCTCCGCCTATAAAAGGATGACATTGTCGTGTACATATATGTACTTGTTTGCGTGCAAGCTCCGCCTATAAACCATATGAGTGACGGATATGAATAACATCACATTAAAACAAGAGGTTAATGATAGAGAGGTGCATTTGTAACTCTGAACGATGTGCTTGACAAGCGCTCCAGAAAGGATGAGCTTGACGGCGCTTTGGCGCTCGTGAAAAGGTAATAGATCTCTCGAAGTCCAAAGTAAGACATCATAACGGAAGAAATTCCGGGGTAACTTGCTTTAAGAAACGGTAGACATATAGATAGACGAAGTATGATTCCTTATTGACTTTTTCTTCTATTGTCACCGGTACGGCTATCTGACTCTTAGGCTTCACATCACAAGACACTTCGTAGAACCGTTTAAACTTTATAGAACAAGATACTCTCAGCACTATGAAATTGCCAGTGACAAATGACAGAGAGAAACATTAAAAAAAAGACACGAGATCGAATCATCTTTATTGAGGTAGTCTAGGAAGAATAGAAGATAAAAAAAATTGTTCATGAGATGTTCAGTACAGCAAACAGATCAGAATACAAGTACGCTGAATACGGTCTTACACACGAATGCAGGTTATTCGATTATCCGAACTCAAAATTCACGTACTCTCAGCACTATGAAATTGCCAGTGACAAATGACAGAGAGAAACATTAAAAAAAAGACACTTCCTCGCCTCAGCCTCAAAAAAACAATACAATGCAACCGTTCTATCCGTGCCGTGTGGCCCCAAAGAAGCCCATTGGGTTAATGATTGAGTCACAAGGGAATGCAACTCATCCTAAGAAACTATGGAGGGTTTTGTTTTGACGTTTGACGCGAGAACGTAGACAACATCTACAGCACAGGCTCTTGGTAGAAAAGACCGAGGATACGCTTTACTCCACCACGACGAGCAAGAAGACAGATAGCTTGAATGTTATCACGAACATCTCAACAAAATTCAACACGATCCAACAGAACGTTTAAGAATAATTTAACAAATAGGATCAATCAAGTTGTAGTAGTCGAACTCACAGAAGCATATCCTCTCATCAATTCAAAAATTAAAACTGACATCCGACGAGAAACGTTCGCATACATCTATAGAGCCTAAGATCAACGAATAGAGATAAGCTGAACTTGCATACTAGAAGGGAACATCCTTCAAAACTTCCTAGGGAAGAAATTCCAGTCGGCGATGTGAACTTGTTTCAGGAACAGTTGACATAAACAGTAAAGCTCAACAAAACCCAAAGAAAGAACAGCCCGCTGGAACAGAGTAAAATGGAAAACAATGAAGTTGAATAGGGTAAAAGAACAGGGAAAATTCAAAGCAACAGAGCAATAAAATAAAATAGTTTATTAAACATAAAAAAATAAAATAGTTTATCAAACATAAACATAAAAAAATAAAATAGTTTATTAAACATAAACAAATAAAAAACTTTATTCAACATAAAAAATGAAAAAGCGAAGCAAATGAGGTTTGTGGCCCTAAAGAGGGCCGTTGGGATATTTGTGGTCCTAAAGAGGACCGTTGGGAGATTACACCGTAATCAGAAATCAGTAATACATACACACTACGCACTTTAGCACTGCAGCACATGTTGCCACGGGTTAGTTAGTTAGGTTTGTGTGACAACATGGCTACAATGCTAACATGTTTCGTGCAATATATATTCTAATTTAACATATAAACAAATAATAATAATAAATAATAATAATAAACAAACAAAATAAATAAAGAACATAAAAAATGGAGAGCTGGCCAGCTCAAAAAGGGGGGGGAGACATAAGTTTATTGATAAAAACACAATAAAAAAAATCCTCCTGCCGGTCCATCGGCACTGGCAGCACCCGTGCGGTGTACGCCGCACGGTCTTCATGGTCCTTCTTATCGAGAGATGTTGAAGAGCTGTTAACCACAACAGCTACTTTTCGGCTTCAGCTGCTGGAAGCAGCCTCTTGCTACTTTTCGGCATGAGGTGGTAACAGCTCTTGTCGGCGATCGTCGGTTCCTCGGCTTACCAGCTTCTTCCTCCGAACCTAAACCTCAAACACACAATTTAAATTTTTGAAGGGAGAGGGGTACTGGCGCCAGTTTTTAAAAAATTTTAATACTACATTAAGGGGAAGGGGGCCTAATATTGAATTAAATTTAATAATTTTAAATAATTTTAAATAATTTTGAATAATTTTAAAAATTTAAACATCTGAAAATACAACATTAAAATGATACAATAGAAAAATCCCTACCTGTGTGTCTGAAGTTAAGACAACAGGAGGGTCTCCCTCATTCTCGAAACCGAAGTTCCTGGAAAAGAGAGGAAATAAACATAATTGAAAAAACATCATAAAAATAAAGATAGGAAGAGCTTGAGTCACTCAGGCTCTTCCTCACGATTACAAGGTTAATATGACTAAATTTTTCTATTTCATTCCTTATATAGGCATAATTAGCGCTTAAATTTGAATTTTTGAATATCTTGACCTCTAATTAGCCTTACATGGCATATGCTGATTGGCTTATCAGCTGTTGAGGTCAATCATTGATCACACCATACGTTGTTTATGTTTATCATACAGTTGTTCTTTGTAGTTTATAAATTGTCATCATTTCTCTTATTCAAAGATCAGTTTTCTGAGCCTAGCCGTAATTCGAATCTGCTCTAGTAGAGTATTCCTAATCGACCTTTGAGGCTTTTATAGGAGTTTTAAGATTGTTAGTTAAACACTCTTTCTGTCAGAAATAATAATTTAATCGTTTGAAAAGTTTTTTTTGTTCTGTTCAATCTACTTCTGCTATTTCGGGCGGCTGGAGGTGGAATGCAATCGTTCTGAATGGTTATAAATAGAATGCAACTTTTCTGTGATATGATAATGAAGCAGGTGAGCATTTGCTCCCTCTCTGGAAGACCTCCAAGGATGAAATCTCGGCGAGGAAGTGTTTTTTTTTGTTTTTTATGTTTCTATGTAATGAATTGTCATAAGTTGTGTTGTTTTATGTTTTATGATTGCGTTGCTTCTTCGGCTCTCATAGTTACTTGGTTGTTTATTGATTTTTTGTATATTGATTGGTTATGTGTTAAGAAATATGACTGTGTTGCGTTTCTTCTCCGTTTATGCGTTTCTTCGATGACAGAAGCAAGTTAAGGACATGGATTTCAGATAAGTTGTTTCTATCTTCACACATTTTGGTTTGTTCCAGACTGCCGATCTCTCGTGTGTTCGGTGGGTACTTCATCAGTTGGCTGATGGGATGCAGAAAGGATTCGGAAGTTAACAGTACGTTTTGTATCCTTCTGAGAGTTCCTATACATTGTTTATTTAGCTTTTATTGCTGTGTTCACTGCTTTCGATTCTGTTAAGAGGAAGAAGATGTGAATAACTGGGAGGTAAGATTATATTCATACAGAGGATTTATTAATCATTTGTACTACAGATCTTTGTCAACTCGTGTTCAGGGAATTCAGCTTGTTTTTAGATTTCTTTTGAAATCAATTGACATTGATCAAGCATGTTAACTATCATAATTAGAGGAACAAACCATTCAAAAGATATCGGGAAACGGATGGATTTCAAGAAAGTTATGACAGTTAGAAGAGTGGACAGAGGACGCCGCTCACTCAACAACGCTAAATGGAAAATGGAAAGCTGAGAAGAAAATCATTTTCAACAGAAAAGCATAACGATGCGGTCGTTCATTCATTTTCAACTATCTGACGCGCTTAAACGGTCGTTCACGTGTTTCATTCCTGCGGCGCGTGTAAAAAGTAAAGCGGTGGTGCATAGGCATCAAGATCAAAAGGTAAAAGCGTTCTAACTCAGCTCAAAATGAACCAATTTCGATGATTTTTTTTTTCATCGAAAGTTAAAGAAAATAATTTGTTGAATAATCTTCCGCTGTTGACAGTAGCCCTCTTTGCTTCTCAATGAGGGAGTTTGAACAACGAACAACGAGTTTTAATAACAATTTATTTAATGTAATTCAACAACTCTGAGCGGCAGCATGCTTCTTCACAATCGTACGTGGAACGAAAAGAATTAACATGTATTAATATTCCTGAGAAAATAACATGTTAGTGCTCATTTTCTTGAATAGCAACTTTCATAAAAAAAGTCAAAATCAAGATAAATCTATGACGACCGTCATTTCCTTCCAGCAGACATTGGCGAAGCTAGAACCTATTTTAATTATTTTTGCATATTTTTTTAAGTACCAATCGTTAACATCATCAACATAGAAAGAGGTACGTACACTGAAGCCAGTTTTGCAATTGAAAGGCCTTTGAAAAAATATGACACCTACTGGTGAACAATGGTAGCATGAAATAAGCAGCTACTTTAACCAATTTTAGGAATCAGTTTTATGAGATCGGGAGATTGCACACGATTTCGATTTAGAAGAGGATTGAATTTGGGGAAATTTCGAAACGATAACCGAATCAACAACTTTCATTGTGCAAACACAATAAAATAACGATTTGAATAAAGAAAACAAATAAACATCCTGGTTATAACAAATTATCACAGTCCCATTAAAAAATCTAAGAACGCGATAATATTAAGAAAATTCTAACAGCTTTACTCTCAATCAAATGCCGAAGTTGAAGTTTCCAGGCACTTCTGCTTCTGCATTGAAGGAGTACCCTCCACTTTGTCGCACCATCTTAGACTGTTCTGCTTTCACATGGTTTTCGCATACCTACACAGACAGTGTTAATTCTCTTCATAATTTTTAAGTTTTACTTTATCCAAAGCCAATAGTTCCTGTTGTTGCTCTTCTGTCAAGTTATTAACCATTTGCAAGAATAGCACTTCATCTTTCACTTTGAAGTCTAAACTCTGGATGAACGCAAAAGTTGTTTCGAACGAACTCACTTTCTAAACTGTTTTTGAAGGTTATGAATATATCCGGCCCTGTTTCTCGGTCCATGCAGCATGTATACTGCTCGCTATCAGTTTCATCGTCATCATAATCAGTTTCTTCCTCATCATCATCTTCTCCTTTGTTCTCCTTCGACAAGTTGCGCAGATAATCTAAAGTCAGTTCATCGTACTGATCATCATCGTCAGACAAGTCATCGTCGATATTCCTGTGTCCTTCATCATCACTGTCAATTTCACTGTCATCAGAATCTTCTTCGTTTCCCAATTTCCGATTTTCAGCTTGTACTTTCAAGGATCTCTGGAGCCCATTGAAAAGCTTAATAGAACAGAGAAGGACAGTTTTGGAGTCGTAAGAGAAGATTGAAGGTCTGAAGTTTGGAGGAAGTTGCATCATTGTGCACCAAGCAAACAATGCCATTTTTCTGAAATCAACATTTGCTTAAAGTTGAAATTGGACAGAACTCACCTATTGTGGATACCAGTGAACTGATCAACCATTTCTACTAACTGATTACATATAAAATCGAACGGGTTCGGATGACCTGGAGCCAACTCTTTCAAAGCTGAGAAGGCAAGTTCGCTGTTGACATACACAGCTGCGACAACAACTAGCAGGACCATAAGCTTCAACTCGGCCAACCCTTCTTCGAAAGGCTGTCCTAATCTCTCTAGAGCAATGAGCATGATAGATGGGATAACTTCATTTATCATAGTGTTGCATTGGAGCAGAATTATCTCCAATATTTTAGCCGCATAAAGCTGATTTTCATCACCTTCCTCCTTGTTCTGTAGAACAGACTTGCTCAAGTTTATCAGAGCATTTAAACGTTCAGGACGGGCAAGGAAACTTTCAGTATTTGTTGTTATGTATAAATGGAAAACTGGTATGACATCACTGAATTGGAGAACACCAAGGTTAGCGGTATAAGCTTCCATGAGTTTATCGAAGACTTGCCACATGGGTTCACTCACTGTGAAGGAAATGAGGGATTGAATAACCAAGAGCACTTCGTCGTAGAAATCTGAAGAATACTGATTGTCATACTAAAAACAAAGTTGCATACCTATATTTGATGTTTCAAAAACGTATGTGATAACTTCGAGTAAGCTTTCTTCAATTCGAACCATAATTTCGGGATGGTCTCCAACAATGTCAACTACATTGGACAAGCTGTTCATGATGCTCATCAATGCTGGAGTTCTCTCGTCAGCTACATCACTCTTGATTATTGACAGGAAAAGTTTACACTAAACAAATAACTGATATGTTTTAAACAAGGTTCAAACCATTTGATCAGCGACCGAACGAGCGATTGGCACGATATCTTCCATGAAATCTTCCATAAACTTGTCCATAACAGACACTACATCTTCAATTTGTGTTTTCGAACATAATTCCAACACGTTAGGAATAATTCGGCTAACATGAGGTTGGATAACTCTTGAGGCTAGAAACATGAGAACAATGTATGTACATTAACTGAGCGTTCCTCAAACCTCCATCCTGATCATCCAAGAAAGATTCTAATGCAATTGCCGCCTCGACTTTGGCAGGGATTTCTTCAGCGGGATTGCAAAGGCAGTTAACCAGGGATTCAATAGCTTTGGCAAGTGTATTTGAAGTGAACAAAGCAGGAGAATATTGCTTCAGACACCAAGCAGCTCTAGCTCGAATGAATCTACATGGTTCCGTCAACCTGTTTATAACATGGGAATCCAACAGCTTTTCTACATCTTTCTTGTACTTCTACAAGAAAAAAGATAAATATAAATAACAGTTAACTAAATGACTATACCTTGTTTTTACAGATCTGCTCGGAAAGCTCACCAATCATTCGCAGAGCACCGTCAACTTCCCTTGGGTTAGTTGAAGAAGACAATATTTGAATAGTGAAAGCCAAGATAGGATGTAAGACATCTTTCCGTCTAGCGAATGAGCCTAACAAACTACCGGCACCATAAACCGGGTTATGTATATCCTCAAAAATATCTTATACGAAAACATTATGCTTCGAAACTCCATTCATGCTAACCATATTTGAAACGTATGTATTCTTCGACATCGTCCTCCCACATCGCCTCATCAGAGTCACTGTGACACAATAAAGGGAAAAGAACAGTTGTCACTATCTCCTGCAACTCGAACGTTCAGAACTCAAAGGAGACGCATGTTGTACCTGAGCATGTGGTTTAAGTACTTTCCAAGTATAAGAATGAGAAATCGAAGTGTTCAAGAAGCCGAGAGCCAGCAATGTGACTCTGTCCGTCACGAATACTCCGGTTCTCTTCTCGTCCAGAATTTTCATCATAACTTCACAGAATGGAACTGAGAATTTTTGCACAAAATGATTTCCAAACTCAGCATATCCTTCCTCTTTGTGACCCGGAGTGCTATATCTGAAAGCAAAAGTTTTGGCATCTCCTAGAATTAGATTCACACCGTTCGTAAATGCGTTCAATGATTTTTGCAGCCCACTTCTTGCACTTCCACCAAACAGTGTAGGCTCTTTCTTCTTCGTCTTCTATACTGTTGACCTTGGAAATATGAGGAAAAAATTCGAAAAATAAGTTAAATTTACTTCTTCTGGAACAGGTCGTACTAACACTTCTTTACATGATTCAATCCACGCATCTAGGGATGGGATTGGCACCATATCCAGGTTAAGATTAAACTGAAGTAAAGAAGCTATTAGTTTTTTTTGCGTACTTTTAACTACCTGTATCAGAGCGTAGAATATTTTGAACATAAGTTTTTGAATAGATACAGCTTGTTCAGATGGATTGGGCATTAACTGAACAAGATGTTGATAAAGAACCGGCAGAACAGCTTTCATGACATGTACAAGTGGTGAACGTTCTTGAGCACGCTTGTATCTAAAAACGTTTTGAAATAAACATTAATGCTTTTAACATACTCATAGACTTTTGACATTCTATAAACAGTAAGTAGAGCTCCGAGCAAGTAAGCTGGCTCTGAGGAAAGAAGCTTTTTCTCCAACTCTGGGAGCAAACCATTCCACTTATCAGGAAAATCAGTCCGGATCATCAATTGACAAGCAACACATAATTGAGGGCTAAACGTGCGTGTGAAGCATTATGGTTTTGAGAACAAACCGTATAGAATCCTGTGAGATGCAGATAGCTTCCAAAATGTTAGCCTTGAGAACTTCTTTGTCCACATCCGGAATAACGTATGTGTCCCGTCTTTCTTCGGGTGCGTCTTCATTATTAGCCTGAACTGCAATGAGAACGAGAAGAAGGACTTCTACTCACCTCCCAATATTTAGAGACAGTGTTTTTGAAATAGATTACAGAAGCTTGGCGAACAGGTCCCTCTAAGGTATCGTCACAGGCAATTTTGAGGAGCTCCGGAGTGAAAGATGGTAACTTAGCACACTGAAAGAGATCAAAAGTGAAAACACAGCAATCGAAGAGGGAAAAGTCCCAAATTAGGTTTGAACATCTCTACTAGAGTAAAATGTTTTTTTAAAACTTTATAAATCTTCAAGGAGAAACTACATGCGCAATAATATGCAAAAACAGCAACAAAAAAAAACACCGGCAAGGGTAAAGGGTACCAGAAAAGTAGATAAAAGCATAAAAGAAACCCGAAAAAAATTAACAAGCACACATCTCTGCTTTCTCATAGTATTTGTTAGCAAGTTTTCCTTTCATCGCTTCCATTGCTACTTCAGCAGCTTCGTTATACAGGTTGTAAGCTCGATCGAAATCTTGAGTTAATCCGCATCCTCCTTCTTGATACATTTCTGCCATTCGGGCCAGGATTTCATAGCGAGGTCGATAGGTTCCTTCAGAATCGTCGTCGCTGAATCCTACAGCTCTCTGATACCATAAAATAGCATTCGGGAAACTAGGCTGAGCTCCTGCTCCCATTTTTCTGCCCGTTTCAAAAGCCTCTGCAACAAATAACATAGCTCCACGATCTCCCATCTCGGCTGCAGTCTCCATCAATTCAAAAGCAAAAGCTTCGCGATCATAGTCTTGTCCATCAGTGTTTTCTGCGCCATCGTGACGCCAGTTTTCATCCTGTCCAATATCTTTCAACAGTTCATGATGAGAACCATATACCATTTGCGCTACAGTGATGATCGCTTCCAAAACACCACAGCGTCGAGCAACGTCCAAGTGATACAATGCAGAACTTGTGTCGTACTTTAACATTTTGGTAGAACTGTCTTTCGAATCTTCTGAATCATCAGTCTCTCCCAGAGCACGTTTCTTCTCTACGTTGTCTTCTTCCGGTAAAAATCTACCAAGTTCGTGATACCTGGCCAAATCTAAATGAATTTGCCCCAGGATCAGAGTGTGGTTTGCCATTCTGTTGCATTCTTCCGATAGTTGTTGAAGTTCAATAGCGGAAAGAACCCCAGCCGGTACAGATTGCTTCCTGTTTGCATTCCAGAAGTTTTCTCTTTCAGTTTCTCTTGTGAGTCGTGAACTTCCCATGCTGCTCGTTCCGATAGAACTTCCCATACTGTCATAACGGTCGCGAACTCTTCTTTCTCTTTCCGACCGTTGAACTTGGAGATTATGAACAGCAACTTTACGGAGAGGTCTTGGAGGATCATCAGGAGAATCTTCGTGGGAGCTTTTGTTGATGGAATCTTCTTCATCTTCTTCATCATCAAAATCATCAACGTCCCGGAATGAATCAATTCCAATACTGGCAGTTACTTCAGCTAAGCAGTCTTCACAAACACAATCATCGTCATGCACAGCTTTGCTCCTATCTGTTGAACATCTCGAGCTTCGTCTAGAGTTTCCTCCACTGCTTGATGAATTTCGACTCCTGATAGATATGGTACGAACACGTAGACACTCCATAGCATCATCTTGCTCCATTCCTTGCATTATGGCAGAACAAGCGTTACTACTTGGTTGACGACTGAATTGGGTTGCCTGTGTATTATTAACAACATATGTAGATTCCTCAACAGCTTTCCTTTCTCTATCAGAAAGATCGAACTCTGTCAGACAGAGTGAATGACAAATGTCGTTGCATTTGTGTGAATGGAAGAACAAAGCCATTCCCCTTGTTCCAAGGTTTCCGTCTCCATAATCGGATCCCAGTACTGTGTGTATTTGAGGGTCGGTGTAGAGGTCTCCTACACCTTGAACATCAACAACAATCATCTGATGTCCAGAACGTTCGAAAGTAAAATGCGAAAACGCTTGAGGAGTTTTCCTAGCAATGTCTGACACAAATCCAGAGTTCGAATTATATTTCACATACTTCCCTTCGATAAAATGCTCCAAATGATAAAGAGGTTCTCCTGGTAAATCTATGATCTCCAAAACACACATTTGAACAATGTCAATCTTCTTAGGTGGGCTATAACGATTAAACTCTTCGGCCCAGAGTTTCGCATCCATTTGCAATTTGACATCTTCGAACAAAACATTTCGGTCTACTTCTTGGATATATTTTTTAGCCACGTAGTTTTGAGCAAAACTCCAATCACTGTTGGTAGCCAAACTGCTGAGCTTCTTCAAGCGGTAGCACTCCCTCATAGCTCCATGAGCAAAAGGTTCGGGATGTAAACGAATCTCTACATAATCTTCGGTCCAAGTCTTTCGTATAGCTGAATATCTAGATCGTTTAGCACGTAAGATAGGGAACTCTTCGATATGGAAACTAGACCATGGATCTGTTTTAGTACGATATGCTCGACGAGCAGCTTTTCGCCAACGATTCATGAGCTTCTTCACACGGGCTTCTTTAATTTCTGGATCCTCTTCCACTCGCGGTAGTACATCATCAGAGAGTAGGACGGACAAATTCCGCCAGTCAGCCCCATCGCTCGTTGATGTTGTAGAACGTACTCTCCTAGCTCTTGTTCGAACACCATCTAGTTCCCGATCATCGCAAAACTGGAAGATAGTCCATGAGCAGGGGTTGACTGGCGGTTAAATTTGGGACTAATTATTATTTTACTGAAACCCCCTAATTAAAGCAAATACACACCTGATCTAAAAATATGGTAGCATTCTTGGTGTCATCCGGCCTAGTCGACGCATCAAGAGCTTGGATTAAATTGTCCCTGTCCATATCTGAAATCATGAATAAAAAATTAACGACAAAACGTGAGCACTAACCTGCTCAGGCACCTTCTGCTAGTCGGACCTATGAACAAACTTTGGATAAAGGGTAACTTATTACCTGAAAACATTTTTCATACTAGGATATGAAAAAAATCAAAAACAAACTAAACAACGAAGTTATAAATAGATTCAGAAATCGATAAAGCTTCGGAGAATGGCAACCTTTACTTTTAATTTTGAACGAAAAGTTGAAGATTTACGCTTTGTAAAAACAGTGCAATGTCTTTTAGGTCCTGCGGACAATTTTATTCAGAGTGATAGAATTGAAACGTTGAATATTGATTCATGTTAATTTTTCAGAATGACAAAACAGGCAAAAGGAGGCTTACCATACTTACAAATCGCTTTACGATTTGACACACAATCAACTGACCAAGTCAATGTAAATGCTTTATTAGATGGGTTGAAAGAAGTCCTTCCTTCAGTGATCTCAGAGTTACCTCCAGTTGCGGGACCTCGTGGACATGAATATAAGGTAATTGCTGAATACATCATATAGAAGTCGATCTTTCGTTAGACTGATTACGTGTTTGTTGGATTGCAATCTATTTTTGATGATATAGGCGGAGGTTTGATCGAGTATACACTCTTTGATTCACAAGTTTTTGCTCCATCAGGAGTTGGGAAAGCCATATGTTTATTAATAACGAAGTAGGTTGATCTCTAATTTTGTTCTGGTCAGTGGTCCTATATTACAGTTGCAAAAATCAAATTTCTTTTTCAATTCCTGGACTTGAGAACATTCTTCAGCTCTTAGGAATCAACGCTGAAGCCATAGGGTTGTCTGCTAAAGCAGAGAGTGTTATAAACTTCTTGAAACAACAAGATCTTCGTCCGATCGAAATCGTTAAAGAAACGGTAGTTCTGCTCGTTTTCGTCTACAACAAAGTTTTCTTTTTAGAAAAAGCCAGATACCGCAGCACTCGTCACTCCGATACTACAAAGATCAATTGGGAAATTGAATAAAAAAAACAAAAAGAATAAGAAGAAATAGTTCCATTGTATTTCCATGTTCCGAAATTTCATAAATTATTTTTGATCATTTGCTGTTTTGGTTCGTGATAGCGTCGAGATCATGAAGTGACAGGTACAGAGTTCTACGAGCTGATAAAGGATTTGAACCTATTAGGCTGACCCATTAGTGAGACACAGAGTTTTAGCGAGTTCAACATTTCAACTAAGCTTGTTTTGCAAAAACACTTAATTACTTATAGCTACAGTATCGTTTTTGATCTTTTCCGTTTGAGAGACATGCGTTGACCATTACTTGGCAGCTGGCCCAACTCTGAGCCCGGGAAGATTGATAAGAAGATCAGTTGTTTATAAGACGAAGAGTCACAAGATAACGAGCCAGTGCAACTTTCGTGTCCATGCGAATGCTGGTTAGTTTTCTTAGATGTTTTTTCAACACTTTATCCTTATTAAGAAGCAAGCACTTTGTTGTCTTTTGGTCCTTGTGGCTGTAACGGTTGCTCGTCATCGCAATGGCGAGGCTGTAGAGTTCGAAAGAGGAGTTCCACCAGTAAGAACTTCAGTATTGGGTATTTCAAATTTGAAAAATAATTTGTAAACTGGGTTTCTCAGAGCAGTATCGTAACAGAGTTATTTCAAAAGAAGCAGAAGAGCTTGAAGGACAGGAGCTCATCGATTACGTTAACAGAAACCAAAATGCTTGGAGAGTGAGTGAAAGAACTTCTACGTTTGGAGCGTTGATTCTTTTCAGGCTAAGAAGAACAGGCGTCTGTCAAAGCTTCTTGAGAGAGCTAAGTATGGTATGATGGGAGTTAACAATGTCAGACTCTCCGTTAAGGTAATACCTAACTCAGAATCGACCAAAGTTTACGTGTCAGGCTAAACAACACCTTTCGGACACCCGTGATTTGGATGTAGCGATCCCAGAAAGTTTCGACTCTCGTGAGGAATGGCCAGATTGTCAATCTATTAAACAAATTCGTGACCAAAGCAGCTGTGGTATTATTATATTCTATCTCTATATCATTCTTCATATTTTTTCCCTTCTAGGATCATGCTGGGCTTTCGGAGCTGTTGAAGCTATGTCTGATCGTATTTGTATTGCCAGTAATGCAGAAATCCAAGTTTCTCTATCAGCTGATGATCTTTTGTCCTGCTGTCATTCCTGCGGATTCGGGTATAGTTTTTTTCACAAAACATTTTCGCACTTTAAGACCATCAAAGAGCATGTTATCAAGAGTTGTTTTGAGCTTATCAAATAACTGATGACCCAGCTCATCCGCAGCAGTGTCAATCATTGCAAATCGAATGATTTCATTCACGTTAGCATTATATTTTATCAGTAGATATGTAATCCTCGCATAACCAGATGCTTATCGTTTTTTATACACAAATGCACTTCTGATTCGCATTATTGTAGTTGCAATGGAGGTGATCCTTTATCTGCATGGAAATATTGGGTTAAGGACGGAATTGTGACCGGATCCAACTTCACTGCCCAAGAGGGCTGCAAGGTACTTTTTTCAATGCCTTGATCACTGTTCTCTGTTGTTTAAGCCTTACCCCTTCCCTCCCTGTGAACATCATTCAACTAAGCATCATTTCACCCCATGCAAACATGATCTTTATCCCACTCCAAAGTGTGAGAAAAAGTGTGTTACTGGTTATACCGACAGAACTTATTCTGAGGACAAATTTTTCGGTTGGAGAGTTTCCTGAACTAGTGTGATCATTAATAATTTCAAGGACGAAGTGCTTATGGAGTTGCTGATAACGTTGAAGCCATTCAAAAGGAAATTATGACTCGCGGTCCAGTAGAAGCTGCCTTCGAAGTTTACGATGATTTCCTCGCATATTCTGAAGGTGTTTATGTCGTAAGAATATCACTATTGAAGAAAATAGGGAATACATTTGACTTAAGCATACTGCTGGAAAGCTTGGTGGTGGACATGCAGTGAAGATCATTGGATGGGGAGTTGATGAAGGTCTTCCATACTGGCGTATTGCTAACAGCTGGAATACTGACTTCGGAGAAGATGGTTTTTTCCGTATTCTTAGAGGAGTAGACGAGTGTGGAATAGAATCTGGAATCGTTGGTGGAGTACCAAAACTCAACACAATACCTCCAAGAAGGTATTTTTAGGCTAATTTTACTGTCTTATGATCTCTTTCCAGATATGGTAAGAAGAGTATGAAATATGAAAATGATGATTTCTTCTTCTAAATATTGATAGTACTAAAACGCGGAAATGAAGTTATAGTTGTCTGTAAAGATTTGTGAATGAATCGTTGAAAACAATAGTTCGAGTAGGCCGTAATTGTGAATGGCAGAGAATTCAGTTAACTCGTGAGATTATTTCTAGTTGTATCCATGCTAGTTGCTAATCTCTTTTGTCCCCTACACCTGATTAGAGTCTCATGACGACGAAGGGAAAATGCTGAAGCTAAAGCCTCGGTTAAGAATTGTTTGATAATTAGGTGCCTTGTTTCAAGACATTATTATTTTTGCGATATATTTCGATATTCTTTCTGAACATTTCTGCAATATTATGAAATTATAATCATTCCTCCATTCAGAATACAACCGCTCTTCTCGTTTTTGGGATGAAAAATGAGATAGCGGTGCTTCCTGCTAGGCACGCTGGAGAATGAGCTAATGAGTGGTGTGTTGCATCAACTGAATGTTAAAGCATTTCGGTGAGGCTTTATAAGATTAAAATTGTTTGCTGATAAAGTGAATGAAAGTATTCATTTGCATTTTCATTGAGAAATCTTATCAAAGGCTAAATCAAATGTGATGATGTCAGAAATTTAATTTGCAAAGGAATTGGATATGTTTCAAGTCCTAGTTGTTTAATAGGAAAGCCAATGAACACAATCTTAATCTACTTATTCTTTTCTATGTCGTTCACAACTGATAAGTTAAAAGAAGATTTCTTCGAAATGCTTTATTATTCTTGAAGTTTGTAGTTTGGTGTTCAACAGCTCTTGTATCACGATTCAAATGATACCACATGACCTACTGCATTTGATAGATTTTTCCTTCTCTACGACTTAGGCACTCCACGCACTTATCTGATATTCGTTGACCGCGAGGGGGAGGTATATAGATCTGACAGATGTTCGAAGCATTCAAGCACAAACGCACCTCACCTTCTTCTCTTTTTCTTGTTCTTTCTCATCAACTGATTTAAATAAAGTCTACTCATCCACAAATACACTACCCTATAGAACCAACTCATGTTAGTTTGGACTTATGTTTTGATTTTCATTACATTTTGCTCTGAACGAACTTTCCACTTATTTATCCATAGTATTGAACCAATTAATCCTCTCAGAGATCTCATTATTGGCATCATGTGTCATTTCCTCATTTCTTAATTCTAAATTTAATAATTAGCATACTCACGTAGTGCCAAGTTCAAGCCATAATCGTAATTACCTTCTTCTTCAGAAAGACCATACAACTGCACAATTATTCTCGAGCTATTTGACCGAGAGAGAAAGTTGATAATTTTCTGTTCTCAGTACGATTCTGTACTTATTCATGACTGAAGCTCTAGAAGTAGTCTGCCCATCCACATCTGGCAACAACTTCCGCTGTTCTTTTTGAGCTGCGAGCCGCTAAACTTCCGTCTCAGACCATTACCAATTGTTTCAATATTACTATGAAATCGTACATAGAAATCAACTAGCGCACTAGGTTGTTGAAAGAACAGAAATTACCACCTGTCGACATTAATAGGCAACTAAGATGTAAGCAGTTTATATTAGTCTCCTATTTAGCATATCTGTTGAATAGTAAGTAGTAAAGTCGAAATAAGTTGAATATCCCCCAAATGCATTTCCGTTCTGTTTTTTCAGTGAGTGTGTCAAATTCAACAATTAAGACTTATATCTATTGCATTGATGAGTTTGTTGAGTATCAATGACCAAATTATGGTATCAATTCGTGAGAATATGGCTTCTTCTTCTTTTCCATGTCACATATGCATAGGGGCGTGGCTTAGTTCTTTTGGTGATGAAGAGGATAAGTCGATCGTTCCACTCACACAGAATCACAAAATCCGCGCTTTGTGTTCCTCATTCCAATAAAATTATAATATTTTTTCTTTTTTTTGTAGTAATTTAGCCTTAATTATATGCATAGTTGATGAAATAATAAAAACGAATTGAATAAGATGACAGACGAAAACGATAGGGAGGTTCCCATATGGTCTGCATGAGATAATCCTATTCAATTGCAGACGCAGTTGCAATATTTATTCCAAAAATGGAACTAATATTTCTTACAAATTCTTATCAAAGTCTCATTCCTATATCCTGTACATTTGTATATCTGACGTTTTAGATAATCTTCCAATTATTTTCCATGTAAAGTTTAATCTTTAGGATATGACATTAACGTATTCGAAGATGGGCACAGCTTCTTCTGATCATACGGATGAATCTATCATCAGTGACAATTCTTCGAATAATGGAAAAACAAAGTCCAAAATGTCATCTTATCGCACAGAGGAGTTCGCTGTAAGTTATAAATTTGTATTTCTTGGCTTTTAATAATCTCAAGCATGACTCATGTTTGGTTTCGCTCGTTTTGGTTAGAAGGAAGTGAGACTTGGAAACCTTTCACTTTCCCCATCGAAGCAATATGAAGAAGCTGTTAAGCTAGCAAATAAGCAGCTTCAGCCTCAATAATCCATATCTCTTTGTAAAATAAATATTGTTAATGATCATTCCATTTCTCATATCGTCATTTATGACATTTCATATTATGGATATTGCAGAAAAATAACCAAAATGACGGAGAACTGTCACATATGACCCAATAAAGTCAGACTTAGCACTCAATTCTTCTCACTTTATCGGCTTAATCGTATGAGTACGTGAGAAAAGGCTGGATTAAGATGACCTCACTTACCTTTTATTGTTTACCTCATTTAGATCCAATAATTTCAATCAAAAGCGACAGTTCTTAACCCTCATACTAAGCTACCGACCTCTGAGCTTATTTTTTATTCACGTAATGTACACTAATTATGGTTGGTAACATCTGTCAAGTCTATAGTTCTCCGACCTCAAACCCGCTTGTCAAGACCTTCTGCTCCTATTCTCTTATACTTTGGACATGAATGACAAAAATGCTGTTACATTTTGACTATTTGCAAAAAAAACATCATGCCATGACCTCGAACACAATCTAACTGAATGATGAAAATTGAGAAAATGAGTTTGAAATTCAACCGTGCTCTGCGCTTGCGCCAATTAAAATGAGGTTCAACTTGTGAGTTTTGGCGCTAAAAAAATTCAAATAACTTGAAGGTCTAATTGAAACTAGAGGAATCAACGAAATTAAACGAGCGTTTCATATACATTTGTCACCATAAATTGGGAAAGGGATGAATTGAAGGATATAACTGAAACTTTGTGGAAAGAGTTATTGTTTCAGGATGTTGCGATTGTCACAGCAAAGTACATGAAGGAGAAAGATCGCAAAGTCTCCACAGGAACTCTGAACCGTTTGATCCTTGTTGCACAGGTAACCAGTTTGTTCAAATACTTAGATTTTGTAATTGATTTACTAGAAAACTAAAACTAATTTTAAGGCACTCGAGTCTGAAGTCGATAGCCGCCGTCAAACGGACATTTCCGGTGGGAAAATCACGCTATCTCTTCGAATGGCTAACATGGTAAGTTAGTTGTTTTCCTGTTAGTTCCTGAAAAAAACTTGGAAGGATTTGAGAAAGAAGCTTTGATTGACTATTATAGATTCTGTTAATACTTATCAATATACTGATTTTCACTGGATTTGGAAAATACCAGGAACCACGGGATAGCGGCTACAGAGTAATATTGTATACATAATCGAAGAAGGGAATATATACTGTTGTAGGATTTGTTATTAACTGCGGATAAATGGACATTTGACTCCTTTCCATCTGATTTGCCAGATACTTTCACTTTGATGCAATTGAATGGACAGTATCTGGCAGCCGCAATTTCAGTCTCACTGTTGTTGTCAACGACAGGTCTCCAGATTTTCCATTTATGTCGTTCACCTTCCTCTCGGATAACAGTAAGTTATCATATAATTATTTTTAATTATATCTCTACAACGTAATGACAGGTGCTGTTGTGTGAGAAATATCTAGTTCACTTTAATTCTGATTCACTTATCTTGTTTATAGAGCATGTGTTATTCCTTTGGAGCCGTCCCCTTCTCCTTGTTCGTTTTCGGGTTGGAAATGCATTATAGCACGTGTCCCTGGGTTGATGAATATTATCTCAAGTATTCTGTTTCTGATATGAGTGCTCAGTGTGCAATCAATGGATGGGCATTAGCGGGGGTGACTTTGCCACTGATCCTAAGATTCTGTTTATTCATGATCTTTCCAGATTTTTTCTCTACTGTCTTGTGGCTTATTCGTAAGTGAAGGTTTAATCACAGCTTTCTTCCGTCCGGAAACGGTTTCTAGGAAAGAAACAATTCTGTAAGAATAATTTTCCTCGTTATCGGTTGATTCGAAATTGTTATTACTGGTCAAGAATTGTGTATAATTGGATAGTTTCTATAGTTTATTTCAAATTTCTATGAGAATAAAAGATTATGAATGAGTTTTCTTCGAACAGGAGCTTCATGTTCTGATGCAGTTTGGTAAGAGACGAAGAAGCATTGAGAGCCGAAATCTTTTCATTTCCATTGATGAACTTGTTCCTCGAACGCATATTTGTTCTAGAAGAGCCTTAGAAATGGAATCATTTGATTTTCTGGCAGCTCATATTCTGCTTTCCTCCCCGCAATTAATCGCATCTACTCCAAACTTTTCAATTAAAAATTCTCCAAATGAGTACTCTACAAGAGATTTTCCAATTTCTTAGATTAGATTTGCAATTTTACCTCAAAGGATTTCTTTAATTATCGAAAAGGAAAACAATAAAAAGGAATTAAGGCTTTCATTCATCCTATGTAACAAGCTGGTCAAATATTGAAATTTCATGTTCTTTTCAAATATTCTCTTCTAAAGCGACTTTCTCATGCCCTAATGTCATATTAACGTTAATATCTTTTTTTATCAATAAACGTTTGATGAATGATCCAGAAGCCAGCTTTTGCTTCTCCAGTTAAGACTCCAAGCTTCTGCCATGCCCCTGCTTTTCATTCATTACCCCACTCGCTACAATCCATTTTGGAAAGATTTGGCTTTTTAATTTTCAAAATTACTTTTCTCTCTTGTAATTTACATGTTACATTTTAATTTTTTGACAAATATTTTCAGTTTTTCCGTCCGTATTCACGGATTATTTTTAATTTGTTAACTTACTTTCCCAGGGAATAGGACAGACTACTCGTTTCGAACTGAGTTCTCAATCAAAATATGTCCAGGCTTTCCATGTATTCTAATTTAACTCCAGGATTTCTTTATTGAAATAAGATTTATTGACAATCTTTAAAAGAGGTTACATCTCCCGCAAACGCTCATTTGTCCCTTTTTGAAAATCGAAAATTCAACGTTTGTTTATTATCTTTCCTTCTTACATTCTCCCACGCTTTCAAACCTCGAGACAGTCCGTTCTCGACAGTAGAGAGCAGTATCTGAGGAGAGAAACAAAACGAGAAGATATAGAAAGAAAGAAGAGGGAAATTCCGAATGCAGGACGATGACTAATTTCTGACTTTCACGTTCCATTTTATGATATTTAGCCTGATGATCCTCGCATAATCCTCTTCAAAGGTCTTTTATTTGTCTTTGAACCAGGTGAACGACGTCGAAAATAAGCAGCTTAATTAGAGTATTTCCTCCTTCCGTCGTAGATGTTTCAATCACTTCATCTTCTAACTCTTTGAGATGAAGGACAATTGCTCATCAACTATATACTTCATATAAGCTTGATTAAGAAATATTCAGATGACAAATGAAAATCCATTGAAACTTCATTGGAATCTGGAAGATGAAGAAGAGGAGGAAGAAGAGGAGCTCACAACCGACAATGATGGCTCATACGAGGATTACCAGACACCTCTCTATCCAGGTGTGCTTTTAACGTTTCTGAGAATTGATTAACACTTTTTCTTCATATTTTTCCCATTATCCACAATTGCTTTGCTTTCTAAACTATAAATATAATTCAAACTTTAATAAATAGACCGGAAATCATTTCAGAGCACTTCCCCCATCCCACTCAATAGACTTCTGTCTTTGTAAATAATGAATTCACTTTTTAAAATTTCATGACTCTCGCTTTTTGCGAACTTCACGTGGAAATACACGTGTTTAGTTTGTAAATGTGACTGGGAGTTATCAAAAGAACAGAATAAGACTGAACATTTGGATTACTTTGCTATTTTAAGGTGGCGAATTCAATTATATTGTAGAGCCGGATCATAAGAAGCCAGCCGGAAGATCAATTTCTGTGGTTGTGGGCGAAATGATAAGCAACAGAGTGAGTTTTCAGAAAGAATAATTTTTTTTACACAACTGTTTTTCATTTGCACACAGTATGGGAGTTTTTTTCTTGTTTATACGTTGAACTTATTCCAATTAGAATAACATATAGTTAACTATATACAAACGTACATCTTCGAGTAGATTAATATTATACGTATGGTTGACTATCAATTAATGCTTTACTTTCTTGAATTCAGCAGTTTCACAAGAAAAAGTTCAATCGCTCTATTCAAAAACAATTGTGAGCGTTGAATTCGCATGGAGTGGTTCTATAATTAGTTTTTTTTTAATATTCAATCATTAAATATTGAAAATCCTCGTCATCATACGAATTCATCCTCGACGCAACCATTCCGTGCATACTACCATTCATTAAATGACTTTTCTGAATGAACTCACGTGAAAGTCACGTAAAGACGCTATGTCGAGAGTATATGCAAGTAGGAGAGTTCGAGAGAAAGACGCGAAGAAAACGTTGTGAGCATGTCTTTCCTTCCTAACACCTCTGCGTTCAACTCGAACATGGCTAATCAATTTTATATCCATTTTCTATTTGAATATCAGTACAATTTTGGATATTCCATTTCGTAGTCGTCTTCTCTTCCCCTCTCTCCCTCTCTCTATCTCTCTTTAAACGTTCTCCCCCTCTAACTGATCATTTCCCATATAATTTTTCTGCCTCTTAACATTCCTTCCTTCATTCATATAGAAATTCATTAACAGAACTTTTCTATTCAACCACACCTTCGAATATTGAAAAAACATTTCTAATCTCTCAATAACGCAAGAAATCCTCTGAAATCTCTCAAAATCTCTCAGAAAGCGCCCGAAGAAATATATTTCATCGTTGAACAGAGGCACTAGCTATCATTTACGTGATCATTTTCATCTATTTTTTCGAAAAAATATATTTTCCATCTACTTTTTGTGGAAATTCCATTCTCAATTAGTGGGAAAATCACATTCAATATACTTGTGCTAACAAAAAACTTTACGAATCATAGCTGTTGGGTAGTTCGTTCCTTATTCGGGAACATAAGAACTTCAATGACTGTTTACTCATAGATCATAGAAAAATAAAATCTTTTTACAAAGATAATTACAATTCTATTCACGTGGCTTGCACCTGTCTGAGGCTTATTGCAGCCGACGACAGAACCCAACGTAATTACTCGTCCATCCATCTGGTCCTTCATTCCTTCTCTCGACTTCATTCGTGTTCTCATAAGGTGAGAAGCTTCTTCTCAACCATCATTGATTTTTCTCCTTTTTCGCACCCTCTAATCAATGCTGTTAAGAGTTTTCATTTAATCTTTGCCCATAGGTTTCTAAGATACAATTAAACCTTTCTATTCTCTAGCATTTCTCCTTTCAATCTCTCACCCCTCTCTGGTGAATCCTGAATAGTCCGTTCTCTTCCTCCCTCTCTTTCTTTTCTTCACAATCTCTTGGAACATTTTTCTGGTTCATATTCACACTCTTTCTCTCTGTTAACATTTTAATTGGCAAAAGACCACATCCAGTCGGGATTTGGAGGCGGAGCAGTCAAAAAAGAAACTTTTGAATAAAGGAAGAATGTTTTCCATTCAACCCATACCATACAGGTCCGTTATGGCTCTTCCTCCTTCCACATCCTAATACCACAATGAAACATGAACGGAACGTAAGTTTTTCTTCTTTAAAAACAAAAAAAAAATTTGTTGATATTTGACTGATCAGCTTATCTCATAGCGATAAATATCCATTGAAAGATTAGTATTAACTATACAACCTTACAATTTTCCCGCATTACTTGCTTCTTGTGCTTGTTGTATGTACTAACTATACATAAGTTAATCGATTCATTAACAATTCCCGTTACTATTTGCATAGTATTCCATCATATTCCAAATGATCTTCCTGAGCCTCATGCTCGCATCTTCTATGGCGCACGCCTTTCTAGCTCTTTTCATCCCGTTGTCACTCTCCCCCATGAAAGGTATTCTAGAGGAAATAGTATCTTTGGCAGTTATTTTATTCAAATTTATCCGCGTATCTATAAATATATAGCATGAACGGCTCTGACGTGCGTCTCTCACGTCCAATAAGCTTTTATGGCTTCTTGAAGGTTTCCCTACCTCCGTATCTCTCCCTGCGTCCAGACCTCATTGCGAGAGAAAAATAGAAAAAGAAGAAACTGTCATAGCATATTCCTTATTACGATTGAAGATTTATAATATAATTTACCTTATGCGCATATGTATTATTAAATAATTTTATAAATTATCAGCTGCACAAAGGAACAATTCACATTTTTTATCCAATATACGAGTAGTTAACAATCAAATTTATATGTGTAATTATCCGTATACGGTAATTTCATTTTCGTTCCGAGACTTTAGGCTTATTGACCTTTCTAAATGAAAAATTTTATATTTCGTTGATGTCTTTCCTTGATCTTGCAAGTATTCGGTTGCTTTTATCCAAATTCGGTTATTCGATATAATCAAATACTTAAATTCAAACAAAGTGAGTATAAGTATAGAGAATGAAACAAACTGTGTGAGTCAGAGAGAAGGAGAGAAAGAGAGATACCGAGAGAAACAAATTTTTGAGCGCAGGAGAACATCCTGAAGACATGAAAAATGAGAAGTCTCTGACGTTCGTACCATCTGAGTCTTTCCAGATTTTCCTATCTGCCATAAAAGACAACATGTCTCTGGCTTACACTATATTCAATCAAATTTTTACTTTTTGAGATGATTTTATATATTCAGAAAAGAATAGTTTTGATACTCAAAACGGAAAATAAAGACATCTTGTCTTAGCCGAGTAACTAGATATCCTCATCCATGACTTACTCAACGACATCTTCTGCTTCACTTCGTCATCCTATCTCAACCTAATTCAATTGGGCATCAAAATGCTCCATTCTCTGATATATCTGTCCTTCACACTCACTTTTTGATTTTTACGAATCTTCCAAATTGTTCTATGAAGTTCTGCTCTGAAAAGCTTTTTCTTTACTTTCATAAACCGACTTTGTCAGCAGTCTCTTGTCGTCTATAAGTGGAATTTACTTCACCTCTTGTCGCTTCTCTTCCTCATCTCTATTGCCATCGTCATATTCATCACCAGCTTGACATTGAAGATTTCGGCTTATTCTTATTCGTTCTCTTTTCCATCTTCCATCAGGTTCTTCTCTTTCTAACAATTTCTGTTGATTTGAAAATGTTAACTACAACTCTTGATAGTAAATCTGCCTGCTTCGATCAAACATAAGACTTCCTCCCCATATTCAGAACTTTACTTTTCTCATATTATAACCTTCAATACTGAGCTGTGCTAAGAAAATATCTTTGCATGCTCATGTCTGAATCCTTTTATGAGATTTCCATTCAAATGAACAATACTTCATATTAATTTTTATAGTAAAATGATGCCAACTATTGTTGTGTTGTCCAGAAAATCTCTTCCTTTTCCCTCCTTTTCCCTGCTTTTCTCGCTCTTTCTCTTTCTCTCATATTTTCTCTTTCTCTCATATTTTCTCTCTCTCTCTCTCTCTCTCTCTCTCTCTCTCTCTCTCTCTCTCTCTCTCTCTCTCTCTCTCTCTCTCCCTCTCACACTTTTCCCTCTTTAATAAATTAGAAGAGAAAGCCCATCACAACAAGTAGTTCTCCGCATTTTTCATTTCAGCACATCCAACCATTCACGTCATAACCGAAAAATATGAAATGATTTACGTGAAAATCAGCTTTGAAATTACGTGAAGCAATATTCTAATTTCTGAAACATAGAGCAATATTGCCTTCATTACTAAGAATGAAAGCAAAACCAAAATATTTTCAACCAAACTTCTTCTTCTTTTCTTTTTTTTCCTCAGTTTTATATATTTTCCTAGAGTTCTATCCATATTTTAGCTTATCATTAGCATAATGTACAGCTTAAGTTCAACTGTACCACCTACTTTCCATCATCATATTTTCAGCTGTCTCGTCTTCTCCCTCTTCATCTCCTTCTCCTTTCCCTTTCTCGTCGTCGTCTTATTCTCCTACTCAGTTTTGTTCAACATGAACAGAATATCATCATGTTCACAAACAAATTTAATTTTTAGAGCAGAAAATTTTATTTTTTTCATTCAGTCGCGTAGTTCATTGCATGGCCGTTCTCGGTCTAGTTCCCGTTCGCCACAACCGACTACGGAACGACAGCAGAAAACAGTCGCTTTTCGGGACGATCTTGCAGGTAAAATTATAGTTTTTTGTTTTGTATTACTTAATAAGTTCGCAGATTGTGACGTAGAAGGAGATAAGCAAACCAATTCTTCGCAGGTAAGGAAGGCATTAGTGTTTCTTAAATGATTAACTATGCGCGTAGTGAAGAGAATATATTATTAATTAGCACAGTCATTGTTTGAGGATATTTGCCCTTTATGACTCACACAATGTCTCAAAGAACATACGTTTTTTCTTTTCTTTCTTGAATTTCAATCAACAATATCATTGTTGTAGAAGCTCTTTTCCTTCATCCATCTGTTCTGAATCAACATCAATCTCATCAGGTGCCACATTTCTGCTTTTCTTCTTTTTGTATATCTTATTTCCTTTCACGGTTTCCTCTCACTCTATCTCGAGACCTGATGTTTCCACACAAAATATCTTGAAATGATCTCAAGTGAGCATCTAAGCTTATGCACATGTGCTGAAGCCTAATTTAGAAATGCAAAGATCTTTTCACACTCACATACACACAGACACACACTCATGTACACATGAACCTTAAGACATACTCATGCTATTTGTGCCCTTTCATGTCATATTCTCTCATCCTCTTTTCATCTCTTGATCTTATTTTTCCAGTCTCCTCACTCGCTCTTCTCTCTCGTCTCCGAAACTTTTTTTTTCTTTGACACTTTGTCTCTCTTACTAAAAGCATCTCATTATTTTTTCTTTCTCAGGCTATCCTTACTCTTAGGTTCGAATTCGTTGATCTAAAAACTGAAACTAATAGATCTGATGAAACATTACGGGCCATATTCTTTGAGAACTTCAAGATGAATTGCCATGAGATGCCTTGAAACTTGGTAAAACTTCAAACTTCACAATTTATAATTTGTTCAAAACCCCGCCTTCTCCAACCGTTGTTTCATTCTCTCTTCCAAGGCAACAGAAGATAAAATAGGAAAAGAGAGTATCAGAGAGAGAGAGAAAGAGAGAAAAGAATAAGAAAGGCAAGACATTCTATGGTTCATTCAGCTCTGTCAGCTCACATCTGTTGTGAGATTCTTGTAGAGAATAGTCGTCCGCTGTCTTCTGAAGCCACACGAAAATTTTTACACGATCTGCAAGCTGATTGAAAACTTCAGATGTAGATTTCAAGCAATCAACTCTATCTGAAATACATTATTTCCCTCAGGCGACTCACATCTGATCGGCATCTAGATCTAATTCTTCTCGTTATTTTCACAACTTTTCCTCGTTTTATTCACTTTTTTGATAAAGAGGCTGAACTATAAAACAAGAGACATTATGTTCTTTATAGATTTTGTGAGTTACCCAAGCTCAATCCCTTTATCAATTTGTTATTCCAACACTCATCGTTCCAGAATAACGGCAGAGAACGGAAAATGTCTTTGGTTGGTAAGCCTTTGGCTTACAAAAACTACCGCACAGACCAACGTTTCCGCAGAATACAAAGCAAAATGCACAACTTTCTGGAAAGGCCAAGAGGATGGAAAGCAGCTAGTTATCATCTAGCAGTGTGAGAGCTACTAGGTTAATGTTTAAATATATCCAATTTATTAAGTCTTGTTATGGTTCTTATGTGTCTAGCTCTCTCAGTCTTTTCAACAATGCCGGATTTCGAGCATGAAGCCACACTGGTTCTCTATTGGCTAGTTAGTGATCTTTTTTTTCCCTATTAATGTGTTAATCTTTCAGGAAATAATTTTTGTCATTTGGTTAGCTGTTGAGTATATATGCCGAGTATGGTCAGCAGGCTGTCGCTCTAGGTATAGAGGCTTATCTGGACGTATACGCTTTGCTACAAGTGCCTATTGTGTCATTGGTTCGAAGAAATATTTTTAAAGACTGAAGTAAACATTTTTGCAGATATAATTGTAATTTTGGCTTCAATTACGGTGTTATGTATTGGTGCGACTGGTCAAGTAACGCTTTCCAAACTCTTCTATTCGAGAGAATCATTTTTTGCAGGTCTTTGCCGCCTCAGCTATACGGGGATTACGATTTTTTCAAATTTTACGTATGCTTCGGATTGATCGTCGTGCTGGAACATGGAAGTTGTTGGGTTCAGTTGTCTGGGCACATCGTCAAGTATACTATTCTAAAAAAACTCCAAAACATGATGATCATATTCAAGGAGCTTTTAACAACAGTATATATCGGCTTCCTCGGACTTATATTCTCTTCTTTCCTTGTTTATTTGTGCGAGAAAAACACAAACGACAAGTACTCAACTTTTGCCGATGCGCTATGGTGGGGTGTGGTAAGCCTAAGCTTTAGTTTTTTTAAACTTATCAATAATTCATCGAAAAGTTCTTCACATCTTGTATTTATATGAATATGGATATATTATTGATGACCTCAAGACTTCTGAATGCATTCCATCATTTTGATTATTCTTAGATCCAAAACCATTTTCACTTCAAAATTACATTGCGCTTCATAACATGATTCAATATGACTTGTGCATTCGCACGGAACGGTTGTTTTCTCTTTTTCTTCCTTGTTCTTTTCAAATGCCGACTATGCCGAGTTTCGTTCGAAACCAAGCCACGCCATCTCCGTGATAATGATAAATTAGCATAATAAGTCGATACGTCCACTTGTTATGTTCGACATAAGAAATTAAAATCGATAATTGAAATAGAGAAAACTTACATTTTATAGATTACGTTATCCACTGTAGGATATGGTGATAAAACACCCGAAACATGGCCAGGGAAGATAATTGCTGCCTTCTGTGCCTTACTCGGAATTTCATTTTTTGCTTTACCAGCGGTTAATTCACATTGACTCACTTTTATCCATTCATCATTCTTTTAAGGGTATCCTGGGTTCAGGTTTCGCTTTGAAAGTCCAACAGCATCAACGACAGAAACATCTTATTCGGCGTAGAGTGCCAGCTGCTAGGCTGATTCAATGTCTTTGGCGTCATTACTCTGCTGCTCCAGAAAGTTGCTCACTAGCTACATGGAAAGTGCATTTAGCTCCCTCAGTCAGTCCAATGCCACAGTATGTTTATTTAGATTTTTCTATTAATTATTAAATATCCCTTTATCACGTTTGCTAAGATGTCATTTTGATCTGATCATTGACGCTGACCATATTCAGTCTTACTATATCCCATTTGTAGCTATTTTGCATAATTCTAACAAGAGCTACGAGACTCGGCCTGGTGTTTGAAGGGGCATCAATCAAAGGTTTTATTTTCACAGTGCTCGCTCTTTCTCAGACCTTCCTTGAATTTTTTGAATTTTCTATTAGGTTGAATGTGAAACTCTATCATTAGTACTAGGTTGAACGTGTCAAATATGTGAGCGACGGGAGCACGTGAACGACCGCACTAGCGCGGTAGTTGAAAGAGAATGAATGAACCTCTGAGCTGCTGTTTCTGTTTCAATTGAATGAAATTAACTTATTTCTCATTTTCTCGAACACTCATTCGTGCGAGCGGTGTGTCGAACGTCTTAATTTCGTTATTATCATCATTTAATTGAAACTTTTCTGTTTCTGATAATCTTAATCCCTCCACTCGATATCGCAAACATTTAAATTGTCCCGACAGACAGCTGAGTTCACCTTAAATATTTCATTTCTATTAACAATTTCAGTGTCAAACAGACTCCGAATGGAAACCAAAGTAGTTTAATTAGCCGATTAAGACAGAGTACAAAGCGTCGATTGAACAATAATAATGGTCCTGAAATTGGTAAATTTAATCTTAATTTCTTTCAAGGTTTTCACTTTTCCAGAAGTTACGGGTACTGGGACACCAACAGGAAATAGCTTAGCCGCTCATTCGGGGAAATCACTTTTAGTTCCTCGTCCTCATGATAATATCAGGTTCGAAGAATATCTCAATTACTTGTTGTAATTGACTCTTTTCAGTATAGTTTCAACTTCTGATATTTCTGAATTGGAATCTCTTGGAGCTTTGGGATTCTCTCTAGGTTTTCATTGAAATAAATACATTATGCCAATGCGATGATATTAAAATTTAGGAAACTGGCGATCAAAAAGCAGTAAAACTAACCGCAAATCTGCAGATGATTCAGCTCTTCATTCGAGGATTACAAACAGCAATAGTTTAGGAAATATGGATTTAGGTAGATCATTTTATTTTTTCAAAATCAGGGAAACTTAACAACCTTTTCGGTGGGGTTCAATCTCTAAATTGATCGATAATTGGTTCGAGATTTCTTTGAATCTTTCAACATTGAGTTATAATCTTATTTTTCTTTTCTTTTATCATAAGTTAGCTAAATGTACGTACGATTAGTTAAGTATTGAGATTCTTCAACAGTTATGTACTTAATCGATTTTAAATATGAAAGTGCATGAAGTATGAGTATGATCCATGTTTTACATTTATCAATTTATCACCGGTTTGAAGTGAAACATGTATCTAACCACTAGTACTAATTCGTTTCTTTCCAAATAATTACCAATAGAATCCTCTAATTGATTCGTACCATGACTTTATAGCTATTTCCCAACATTTTCTCAAAATAACGGATGAATAAGCTTTCTCACATTAGCTATGGTCACCTCTCGTTTCTAGCTTCATACGAATTTGTGTTAACACGCGCGCTTGTTCATAATGTCACTTCATTATTTCTATTGTCAACGCACAGAACGGTTGAACATTCATATTCATTTTTTGCTACTCACTTCCTCATCTCTTTTTTGTCCATTCACGGACACCTGATTTGCTCCAGAGCAACGACAATCAAGAGGACGACGATCTCTATCACTATGTCGTTATCTAGCTGCCGATAGCGACGATACCGAGGTGTTACACGACTACTCTCTGATGATGGCTCCTCTTTATCAATGGTGCGAGCAGATGAGAAAACGGAATACTTCACAATTGGAGGACGGGATGTGGAGTCATTTGACTACGTGTGCTCCTCGAAAATCCATCGACGATTCAGACGGTGGGCTCATCTCTCTATCTCTGCTCTACCCTTTCCAACTTTCACAATGTCGCGCCGCATTTGTCTGTTTTTCTATTGTCTTCGAAGATATGATATCTTTGAACATCTTTCGAACAATTAATCTCAGTTTTTTCCCAGTTTTGTGATGTCTGAAGAAACTTTGAGCTTCAGTTAGCTATTCGACACGTATCCGGGATAGATAGACGTCTTTCTTCACGCAAAGCATATTTCGAGAGCACTTCACTTGAACAGGCCTTTATGAATCGTGTTTCACTTTACTTGCTTCATGCAGGACCGATTCATTTAGTACGTCCTGACTTTTCCCATAAACAATGCTTAACAATCTCGCAGTACTAGAGCATGATGCATGTGTTGTTGATACTGTACTTTCGTTTTTAACTTCTGTTATTGTTCCACGTTTTGATACAAATTTGAAACATACTTCGATGACAGAAGATTCAATTTTGTCCGACGTAGCATGTGATTACTAATTTGGACTTTCCTTTACATACTCACACTCTTCTATTATTTCTGCTTTGTTTTATGAAATTCACATTGAATTTATTTTTCTCAGTTTCCCTCGAATGCATATAAATTAATGTTCATTCAGATGAAGAAATACAATCTCTTCAACCACGAACATTAGAAGAATATACTCCTGTTTTAAAAAATGTCATTCGTGCTATACGACGCATTCAGTTGCTTGTCGCTCGGAGGAAGTTCAAAGAAGCTTTGAAGCCATATGACGTCAAAGATGTTATTGAGCAATATTCTGCTGGCCACGTCGACTTGCAATCGCGAGTCAAGACAGTTCAACAACGGTATTTCTATCATTTGTTACATTTTATCATTTGATTATCCAGATTGGACATTTTAGTAGGAAAAACTGTTGATAAAAGCGATGCAAAGGTTTCTGTAGTTCACCGGGTCAGCCATATCGAACGACAGGTACAACACCTTCCTGATTCGAAGACAAAGTGATATTCGATAACTGTGAAAGAACTCGTTCAGGTCGATAAATTGGATAAAAAGATGGACCTTGTCATCGAAATGCTGTTAACAGACAGGCGACAGAGAGTAGCGCCAATGGGGGAAATTAGAAACAGTCACTCTCCTCCGCACAGCGCTAACGCTCGTTTCGATGGTGTAGGAACAGGCAACCCACTCCTCCAGTTCGTTTGTAGACTAGTTATAAAGTTTTAAGAGTAATTATAGCGCTTTAAAGCAAAGACAAATGTCTGAGACACGTGCTCCTCAATATGATATATCTACTTTGAAAAACAGTTTAGCGAGTACTGAAACGTTAGAAATGTTCACTGCACGGTATTTGAACAGCTTCTCCATGATGATTTTTTTTTGTTTTCAGTTCTCAGCAACATAGCAACTTATGTTTAGAATCTTCGCCTTTATTAGCAGATGAGGATGAGATTGACGCTGTTCCTTGAGAGAAATATATTATGATAAAGTTCTATAGACTTCCGGATCTTCCATGAATGAGCTTCGCGCCAAGTGAATTGAAGATTTAATTCATTTTCAAATCAAAAAAATATACTTTGTTTAGTTTATTAGTACATACGGGAATGGCATTTCACATACTTGTGTAGAAGAATTTTATGTTTCTCAAAAAGTTTTAATAATATCAGATCTCTGAAGAAGACCAAAAGTGCAAAGAATTACTTTCATAATGTAAGACTGTTGTCTTATTGTTTTTCATTGTTTCACCCATTTGAATTTTAAGATAAGAATATAACTTCGTTGATTATCTTTTTCATCCTTTATCGCAAAGGAAATGACATGATTAGATGAACAGATCCGGACAATTTAAAGCTTTGGTACTGTTAGGAGTCGGACAAGAATTTAAGCTCGGTTGAAGATAAAGCATAGTAAATTGGAAAAAGAAGTAGCTCTAGTGATCTCAATTACAAACATTAGCCTAAGTAGTATTTAAAGTTATATCCTTTTTTCCAACTTTTTCACGCGTAATACCGTAATCATTGGTAGGCTGTTAGACACACACACTAACGCGCAAACAAACAAACAAGCTCACACACTCACTCAGTCACTCATTTACTCTCACAAACACACACACACACACACACATATATATATACACGTGCATACACACAGATCCCGATTAAAACTCTGAAAGATGAGAGCTACTGAGCTGATTTCTCAATATCATTCTCTTCTGAATTATCCGCTGATGTTGGTTCCATCACTATTTTAACTTTTTCTTTGTCAAAAGCAAATTCTTCCTCAGTTTTCGTTCCAGGGCTTTTTGCTGGCGTCCACGGACTATCACTCATTGACATCCGAACCTTTGAATAACTATCAAGCTATTTGGTTTTTACAGATAACTTACCACTTCTGTTGATTGGCGTAAGCTGGCTAACTCAGTAGAAGAAGATCTTCTATTCCGGCCACGGCGAACAGATACGAAGCTTAAGTTAAAAAACATGATGGAAAGAGATAGTTTCTATACCTGCTGTCAGAATGAAGGTTATCTCCTTGATAGCTATATATAGGCCTGTTACCTACCGGGATGTTAACTAAAAACTTCTTTATAGTTAATCGATAAGGCGCATAAATCAATGCTGTAATGACAGGGTTGACAATCTAAAAATTTTCAATGAAAAAATAAGACTTTGCTTATTTGCTTATACGGGATTTATAGTTAAAAGATAAACTAGAATCCAAGCAACCCAGTTAACAGCTTGCTTGCCTTCACAAGTTAGTTCAGACCATCTACAACACGTAAAAAACGGGGAAATCAACACTGAACTTACGCAAACAAATGGATCCTTGCTAAATTCATTATTCGATATGGTAACAAACTGCATGATGTCCAAGCTGTCGTAGCGAAGATGAAAACCATTGATTTGACCTGATTTTAACGTGAGTTTCAGAATTAGAGTAAGAAACTACCTTAGTTTTGAAAGCATTTGTATGTCCATCTGAACTTGAGTTCCGTTTCTGTCTGGTTAAATTGAAGAGGTAAATAGAAACAATTAGGGATGAGGTAACCGGTAACACGCAAAAAAGGATTAAGAATATTTCATAATAGAACTTTTTCCCTCTAGACATCTGTAATAAGCCGTACTGCTGTCAGTTACTCATATATGATAACCTGAAGAGAACAATCGAACTCATAGATGTAAACGATGTCAAAAGCCCAGCAGTATGTAACAAAACTAAAAAATTCAAGTCAATCAGTTTCTGGAAGCACTTTAGATACCCAACAGACAGACTCCAAATTAGAAGACAAAAAAGAGCTGCTCGTCTTTTGGACATGGATCGATCATAGTTCAATGGCCAACGAAAGTAAATTAACTAATGAACGCTTGAGTTTGTTCTAAACTTGGATGAAGACTTACTTTATCTACGTTCAACATAGTAAGCGATAGACCGGAGACGGCAAGACCAATCCAGTTAAAATAATGAACTACAGCGCACAAATGGATTTGTTGTAAGAAATCGTGTTTTCTTATTAGTAACTCATTGGGATGACAAAAAACTGAAATGAAAATTCAATTAAGTCAATTATATTGAATTACCAGTTAATATCAAATCTCCTACGGTCATGTTCAAAATAAACAAATGCATTGTATCTCCACTCCTTTTGAATAATTTTACGGCACAAAATATAACCATCACATTGAATACAGTAGCAGCCATCGAAGCTGCTAGTAGGAGATCATCTGTCTAAAAAAAAAAAGATCAAGAAGAGTAGAAGAAAATAATGAGAAGTTGTGAGTTGCAACCGATAAGTGAAGGCAAAAATTTATAAATGATAATAGACACGTGTCGGTTGATCTACCTTGAACGCATATGCTAATTAGCTCACCGTGTACATAAAAATTAAAAAAGCTTGGTCATTAAAACAATCTTGTGGAACTGCCTCAGTTGTAGTTAAGGAATCGAAGGTCGAAAGAGAACTTATTGTTTCTTTAGTACTTGAGCTCTCCAAGCTCATTGTCGTTGCATTCAGCTCGTACTCTAGTAGTTCATTCATTGTTACTTTATCATACCTATAATATGAAGATGAGGAGATCTTAGAGAATGAATGATTCGAAAAAAAACTGAAGGAATAAGAATATTTTGTGACACACACATACATGTACAAGCATTTTGCTGAGTATTGACATCAGCATAGAGAACAATTATAGTGAGGGGCATGGCGATGATTTTCTTTTTGTCTCTGATTCTAACTCTTATCGTCATATTACGATGATGAGAAAAGTGCTCCAGATGAAATGAAACACAAACGGATTACTGTAATTGGTCACGTTTGACAACAAGTAATTGACATGGATTGAAGGCAATTTCGCAGCACTTCGCTCAGCTATCTATCTCAAATTACAAATTCTTGTCACTTTGTTTCGTAGTTATTGGAGCAAGAAAACTGAGAAGATTCTGTTTTGATAAAACCCACAGAGTCCAGAATTTCTTTGTGAAAATGAGAAAAAAATGATTCGGTCATCAAGAACGAAGACATCATCGAAGTTTGGAGTTAATCTTGAACTTAACAAGTTGGTCATCATTGGTTTGCGATTTCCGGTACGCTCGGAACAACAAAAACCGAATGGAAACGTTTGGAAATTTTGAACGGAAATAACAAAAAAACCAGAAAATTAGTCTGTGGAGACTGAACTGTAATGAGATGCAGTGAAAGAAAGGATAATGCGTCTTTTGAACAGGTTTTGAAAAAAGTTCACTTGGCATTTGCACAAGAGAATCTAGGATAAAGCTTAATTTTTTGTTCGCTGTTTCTACGACTTTCAACGACATCTCCATTGCAAAAACTGTGAATAAGGTTTTTAGAAGTACAAGCAATCAATCATATAAGTTCGTGGTTTCAACCAGATAAACTACAAAACATCAGGAGGAGTTAACAAAACACTATTCGAACGAAAAAATGGCTTGAACCAACCGTTCGAAGTACCGTCAATACGTCAGGAGACTTCTAAAGACAACTTCCGGCTGATAATTTACAAAAGAAAAGAAGAAAAAGCGGAGAACAAGATATGAAGAAGAAAAGAGTTGTTCCTCTATGTTTCTCTGCAATATTTTCTCTTCTACTCTTATAGTCTAAGCTGCAACATGTTTTCATTCTATCTCTCTCTCTCTCTCTTTCTCGTCAACTTCACCAATAATTCGATCAAGAAATAAGAAAGAAGAAAACGATCTAAAGTCTGTTTCTGGTCTTTGACCATATTAACTAACATGTACAAGTGACCGTCGTTTTATATGAGCTCCATATCCCGGCGTTTCGTTTATTAGACACACATTTGCAGAGAAAGTGTGACTCAGATTTGGATATTTGGTCCAATATGTACATGCTATAGGATCTATGATGATATTAGTCATACATAATAATTTCATCCAAGGATTAAAAAGTTCCGGTTGGCAAATCGACGTTAAATTAGTAAATAGATGGTTAGCATCAAGTTATGAAAAAAGTTGAAGATTCGAGGATCTTCTGATTTCGCATCTTATCAAATGTTATTGTTAAGATTATCTCGCTCCATAAAACAACAAACAAGTAGAACACGCCGCACTCAGGTGTTAAAATCGATAAATGGCAGAAACATTTAGGATTTAAATGTTTATTGCTAACCGCTCCGTGTTTATACAAACTCACTCGATCAACAAATGAAGGGGACAATCTTACATCATTAATAACTTTGGGGTAGGTTTTAACATCATATGCACTCATTACTTTTTGTTGTATTTGTTTTGTTCTTCATAGGAGAAGTCTTTTCAAGCTGTCAGATTATTTGTTGTTTGCAGGTCTGAGCACAGCAGTTCTGAATGGTGTGATTTCCGCAATGTACATAAGCGTTCAAGCCTATATTCTTCATCCCAAGGTGGATAATCAGTTGATCGGTAGTAGTTCCTAGAAACAAAAGTGTGAATCATCCTCTCATGAATCAACCCAACTTCATGAATTTATTAAACAAATCGGTATCAGTTTTCATGCGATTGATCAGATTGTTCCATTCAGAAGGTATGTTCCCAGCTAAACCATATTCCTTCAAGCACGTACTTCAAGTTTGATCAGTTTTAAAAAGAGATACTTTGACAACAGATGTATACAGTGTTTCCCACGTTGGTTTCTCAGGATTTTTGTTATTTTCCTTCATATCGAACATGTACTCCTCCCAATCAATAACTCTCTGGAAATAAGGTTCTTTGATGTTGTTTAGTTTGTTGGTTAGTACATAACTAGAACCGGGGTAGTTACCATCGATAGTATAAATCCGATATGCAGGATTGTATCTCGAATACGTGGTTACGCTAGGTGCACTATGAAATTGAATATTTAGAAGTTTGCAGGCTGAATTCTCATTTTGCAAGATGATTTTCGATCCTGAATATTTTGTTCAAGTCACCTGTATATAAGATCAACTGGTCGACTTTGGGCGCTGTACGGATCTTCATAAAACATATAAAACAACTCGGCATGAACATGCCCGAAGAATTGACCTGCTATTGTGTTCTCATACCTTTCAGTAAAAATTACAATCGAGAAGTTATTGTACAATAATAATACCTGATGACAGCTTTATAATAATTCAGTGAAAATGATTCCATTCCCTCTGGTGTTCCTCCAGGTATGTGAGCTATAATATGCACCTGAGAAGTTGAATGAGAAGATCTACGGATTGTTACGATCTACCTTATCACCAGCTTTTTCAGCATCATCAAGTTGTTTGATAAACCAAGACATGGTGTTGTCAGGATCAGACTGATTAACCATCAGGAAACTTAAAGAAATCACAGTCCTTCTGAAGAACAAACGGACTCACAAGTTCATACTATCTCCATAACCGTTATTTAAAGAAAGGATTCGAAGTCCAGGGAAGGGTTTGACCATAAAGCAGCCATTACTTCAAAATTGAGTAGTAAGTACTAATACTGAAAGGTAGTCTCACTATTTTACAAGATCAACTTGATCAGATGGGATCGAGTCTTTCCATGAGTATGCAATGGTGTCATACAGCCAAGACATGTTGAATTTATCTGGTGTGAAATGAGGAGCAAAGCTGCAACAACAGTTTGAGATGCTCCGAAAAAGATCAAAACCTGTCCATTGGAACTCCTTCATGGTTTCCTACAGCGAAGAAAACTTTTTTATCAGGTAAGTAATGTCGGATCAAAGCAGAGATGTTTCGTATTCTATTTGCATGTTCTTCTTTTGTATAATCCCAGATAGCATGAGATTCTAGATCACCAGTTAGCAAAATATAAGCTATCTGTAAATCGGGAGATTGATGCTTTAACAGTACGAGAATACTTCTTACATCGTTGTGCTTCGCCGCAATTTGTTGAAGCATATTTTCCACAAACCAGTATGGTACGTCACATTTCCCACGTGTTCCCCAATACCCTGCAGGTTCTACAATATCGAAAGCTTCCTAGATGATGTTTCGTTTATTTTTGGCTGTTGTATGTTACATGTGGGTCATTATCTGGTCGACAACAGAACGCTTTGTTACTGCATTGAGCTTCAGATCCTATGATGTAATCCCTATCGATATGAATATCTGTTAAGTGGAGAACTCTAAGTGTTGGTTTGTTAGTCTATAAAGAAGTTGAATATAATGATCAATAAGAATAAACAAAGTAGAGACTTCAAGAACTGTTTTGGGGATGACGGTGGGCTTAATGCCAGGCATCGGAATTTGCCATGTTACGTTCAAAGGATCAAAAAACTGAAGACTGTTTTTTTTTCAATTCTAGTGAAAACGAAACCTTTCCACAATCATCCAGAACAATAGAACAGAGCTGTTTCGGAGTTGCAAGAGTTGTATCCAGAACATACATGACTTCATCCTAGGTTCTAAGAATATATTATGTTTTTCAATGAAAATCACTTTGTAGTTCGTAAGTGCAGCTCTGCATATATAGTTGGTTTCAACTCGAAAAGATGTACATATGTCTATAAGTATTTCTCCTATATGGTCCGTAGTTTTCTGAAAAAGAAACAAAGGCTGTTTGCCCCGGTATGTTCACAGTATTCTGGACCTCTCCATATTCTTTCTCGTACAAATCAACAGTAACTCGACATTCAAGACATTCACTCGAGATTGCTTCTCCTGAATTTTTTTTTCAACTGGTTTGTTTATATAAATAAATAACTAACCAGTTGGTATAGCAAGACCTGGTGCCGCTGCGATTATAGCGGGTAGGAGCCAGAGTTGGAAAAGCATGAATAAGTGATTCCAACTGTTATTACTCTTTATATGCCAGGAATCTTATCACTTTTATAGTTTTAGGACTCTCTAGCCTACATCATTAGTGAAGAATCTAACTTCTCAGAGTTTCTTGACGATCCATCCCATCGGTTCAACATCGCTGTGCTTCATTGTCCTTAGTCAGTGTCAAAATACCGCTTTACTCATACCACACGATCCACTTTTTCTAATTTGAAACAGCAACATCTTGTATTTTTGTGTTAGTCAATCAATAATTCTGAATATTGGCATCCTCAATGTTGCATCACTTTTCCCAAGTTTCATTGTAATTTCATCGGCCGTCTACTTCTTTTTAAGATTTGAATGGACTTCCACGTTCTCCAAATTTATCAATGACAGTTTTCTCTTATCATGTTGGAACATACAATCATTGTAAGACCTTGACACATAGCAAATATAACGTTTCATAGACTAAGAGTTTACAGTTCTCCATATTTCATTTTGTTTCCTTAGCTTAAAGTCATCCACTTTTCTAACGTTGCTCCAATCTTATTTGTTAGCTCATTTGGTTTTGGAACTTCCGCCCTTTATTCTGCTCAAAAAGGGGTTGTTGATAATGACTTTCTTATCAAAGTTCTTCTCCTATAGAGTAGGATTTTTAGTTTCAGTGAATGTTTGCTCTCTCATTCATTCTTTTTTAATTTTTATTACATGTTAAACACTATCAATTATTCTGAAAGTTTTTTTCTTTACGAACATCTCATTCAGCCAAGTGTATGGTTCACTTCTTACTGTATTGAAACGTACGTAACGTTGTACCCTCTTTTACACGTTTCATACTTTACATCTCCAACAATCGTTTGAATTCCTAGAAATCAAATTCTGAAACTTATTGTAGGGCCATGGCTCCGGCTACGAATGCTGCTCCAGCCGAAGTGCCTGTCGCAGGAGGGTCTCCCACTGAAACATTCACACGGTAAAAATCAATATCACTTGCCTTATTGTATATGTTTCAGTGGTATTCGGGCTATCCTTCTTGGACCGCCTGGTTCCGGAAAAGGAACGCAAGCTCCCAAACTTGCTGAGACTTACCATGCTTGTCATCTTTCCACTGGTATGGCATTTGGTTTACGTTAATATTCGTTTGAATTCAGGAGATCTTCTTCGAGCGGAAGTGGCCTCTGGCTCTGAACTAGGACAGTCACTGAAAAATACTATGGACCAAGGTTTTTGATGTTATCGGGAGGTTGGCGTATGAAAGTTTTCAGGAAAACTCGTTTCTGACGACACTGTTTGCGAACTTATTGATGTAAATCTGAACAAACCTGAGTGCCGTTTAGGATTTATTTTAGATGGATTCCCAAGAACAACAGTTCAAGCAGAAAAGGTCTGAATAAAGTGATTACAAGAAATGCATGAATGATGTTTCAGTTAGACACTCTCTTGGAGAAAAGACAAACTCCTCTTGATTCCGTTGTTGAGTTCAAAATTGACGATGAGCTTCTTGTTCGCCGTATCACTGGCCGTCTTTTCCATCGCAGCAGCGGTAGAAGCTACCACTTGGAGTTCAACCCACCAAAGGTTACTGGCTATCAGTGGTTGAAGTATAATCTTTTAGTTTTTAGGTGCCAATGAAAGATGACATCACTGGTGAACCATTAATCCGTCGTAGTGACGACAATGAAGAGACCTTAAGAAAGCGTTTGGTTCAATACCACGATGTGGTACGTATACACTACAACAATTTCACTTACAATAAGAGATTAAGTGAACGATAATTTCAGACTGCACCCTTGGTCAATTACTATCAAAAACACGGAATCCACACTAGCATTGATGCTAGTAAGCCAATGAGTGAAGTTGCCACTAAGATTGACGCTCTTTTTGCCAAGTTCATTAATAAGAAGGATAGAGTTGCATTTGCCTAGATTTTCGGTTCAAGATTTTCTAGAGTAGAAGTTTATTGCTAGCAGTTGATGTTACCGTTGTATTTCAACTTCACAAGTTTCAGTTTGAAATCAGTTATCTATAGTATTTATCTTGCAATGTTTTCATCAAGTTGTTAAATTCAGAGAGTACTCTCTGTCACGAGTTTTTTTAATAAATGCATTATTCAAATCGCCTTGTGGTTCCGTGGTTTAAGTCCTCATCTTATACTTTGTCTTTGCATACCTTCATCCTTAAACCCTTTGTATTTTGTACCTCTTGATCTATCCGATTCTCATAGGTGAAACTATTGTGGGCCTCTTGTTACTTGTTTCGGCTCATACTGATGTTCCGACCTATGAGTATTACTTTACGAATTTGTAGACCATTCGGTGGAGGTTTGCGTACTAATTTTATTTGTCTTAGATCTCTCCATATTTCCCCATTTAATCCTCATGTCTGTCTTTCTAACATTCAAAAGTTCTCTGCTTGTCTGTTTCCCACATTCTCTTTGTTTTTTAGTGTCTGATGGAAGAGAAATGGTCCTTTAGTCATTGCTTTAAATCATCACGATCAGTTGTTGACGCTTAGTGAGAGATAGAGTGAGCAGCCAAACGGATAGGTGTTCTAATTTTTCTCTTCATTATGACACTTCAAAAGTTTTTTTTACCTTTTTTACTGATAAGCTCCAGACTGCGACCTCTAATTCAGTTCGGTTTTTGTCATTTTTATTAGCTAGTCAGTAATTGTATTGAATCTTACCATTGTGTTCTTCGTTCATTTTTCATCTTGATTCAGGAAGTATCTGGAATACACGAAGTCTTCGGCAGTATTCTAAACTTCTCCGAACTTCTAGACAACCCTTGCTCTTATCTGGTGTGCTATCATACTCCTCCAGTTGCCTCATATATTCATTCCAGGTCTTAGAGCTTTGAGACTCTCTTGTCCGTATAACGTTCTACGAAGACCTCTCGCTATGGCTACATGTGCTGCTCCAGTTAAGGAGAAATATGAAAGACTTCCCGAGTTTGTACGCCCAACTCATTACAATATCAGCTTAAGTCCTGATTTACTGAAGTTAGAGTTTTACTGTTCACGTCAGTGATTTGTCATTTCAGCTTCACTTTTGATGGCAAAGTAGAGGTTGATCTTAAAGTTGCAAAGCCAACCAATGTTCTGAAATTCCATGGTCGTGAGTTGGAAATAAAAAATATCAAGTTGGAACTTGCTGATAAATCGAGTAAGTCGCATGACTCTCGCTCACAATAACAAACATGCTCTTCAGTTTTGAACCACAGCGACATCGTTTTTGATGACAAATATCAGATTATAAATGTTAACTTCCCTGTAGAAATAGCTCCGCAAGAAGTTTGAATACTAATACACTTCGACTTAATAAACACCTCTTTTTTAAGGTTAAATTAACCATCGATTTCGTGGGATGTCTCAATGATAAAATGAGAGGTTTCTATCGAAGTTCTTACAAGAATCAGGATGGTGTTCAAAAGTTCTTGGCATCTACCCAATTTGAGGTTTTGGGAGCTCGATTCCGACCATTAGTTTTTCTTTGTAGTCCACTTATGCTCGGTACAGTTTCCCATGTTGGGATGAGCCAATTTTCAAAGCTACTTTCGATGTATCTCTAATTGTTGATAAGGAATTCACGGCCCTATCGAACATGGTTTGTGTTTGCAGTTATCTATGTTTGCTCATATAGGTTTAGGATGTCAAGAGTGAGACATTGAGCGAGTGCCAAACTAAGAAAGTTGTTACTTTCAACACATCGCCAATTATGTCTACTTATCTAGTTGCCTTTGCAGTAGGAGAGCTCGAGTATCTTGAGGTAGTTCACGCTTCTTTTTTTTTCCACCGCATAAGATCAGACTAAAAACGAGAGCGGAACAGTGGTTCGTGTTTATACCGTACCTGGAAAAAAGGACCATGGTAAATTTGCCTTATCATTGGCGGCTAGGTTTATACAACTTTGAAATCCTGCATGATCGTTGTTTGTAGAGCTCTTGACTGGTATAATGATTGGTTCGATATTCCGTACCCTCTTCCCAAATGCGATCTGATTGGTATCCCCGATTTCAGCATGGGTGAGTAATATCTCTATTTGAATTCCGAAAAAAATTGTTTTTAGGTGCTATGGAAAACTGGGGGCTAGTCACTTATCGTGAGGTTGCTCTTCTCTTCGATGAAGATAAATCTTCAACTCGGCAAAAAGCCCGTATTTCTCTAATTATCGCTCATGAGTTGGCTCATCTGTGGTTTGGGGATTTAGTCACGATGGTAAGTTCTCTATGGGTTGATATGACTTGCCGTTTTTCAGAAATGGTGGACGGATCTTTGGCTTAAAGAAGGTTTCGCATCCTTCATGGAGTACCTCTTTGTAGGTTACAACTACGAAGATCTTCAAATTTGGCTGTATTTCCTCAATGATGAGCTTGCTCAAGGGTTCAAATTAGATGCTCTCAGAAGTTCCCATCCAATTGAAGTTTGAAATTTGGTAATCTCCAAATAAGTAATGTCAACTTAGGTGGAAATCGATGACCCCAATGAATTGGATGAAATTTACGATTCTATCACTTATGCAAAATCTAACTCTGTGAACAGGATGCTTTGCTATTATCTTGGTGAAAAAACTTTCCAAAAAGGCCTTCGTTTATATTTGAAAAAATACCAATATGGAAATGCGGTTACTGTTGATCTCTGGAACTGTTTGAGTGAAGCATCCGGTCAAGTAAATGACCCGCCTTATCTGCTTTGAAATATAGTTATTAAAGGATATTGCTAAACTGATGTCTGGATGGACTAAACAGATGGGGTACCCTCTCATTTCTTGTACTCAGGTCCAACAAGGAAACGATCGCGTGTTGAAGTTGAAACAACAGCGTTTCCTCGCCGATGGTGGCGAAGATCTTGAGAATACTCTCTGGCAGGTTAGTCTTTCCAGAAGACAACAACTCATATTATCATGTACAGGTTCCAGTTACTGTTGTCTCAGGTTCTGACCCAAAAGCTATCAAAGCTAGCTTCCTCTTAACCGAGAGAGAGCAAGAGTTCACTCTCAAAGACTTTCCTGCCGATGACTGGTTGAAGGTTTTTACTTGTTTTTTAATTATGTTTCATATGGCTCTTCCAGTTGAATGCAGGAACCACCGGGTTCTATAGAGTAGAATATGATGATGTTTCTTTCAAGAATCTTCTTCCTGCTTTCTCCAGTGGTCAAATGGACGTATTGGACCGATTTGGAATTGCAAACGATCTGTTTGCGTTGGTATGTTATTTCGAATAAATCTTATGTACTTTGATGGACAGATTCGTGCTGGTAAGGCAAATGCCGACCAGTTCTTGACCCTCCTTGAAGCGGCAAAATTCGAAGAAGAGAATGTTGTCTGGGGAGCTCTGGATTACGGGATATCTACACTGGGCAACGTCCTAATCAGTGCGGACTCGGATGGATCCTTAAAAAAACGGTAAGTTTCAAATGATGCGTATTTGTTCCAACATACTTCTAGCTTCGATAAGTTCATCGTCGGTATACTCTCACCTCTCAAAGATCGTGTCGGATGGCAGCCGCCATCAGCTGGAGAGAGTAAAATACTCGGATAAAATGGATGTCGGTTTAATTCTAATTTTAGGTTCTCAAAGATCTCTCATGCGCTCTGTTATTTTGGGAAGACTTTCTAAAGCAGGCCATCAAGAAACTATCTCAACTATGAAATCGTTATTCGACGAGCATGTTATGAAAGGCAAGGAACTCCAACCTGATCTCCGTTTATCAGTTAGTTCTGTGATTCTGTGCTCGAGTTAGATCTGAACGTTCAGATCTATGGTTCTGTCGCTCGACACTCTGGTGAAGAAGTTTACGAAAGCCTCCTTAACATATATGAGAATGTTGGTTTTGGTGAGATTGAGCGACAGGCTCTGGTGGCATTAGCTCAAGTCCCTGCTATATCGCAACTGGAGAAGCTTTTTGAATACGGAATTATTGAAGTAGCTGCTCTATCACTTCTGCCTAACCATCATTTATCTTAGGGGAAAATTAGATCACAAGATTTGATGATGATCATGATTGGACCAAGTGGAAGTAAGGATGGCCAAGACTTTTTGTGGAATTATTTCAAGAAGAACGTCAATGTTTTCCTGGAGAAGTTTGGAGGAGTCAATGCCAGTCTTTTCCAGGTATTCTCGTATAATTGTATGCAACGAAGTTGATCGAGATTTCAGCATTGCTTCAAACTTTCTGCGGAAAGTTTCAGTACCGAGGAAGCAGCTAAGGAAGTTGAAAGCTTCTTCTGTTCTTGTCTTGATGCAAGTTCAGTGAAAACATTGGACAGGCCAATCAGACAAGTTAGCTTGATATGTTGAATTTTCTTATCATTCTTTCCAGGTTTCTGAAGCTATTCGTTTAAATCATGCACTCCTGGTCAAGAATGCTCCGATCATTGAACAATTCTTGAATGAAAGAAAACTTTAAATTCCTCATTGTTTCCGGTACTTCATTGATTTGTTGTAAAAACTTTATTTTTTGCATAAATATTTGAGGGAAAACAGTTATTTTTCTTCTTCGGTTGACTCGGATGCCATACCTATAATCTATTCATATTAAGTTGTCGAGCCCCCGAGCTGAACCTTTAAAGCATTGCGTTCTCATCACGCATTCCATAAAGGACATCATTTCATCGCCACATCGACCATTTTGCATTTCTTCATCAGTAGCAACTTTCTGACAGCTTATGGCTTCTCTAAATTCATCGTTGTAAATAATTCTTACACTTGTTTGAACCTGAATTCCCAGCCACAAGGACTGGCTACCATATGACCAACACAGTGACATTCAAAATTCATAGATCCATCGGATTTAGTAGGGCCTGGGTTGTTACTTGGAAAAACATCCAGAGGATCTGTATCCGCCAACTTTTGAACGTATTCATCAGTTATTTCGCTCCAAAACTCTTGTTGATTTAAATACGCTGCCTATAAACGCGAAAAAAAAAGAGAGTTAATGAAAAACTAGTTCAACTTCATGATAAGGCACTTGTTTTTCTTCTTCACTTGAGTCGCGATGAGATCGTTCACGGTATAAAGTCATACTTAATGAAATATGGGAATTGGATCCTTGTCGTGCTCCTTCTATTAAAGGTCTATGTCTTTCATGTCTTGACGCGATTGCTTCATTTCGTGAATTCTACATCGAATTACTTTTTTTTTATATTTAAATATTTTTATCGCATTCTCTTATTTTAATTCGTTATTACAGTTCAGAAAAGAATGCCACGCTCCAGAAGAGATAAAGATGGTTAGTAACCTATCATTCAGTTCTATTGGAAAAATTTATTGCAGTTTCCTTAACCAAAGTCAAGAAGAAAACTAGAGCTACCAAAGAGAACTTAGTCACTGAGGTATAAAACATTCAAAAATAAAATGCTTAGATTTGTTCTAGGTAAGAAAAGCTGCAGAGGATTACCAAAATGTTTTTGTTTTTACTATTGAGAACTTGCGTAGTACGTTATTCACAGATGTGAGTTTTTATCCTCAAGCGTTTTCGTAATTAAGCTTTGTCCAGATTAGACAAAAGTTAAAGGCATCATCTCGCTTCTTTTTGGGTAGAAATAATGTCATGTCTATTGCTCTTGGTAGAACTGCTCGTGACGAGTGCGCTGATGGTATTCATAAAGTAAGTTCCGGCAAGTTAGAAAACTATTCTGTGTATTATTTAGGTGAGTGAGCAGTTAAAAGGAAACTGCGGACTTATGTTCACGAATTTATCCGCTGATGAAGTCAAAACGTAAATACAATTTTTTTATAATCCTCCTATAAGCAACTGTAGGTTCTTCAATGATTTGAAAATCGCGGACTATGCTCGAGCTGGAGAAGTAGCCACTGAAACCGTCGTTCTCCCTCAAGGTCCTCTTGAAAAGATGGCGTTCTCAATGGAACCACAGCTAAAAAAACTAGGGTTACCTACACAGATGGTCAAAGGTGTCATTGAACTTCATAAAGATTTCGAAGTTTGCGTTGCCGACAAACCAATTGGAGCCGAAAGTGCTAAGGTATCTGTTCAAAGTTAACCATCTTTATATTTTACTTTTCTCATAGATCCTGAAGCTGTTTGAAATCAAAATGGCATTCTTCCAAGTGAAGCTCAAAGCATTCTGGTCGAAGAAAAATGGATTTAAGTGCTTGTAAATTGGATATTTTTGTTGTTATTGTTAAGATTTCTTGTTTTTGGATATGTTGTTATTCGTTACAAATAATGAAATTTATATTCCCGTCTATCGTCTATATGTTTTTGAGTCATTTGAATACTGGTCTTGGAATTTACCTAGAATGTCGTACTTCTTCTCAGATGGTAGGTTATAAATGGGCAAGAATAATCTCGCGCGGACTTGCATCTCAGCAAGTTTCAGAGCCTAAATTCAGCAAGAGTGCCGCATTCATGGTAACTGCACTCAAAAAAAGCTCTTTTATACATTATTTCAGGGTCGGGGTAGGGTCGTTCAAGGCTCCCAGTTTCAATTGGATTATTACTCCACGGATGAGTTCGCCAACAAGAAAATCATTTCTGCCCTCTTAAGTCTAACTGCGTTGGTGGCATATTTCGGATGGCTCAGGTTCAAAAAGCAGTTATCTGTTTCTATAAAAGTTATAGAGAGCCATCCGATCTAGATGAAGTTTGGAGTACACCACCACATATTCTAACCGCTAATCTCGAGAGAAAAATGTTGAGGAATCAAATAAAAGAAGTTATATAGCATGGTGTGCTAGAAAATGCTTTCCGTTTACAGGCACAAGCTAAAGGACAGAGCACTGACTTTCTTCAGGCTCAACTTGAATATGTAGATGTCAAAGAAGAAGCTTTAAAAGTTCAGTTTCAAGACAAGAGTAAAAAAGTCGGTTCCGTTTAATTCTGATAGGCCTTCCAATCATACTGTTCATAATTAGTGTATAGTTGAATTCTTATCGCCAAGCTTAATTGTTAGCTTTTGAATCATCGTAGTATTAGTATAAAAGTTAGCTGTTGAATCATACTTTTTTTTATGGAAACGCTTTCATAGCTGATTTCTGTCAGTTCTGTAATATATTAATGGGACTTAATTCTTTTGAAGCTGCTGGAACACACCTAGTCTGAATCTTATTTTCTCGGTCTCTGGAAGCAAAAAAAATAAATTGAAATCAAAATCATTTTAGACGAAAAAAGCAGACCTTGTCGTACACTCAAGTAACTTCATCATTCTGCTCAAAATAGAAGTAATCGTTTCACATCATGTTTCTGTTTAGATTTAGGAAGCATCAAGCTGTTCCCTTATCTCCATTTCGTTCGTTTTCATCGAGTAACAACAGCCGTCCTAGTACATGCAGGTATCTTACAATACTCCCATAACTAAGTGGCTATTTCAGAAGTGGAGCACAAACAAGGTCTCTTTTCAAGAATATGAAAAATGCTCGCTTGTTGTGTGGCAATATATGAGGCTCCGATTGATGTTAGGCTACTGATGCAACTCTTCGGGTGACTTTATGTTTGTATCTTCGTTTTATTCGTTAAGTGTTTCCGAAATGAATAGTTTTCATTGTGTTTTGTGTCTCTTATGAAGGAAAATGTTGTTGTTCTTCTTTCTAACTCTTATTGGTGAGTGCCAAGTTCAACTATCCTGTCCAGATGAATATTCTTGACGTTACAAATGTTAAGCGTTTCACTTAAAAGCTTTTTTTATTGCGCATGCACACACAAATCATAAGCGCGGACATTTTGTTATTTCGGATATAATTGGTAAAAAAGTGAGTTCATTTAACTAAAGAACTGGTTCTATTATTATGTTTCAGTTTGAGCTGTCGAATAAGAGATCATGCCGGTATAGAATAAAATGAAAACTTTCTTCTGGTTGGGTTTTTCATTTTGTGTTCTGTTTAGAATTAAGGATAGGTAGTAGTGCGAAAGTTCTTACATTCTCAATATCAAGCTTAATATCATTCGTAGTTAAAAAGTTAGTTGCTCATGAGTATTCAGTATTTCATGCAGTTTCTGTAAGAAATCAGTAAACGACCACAACCTCATGATGATTAGAAGGTTCTGGGCAGTTTGTAATGGAATGCAGCCGTTGGGCAAAAAAATAGACCCGGTCGTTTTCTTGTTGAAGGTACGTCGGTCCTAAAGTGGTGAACCAGGTTAGTTCTTTTATGTTTCCTAGTTTGATATGAATACTCAGTTTAGTTGTGGAATGGACGACATCAGTTAGTTTTTCATAATTTTTTAATCCAGCTTCATTTGTTCTTTATAAGTAGTTGGTCACCTTTGCTAGAAGAAGAACGTGTCTCACTTGGTGTACGTTCTTCCAGTTAACTTGGTGGAGGAACCATCAAAAGAGCTGTTGTTGTCTGTTTGTTGTTTTATTAGTTTGTATTGAGTAACCGTTTAGCCAGGATAACTGGCAGAAATCCTTCGATGGACTTTTAGCTGAGTTGCTATTTCAGGACTTCAGTACTAACATGATTTCTTCCCAAGAATATGAAGAACTCTGCTCATTCGTTCTCTGATGAGACATGAGATTGCTGTTCAAGTTGCATGAGTAGTGGTATGACATCCATGAGCTAGTCCATTCGCGTGAGTTTGATGATGTTGTTGTGTATAGCTTTCTGTTTTGTTTAGGTATGCAGGATTGTAATGCGTCAGACAGTTACAATTTGAGTTACTTGTTCTCTTTCAATTCTCTTCAATGTTCATGAAGTATCCTTGAAGAGAGCTGATGGAGATTGAGTCGCTCATCTTATACTTCTCATTCGATCTCCATGCCGTTTTCCAGACTTTGATTCTTTTCGTTCTACGTATGATTGTGAAAGAGTATGCAGTCGCTCAGAGTTGTTGAATTATATTAAATAAATTGTTATTAAAACTCGTTGTTCCTTGTTCAAATTCCTCTCATTGAGAAGCAAAGAGGGCTACTGTCAACAGCGGAAGATTATTTAACAAATTATTTTCTTTAATTTCGTAAAATTTCTCATAAATTACAGAAAAACGCTACCGCTGGCATCTTAGATTCACCCTATTTTTTCGAATTTTTCGGGGAACACAAGGACACGAACGAACCCATTGGATTCGAGCGAGCTCTTGACAGGAAATAACCTGTGGGAGGAACAACCATATTAGAAAGATAAGAGAGAACGAGGCTTACGAACCACAAGACACCGGGGGACGTATTATGTTAGGAACCCCAAACCTACCACCTTGCGAACAAGGCTTGCCCCTCCCAAGGAACGCAACTTCGGTTACTTGTTCCATAAACCCGCACTCTACCATCATACTACGGTCTCATATCACTTACAAGAATATGGGTTCTTTAATCGACAGTTGCTCATATGACACTGCCCATTTTGGATCAATATGATGACTGTTCTACTACACTTGGGCGGTCCATGGTTTGCCAAAACCACCTTTGATAAGATCCTAGTTATAATGGAACATAGTCGATGATTTGGGATAAGCATTACTTTTCCTTCTTTTATTCGTTTGCTTCCATAAATTCGAGGTCAATGGAGAGAGACTCATCCGAAGAGCTTCAAATAAGCTTCCGATCATTTGAAAGAAACTTGAAATTGGTTCATTCTGCGCCGAGTTAAAACGCTTTCGCTGCATGAACATAATGCGTAAGCACGACCGCTACACTTTTTTCACGTGCCGCAGGAATGAAACAATCGAAAGTGAACAACCGCATCCAGCGCGTCACTCAGTTGAAAATGAATGAACCACCGCACAACTGAGCGTTCTAGTGCAAAATGGTTTTCCACCAAGCTTCTCATTTCCCAGAAAGCGGAAAGAAGTGAGCGGCGTCCATACTTAGTTTTCTAATTGCCATAACTTTCTTGAAAGTCATTCGTTTCCAGAGATGTTTTCTTTGTTCTGATGCTCTCTTCGTGCTGATTATCATAATTTCATTCTCGTCAGATATTTCGACCGTTCTTTTTCGTATTGCTTGCTTTACGTTCATAGTGATAATGAAGAATGTGTGATCGTTCTTGGCGCACTTGATCGTTCTCCGAGTTTGTACTTTCATTTCGTAGTTTACTTGTTTATGTTTACGTTTTTTGTCAACCTCTCGGTCTATTTTGCCCTGACTGTCAACTTACATTATTATTGATTACTTCACAAAAAGTTTTGTCTTGTCTTACATTGCTCATATCCATCATAGTTGATTTCGTCAAAGACTTTGAGTGACCATGAAGACAGTGAGCCCGTCTATTGTGAACTTGATCGTTCTTTGAGTTTGTAGTTTCGTTTCGTAGTTGAGTTGTTTACTTCTTGTTTGTCTGTCATCCTTTTGAGAAATCTGCCCTAACTGACAACTTACTTGATTATCGATTGGTCACATAGGTTGTTCCCCTATCGCTCACATCGTGCTATTGTTTCATCGTTACTCAGCTCTTATAGCATTTCAATGTTAGTTAGATCTTCACTTCCACAACTCTCATAGTCCTACTTGATACTTGATGTTCCTTACTTAGCTCTTATAGCATTTCAATGTTAGTTAGATCTTACTTCCACAACTCTCATAGTCCTACTTGATACTTGATGTTCCTTACGTATAATGCCTGAGATAGGGTGAACCTTGTGTTCACTCGTGTTTGCTAATAGAGAGCACTTCCCTTTTATCCTTCGCTTCTTTAGTTCCTGTGAGCTCCTAACTTGTGGTATTGTACTCCTCCTTATCGTATTTGTGTGATTCTTGGATAGTTCTATTTCTAATCAGAAATGATAACCTTCGTTCTCAGCTAGATATCCCTTGTTGTACTGTTTCTCATCTCTTAACAGAGTTTCATTGTTGATTAACTAACATCACTTTACTGTTCGTTGAATTGTCAGTTACTGAACTCTACTACTACTTGTTACTTGTTGTTGCTTACTTATACTTCTATGTTTCATTCATTCGATGTCTTACAGGTTACTCACAAGTACTGATCATTCACAAGAAAGGGCGATACCCGAGGACATCATTCACTGATGCATTAAAATGGTGGATGAAGCTGATAACAATATCAGGTAAATGTTATAAACAGTTTTATTATAATAATTATTTATTTACAGTACAAGTACACCAAGAACAAGGAGAACCAAATAACATCCTCCTAACGTACTCGGAGGCTACCAAGAGCCAAGTATCGTTAGGAGAAGGGGAGGGGAAAGCTTTCTTTTTTGAAAGTTTTCCTCTCCCAAGGTGGAGGAGTGATCCTCCCCACAATCAGGGGGTAGTTACGGAAAGGGTTGAGACAGGGGGGCATCGCCATTTTTTTCAAAAATTTTTTAAAAAATTTCTCCAAAACCCTCCGTCCTTGTGCCAGACTCTTTCTCTCACTCACACTGCCCTTCCGATGGAGATCTGAGTCAAGAGTCTGGCAACTCATGGACGGTCAGGGTATAACACGCTGACTCAGATCTCCGATGATTGGTACCTGAAATTAGAAAGAATGAGTATGGTAGAAATGTATATAGGGGTCACCCCCCTTTGGAAACGGGGGTGACCGGAACTTACTATTTGCACTCTCGTAGAAGGATCCTTGACAGGGCCGGGAGTCGAACCAACCACTTCCTTGTATGAATGACCAACTAACCTCTTGGCTATCCTTCCACATTTACTATATTTTATTGGATATATATGGAGGATGAAATTGGAAAAAATGGCCAAAAAAAGAGAAAATTTCTGGGGCAAGGGGTGTCGCAATACCCCTCTCCCAGCAAACACGAGTGAACACAATCGGAAGGTTCACTCTATCTCAGGCACTTGTAGTATAATATGCGATCTTACCGACAAGAAGAATAAGATGAGCAACTCGATCTCCTCCAGTTCCCTTCAAAGATGCTTTATGAACAATGAAGAGAACTGAAAGAGAACAAGTACCATTAATTACTGACCGATCATTCTCCGACAAACCTCATGTGCATTATGATAGAGCAGTATAAGGCAGTGAGTTGAAAAGTTATCAACTGTCGAAGTGACAACTGATTTGTTGAAACAGACAGATACCTGTCATCTTGTCAGAATCCTAATTTAACAACTAAGTAATCAATAATGAGGTAAGTTGACAGTCAGGGCAAAATCGAGTGGTCCACAAACGAACGTAAACATAAACAAGTAAATTACGAAATGAACCTACAAATTCAGATAACGATCAAGTGCGCAAAGAATGAGCACACATTCTTCATGATCACTGTAAATGAAAAGCAAGCGAGAAAGAACAGTCGAAATCTCTGACGCGAATGAAATTAGGATAATCAGCACGATAAGAACATCAGAACAAAAAAAGAAATTCTGGAAACAATAGAGTTACAAGAAAGGTATGGCAATTAGAAGACTGAGTATGGACGCTGCTCACTTCTTTCCGCTTTCTGAAAAATGAAAAGCTTGGTGGGAAACCATTTTGGACTAGAACGCTTAGTTGTGCGGTGGTTTATCCATTTTCAACTGACTGGCGCGCTTGATGCGGTTGCTCACGCGTTTCATTTCTGCGGCATGTGAAAAAGGTGTAGCGGTCGTGCTTATGCATTATGTTCATGCAGCAGAAGCGTTTTAACTCGGCGCAGAATGAACCAATTTCAAATGATCGGAAGCTTATTTGAAGCTCTTCGGATGAGTCTCTCTCCATTGACCTCGAATTTATGGAAGCAAACGAATAAAATAAGGAAAAGTAATGCTTGTCCCAAACCATCCAATATAGGAATAGGAAACGAGTTAAACAAGAACACTAATCTGATGAATTACTATGCTCACTGAACAAGGATAAGACAATCAGCAATCGATAATCTCGTAAGTTCGTATAGTGAGCCGAAATGTCAAAAAATCAGTCAGAAAGGAGTAAACAAATCAACTGAACTACAAAATCAAACTACAAGCCCAAAGAACGACCAAGAGAGGAGTTCCACCCTTTTCGCAAATGGTGAGCGTCTAGAACATGTGAGTTAATGATGAATGAGCGGGCAAGAATGTTCTCCTCTACTCTCTCTGAGTATTCGGGAACGGTTGCACCCAACGTTCGGCCGAGTGTCTGATTCGAAGATACTACAGCTTGTTTTCATTTGATCAACAGTTCCGAGCTGACTATTCCATTTTGTTCTTAACGATGCTCATACATTCTTGTTTGGTTACATAATCGATTACCACAATCCTTACATGGTCTTCCTTTGGTTTCAATTTGTTGCGACGGTCAAGCTCATGAAAAAGAATTTGATACTCAATGACTTATCAAACTAATCAAAGTATTATAAAAGAGAGTCAACTCAGAATAATATACAACCCAAGGTTCAAAAAATAAATTTTATTTCTCAAGCAGCAATAACAAAGCTTTTAACTACATCAAAACAAGCAGAAAATTACGGCAGATTCATTAATTTTTATGAACAAGAGTCCGTCAGGAACAATCGCTGAACAGAAGCAAGTTACTCAAAGCTGTCGTCCCCGATGTGTTACCCTTATGGGGCAGTCTAAGCTATGAACTCGGGCTCATTTCTTTGATTTGGGTTTTCGCCATACCAACCTTGAAACAGAATGATTTTCAAATGTTTCACGCAAAACTTCCTCTCTCTGAAAGTTCAGCACTCATTCTCTATCCCATTCACGCTTTTGATCTCTCACTCTCTTCTTAATCTATCACTTTCTATGTGAGCTTCTTTTGAAATCTAGCCGAGACAAGAAACCTCAAAGACTGTCTGTTTATTTGCTAATCGACCTGAGATCTTATGGATGAATCTCTCTTGACACTCCATGACCAAATGGATAGATCTATACCTGGAAGGAAGAGAGAAGCATAGAAACCAACATCAACAAAGTAACCTGTATGTTCTTGCTCTTCGATGTGATACTATTCATGCAGCTGCAACCGCAAACACATGGCTTATCAAAGAGCCAATAAGAGTCATCCATATTCCTGAATAAAGATAATGTAAGTAGCGAACTTCAGGAGTAGCTCCTGAGTCGACCAGAAGAACGCACACTGGACAAAACACGTTATTCCAAGCGGAGAAGGAGGAAGAAACAATTCACTGATAAACCTAAACAAAACCATATTGGTTGGCTGATTGCAGAACTAAAACCAAACCCTTATTACATCATGAAGATCATTGAATTCACATAGTTCCTACACAAAAGAGCTTCACTAGAGCAATCGATGAGTAACTCGCGGGATTCATTGAACTGCGAAGAGTTTTTGTTAGCCATGAATTTTTGGGAAATCAACTAACTTGTTCAAGTGTTAGAAGATAGCTGTATAACCGAAGACTAACGTACGGCTCTCTGTGATTAACCAATATGAATAAAGATTTGGGAATTTACCTGAGGCAGAGATCCAGGTTGTGCTCGCTACGTCAATGACGTAGAGTTGTAGAAGCCGTCAAACGTCAGTCCCACATTGTGTATGACTCACAGACGGTTGCATTCCTCTGCAAACATAAACATAGTTGAGGATATAGCAATCATTTATGGCATAACTGAACGTTAAAGGCTGTAACGAAGTCAGTAATAGTACTAATTCAGAACAGTATACAAGGTGTGCAACCTTTTGAATCGTCTATCAACAGTGAAAACAACAAAACTTTTTATTTCGAAATACATTACGAAGGAACAAACCCTGAGATACCTCATGAAAGCAGTGAACACAACAATCAAAACTAAAGAAACAATGTGAAGAAACTCTGAAAAGAATACAAAACGTACAGAGCGATAGACTTAAGCATAATCGTGGAAAGATTTCAAAAGTAAAACCTACATCATCACATCAGTAACAGGGAAAGGATACGCAGTATTCTGATAATGGAACAATCGAGAGGAACGAGTTTGAAGAGAAACAACTTACAGAGCAACATCTTTTTCAACTTGAAACTATCGCGAACCATCCAGAACTTTCTTCTCAATCTCTGAGTATTGGATGATCATCATGTATAATCAATAAACCAGTCAGAGTCACTTATATTCCTGAAAAAGGCTTTAAGAAGTTGCACAATTATAACTCACATCTGTACATCATGAGCAGCACGGTGTTTCTATATATTCTATTTCAAAGAGCCAGCGAACACAAGCGAACTGTTCGACAGTCGCAGAGTCATCCCAGGCATCTGTAGCCCTGGGAAACTGCTACTCCCTTCATTCTATTATCAATGACTAATAAACGGCTCTCTGAAACAAACGACCATGAGTGAAGCTATAAGAACTCACCTGTAATCTTGCATTCCAATCATCTCATAATCTCAATAGAGCCATCGCTCACCAACACCAAAATTTCTATCTATAACAAGTAGAATATATAGAAACACATCTACTCAAGACATAAGAACGATAAAACACAAACGACGAAGAGTAAGAGGAAGTCAGAAGTCAACGAATCACAAGTAAACAATCATTTAAAAGTAAAACAAAGCAACGAACTTGTGCAACGCGCACACAGTATGATATTTCGTAATTTTGAAAAGAAAACATAGATTTGGGAAAAAGAGCAGTGCGAATATTCAATGTTGTATAGGAGGAGTACGAGCATGTTCAACATCACAATCAGAGGAGTAAACCATTCGAAAGATATGGGGAAACGGACGGTTTTCAAGAAAGTTATGACAGTTAGAAGAGTGGACCGAGGACGCCGCTCACTCAACAACGCTAAATAGAAAATGGAAAGCTAAAAGGAAAATCATTTTTAAGAGAGAAGCTTAAAGATGCGGTCGTTCATTCATTTTCAACTATCTGACGCGCTTAAACGGTCGTTCACGTGTTTCATTCCTGCGGCGCGTGTAAAAAGGAAAGCGGTGGTGCATAGGCATTAAGATCGAAAGGTAAAAGCGTTCTAACTCAGCTCAAAAAAAACCAATTTCGATGATTTTTTTTTTCATCGAAAGGTAATTCGGAGCTCTAATTGATGAAATAAGAAATAGGATTAAACTAACAAAAGTAGATTTATTAAAAGTTTTTAAAAAATATATCAAACGATTTAACTATTATTTCTGATACAACGAGTGTTTAACTAACAATCTGGGAATAATTAACAGTAACTGAGCCAAGAAACAGAGAGAAAACAAAGAGAAAAACAAGGAAAATAAAATCAAAAATTACAAACAAAATTCATTAAAATCTTTCACAAACTGGCATAGTTTAACCTCCCACAAGGGAACACTTTTAACAAAAATTAGCGAGGATTTTGAAAGGGTTTAGTCTCTCTGATAGAGACTCAACGTCTTCCAAAATCACGCCAAAAGCGTGACGTACAAACGTACGCCTGCGTTCAATGACAAAGCAACGACGCAACTTGAAACATATTTTCACACGTATCATGTACTTTGCGCGCCGTACATGGTACGCGATGATGCATGTGCGCACGTTCCAATCGCTGCAGGACCAATTAAAACATGCAAATCACTAATTAACCTATTAAATGAATTTTAAAGCTTAATTTATATGTTTTTATGTTAATTTACAGTCTATAAATATAGTTTAAATAAGAGGAAAGAAGTAAGCTTCATTAGGGAGCATCAAGGAACAGATTGAAAGCAGGCAAAGTGAAAAAGAGAAATATTTCGTTGACCATCTTCTCATCTTTCCTTGGTTGAGAAGCATAGAGTTATCAAACGTGGATAATAGAGTTTTCGAACAACTTCTATGAACAACTGGTCAAAAGGAAGAGAAAGTAATGAAGATGAGTCGAACAACTGGGGTACTACATGATATGAATACTCAGAAAGGTCTGCAACGACCTAACCTTTATCTCTTCACCTCAAAGATGTTTCAAAGAACAAAGAGGGAAACTTGAGTAAAATATGTCATTCTGATTGGGACGATCTGTCTGACTCTTCTCTGATTCATGATCAATATCGCCTGTTTATGTTCAATACCAAGACCTCATTCACAGAAACTCATCAGTAAGGACTTCTGGAACAAGGAGCTAGTGACATTCGAAACGAGCGACTAACGATGAAAGGCATCTATGGTCATCCATCACGACAAAGAATGAAGATATTCTAGATTATGAGATTCCAGGAGAAATATAAAAGACATGGCAAGTTCGCTATGGCTGAATGATTAGAGTGGATGCCCTCCAAGCATTTCAGAAATATAATATAAACAACTGAATACGAAAAAAAACAAAGCACGACCGGTGAAAAGGAGAAAGTGAAACGAAACTTATGTGTTATCATTCTGGCAACGATCAACTGGAGAAGGAGATTGTCTATGTACACGTGCGGGCTCTTCTCCTATGTATGCACCTTACAGCCCACTCCAAACAACCAATGTGGTCCAACAAGAAATTGTAGTTTGACCTAACTATTACTTGTTTATCATATATTATATTAATTATATAACCGCATAGTCTAATGGTAGAGTGCTGGTTTATGAAACAAGTCACCAAAGTTGCGTCCCTTGGGAGGGGCAAGCCTTGTTCGCAAGGTGGTTGGTTTGGGGTTCCTAACATAGCTTGTAGTTATCAGTAGTAAAACTACTTTTTTAGTAGGATCATATTACTTGTGTTATGCCTGCACGTCAAACAACTCAAACTACAGTTTCGACCAAAAAGATATTGTGTGATTACTAATCTTTTAAGAGAAAAAGAAGGATGAATCAGATGAAATATTTATCAGAAAATTACAGTTATCAGTGTCAGTCAAATCGTTTCAGATGAGGTAACTGTCGACGAGTTGGTCCATAGAACATCTGAATAAAACTTTTGAAAACTTGAAAAAAAGATTTATATTACCACATCCTGGTCATCAGTGTTATGCAATCGATATGGAGTTGTTCCAAAACCAGGACGCCTCAAGTCGCTTCTACTACTTTGAAATATTTTATTTGCATTCAATTACTCCGTTTTACCCTTGATCATTTCGCGAATAAGATCCATATGATTCATGTGATATTTCACCCATTGAGGGAGTTTTTTGAACACCATTCTACACACAAATAAGGAGATTGGGGAATGCTTTGGAAATTACCTGATGCAAATGATCATAACTCATTGCGTTCCGTAACTGGTTCGGCATACTGAATCCTCTGTTTCCATGTCTCCAAGAATCGATGGTATCCTATAACGCACGATGATATTATCATTAAAAAACTAAGTCCAACTTCCAAGGTTGGCAAACCCAATTCACTCCGACTCCTTCTTAATTCTTCTTCACGCTCACGAGCCTGGCGTATTTCTGCTGCTACAATTGATTCTCCAGGCCTTATATCTTCCTATATATATTCATTAAGATTTAAAAAGATTAAAAAACAAACTTGTCTTTCTCGGCTTTGTTCATTTTTTCGAAAACGAAGAGCATTTGGCCCGAACTGCGCTTTCTTGATGTATCTTCCCAGTTTTTGATTATTAGGAGAATACTGCCACTATGCCAGATATTAGGACTGGACACAGAGAAATCAGCAAACCTGGTTCATTTCATCTTCAACTTGACGGAGCTCTACTCTTCTGAAAGGGATCTCCTCTATCAACTGCCTAACCGCTTCTGAAAGACTAATTCCAATACCTAGAAACGATTATTTTGGAAATAAAAATACTTTAACAACTGACTATTCACTATCTCTGGATTCTGCTTGAAGTACAGTAAAAGGAGTTGTTGTTCGAATATGAAATTATGGTCTCTAATATATTGCGCAGAGCCATTGATCGAATTTTGTTGAGTTGTGGTGTTACGATAGTTTGATGCTGGATAACTGTCTAGACTATCCTAAACCGTAAACTTATTAACGCAGTGAGTGTTTTAAAATGGTTACTTGACACTCCGAATACCGCTGAGCTGCCTGTCTTAAGATAATCTCTTCACTTTTCGGTGGGAGAGGCGGTGGGACAGGTTCTGGTCTACATGACGTACTAGAGAATGATCGTTCTAAAAGGATCATTGGTTTCAGAATTTCCGATTGGATTTTGAAGCGAAACCTCTATGATTAAAATCTCCGCTTTCAAATCGTTGACGAGCTTCATGAATATTAGCAATTGATTCACGACTGACGCCTTCGCGAATTTTCTCTCGATCGTACCTGAAAAGAGAATGTCAATTTTCATTGTACGAAGTCGATAACCATAGTTGCTGCTGATGATGCTGTTGTTCCTGCATAACTAAAGAGTCTAAGCTTTTCCCTTTATGGAGAGGTCGGGTAGGCTCTATCGCTTGATGAATATGATGCTGAAGAGAATCGTTTACAACAACGTATCAAAGCAAAACCAAACCTTCACAACTATAGCTTCTTTATCAGTTTGCTCCATTTTCTTCAATCTATCTTCAGGGATGCGACTGTCCTTCGGAATATCAACTGAATTGGAGGCTACCAAAGAAGCTGATAAAGCATCTGAGGACCGCCACTTGGGAAATCCGTAAGATTTAGGTCGAGCTGTTCGCGCTGTCTCTTCCTAAACATATAGTTATTTCGAGGTAATGATACTTGAAAGTGAATGATGTTCTTTAATACTTACGCGTTCCAATTGTTCCTTGTGAATGTTATGTTCCCAGTAACTACGGATACTAGGTGTTTTAGCGCTGTCCACTTTACCAGCCAGCTTTGAGCCTGGCCAAGAAGAGTCGCCTAAGAAAACATTATGATTGGACGGGACAGCAGAGACATTAAGAATAGTTTTGACATGTGTGACAGTTATATGAAGCGAACGTTGGCCTCACACTCTCAATGAATTTCATTGTCAGCCTTAAGTACTAATATGCAAAGATGAGAAGCATAGTTTATAAAAGAAACTCTAAAGTTTCTTTGTTCTTCAGGTATTTGAAAATCGATTCTTCGAACTGAATATATGTAAAGCAAAGATTTCATTAATTACCTAACACAAAGCGCTGAAAGAGGATTAAAAAAACTGTCGCTTAACCTATTCCCTCTTATATTTGTCTTCGAGGAAACCTTGTTACAATCCATAATACAGGATTCCTAAGTTACAAAGCAATTGCCTTCTAAAGGTTTTTGATAAACTTTGCTCACAGACACATAAACACTTCGAACTATTCAAATTGTAATGTAATATATACAACAACTTGCAACATTTCTGAATACGTTGAATTGAGATGAACAAATCATATACGTCTTTATCTTCTGAGGTAACGCTCTTAGTTCATGACACCAGAAAGTATTATGGAAAAATTAAAACACTCACCGACGAGTTGTAACATGATGATAAGAGAAAGAAAAAAAGAATCAAACGCTGAAGGAAACAGAAAGATTGAAAAGCGAAAGATAAATATTGTGAGCAAGTTGGAAGCTCTACGAATCTACTACGCCCACTTGAACACTACCTATTCACCAACAAACTAAATAAATGAACTTATTGTTTCATGATGTGAACTTTACTGCCTTCCCCACTCGTATTTTTCAATTCGAACCTTTTTGTTGTGATATGTTCCCCCCGCTCGGTGTTCGACTCGCTTTACGAACCATTTCAGATTCTCTTCTAAGCGTATTTATGGAAGACGTTGTCTGAGACTGAAAAACATATCATTATCTAATATCATATTTGCAAACTACTTTATCCAATTTCGAAGCTTGTCTAGGACTTCTCATTGAATTGTTTCTGTGGGCAAAAGGTGGGCACGAAGTTGTTACATTAAGATGATTGTTCTTGTCAATTGTTATCTCTTTCAAACTTCCATTCTTATCCTCAGTTGGCGGGGGTGGAGGAGTCCTGAATAATACAACATCAATCACTTCAGAAGTACAAGCCATTTCTCAGGTAGCTAACGTGAGTTTTCGTTTGTTTTCATTTCTTCGTGTTCGGACGCAATGAGCGGTTGAGGTAAGTGCGTTTCTTTCATTATTGACATTCGATGAACTATTTCTCGTCTCACATATTTCAAATTCAATTTTACAAACGCATTTCGCCAAATTATTAATCAGATCTCTATGATTCCCTCTCATTCCTAATGAGTATCAAATTCGCACAAATTCTCTTGAATTTCGATACATTCCGCATGAACGTTTGAAAACAATGATTTATAGCTATCCCCCCATAGATTGATGGAAATCAGTAGGACTCTTTCGTTCTCTTCGACAACTAATATGCTCGTAGCTCGTTCTTTTCAAATTACTTTGAAAGCAGCAGCGAACCTTCTGCTCTCAACACACATAAGAGAGAACCCTAATCTTGGTTCAAGTGGTCATTCTAAAAGACAGAGCGCTGCTTCACCGTCTTTTTCATGAAAGAGAAAGCAACTTCCTCTACACTTTTTTCTTTGCGGTTTGACAGTTTAGGCTGTCAGCCACAGATTATTCTGTATCGGATCTCTTCTAGTCGACTTTGGCCCTCTCCTTCGAAAAATCTCTCTCGTCTCAGCGATTCTTATACACACTGAACCTGCTTGTTCTATGTTCCTCTATATTTACCAATTTCTGCGATGCCACTCGACAATAGCTACGAGCATTGGAAATCAGACCGGATATTGCTCAAAAAACTTATGCGTGAGCCCCATTTGATATGAATTATACGTCTCGCAAACGTCGAAGAAGAAGAAGAGGAGAGAAATGGATACGGACCTCAGAGGGATAGTTGTTATATGATTGTTAGCTTCTGGAACTTGGTAAATCTGCTCTTGTTCTTCTTCCACAATGCGGTTGATCTGTTTCTCATCTATCCCTCCTCGTCCATAAACAGTTCCAAATGGATATCCCCGAACTTTATTGAGATTAGAGCCTGGAAATTTTCGGAATTTCTTTGCTATAAAATTTTGATGAGACCTTTTATTAATGGAGAGCTTCTTACTATGGACGATGGACGTCGTCCAACTTCCATTAGTCTCCTGAAATGGCGATAATTAAATATGTAACAATGAATAGAGAAGTAGTAGAAATGAAGCATATTCTTACACTTTTCTGGGAAGTTTGGAGTTCATACGAACACAGAAGCAAATGATACGAAAGGAGAAAGTTCATATCTCCGTCTGTTTTGAGATGGAAGCTTCGAATAACGTTTTGGATCAAATCTAATCAATTCTTGCAGATACTTATGAAAAACAAAGCAAACATTGGTTTGTGCATATTCGAAAACGTAAAGCAACAGAACCAGAGCTCATTCTATGAATCTTCTCATTCTACTGCTTTCTTACTCAAAATAGAGAAAATGTAAGGAGAGTTTAGATCAAAGAAAACAATAGCCTCCGGACAAATAGCTTGAAAGCCGGGATGCAAACACTTAACGGAATATCGTCAGATGGTTTGCGTACTTGGAAAAAGAATCGATAGGTGATTGATAGCCAAAAAAGGAGTTTGAGCTAACAAGAACAAGAGCTTCAAAGAAAAAATCATTGAACGAACCGTGATGTAGACGAAGAGATCGTCCACACTGTAGTGCTAAGCCGGCAACTGCTTTAGTCCTCCTCCGAAATCATCTTCTCAAGAGCTGGGGAAAGCTTCTGTCGGTCTATGCTTTCGTCAGTCTCTTCCTCTCTTATCACTCATCAACTTCACGAGATGGCCGAAAGATGAGCAACAGTAGCAGATTATTCTCACATCGTAGATACATATAGTAATAACGTTGATTTGCTTAACGGATCTATATAAGCATATGCGGTAATGATGCGAAGAAAGGGAGAAGGACGTTGAAGTACACATACGCACGCATGAAACGACTATGAGAAAAAACTGAAACAGAAGACAAATGCGTCTGTGAATTCATATAAATATTTATAGACCAAATAGGACAACGTGCATCAATCTGGTAAAATTAACAAACAGCTTTGCTAGAAGGTGGTGATGACAAAACGTCTTCGAAAGGTAGAAGGAAATGAATGTGGGTGAATCACCGGCTTTTCGTGGTCTTAGCATTCAGAACATCCCTTATATGTGTATAAAAGAATGAACACTAGATTTCAGACAACAATAATGTTCAAATACTACGAGATCAGATATTAAAGCAATTAATGCAAAGAACAACTATGGAAGTACAAAGATCAACAAGGTATGCAAAATATTAATGTAAAAGATTATGTGTCAATTGATAGGAAGAAGGATTACTCACATGAAAAAGAAAATGAAAATGATACAAACTCTTCACATGCGAATAACTTTGTTGTCTTGTCTCATATCTCCCGAAGGTCGCTTCCGGATATTTTTCGAATCCTCTGAATCTGAACTACCATTTAGGATACTTTTGCTGCTCTGGAGACTAGCGTTGACTGCAAAAACTTCATTTACTTCACAAAAATATATTCTTATACTCACGATTTTGTCTAGATTGGTCAATGTACAAGGATGTGTTTAAAGTTCCATCAAGATTTAGTAGATTCACAAGTTGATCCTGCATTAGACGAGCGTGCGAGGCCATAGAGGTGCTTAACTGGGAGTTGTTCAAAGATGCTGGCGGTTGCTGAAACATCTAATAAAGTCTTGAATTAGCTGGTCTCAGAGCTTACGGGTGATGGAGACTTCTGCTGCATCACCAGGGATCCGAACGGTAAATTATACGGAGATAATCCATTAGCCAAAGGAAATCCTGAAATCCTCGAATTAGGCAAAGCCCATACACATATACGGTGCTACGAACCTGACGCCGCGTTGACACTGCCGAGTGAATATGCAAATGGCTGGTGAGCAGGGGCTGCTTGAGCAGCATTAGCTTGTAGGGGTGCATATGCCGGAACTTGGAAAGGATTTATTGGTGGTAATCCCAAAGGCTGGTTCGCTACTAAGGGATTAACATTGAAAATTCCTGGAGGAGTGGCGGCGACCGGCGTTGTTGCAGAGAGAAGGCCTGAAGGAGAAGAGTATTGGAAGGTTCCAACCACACATAACACAAATAGTAATGGCTTATTAACGGATAGCCAAAAACGAAGGCACATATAAGGAATTAGCCATATAACCGTTCTAATCACAATCTGACCAAAAGCCATCCAAACATGGCAAAGTTCTAATTCCTAACAATTTGAAACTAAGACTAGACTTTCGAGACGGGTGAGTGAACAAACGTAGGTGAAGAACCACAACCAGAAATGCAAAAACTAAATCACAGTAAAATACGGAACATGTTGGTCAAGAAAACACTAATTTGGTTTCTTTTGAGAGTGAGAGAGAGCGTCGCTGACTACAACATGTCCAAGAGCCTTTTACCGAAAGTACAAGTTTTGTTAGCGAAAGACGAAGTAGGTCACAAAATGAAAGAAATGAGCTCGTAATGAAATTGTAAACGAAAAAAGAAAAAATAACATGCTACTCACTCTGAAGCACTAACGGATTCTGCGTAAGGAACAGATTCAACTGCTGCTGATGCAACTGATTCTGAATCAGGTTCGCTTGCAATCCACTATTGATATGAGCTTTTGTTGCAACGTGAGAAGCATTCGGTTGGGGTATATTATGTGTGTGATTTCTGCCATAGTTGCGACTCGTAATCGGCTTCGGTGGCGAAGTAGCTTTACGGACCTGAATGGAGGCGGTACGTGCACACAGGTGAAAAAGAAGTTAAACGTGTTCAAGCATCAAGTTAACGTTGTAATAACATGCTTCAAATAAGAAAAAGATAAGAATCGAAGACACCTTTGCCTTTGACAATTACCGATCGTCCTCGACCTTTATCACTGATGGAACCTTTACGCAAAAGGGAAAGGTGAGAATGACCAATGCTTATCTCATGACTGTAAATGTCTCCGAAACAAAAACATTACATGCTATTATGAACAGTAAACTTGCATAACATTGAGAAAATGACAACATGTGTTGGAAACACATGAAGGACCTACTTCTATCGTTCTTCCCAATATTTTCTTCCCGTGCAGATTCTTTCGAGCTCGCTCGCAGCTCTCAATCGAATCCATTGTAACAAAGCCGAAACCCTTCGAGCCACGTTCATTACAAACGATTAGTGCAGAGACAACAATTCCAAATCTGCAAAAATCGAATCACAAATTCAGTGGAAAGCCAAACCAACGGGCTGAAAAGCGCATGTAAATCGTGCTCCCTAAATGAGAAAGGAATGTTGCTCACATATATTCTGGAAAAGAAAGGATTACTATGCAAATATGGAAAAATAGACCTATTATTGGTGTATTGATCAGGTTCTTGCGTCTTAGGCTTAGGCGGATTAACACACATCTCACTTGAAATTAAAATGCTCCTGCCATCATTAATTTCAGGAGGAGAGACAGGGCCAATCGATGAGGGACTATCTTTACAAGAATAAAACACTTTCTCTTTATTTTCTGAACGTGGCTTATCAAGGGTAACCATCTCTGAAAAAACACGAATTATCACAAATACAGGAGCGAATGTGAAACTGCAATATGGAAAGATATTAAAGCACTGAAGCGAAATGAATAATCGTCGTCATGACAATGAACACAATGCCTAAAAGATTAAGCTTATTACGATCGTGTCCATTGGGCTCAATATAATTGAGCCTATAATAGCCAATATAATGTGAATTTAGTAACTCGAAGCGTCAATCAAAGACAAGATGAGCAAGCCAAGCATCCGGGATTCTGCCTAGCAGACGCACAGACAACGTCGCGAGCATGTCCTTATACGTCACAAGACATAGAATAAATGGAGGGAGGGGGAGGAGTCAGTATAGCCCCCGGCAGAAGCGCCAGCAGGATAGCATTGGCGCCAAAACTAAGGATTAGGTAGAGCAGAATTTAAATCTTCCTAGGCGAGTATAAACTACATCAAGTTTGACCAAAAACTTTACTTCTTATACATACATATATGGAGTACAAACGAGTGAAACAAGAACTTGTTAGATGCCAATTGGTCACATGATCAAACCTCAGAAACATGACAAGATTTATGAAAATGGAGAGCGAATTTTAAATGAGTACCGCGAAACGAGTTGAGCAGCAACTACGAAAATGATTTTTCTTGGAAAATGTGAGCAAGCGTATGAACGTGAGTGTATGGTTAGTTTTTGGCACATCTCATCAATATGATTAAGAGAATTGCCCAATACTAAAGTAGATGTATCAGATGTTTGTAAGTGAAATAATAATATGTAATATTCAAATATTAGAAATTAAAGTCTAAATTGTTGAGAGACGCAAGTCGCCACATGAAGCACCTCCGTCACTGACAGAACGCTTCAGCTTAGGCGCTCTCTCCATCTTCAAAGCCTGCACATTTTCTGGTACAACAGTCGATCTGCTGCCATCGATTTCCCGGGGAAGAGACTGCAATATGTATTTCCACTAACTATCTTCTCTGTCCTCTTTATACCTCGTCTCTCAAAGTTGGGGTAGCATTACGATCAATCATATTGCTAGTGCTAGTTGTGCCAGTGCGAGGAGTTTCCATTCCAGATTCACCCCGGAAATCTTTTGTTTCGTCCATCTGGAATATCTTCATATGAAAGGTTTTGAGAACTACTCTCGTAATACTCACTTCCTCTGTCGTTTGACGACTACTGAAAGAGGAGTCCAAAATAACCTGTTGAAGGCAAGAAAGGTCAGATTCTTCAGTGAGAGCTTCGCCTGAAGATAACAAAATTAGTTTAAAGAAAGAATTAGGACTAAAAGTTCCTTGGGTCTAGTTCACCTGAAGATTCTGCTGAACTGACAAGGGGAAAAGAACTTGTCAAATACTTGCCTGCTCCAGTAAAAGACGCTGCCAGAGCGCTACTGGTAGGAGTATTACTTTGAAGTGCAGAAAGTTGAGGCCCCATGGAAAGTCTGTTATTTAACTGTTGTCCATTGGATAATCCGTATGAGAACGTTGGAGGAGCGAAATGATTCGTAGGAGGACAGAATGTATTAGATTGACTCATTCGCAGATGCATTAATTGCTTAATATAGAAATTCAGAACAACTTTCAACTTGATCTACAAACCTGTTCTAGTTGTTGAACTTTATTAATAAGTTTTTGCTTATCTTTATTCATGGTGGTTATTTGATTAAGGAAGGCCTGAGACATATTGAATTAGACGAAAGCTTTTGAGGAAATTAGTTTACCTTCTCTGTAGCCTCTTTGGCTCGCAATAATTGCTTACACTGATCTTTATAATAAAAATGTCTTTCTTCAGAGTGTTTTAATCTGCTCTTGAAACGATTACAAGCCTCCTCCATTTGCTTAAAAAACTTGATCAAAAAACTTTCTTATCACTTGAACACACCGCTATTTTAGCACTATACTCATACTCTTCCGTGTCAGAATCTCCTATTAAGTTAGCGGGGTAATGTCGGCCATAGTTTCCGATAGGGGACGGATCTCCACTTCCATACTCTGAAGTATCTCGGACTGATCTGCAAGAAACATTATTATGATTATGATTGATCGGAATGATAAACCTGCGATATTTATCTCTAAATTCATATTTATCTCGTCTATCTCGCCTGGGATGAAGTTCTGTTTCAAATGATCTGTTTATTTCTTCGTGTCGGTAATCGTCTCGATCACGGTAGCTAAATTGGTGAGCTATGACTGTAACTTAATTGAAGAAATTTTACCCTCCAGGACAACTCTGAGGTCCTTTATTCAGTTTTGGTGCTGTGACAGTATGATAAGGAGCTGTGGGTGATAGCCCTTCGGGGCAATTGAATCTCGTGGATCTTTCGCCTCTTGATGATTGCTTGGATGATCTTGTTGAGTGACGATATGACATATCGCGGTCCTTAAATTGGAATTGAGCTTTGGAACAAGGAATAATTGACTAACCAGCTCTGTTGAGTGATCATTTTCTTTGTTGCTAGAGTTTTTTCGGAAGAATTTTAGAAATTTCGAGGTCATCACCACTGAAAATAAAGTTGTTTTAACGAAAAATAATATCAAATAGATACGACTGAACGCATGGAAAGAACATAATAAGTTTGTTGACTACAAAAATACTTGCGCAACAGTAAAGAATAGCGGGAGTACCAAGCGACCAAAGTGGACAGGTCATTAGGTAAGCTCAGTGCCGCAAAAAACAAGAGCCTACCGGTGAGAGGTCACACAGTAAGTACCCTTCCTAGCACGACAACCCATAGCTCCGTTCCCACTGGATAAGGACATTGAAGAGAGATCTCAATCATAAGATCAGAAGAGAAAAAGCATGGTAATTGATAGAGAAATTGGGGAAGATACATTGAGCTTACGTGAATTCATCAAAATCTTGACGTACATCAAATAAATTTAAACGAAAGTCAACAATGTAAGCCAACCTACGTGTTTGTTATTACATAAAAGAACGGCAAAGTGACTAAACACAAAGAATAAATCTGAAGAGATATAAAATGTTGATGTACTTAGCATTTGACCGAAGTTGCTATTTTTTATGAGCTTGATTAGAGGACACAACAGCCACGAAGAGAAATGTTTGGCTACGGTCACTCTACTGAAAGCTGTTCAACAAGCAAAAAAAGTTGAACAGCGTGGTGTAAATGATTAAAAAAATTAAATAGTTGTCCTTCAAGCTGCTATAACTTATCAAGGTCGAATGATAGAAAACTCTTTTGAAGAATATTTATGACATGCATCCATATTAGGGAGAATAAAGGAATGAAACTTACGAATGATAAAGCCAGAGAGCAATAAAGAAAAAATAAATTTAGCAGATTATTTATGAAAGAATCATGAGAAGGAAATTCGCTATGGAAGGAAGTTGGACTTACTTGAGCTGTTTCACTCTGTTTTCAAAACAAAACAACTATGGAAATTCAAATTTTCAAAACACAACCGTTCTTCTCTGCTTTACAAGTGGAAATTAAACGTATTTCTAACAAAAAAGTATTTGAATTAGCGTAAACGCTTGAAAGTACGAAAAACTGGTGGAGAGCGAGTTGGGCATATTGCTGTAAGCATCTCCTTTGATCTCACCGACAGGACGCCTCAGAATTCAAATTTGGCGCCAACGTAATAGGACCATTTTTATTAGAGAGTGTGGGATATTTAGAGAGAGCTAGGCGTGATTCTAATAAAATGAACAAGAAAGAAGCCAAATTAGGTGGAAGCATTGTAAATCGAAAAAAATTGAAATATGATGGAAACAAAATAATAAACGTCAAGAAAACTGAACATCAAAGTGAAAACTGACCTGAGACGCAAATTATCTTTATCACACATGACTTTTGGAGGAAGTCAAATGATCGATTAGGAGAGTTGTTGATCAAACTAGGAAATTATTTTTGTTTAAAGGGCTTATTGATTTGAAGGGAATTCTACACGTTCTCTAGTACCCATGGGTATACAGTTCAACTCTTTTCCCAAAAGTAATAACAGTCGTCAGACGGAAGTAGAGGTGCTAAATACTGTACACTCAACATCTAGTTCTCAGCTTTAGTTGTGAATTGTTGTCATTCATCCTTTTTATCTAAGGTGTTCGTTTTCAGATATAGAACCATGTCTTTTATCAAAAATATTTTCCAATCAAATAAGCAAAAAAGTTCCAAAGTAAGTTGTTCTGTGTGTACTTTCTGTGAGAGCAATGGTTTATAGAAATCTTCGTTGGAGTCACACATTCAGTATCCGTCTGTTTACACCTCCACTTCCGCTAATTCTAAGGTTCATCGCTCAATTCTCAAAAGTCGGAGTGTTTATGACGCGTTGGTTTTGTAACTTTTTTCTGTTTATTCGCAAGCAAATCTAGAAGTGAATTGGCAGCATCGAGGAATGCCCTTTCGCTGGCTGGCGACTCGAATTTTATGGGGCCTAGAATTATAAAAAGGTATTCCTTTGAGTTTGCCGAACATTAAACCTCCTTCAGATCCCGATCTAGAGCTCGCAGTTTGGTATCCAGTGATTCATCAGAGGTCGATAATTTGAATTGTCAGGACAGAATGGTTGTATGTTTATGTATATTTGACCTTTTTCAATCTACATAGGTTCCATTTGTAGACGTTGGAGTATGAAAACAAAAAATTACTTCTCAAATTAGATCGTGTGGAAGCTAAATGCGACTATTTATCGGATGCTAAGAGGCAGATTGAAAAGGTTGCGTTCAGTGACTTCAATTAATCGCCGCAATCTCATTTCCAGGCATTTCTTCGTGAAATTAACGATGTCAAAGAGCATAATAGCATTCTGAGAACTGAAAAAATAGCCTTGGAGCAGATGGTAATGGCCTTGGAAACGGTGAACCACCCTATCTACAAGTTTTCACTTTGGTTTTTTTTCAGAGACTGGATGAGTTACTGCAAATCTCTGCTCGTAGAGCCGATATGTCAGCCCTTTCCAGAGGTATTTTAAGCTGAAATAATTTGTTTTTACCGTTTAAATTCCAGCGGAAACTCGTTCAGAAGTTACTATGCCTGGTATGGATGATTAAGAAGTGTTTTTCAACTTTGTTTAGCTTTTTTTCCTTTTTTCATAACATTTATGGCTGAGCCATACTATTGACGGGTATCCTATAATCTATTCTCATTAGTTTACTAGAATCTCTGCTTTTAATAATTCATTTGTCATCATAGATATTCTCCTGCTTCTGGTTCTGCGAATCCCTTCTAATTAACCCTTCGGTATTTGCCCTTGTGTTTTGTATGTGCTTCTAACTCGATCAATCCTAATTAGTACGAGCTGGTATCTCTGTGAACATTGTCAGAACAACTCTTTGTATTTCCTGAGCTGCGTCTTTCGTCTTGCCATATAAAGGCAGATAATAATATTGGTATGTGTATATTCGTGACAATTTATAAATATCATAGATTGTTCTTTGAAATTAATCTTCTGCTGAAACTTCTTTCTTCAGAAAAAAATGCTAGAGGCGGGTCTGAGCTTTTTTGAAATATGAGAGCTACCACCAACTTCATAATCCTTATAAAGCGTACGAGGTTCTGCTACGACCGAAAGTTTCAATGCAAACAGCCGAATAGTGCTTGTTTCTTGATGTTTGTCTCTTTCTTTGTCAGTAAATCTGAAAGCGTTAATTCGATGATTTCTGGGAATCTGCAGCCTCTTTTGGAAGTATAATGGTGAGTCAGATTCAGAAATCACTTTCTTTTATTACTATTTTAGAAGAATACACCCCCCGTTTGTCCTGAAACAGTATTTTGCGAGAATAATAAATTTCAATAATATATCCTTTCAAAACGAATTCTCATAGAACATTGACCCAGCCCACCACGAACAGCAACACGACCACTACAGCCACCAACAGAGCTTAAAGACTTCAGCTCCGTTCATCTATTCCATGGCAAAGTTCAATCGCTATATGACAGAAGCAAACTCTTTACTTTTCCGCTTTTCTCAGACTTTCAAAACACTGATCTCCTCCGTTTGAATTACAAACTATAGTTAGGCTTTCACATTTCGGCAGTACAGCATCCGGCTCTTTACGAGCACAGCTTTTTGTATTCTAATTTTATTCATTTTTTCCTCCATATGAGAGCACGCCACTTTCTTTTCTATAACCTTTCATGCCTTTCATGTTCAATTAAGAGTCTCAGAATCTTTGTTACTTCGAGCACTAATACTTTTCCTTTTCATAATTGCCATTGAAATTTACCACGCAAAAATCAGCAGAGCTAGTTTAAAGTTTTCCATAATGCTTCCAGCTATCTTCTTTGAAATTTGGCAAAGCCTTCGAACTCAGTCTTTGTGCTCATGCCTTCAAAGTTTTTTTCATAATCCATCAATTTAGTCTAATATTACATCTTACTTTTTAATTATTCACAACATGGCAATGTCGCGTGGAGAGAGAAGGGAGAAGACGATATGAAACATTTTTTCCAAGATTTTGACATCATACTAGTCAGCGTCATAGTTCTCACTTTAGGGACTTTATGAACTGACGTTAGCAATCATTTTAATTTCGAACACTGATGTGTCAAGAGTGAGGGACCCGGGCTCCTAAAAAACACCAGGAGCGTAGGCGATAGCATTCCGACAACATTGGAGTTCTTGAAATGATTGATGAGATGACGTGCTATGAAGATTATTGTAAGATATTTGAAAATATATCCAAATACATATCGTCAAATTAGGACAATAGCTTATGCATAGTTCAGTTTGAGTGGGAGAATAACTCAATGAAATGCTAGCTCTATTCCTGCTAAGAATATATAAACACGATTCTACAAATAACTTTGTAATCAAACTCCTTCGTAAGCCTATCTCCCATTAATGCCTAACATGATGGTGTATGGCCGTTCCACCTATGGCGAAACCGAAAAACATCGTAGTTGATGACTGTTCGATTTTGAAAGACCCTGTTCTCCTATTCCTGCTCGCATCTCTCATACTCGGATGAACTCTTAATAATGCATGAGAATTAAAAAAAACAAAGAAGTTATCACGCTTTGCGGTTTCCAACAAGAAAATGTTTCCGAATTAATGAATAGATCGCTGAAATCATTTTACGTCACATTATTGCTTGTCGTACTCTATTTCGTCCTCAGTTGATAAACCGTGAAACACTAAATTTCATCATCAGATTGAATCATGACTTGGATGCTTCAACATCTCCCTCTGATTGGACTATTATGCGTGCTTTGTGTTCATTGCACTCCAATGTACTCACGCGAGCCGATTTTTCAAAATGAACTGGCACCTTCGCTCGTTTTGGACCGTATAAATGATTTGAGAGATTCTATTGAAAAGCTGCAACAAATGAATAGCCGAGTCCGCTGCCAAATAAAAGGTAAGAAAGTATGCTGAGCTAATAATCATGACCAAATTACCGCACATCATTAAGCCATACCATTTACGGCCTTGAATATCTTATCAATTGATTATCTCATTGTCTATTTTCAGAGCTGGAAAATGCTGGAGTACGTGCAAAACGTGATGTGGGACCAGCGCAACGGCTAAACGACATTATTGACGTCTTGCGATTCTCCCATATGCCTGATAAGAACGCTGATTGCTAATCGGTTGACAAGAAGGACAAAAAATGAGAATAGGAGACCGAGATGCCGATTAAATGAAGATATAAGAACAAAAAAACTGTAGTCAAGACGCCCAAGCTTATAGTTGCTATGCAATTAATATAATTATAACCTGAAGAATTGGCACGAAATAAACTGTTAAATTGACCTGATTTGGATTTGTTTAACTGTAGTCAATTGGGTTTGTTCGGAGAAGAGAGAAAATAGAAATTGCAATTGCAATGTTTCCAGCTTTCGCAATAAGAACAACCGATCTTCGCAACCGAACAAATCAAAATAAACATCACGTGTAATGTTTTCAAACAGCGATTGTAGTGCACACGTATATGCTAATGAGCCAGTTTCCAACATACGTGGCATTCTCTGAAAAATAGAAATTTCACAATAAATAATATAAAGCACATTCAAAATATCTGCTGATATATCCCTCCTTTCGCGTTGTATAAATGACACGTGTTCAGTTAGTATGGTTAATTTCTTTTATTTTTAGTTACACAACTTCTTTCTTCATCGAAGATATCTCCATCTCAGCTGATTCACTTACTTCATCTTCTCCTTCTCAATGTAAAAGTATCTTCATTGTACTTGCCAATAAAATAAAAAGGCAGTCGGGTTGTAAAGTTTCTCTTTGTTCATCATCAACCAACACATGATAAAAGAAAAGAAACCGTATGGCGAAGAAGACGAACAGAACGAACTTAAGTAAATGCAGATAATCTGTTGTCTACAATGGCTCTCATGACAGATCTATCTGTCTCAGTTTTGAAACAAGTTCTGAAATTGGTCATATCTGGACACGGAGATAAATAACATATTCGTCGCCATCCCCTCCCCCTACACAGACATGAGGCTTGCCCAAGAATAGATATTTATATATATATATATATATATATATGAGTATATATATATATATATAATGACAAGTGAGCCATTCGTTATCAACTATACGACGACGTATTGCGGACTGGAATGGACGTCCAAAATTGCGTATTTTTATTCCAATTACCTTTAATGCTTTAATTAATTAATTAAATTGGAGTTGAAAAGCACATTAATACCTTTTCTTTGTCTTAATTATTAGGAGACTGATTGCTTTTTCACATGACTTCTTATGAACATGAAAGTTTCGTATTTGTGCAATCAATATGATTTGCCCTGTGGTTAACAACATGTTCACAAACTAAATATGGGGAGCTCAGTCTTCTCCGGCCTGCCCAAAAACATAATATGCCATTCATCATTATGCAACTCATTTATTACGTTATGTTTGTAACTTACTAGCCATTTAATTATATCTGGATTATTTGCCTTCTTTCGCAAAGCATATGTGTCTGCGCTTGTAAACCGTTTATCTTTAATAACACAATTCCAACATCACCCGCTTACATTAGAACTAACAGCATCCCTTGCAGAGATTTGTGACCTATTCATTTCCTTTTCATCTCTTTGCTGCCTCTCGGATTTCATTCCTTTCACTAGTATATCATTTTGTGAGCTAGTTCCTATCATGAAACATGGATATGTGTCTGCTATCTGCCCATTGGTCATGAGAGAATACGGTCCAGCCTTGAACTTACCTATTCTCGATCATCCCCCCCCCCCACAAAAGACTATTTTTCTATCAGATATGGAAATCTCCGTCTGACTATTTCTACTGGTCGGCATAATTTTCTGAAACATTTCCTATAAATTTGAGGTCTTATGCAGCGCAGTTTTACGCTGATGTTTCGAATGATCTGTCGATCTTTAGCGATTGATAGATAACATTTAGAAGTTTTCTCTTCGTTTTTCTGCTCCAGACTATTAAATGGTCTAAGGACTTCTGATCAAATAAGTCTTCGTTTCCGCTCATTTCTCCTTTTAAGAATGGAAGATCGTGATTAGCAGGACGACTGGTTCAGTTTCAGTCGCAACTAGCATTCATTGACAAACACAATAATCATCATCTCATTTTTCAAACTTTTTCTCACCTTGAGAGACGGTCTTTCCTGTTTTTTTCAGTATTGTCAATCTTACCCACGCTCTGAACTCTCTCATTTTTTGATTCCCTTCACCTTCTACCTATCAAAAGCGTTATTCTTTTCGAAGTAGTACTCTCTTCCCGCGTCAAATATGCTAATGACTTTCACATTTGCATACTTCGTGTAATGCATTGTCTGTGTATGAATGTATATATGTTTGAATATTAGATTAAGTACAGTCTCTGCTACTTTAATTCTCTTTGTATTCCAGATTCCTAATCAAGTTCTTTCCATAAATTAGCCCGACACTTTCCCGTTCCGAAAAAACCAATTTCCTGCCATTTTCCTGTGAGACTTATCCGCGAGCTTATTATCCCTAATTGTGCATGGAAAACGCTTCATAAATTAGAAACAGGTGCTTAAATATAACTGAGTGTGGCAAAAAGAGATTTCTTTCTTTCATCTTTGTCTTTCTCTCATTCTCTCGTCTGTCTACTCATTATATATCCATTTATCTTTTCTCCTTCATAGCTGACATGCAGCGATTTTTGTTTGAAATTCGCTGGCTGAGAGGACGTACTAGAAGTAACACATTCGCAACTGCTGCTCAAGACCCTTTATCAAAGATCGAATAGATTTTGTTATTTCAATTAAGTAACTCATTACCTCCAATATCGTATTTGTAGTCATGCACAGACCAACCACAATCAATCAACGAACACAAACACCAGTTGGTTTTTCCATAATCCCAGGCTTTACCTTCGAATTCCTGAAGTTTTGCTTAACTTTAGGCTCGTTTGTCGTATTTGTTCTTTGTCTTGCGGCACGGCAAGTCATTCTCTCTTCCTATCTTTCATCACATTTCAATACATCATGGGGCGTGTCCAGCATACTATTAGTGCTTTATTTGAGTAGACCTGGAAGTGAGGAGGTCTATCCTTAATTTGTTTCTTTTATTTTTAATTCTCAGCGGTTGCTTACTGGTTGTTTGCATTCCATCTGTTTTCTCTTAGATCTATTTTTGATATCTTTTATCAAATATCTATCACTGTCTATCATAGATAGTTTATATTTACAGACTGACGAGCATATCCTTATCATTAGTTAAATGTAGATTACTTCAAGACGGGTTTCACTTTGATTCATTCTTCTGTGAGTTATTTGCTTATTTCATCATAATCCTTTCTGTTTTTTGTGGTTCAGAGTGACATATCATTCGTGTTTTTTTAAATTTATCCTTCCTCATCTCATCATTATGCAGTATTTGGACGATATCATTGAGTGTAAGTTCCCATCAACCTATTCAATCTATCAACATGTTCCAACTTGCAGTAATTGAAGACTTACCATGCGAAGTTGAACGGAGGTTCGAACAAATTCGACGCTGGGATACTGAAGTTGAAAGTCAGTTTTTTTATTTGTTAAACACTTTTTGCTGACGTGACACCTCCTCATCTATAGTGTTAAGTATCGCTTTGTTCGTTAAGCATCAGTTGAACACTCCAATTTTTAAGAACCAACTGTTTTCAGAGGAACACCTTTTTTTTAAAAATATTCATTTTTGTAGAGCTCAGAGTAGCAGCGAGCGAATTACAGAGCAGAGTATTTGAAGATCAGAAGAACGTCGATAATGAGGAAAAGCCAAGCTTGTGTTATGAGTTAGCTGAGGTAGACAACCACATGATCCAAATAAACAAACTATGCTTTCAAGATTCATCGTTTAGTTCGAGATATCACAGAGAGAAAGCTGGATTTAGCCGCTCGTACTGAGCGGTTAATGGCTGCTATCGCTGATAAGGTAACAAAAACATTCTGGGTTTTTTCTTCATCGCCCTTTGTTTAGGTACAAGAAAGTGCTTATCACTGTAAAATCGAACTGGAAGTTGACAATCCCGGTTGTACCGAACTCATCGAGCAAAGTATTGTTTTTTGAACAATTTTTTTTCAATTGTTTGCTCTTCAGACTTCTGTCAGTCCTTGGGCTTGAGACCCAGTTCAACTCATATCACCGATTGTTCGATGGAATTCGAACCATTGGATAGAATGGGTGGATTATCAGGAGATTTGCATGTTCAGAGTCGCGACGTTCTGAGTAAGTGCTACAGTTGGTTTCTTTATTGTGTGATGAGAATTGAGAGTTTCTTTCTTATGACTTCCACGCTGAGAAGGTATAAACGGGTTTTTCTCAGTTTTCTTAGTTCTTGGTCACACAGATGTTTTGGTTGTTCATCTCTGTCTTCTCTGTAGATTCATTCCACGCCTCTCCTCTTTCTCTTACTCTCTCCTTTTCACACGTATACTTAACTTGCTGTTTTGCAACAGAACGTATTCGTTGCCCGTTTTGTTTCGATTGTCATCGATGGGTGAGATTTGACTTGTGACTCCCCTTTTTACATGTGAAAGAGAGGCGAAATCTGTGAATTATTCATCGTTTTACTCATGATATAAATGAAGACAATGAATCCTAGGTGTAAGTACGGATGTACTATCCACCGATATTAGACAGGTCCTTGGTTTTAAAAAATCAAGGACTCAAGTTCAACGATTGGTATTAATGAGGGACTTAAATGATATCATTGCAGAAGAGCGGACTAACAAAGGAAAAGGTGATCAAAATGTCGTCCCAACTTCGACTTCTGGCTCCAACTTTGGTAAAAAATACAAAAAACGGAAAGATCCTCACAATCCTGCTCCCATGACTGCATACATGCGCAAAAAAATTGAGAAAAATCGTGAAAAACAAAAAGTTCAAGAAACGCAAGCACGAAGAGAACAGGAGAGGAAGAGAGACAATTCTGTTTCTGTTCCTCAGCTTCGTAAGTATTCTTTGTGAGGGACTGTCAACTGATTTCAAAAATTGCAGCTCAACCTCCTTCACGAGCTGAGTCTTCGATGGACTGTGCAACTGCACCCAGCTGCGACATAGACGACGACCTCGCCTGGTCCGGAGGTCTGCCAGGTTCGGGAATGAAGCAAAAGATTCTTCATAATTCTTTTAGATATTCTAGGTTCGGACGATGACTTCGATCCAAATGAAGTTTTGGATTTGTTCCCTATTGTACTACCATCTCCTCCCCGCGAGTTGATGGAATCACTGAAGGAGGATTTTGCTTTTGACGAAGAGATGAACTTGAGTTCTCCCAGCTCACCCTCTTCGTCGAGACCATCAAGTTCTTTAGTCCCGTCCTCTGTGAAATACAAAGAAGAGCGAATGCGACATGACTCTGTAAGCGTTTTCATCAGCTTTCTTATATCGTTAACTATGTTTCAAACTAGATTTTATAGGGATCCCAACTGGGAGATTATGGTTCAGACAAAAAAAGAAAAAACATAATGTTCAGTAGTGTTAGTGATACCAGTATGCATGGCAGACCTCGAAAGTAAGTATTGATTTGCCATTCCTTATTGGGTTTTTCTACGTAGGCTGACTGATCGAGCCGTAGAGCTACTTCAGTTAGAAAGAGAAAAACTCAGAAAAAAGGAAGATGATGAGGATAAGTGGTGCATATGTGGTGATGTATGTACCTTTTGGTTGCAAACGATTTAATTTCCGTTTTCTTGCAGATATCAAGTGGCGAAATGATCCAATGCGACGGACCTGAGGTAACTCTGAGGAGACCGATAGTTGACACAAGATCGTTCTTTTCAGTGTGCAATCAGTTGGTTCCATTTCGATTGCATGGGTCTAACCTGTGCACCTGCAGGAGCCTGGTTTTGCCAAACGTGCGCCGAAGGAATGAGCAGGCCAAAGCCTTTTTCGAATTAATCTTAGCCATTATTTGATTGTGTGTTATGTGTTATATCCGGGTCGTTCACTGGGTTCTCCACCTTATAGCTCTTTCAATTCTTGTTTATTCCGCACGTTGCTAAGGTTGAATCAGATTAAAAGGCCTTCAGCAGGTATAAACGGAAAATCCACGAAATCTTTTGATTATTTTGATGCGTGTTAAGCCTAGATCTCATTGTATTATTGTAAGATTTACGTCATTTGGAGTTTTTTTTTCGATTTACGAGAATATAGTTGAATATGATTATGTTTGTAATAATTCTTATAAAATTCATGTTTATGAACTTCTGTCTCTCTCCTCTCTGTCTCTCTCTATCTTTCTCTCTCTTTTGCTCTCGTGTAGTCTGTGTAATAATTGGATTCTTTCTACTCAAATCTACCATCTCAGTTTAGGAGTTTACATTACAGGGCCCATCTCCTTAGTGTTTCCACTTGCTTTACCTATTTTAACCCTATTTTAGCTTAGAACATTCCTGATTCGTGTTCATTCTATCCACGATTGTTTTTTATCCTCTTCTTTCTCCTTCATGATTTTTCATGAACTGCAGTCTGTTGGCAGTCTTATCTCGGAGAACTTTCTTCATGTGCATGTCCTCCTTTTTTTTTGTTTCAAAATTATTATAAAGTTTCTATTGGAAGTACACGGTTGTGTTTGATCAAAGAATGTATATTATCAGTAGCAACACCACCACCAGCATAACGAATGCTTTGAACTTTGTTTGTACTAACGAACGCTCGAGAATCTCAGCAGCCTGTCTCAGTGCCAATTTCAAAACAGAAAGGAGGAAATGTCAAAAACAAACGGCAACGTTCCTCTTATCACATCTAATAAATAGAACTAGAGTTATATTGACGCGTATTCATAAATATTCTCAGATTAAATACAAAGAAAAAGGATTTTGTGAAGTATTTCGCTTAGCATATAGGGAAAGATGGCGAAAGAGAGGAGTGGAAGAGATTGTCAGAGAAGACAGCGAGAGGCGACAGAGAGTAGGTCAGAGACGTAGAGTATATTGGTTCGCCAGAGAAGCAGACTCGGCTATGCCTCCCGGTCAGATGATGACATTAGCCCAACTTATGGTTTCAGGTTGCGATATTACTCTGTAAATTTTAAAATAACTGATCTATTAGTCGTAAATAGCCATAAGAACCCCAAGCTTCTTTCAACAGGATACGTTCGCGTCTCGCCCAACGCTCCCTAAAGTCGTTCTAAACAAAAGTTTGGAACGGAGTTGACTTTAATCGTTTACCATATACAAAACAATTTATATTCCAAATGTATGTGATGCTCCTCTAATGATAAATGAGACAACTTCTATACTAATTCAAATAGATAGTTGTTCATATTTATGGGGGTTGAGCCTTTATTGATTGCCACTTTTCACAATTTTATCATTATTTTCTCTGTTCTTTCCCCTCTCTCAGTCTTTTTCTATCTCTCAAACCTCTGGTAATATTAACAAATAAGGTTTTGCTAAGAGGAAGTATCTTATGATTGTCTGATGTTCATAAACTTTATTAATCCTGCTCTGCTCCGCCAATCACTCGAGCCTTTCGTCTTTCGTACTCCATTCTGACTCTGTAGCCATCATTCCAATTTCTATCGTCTGTGCTTTAATTTCGCTTGCTTCCCTCTCTTCACCCACTACCTTTCAGTTAAAATGGAAGATTTATGCAAACAATACAATTTAACAGATTCTGAGATCGGAACGCTTAAGCAATTCGAGGTTACTCACTACTCTTACTAGTTCACACTTAGTATTCTTCCAGGAAATAACAAATTCAGAAGATCATGAAGTCAACATAGGTACTCTGAAGTCCTTACAATGGAATTTGGAAAGAGCTATTGAAACTCATCTATGTGGCGAACCAAAAGACGATGTCCCTATGGAGCAAGATGATGTATTGAAATTTGAACTTGAGCCTTCTCTAATTGTCCTTCTTTATAGAATGATGATATACAGATTTTAGGATCAAATAATGTTTCTCATGACGATAGTACCAATTTTCAAATGTCCAGGTACGCTTTTTGAAAGTATGGTAGGCATCAATGCTTAGTTTCAGGAGACCATTGAGAAGCAATTACGCGACTAGATCAAGTAAGCTCACATCGTCGTGTTGTCTCATAGTAAATCACTCTTTTTATAGATACACGTGAACGTGAACAAGCTCTCCGTCGTGCTCATGCTGAATATCTTTCACAATCGGACGATAATGAAATCTTCGGGAACTCTGATGACGACTTCACTGTGGATTCTGATGATTTAGAAAGCGCGAGCAGCGTAAGTTTAATTCTTTTCATTGTTTTGTTATGATGCGGTCGTTTCAGTTGAATAGGGTTCCTCTCATTCCAACCGAAGTTGACTCTGTGATTGAAGCTGTTCAAAACTTTGTAACTGTTTTTAGGGCAAGGTATGATAAACTCTCATTACTGAAAGTAAATATGTAATTTTGCAGATATGTAGATTCTACTCCCAGAACTATGCCTAATTTCTTCCAAGGCTCTTTACCAGATGCTATTCGTGAAGCTTTTGAGAGTCCATTGAAGTAAGCTAAGCTTCAGTTCCTCTGATTTCACAAACTCCTTTCTAGACCCATCGAGGAACGTCGCCCTCTGGCCATTTACGTCCACAACGATAAATCAGTGTGCGCAAATATATTCGCAACGGAGGTAGTATAGTGTTTATGACGAGTTGTTCAGAGATTTACTTAAGGTCTTGTGTAATTCACAAGTATCTGCGCTGCTGAAGCATCAATACATTGTATGGCCATGGGATATTACTTTTCCGTTAGTACTTCTCATTTTCTCGTTATCTTCCATAATATTGTAGTGAGAACGAAAAGAAGCTACGAGATTGGCTATCACTAGTCCAAATGGATGAATTGAGTATGTCTTTGGATTACAACTGTCGTTTCGAAAATAAACTTCCTGTGCTTGCATTGATAACACGTGAAAAAGGAAGTTTTAAAGCAGTTGATCTTTGCTACGGTTTGTTTTTGTTTATTCTTTCTTCGTTATCTATGTCATGACTAAGTTAAATAATTATCTTATAGGAGCGGACACCCTCGAAGTTGTGATGAATAAACTGATGACAGGCGTTGAGGCCTATACCGATATTCGGTTAACTGAAGTAAAGGAGCATAAGGGAAGAGTGGAACGAGAGCAGATTCGTTTGGAACAAGCTCAAGAGTATGAAGCATCATTGGCAGCTGATAAAGCTCGTATGGAAGCTAAAATGAAAGAGATCGAAGAGCAGCGACTGGAAGAAGAACGAAAGCTCAAAGCAGAGGAGGATGAAAAGATACAGTACGCTACGTTTCTCTCAACCTCCACTAATAATGTTTTTCAGCCGTGCTCAATTAGCAAGTGAACTTCCTGACGAACCTGCAGAGAACGAAGCAGGAGCTATAGTTATCAAATTCAGGCTTCCTAACGACGAGCAGGTTTCAATAGAATTGTCATTGCAATCTAATGAGCTAATTTCCAGCTTGTCCGTCGTTTCCGGAAATCGGAATCCTTATCAATTTTATTGAAATATCTGAGTGCTCAGGGATATCATAGTAAAGAGTATAGATTTATGAACTCTGATTTTCCTAAGAAAGATGTAAGTCGTTAGCAAGTAGGGTTTGATTTTTATTTCTACATGTTGAAGGTAGCTAACTGGGATGGAAGTAAAACGTTTGAAGAACTCAAATGGCCGGTTCGCGAACAAATTTTTGTAGAAGAAGTTTGATATAAATACGGGTTCCCGATGTTCCTGATAACCTCTTTCATACAAATCTCAGTATACGCAGGTACTATATCCATGTCGCTTCTATTGCGTTTGGAACCTATGGAAAGTTCTGTTTCTTATAATTGAAAATTATTTGATTGAACCAATGTGAATGAGTTCTGACAATTTATTACAAATGAAAAACAACAAATTATGAAAAACATCAAGTAGTTTCAACAACAATGCTTTCAATCCTTCTCCGCAACATCGTATCCACCTATGCTTCCATCCGTCTTCATAGTTTACATTCTTTGACTTTCAAAGTTTCTCGACATTCTGATCCAGTTCAGAGTTTAGCTTTGCTCAGATATTCTCGAACATATAGTTACTATCGATAAGTTCTTGTTATCTGACTCAAGCTCTCATTTTGTGACTATGAAAGGGGCCAGCGATATTGTGAAGGTTAATAGGAGAAGCTTACGAGATATTATGTGCATTGTTCAAATGCCATTGTGAATTTTCCGTGTATATCATGTTTTCACATCATCATTTACCATATTCGAACATCAACAGAGTCATGCCTCTTGTATAAATGCTATTCGGGTTACTTTGATAAACGTGATTCGCTGGCAGTTCCCGAAGAGTCAAAAACTGTCCGAGAAGATTTCCTGACCTGTTTCTTACAATAATCTTGGCTGTCTTATTCTCATTTCTCTCAAGCATCGGAAGTTCTGTGTTCATATTAAACCTTGGTGTTTTCTATATAACTAAGTCTATATTTTGCTTATTAGCTGAAAATTCAAGTTGATATTACAAATACATGACTAGCCTTTCTATTCGAAAATCTATTTGATAGTAGTTTCTTCACATTTATTTATTGTGATCCTGGCACTTAATTAAATTGTTATGTATTGCCTCAGATCTTATTGTGTCGCCCATGTTCATGAATCATCTCGATCCATCTTCTCATCAGTTTCATATCATTTATTATCGTATAGCGTTTAAGTAATTTTTTGTGCATGAAGTATCTAACATTGTATCAAGTTTGAACTGATATCAACAAACTCGTATACACCCAGCCTTTCTACTTGCTAGGCGTCTTCAGTTTGAACGAGAGCTTTCCGACCTTAGTTAGTGCTCCATTAGTGTTAAGGTGCAAGTACTGGTCTTTGATGATATAAGTGCGAGGCCCCTTCCATCCCTGAACAGATTATAATTTCGACCTGAACATTGTACTAACATCAAATTTCATGGGTGGAGATGAGGGTCCGTTATACCAGATGCTACAAGCAGCGGAAATAGTGGAATCACGGTCTTTGAAAAACTGAATAGTATTATGGGTTTGTCAGACTTACCAAGATCGAAATCATATTTTCCTCCTCTACCGTTAACCATTACTCGGCCGAAGCAACGTGCGGAATCACAACATTCAACTTGGTAGCCTTGAGATTCTTCGTTGATGATCTAAACATTTTCAAAAAACTGAAAAATGAACCATAGGTGTTTTACCTCAATGCGATCAGCAGCAACGTACAAAACGCCGAAAGAAGCCAATAAGAATAGAGGTGAGGTTGGCAACCACATCGTTGGGATAGTTGGATGATCAACTAAAACTGATGAAATCGAGGATTGTTTGAGAACTTTTTATTGCTTTCGTGAAGTGTAATATCCTGAAAGATGTAATGATCATTGTGCTCAAGACAAAGCAACTTATCACAACTGGTTCGTAATGATCTTCATTTCGAAGTATAATCATTCCGAGAGCGGTTGCATTTCCATGAAACTTTATTGAAATCGAATTTTACAGAAACAATGGTTATGAATCTTCCCTGATTAATAGTTAACAAAAGTAAAGGTTAGTGAGTTATTAATTTTCCGAAAACTGTCTTTAAAAGCTAGGTAAATGAGAAATTAAACGACCAGCGATCTCTCAACTCAATCAACTCGACAATAGCTCACAATTGAAGATGAGATGCATATGAGATACAAAAGTGCAATATTAAAACAATTGACACGAATCTATGAGTGTAACCGTACAGTAAAAAGTATGAAACAATGTACAATATGAACAAAACAACGATGAGTTTGTGAAAATTGAATTGGGTAAAACAATGCCTAAGCGGTAACAATAGTTAGAATAAAGCTGGTTCAGGTAGTTTGGATAACAGGCTATTAATATCAAGACGGGAAGAACAATCGGGGCAGTACCATTTACCTTTGGGGATACTCTCAACACCTATACAGCCATAATGGAACCATTGATATCGGCACTTCAAAAACAAAATTAGTTTTCTTAGTTCGACTAGCTATCAATGATACCTGTTTGTTATCACAGGCTACCATTTGGCCGTAGCTTGGTGAACCGCAGAAACACCAAGATCTACAATTATCATCAGAATCAGAGTTTTCTGATAACAACATTGTGAATCTCATTGACATGATATCAAACCTTCAAGATCACCGTCAAGCTCAACTTGATGGGAATTAGAATGGTGTCTGCGTTGCCTTTGGACGGCCTCTGTGAACATTTCCTGTACACGAGAAGTCAATCTGTGACGAATGAGTTTACTAAACGAATCATGGTTGAAAACTCACTTCCGAGGCCTTCCATGTCGACTTTCCGCACCGACAAATGAGAGAGCAGGAGTGGAGAGTCCAAAAGAAGTCTTAAAGATAATTGTAACTTAAATATGGATAATAAGGAGAACTCACCCCAAGGAATGAACTGTTTGGTGAATGATCATCCGCAGCAACAGAACCAGACCAACCTATAAATGCTCATATAGAAAGAAGATTGCTGTGTTTATGTTACTCTTTTCGGAAACTGCTGGTGACATCCCCCCGAGCCCAGTTAGAGATGATGAAACGGATGCTGAATTTTTCATCGAATGGCTAATTGATGGACGTTTCTATAATCGAATAATATAATAAGAATGATTAACAGAACAAATTACTTTCGGCTGATGATCGTCTCTGTCCTTTTTCATTCTGTTAGAGATTGTATGAGAGTTATTATGATGAGATAGTTGAAGAGGGAATAGCTTTAAAAAAGAAAATTTCAAAAATAATGATCGTAATCAAACTTACATCATCATCGACCAACCCTAAGTCTGATTGAACAGCAGATGACAAAAGAAAATCTTCACTCGGCATTCTAAGAGTAAAGAATTGAAAAAGCAAAATAGAGATAGCATACTTTCTCGGCTTAGATATCATATCTTGATAAAGCTGAGAAGTTCCATTCTGAGCGTTACTGTTATGCTTCCTTTTTCTCTCTTTCCTCATAGAGATCACTGACTGTACATATGTAGAGAAGCCTGTAAAAGACTGAATAATCTAAAAAAATGTAAGGAAAATCGTACGGGTTTCAATATTCTCAGTGACCCCTGGATTATCGGCCTCAAGTTCATATTTAAAATGAGTTTTCTCTTTTTCCAAGTGTTGAACATATCTATGAGTAGTCACGTGAGAAAGGTTCGTGCAAAACGTCACTTACTTTTCAACCAATTCCTGCATCCTTTCCGCAATAGCCACTTTGTCTTCAGCTAGAGTTCTAAGACGCTGGTATTCCTTAAAATTTCTAAAATTAGCAACTCATTAGAAAGTATGGCTCACAGTTTTCAGTTGTTGGTATCTTTCTTGTTTTTCAGTTTCACTCATCTTCTCAGCTTCATTGAAGTACTCAAGTATTGCTTGATCATTTCGTTCCAAGCCAGCTGAACAACCGTTAAGATCAGCTAGTTAATGATAACCTTACTTTGTACAACTTCATCGAGATGACGGAGTTCAGCACATCTTTCTTTCAACTCACTAGGGAGTTCATCCAACACTGTAATTATTTATTAAATAAAAATAACGAATGAGAAACACTCACTTTCCAGAAAATCATCCAAAAACAGCATCGTCGGTTCAAAACCTACAAATAGAGCAAAATATGAGATAATGTACAATGGAAAGACTGATAAGGTTTGGGTAAGAACCAGGGTGTTTCAACAAAATTAACAAGAATTCTAAAATTTATCCGTAAAGAAGTACATTTACATCCTATCAACTAAACAGGAAACAATCTATTCTTCAAGTTCAAAGGAATAGTTAACGACAGGATATTTACGAGCGTCGTCAAAAGGATAAGCCCTGTAGAAGTCATATGGATATTGTTTGGGCATCTAAAAATCAGAGCATAACTACTTGTTTTCAAACATTCAACATACCACAGGGTTTCTCCATCGGAGAGCGTTGGGGTGGTCATTACAGAAATACCAGGCTAAAAGAGCCATGGGAACTAATACGCGGAGGCAAAGAACAATAGAGCCCCATCTAAATACTTCTGATTGCATGGGGAAAACCTAATGATAACTTACGTGGTGTAATCTTCAGCTTCTAATCCAGTGAATGTCAAACGATCTCCTCTGTAACGCATCATATCAATTCCAACCTAATATGCTTTCGATTTATAATTTAAAACGTTTGTACTAAGGACCATTTCTCCCCAGTTTCTTCTGTTTTGCGAATCTGTCCAGTTCTCATAGGGATCTTTGTGATCATAGGTAACAATACCAAGATCAGGATAGTCTCCAGCGTATCTAATGACATCATTCTTGTCCATTGGCTTGTAATCCTCTGGACGAAGACCATATCTGCAAAACACTGAGATGCAAGGCAAGACATGATCAACTGACTTCATAGCAGCAGCTTTACGTTCGGCATCTGTTACTGGCAATGCTCCCGGTTTGTGATCTCTTGGATACCATCCTTCGAACGATAATGGACCTCTATCTTAATTCAGACATAATGTTTAAATATAATAAAAAACTGAGTAAAAAACAAAATGAAAAATATTAATATTGAAACAACCAAAATAAACTTACTGGATAGTATTCGAGAAGAATGCACGTAACGACGCGCAACTGCTCTCAAATTTGAGGATAGCATTTTTATCCTTAAATTAATAATTATAGTGCTATGAATAAACAATCTTTATGAAAAAAATTCTTTGAAAATGCATTTTAAGTTTGACACCAAACTCAATACTGCATTGTGTGCAGGGAGTATTGTAAACAGCGTGCAGAACATGGAGTTAGTCGCAGGCGCAATCCAGACAATGTGATTGAGGGCTTGTTATGTTATGTAAAAATCGCGTTCAATTCAGGAAAATTTTTTGACTTCATTTTCTCAGATTCATTCACAATTGTAAGATGTCTGATGCGTGTAATGATATGCTATTTCCCCTCATTTAAAGATCTGTATTTTCAAAAGAATAGTTCTCGTTCATTAGCATACGTGGCGAAACCGTGAATGCTATCGCGTTGTGAAAGCCGACATTAGTTCCTTCATTATTGTATAGAACGCTTGCATTCCTTTCATTCAATTTTTTGTAGTACCTGCTGAATGCCCTGTTTAATTGAAGCTGTTTCTAAGTTGGTTTTTTGAAAAACAGAACCATTCCGAGTATTAACAGCTCTGGATTATTGAATGTGTAACTCAATTGTTTTTCGAATTTTTTAATTCCCTGTTCAAGTTTGCTATACGTTGATTGAGAAATGTATGAAGGATATTGGTTATTCACGTTTTGTTGTTCAAACATCAGCATTCTCTTTACCAGTCAGTGTTAAAATCAGGAGTCGTGTGTGGAACAGCTTTCTCAAGGTGTACGGGAAGTACCAACTCTCCATTAACATAGGGTCGTGGTTTAGTTTCATGGTGTTAGATTATTCCCAAGAATCATTCTAATACCGGTATTTCAGAGTGGAAATGCTACCACAGTTTAGACCCATATTGCTAGCTTGACTTGACTTCCTTAGGAACTGAATGTTACCAAGCAAGAATTTCTATATGAAACATACGTTTTCATACAATATATTCAGAAGATCATAAGAGGACTCGCCTTTTATACTTGAACAATGTTTTAAGGAAAATGTTTGTTGGTCTTGGAACTTAAATTATTGAAACATTCGGGTTATTCTCATCAGGTTTTCCCATGGAGGAATGACCACCGTTTCGTCGTAAACATCGAAGCATTTTGTTATGAGCAGGTAATTAATATTATGAAGTTATTTGTTATTAATATAAACTTGTCACATCAGTTAAGGCACAAACTTTCCTGTTGAAACATCGAAAGGTTCAGTGAACCGAAAGTTGTACCTACAACTTTATAGGCTCAGGTTGTTTACAAGACATCTTTGGTAATGTTTTGAGGAAACTAATGATGAAGGATGCGTACATCTGGACAATCTAAAGAATGTCTGTGAAATACACACGATAATTACAACCCAAAAGATGAGAAGATGTATCAAACAAGATACGTGTACGTGTGAAACGTCATTGATGTTCAGTTTTTATGAGAATAATGATAGATGATAACAACGGATTATACTTTCAAATCATTAGTGATACTGTCTCACCTTGTTCATTCAAATTTACGGATGATATAGATACAATACCCAATGCTTAGAGGAACGGTAGCTTCTCGAACTTTGGAAGCTTCGTTTAGGCGTTAGAACTATGGACTAAAGAGATAAGTAAGAGTGGGAACGTATCATATGAATCTGACGACCAATAACCACAGTGAAATGATGCCACATGATCTAACATGAACGATTTAAATCAAAACAATGAACTAATTACGATTATGATTATTTCTCTCAAATCTGAAAGCCAAGCTGATAGATGTTATGTCTTTAACGTCTGAATGGCTCATATCTGACGTAGTTCTTCACAGTCACCGCACCCATATTACAGCTACCTTAATTAGATTTTGTTGATTAAAGATCACAATTGGTTAGCGAACAAGCAATTATTCGACAATTTCTGTGGGGTTCTTAAACCTTTGTGGATACAACTAGCATGTTTGAGTTCCATAAATGTTTGGAAGATATATGATCGTTGGGGCTGATAAAATTACAAAAATGACCGTTGACCACGGTCATGATAAGAAAAGAAGTTCAGGGAAGCACGAGATGTGTTCCCAAAAAAGGCTACTGATTTCAAAAATTCCGGGAATTTCAGTACACCAATCACTTCCTTATCAATTTAACTAACGGCTCTTAAGGCTTGTGAGTCATTAGCCATAAAACAATTTTTTCGGAATTTTCTGAAACTTTGGAATTCGCAAAGGTTCTTCGAACTTCCCTGTGGTTCATGCTAAGCCCCGCCTCTTTTTCGTGTGAAAGGCTCGTTTGTGACGAAGTTGCCTTCAAAACAGCCGTGACTAAACGTGACCAAGACTATATATAGCCAGGAGAAACCTATCATTTCCATCAAGCTCCAGTGTTCTCTCAGAACAACTTCGTCCTCATAGGAGCAGTTCAAGTGTTTGGTTTCTATGATTTTTCGCAACTCCATACCAACATAATTTCTCCATCCGCGATCTGTGAACGTTCTTACCTACTTGGAGAGATGTGTTGTCTATGAGTTATGCGTATAGAAAAAAAACTTGAACACTAATTTGGTCACACAGTCAGTCATGTAATTAGTTAAGCTGTTTCCCTTATATCTAATGTAAATACCTTGTATCCTAACACTTCTCTTTCCATTTATAGCTTCATTTACCGGTTTTTGAAGATTTCGGTGACATTTTTAGAAGATTCTTTGCATTCCTCAGCCGAATCATTTTAATTATTTGTTGTATTCCGTGAACCTTGAGAATGTCTAGAAAGAGTGTTTTATGAAAAATCCCTTTCATTTCAGAATTAACGTTCTTATCAACATGTTCGTCCGAATTTCTGTCTTTGTCTTAACTATCGTTCTTGGTACGCTGGCCGCCCCAGTAATTCCCGGTATTGAAGACCTCCACTTACCATCTTTCACTAAAGAAGAAACCCACTGTAAGTCTAAATATATCGCTTGAGTTCTATAAAAAAAGGTTCATGTGACAAGTGTTTAGATAGTTTTTTTTCTCAGTTTTTGTCCTTATGATTCATCTTTTGTGATAACAAAAAACAGATAAATGATCAGCAGTTCATTTTCTGACAAGTCATATCATTCACATGATTCAATTTTTCGTGACCATCATCCAGACAAAGCTAGTTTAACAATGAATCTTCCATAATCTTAACATAAAACGAATTAAACTCCTTCATTATGAAGTTTCAGCTGAAAAATTCACCCGCTCTGACACTAACAAAGACAAGAAATTGAACTTTGACGAATTCTTGCACATGGAATTGGCCTATGTTGAAGCGAAGAAAGAAGAATTCGAAGGCCTTGACTCGAACCGTAAGTTCACCACTAATAAAGCAATAACAAGGGATGTTCAGATGATGGATTGATCACACAAGAAGAGTATGAGAAACACCATCATGAAGTCAACAGCAAAAGTGCCGCCCTCCGTGCCGAATACTTCAGCAAAGTTTTCGAAGAGTTCGATGAAGATTTCGATATGGCTTTGAACCAAGAAGAAGTTGAGCGAGTTTTAGCTGAGAGGTTGGTGTTCTGCCACCCCACCAGCTTGTTACGAATTCAATTATAGATTCCTTGTGAAGCCAAAGGAAAACTTCCCAAAGATCTTCTACAACTTCGATTCCGACCACAGTGGGGGGCTTGACCTTTCAGGTTTGACAGCAATGAGCAGGCTCTTGCTAAAACAATATTTTCAGAATATATGAAGTTCGATGCTAACTTCCCATTCGATCAAACTACCGCTATTAAGGACGAAGTGAAGCAAGAGAAACTTCCAGGAGACAAAGTTACAAAGAATGATGCTCCACTACCAGAGTCAGCTGATGAGGCAGCTATTAAGGCCGTTCTCGCTCAATCTGGAGCCCGAAGAGCAGCTGCAGTAGCTTAACTCACTGGAACCCATATCTAACTTGCTTTCTCATAACTTCGAATCCCGATTTCACAATGGTCTCAAACAGAAAATATGTTATTACGATATGTACATAAAGCCAACTCATACAGGTATTATGATCTGCTTTTCATTTTGCGTAAGCATTACTACTAGGAGACCTAATGATCTTTCAATACTTACAATATTCTATTAATTGTAAATTATAAGAATGATACAGCTAAATAAAAGTTTACATCTGACTTTCTATGTTGTTCCGCTTGAAAGCAATATTCACAACCGTTCATAGCAAACCACATCAATCAAATAACTCAAAAACAACATGTCACGTGGAATAACGCACGTGAAATAGAAAGAGAATAAACATACTCTCACATTTGAAGTACACTCTACAACCCGAGACGTACATAATGTGGAATAAACAGTTCTTTCATCTAACAAACCCATACACTTCTTAGAGAAACGTGTTCAGGATAATCAGAAGCAATCACTATGTTATCTATTCCTTGATTGATGATCGAAGTCTTGACCGAAGCAAAAACTGAATACTTAGGTACTATCTGCAAGGGATCGGAATCGGAAGAAAGAGGAACCACGAGTCAACATACCCTCACTTCATTAGACATTTTCACCATGTATATGTTAATTACGAACTCATTGCCTAATCTCCAATCATCATCACTCAATGTCAAGTTACTCTGATCCGTCGTTATTTCTTTGGGTTTAGGAGAAGCAGGCTGGTAACCAACACCATATAGCTTTGTTTAGAATAATGAGATGAAGGTAGAATAGAACTTACTTCTCTGCCCATTACAGCTTTGGCTACGGGCCCATATGATTTATCTGTTAGAATAGCATAAACTGACACATCTTCCCTGGCTATGAAAGTAATCACTATCCGGAACAAGCGGGATTCGATATCTGATTCCCAGATAACCTAAAGAAGTTGAATGAAAATGATACCTGTTGTTAACAAACCTCCTCTCTTGTTCTTGCAATAAACAACATGAGTAGTATGGGCATGAGCATCCTGCGAGTTCGAACAAGGATAAATGCTTAATATATCGACCTTGGTTGCTATTTCCAAGCAACTCTCAGCTCTTATGATCATCCTCCTAGCAACTCAGCTATCAACGTTTCATTGCAATTTATTACTCTTTAGTCTTCCATGTCATCTGAATCTCATACTAACCAGTACAAGGTTTCGCGATTTTTTAACCTTTGCCGAATTTGGTTGTTCGACTCCTTAAGATGGCAAATCAGCCAATCACAGAGCAGCGCGCGAGTTCAAACATGGATTGATTTCAAAGCCTCATATCTTAAGAATGGCTGCTTCTTATACATTTCTGATCTGATATTCGTGATCAGGAGCTTCGAATCTACCTAATTTGAACATTTAAGAAAAATCTATTTTTTGAGCTGACTTTCGAGATTTTTTAACCTTTGCCGAATTTGGTTGTCCGACTTGTGGAAATACCGTAGACAGGATGCCCGCAGGCATCATGCCAGGCCTAGGGATACGCAGCGATCCGCAGGCCGAATTGCGAAACAGTCAAGAAGATAAACAGTTAATCATTTTTTATTCTCATTATCTTTGTTGTCTGAATCATTCTTGTTGTTGCACTCATTTTACCTTTGACATTTCATTAGTAATAAAAGCTTATATAATCGTATCCCTCTCCATTTTAAGCGTTGTAGACAGAGAACCTAAATAGCCAAGCAACACATGGGGGCCGAACCCACTGCTGCAATATCTGAAATGGACGAGGAGTTAAATAGATTGGAGGTGAGCTTTTATATCGAACAAACTATTGATGATGTCATCAATGAAGTGAGAGAATACTTTAATACAGTGAGAAAGGAACTGTCTTCTGCGAAAGCAGCTGAAGTAAAAAAAGGAAAGTATCTAACGACAACTTTCGATAAGCTCTTCAAAGTTCTAAGCAGCATGAAAAGTACTCTGAAAGCCTGCACGTCCAGAGCTCCGGGCTCGACGGTGCTAAGAGCGCCAAGCGCGGTGCACGCCGATGTAAAGTTCGTATGCGATGAACATGGTGTTGAAAACATCATTGAGCTTGACAAACTCATTAGGAGTTTGAAGAACAGACTAACTGAGAGCGAGGCCAGATGGGCTGAGAATATGACGAGCATGATGAATGCCTCAATCTCGCATGAAGAACGCGTACAACCCAGAAGAAGGGTTGCTGATAGTAAAGCCTCGAAGGAAGGCGAAGTCAGATGGGCTGAAAATATGACGAGCATGAGGGATGCTTCAGTCCCGTGTGAAGAACGCGTACAACCCAGAAGAAGGGTTGCAGATAGTAAAGCCTCGAAGGAAGGCGAAGACAGCTCAGCTAGTGAGGGTGAGGGGGCGAAGGACCCTGAGAACTCCAGTGATGATAATCGATCTGCGTTACAAGATCCTGACTATTCTGATGAGGAAAGATCAGTGTTGGTTGTTGCCTCACAGGAGGATCAACCCGAGTGGAAAAAAGAGTTGAAAACAATTCAAGAGCAGATAGCTTTGATGATGACTCAATTTGATACTTTAAGGACTTCCTTATCACAGACGCAGACGAAGCCTCTGCCATTGGACGTTCAGTCAATGGACCCGCTCAAATTACCCGGTGAGTCGTTTAACTCCAGAAGGGAGTATCTTCAAACGTTGAGAGAGTTACCCGAGTTAGAGCAGTTTGGCAATCATGTAGGTCAGAAACTAACCGAGCACATGGACGCGTTCCATGAGCAGTATCCGGCCCAATATTGGACGGATTCCCAGCTCGTTAAGTTCATGAAGAAATCCCTAACCGGCGTACCTCTTGATTTGTATAATACTTGCCATGGATCGTTTGCCGAAAGATTGCAAACATTCAATAAGCTCATGGAGAGAGAAAGTGGAATACGTAAAAATAAGGCGATAGATAAGTATGAGGGACTGGTAATGATGAATAATAACGTAATAGCGTATTGCAAGGAGTTGGAGACGTTGCATCGTTACCTGTACCCAACAGATACAATCGAAGACTCTCGCCAATTGGCCCGGAAGTTGATGAAACAGACGGTTTCTTGGCGCGGTTCCGAAATTGTTCATACCTGGCTTATGGAGAGTCAGGATGACGGAATCTACATGAAAATTAAGCATTGGGCTTTAGCGAGACCGAATACTCTTCACAAACAAAATCAGAAACATGGTAAGAGCGAAAAGCCAACCACTGAACCTACAAATAGGGAACATATCGCTACAGTGGAACGCAAGCCAATCATCTGTTATGAGTGTAAGAAACCCGGGCATAAAGCAAACGCTTGTCCGTCAAAAACAAGTCAAGCAGAGGTTAACCAAATTGGTAAAGATGGGTTAGAGCTAGAGAAACCTCCAGTAGAAACAGTGGTGATTTGTGATAGAGAGGAGGAAGCGCTTATTGATAGCGGAGCACAAATAAGTGTCCTGCCGCGCTGGATTTTGGATAAGTGGATAAGAAATGGAGTGAACGTAGGAAAATATCGGAAAGTGGCTACAGCGAAAAAGATACAGGTTAGAGGCATTGTGCCACAGTCACAAACTGTTAGTGAATGGATAGCTCTACCAACTAAGCTGTTGCGTACTGGCAAAAAGTCGATCCTACAGTTCGCTATTATCGACACAACAATCGAGCGCATAATTGTAGGCCATGAAGCATTCGCGGAGTTAGGAATCACGTTATGTTTTCACCAGCCAAAAGAAGCAAGAATAGATGTGCGTTGCGTAGTTCAGCCACATAGTAGGAAAGATATTGCAATAACGGGTGGATCAGTTGAGCAACCGACACTGTTGAGCGAGAATCGGATTATTCCCGACATTCAAGGCGTGACAGAGAGCGTAGCATCGGTCAGTATATATAATGACTCAGATGATCCTATACTATTAGACAAAGGCGAGGTAGTAGGTGTATGGGACAAGTGTACTGACGAAGTAAAAATCCCATTACAAGCAGTACAGACTATCGTGTCGGAAAGCGATGATGAGATAGATGAACAACTAGGTTGCCAAGACATGAAAGACATAAGCGCCGTTCTAATAAAGTATAAAAGCATTTTCGGTTCCAAAACTGACTCAGCGAGCTTGATGCTGGTACCACCGGTTGATATCGAAATGGACGGTACAGCCCCAAAGTCTCAAAAAGTCAGACCAGTACCTATTGCAATACAAAAAGAATTAATTGAGCAGTTGAGGGAAATGGAAAAGTCAGGGATTATGGAGAAATCACGCTCGAGTTGGGCGTCACCTTTAGTTTTGGTACGTAAAAAGGACGGTAGTTTACGTATCTGCGTTGACTATCGCATAGTGAATAAGGCAATACTAAAGGATCGTTACCCCATGCCTAACGCAGAAGTCATGTTGCAGCGATTAGCCGGGTGTAAAGTATTCTCTACATTCGATTGCCTGTCTGGATTTCATCAGATACCATTGTCTCCAACTGCAAAACCAATAACCGCATTTATAACACCAATTGGACTGTACCAGTTTACTAGACTGCCATTCGGTATGTCTAACAGTCCAGCAGTTTTTCAACGATGCATAGATCATATTTTAAACACAACTGGACTATGGCACACCGAGATATTTGGGTACATGGATGATTTAATAGTTGGCACTTCGACCAAAGAAAGACACGCTGAAGTATTGGAAGTTCTGTTTAGTACGCTACAGAGTTTTGGAGTGACTCTGCGCGCAGACAAAAGCCAAATAGCGAAAACCTCTATTCAGTTTCTAGGCCATATACTATCCGACGAAGGTGTACAACAAGATCCTAATAAGACGGCAGCCATCAGCCAGTTCCCAAAACCTACGAATGTTAGTGAATTAAGGACATTTTTAGGGATGACAACATATTATCGGAAGTTTATAATGGGATTCGCAAGCATAGCCAAACCATTATACAACCTAACTAGCGTAAAACAAACATGGAAATGGGAGCATGAGCACCAGCAGGCGTTCGAGAAATTGAAAGAGAAGCTTATAACTGCGCCTATACTAAGACAACCAGATGTTGAATTGGCAAGATCAGGCATGAATCCATTCATCATATATACTGATGCTTCAACAACTGGTACGGGAGCAGTTCTCTGCCAAGGAGATGCTGTTGGTCAATTGCATCCGATCGCATATTGTTCGAAAACATTGGACAAGCATCAGTCACGGTATCATGTAACTGATTTAGAAGCATTGGCTGTGCTGCGAGCGTTAGAACGTTTCCATTGTTTTGTCTATGGCGTCGGTGTCATAGTCAGGACAGATCATGAGCCACTTCTGGCAGTAGTAAGATCACCTGCTCCATCAAACAGACTTCTTCGTTGGATTCTACAATTTCGCAAATATGACTTGAAAATAGAGTACATCAAGGGGTCCACGAATGTAGTGGCTGACGCTCTCATTAGAGGTCCGGTCACACCAGAGCACCCCGAGCCAACAGACACTGCTTATGTTACGGAAGAAGCTATAATCGCTCCTGTTGTCACAAATTCCATCAGCAACTGGCTGAATTTGTTAAAAGAAGACGAACAATTCGGTTCGGTCATCCAGCAATTAGAGCAGAATAACAGTTATGTGTCGTCCTCTCCTCAGGACAAAGTCACGTACATCATATCTAATGGAATTCTATATAGGATAGATCAGGAAGGAAATCAAGTCGCAGTAGTACCAAGAGACTTCCGGAAGGAGATCATGACTACTCTCCATAACAATGACTGGATAGGACATTTTGGTCCGAAAAAGCTAATATCTACATTAAGGAGAGAATATTATTGGCCGGGATTAGCAGGAGATGTCATGAAATGGCATAAAACTTGCGTTACTTGCTACATAAATAACTATAGCAAAGCAAGCACTCCACCCTTACAGCCTATAATAGTCACTAAACCGTACGAAACCATTGGAATGGACTTGTTAGACTTGAACAGATCAAGGAACGGGTACCGCTATTGCCTCACGGTAGTGGACTACTTTACCAAATGGGCTGAACTTTATCCGCTGAAGATATCAGATAACGGCTCAGAATTCGCCAGTCATCAGTTTCAAACCTTTTTGAAATGGTTTTGCATAGAGTGGTCTCCCAGCGAACCGTACAACCCAAGACAAAATGGGCTAGCCGAGAGAACACAACAAACCATCGTAAGCCTATTGCGAAAAAGCGACTGCGTTTTAGCAGACTGGGACGTGCGCATACCGTTAGTGTTACATGCTTACAATAGATCAACGCACTCATCCACTGGTTTTTCACCATTTGAAATGTTGCACGGATACCAGCCAGCAGCCATGATAACTCATGATTGGGCGGATGAAGACGAAGATGTATCACTGGTAACGCATTCCGCATATATGAACGCTTTAAAAGAATCGCTGGATCAAATACATGGAAGCGCAAAGAAAGAACTAGCAAAATCGAGAGAAGCGCAGAAGGCGCAATATGATAAAGAACACTCAGCAAACAAGACACCAATGTTTAAGGAAAACGACTTAGTTATGGTAAAAAAACATAATAAGCAGAAATTAGAGCAAGGAGTACGAGGTCCCTACCGAATACTAGCCGTTAGGAAGACAACTGTAATATTGCAGAAAGTAGATCGTGTGAAAGAGATCATAAGAGCAACTATAGATAGGCTCATACCATTTCCTGAAGTGGAGAGTCCGGACAGTCAGGGTGTTGCCGTTTTTGCACTAATTATCGAATGTTTCAGATGCACAGACCCGCGGTTTCATTGCAAAGAGGCTACATGTGCAACCACTGTACCGATCAAAGAGGCATGTAGAGGGATAACCCATGTTCCCCCTTTCCTGCAAGAGTATCCGTTACCAGGGCCTATCCATTTAGCGAAGCTAATGGAATTGATAGACGGCAAATACTCGGAAACTGTAATAACAGCGGAATTGGGCAAACGTGAGGAACACGTCAATATTACGAAGGATTATTTGGCAGTCGCCTTGGGAATTCATAGAGAACGTTGCATGCATGCCATTCAAGATGCAGCCAAAGAGCAGCAAGATCTTCCTCCAATCGGAAACCTGAGTAGTCTAGACGTTCAGTGGAGCGTAGCACATGCTGTGCAGATGGTGAAAGAAAAAAAGAGGCATTTCAAGCACCATATACTTCGAAACACAGAGGAATCTCGTTTCCTGATTTTACCACCGGAATTTAAGTTCATCGGAATACATCAGCCCACTATATACGTGATGAATTCGCATGAAGCCATTCGACGTGCTGCGCTTAAGATAGAGAAGGCGTCGAGTATTCCTAGTTTAGTCATCATCGCCCCGATCAAGGACAACGCCGATGACTATATTGTTTGGCTGGACAGAAGCCAGCTCATAACTTTTATTCTCGATAAGAAAATTGAGAAAGTGACGATCGTTTTTCCTCCTGCCACCAGCAGTGAATACGACAACATCGTTCACGCGATAGAAGTGGAGTGTCGTTATGTGACAGGAACATTACTAGCACAAGGAATACAGTGTGAAATGATCACTCTCGGACCCAAGCAATACGACAAAGTAACGCTCGATCATCCGCAAGGCTGCTTAGGGAGAGCCATAGCCTTGGAGAAGAGACCATATACGACGAACGAATTAGCCGTCATGTGCGAAGCTTTAAAGCATCAACTAATGGAAGTGGATGTTATATTCAATGTGAAGCCCGAAAATCAGAACTCTCCCTCGAACCATAATCCGTTCCCTCAGAGACATCGGGACGAAGTCTCATCTGGAGGGGGGATGTGGAAATACCGTAGACAGGATGCCCGCAGGCATCATGCCAGGCCTAGGGATACGCAGCGATCCGCAGGCCGAATTGCGAAACAGTCAAGAAGATAAACAGTTAATCATTTTTTATTCTCATTATCTTTGTTGTCTGAATCATTCTTGTTGTTGCACTCATTTTACCTTTGACATTTCATTAGTAATAAAAGCTTATATAATCGTATCCCTCTCCATTTTAAGCGTTGTAGACAGAGAACCTAAATAGCCAAGCAACACAGACTCCCTAGGATGGCAAATCAGCCAATCACAGAGCAGCGCGCGAGTTCAAACATGGATTGATTTCAAAGCTCAATATCTTAAGAATGGCTGCTTCTTATACATTTCTGATCTGATATTCGTGATCAGGAGCTTCGAATCTACCTAATCTGAGAATTTAAGAAAAATCTATTTTTTGAGCTGACTTTCGAGATTTTTTAACCTTTGCCGAATTTGGTTGTCCGACTCCTTAAGATGGCAAATCAGCCAATCACAGAGCAGCGCGCGAGTTCAAACATGGATTGATTTCAAAGCCTCATATCTTAAGAATGGCTGCTTCTTATACATTTCTGATCTGATATTCGTGATCAGGAGCTTCGAATATACCTAATCTGAAAATTTAAGAAAAATCTATTTTTTGAGCTGACTTTCGAGATTTTTTAACCTTTGCCGAATTTGGTTGTCCGACTCCTTAAGATGGCAAATCAGCCAATCACAGAGCAGCGCGCGAGTTCAAACATGGATTGATTTCAGAACTCAATATCTTATGACGAGGAGAGGATCGCTGATGAGCTATGATTTACTCTAGTGCAGATATTTATTAAAGAACACAGTGTCGTACCAAGTTTTGAAAGATTTTTACACGTGATAAAATTAATCAAAAATTTCTTCGATTTTAAGTACGCCTGGACCCGTATCATACTGATACTGAGGAGGGAAGTCCTGAGGCGATCTATACCCGAACGGTGGAATGAAAGGCCGATGAGGTGTATGAAGCAGTCGAATCGGTATGAAAAATGGTCTTCCCTATAAAAATAAAATGAATTCATGTTGAGTATCGTTCGAAGGGTGGAAGCTTTTTTTCAGCTTACTAAACTAGTTATCTGACAAAAGCGCCTCAATGATATTGACAGTGTGAAAGGTGGTTTTTATTTTGTACGATTAGAAGACAGGAGGAAGAAACTACCTGCGACGGAGAAGAATATGGTGGAGGCCCTTCCTTAACGCTTGCGCTACAATCACTGGGTGGCACACAATAGTAAGCATTCGATTTATCGTCATGATACTTGAATACTGTAATAATTAGCATAGTTATATGTATTCTAACAAACCTGTAGGCTTTTTCTGTTTTTCGTTCCTATATAGTTACCTATCATAACAGGAAGTTCCAATTCAAAATGACCAGATGATGAAACGATTATTGAATAAGTTACCTAAGACAATGAATTTGCATGTTATCAATACAACCATTACTTGTATGGGGTTGTCGAGTATGTCTAAGGTAGGATAACAATCCACCGGAATCTGGATGGAATGATGTAAAGCAAATTCTTCTTCTGGAGCTACTGAGCCACAGATCAGTTTAGTTATCAAACGTTGGCTGTAATAACGTTCACACTTTCGATAAGTAATAGTAAAGCATACTCTGTTTTCTTTGACTCTCCGGATGCATAAAGAACTTTCTGACGAAGCTCTATGAACACATGTTTGATGATGTTTGTTGTGTGGAGGTTATGGACTTTGCCCGTGACGAGTATATGTTCACCTGCAAAATATGGTTTCAAATGTCGTCAAGTAGTGTTTCAGACACCCTCAAACTTTGATATTTCCAGTTTGATCTCATAAATGGCAAAGACGATTTGGAATAGCTCTTCTCTCATCCGTCCTTTCCTGATTTTTCTATTATAATTTCATTTTTCTCTCGTACATAATACCTATGAAGAACGGGAACAAGTTTCATTATCATTTCAAACAAGTTTCATTCGTCGATCACACTCTCAAACATCCGAAATTCTATGTCAACACAAGACAATCTCACACGTTTTCTTTGAAGACTCTTTGAACCAAATAAACTGCATGTGAACTTACCAATTAGGAAGTTGTTCTTTTCTACTTCGAACTGTATTTTGGCGTCTAATCGATTGAAACCAAGTAACTGAACATTAAATATTAAACAAACAAAAGTAGATTTCAGAACATACTGTCTTCTTCATATGCCTTTCTATACTATTCTGAAGCGATGTTGTAGTATCCCCATCAACATTTCCAATCACATCAACGTCTTTCTCAGCTTCTAATACGGCATCGTCCTGTGAGTTGACCCGTCGCAATTTCATCTAAAAATTAAACAACCTGCTTTTCAACTTTTTTCTTGTTTGCTAGCGATTTTCGTTATCCATTTAAGTTTTTTTCTACTTTATCGAACTCAAAGTCTCGACCGTTTCTAGTTTGCAAATATTCTTTTTGAGAGTTTGCTTTGAAAACGTAGAAGCTTGTGAAGCGGAAAGAAGACATATATCGTTCCTTCATTATCTTCAAAGTAAATTACTCCTTTTCATCTCTTCCAATCCTTCATACAAGGTCAAACTTCATCTGTGAACATTCCTCTCAAAACACTTTTTTTTATTTCAGAATGAAAAAGAAGATTAAAATCAACTTTTTACTTCTCACGCTCTTAACTCAAGGTTCCTACAGCTTGTCTGTTGGAGTAAGAACATACTGACTATAGCACCATCCTAATCCATATAGTGTCCTGTCTTTCACACTCAGTCGTTCTAATGGAAGTGTGCGAATTTCACAAAAAAAGAAGTTCATATTTTGGATTTCGATGGAAAGAGAACATCTGAGGTAACATGAGGTCATTCAAGGTCAAAATTAGGCGATTAGTATCTTTCTTATGCTATCTTCAAATTTTCTTCTTCTTTTTTTTTCCCAAACGATTAAGAGAGGTTTTATAAATGTTATAAAAATCAATTTCTGCGGAAATGAAACACAAAATTGATTGATAAGGATAACGCTTTGTGGTAAGAGACAACGATCCTCATTAATTATCGTACAAAGGGTGATCGTCTCTGCCTGTTTCGTATGAAAAAAGATAATTACCTTCAGCGTAACTCGATAAGCTATCGCTCCATGCTTTGCAGTAAATGTGCCCGGAATGTGAGAAGGAACACGTATTGGCAACGGCAATCTGAACGAACCTGCCGGTAATACATTTGCTTTTCCCTGAAACAAGCGATTAAACAAACAATCCTTGTTATTGTGCTTCAATTCATAAGCTGTTACAAAACGATAGAAAGAGGAGACGAAGGTTGAAGAAAGAAGAAGAAGACGAAAGAAAGAAAGTTACATTTGTGGATGGCAGTAGCACTGGTTCGATGGGGAATATTAATCGCTCACAACAAAGTGTATTGACTGAATCTTGTCCATTAAAAGCAGAACGACATCTCCCCTTAACGTTTCTGATAACTCAATAAGAATACCTAACGGAAATTACCTCAAAATGAGCCGCTATACCAAGAACTTCTACGGCATTAGGTATGCGCAAATGCACTTCTAAGATATCACCCTGAAGAAAGTGAGTGAATTTCAATGCGTTGTAGTAACAGTTACCCGTCCAGCTCTCAGAGGTCTATCCGGAGCAATGATCTTCATCGCTCTCTTTCGTCCCATTCTCAAATAGGGATGTTAAGAAAATGAAAAGTATGTATGAGTTATGCGGAGGGTGGGGAAGACAAACAATTGAAAATCATTTAAACAGAACTATATGGGCTGTGACCATATTTCAATGAAAACTGGTAAATAAAACTCTATTGAAATATAAAAAAAGAAAATTAATAAATTCAAATTTCATAAAGCATTCGATTGAAGAGGGAAGTGATATAATGACCATAGAAGGCCAATCAGCTGGGCTTGTTGTATACAGCAACTGGACGATTTCTCGTTTTTGGTGTCGGGACATATGCTAGCTCCAATCATCACGCGAACAATAACCAATAGATAGAATGTATTGGAGAATAAAAGAAAGAAAACAAGAGAAAGGCGCAAAATGGAACCTGTGCGAAGCCTCTGGGGGCTGGGGAGCGCCACACAGGCAGAGACCGTCACTATCTTCGGGCGTGGCTTGACAGATTCATCGGGGTGGGGTCACACATCGTGTGATGGGCAACAATTTGTAAGCGCAGACCTCAGACGTTGAGGTCTTCAGTGATTACGAGTGTACTTTACACAAAATATGTTATGGATGTCCTTTCTTACCTTGTTAGAAAAAGGTACATGAGAAACAGCAAATCATAAGAAAAGTATTGATGACGTCATCGCATAAGGCGATGACAAATGTTGTCCATCAACCTTAATCTCCATTCATTTTCTCAGTATGAAATCTCAGACAAACGGTAGGATAGTTTTATAGTATCGAAAGTATTGACGCTAGCGCACTTTTTCCCCAATTTTTCATTTTTGAAAAAAGTCATTTTTCTATCAATCTGGGGCAAAGATTCCGCCTGAACATTTTGCCCATTTGCCTTGGACATAATACACTGTTATATAATTTTTAAGAATTCAAAAACGATAATTACGTCAGTCGGTTTAAAACACCTTCTTCAGAACCGCATAACCCTTCCCGTTTCATGTTGCGGAGATATTCCTTCAGAGAATAGTAAAACGTCCCGGTTGACAACACTTTTCTCTTCTTCCAGCTCTGCAAAAGCCATATCCAATTTAGAACTGATTTCCCATTGATCAATGCACTCTTTCCCGATTTTGAGCTGTTCCTCGAACGTTATTTCCTAAAAAAAAGTCTTATATATTGTATTACATTCTAATTATTTGCGAAAATTACATACCTTAACCAGGAAGGTCAGGAATAAATTCAACGACTGCTCCAACTGCCAAGATCTTCAAAAGTTTGTAGATATATAATTCGATCATGTTCATAGGACCACGATGAGTAACTAAAATTTCAAAACAAAAGTACTAATTCTGCTACCGAGGAAGAAATGAATGCTTCTGAAGCAATAAAAATAAGTATAAAATAAAATCATGCATGGGGTTGGCGAACCCAAAAGCACTTTTAGGAAGAACAGTCTCTAACTAGCTAAGCCATACGTTTCGGATAATTATTATATAATATTATATTTGTATATTGCTGAAAGGTTTTCTTGAATCGTTCATTCTGTTCCACAATCTCAACATTGATCAATGTGGAATGGGGAACTGAGAAAACAAAGCACACCTCCCTCCTCAAGTCTCGCTTTTCGGTTGCTCATTCTTCAAAGAAGAAACAAGCCATTGAGAACTAACAAGTTCAGATTACGAGAGAATGAGAAAGATATAGAGAAACAATGACATGAAGCTTTTTAATCAAACTAAAATCCTATTTACCAGCAATAAACTTCTTATTCGACACTAACACCTTCCATTCCCTACGCAGCTTCATACACACATGAATTGAAATAAGTTTTATCTGTTTACACTGGAACCAACCGCTCTCATCTCTGCATTATTTGGAAATGAAGCACTGACGACGTTGCAACATGTAGTACGTAAGAAACGTGAGTTGAAACTTCTACTTCGTACAACAACCCCGTTGAAACATGCTTTGAAACAATTTCTTTGATCATTCAAACATTTTTTTCTCAAATATTTTAAACAAATATACTCAAATTCCAAAAATCTAAAGCCTCATGAAGGCTTTCTCGTTAATCTCTGAATGACCATTTATGGAATTATTGGAAATTGAAAACTCCTTCAGCTTTCTGTCTGGCTATCTGACTGAGCGACCGATATATAAATATGAAGTTACAATATAGTATAGTATATAGTTAGTTAAGTTTGCATTTTTCAATTATATACTTTTTTTATTTCTAAAACTTCTTGAACATTGAATGCTGGAAATTGAAAATCAGATCGTTGAAGTTTTCCATATTTTCATTATTTGCTCAGAATATGTGAACTGGTAAAGGTATTCACTATTTTCAAATTGAGTTTCATGTTGAAATTCAATCTTTCCATTTTTCCAACAGGTAAAGAGTGGGCGGAAATCTTAAAAGCTTAAAAAATAAGTTTCAAGAGATCATGATGAACCTCTATGCACATAAAAGGTTTAGATGAACGAAAACTTTGTTAACAAAATATTTGCGTTCTTCAATTCTTTTAAAACCTCCTCTCAGCATTAATATCAATGCTCTACGAGCTTTTACATATCTCCTCTCGTCGTCTGACACTCTATATGTCTCTCATTCTCTATCCCATTATAGATAGTTTCGTTTCCTAATTCCTTATTAACTATACGATATGGTTTATCTGACATGGAAATATCTTCTATATGACGAAAAGAGAAAGAGAAAAAGATCTTTTCTTCAAATTCTTCAATGAGTGTTCTATACTTATATATTATATTGAATGCCATGTAGGCAAGCGACGTATTTTGCCTGACTTCATCCAAACACCTTCCCACCCGCCAACTCCTTCTCCACTACAACCACCACCAGCTCCGCCACGAACCATAGATAGAGTTTGGATGGAAATGTTGGAACGAGAGTTAGCAGTCGATTGAGAGAAACTTATGGTCTGTTTCCACCTTTTCTCCGAACTTTTGTTTCACTTTTCTCTCCTTCGAGTTTTAATACTCCCTGCGATTGTGATTGCTTCATAAAAACATCCGACCATCCGCTTGCTCATAGTCTTCATTCCTCAATAGCAAAGAATATGAAAGAGATTCAGAGAGAGAGAGAGAGAGAGAGAGAGAGAGAGAGAGAGAGAGAGAGAGAGAGAGATAATAGTTCGCATAATTCTCTTGTTACCTCATTTTATACTAACCACCTCGATTCTTTCTAACTTCACTTCCTTTCATAGATATTTCAATCTTGCTGTTTTAACTATGGATATAGACCCCATTTCCTATTTTCCAATATCAAAAGTTCAAAAAAACTTTTTTCCGGAAAGGTTTTTCGTGTTCGCACTTAGCAGCTGATCGACACGTTCAGCCTGCGGTAGGTAGGAAAAAAAAGTTTTTTTTATATTAGATATTTACCTGTTCTTCGGTTTCTACCTTTCTCACTCTCCAAAATGAAACAAATCTCTTCAAGGTATTGAATTTCATTTCACGTTCTCATCGTAGAAAGTTGCAGGAAAAATGAGGACAATCCTTATTTACCTTTAGTCCAATATATCCGCTTGCTTTATTCTTTTCTTCAATCCGGAATTAATATCTAATCAAGCTCACGTTTCTCTCTCTCACTTAGACTGTGAACGTCTTCAACCTTTTCATTCTCGTTCTCTCGTGTAGCGTTTTCTCGCCAATCGTCACTCTATCTTAGTTTCTATTCTGAGCCAGCTACTAGTAAGATGTTTTCTCTTTCAAGCCGATCTCCTTTCATTCTATCTTTTGCTCTATTGAAGAATATTTTTATTCTTAAATTAATAACTTCTCTCTTTTTTTTCGCATTTGAGCTTTTCTCGTTCGCATATCTACTTCCGCTTTCTTCTTCCCCTTCGGGGGCTAGGTCTCTTCCAATCTTACAGTTAGTTCAATGACAAACATTTGTGAAGTTTCCAATGAGAAGCTGAAAACAATGAAAAGGAGAAGGCTGAGGAAAGGGTAGGAGGAGTTTCGTAAGAAGAACGATGAAGCTCGTTTTTCCGATTTCTCAGCACCGCAGTAGATCGTTCAAACGATCCCGAGGAACATGAACTGAGTGGAAGCCAGATGACTTATCTAATCCTCTAAAAATTAAGAATTTCCTTTGAATAAGTTAGAGTTCTAAAATGAAAGAAATGATCTTATTCCATCTTGTCGTCTCAAAGCATCAGATGGTTCTTCTGTTGTTTTTTATTTTGTACCACCTCTGGAAGAGGAAACGGTTCATCAATCATAGAATAGATTATCTTACGAAACTCCTCCTACCCTTCCATCCTTCCTCCTTACCAATCCTCATATCCAATGAACTTCTCTCATTACTTGTTGTTCCTTTTAATCTATAAAAAACTTAATATGAAAACTAGATTAGCTTTGGTTGCTATTTTGCTTTCGATAGAGCTCTTCATCGTTTCCTCGTTTACCCGTTGATATCTTCGTAAATGTCTGGTGTTGCTGATACCTAAGGCCATAAGCAAACTTCTGAACTTAGAACCTTAAGCAGGAAAGCGTTGCTCCAATAAATACTTTAATATAGTGTTTCCGTAATTTTTCATGTTTTATCATGTAGTAAGCGTTGTTGCTCGATTCGACACAAGAAATTCTTCCTTATCAAGAACTATTTCAGTTGATCCCATTTCAACAAGACTCAATTCTCGGTTTATTATTATATTCCTATTGAAGTTAGGTTTCTTAACTAACTTCTCTATATATCAACTCTTTTGCTTGCGTTCCAGAGCTTGTCATAAATTTTTATAATGAATAACATAACTATTTTCATCTTCTAAAGTGTTACACAACTTTTTAATATTATTACCGAAGTCTCTTAACTCTGGACAAAGCGGAAATACATTATGCTTATGGTGCAACTCATTTTGATATTCTAAGTCAACTTCTAGGATACATCCTGCACTGGTATAATACCAGCCAAGATCATACTTACTTTTTCTCCTTCTTATAAGGAAATCAGAGCAAGAACTCTCGTTCTTTAGGCTCTGGTCTGGTTCTATCCAGACAGCTAGACCCCACAATGCACGAAAACTGTGCGCGTTGTGCTCTCTAATCAGACACGTACCCTAGGGTTATGACCTGGGGTTACTGTCTGGCACGCAACAGGCTTTGACTACGCCGCCTGTACTCTAACTTCTCTGCGCTCTCTCTGTCTCACACGCTCTCTCACTCTATATTTAAGAACACACTAGACTCTAAGAAACTAACTAATTTAGCATAAAGATAAGCTTTTAGTGAACATTCCTTACCATTAAGTCTATCATTAAAGTTTGAAACACTTGGAATACTTGTTTCTTCATATCTTGTATATGAATTCACATATTCATTTGATAATCATCCAAATTTTCAGCTTTCATAAACTTTTCTGTATTACAAGAAATATTTGATACAACACCATTATTCGGTCGAAACCGTATGACACCAGAAAGGAAGGAGTTATTGCTTAAAGTTAACCTTTGTTGTGTTTGTTGTTAAAAGTCTCGTTATTTGTAGTTTAACGCGTTGATTTCGTGATTTCCGTCATTATCATTGTTATTTTCTCCTTAACTTTGAGTTTATTATGCATTTCGACCATTTGACCATATTTCAAAATTGTTTAAAATGACACATTCTTGATGATCGAAGGTTAGAAAAAAAGCCTTAAAATTGCTTAAAAACAATGAAATCCGCCCATTGGCGAAAAGGTGCGCCAGATCGGCAAAATACATATTATTCATCTGATGTCGACGAGTCATTTTATTCAACAAAAACAAATAAGAATGTGACTCCCTCTATCTTATTCCGCTTCTCCACCATAATCCACTTGCACCACAACCACCAACATCAGCAACCGTTCCTCTCCAAGTGAGCTACTTATGTGAACTGCATGCACTCCTCATTTGACGTGAGGAACTAGAAATTTACATATTTATTTCTTCCGTAACAGTTACAAGTACTTATCATGAAAATAACTTTAATATTAGAACAAGGTTATGAGAGAAAACAATATCGTTCACAAGATATTTGCAGCTTCCATATTTCTTCCTCCGTTCCCCTCTTTCACGTTCTTCTCCATCCTCCTTCTCTTTCTCAGCTCCACTTTACCACTTCTCCCTTTTCCCTCCGTTTCTCTATTCTTCTTTGTGATAAAAACTAATTTTTCCAAATGTTGAAGACCTTGGTGAATGAAATTCCGCCTTCGCGTTTCCCATGACAAGCCTTCGAATGATACTTGACGTAGCTCTCGCTAACACATCTAAGGCTTTCAGTGGTCAACTCTTTTTTCCTCATACAGCTTATATATTTGTTTGTTCATATTATTTATCAACAATAGTTCTTTTGAAATTACTTTTTTCTGGCATGAGATGTGACAAATTATTTTTTTCCTTTCGTTAGTTTCGTTCGTTTCATTTCTCTCAAGTGATTATCTCATAATGATATGACTGAAGCTAAAGGCTTTGCTTCCCTTTTCCCCCACATGGATAAAAGTGAGAGGGAGATAGAAGAAGGGTCAGGGAGAGAGATAAAAAGAGAGAGGAAAACAAGAAAGAAATAAAGAGAGAGAGAGAGAAAGAGGGAGACAACGAGGGAGAGAGAAAGAAAGAGAGAGAAAGAAACTCTTTGCAAGAGTATGAAATTGGCTGTTTGACAAAAAGAAGTGAGAAAGACTGCGGTAGAAATATTGAAATTCTAACGTCGAATTTGAATAATTCAAAGATTAATTGATGGAAATGAAGCTTCTTACTGAAATGACAACTTTTAATTTTGTTCTCTTCAGATGCTGCTATCTCCCCACCTCGACCATCTTCACAAAAACATATCAAAAGAGGTTTTTGAAAAGTGTACTTAATGAAACTTTCATCTTTTCTATTTGAATTCAATTAACATATTTACCTTTTGTTTCGACGCTCAAAACGTTAAACCTGCTCTTTCCGCCATTTTAAAACAATTTCGAGAACATTGACCGAATGAATGGAAACAAGAGATAGCAAAAGCCAGAAATACTTTTTGTGACCAGTTCAAATGCAGCTTCTTTGGAGAATTTCGCTATACATCTGCCCTTTATCCACTTGAATAACGAACCTTTTTTGTATTCGAAGTGCTGATACATACATGCTTATACATATATTAAACGATATGTTAATTTCCACCTGAAATTTGACGTGAAATACATTTGTTCACACGCATAAACACAAAAATACCACGTGAGCAGGTATGCAGATCAGTTAACATCTTTCCACGTCGTGTAAAGAAAGTTACGTGAAAAACATTCTTCGAAGTATTGAGAATTCACGTGGGTTTTCACGTAAAACTGAACTCACGAATTCAAGAGGACGCACTAGATGGTTGCTTATCGATTTAGAGAATAATATAATACAAAAGGTTAGACTCATATATGTTATTCGAAGATAAATGAAGACGAATTGAAAAATATTTTTTTCTTCTTCGACCATTCTCAAAAACAGGATATTGGCTAAGTTGAGCATCATGCTGTTAGGACACACAGACTCTCAAAACACTATATTTATCTAATCAGATCCAAATCTCATTAAATAACATCATTTACACTCTATTGAAGCTTGTTCTCCTCTTAAAGGACACCTGTATGACGAAGCCTGCTTCATCTTCAGTACTCAAGAATCATACTTCCTCTTTCTTTATCTCTCTCTCTCCCTTTTTTTCTTTATTCTTCCTCACGTTTGGGAATTGAAAATATTCGTCTTTTTCCATTTTTTCTGCTCTCTATTCATTGCATTTGCGCCATTTAAGGCAATCCAGCTATGATCTCACCACTTGGTGTTGTTGCTCTTCTATTTCAGCTTTTTTCATCTCAGGAATCATTCTTGCTCATCTTGTGTCTCATTGACTTCCAAAAAGATTTTTAGTTACTTTTATATCCTCGTCATTTCTTACTTTGAGCTTTCTTATGTGTCATTTGTCTCTCAGACTGTTATGCTTTATAGCCATTTCAATATCCGTCTACGCCTCTCTGTTCACATCACTCTTCATGTCTCATCTAATCCTTTTACCTTGTGTAGCCTTTGTGTGTATATGCATCTTCACCAATCCTCTCCTCCCCACAAGTGACGAGACATAATGATAATAAATATATTTGAAACTACGTAACTAAGTGATTCCTACGCTTCCCATTATGCAATTTCAAACAATTTTGGAAATAAGAAAACTTATACAAATTATATTTTAATATTGTTTCTCCGCTCATTATAAGTCTTCCTGTTTTCCTTTGTTTCTCCTCTCCATTTTTTTTATACAAAATTTTTTTTTTCATTCAATTTTGAATTTTCTGTGAAGTCAGGAAGTTAGACTGAAAAAAAACAGAGAAAAGAAACTTTTTTCTTCCAATTATTCGGTGATTGAGTTTCCTCACACTGATTCTCAAGCTTCAATCATGAATGAGATCAGATCAACACTCTCGTCTTTCATTTCTATCTAACTTCTCCATCTAGTGCTGTTATGATGTTGCTCTCTCTGGTCGGTTAGAGATCTGACTCTCTCATCCCCCCCCCCCTATATTCCTGTTTCTATTCGCCAGGTTCTTTGACTTTTTATCCTTCTTGACTGACTTTATAGTCGTTTTAACTTGCTCCTTAGGTATTGCTCCGTCTTTCATACATTCACCTCTAATGTGGCCATTCTTACCTGCCGCCAGTTCTCTCCTCTCCAATCTCTTGTATCTCGTAGAGCATGTTGCACCCCAAACCACTTCTGTCGTCCACTGAATCTGGAATGTGTGAGAGGTTGATGCTTATACGAATACGAGATAATTCTAAATCATCCACATTCATGTCTTTGCAGTCAATTAGAAGAATAAGCAAAAACTTTCAAATTCGATTAACTTTATGAGTTGAAATCTGTTAATGGCCGATTTAACTCAAAAAATTCTTGGAAACCTTGGATGCTTTTAAAAGAGCTAATCTCATATGGAAATTAACTTTTCTTCTCGTAATTTCTTGTCTTTCTCCATAGAAATTTCTTTCAAGTGGAGAAAGCTTAGTTTCCCTTTTCAATTGGCTGAATAGAGAGAGTCAAAGAGAACCTTACAGAGAGAGGGAGAAGGGCAGTGGGTGAGAGTGAGAAGAAAGAAATTTAGAAAAAAAAACCAAAAACTCTTTATTAACGGAAAAGAGGAGAAAAAAAGTTTCTCATTGGAAAACTCTTTAATGAATGCTGCCATTTCACATATTCCTATTCTCAAGACGACAATTTGCAAGTAAAAATCGAAAATCTTTTATTTTCATATTTATTTTGATGAGAGAAAGGGAGACGGAGAGATGAAGAGAGAAAGAGTCACCTCACTGTTGCAGAATCACAGCTTTATCATATGATGCGACTCTTGCATCATTTGAAAAGCTTAATGAAAAATTTGATTTATTTTTCGATTTCATCTCACCTGTAAGGCTACAAACTGAAAATATGGAGAAAAGACTCTGAGAATTCTCTGTTGCCAGCTAGCACTCTCATTCATCTCGTTCTCGCTGTCGTTGCTCCGAATTCTTATTTGACTAGGGTATAGCTTGTCTGTCTCTCCCATAGCTTTCCCATAAACTTTTACAAATTAATCAAAATCACAAAAAATTAATTAAGAAAGAGATCATTGAATGACGTCAATTATCTCAAGTTCTAACCTTTTTTTTCATTTCATACCAACTTCAGACGCCCCATAGCCATACACGTGGCCCCGCCTCCGATTCTCCGCCCCTTACGAGACAAATGATCCGGACACATGTTAAGCACGTCTTATGCCAGTCCTCTATCTATATATGGAAATGTTTAGTTTGAAATGAACTATCTGTATGTATCCATCAAGTTCTTGCCTCGTTTGTCTTTAACTATTTTTTCTCTCTCTCTCTCTTTCTACCTCTCCTCTGTCACTTACATACACACGATACTGATCACCACCCACATATACAGCATGAAAAGCACACTACCACGCTCTTCCGTGCATAATATGCTAACTTATCCCATTTTAGAAACATCAATTCAAAAAGGAAGGTACAGAAGTTGTTTCCATATTGGCTCAGATTTTTTTTTTGGGGGAGCAGTATGATGTGTGTATGCGTGCGTCTGTGTCGTGGTAGTGGTGGTTGTGTGTATGGGTGTGTATGGGTGTGTATGTGTTTCCTAACAAATTTATTGTAATCTCATGTTTTCCAAGAAAAAAATCAAATCATCTTTTATTATAAAAATATAGCTTCTATTCATATTTCGTCTTCAACCGAAATTCAATTTAGAAAGTATGGATGTATTTTAAGTTAAATATTGTTATTATTAGCCACATGGTTAGATTCTCTCTCTCTCTCTCTCTTTCTTTATGAGTGTTCCTCTCTTTGTTACTCTCTTCATACTGAATCTCATTGCAATGCTATAGAGAGATGCTTTGCTTCATCTCTGATATGGTAATCACATTGTTAACTGATTGCTTCCAGATATACACAGACATCAAGTAAAAAGGAAACGAAAAAAAGGATCATAGATATCACATACGCACATCTAACAACTATGACAGAATTGAAAACTTTCCTCTACGAAATATGTATTCCGGCTATTGTTCTTATATGTGCATTAGCGGCAATGCTTAACATCGCTGTATTTCTATCAAGATGGCATGTTAAAAGCCGTTCAACATCTCTGGAATTAACTTATTCACTTGCGTTATCGGATACATGGACCTCGGTTGTTATTGCTTTATCACTCTTTTGGAATAGTTATAAGCCAGTTGTTCTTCAAATACCGCATTATACTTATTGCTTCCCATTAACATTAGAGGTACGTTTATGCTAATTCATTCTAACATCTCTTTTCTTGTGTTTATGCTAATTTGCTTGTTGAACGCTTAACCCACGTGGCATGCGTGTGGCTAAGAAGCTTCAAGCAAACTTTTCATTTTCCTTTTACTGATCGTTGGAACGGTTGACTTTTTTGTTTCTCTCTCATTCTCTGTTTCTCTCGATGCGTTCATTCTTGCCCATCTGTCTTCGATCCTTCTTCTCTCTTTCAAATCCATGTGCGTTTGAAGTGAGTGAAAGTTCTCTTGTATCTTCCGCTTTGAGCATACCATATGTCAGTTATTCCCTCTCGTTCTGTTAGAGCTTTAACGAACAATCAATTTGAGATGGAAAAGAAAACTGAAATCTTCTAAACATCGTCAATATTTCATAAAATCAAAGAAAACATCTTATAGATTTGTCCAATTGATGTTTTTCCATTCTTTTTTTTTTTGAAAAAACACTTTTTTTAGTTCAAAAGACCAAAAGCCATCGTCTCACGGCATCTTCATGTGTGTGTGTGAGTCTGTATGTGTGTGTGTGTGTGTATTTGATTTTCCGTTTTGAGAAATCTCGAGAAAGTTAATCACTAAATATGCAAATGAAGACTTCATTGGTCAAAAAAGGGAATAATTAGCTTGTGGAGGCTGTTTTGTTGAAGAATCTTTCATAGTGACATAACCTGAAGAATAGAAAATGACATTTATTATGTGAAATATTCCATATCTTATGGATACAAGAGAGTATCAAAGATACTAGGGAGAAACAGAGATGGAGAGAATGAGACAGGGCGGATCAAGAAAATTTCAATTTTTTTCCATCTGGTTGTTCATAAAAAATATTATGGACACAGAGAAAAAGCTCATCATACTCCTTCATTAAGTTTCATCCCTCTGATAGTATGTGCGTGAGTGTTTGTGTGTATGCTCTCTCTGTTCACGTTCCTCTTCTTGTTTAAATTTTTAGATAGCTTAATCTAATTAAAATTAGATGAAAACAATGAAAATGACAAGTTGGTGGCATCGGCTTGATTGTTGTGTTGCCAATACACAGAGACAGATCAAAAGAGAAACAGAAAACTGAATGAATGATTGAATGAGAACAAAGCGACTAATCCTTCCTTTTGCAACTCACGTCTCGGTTTCAAATCATTCTCAGTCTGATCTTTCGGCACCATACTGGAGGTCTTTTAAGCATTTAGCTCTACCAGGAAGAATGATTGTGAATTCAATTTATTTTCGTCTCATCTATGTTTTCTACTTCTGCGGATAGATGACGATTGCAATTGTCTGCCCCTGTTTGAAATCATCTTCAACAAGGAGCCATTGAGAGCTTTTGAAAGAGATCAAAAGCAAGAAGTAGAAACTGAACTTGTAGTATCGAGTTAAAAGAGGAGAAATAAGTACTTTAAGTAAATCAAAAAAGGAAAATATTCTACTTCCTATTTACACGTACATAATCGAGACGTAATTGGCAACCGCTCATTGAGTCAAAACAATTAAAAAATGAAGAGAGGCTGTGTGAATTACACGCAATCCACGTGTACTTTCATTTCTTCACTTACTTCCTCTCCCTTCACTTGTTCTCCTGGCTTCTTCTCCTGGCGTCTGTTGGAAGCTTATGCAGCTTCTTGCTATTGCTTATATATTCTCCAGCAACTTTAACAAGCGAGAAGATGGGGATGATCGACACATCGTCTTTGCGTTCGTTCACAGATTTATATGAAAATATTTTTGTTCCTTCATTTGAGCGATGAGCGAATGGAATATAAAACGTTCATTCGAGAGTAGGAAATAAGGAATTTTAAAAATTCTTTATGTCTTTCAGTTCTTCTTTCAAAAGATGCTTTATGTGTCAAAGTCTTGTTGTGACACTTTGGGAAAGATCTCAAATATGTTGAAAAGTTTTTTATATTTGAAAGAGGTTAAAGGAATATCCTCTCCTTTGAAGGAAGGATCAAGCATCGAAAGTTTAAGAATATTGCAACATTCCCTAATTTCAGTAACGTTTTTTAATGAAATTGCATTAGAATTGGTAAGAGATGATGTCGTCATCGGAAGGAAGCAGACGACTCCTTCTTAGGGAGGGTGCCGTTTGAACAATGATATGTAGAGCAAAACAGATGAAGAGATTAAGAGAAACGGAGAGATCTTAAAGAAAGGTGTACAAGACATCAGAGTACATTACTTCTTAGAGGATATCATCGGATTCTCTGATGAAGTTGATGCGAATCATATGAGAGAGCGCTGCCTGTCAATAAGAAGGGCGAAAGCCTGTCCGATCCTGCTGGCTAGCCAAACTATGGCATGTCCAATTTAGTGGAAATTGATGACTTTCTAATAGAATAATAGAATTATTTATGAAACAAAAAAGTTATTTTAAATTCATTTTCCATGAAAATTTATGTTCCTGGATGAAGAAGAAGCCAAGTTTTACATCTTAGCATGGTTTCCATTCCCCTTCTCCGTCTTTTCTTCTCTCCCTCTCAACAGCAAGCTACTAAATAAATTGAGAACTATGTGTTGTGAAGTCAATTGTTTTGTGGCGAAGAAGGAAACGAAGGAAGAATAAACGTTTTTGTTAGACAAGCGGAAAGTATTATGAAGGATTGGAAGGAATGTTTCTGTCTTGGCTCATTGATGCATTGTTTTCTCTTCTACCGCTGTCACTCTCCCTCTGTCTTATCACTACAAATCTGTTTATGCGAACGAGAGCTTCAGGAACATGAGGGTGAGAGAAGACGTTGAATGTTGATAAGATGAAGATCAGATCATATATGTTTCTGGATGATATCATTCTTTCAAACATTTGAACTTTCCAATTTCACAGCTGAGTTCAAGCAAAGATCGAAGAGCGAAGTGCTACCATAAATAGAAATCTTTCATTTATAATAAGATGAAGAACAACAGCGAGCCCAAAAAATATTGGACCGACTTGAAAATGAAGTGAAGCAAATTGGTTCGCAAAACTAATTTTTCATCTCTCTCTTAATCTACCTCTCATTCATGTGAGTGTGAGTGTGGTTAAATAAGAGAGATATCCAATTGAACGACAATCTTGATTTGTTCTTAGAAAGCTTTGATGTGTAAAGGACGAGGAGCTCTCAATTTGGTTGTGTGAAACATCCAAATTGCAATCTTTTAATGTTTTTGCTGCTCTCAGCGACATTCCTATTATTACTTGGTCTCAAGAACGTTTGACTCTCTCACTCCCTCTCTCTGTCTTCATAAACTTTCAATGTTCAACTACAAGTTGAAGAGAATAATCAGTACAGAAAAAGGAAAAGGGGGGTTAGAGAGCCTTCCAAAAGAATTCGAAAGTACGATAGTATATCAAATCACATATTAGGATGTGTTCCAAAAAGGAGATAGAGAACATGAAACACCGAAAAGAGAAGGAGAGAGAATGTGTGAGGTAGAGAAGCAAAAACGTTCAAAATGTCCGGAGGGTCCAAGTGAATCGGAACGTAAGCTTCCATCAGGGATTTTCTCTCTACTTCTCTCATAAATCCTTAAACTCTTCGAAACTCTTTTTTCTTCGATTTTGCGAAATTTTTCGATAAATTTGTTTGGCAAATCCTTTCTTTCTTTTTTTCATTTTTTGAAATGTTATTCATGAATTCTTTCAGGCATTTCGAACTGGAGGTCTGTTAACGGGAATATTCCATTTGGTGGCTTTGGCTTTCGCTCATTATCTCCAAATAAGACGTCCATTCGATCATCAGAAGTATCTGCCGCTGAAAGCGATTCAGGTAGAAAGCGAAAGACAGCTGAAAACATAGATATATCGCGTTCATTTGAAGATTATCATCTTCTTCATATGGTCTGTGCCTCCTCTAGGCCTAATGGCATACTTTAGTAGCTGGGAGGGACAGGGATACCGGTAAATCGAGACAACGTATATACAAGTAACTAAGACAAAATCTTCCAGCAATGAATCGTGTATGGGAATCACTTTCTATGAGAACTTCTATTTCAGAGCAAATATTGCTCTGATCATCATCATCCTCATCATAACCACGTGCGTGTTATATTGGAAAATGTTATCAAAGGTCAACGAGGTTAGTTGATTGCGACATCTGTATTCATATTGCTGTTAGCATGTGAGGGTGTTCATGCGAAGAGGAAGAGAGTAAACTGAAGGAAGAGTTGTCCATGTGTCGTCGATAACAACGAATAGGGGATTTGGATAGGAAATCACACAACCGAATGTCAAAGGTGTAATCCAAGGGTTTTAGAGAAACAAATTATTCTATTCATTCATCTAAGCAATAAGCTTAATTTACATAAGATTACAAACACTTATGATTTTGCTTCTTGACAACTATGAAAAAACCTAGAAAGAGAAAGAGAGAGAGAGTCCGTATGAAATTCGGTTTTTCAATTCCCTCCTCCTTTCTATAATCTCTCTATTCGCTTAGCACTCTTTCTGGTCTGATAAACTGAAAGTTGTGTTTCTCGGGAAGCATCATCAGAAACAGAGTTTCCAGACAAGTTTTTAACAAGCGGTATGAGAGTTCTGTTGTCTCAGGGGGAAATAGTCCGTCTATGAGAAATGCTAAGATGGAGCAAGAGTTTTTTGAATGAAAAGTCGTAAATATTCCTTATTCCATTCATAAATATCACTTTCTGTTACTTCCCAAACCGTTTGAGCTTTGAAGAAAGAAGCTGCCGAGCCATTAAGCTGAGAATGGATGTTCAAAGACAATGCCAAAGTTTGGAAGATTTTGAAAGAAATTTGTGTTTGAGCAGGGTAGAAATGAACAAGCTTTTCTTTCATTTTGCTAGTTGTCTGGAGAATTTGTTTGTTAATTTGCAGGTTCGATCGAAAGCAAATTCAGCGACGAACGCTCGAGGACGTCGGACTGTCATAACAGCTTGTCTGATATTTGGAACATTCTTATTTGGATGGATGCCAGCTAGTATACTGTATATATTAACAGCAGAAGGGATGCCCTTACATAGGTATAAAGCTATGCGAGAGTGTATTGAAGCCTAATGTCTCTTCTCTTTGCAGAAAAGGATCTGTACTCATTCATGTGCTGTCAATTGTAGTTTTGTTGAATATAATGGTTAAGACATTAACGAATCCAATCATCTATGCCACAAGGTACGTATGCTACTTGTATGACCTTATATCGGCATTACCATTTCTAGAATTCCTGAAATCCGACATTTCGTTCTTCAAAAGCTTTTATGGAAGATCGTGCCAATGCGAGAGGAAAAGCGAACGACTACAGAATTGGCTCCATTACGTGGACGACACGAACTGAGTCATTCAGTTACTCAAAACAGTTGAATGCAATTCTTATTTAATTCTTGATAACTTATTGTTCATTTCTCTCGCTCCATCTTTCCCTCTCTGTCAATCTCTTCCTCTCTCTTAATCATCATTCTGTTTTTATAATTGTACGGGCCAATTTGTGTTACAGAGAATGTTAATATTTCATTTTTCAGCAAATTTCTTTTCTGTGATTTTTTCAAATCCGATTATGCACTGAGAATAACAGGATTTTCATGTTTTCGCCAGCTCATGACTTATATGAATTTTAATTTTGAATAAAAGAACGTCGTTATGTAGCAGCCTTTCATATTCTGAACACCTCAGTAATGTGGTCTTCGAGAAGTTCGGCACACGAAAAGGAACATGAGGGAGGCAAAAGGAACTTTATGAGCTGTCTGTCGGCTTGTCTTTTCCAGAGACCTAGATGATTCCTTCAATGAACTAGAGGGGAGTTATCATAGAAAATTCATCCTTCATACAACAATATAGACATCTGGTCAATTTTCATTAGAGAATATGGAAGAAGCTTTTGAAATTAGCTTATTTTCCTGTTTTTGCATCATCTTCTTGCATAGGAAGGTCAAAAGCCTTACCATATTTGGTCATTGAACTTCAAAGATCTAAGCCGTTAGATCTAATCTGTTCAGTTGGATGTGTTATATCGACCCATATATGGTACCTCGGGTACCGCATGCATTTTGCCAAAAGCATAAAAGATGATCCACTGTGTCATTCGATTAGCTCCGCCTTAGTTATAGCATGAGGTCATACAAACATGTTTTTTTGTGTTCGCTTAGCTTATTAGACTCCATTCCATACTTCTCAGATATCACAACTTGACATCCTCCTTTGTATCTAACTAGCATATTTCTAAGATTAGCTTCATGTCATCCTAGACTGTATGTGCATTCGTTTCATTTTTCATTTTGTATGACCTGCAATCGGTTGGTTTTCTTTTTCGACTCACTCACAGATCAAGCATTCTATAATTTTGTAATATTTTGTCATTTTCAGAGATCAGCTATGTCAGGAGTGTACAATCCTTCCTCCACCTGTTCCACTCCAAAGTCTAAATCTGTGGCTCCTGAAATGGCTGAACGACCTCAAACACCATCCTCGAGGTATATCCTGTTGTTCATAAATCTGTTTCAATTATAAATCGTTCAGTTGTAATCTATCTTCGCCTACAACTCCTCCGAATTGTCTTTTACCTCCATTAGCTCATTTGGCGAATGCTCCAAAGCGCTTATCTCAGCGTAAATATGTTCGGCCATTAGGTGTAAGTTTTGACTTCCAAATGAAATGAGTTGTGAAATTATATATTTATAGGTGATTCCCATGAAAAGCTTATGAAAACTTCAAGAATCAGCTCATGATGATGGTAGTTCAAATTCATTCATAAATTATTTATTTTGTTCTATGGAAACACCAAGAATAGTTTCCTTATTTGTGCATGTCAAACCCGCTTATCAAACATTATCCGACCAAATTCCTTGCCTACTTTCCCATTTGAATGTCTTTTATTTAATTTTAAATTAATTATAATTATGATAACTATGTGATGATAATGCTTTACGTAATTAGAATAAATCGTTTCCGTTTCATTAATTTCAAGCTGCAACATCGACTTTGATCTATGAAATCTGCATATTAACGTCAAATTACACGTAAGCATTCGTCGATGATAAACTTTTGGATTCGGCTGTGTTTCGATTTCGTGATTGCAACCGCGAGAGCATAGACAATGCCGACAGACATTGATTTCAAAAATGGAAAAGTTCGTTATGACAGCGACAGCTTCAATACAAACATAATTCATTAGATCATAAATAAAAGATGGAAAATTCATGCCAAGCTCGGCGAAGGTGGTTGTGGCAGCGTCTATCGGGTTGAAGACTTACAAGAGAACGGACGTTTTGCTGCATTAAAAGTGAATTTTGACTTGTATCATTGAAGGGAACCTGTTCAGAAAACACATTTTCGTTTGAGGCTGAACCGAATTCGGAAGATGTCGAGGGAATTCTAAAAATGGAAGTAGCTGTGCTCAAAGCATTAATGAACAGAAACAACGTGATAAAGCTACTGTACTCAGGCAAACGACGAAATTACAAGTAGATAATATGTTGAATCATGTCATTCAGCACAATCTTTCTTGCAGTTACATCATTCTGACCTTATGTGGAAATGATTTAGTAACTTTACGGCGGAAGGCCATTAATGGTTTCGGACAAAGTACTATTCTGAGAATTGCACTGAACACCTTATACGCTATTAAACAGGTTATCTTATGCTGATCTATGGAGTTCACATCATTTCGCTGTTCGATGAACAAAAATTAAACTTCGACTTCAGGTTCATGAAGTTGGCTTCGTACATCGCGATGTCAAACCCGGAAACATAATGAATGGGTCGAGTGGCCGAGAAGCTCGAATGTTCTTTCTAATCGATTATGGTTTTCTTTTATATTCTCAAAAAACATCCTAATAGGGGATTTCAATTATTTAAATATAATTTCAATCAGGATTATCGCGCTGCTTTGTTGTTCCAAAAAATGGAAAAATGGAACTGAGAGAGCCCCGTAGGAATGTTTTGTTTCGTGGAACAACACGGTATTGCTCTTATTCCGCTCATTTACGATTAGAGCAGGTTATGTTCAGATTTTTCTTCTCTCTTTCTAGTGATTGAGCCTCATTTTATCGTTGTTTTTTCAATAGAATTCACTTTTCTCTCGTTCTTTCAGGGAAGAATAGATGACTTGTGGTCTCTACTCTACATGCTAACACAAATCTATTGTGGTTTACCATGGGATAAGTTACGAACAGAAGAGGAGATAAAGAACAAGAAGGCCAAACTAACAGATTCTGAAGTTTTCAAAGTAAGTTTAAATTGTGAACTGATATAGAACATATCTTGCTTAGAAGTGCCCCAAGGTGTTTACAGAAATCGCTTCTTATCTGCGGGCTGTTCAGTGCACTGAAAGACCAGACTATTACAAAGTCTATCAAATGGTTTCGTTGATTGTTTGGCTTTATTTCGGATTCAATGCTTATCAGTTGATGAATGCTATGAGAAAGAACAACCACTCGCTATATGATCCATATGAGTGGGCATCGGATTTGTCGTCGTCAAGTAGTCAGGAAGCCTCAACAGCTATCGAATACAGTCAGCGTGAATTGGAGAGCAAAACCGCTTTGCCAAGTTTGTTTTGCATAGAACTCTCATTGAATCAAACTAATTTCTGAATTTGAACAAATCGTTTGCTATTGTGGATACAAATTCTCTCATTTTGTCATATTTATAACTCGCAATGTGTTTGTTTGCAGGTGAAGAATTGGAATTTCTGCGGTTTCCTCATCTACATCCCAAGAATTTCCAAGAAGTTGTTCTGAATCTTTGAAGTTCGATTATCGTAAGAAATCTTTATATATCTGTCTATACAATGATATGAAGAGAAAAGTAAAGTAGATAGAGAGAGAAAGGAAGGGAGGAGATGAGATCGAGTAGGATAGTTCGAAAGAAATGTCGTTTCTCAAACGAACAGATGCAATGTGTTGTTCTAAACGCGGAAAGTAGGAATGACATACAATGGAAACGTGGGTTGTAAACCGACTCCTTCAATTGTGGATTGTTTTCTTTGATGACTAAAACGGTTTCTTTTCTCACATAATTGGAGTTCGAGCTCCCAAATTCTCCATTGCACTATGAATCCGGAAATGAAGTTTGTTTTCGAGTGAAAATCCTTTGATTTGTCGAGCTTTTGCTAATAACTCTTCAGCTTCCTCCAAATGGTAGATTGTTTTTTCATGATTAATTCAATTTCAAACCTCTCTGTTTCCTTCAGATATTCTGATGAGGGCAAGTTCATATATGGAATTGGGTAAGAGATAAGTCAGATCTTTAATCAGATTCTGTTGCGAAGCTCTGAAATGAGTGAGAGGTGTTTGATGATGTATCAGCAACATGTTTCTTTAACACACAGCCGAAATGCAGACGTTTCTGGTTTGCGAAATGATATCAAATACAGAACATTGACAAACGTGAACACGTGAACTTCCAATATTCAAATTAACTCACTTGAGAATTTCATTGAATGACTGCTCAGCTTCAAAATATTTTTGTAAATGACGAAGTGTAATCCCTCTCAAAAAATGATATAAACATCTGTCATCTGCATCAGCTGAAATGTAAAAATGATTTTAAAGAATCCAAAAACGATTCGCAACCTGTTGAACTCTGTTTTAACCATTTTCTTTCGATATCATTGTAGAAATTGACTAAGAGAGGTTTGTTTGAATTCAGAATATCAAATCCGTTCCAGAAGTAAATGAATTCCTGAAAAACATAGATATGAGAGAATGTCAGGGTAATGAATCAGTGAACGAGATAGAGAGAGAGAGAGAGCGAAACAGTGAGACACAGGGAGGGAAAGAGAATAAGAGAGTTGTTATTCCTTACATAATGAGCAAATAAGAATGATTTTGTGTTAACATAACGATTTGCTTTTCGAGCACAGTATTTCTCAATTGGGATCGACTTTCCAGCTATTCGATACCGGAGACCGTCGACTTTTCTGCAAATGTAGGATAATGATCATGTGAAGAGGATGTATGAAGATTTGGACATACTTTGCTAATACAGACACAGTCTCATCTCGCTTTTGAGGATCTGTGCTTTCATCAGCCGCAAAGAAGATAGCCAACATATAAGTATATACACATCGAGACCATTTAGATTCGTTAACTAGTAACTTTGCATAATTGGCAGCTACGGACCATTCGCCTAGGTAGCCATGAGCAAATCTGAACACGAGGATGTAAGCTTATTCTGCACGAGCTCCATCTTACAGTAGCTCCCAATAACATCCATGATGGAACTGTTTGTAAACGTATTGACATTGTATTGACTGGTTGAAGAAATAAATGGCTGAGTTGATGTCTGAACTAACTAAGAGTAACCGAGCTCGAAGGTAGAGTATCAGAGATCCCTTCAAAAAAATTTCTCATTCATCTGGTCTGTAAGCTGTCTACCTTTGGGTATTTATTGATCATGGAAGGCAGGAGACGATGGCATAATGCGATATCCGGTTTTCCGGCTCCAAAAACGAAACAGGCAACCAAATGCCATGTAAGGAGTAATAGAGTACATAGGGGTGAGTGTAGTGTTTCAGTCATGGACGAACAATGAATGAGTTCTCTCATGCCTGTTTCCTAGAAGAAGGAGCTTATGCTTATATCTAGTAAGCTTAGCATATTACTGAACCTTATCTCCAGTAAATCCAACAACTTCTAATAATCTGAGAACTTTGGATGGCAATGTTGAAATCATCAAATTGAATGTTCCAAGTCCCATGCGCACGCCGGCTTCAAACTGATCACGAACTTGCTTGTCTCGCCCAATCCAAAGTTCTTCATCATTCATCATCTTTTCGCAGGATCTATTCATATTGTTGTATAATATTGTATAAATGTTATAGACTTACCGATAAAGACGATAACACGTTCGAATGTTCAGAGCGCCTTTGATGAAGCTTGCAAAGTTATCATCATGGAAGAACGTCAATACGGCACGAATCAGCAGAATTTCGGCATAACACAGTTCAGCATGAAGCTCTTCTATAAAGTTTCATCATAGCTATATGTTCGAAAGTATAATCTATCAAACCATCTGTCCATGTTTTTGATTTGAAGAATAATGTCTCTGATAATGATGATTTCTGTCGAAATGCGTAAATGACATTTGTGGCAGATTTACAAGCATCCATCGATTTTTCCAAATCTTTCTTAAACCACAAAATAGTTATACAACTGATTATATGATATAGCTTACTTTATCACATGTCATTAAAGCCTTTATGAAGACAATTGTGTTATACCCTAAAGCATGATACATACTCTGGGAGCATCTGAAACAGCTCAATAATGGATAACAGAAGAGCCCAAGCTTACAATCCAGCCATTCTCTCCTCTGCTAATTCGAACTTATTATTCAAAAACAAATTAACAGTAATATGAGTTTCTCTGATTGTATCCAAGAGTTCAAGTGAGTTTTCACTGAAAATGTACTTTTAATGAAATCTGCTTTAGGATTACTGCACGACCATTCATTTGAAGTTATCAAACAGTAAAATAAAAGTATGATATACATATAAGGTTTCACGTATATTCACGTGAAGTGGTTTACACCATTCACGTGAATTCATATCTATTGATTGAGCAATGCAATCATAAGAAGAAGAAGACGAAAACGGAATTACCGCTATTCCCAGATGAGAAGATCATTTGTATTTACATCTTATTCGTAATATAGAAACTCACTATGTTACATTCTCATTAGCATCCATGTACTCAGCATCGCTTGTCTGACTTCCTCCCAAGGTAATCCGAGACAGAGAACGTGGACGTTCAATCTCCACATTCATCTCCTTCAATCGTTGTCTTTTCACTCTAACAAAACATTTATATATAATTATATATTTTTAAAATATAATCAATGAAAGAAAAATAAACTTATTATTATTTAAGTATGTGGGAGGAGAGGAGATGAAAGGAAGTGCTTTGGAATGAGAGACTCAAAAACTTAGTTCAGGTTGAGATGGAGGATAAAAACAACTTTTTTCTTCCGAGAGAGACAAGCAGTGGCATGTAGAAACCACAAACGACCTAAAGAAGGTGCTAGACAGAAGAGAGAGAAAGAGAGAGAGAGAGAGAGAGAGAGAGAGAAAGAGAGAGAGAGAGAGAGAGAGAGAGAGAGAGAGAGAGAGAGAGAGAGAGAAAGAGAGAGAGAGAGAGAGAGAGAGAGAGAGAGAGAGAGAGAGAGAGAGAGAGAGAGAGAGAGAGAGAGAAAGAGAGAGAGAGAGAGAGAGAGAGAGAGAGAGAGAGAAAGAAAGAGAGAGAGAGAGAGAATGCGAAATAATCAGTTCTCTCAGAATGCAATGATCGAAAATTCAATGAACCCTGAATGCAAGAAGTTTGCCTCCCACACCTTGCCAACTTTCGGCTTCCTCTCTACTTACTCTACTGCCACTCTCTCTCATAAGTTACAAAGAGAAAGAGCAAGTAACAAAAATCACAGGAAGATTTTGTATAAGAGAGAGCAGAACCACGAAACTGCTTACTTTCATGAAAGTTGAAAAATGCGACGAATGAGATAATGATACTAAGAGGAATGATAACAATCCATCTTCTCTAATCGTTCTGATAAGTGAAATGGTCAAAAAATGAATTTCCCAATACAGGAATTAGCAGGGCCACGTGTTATACGACTCTTTCTCAATTGTCCCAAACTCTCTGTCTGTCTCTTTTTGTCCTTTTTTCCAAAATGAAGACAAGCAAACATAAAAAATAAAAAAAAATCTTTGGCAAAGTAGACAAAGAAGCGAAAAGTGAAAAAGAAAAAAAGAGAGAGAGATAGAGAAATAAGCTCATTTTTGGATGATATTGAATGTCTTTAGTCGAAATCTCTAACATGCACAGCTTTCTTATAAATCGTGTTGCCAGGGGCAACGAGATAAAAGCGAATAAAACTGCTGGGTGGAAATATATTTGAATGAAATCATATAAAATTAATTATAATCAAACAATATTCTGCCATTATCAGTTAAGATTAACATATGGAGAGTTAGTGAGATATGAAGAGAAATAGAGTGAGATAGATAGAAGAGTGTGAGTGTTTGAAAAAGAAAAAAATTAAAAATGAACTTTGTTAGTTAAGATTGAGCAAAGGTTCTCAAGTCAATTAGCCTGCTAGAATACGTCCTGCTGCTCTCTCACTGATACTGACTTTCAGCATGGGAGATGAGAAGGGGGAGGAGATGAACTGAGAAAGGTGTCATACGGATGTTTAATGTCATATGATGACAAGAAGACTTGTGATAATTCGTTGAAACTTCGAGGTGCTTCTGTTCATTTTTGTGTCTATTTGCGGTAGTAAGGCACAATACAACAATGCGAGTGAGAGAGTTTGTTTGGGGGGGGGGGGAAGGAAGACATAGAAAAACCCAATAAGCTTGAAATGCTTGAGAAAAGATTGTTGAAATGTTCTTTCTTAAATAATTTCCAGACGAAGAGCCCTTCTATGGAATCATTTCATGATGTCAACTTTATTTTGTTTGCTTTTGTGAACATTTCGGTAGAATACGGAGTGTAAATCGGGTTATCAGAGTGTCTCGTCATATAGCCTTCCGCTGTCTTTGATTGTTTGATTATCTATCGTTTGGAAACCTTTCTTGTCCTTTATAACTTAGACATCTTTTTATTTAACAAAATGTTTCTCGGAGAGTGCCTCTGATATCAAGCTCACTCAAGTTGGATTAGTCGTTCCTCACCACCGACAGTATTTCTTAGAGTACGGTATTTAACCTGAATACAAGTGTTCGATAGTATCCAGATGTTGCTCTCACCTTTTCACGAGAAATGCGTTCTCTTCGCTTGGTCATGTCTTCCCCAGTCACAAAGTATGTCATTTGAAGGCTTTTACCCTGTATATTCAAGCGTCGATGTTATATATCAATGATGCATCTCACCTTCATCTCAACCATTCCTCTCTCTTCTGTTGTATAGCCACCTAGACGTACTAAGATCTCGTGAGATGAAGCCGAACAATTGATTTTTAAAGCTGAAAGTATTCCATAAGACGTAAATAATAATTGAAGCTTCAAATTACGAATTCCGTTGCTTTCCATTCGACTAGCAGTGTTAACGGTATCTCCAAACAAGCAATAACGGGGCATCTAAAAATGAAAATCATCGGACAGCAAAAACATAAACAAACGTTCATACGAGACGCTTCATCATGAAGTGGGGTTTCTTCACGCATGCACTTCCGCGTACTGATACTCAAACACAAAAAGCTAATTACCTTCAATCCTACAACTCCAGCTACGCAAGGCCCGGAATGCATTCCGATTCTCAGATTCACTTTCTCATCTGGGCGATGATGAATTTTAAAAGTCTAATAATGAGATGAGTTGTTTATACTAGACGAAAGCAATAGAAATATACTTTAACAGCATTGAGAAGAGCCAATCCAAGACTGGCTATCTCTCCGGCATGATGAGGTCCATTAGGTATAGGCAAACCAGAGACAACCATATAAGCATCAGCAATTGTTTCAACCTCAAACAACATCATTATCCGTTTGTATAGTTAATATAATTAACCTTATAGACATCATACTTGTTGATAATTGAATCAAAACAAGTGTATAAGTCATTGAGAAATTGAACAATCTGCAATTCAGTGTTTAAGTGATTGTAAATTAGAACAATGTTCCAATTCTACACTAATTAATTAAAAAATGGAAGAAAATATGTTTTTCTTACTTCAATTGGTTTACTGCTTGCACTCATCTTCACGAAACCCACGCAGTCAGAGAAGAAGACGGTGACGCAATCGAACGATTCAGCAGTTACTTGATTACCTTGTTTCAAACTATCAGCCACAACACTTAAGAATATTAATTTTATGAAACATTAATATTTTGAAATTACGGTGGTAACATCATCTTGAGAAGCTGCTCAGACTTCGCCTTCTCCTTAGCTAATTCCTTATTACGTTCAGAGATGTCCTTCTCTAGCTTTGATGTATACTTCTCAATCATTGCAACCATGTTGTCCATTATTGTCTTTTTCCTAGAGTAACGTCATAATTTGAAGTTATCTTTAGTCTCATATGATTACAATCCAACTGTTAGAACACGCAATTTCTTCCTGATTTGCGAGATAGATGGACGTAATTCCGGTTCTTCAGCCCATGCTGCAGCTACAGTAACCTGAACCTCATGTGGCACATCCTTCAAATATCATTTTCTATTTTTATTTCTATTTTAACGATTACTTTCAGCACAGCTAAGTTTGGTCTAAATGGCTTCTTATCCACATTCATATTCTTGACTCGTCTTACGATATCTTGAAAATGGTAACTTGTTTATTGCTTTCGGGCTTTAACAAGCTGACCTCTTGGCTCCATCGGCTCATCTCCCCATGGACCAACTCGGCCGAAGATTTCATATAACAGTATAGCTAATGAGTATATGTCAGCCTTTTGTACAATTACTGCTGAGCATTGGCCTAAACCTGTCGACCAACGCAGCAGCTCGGGCGAAGTCCAAAGATCTTCTTCAAAGCAGACGAGGACGTAAAGATTTGTGAAAAAGATAATCTCACCTCTTCCTTCCTGTACATCGTTTTCAATTAGTGGAGCTTCATCACCACGCAATTGCCGAAGACCAAATGAAGATAAACGAACCATCCAACGAGAGTCGATGAGGCAATTTGTTGATTTCAAACGTCCATGACATCCTATTGCTGATGAATGCAGGAATTCCAATCCCTTAACACAAATAATTTATATTAAAATAGAAAGTGATTGCAAGACTGACCGCAACGATATCACGAGCCATCTGATTGAGGAAGAGATCATCTAACGGTAGTTCGTCATTATCCAAAATATCTTTAATAGATCCTCTAGTGGCCAATTCATTGACAACGAAAACGTCCGGTGAATGTACTACCATTCCGAGAAAGCCCAACAAATTCTCATGATGAGCTTCTTGAAGCTTAAACATCCCAAACAATATAATGGAAACAAAGAAGTAAAGCTACAGCGATAATCTCCAGTCGTAAATCCCTTGAAAAGTCAACGTCGTTCTTATAAATTCTTTTGAGACCAATTTGAGCTCCCTGCCATATTCCAATTGAGAAATCAGTCACCTATTAACGAATATTTTCAAAGGAGAAGAAATGCATCAACTGTACATTGTTCCATCGGGCAGATTCTGGATCCTGTCCGGGCTTCAGAGGTCCTGAAGCCAATACTGACAACATGGAATCGTTGTCTCTTTCTGGTGGTTGCTCATAATCTTGTAAGATGAAATGGCTGTTGTTCATAGCTGCTTGGGACTTGAACAAAACATTATTGAAAATTCTCTGTGGATACTCTTACAGCATAAACACTTCCATATACACTCGCCATCTGTTTTGTGCTGTTACTCAATAGGTTAATATGCTTCTTCAATGTGATATCTTTTCGTTCAATCAAGAATGCCAATGAATGTAATCGTCGCTCGAAACGGTATCTCCTTCAATCATTCTCGATCAGCTAGATATCAATAATTGATCACCTGAACAGCAATGCTGCCGCTGCCATCAAAATGAGTCCCGCAATGATAGCTCCGCAGAGAATGAAGATTAGAATTTTGTCCGATTCGGACATACACTTCTCTCCATTAAAACCACACGTTGGTACATCCAATGGCTTCGTTGTTATCCAATCTATTTCTAGCGGCTCATCATAATATTCTATCCACTACAAAAAGGTTCCTTGCTTTCTTAATCTGATTTTCCTAATAAACTGACCCAGTCTGACAACAGGACCGATGTCTGTCGGATTCTCCCCACGGACCACAAGTTGTAATCATCTTTTTTGTCAAAGAAGTAGTAGAGCTGGAATGAGATGTTTTTGATGACGAAAGAGCAGGAGAAACCTGTAGAGTTCCTATGAGATCTCCCTCACCATCTATCAACTCTTCATAACCGGATATGCCTGAAAACAAGGGAACTTGCTTCTCTGACTTATCAATTTAGAAACTTTCAATGCTTCGACTCAACATATATTCGAAGTACACGGAATTATCATTGATGTTAGCAGCCTGAAATAGAAACTATCTATTTTCGAATAGGATTAGCCGTTTACTAGAGACAAGGCATTCTCGCCAGCGATAGCATAGAGTATCAATGAATCATATGCTCGTTGTACTCTCTGCCAAGCCTCTTTTGGAACTATCTGTAATAATCACATAGCTCTAAACTATAAATCATATGTATCTTACAGAACTGTTCGTTTTATTTGATGGGCACAGCGGCTCGCAAAAACTCTGTTCTTTAGTCATTTTCTTGACCTTTAAATATAAATGCTACAAGAGTATTTCTAGGGTGTATAACTTGCTGTTGAAAACTTTGCCAATTCTCGTTCGCATACGAAGGGACAGGGGCGTCTGACAGTATTACCAAATTCTTATAAATGTTTTTTAGATACGATTCTGATTCATTCAGGATCCAATCTTTAAAAATATGTTATTGAGGAATGTATTATCTCTTTATACCGTCAGATATTCCAAACTTCATGTCGTATAAGGTGCTTGTAGGAGAATTGAGCCAGCCCTGATGCATAGCGTACGGTAGAAACGCGATCACAAAGTAATCTCCTTCAGCCATCACTTTTGTTTCAATCATTAACTTTAATTTCCGTAATTCGAAGTAAGAAGCCGAATTGAAAAATACCTGATAGTAGAGGCGGAAGAGAGAAGCTTTTGCTGAAGGATCATATATGACGAAAACTGAAAACATTGGAATGAAGGAAAATGATCAAAGAAACGGTATTACTTCGAGCTTTTTGCATATCAGCTTTCACCTGTTGTCTTAGGCTGTCTACAGACATAGAAGTTGGAATACGAGAATCCAATAGAACGTTTATCCCCTTGTAATTCATGTTTTCTGTAACGATCGCTTGCTGTAACCTATAGATTAGAAGAAAGCCAACCAATCAAGCTTCCTCTGACATTCGAATAGAACTGATCTGGGATTGTTGATCTGGAAATCAAACCAATATTGGTCCATTTCTGTTCTTCAACAAAACGAATAATTCCCTTGAATATTTAAGTTATAGAGATATACTTCTCGAAGATCACCTTTGTAAGAGAAAGAGGAGATGGAGTGAAACCAATAAATTTCCTCTCAATTCCTTTATAGTTAACAGGATCAACATTACAAGCATCAATAGTTGAGATCTTATCGGAAATGGAAAGGATGGTTGCCTCCAGAAAGCAATCTTTCGACAATCCCATAACGCCTGTTATTGCTTCCTCGTACAAAACTTCAATACACAAAATTAGTTTAAGGATATAAAAACCACTTACGTTTGTCCGCCACTTCTCCACTCTGTCGATTGGAACTGTCTACGTAGCGTATCTTCAAATTCTTGAAGTATTCTATGCCACTGTCGTTGTTCAGTTTTTGAATAGCCAGGCTTAGGGCTGCCGGTACGTAGTACGAACCTTAAACAGATAGCTGTTAGTAGAGTTGTTTCAAGGTGAAAATAACCTTCGTCATCACAACTTTCAAAGTTACAGGCAAAAGGAGCGACGTAATTGAAACTCAAAGGAGTTATGATATCGAAACCTTCAAAGTTGTAAGTTTTGCTCCAAGTATCTGGGAGAAGAAGAATGCAGAAGATGATACACCGCATTCTCTTCTCTGTTACGGAGGATATAATGGAATAATCAGTGGAAGCGATGATTTGAAGCGTTTACCGTAGAGGATGAATGAAATAGATTTTAAATAGCATAAGTGGGTTGAAACCTAGTATATGTCATATCCACTCAATTTTCACAAAAACTCATCAAAATTGAGGAAATTGCAATATGACGATGCTTGGATAATGACTGAAAACCATTTCATTCGCAGCTCATTCGCTAAGTCCGAATGAAGTTCCAGCTGAGCTTTCTTGCTTTTTGTATTTTCTTGTAAGTGTTTTGTTCTGTTTTCTTTTCAATAAATGCGTTATCTCAGCAACAATGGATATGCCGATGAAGTTGGTCAAGCAATGTGTAGTTCTGACAAATCTTTCCTTTACGCTGTAGGAGGTGGGTACGTGAAGTTTTCAATTTCTTCCTATTGATATCTCATTTTGAGATTACAATTCGAGAATCGTGAGTTTCCTTTGCCAAGCCCAAACTCGGAACAGGAAGAAACTACTTGTAGTCTTCTGTCCACTCGTTTGAACTACAAGAACCATCGTCTCGGTTAGTTCTTATTGTAGTTTTAGCCAGATCAAAGAGCACTTTGAGGAATTCAAAAGCAAGGAAAGTTCTTTGAAGAATATTGCACAAGACGATGTATTCACAGTGTACAGTTCTTTGGTAATTTCTATGGTCGGCTGATTAAGTTTTAGTTTGTTTAAGAATCAATTGCTTGTGGAATTCGTCGATCACCTCCTGATTACTCCCCTGTAGTAGAATGGACAACAAGAACCTACAACTGTTCGAATTTAGCATTTCCTATGAGTAAACAGGACGAAGGCGATGTATGGATAACAAACTTTTTATCGATTTCTTCATTAATCTCTTAAGGATGTGTTTGTCATGAAATATTTGAAGAAGACCGATCCAAATACAGGGTTCCCCAATGACACGCTCAGATATCTCAGCAATTTCCATATTAAAGGGGTTTCGGTTGTAAGGAATCATTTGATAGCAGTCTTGCAAAGTATCATGCTTATAGACAGCAACAAGATCGAATATAAGTAAAACTCAATTTATCGGCTTTCTTAAGAGCGCTCTCAATTTCCTTCCAACCACAACTGTGGTCAGTATGACTAATCTCTGAGAATGATAACACGGTCGTTTTCAGGTATCTCTGAGAGTGCAGAACTACTTCAAAGATTACTCTACCAGAACGGAAAACGTTGTTATACCCGAAGTTCTACCTCTTATCAAGCAGTTCGCGAAACTTGAAGAAATTATAGTTCAAGGGTTAAACATAAGCGATTGGGATCAGGTAAGCTGCATCAGAAAAGAAAACGTTAGCCGACTATTGAAGCCTCATGGCGATCTGACGAACATCCGAGGAGTATCACTTGAAAATGTTTTCATGAAAGACGTTCCTGAATGGATTGAAAGGTGTCCTAAGTTAAACGTAAGGTGAAGAAGATTAATCGAAGTTAGAATTCTTCTTTAGTATCTTCGAATCAAAAATATGTTGGACGACTCTTCTAATACTGCACCATTGGACAATTTACCTCAATTGGAACATTTCGAGCTAGAGAAGTGAGAACAGAAACCTAAAAAGGAAATCTCATTTCCGAAATCTATTTTAAGGACGGAAATGACTACAATCAAAAAGAATTTTCTGGCAAATAGTCCAAATTTAATTTCTCTATTTCTTACATGTAATATGATTAATAAGATTGAAGAAGGTATAGCTTTACTAACAGAATTAGCATAGCTATAGTTTTTAGGAGCATTGGATCATTTTGAGAATTTGATGTTTTTAACTATACGAAAGAATCGTATAACCTCTCTACCCTCAGGCTTATTAATGAGTTTGAAAAATCTGATCTCCTTTGATATCTACGGGTCAGTTCGGGTATTCACATAAGCTGTGTTCATATTGTGTTTCTAGACTAGGCCCTATCAGCAGTTCGTCCGAGTCTTCTTTCCTGGTTGGGTGTGAGAGTGAGGGTGTACAATCTGCTTTTACTTCACAAAAAGAAGTTTTCCTCATATCTTTTCTGCATATAGAGATTGTATTAAGGTTTGTATTGATGTGATGCCGGAATTCCCGTATCCAGAAAAAATAATTGGATTGGAGATTTCTCAATGTTCTAACTTGACTCCTAGTTTACGACAGGGATACTTGGCATCGTTCCCTAACCTTGAGGTAGCTCCCGCATGCTCTACTTTAACTAATTCTACGATCACTTGAGCATTTGCGTCTGTCTGATAGCAACCTAACTGGATTCGAGAACATGTCATTAGGCAGCTTGTGCAGTTTAAAATCTTTCCTTTTCGGCCACAATGCCTTATCAGATGAAGATTGGTTAACAGAAGATTTTTTTGTCAACAACCAGCTTGAGATTACTCAGTCGAAGAAACTAAGCACCCAAGCGAAGGTAACGCTTTGAAGTTTCCATTTCCCCTACTACTCTTTCGTCGAGCATTGCATAAGGATGAGAGGAGAAGAAGGCTGATGCAATACGTCGCCAACGTGTAGGCTAAGTCTTATCATTTGATTTCAGTATATGTTTACAAAAGCTTCTCCCAGTTTATTGGCTATGCTGAAAGAAAACAGCAAGTTCAGTTTCGACATGTACAGTTCAGCGACAGTAATTTCAAACTATCTTAATCAAGATGTCGGTATTTGTGAGATCGGTTAGTTGACGAGTCATGGCTGTTAAACCTTACGAATTCATTTTTATCTCAGAAATTATTAAATATGCAGCGGAATTTGGTTATAAAATTGTAAACGAAACGTGTGCTGCGGAAGGACAAAAACGAATTGAAAGTGTCAAACAATTGGAAGAAAGACGTTTGAATGATAACAAATGCATTCGTGAATGAAAAAGCTCTTATAGAAAATTCTTATTTAATTTGCAATAAAAAGGTTATTCAGTTCTAACCGATTGTCATACAAACGTACTTGCTGTTCCATTTTTTTAAGGAATTCGAACAGAACAAGGGAGGAGAAAAAGAGCAGAAGGAGAACGATCGACCATTGATGGCACTGCCTGATAATCATCACTAAGAGTTCGACTGTACTTTACATGATAATACCGAGAAATTATTTGAAAGGGAAAACGATACCGGGCAAAGAGGAATACGTAATGGCTTATGAACATTACAGAGGACCAGGAGGAACAACTTGGCCAAGGCAAAAGAGACAGGAAATAGAGAAAGAAAATCGGCCTACTGAAGGGCAAAGTGTACCGAGTTGGAATAGAACGTCAAAGGACAACACGTTCACAGAAGAATTTCATTAAAAAGGATTTAAGAATGATGGAGAAGAGCTTGAATACGACTGTGCTTAGTACGATAGACATTCTCTAAAAGTCAGATGATACTGAAACAGATAGAATGATGAGAGAGAGAGAGAGAGACAGTAAGATCTGCAAGAACAGAGCATGATGAGAGATAAAGACAGTATCAGGCTCTTTATAAAGAGAAAGAGATAGAACCTTTAAACAGGATTCAACTTTCTCCATTATAGCCTACATAGTTTATCATCATTTATCAATTATCTTGAAATTTTAAAAATATTTCTGATAACTTTCAATGATCATGAACTCTCGCTGTCATCAGCCTTGCACATGATGTCAAGAGTGCCATTGAGCATCATTTATGGCTGAGAACGATTCTTTGTTTTTGTATACAAAAATAAAGTTTCGGTTGAAATGATCAAAAAACCGGATTATAGTTTGATATAGAGAGAAAGAGAGAGAGAGAAAGAGAGAGAGAATGGGGATGAAATGGTACAAATGGTGGGAGGTAGAGGACTGCTTGTTACTAAGGCTTGGGAAATCATTTCTATTTAATAGAGAGCAAGAGAGAGAGTGAGAGAGGCAGAAAGAGAGTTTACGACCGAAATCCTCCTTTTTTTTGAATTTCGTACCATAGTTATCGACCAACTGAAGTATCTGATAGCACATTTTTTCATGGAAGATAGTGAACGATCTTCGTTTCTCTTTCTGTTTCTCTCTTCTCTCCCTCTTTCCTCTCTTATGTCTTTCAATTTCTAAAGGAAGTGTTGTTCATTGACTTTTCTTTTTGTGTAAGCATTCTTTTATAATTGTTATCACTAAATGGGATTATGTGTGTCTTCTAAGAAACTTCATAGCTTCGATTCCTTTTGCGTGGTAGCAGTGCGTCCCTCTCTCTACTACTCTCTCTCTCTATCTCTATTGTTAGTTTCTTTGAACTATTAGTGTCTTCAAACTTCGTTTTCTTTGTATAATTTCAATACTTTTGTCAACAGTAAACAAAAAATGAAATTTTTGTGTTCTGTCCGCCTCCCCTTTCAACTGGAAATGAAATTGAAGTTGAATCACATTCGTTTGACGTTCTAGACAAATGGCCTAAGTGATTTTGAAGATCATCTTTTGCTGATCAGTTGGAGAATGTTTAGCTTTGACGATCTTTATAAAATGCTATTTCATGTTTTTTTAAGTGTTTAATTGAATTTATTATTTTCAAGATTCACATGTCACACAAGGTTACCGCATCGGATTCCATCAACTCTTCACATGTAGAGGATAGCGTCTGGACGACAGGTTTCTTCTTCTTTAAAAGTTTTATATTTCATTGTCTAGACGTGATAGATAGATTATGACTGATTAGGAGAGAAACAGATGTATAAAGAGAAACAACAAGAGTTATCTTTGAACAACTCTCTACTTTTCCAACTCTAATTCAGAGACAGCCCAAATCACCTTTATAACTCGGTTCGAATGAACGTTTTAACCAAATTCGGAGAGTTCAATCAGAATAATCATGTCGAGCTATCAACATCAGGAACAAAAAAAAAGAAGAAAACTGATGTCTGATCGAGGAAAAAAGAAAATATTTTTCATAAAAATTTTGAGAAGTAGGCTAAGGAACGGAGGTTAATGAGGCCATGAGATGAAGAGGATTCAATGAACAACAGTGTTGTTCTTCATTCTGAATATCAGAAAGTTTAAAATCTTTTTTGTTTTCTTATCTCTTTGTTCACAGGCTCTGCTTCCGCTTTCTTATCTCAATTTCAAGACAGATTCTTGCATTGCGTGGACGAAGAACGAAATGATAGGCAAATTAGCTCACGTGTATGTACGTGAGAACCTATTCATCGGTTCATTGGACCACTTTTTCATGATGCAGTTCCTTGTGATCGGTTGTATATACAAGCCTGTGTGCTCTTGTCACCTGAAGAAGAATATGATAAGCTATAGAAAGCTCTTTCTAAAAAGCACGCTTACACTCTCTTTCTGCCTTCTTTGTCTATTCTCTCTCTATCTATCCCTCTCTTGTTACATGCATGCTTTTGTGGTTCATCTCCTTGTGCCATTTCAGGAGTTTACAAATGAAATCTGAGAGAAAGAAAAGGAAAGATAAGATATTTGTTTTTTTTACTACAAAATTCCTTTCGAATTTCATTTACTTCATTCTTCTGATTGTTAGCTTTCATCTCTATTTTTACACTTCAATCCACATTTTTCTTGTTTTTTTTTCTTTTTCTTCCACCTCCTTCCGCCACCTTCCTTCTCCTCATTTTCTTATGAATTTTCTCATTCTTCTTATGTGTTTTTGGCTCAAAAGACATGTATATCTCATATCTAACAAAATCTTAAATGAATTTGTATTAGCAGTAACTCCGAACCACGCAGACACTTGTCTTTCCCTTCCTGTTGTTCTCTCTCTCTCTCTCCCTTCATTTCTTTTCTCTTACTCTCTCTTTGTCGTCATCTCTTTCACTATCTCCTCATATTGCTTTCTAATCTCTTTTCTTCTAAAATCTCTGAATGAAGATTAAAGAATACTTTTTTGCTTTTTAAAGAAGAAAAACGTCTGCTCATATAAAATACTGTTCTTGTTGCTCCTTCCCCCTCTCCCTCTTCCTCAATCTCTTCAACTGGCCAAATTAATTAATCGAAATCAACGTATATTCAGAATATCTTGCTTACAAGACTTTTCTATCTCGCACAAGAATAGATGAAAGGAAGTAAGCGAAGACTTAAAAAACGAGAAAAAGAAGAAGTCGAAAAGATACATTTTGTTTTTGGTTTTTCTCAACTTTCAGGCCGTTTTTCGATTTCAGTCTGGGCTTGTTGTGTCCATATATCCCCCCCCCCCTCATTCTTTCTTTCACTCTCTCTCTCTTCCTCATTCCCTCTCTCTATACTTGGTATTATTCAGAAAATTGTCTTTTCCTTCTGTTCTTCATCATACTTTATAATCTGACAAAAGAAAGTTTGCTCAATTCTTTCAAGTTCATCGATTACTTCAAAGAGTCAACATTATACTTATCCTGAACACTTTCAAGTGAAGATGATGATTTTTAAAAGAAGCTTTATCTCTTCTCATATTCATGTTCACTCTTCCTCTCTGTTCATCTCTTTCTTTTCTCCCTATTTCTCTCTTCTCAAAACAGTTAAGCATTATAACTATAAAAGAAACATGAAAAGCAGTGACCTCTCTAAGCATCTTCATATTACAGACGTGATGGGCCCTCGCAAGACATCTTCGTCGTTCTCTTATTTAGGAGTTAATGATGCAAATAGCTTGGCAGATGCAAAAGCAAAGAAAATGGAAAATGGTGGGGAGGGGAAAGTCGAAAAAATCTCGTAAGTCTCTCATTTCATTTTATTTGAAACTTTCTTATTCTTCTCATTGGACCATCTCATCAGAATTTCCCGTATGATGTTGTAGATTAGAAAGAGAAACCAAACTACAAAATGAAAAAATGAAACTTGGGTCGAGCGTTTAGTGTTGAGATTATCTCGTTTGCGAGTAGGTGGCAACACCTTTTGTCTCAACTCGTTCAATAATTCACTTTTTTATCTCTCGTGAACTCGTTTGTAGTCTCAACCCTACTCACTCAGCTGTTCGTCTCTCATAGTCTTGAAGATTAGAAGAGATTGAAAAGAGGGAGAGAGGGAGGAGAAAAGTATTGAAAGAGTCTTGCAATCCCAATTTATTGTTGTCTCCTTGTTACGCATTGCACTAATCAGAAAAGAATTTCATCAGCCATTTGTTTCAGAACTACTTATGCTCTTATCAATTTACTCAAGGGAATGGTTGGGCCAGGATGTTTTGCCCTTCCTTTATCGTTCAAACAAGCTGGTCTCTGGGTATAGAAAATGATTTATTCAATAATATAATTGGAATAATGATTTGAAGGCAGGAATGGTCGTTGTTTTCTTATTGGGAATCGCTTCTTCCATTTGCATGATTAAACTGGTCGAATGTTCACAGTATTTGTGCAAAAGGTCAGTTAAGTCATATTGTTTTTGGACGCTCAGAGAGACAAAAAAATATTTTTCTCTCTCAAACCTCTCAGTGCTATTTGGAAGTGATTGCTGCAATGAACCTGAGCTTGTTATAGGAACAACAAAAGAACTCTGGACTATGGACAGATGGCGGAAGAAGCTTTTCGTTCGAGCTTTGCTCCTCTCCGGAAGTTTGCCTTCACCATGAAGTATCACCTATTACTATATATAGTACTTATGTGATTAACATACTATAGAATGGTTGTTAACAGCTGTTTGATACTACTTCAAATTGGAATTTGCAGCGTTTTCTATATTTTCGTTGTTGATCACTTGACAGATGTAAGTTTTCTTCAAATTTTTCTCGTTTCAATTGGCTATCACTCATAAACACAAGGAAAATATTAAAATTAGCATAAAACTATGATTTACGTGAATGACGTCACGAACACGTGTTGATATGTTTACAACATGATGTCTCTCATCACTTTGAGCATAGCACCTGTCATTAGGAACGGTTGTTCTATCTGTTGACATAATGAATTCAAAAGCTTATAGCGCATCTTATCTTGTATTGTTTCCAGATTCAATTGCATATATGGCCACATTTGCATATTTCAAGGAATTTGTATTTCCTGATTGTCCTTCCAGCATTTCTGATTCTTTGTACGATTAGAACTTTAAAAGTCATTTCATATGTCTGTCTGATGGGAAATATCTTAATGGCCTGCTCACTAACCATCATTTTAGAGGTAATGCTGTTTATTATTATTGTTATTCGTATATTATAAAGGAATTGATACGAGCTCCACATATTAATACGAGAGACTTGCCGGCTATCACAGATATGAATGGTGTCACATTGGCTGCTGGATCGATTCTCTATGCTTTGGAAGGGCAAGCATTGGTATATAACTCTCCATAAACTGCCATTTACCTATAATCTTCACTTTAGGTGTTACCCTTGGAAAACAAAATGAAATATCCTCAGGATATGAAGGGATACACCGGTGTACTTTCTACCGGTGTCAGTTTGGTTTCCTTGATTTATGCCGCGTGTGGGTAAGAGGATAGTACTTTGACTCAAATGATAAATGATATAAAATAGATTCTATGGATATATCACATATGGATGTGATGTGAAAGCAAGTATAACTCTGAATCTGACTGACAAGCCGTACGTTTTCGTTTTTTCTTCTCGATTACTAATAGTCCCTCTCATGTACACAAGACTGTTATGATCTATGATATTATTTTAGAGAATACAAAGAATGTACCTTGGAACATACATCTTCTTTAGATTGGACTTCTCCGTTAAAATAATGCTCTTGATTGTTGTGTTCTTTGCTTTTCTCATTCAATCATTTCCATTGGTCGAAATGATCTGGCCACCGATCAAGAAAAGATTGAGAGAGAAAAACGTCAGTCGGACCTCAAGAATAGCTTCTGAATATCTATTCAGATATAGTATTGTGTTTGTAGCTTGTGAGTCATTGCATAGTCACAAACCTTCTGAACTTGTCCATTTGCAGTAGGAATATCCTTTGCTGTTCCAAATCTGGATGAAATCATTCCATTGGTTGGAGTAACCGCTGGAATGATGTTAGCATTAGTTCTTCCACCTATCATGGAGACAGCATGCTTCCTTCCTGTGTGGATCGAAGAAGGAGCAACATGGAATATGTATCTCAGATTAGCTTTCAACCTTTTTTACTTTCTCATGGGAGTATTCTTTGTTGTTACAGGATTACAGGCTAACATATCTACTCTCATATCTCATACTACTGACAAGGGTTGTCAGTCCAATATGAGCTTTTAATAGAAAAAGAAATTTCTAAATTTGTATACCATATAAGTCATCATTTCCTTACTCATTACTGGTTACTACATAGATGATTCTATATATTTTTATTTGTATTATTGAGAACTCTTCATTACGGGTATTCATACAATAAAAGATTCTATTTATGAAGCCTCTCACTCTATCCTTATACTCTGTCTTCTTCAATCACTATTCATTCTTTCTGCTTGCATTTCATTGCTTACATTCTCTTGTTACCGATTTACAAGGAAACTAATGGGAAAGTTGGAAGGAATCCTGAGAACGGTTGAAGTGAACAACTTGCAAACATAAAACTATCTGAGAGTTGTAGTCCGTGGTTTGGTAGCTACAAGTATCATACGGTTTGAGACAGCTCTCAAATACTCATTACTGCCAATAGAACGATTGAATATAATCAAAAAGGAAGAGTTGATATCATTTTATTTGGCGCAAAGCATGTTGATGAAACTGTCCACACTTTGTTTTTTTTTTTTACTTTTTCAGTTAATTAAGTTGTTTTGTCTCGTTTTTGTAATAGTCGTCTATCCGGTTTATATCAACGTGGCTCTCATTCTTCTCCATCATTTGCAGTTAACCTTCCTATCATGAAAACAGACATGAAAGTTCTACAATTCAAATATCTTCCCAAAAGTGTCGAATATGCTTTTCGAGACCTGCTGTTTACTTGAATTGTGTTTTTCTAGTCCACTTGCTGGTGGAACTATCAAGGGAGCTGTTGACATGCTTTGCCTGATTTCTTCGTTTATATTGATCACACAGATTATCCAGACCGAGATAATCTTTCCAAGTAGTTAGTTTACTTGACTGTTAATTATTTCTCAACAGCATTGTTACTTGTTTCATAACACTTCTCCTAAGTCAGTGAAGTATCTTATTATAAGAGCTTTTAATAAGCTCTCGGACACTGTCAAGAACTTCGAAATCGGTTTATTTTCCGCCGAGTTGGAACGCTTTTGCCTCGCGAACATCAATCTTAAGCACGACCGCTACACTTCACCACGTGCTGCAGGAATGAAACGCGTGAACAACCGCATCAAGCGCGTCAGTCAGTTCAAAATGAAAGAACCACCGCACAGCCATGCCTCCTAGTCCAAAATGGCTTCAGTTTAAGCTTTTCATTTTCCTCAGAGCGCAATAGAGTGAGCGGTGTCCATGCTTAGGCTGATGACTGCCATAACTTTCTTGAAACTTATCCATTTTCAAAGCTTCCTTTTCGTGAATTACTTTTCGTGTTACGATATATGTTCTGGCCAGAGTTCATACAAGAGCATCCTTGAAACGAGAAAATAAATAATTTGAAATGAAACCTTAATGAAACTTGGAGAGAAAATGAGCATAAACAAAAGCAATGTCTAAAATGTTGCTTCAAGAAACTACTAACAGTTGCAGGAATCCCCGCATATATTTGGGGAAATTGAGCTCATTTGCTTTGCTTCAAGAACTCTTGGAATAATTTGAACTTAGTTATAAGTAAGGGAATACATTATATACTGTATGATACACACATGACATGTCAAATGAAGCTTGAAGTGTGAAGATATGAAACTAAAATCAAAATGCTTTATATTAAGATTGATACAGAAGTAAATGCTAGTTTCATTTAATTCCAACCCATCCAATTTTGAGTTCGTGCTTCTTATTCATGAAATCCATGAACTGATTGATTTACACAAACATGAAATCATGAGTCAAATGTGTTTTGATTTCGCAGAACACATCGGTATCACCTTAAACCCAACATAGAATAGTTTGTATGAGTGCTTGAGTTGATTCTCCTCTACGTACTTGCTTAAGAGTTACTAGTACTGTATCTGTGTGTTCAAAAACGGAATTTCAGAAAAACAACAGGGCAATTGCGTAAATCACGGAAGCAGCGCCGTTCATTTTAAAAAAACAATAACCACATAAGATCAAAACCGTGCAGTCACCAAACTACGATTCAGATCAAACTACAGGCTCAACGTGTTCTTTTGACTCGTGTTCATTCAGTATCAGTGTATGCGCGTGTGTCGGTTAGTAACTCTCTTCTTTTCAGGTACTTTGTTCGTTTCTTTACTATCAAGGTACTAATAACAGAATGAGAGAAAAGGTACGTATATCCTCGTTGTTCGATCATTCTTTACTCCGTATTTTCAGTGGCGTAAGAAGCGTATGCGTCGGCTGAAGCGCAAGAGAAGAGCTCAAAAGAAGTAGACGTCTTCACTGATTAAGCAATTGATACAGTCGACCAGCCAGTCGATCAGTCTTCTTTTCGGACAACCAGCTCATCATCCATCGACTCCTTTCATTGTTTTTTTGTTGCACACAGATCAATAAACTTTTCTGATCCTTTTAGAACGATTTGTTTGGTAGAAAAAGTGGTCGTTCGTTGGAGTTGAAGATCGTTGGAGTTAACTATTGATTACTGTAAAGCTTGAAAAGTTCTTCAGTAAACCATGCCGTGATATCTGGGCTATTGTGGGTTTCGTTTGCTATGATATCATAGTTCTGAAGTCGTTGTGGATAAGGTGTGACTTGTTTCTGGTTCTTAGTACTGTTTAACTAACATCAAAGGGTTTCGTTTTGAGTGGTCAAGGCAAACGTTTTCAAAGTCAGCTTGTTTTCGCTGCTGTGTGTAACAGTCTGATCTATGTAATTTCAATATTAAAATGAGTTTTGATGAGGCAAACTGTATCTAGTGAATCACCTTGAAGCCGAAATCGCCCTTTTGTACATCCAGTGTTGAGTGAGTGAGGATGGGAGAAGCGAAAGAATTACTTCGTCAAGGCCATTTCTATTATTTATTATAAACTAGTTTTAATATTTTTACATAATCTTGTCTCTATATGTCCCATCAACCATATTAACAATCAAAACGGTTCACTAAATTTGTCCACAAAAATCTTTGAGTTACAAGTTCATCTTCCAAACGCCTCTTCGAATGATCTAGCTATTGTTTTGACTATTTCTGTCAATTTTTTCTCATAAAATTCCTCTTTTCAATATTGTCTTCTATTTACCTTGCGTAACGTATCTGTTTTCAACCTGTTTTTGCTTTCTTTCTACCTCGTAAGCAATCCTTCTCTTCTCCCTCTTCGAGTCAGCATTCTCTCTCCTTATCTCTCTCACTTTCTTCCTACAATTCACTACTCTATCAACCTTTCTCAAGAAACTTTGTAAAATTTGATTTTTGAATCTAATTATTCAATTGTAGTTGTGTTTCTTGTGTTCAACATTTTACCTTTCGTGGCCAACCCTTTCTCGAGACAATTAATAACCAAATCAGGTGTTTCCACATTCTTCTTCCGAATGCAACACTCTCCTCTCTCTGTGTTTTTCTCTTTCTCTCTTCTATTGCGGCAATTCTTTCGTGCCATTACATAAAAAGAAATTTTTCCATAGGCAAACTAGCAACATCAACCGGTCTCAGTTCATGTGCAACAAGCTTTTTCGCTTCCACATGCTTCTAACTTTCTCCTCGCCAGGTTGCTTCTCTTCAAAATACTCAATTCTTTATGTTTGATGGGAATTTTTATTTTTCAAAAAACATTTATTTCGTACAAAACGATACAACTGGCTCCTTTAGTATATCATGGAGATCCCTAAGCACCTCCCCCCTCCTCTATCTCCCTGTCTCTATCTCCCTCTCTCTTTTACCACACTTCTTTGATATGACGGAATTCCATTCAAAGTTACATGGAATGTTTCCAAACTCTATTTTATTAGAAAATATAATAATAATGGTATAGACCGATAGGATTTCCTGTTACCATCGACCAGGCGTGTGTCTTTCATTCTGCCGCCTTCTCCTTCCTGCCTCTCTCAAACTCTCTCTCTCTCTCTCTCTCTACTGTTATTTTCTCTTCTAATAAGTATTTTTACCAAAGAAAATTTCAGTTTCTCTCCATTTCTTTCAATCATTTTAGGTGTTCTGTGTGTATTTCTACTAGAAATCCATTCAAATTGAGACAAACTCCAAGTTGAACAATCTATTTTTGTTTACTTTTTAGTCAAAAAAAGAGTTTTTTTGCTGCCAAAACTCAAAAGGTGAATTAGTTGCACAAGGCATGACAGCATGATTTGAGTGGATTTCATTGGCAATTCTTAACTTCAAGAAAACGTAAAAAAACGAGCGAAAACCTGTCAACTAATTCGATTAGTCGAAACTTTGTTTTAGAATGTTTGTATTCAACTATTCTTTGACAGAAAGACAGTCAGTGAGAGAGGAAGAGGAAAAGACATTTAAGCTGCCTCAGGCTGTTTTTGATGACATTTGGTGGAAGAAAAACATTTTTTTTCACATTAAAAATTTTTATTAAGACAATCACAATAATCATGAAGTTTCTGTTCGTTCGTTTTGCTGGCAACCCTCTTGGTCTATCTTACCGGTTACAAGTTGTTCTGATGGTTTCATTCGAAACAATCTTGCAACTAGTGAGCGGTCGTGTTCTGTTCATTTATACGTTGTGTTACCTGTACTTGTGATGTCTCTTACAAGAAAATATCTGTTTTGATTCTACAACTTTTCTTTCTTCTTCATCTTCTTCATCTTATTCTCGTTGCTGTGTTCAGACATTTCATTCAATCAGAGTGGGTGGTGGTTGGAGAAGCTTGAAATCTTTTTTTTCTTATTCGAAATCTCTCTCTCTCTCAATCAGAGAGAAACATCGTTTAATGAAGAGTTTTGTGCACTTTTTTAACATTAAACTATGAAATATTTTTGAACAAGAATAAAAAGAAGAAGAAGAAGAAGAAGAAGAATCGTTTTGTTTCAATTCCTAATGGAATGTTAATGCTCTAGAAGCTTAAGTTATTCTATTCTACCACTTGTTACAATTGAATTGAATGAATCTGATGACGAACAGGCCAGCTGTTGCCCATATTTGTTCATCCTCAACTGGACATCTTCGTATTTTCCTTCAGCTTAACAGATCTGCTCAATTGCCATTCTATTGGCTTTTTGTTTCGATGAGCTTCTTGAAAAATTTGTGTTGCAATTGCTTTTTGTGTTATATATTAACTTTGCGCATAAGGAGAGGAGGAGAGGGTTGTGTCCTTTTTGGTATAACAATTTGCAGTCCACCACGCGGACCATTGATCTTCTTTTGCACCGCATTTTACAAACATTTGGTTGGTCTCTTTGTCTCTCTTCTATTCTCTCTCTCATTCTTTCTCTGTGTCGCTTTTTCCATTTTTCTCTCTCTCTCTCTCTCAAATCTTTTCGAATTTGTTGTTCTCAATAGCAACAGACCCACATAAATCTATACACACACACATGTGCACCTTTTCTCACTTACGTGCTCCATTCACGTCTGTTTCATTTTTAATGAAAAATTGACAGAAAGCGGTTGGGTTGCATTCATTGCCATTCGAATATTTCCATTCCTCCTCTATTCATTACATAATGCTCAAGCTTCTATTATTTAATATAAATGCATATATGATATGTTCTGTTTGTGATGAGCTTTCAAGGGCATTTAATCTTTTGCCTTAAACGATACAAAATAAAAATGAGGAAAGTATTTCATCATCCGCCGAATAAGGCATGTCAAGCTGAGATTACAATTTGCATCATCCTCTAATTCCAATTATATAAAAGAACCAGCCTAATAAGCTTAACGGATGTCATGTTGTTTGCTCCGACGGGTCAAGTCTCCATCATTCTTTCCGCTTGCTCCCTTCTTGTCATTTTCTCACTACGGTTGGAGACAATTTCGAGCCAAACGCCCTAAACAATAGCTTACAATGAAGAACGTGTTTGGCAATCCCGTTTGCTCCTCAAATTCTTATTTTTGTATTTTGGAAGAAAAAAGAGAGTGGACTCCCATCAATTTTCATTTCCTTTCACTTGTTGTTGTTGTTGTTGTTTATGTTTTTGTTGACGCGTCGCATTGAAGCATTGCGTTGCGGTCGACGCCGTAGGCCATCTGGCATATTGCCAGTCGTCAGGGAGCCCCAACTAAGAGAAAATGAGAAGTGAGAGAGAGAGAGATAGAATTATCCAAAGTGGAGGGTGACAGAGGGAGAAAAAGAGGCGGATTGCTAATTCGCCTCACAACACATACAGATGCAATAGAAAAGCAAAGGGAGTGGCAGGAAGAAGAGATACAACAGACTCCTTTTTTCTCTACTTCTCTCCAATTTGTGTGACTTTTGGGAGTCCTTTCGCTTTTCATGGTCAGCTAGTAGTCGGCCAGCCAGCAGCAGGAGGAGGAGGAGTAGGAGGAAGAAGATGGAAAAGAAGCTTCAATGATGAGACTCTTCTCAAGAATGGCCACACATGCATCCGGCATGGCCTGCACGTCCAACCCCCTTTCTCTCTCCCTCTTTCTCTCTTTCTCTCTCTCTCCCTCTCTCTCTTTTTGTAGATAGTCTCTCTCTTCCTCATAATCCACAGCTGGAGAAGCTTCACATCATATCTTAAGCTGCTCTTCGGCTTTTCATTATCCATTTAGTCATTTGTTCGTCAAATTCTGTATGTTATACGGATAGTTACGAGACGCAATAATTGTTTTTTTAAATTCATGTTTCTAATAATCCAGATGTTATTTTCATACATTTCAACTGAATCTCTGTATTATTGAAGTCGCCAATATGAAATCATGAAATAGACGAATGTGTAATTTCTCTTTTTCTCTCTCTCTATCCCTTCTAAGCCTTCATTCCCTTAAGGTTCTGGATTATTCTCTCTTTCTCTCTAAAACATTTCTTTACCCTCCTTCTACTTTTCTATACAGCCGTCTATCTTATTACTTTCATCTTTTCTCTCCCTTTCTCCCTCGATTTCACATCGTAGCTCTCTCGTATGACTTCCTTCCCTCTATCTCTCCTTTTCTTTTCTCTCTTATGCTTCCTGCTCATAACATATTTGAGCATTAAGATGAAATGAAGTGAGATACAGAGAGAGAAGAAACTAAAATGTTACCTAACTATTCTTATAGCTCATTCCATATGTACGTATAATTATTTACTCATATTTCCATATAAAGAGAATGACTAAATGAGCATTCTGCCACCTTCGCATGCTCTCTTCTCTCCATTTACGAACCTCTATTCTCTGTTCAGAACAGTCTTTCTCTCGTATCTCTACGATGGCTTCTCTTTTCTTCAGCTTTTTCGTCAATTTTCTTGTTCGCAACAGAAAAAAAATTCCCTAAACCGGTTTAATCTAAGCGTTTTAGAAAAATGTCTTCAAATTAAAGCAAAATTCCTTTTGCGTCATTATGAGAGTGAAAGTGAGAGAGGTAGAGGGAGGAGGAAAGAGGAGAAGAGAAAGAGAGAGAGCTTTGTATATTTTTTTTTGAATAGAGAAAACAGAAGAAAACAAATTGAGAGGAGGGAAATGAAGAGAAGAAGATAAAATCCAACCGTTCTCTGTTTGCTTTTCGTTCAAAATGAAAGTACGTCGTCCACGTAAATTCCACGTGAGAACGTAATTTCATTTTGAATTTTCTGAAAAGTTTTAAATTTCAAGCAGGCTGGGTGGTCTTCTGTTTCTCTAAATTGTGAAGCTTTACCACTCTTTTACTTTCTTATACTCGAAGCTTGAAGATCCTTTCAAGCATTTTCTCCATAAATAGTAAATTCGTCTTGTTTAACTCGAATTCTCAATTTTTTGCAGTTGGTTGACTGGCAACAATTCGTCAAAAAAATGACTCGTGCTCAATCTATCAATTATAAGAAAGAATTAAACGATGGTTACTCTTTTAACGGCGCGCTCTTGCTAATTAGCTTTGTTTCTCTTACCTTCTCATAACTCTCAATAGATGCTATGCTCTCTCATTCTTTCTTAGATTCTTGTGCTTACTCATGTTTCTGAGAAACATTGAAGCCTTTTTGATGTTTTTTGTTCTTTTTTTTTGTTGGACGATTCCGACCACCTGTGCCTCTTCCGTTGATTGTTTGTGTCATTGACAAGCTGTTTCTCATTCTGAATTTTCAAATGGAGAAGGAGATTGCCGAAAAAAAAATCTCCTTTTGACAGTTTCTTTGAGGCATAGGCGAGAGAAACTATTCCTATGCAAAACGGTTCCAATAATTGTATTCCGTAATATAGAAATGTGGATAGTTGACAATCGAATGTTTATTTCCTACCAAATAAACAAATAACTTTCTATTTCTGAGTTGTAATTTTCATGAGAACGAGCACTTGCGACTATCATCAGCAAAAAAAAAGATTCCCGAAAGAGTTTCATTCGCCTCTTCTCAAATTACGGACGAGAGGTGTTGTCAGCCACACATTCCACTTCAACACATCTGCTTTCCATTATTAGTTTTTGTTGTTTTTCATAATTTCTATGATGTCCACTATGCTTTTCCCCCCTCCCGTCTCTTTCTCCCTTTTGAAACTTCTGAAACTCAGCTGAGACACCAGCAATGACTTTTAATAAATAAAAATAATTTTTTACACATGACTGAATGAAAACTATTGTCATAAGTATTTTGGCATTCATCTGGAAGATGAAGAGGAAGAGAGAAAGGTTGAGAATTGCAAGTCAGTGGAGAGTATTGGATGGGGTGAGGATGATAAACTTTATAAGGAAAACCTTTCTCAAAGAACGGTTGAAGTAATTGGAATCGAAAGATTTAGTATGAGAGGGAGACAGATTGCTCAGCTTGATTATAACAGTTGCTTGAGAAATCTGTGTAATTTAATAAAAGAAAAAAAACCTTTTGAGAGTTTCATTGAAAGCGGATGAGTAGGATAGTGGAGACGGTGTGCTGTGAACAATCTCAAGCAGAAGAGCAGACATTGCTATCGAAGATGACATCATCTTCAAAATCGGTTTTGTTAACGTTCTGCATTGAAGATGTACGGGAAGTTTTACAAATTTCTTTTTGTATGACTTATGTTCATATATGACTACTCGTTGATCGTCTTCCAACTCTCCTTCTCTCTTCATATGTTCTAACCTGATTTGGATGAGAGGGAGAACAAGAGGAAGAAAGAGAGAGAGAGAGGGAGACAGAAGTTGAACCTCTTACAAGGTTTGTATAGTTGAATTGACAAAAGGCGAGAGAAAAAAAAGTTTTGTGTCTCATTCAAACAGTGCGTGTGTGTGACTGAAATGGAGGCTTATGAATCCTATGAATCCCACCAACTTATTATCACAAGGTATTTTACATTTTATTTTCAAACACTGAAAAGAATCCTCAAAAAATGAAATTTCTCTTCTTATTTGTTTTGTTTTGTTTATTTTATAACTATGAAGAAGAAATGAATCATTCACTCTTCTCTATCTCTTTATCATTTGTATTTCACATTCAATCCTCCCATCATGGGTCGCTTATTTCGATCTAAAAGTTCTGTTTCAGTAATGTAAGTTTACCTCCTAACCTCTACCACTCTACCCTCTTGTATCTCTCTCTCTCTCTCTCTTCCTTTCTCTCTCTTCCTTACTCTCCCCGTGTTCAACTTTATATGCCCTTCTTATGTTTCATTCATTTCAGAAGCGTCAAACTTCCATACTTCGTGCAATCCCTGAAGATGTCTGAAAAGAACTACGTAAGTCTCATTTTCTTCTTCCTTTTCCTTTCTACAAACGGAACTTCAGTCTCAATTCCAGTTAAACTATTTTCTTATTGCCTTTTGAATCTTCCGATTGCCGTTTTAAGCAAACTTCACCCAAAGTGTATCTTCTTTCTGGCAATTCTTTTGCATCTGACGAGTTCATCGTTTTCTGAACGACATCTCAGATTCAGATGAACGAAGACCACCAGTTTTTTTCGGGTTAAAAAATAACCAAAAATCTCATAAAAGTGACATTTCCCTTTTTTATTTTTCTGTTTCTCTACCTCTCTCTTCCTCTCTCTCTCATATGCTCAGTTCCAGCTTCATCTACCATCTCTCATAATCATATCACTTCAAGTGACGAATTCAGAAACTTTCTGAATGTGCTTGGGAAAAGCTCTTTGATTCCTTGGCTCCACCCCCACGACCAGAAGCTGTTCAAGGCTTTCCCAACATCTCTCTGAATTCTCTTCTTTTCCCTTGATATTCCCTTTTACGGAGGCTCTCTTTGCTCGTTTTTGCTGCTTGTTGTCTGTCCCTCCAACCCTGTTTGATCGTCATCCCGCCTTCTGCTTCGACCCTCCCTTCTTCTGTGTTTCTCTATCTCTCTCTCCATTTCTCTCTCCCTCCCTCCCTCACTCTCTCTATTCGATCAACCTCTTTTCCGCATAGCAAGTTACTGCTTCATCGTTTTTGCGTCTATATTTGGACATATCACATCTTCCGTTTACTGCGAACAGTTTGTGTCGTCATCTGAAGTATTTTACCTTCAGATTCATTTGACGTACATCATTCTTCTAATGTCTACAGTTGCCACTTGTTTTCACACAAATTCCATTGCAACTGTTCTGAGCACAGTTTGTGCTTAAAGAAAGTTTCAACAAAATATTTTCAATATTCTTGACGTCATCCGAATTATCAGAAGAATTTATATCGTTTGACTCTTTTCTCCCTTAACCCACTCTCTCTCTCTGTGTCACTCATACTCTCTGACTCTTTCTCTGTCAAGGTGTATAGGATATTTTCTGAAAATTGAAAGATATTTTGCTGATCAGCTGAGAGAGAGAGAAAAAAAAAGAAAAAGAGAGCTATCAGTTTGCGATTGGAGCAAAAGACAGAAGATAAAGGCAGTAGAAGAATTCTACTCATCTACTGCCTTCATCTTATTGTCGTCAACGTCGTCGTCACCGTTAAGTCATCCGAACCTCTTAACATCAGCTTAACACATCTCTGATATATTCCTCATTCGAGTGTACTTCTGAGTACTTTTAAAAAAGAATATCTGCTTCTTCTTCTTCTTCAATTCATATCGTTACGGAACCGTATGCCTACACTCTGGCACTTTGCCAAATATATAGTGAGTCCTTATATAGATAGAAAATCAATCTTCATTTGCATATTAGTTGCATTAGTTTTATTCCCAATTTTGTGTGTGTGAGAATCAATTTTTCTCATAGCCGCCTCTTCAGCCAATCCATCTTGTCAACTTCTTCAGAAAGTTGTAAAGAGATGAAGCAAAAGCCGATGAATCTTGTTGAAAAGTCTTCCTATAAGATCGTTCTCATATTTTATTATTTTTAAATGTTTTATATGGAAGTACTTGTATGCCATCTCGTTGTTACTTTCTATCTCATTCTCATGCTGTTCCTTCTTCCTACTCCTTCAGCTATCTCCTGCAAAGAGAGCATAAGAGAGAGGAAGACAAAATGAGAGAGAGAGAGTAGCAAAAACGGACAAAAAACAAAGCCATCGATCATTCTTTCCGTATTATCCTCATCTCTATAAGTTTCGACCACCTTACAAGATTTCCGTTTGTACCTCTACTCTAACTCATTTACGTCAAATGATGCAATTTGTACGTTGAACACAAAAGAGAAGAACGAAATACAAAAAAAACATGAGCAAAGAGGAAAATATTTTTTTGACACCCTCCTTCCTTCCATTGAAATTACATTTGATCGGCCGAAATGTAATTAAAGACATGAAGATTCGAAGCTTTTGCCCTTTAATGGATCTCTAACCTTCATTTTCAAAAAATTAATTAAGAGAGAGTGCAACGATTGTATTTTTTCTTCCAATTTTTCGATTTCTTACAGAATATTCCATATCGCAGCAAATTGACGGAGAAAATCGAACCTGGTCAGACGTTGATTATTCGTGGAAAGACTTCTGATGATTCCAACAGGTCCTTAACAACCTTCTTAACAAGGAGAGATATCATTTTCAAATCATTCCAGATTCAACATAAATCTCCATAAGGATAGTCCTGATTTTTCCGGCAATGACGTTCCACTACACATTAGCGTTCGTTTCGATGAGGGAAAGGTAAGCGTACAGTACCTTTGTTGTGCATATTTTCCTGTTTGCCAACTGCTACTCTATCCTTTCGTTAAAAGGGAAGACTAAACAAATTCTCGTTTTCTTTCCATAAACTGATTGCTTTACGTTATGTTGTGCAGTTGGGAAGAAAGAAAACATTTCTTGGCAATGATGTTTGATGTGGGAAGTTGTTTCAACATATCATTACCCTTCTTCTTATTGTCATTCTCTTTTTGAAGCTAGTCACTTCTCTTGTTTCTACCTCCTAACGCGAAACTCTCTCGAAAATACATTATCTATCTCGCGAGGGATTCAAATCATGAGTCAATTCATGCCTTTTTTCTTGTTTTGTCTGCCGAAAGCTTGTGTATAGTTTGTAGTATATGACATATAAGATGATAGGAAAAGCTTTAAAAACGGAAGAGGGACAATTTTCGTTTCACATGCCATAAATGGCTATCAGTCAATCACTTCTCGAGTTGATAGCTTGCCTGACTCATCTTATGGCTTCTCAGTCCCAAAAGAGTCTATCTGAATTGCCATAAAAGCCGACCCGAAACACAAAAAGTTTTTAATCCATTTACCATTTTGAGAGGAAGGAGAGCAAAAGAAAAACGATTTCTTTTCCTAATACTCTTTCACTTCCTGTCGGCTGCCAGCTTTCAACTTGAAAATGAGAAGGCGAATGTTCGAAGGGTGGAAAGACGAGGAAGAGATACGTATGTTGTCTCCTCTAATATTTCCCGTTGCGCGACGTTCCTCGTTTGAATGCTTTGAAGTAAGAAGAGACAAACATATTTGTGTTACTTCGTCATCATATCACAAAACCAACTGTTTCTATGAGTTTCTAAACATATTGCGACAGACGACAGTTGCTCTTCTCACCCATTGCTGCAAGCTGACACATTGACAAAGCTATTGATAGGCTTGTAAACATTTTGTGAAAAAAATTGGATGACAATAACCAAATAAGGCAATGTTTAGAAGATAAATCTACTATGAATATACAGAGACTAAAAACAACCAATGAGAAGAGAAGAGGGTGAAGAGGATGAAGAGAGCACAAGAGGACGAATAGAGGAAAGAGCACCGAAAAGATTTAAAACAAGTCATAATGAGCAAAAAACAAATGGATTTATATGATTTACGGCTTTTTGTAAATGAAATTATTGTTTGAAAACCTCGTTTTTCTTTCCCTTCTTTCCTTTCTCTATTCTTCTTAAGGATGAACAAGGAGAGGAGCAAAAAAACATTTTTTTTCTTTGTTTTTTTTTGTTTCGATTTTTCATTGAAACAGAGATAGCAGATAGAGAGCTCGAAGTTGTTGCAGCGTGGGTGTGAAGAGTTTATGTAATGTTTGTTTGTCTTACAAACTTGATCACTGACATTCAAATACTCTTAGACAAAACATCCAAAAACAGTTGAAAGCTGAGAACGAACGAACGATTTATAGAGAGATTGACAGACACACACACCCAAAACGAGAGAGAGAGAGAGGGAGATGCGAGGGTTAAGAAGAACTTTCGAAATTTCTTCTACACGTCTCTCTGGAGATTTCAGCTCTTCGCTTGTGAATGACATCGATGGCTCATCCATCTGAATCGGGAAGACCTCATTTGAAGTAAAATGAATGAAATGAGAAGCCAAATGAAATTTCAAAATGTATTACAATGAATATGAAGTTGTTTATTAAATATTTAGGAAACTGATCCTAAATCCAAAGTAAGTTGCACTGTGCACACGAATGTTATACTCTCGTTAGTGTAGTGTTAACAGATGATAAACATGTTGTTAGTTAACTTGATACTGTAAATCAATAGACTTGCTCGATCATTAACTTTCAACTAAACTCATTTAATATTTCATTATATCATAGATATTGATCCTGTTTATGTTGTCATTTTCCAGCTCGTCTTCAACTCTTTCACCAAAGCTGCTTGGGGTAAAGAAGAGAGACAGAAGAATCCCATAAAGAAAGGAGAACCATTCGATATTCGTATTCGTGCTCATGACAACAAGTTTGTCATTTCAATCAACCGCGTAAGTTCATTTACATATCATGCTCATCACATGTGATGTTTTATATTGCAGAAGGAAGTCAAACAGTTTGATCATCGCATTCCTCTTCAACATGTTACTCATCTTTCAATTGATGGTGAAGTTGTCTTGAATCACGTTCAATGGGGAGGAAAGTACTATGTAAGTTCAGCTTTGCAAGTGTTGCCTTTGATTTTTGCTCCACTTAACTACATCCATATGTTAATGAGGAACATATGCATATTCACGTGAAGTCTCCACGTGTAACCCACGTGGTGCGATCTCGTATGAATATTGGGTGAAAATTCATTTGCCTAGTAACGAATGTGAAAAACGGTTGTGTATTGCAATCAGCAATCTAATCTTTCCTTCTGATTCTCTAATGAAAGTATTACAGCCAATCCCATATGAATCCGGAATCGCTGCTGATGGCCTTATTCCAGGCAAGACTCTCGTCGTCTATGGAACGCCTGAGAAAAAGGGCAAAAGGTTGTAGAAAAGTTAATAAAACAGAAAATAAACAAAGCCTTTTGCAGATTCAATATCAATTTGCTGAAGAAGAATGGTGACATTGCTCTTCATTTCAATCCTCGTTTTGATGAGAAAGTAAGTGGAAATTCGATTTTTGTTCTTGAAAAGCTGAGAACTAAAAGAAAAGCACAAAATAATTTGAAAATGACGTTGGTAAGCAAAAAATGTTTGTAGGGAAATGGGCTAATCTGTGGAAAATTGAAGCCAGGAGTATGTTTCTTTTAAAAAATCAGATTAGATGGTTTTATGTGTTGTGTTCGTATACCAAATTAGGTTTTGGCAGTCCTCAGTTTCTAATTTCTTTCCTTCTTGATCTTTATTTTTGCGGATCTCTTATGTGTAAAAGCAGAACGTCGCATTGAATAGCCTAGTTGCTTCAAATCTCAGGAGAATTCTCTTTTTTCTATTAAATTTATTTTGTTTCATGCGCCCAAACAAAATTAATTTGAAAAATGTAAAAGAGGGGAAAGGGTGAATAGGATATGTTCCTCTATCATTTCTCTGAAAGGAAATTCTCTTTTCTTCTTAGAATAGTCTGGAGTTGTCTGTGTGTATTTGTATATAGTTAGATCCTAACTATTCTAATATTTCAGAAAGATTTTTGTGATTCCTGTTGCTCTAACGAGGTTAGCTGTCGGCATTGCGTTTGCTGATAGATGAGACTGTTTGAGCTTTATATTTTTGCGCTCATTTTCATATAAAAAAAAAGATTTTGTTGGATAGCAAAAAAACGCATAAAATTGAAACAAAATGGCTTTTCATATGTGCTTAGCGATACACATAATATAGAAGATAGATACTGTATATGTAGCTTTTTTTCTGAGTTCTGATTGTCCTTCTCAGTTGTGTCAGTGTTTTCGTGATGAGACTTAGTTTTTGAGTTTTTATGATATTTGGTTATAATGTCTATATTTCAGTGCGTCATTCGCAATTCTTTGATCAATGGCGAATGGGGTAATGAGGAACGCGAAGGAAAAAATCCTTTCGAGAAGAATGTCGGCTTCGATTTGGAAATCAAGAATGAAGAATTTGCTTTCCAGGTACTTGCGAGCTATTCTTTTTCTTCAGCTTTATAACCTTTTTTTTTAGATTTTCGTGAATGGCGAACGATTTGCTTCATATGCTCATCGTACTGATCCTCTCGAAATTGCTGGACTTCAAATTCAAGGAGATCTTGAACTTACTGGAATTCAGGTCGTTGGACACTGAACATGCCCGTAAATCTTTCGTTATTATCACTTTTGTCGTTTGATTTCTTAACTTTGAACCTCTTTTATAGTTTTCGTATAGGCTAGTCTATGCTAGTCTGCTTTTAAGTTCATATTCACATACCCGGCTATCGACCAATGGAAACACTCTAGTTTTTACCATTCTAATCACTCGCTCTCTTTTTCCTGTCACTCTTTACCTTATGTCTCTCTCTCTCTCTTTCTCTTTCTCTCTTTTCATTCTCTCTCTCTCTCTCTCTCTCTCTCCATTTCTCTCTCTTTCAATTTGATTCATCTGTGCCTATCCCATCTGTTGAAATAAATGATATTCATACAAAAATTATGCCTTCGATTATCAAAAATATATCATCATTTGTCAATACCACGTGTAATTGTCACGTGATAATTTATTTTTCCGGTTTTGCAGACAGTGAGCGGTTGATTTGTAAATCACAGTCAAAAAAAAAGTGCGAATTTCCACAAAAAAGTTTATTTAATACAAAAGAGTAGTAAAGAAATATAAATATCAATGTATTGCATATCTACAACCTTGCAATGATCTCAATTTAGATCTTGGCTTTGAGCATCTTGGGGTCGAGCAAGTTCTTCAACTTCATGGCCTTGGCGATATTTCCCTTCAATTTCATCTTTCCTTGCATGAAAGCTTGATCGGGCTTCATTTTTCCAGCAGCAATAAGCATAAAGTCAGCATCCTTGATGTTAATTTCGACATCAACTGGTTTGGAGTCATCTTCTCCGATGTAAGCTGGGAGATTCTGAAAAAAAGATGTTCTGCAATGCATGAAAACCTAACAAGCCGAACCTTGGTATCAATAGTCCACTTCTTAAGAGCTCCGTCAGCTCCAGCTACATTGATTCTGAAAGCAGTGGAAACTTTCTTAACGAGCTCGGTCTCCTAAGAAGAAATTATTTGTTAAAGTTATGACATAGCCAACAAACCTCGGAGAGACGGTTCTTGATTTCCTCGAAGATAACGTCAGACTTCATGCTCATTTTAGAAGTTGATGATGAAGCAACAGCAGAAGGAGATGCACTTGGAGAGTTAGAAGAAGCTAAACGATAGAGGGCAACCACACCAGCTCCACCGATTCCTTAATGGGAGAATGTAATATATAAAGCAGAATCTTATGAATGTTTGACTGACAATTGAGGAGAGATAAGAATTTGGTCTCACGCCGAAAAAGCAACTGATATAAGGCTTTAACTGGAAGGGAAAGCTCAAGCATAAGCTACTGATAATGAAATATTCTCAATATGGACGGATAGAAAAGTAAAAAACAAAAAACTAAGATGTGTTGAGGAGCAATTTTCATAATTCGAAAAAGAATCGAATGTCTGTATATGGGTCAGGTAAATACTTGACTATAACCTTAACTATTCATATTAATACAGAAGTGAAGAAACTAGACCTCGAGACTTCGAGAGGAGAATCTGTTTTTTTGAAAAAAAAGCAAGATTGATGAAAAGTTGGAATAATCATCTGTTTAGAAAGGTTTCAGTAACATTTGCTTTCATTAAAACGGATTCTCCAATCAGACTAGAATACAATATGATAAGAGAATAGCTTTCATGGGAAATTGGCTTAAGAATTTTGAATGAACAAACATCTGACGAACGTGGAAGCCTCGTAAACTTGAAAAGCTTCAATCTCCTTGCATAGTACCTTTGCCTGACATTCTTTTTTTTTCTCTCTTTGTCTCTTTTATTTACTAGTCAAGAAAGTCATTCTTGTTTTGTAGACCAAACTCACCAATGTTATGCTGCATGGCTACTTTAGCATTAGCTACTTGACGTTTTCCACATCTTCCTCGAAGTTGATTTGATAGCTCTACGACTTGAGCAACACCTGAACAACCGTTTCGAATTCATATACTTCGGTAACACCATACCAGTAGCACCAATAGGATGTCCTTTAGAAATTAAACCTCCAGAAGGATTAATAACCCATTTACCACCATAGGTGTTATCACCACAATCTATTAGCTCTCCGGCTTTTCCTGAAAAATAAACCTTCAACCTTTCTCGTATCAATCTGTATACTCACCGATTGGACAAAGTCCAATGGCTTCATAGGTGATCAGCTCATTTGGAGCAAAACAATCATGAAGCTCAATTACTTGTACGTCATTGGGAGTAATTCCGGTTTCCTTATATAATTCCTTGGAAATCTTTTGAATCATATCAAAACCAATCATTTTGATGTTGGAATTCTCAGCAAAGACTGATGGCTCATCTGTTCCCAGCTTCATACCTATAATTAAGTTTCTCATTCGTATTTCTAATGCATTTAAATTACCGATAAGCTCAACAGCTTGAGCTCTGAGATGTGGATGCTTGTTCAAGAAGTTCTCCGAGCAAAGGACAGCGGCAGCTGATCCGTCAGATGTTGGACTATAAACTCAAAGTGTACAAACGAAACACATGCAAACCAACCTGCATTCCAAAAGACCCATGAACTCATAGATTTTGCGAGCGTTCAAGACTTGATCCAATGAGAATTCCTTAGTAAACTGGGAATTTCTAAACATATCCATTCTGCATTGATTAAATTTTCATGGAACTTACGGGTTATGTACCGAATGAAGGTGATTCTTGTGGGCAATCTTGGCGAAGTGTTCACGCTTGGTTCCTAGAAAGCACACGAATGAGATCCGAAAGCGAGATAGAATTACCATATTTCTCCATGTGCTCCAAACCCGCATTTGCGAACATTTGAGCTGTGATGGGAGCAGGTTGGAGTCCGTAAGTTTCAGACATCACCTCAAAGTAATGTTTTAAAGCGAGAATATCATAACTTAATACCTGAATATGATTATCGATAGAGAGAGCTCTATCGTCGGTGTTTCCAGCTTGGCTATCGAGAGACCCTGGAGCCATTTTCTCAAAACCAACAGCCATCACACAGTCTGCGTTTCCTGGAACGAACAAGCAAAGGATGTGAAAACAGGATCTAAACTGTACCACTTTCAAGAATCTGCTTACATAAGAAGACTCCGGAAGATCCAGAAGCACAAGCATTGTTAACCTACAATCAGAAAAGTCAGAAGAGGATAACTAAGATTAGTTACATTGAAAATGGGGATTCCAGTCAATCCGATTTCGTAAAGAGCTCTCTGTCCACAGCATGTTCCTCCGAAAAGGTAACCGACAGTTGCTTGCTGTATATCCGCGTATTTAAGTTTACAATCATCCAAAGCCATAGTAACTACAAATCATGATGCGATGCATGTGTTGACTGGTAGAATGATATTACCGGCTTCTTTGACCATATCGGGATAATCCCAATCTCTGCTTCCAGGCTTACAGAATTTGGTCATTCCAACACCAATTACATAAACTTTGGTTTTGGTCATTTTGGATGAAGCTGCTATAACAATTGAATAAAATCAAAGTAGAATGGAAGTAAAAGGAGTAACAGTATAATATACTAACTATAAGGACTATAAATATTAGCAGTAGAAACGAAAAATAAGAAAGGATTGATAAGGGGTAGGAGGAGTGTTTGATCATTCAATTGGCTAGACTGTAGGATCTAAAGAGAAAAGAATTATTGATTACAGAAAACTTTTTTTCAACACAATTTGCTTTATTTAACATAAGAAAATGAAGGTAAGAGATAAGAACATCAATCAATATCGTATTCCTTTAAGACAGTCGACGAAGGGGAATACACTTCTGAACTGGTTCAACGAACGTTTGATCACTCCACCCTTTATAGCATAGAGTTCTCTCTACTGACTCTGATCAACTTTTAAAAATCAAATGATTAGGCGCCCACATTTGTGGTTATGTTCTCTGACCATTGGACAATGGAATGGTTACGTTGAAACGCATATGTAAGGCGGTTGTTTTTAAGAAAACAGAAAGAGAGATAATGTGTGTTTCGGTTATAATTATGTGACATAATTCGTATTTTTCTATCAAAAATGCTATTGTCCATTTACACATAATGACCTTATATGGAAATATTCTAATATGAGCAGGGGCTGAATGGACATTGGGTGGAGGCTCTTAGAAGGGGCGGAGTTGGGCGAACCAAAGGCACAGACTAACCTGAGCTAATCCAATCTCGGTCCTTACATCAAGACGTCTGAGCATTCTAACTCAAAATGATATTCACTTATCATTTCAATTTCATATTATTCATATTATGCTTTATACTGTATTTTGAATATGGCAATGGCACCAAGATGTGTGAGAGACGCAAGGCTGGTCGCAAGGCTCTGAACGACTCATTGACTATCTCAGATGTTGTTTTGTCCGCGACAATACGTAAGATCACGTTCGATCAAGAAGATGGAAGTTTACAAGTAATATCTCTCTAATCTTGAGTACCTATCCGATGATAAACTTTAGTCTTTAACTCTACGCATCCGGCGCATTTTCAAAGGACGTGAGTATGTGGTTGGCAAGAGCGATCTCAGTATTTTTGGAATCGAAGAAGTGGAGGTGTGTTGATCATCTGGTTCTAATTTCCGAGTTTGAGCTTTAGTGTTCCAAACATTTGTCACTTCACGCAACTTTTGTTTTTCCTTTGTCTGTCTCAGGCGATCACTTCTTCTTAGCTGCTCCTATATTTCCTATCAATTTGAGTATATTGGATTCGTTGCATTCGTTCTCACGAGGTAAGCTTTTAGTCATTTTGATAAAAACTCTTCAAGATCTCTCTACAAAACTATGAGAAAGAGTAAGTGGGAGTAGGAGGAAAGGACTGAATCATAGAAAGAGTAAGGGTCTGTCAAGAGCATCTATTCATTTTACTATTAATAATTAGTCATTTAATTGTCTTTCTTCTTAGCAAAAGTCAAATCGAAAGCTCTTCAAAGGGGTGGAATAAAAGATTTCTCTCCTTATTGTTCCAACAATTTCTCGCAGAAATATGTTTGACAGGTGTTGAAACATGAATGCTCAACTTTTGCCTTATAAGCCACGTGATGACCTATGTGGTTGGAACATCTTCAACCTTGCGTAACTTGGCCACTTATCGTCTAATCCAATTTCCATATAAGACCATGTATTACAAAAATTAAAAAATATCCATTTTGCTTTGAATAATTAAGGAATAGGAGACATTACGAGAAGGTCAAATTCTCTCTCTCTCTCTCTCCCTCATTCTCTTGTTGGTTTTTCGACCAGATGCAATATGTCGACGGTCGGTTGCCAAATATCTTCGCACCTGACCATGTCGTCTATATTTACAAAAAAGATTTACAAAATATTCTTTATTTTGTTACCAAACTATCATCCGTTCGACAATCTCATATTCAGCTGGTCTTAATGTAAATTTATGTATCGAAAGAAGTACACGAGTCATTTCCAAACACATAGAGAGAGAGAGTAACGGCAATATATTTTCATGAGAAATATGGGAAAGCTCAGAAACTCAGATTTGTATGTTTCAGGATTACCGCATCGCAAACGTCGTAAGCCGAAGCACAGTAAGTTTATTTCCATCTTAGTACTCAAGATAACTATGCGTGGGGAACTTTTTGGGCGACAATGGTCGGATGAATTATAAAAAGTATTTTCAGCTGTTTGCGAGTCTTCCTTGTGTCCGCTGGGATCAAAATGCTCCATTCAGACGTAACTTCGCCAGAAAAAATTTAAACTCATCAACCGAAGATGCTTTTCAGTGGGACTTGTGAATGTCGTAGTAATTGTCGATCATCTGGTCCTGCTGTTTGTGGATCTGACAACGTCTCTTATGCTTCTTTATGCCATTTGTCCATTCGTTCATGCTTGTTACATAAGAAAGGAAAACCGGGACTGAAATTAGCTTCACATGGCCATTGCAGTGAGTATTTTATTTTTCAAGAAGAAGAGAGATAAAAAAACATTTTGAACATCAATACTCGGTGTGTCCTTTGGAATGCTTCATTTACTTTTTGGATTACTCTACTCACTGACCGTAGCTCCCATCAGACAAATATGGCATTTCATGGCTTTAGTGAGAGAAGAGAAAAGATTTTTTGTCTTTTTTCCGATGGCAAAGGTCATCTCATGCGGCTGTCTTTGTCAAACACATTCTGTTGCAATTGAAAAACTGGAGATTAACTTCACTTAGCTTTTAAGCTCAGTGTGAGAAAAAAAGGAAAATTGAAATGACTTCAAAAATTATGGGAATAGAGCAATTAAGTGTCGTATTGAATGCCATTTGACTATTGTGAGGATCGTTCGGCTTTCGAGTATTTTGCCCCGCTAGTCAGCTTTCCAAGCTTTAAGTAATCATTCTCCTCTGGAACCACTTGCAATCATTTTGATGTCAAGAGTCAATTTTAGACGATTCATCTTTTTCCTCCATCTGCATCCTTCCCTCACTTCATTCTGAAAACTTTCTGAGTTATGTTGAACGCTCTTTATATCATATTCTTTTCATTAATCTGCACAGAAGCATGTTATAGATATCCTCAAGGTATTCCCTGAAACTCAAATATCTATCCAACCTTACTGTAATTCATTATTTAAGGTAAACGAAACCCATGCGACGATTTGAGATGTGGTCCGGGAGAAGACTGCGTCGTCTCTCAGGTAAAATTGTTTTGACATATTTACATCGTTTAGAATTTTAGAATAATGGTGTTCTATCAGCAACTTGTGTCTGTCCCGCTTTCTGCCCGAACTACGGAGATGCAGGTTTCATTCTAAGCAAAATGTAAACTAAACCATTTGCATTGCAGTTGATTCTTCTCCAGTGTGCTCAACGAATGGCGTTGATTACCCATCACTTTGTAAGATGAAACAGCATGCTTGTTCAACCAAAACGAACATCACAGCAAAATACTTCGGAAGATGCGGTTCATCTGTTTTTTTTCTCGCAAAAATAATTGAGTTGCATCCCTTGCAGATCCTTGTGATGAATTTCCATGTCCCTCAGGAACCTCTTGTCATCTGAATTCTCATCGAAAGCCAGAATGCAGGTTTGTTTTTATGAAGCATACGAAGACCCCTGTTTTAATTTATGTTTTCAGATGTAGCGAGCAATGCTCCCTGAAATATGATCCTATCTGTGCAACTGATGGGAAAACGTATGTCTCTTACTGTATGTTCAATTTGTTAAGCCAGTTGTTTTTAGATATTCAAATGAATGTGTTATGAAGGTTTCTAGTTGTAAACAGGAACATACACTCGAGGTGTTCAGAAGAGCAAAGTGTGAAGGTGATCTGATAAATGGGTTTCAGATCTTGTTAATCTTTTTACATTTAGATATCAAAACTCCCTGCACAAACATAGTTTGTAGTCACGGATCGGAATGTCAGATCAGAAATGAAACATTTGCTAGTTGTGAATGTGAAGCGTCATGCTCTCAGATAATGAAACCTGTTTGCGCAACGGTAATTATTATTCTAATTTCTCTCAATAACAATTCCTAAGAACGGTATAACTTTCGACAACCAGTGCGAGTTGAGAAGATATGCTTGCGAACAGAAGTCGAGAATAAACGTGAAGCATCAAGGAACATGTGGTACGAGCAATACTATTTTTTTTCCAATTCGGAAGTATATTAATTACTGTTGTTCCGTTGTTGAAAATAAACAAGAATTTGTTGTCTCAGGATAGCGTGCTCCATTGCTAAAAATTAGCATAATAGCTCGTGAACTCTACTGATGCTGAAAAGACATTTTTAAAGTTACGCTTGTCAACTCGGTTGAACCAACGAACAGTAATTCTATATGCATATTGTTTGTTATATTTTTGTTGTTTACAGTTTTTGCTTTCAGGAATCGGGCTATGTGCATCTTTTGAAGGTTGTACATCTCCTCAAGTATGTACTCTGATTGATGATAAGCCAACGTGCGCGTGCCCAGAATGTTCTGATGAATTAAGAGAAGTGTGTTACCATCGCAACGAAATGTTTATATTTTTACAAAAATAGGTTTGCGGCAGCAATGGAAGGACTTACGCTAATGAATGCAAAATGAGAAGAGAAGCTTGTCTACTAGATAAAAAACTGTTTGTGAAATATAATGGTGTTTGTGGTAAGCTGTGTTTTTCCTTGAAGACTATTACTTTACTTCTCACAGATGGGTGCTCTAAAATTGTTTGCGAGTTCTATTCCGTTTGCATTTCTGATGGATTAACCAAACCTGGCTGTCGATGTTCAAATGACTGTCCTATAGTAAAAGACAAAAAGGTAATAATCTCCAAAGATATCTTGAATGAAGTCGTGGTTCAGGCGCACTCTGTATGCGGGACAGATGGTGTAACATATTCATCAGAATGCCATTTACGAAGAAGTGCCTGTGAACAAAAAAAGTTTATTGTTGTAGCCTTTAAAGGAAAATGCGGTTCGAATTAAAATCATTAGCATCTAATTGTTTTATTTTCAAGATGCTTGCCAACACATCGAGTGTAGATATGGGGAAGAATGCAGAAGTGGAGTTTGTGTTTGTAGTTATAACTGCCCTATTAATCCTCCAGTCTCTTCTAAAGTATGCGGCGAGAACGGGGTACGCTTTCTTTCTGTTGTCGTTCCACGAATTGAATTAAGGTATTGTATCCATCAGAATGCCACCTGCAATTAGCTGCGTGCCAGAGAGGTTCACCTATAGCAGTGATGGCGTTGAGTCACTGCCACTCTTCAGTGTCAACCTTCAGTGGTTTGTTTTTAGGTTTTATTTTTATGACTATCGACTTCTCACACTATCGCTATTAGTTCAAGAGCTTCTTTTGTTTTCCTTTTCAAACTATCGTTCGCAAGTTTTGCAAAAACTTCTTATAGCTCGCTACATGTGCTCAGCATACAGCTGTGCTCATGGAGGCTATTGCTCTTCTGACTCATCAGAGTGTATCTGTGAACAAATCAGCTGTAAGGAGCGTGATTATCCACAATGTGGCTCGGATGGGAACGTCTATTCGAATCAGTGTCATATGAACGTTGTATCGTGTTTGGAACAACGTGAAATACATGTTCAACCACGAATAGCCGATTGTGCTGAGAAGCGATATGGTCGTTAACATAATATAATGTCACATGAAATGATTGAATTCTGCTTCCATTACAGACTCATGTGAATGCAACCGAATAGGTTCTATTGGCCCAGCTTGTGATTCTAATGGCCAGTGCGCGTATGTTTCTGTTCAAAATATGAAAAGTAATTGTATATTTTAGCTGTCGTGCTGGTGTGTCAGGAAGAAAATGTGATCATTGTATGCCTTCTTTCTGGGGGATTCATCTTATTGCTAATGGAGCTCTCTCTTGCCAACGTTAGTTTTACTTTCCAAGTGTTCTTCATAGAATAGTTTCAGCTTGTGGATGTTCCGCATTTGGATCTGCGCGTTCGGATTGTGAACAAACAACAGGACGGTAAATCCTATTGAAATGTTCTGTAACTTTCCTCTCATTATTCTAGATGTGAATGCAAAGCTGGAGCATTTGGAGATAAGTGTGATAAATGTGGAACAGACATGATAATGACGCCAGGTGGATGTTTCAGCAAAGAAGAATATCATGCACCAGCGTAAGAGAAAGTGAATTATACGTTATTATAATTTGTTACAGAGACTGTAACCAGTTGAAATGCTATCACGGGTCTACATGTACTGTCAAATCTGAAGGCTCTCTTCCAGATTGTGAATGTCCGGAAAATTGTAATGCTGATCATCTCGGTATAGGTAAGAAAAAGTAATTGTTCTCAATATGTTCGAACTTTGAAGCTGCTAATATGACTGTGTGTGGTAATGATGGTATAACTTATGAGAACTTCTGTCAACTACAGCAATTCGCTTGTAAGCATCAGCTTGATTTGGTTGTTCGCTCATTAGGAATATGTGATGAAGGTACCTGCTCTTGTTTGTTAATTTTTCTTACAAAATGAGTATTAAAGAGATGGAAGTAATAGATCGATTCGAGAGAAATAAAGACACGGCTGTACGACTAGGATCTCACTGTACCATGCCAAGTGACTGTGCTGAGGTACTACTATTAAGAACTTGAATGGCATATGATTTTAATGTATACTCATTGTCATCCTTGCAGATTAATGCTGTATGCAAACTCCGTGCCGGGAAAAGAGGGACATGTGCTTGCCCACGTTCATCAAAAATGACAAAAGAGGGTCATTGTGAAATTTTTAATTCACAGAGTGAGTATTCCTCCTTCTTGAATACTAAAGGAAACATTAGCATAATGAGATGATCCTAAAGCGTTGAGCTATAAGACAAGAAAATTGCAAACTAAATAGGATATAGTTTTGTTACAGATATGACAGGAATTGTTGTCGAACTCAACGGCCGCAATGGGTACCATGTTAACATCGAAGACTTGAATCTTTTCTTCAATTTCACCCTAGACGTAAATTTTGGGTTTCCCTGAACATAATTCCTCTTTGATCCATTCAGATTAACCCTCGTGTTTCTAATGGCCTTATATTGTTTGGCGAAGGTGAAGAAGGATCGAATTTCCTTCTACGTTTAGAAAATCGTCGATTTGTTATTGAGTAAGTTGATTTTACTAGCCCCCTCTCTCGGAATTAGGTAAAAACATGTGTATGGAGATAGAGAGTGAGAAGTTATGGGTAGGCGGAAGAGAAAGAAGATTTAAGAGGGTTAGGAAAACGTTTCAAAGATCAAAATTCCTCTATTATTATAGTTTATGCATAGTGTTTCAAGTTTATGTACAATTTGAATAGGATTCTATCATCCTAATAGGAATACAAGAACCAGGATTAGAGTTACACAGAAAAAGGTTGCAAAAGCAATCAAAGCTACCATGAATATAGAAACAAAATGACCAAATGTCTCAGCATCATCTTCGTTCATGCAGCAAGGAAACCAACTGCAACTAAGATGGTGTCCCCTAATTGAGGAAGATGAAGAGAAGGATGTCTGAAGTTAATCATCATAGCTTTCACACAAAAAAGTAGCATCAATTAGATGTAGAACACATCTTTACTTACGTTGTCATCATCTCCGTTTTCTATATCATTTGAGGCAAAATGCGAATTACGTTTCGATAAGCTTATTATACTCTTCCTCGGGTCCAAGCTTATATTAATTGATGGTGTTCTAAACTTCTAAGATTAACATTGATCAACTAGTTTTACCTGCTAAATTTGACCATATTTTGCTTTACACAATGAATACGAAGATTTCCGCATTGTTAGCACTCCTTATCTTTTCAATCAATTGTTCTTCTAAAGTTGTGTGATAATCAATTGTTCCTCTGCCCGGATGACGGAAAGAATTTGAGAGAGTAATTTATTCTTCATTTTAGAATTGGAGATGATCTTATACATTCCCGAGAGTATGTTCCACTCAATTCCAATAGTTCATTAAGTCTACTATGGAAGAACAAACTCCTAACACTTCGCACTGCCAAATCAACTGTTTCTATGAGAATAGAAACTACAAAACAAAAACTCAAAAACTTATGGATTGGATCAAATACGTAACTATTGACTTTATTACTTAGTCAATATTATTGTTTAAGTTTGCAATACGGTCGACCGAACGAAGGTGTAGTTTCTCGGTTAATTATCAACGATGAAGTCGTATCTCAACATGATATAATACCATATGATGTTGCTGCCGGTATTTTTTTCAGTTAACTGTTGACTATCGTTGTATTTTTTTAGGAAAAGCTTCTCATCCATTTCTACAGCCTGTCATCTTCGGGGAAGGCGGTGGGTTCGTAAAGTTCAACAATACAGACATTGATTTACGCGGGGGAGCCCATATCGAAATACGATTGAAACCTACGAAAGGAAATGGTATTGCAAATTTATTTTTTATATCATTTTCGTTATTCTCAGGACTGCTTTTCTTCTGGTCATCGAAAGAAAAGGGGAACCTTAATGACGGTTTTATTGTCATTGCACTAATTAATTTCGTTCCTCACATATATTGGAGTTACGGCTCAAAGACTCATGAACTTAGGTACGGGACGCAAACTTTTCATTTCCATGCATAAACAAAACTTTTCTAGTGGATCAAAACTAAAAGGTCAGGAATATAACACCATCCATTTTTCCTTCAACTCCAAAACTGGTTCAATTGTTGTAAATGGAGATAAAACAGAAACTGATGAACCAATGGTGAGTTCGAATTTTCGAGGCTTCATTTAGTATGGGTATCCACATGTTTTCCTGATATTTTAATGTGCTCACGCACTGAACGGTTGTTTGTGCTGACGCGCTGAGACATTAGGCATGCACACGCATTAAACGGTGCAGGGTTTCATTCACTATTGCGTTCACTCAATGCAGGGTTATTAAATGTAAAGAGGAAGAGAATGTTTCAAAAAAGAAAAAAAGATTATTTGATGTGAATGTTGTTTTCAGGAAACTCAATTTATGAATCCATTGGGGAAGACTATGTATGTCGGTGGTGCGCCTGATGAGAGTTATTCAAGTGTTAATGCAATTGATAAGTTGAATCATGGCCGAGATCTGATTCTCTCCCGATTGCAAGACTCTCTAACTGTAACAAACATAGAGCATTTTGAGGGCTGGATCTACTGGATGACAATTAATGAGCAGATATTGGATTTTAGAACGGTCAGTCCTTTTTAATTTCCGGTACATCCGGTTGTTTTTCCTTGAATCCCTTCTGATGGCACGTCTGAATTCATCTTCGGGTGTTATTCCATTGGTGACCATTAAGTTTGCGGTTTCGTATTAAGAATTTTCTTGTGTTGACTATACTCAGATTTGAGAGTCAATCAACTACTATTAAATCTGTGCTCACAAGAATATTACTAATGAAACCTATCTACTGCCGACATTAAAATATTGATTAGTCTAATGAGATTTCCAAGCAGTCACACTTGAGGAAGCCTCGAGAAATGAAAAAAAAAATTTAAATTTATACTCGTATTGACCGAAAATAAGAATGTTGTGCAAGAATGGTCGTGCTGACATGTTTCATTGGTTTGGCGGATTATTGTATTATTTAAAGGAATTCCGTTTTGAAACTGCTTAGCTTGAATGAAGGTTCATTGTGAATAGCAACATCCATCTTTCACTCCATCACATATGGACGGCATGATAGAGTAAGAAATAATATTTTTGTAATTTTCATTGAGCGGAGATTTGCTTAAATATTAACGGGAATATCCCAGATGGATTTATTATAAAATTGCTCCGTTTCGTTCTCCATTTGCTATGGAAATATGTTTTAAAGCGAAAAAATAGAAAATGAGAAAAGACGGGACCGAGAAAAATGATATGTGGCACTCTGATTCATTATTACTGGAGATGGAGTAAGAAGTTTTGATTTGCTGTACTGGTCATTGTCGCAAGTGCTTCATTTTAATGAAAACGAAATACAATAGAATAAGTTTATTTAGTGCACAGCCGTTTGTTTCTTCTAAGCTACCATAGTCATCCATTTGTTCTTTTTGACGTCGTTAGCTTCAAGAATTCAGATCAGAGATGAAACGTAGCTAAGAATCTGAGACGTTCAATCTCAATTTAGGAAGTAGATACATTAGCAATTGAATTAAGTAATATTGTTGGAAAAAAAAGTACAATGGTGTAATAATTATTTGTCGTAAAATGAAATGAGATGAGTCCAATTGTTGATGTGTGTTGGCACAATGTTTCAATTCCACATCTGAAAATCGGAAGATGTTATGGGACGTTTCGTTTCAATCTCATGTGACAATGGGATTTGAGCAAACGAGAAGCTTTGATATTCCTTTTGACCTCCTCAGTCGTAAGATAGTCTTTTCTTAAAGCAACCTATGTCAAATCAAATCTATTTTGCTTTAGCGGATAATTCGAAAAAGAGAATTGATTTTCGTAGCTTTGAACAGGTTTGACAAATGAAACTTATTACCTTTGTAAAGCTTGGAGAAGCTTAAGATGTATTAACCAAGTCGGTAATAAGCATTAGCTCTGGCTCTGCTTAATGATTCTGTTCTTTTGGTGTTTTGCATGTTTGGCATCTAAAAGGAAGCTTTAACATTGAGAAAATACGACTATTAGAAATTAATTTTTCAGTTTAAATTAATTTTCTTTTCTACTGATGTTTATTAGAAAATGCGAAGGCAATTCCGTTACTATCTTCGATATCCACACCATTCTGCGAAAGTTCGTTTCATTTTTCCGGGTTAGCATTTGATAAGTTTAGTTCAATTTGTGAACTGGCTTCGCTGTCTGCTTAGTAATTGCTCAAAACTTGGTAGACTCTCTAAGAAGTTATTTCGAAATTGAAATGTGCTCATTCTCGGACAAGTCTCCTTTGAGCGTTTTTCTTTCGTTTTCTTTCTACTTCTCTCTCTATCTCTTCCCTTTTGCTACCTCAGTTGCATTCACGCTTTCTGTCTGTATTTTGATCAGTTCCGTCATTTGTTTTGAGCGAAAAGTAAAAATTTATGAGAGAAAAGGTTTTTGTCTTTTCTAACTAACAGCTCTGAAACATGACAAGTTCTCTCTCGAGTTCGAAAGCTTTCCTGAGACAAAGGTTGTGAAAGATAACGTTTTTGTGTAACTAAATCATAATGTCCGGTCAACCAACCTGCATTTCAATATTGCGCCAGATATGTTGAAAATTTCTTTTTGGCAGAGCATACTCGACAGGTTGGGAATCAAGATAATCGCCAGTATCTGAATCAAGTTTTGAAGAGTTTTCCGTTTGAGAGAGAAAAAAAAAGAAAAGCAAGATATGTTTTTATTCACGGAGAGAGTCTCTTTCCTTCCGTGGTGATGGGAATTTGATCTTTTATCTCTCAAAAACTCACCAATACTGAAGGCTTCGCTGGCAACTAAGAGAGCGCAGATAAAGAGAAGTTTGCTGTTCATTTTCCGGAGGACCGCGATTTGAATACTGAAGAAGGAGCTTTGAGAGTATGGCTTACGAACTAAACGTCTTATCCTCAAAAAATGAGGGCGTGGTTTATGGGGGCGGAGTTTTAAGCTTATAGTTCCGAAAAAAAAGAAAAACCTTTCTCTCAAGAGGTTTTTCTGGCCAACCCATTAATCAGCCATATATTGTTTGTAATTATGACAAAAATTGGGAAGACTTCAATGAATACGAGACAGATTTATAGAAGAGAAAATGAAGAAGAAGAGTCTAGCAGAAGACTCAAACAACAACAGCATCAAATGAACCCTTGTCCTTCCTTTCCTTCTTTTTTTTTCGTGCCGTTCCAAACGAAAATGAAAGACCCGTGAGGATTCTTCTTTTTTTCAGGCAGAAGCTAGTGGGGATGGTATATCGAAGGAAGTTCGTTGCACAACAAATTGTGATTTCGGAGAAACATGCTATCAGCGAGGCAACGACCAAGATTGTCGTGGTAAAGTTTTGCTTGATAATGGAACAACCATCTGCTCATTCAGGAACAGATTCAACTTCCATTTCGTTGGATGGTAAGGAAGAGTTCGGATATGCAAGTGGAGCAGACAAATTGTAAGAAATCATGAAATAGATTCATTGCTAAACGACGTTTTTCAGCTTGACATCGACGAATAGTTCGAAGTTTTCATTTGAGTTTAAATCACAAACAACAACTGGTATCTTATGGTGGGAAACAACGTGCTCGCAGAGAGACGATGGAGATTTCTTTGTTATCTACCTGGCCAAAGGTCTGAGTGCATGGCTAGGAAATAAGATATTTTTCCATTTTAAGGTAAATTGAAAATGGGATTGAATCTCGGGAACGATCTTAAATTTCGTCCGGTTGTTTTGAAAGAAAGTATTGATATTGGGAAATGGTACTCATTGGAAGTAGACAGGTATGTGCAAAAGATTGTGGCGGAATGCAAATGGCTGCTCGAAATTCTCTTCGACTATATTTCATTTTAGACTTGATAGACGAATTCGAATAAAAGTAGCGAGCGAGAAGGAATTGACGATCATAACTACACCTGGATCAACGGAATTGAATACAAACGGAGTTATTTACATAGGTTTGTCCTTTCTATTGTCTGAAATGAATTTATAAGGTGGATGCGGGTTTTTCGATTCGGCATCTTCCGACCCTCTCGAATTCGAGATGGATTCTCTCTAACAAAGCTTATTAAGAAAAATATTGAAATAGCAATTGCTGTAACGAGCTCAGTTGTTGTTGTTAAAGAATCTTTTGTTAATTGTATTTTTGGCTGTTTCAATGAAGAAGGAAACAGTAGAAGGAAGTTCAGTCCTATCGACTGATTCTCCGTTGGCAACTGTTTATGCACAACTAAGTTTTTAGCATTTTTTTCTAGGTGGCCGCAAGAATTCGAAAAAATCTGTTCCACTCCGAACAATGTTTATCGGATGCCTCAGAAATTTGGTTGTTAATTCGAAACCAGTGAACTTATTGCATGATTCTATATCGGATGTCAAGCCATCTACTTGTCGTTCATGAAGAATAGCAGTAAACGGCCAAGATCGAATTCTAAATCCATTTTTACTAATAACTTGTCTAAATACGAATTTGATTTTGCATCAGCTACAGCTTAGATAGGGACACAGTTGAGGCTATTAGTCGGGTGAAACAATATGCTATATTTCGCAGAAAAGGAATCAAAAAACATGAAAATTATATCTTCCATAACTCTTTCCCTCCCTCTCTCTCTCTCTCTCTCCCTCTCTCTCTCTCTCTCTCTCCTGAGAATTTCGACAAATATTTGTACTGCGAAGTGTTTTTTTTCTAAAATATAATCACATAGTTTTCTGAACTGCTTGTGTAAACTGATATGTTCGTTGATGAGACTAATTAATCTTTCCTGTCTTATAATTCGCGACAAAGTGTTTTATATAAATATATATATGGAAAATAATAAAAAAATAAATTATCAGAGCAGAAAAGGACTCAAGCTTCCAGTATTGTAGATGTCGAGTTTCTAATTCAATGAATAATGAACAGGGGAAGCACTACATGAACAAGCAAATAACACATACACACATACACACATCAGAGACATTCAATTTCTATTTGGGAGTTTCTACTTTGAAGCCTTGTTGTCTCACCGCCGAGACTACCAGCTCGAAACTATAGGATCAAATTCATATTATGCTTTGCAAGTACAACGAGAGAAAAACTTAGAAAATACTACTTAATACATTACTGAATGTCACTCCATGTTTGATATACTTTGGTGGAGCACATTTACGCTTTGAACTCCGTCTGCGCTGGATACCACCCCGTCTAGAGACCGAGCGGGCGATTTGGGTGGTGTTGTTGCGATGGCGTCGATCTGTAACACATGAGACATATAAACAATTTCATAACTATGTCTATCAGAGCTGATTATAAAATTGCGTACTTTACGTAGTTTACGTCAACTCATCACCGCGCGTTATCATTTAAACCAATTCTGACGTTGAGTGCGGTTGCTTTTTTAGTTCGTTGCAGTCATGTTGGCTACAGATTAGTTGCATGTTGTCACGGTACGTCTCTTGGTTTTTTGTTTTTGTGTGTTTCTCACCTGGCTGAACTGTGTATTGTAATATCCACCCCTTTGACAACACACTTCGGCCGCAACTGCGCTGGGGAAGACGCATTGAAGGGCCTCGTTCTATTTTGGGAGTCACGAAAAAACTGATCTTCACTGCAAATGTGTTCGATGGAGATAAGCATAGGATCAAAGTTCAAACCGTTCATGTCTGTTATCCTGGAACCGTCCTCTCATGTGAGGGTCATCGATGGAATCTGCAAAGTTGTAGGATGTAGCAATTGTAAAGTAAATTGTTTCTACTCTTCGAGTTGTTTCTACCACGATCTTCATACATGTCGTTATTTCTTGTTTCGTAATTGAAATATCCTTCAGGCTTTTGATTGGTCATGTTTTCCTGCATCATAATATATTAATGAAAACATATTGTAGAAATTCATGACTCACTTCGATATAAATGTTATGAGCACTTTGGCTTTTTGTTATTTGAGGTCGTTGATTGTCCATTTGCTTCAAATAGTCCAAGTTTTGCGAATTCAGTCTAATAGGACTTCTAAACAGCGTATGAATTCAAAATGAACACGCGAATGTTATTACTTTCCACTCCATGTGTCCATCACATCATCCAAGGAAGGTAATCCTAATTCGGAACGGCTTCTTTTCAGCTCCTCTTCGCGCTCTCGCAACTGTTGAATCTCAGCGGCAATTCTAGGATCGGCAAAGTCGGATGGCATCTAATAAAAGATTCTTTAAAGATGTCGTGCAACATAAGCATACAGGTATGTCATCAGGTCCTATGCTACTTGGTACTCCTTGTTTTTTAGCGATCAATGCTGCAGCAGATTTCTTGACGAAGCGTCCAGCTCTAAATAGAAGTAGTACTGAGTCTCTGTCAGTTTATTACCTGTTGTCTTGACTGTTTGACTTATCATTTTGGTAGGTATTACTGTCCACTGTATCTGTGCATAGCTCTCGTTCTAAGGCGTTCATACGAGGACTCTGTGTATAATCAGTTCACATGTTTATAGAAGTTTCAAAATACCTGGTTAAAGCGACCAGGTTGCTTTTGAGGACTTTTGTCTCTGATAGGCTTTTCAGCTTTTTTGTTGGGTGAGATAGGAGCATGCGTTACAGTTATTTGGGGAGTTGGTTCCATTTTTTTCACAATGCCGGAATGAGCCACTGGTGGTTTGACAGCTTCAGGAGTCTGCGAAGATTAACATTAAGGTAATTAAGTTAGCTCTTTCATTTAAAAATGCCTCAATGATTATTTCAGCAGAATAACTTGGTAGAGCATGAACATGATTCCAGAGTGTTTCGGACAATCCGATTCCTGAAATAGTGCATAGACTTAGAATCATAATATTCATCGTACCGAGGTAGTTCAGAATATTGCGATGGCATTTGAAGTATATTAACAGTTTTTCAGCTTCATCATTCAACTCTCGTACATTCTCTGGCATCTTACGAATGACAGCTCCCTGTGGAAGATCGAATGGTAATTTTCCTGAGCTGACCTGAAGTACATGTTCGGTTTTAAGGTTGATAGTATGATATTAACTGAGTCATCTGTTCCCATAGCTGAGTCTGTGGAAACAGTAGTGTTCTCAGCAGGGTCACTACGTTCGGAGAAATGGTCAGAGTCTGACTGGTTCGAGAATTTCTTCTTATCTTCTTTCATTCTTGGATTACAGCGATCCGAGTTCCGTATATTCTGGAAATGAGCGTTTCATTTTCTTGAAGTGTAAATAGTACGAACAGGAGAGCGTCTGTCTAGTGTTTCCCATTGCCGTGCTTTATCATTTGGTCGGAGATTGGTAGCATCTGGTGGACGTTGACCGGAACTTCGTATGTTTTGATTGCTCTGAATGTTTTGTTTGAAACGAGAAGATTGAGGAAGAAGTGAGGAAAGAAAAGGAAAGAAAAGGAAACGCCAATTATTTATGTGAAATGTAATAGTTTGTTGTTGTTTGTTTTCAACCTCATCTTCAATTTTAATTGGCCATTCTCCAACATTCATTTTCTGAACTACTTCCTGAACGTTTTGTACCATTTCATCCTGACGATGGAAGCGTTGTCCGTTGCCACTATCACCATTTCTCAAGAATGGGTTAGTAGATACCTATTACTCGCTATGTTGGAGAAAAAAAACGAATTCAAGAATGAACCTTGTTCTTAGGAATATCCTTTATATCATTACTTGAACGGTTTTTGTGAAAATCACTAGCATTTCCTTTCAGATTGTTAATGATGTTCTTGATGGAAGCTGCTGGCCCAGGAGGAGCTAAAGCAAATACGGTTACAACTGTGTCTCAAACATAAAGTTCAAAACCTGGAGGTATATCGGATTTTTTTGTTTGTCTGTTGAACCCTTTATCATCCTGTAAATACCATATGTTTACAGTCGACTAATTTTTGAAAACCTCAGGTTTGAGCTTATTCGATGACTGAAATCCGTCAATGATGTCATGTTTGTTGTGGCCGTGGAATGGAGCTGGACTGTGCTCGAACCGTAGATGCGGTTCCTTCATTGGGATATTTTGAGAAGCTGTTTGAGGTATTTGATCTTTCATACGATTCGAATTCTAAAATTCAATTGATCTTACATATCTTCTCTCCGATGTCCTTGTTTTTTTGACCAAAACTTGATACAAAAAATTACCTGCGCGCTTCTCCATTGTCCATTCTGACCAGCAGCTGGTGGTCCACTTGATGTCGGCTGTCTATCCATCTGTCGTCTGTCAACTCCATGCTCCATTCTGTCTGGTTGCCGAGGTGTTTGATGCTGTATACGTCGATTGCTATAATCGTCTTCACAGTCATCGTAATGATCATCATGATGAGAATTGTTCCGATTATCTGGTTGTGATATTTGTATTCTCGCAATTCCTCTACTTTCGTTCTCAAAATTCGCTGAGGTTACGGGTTGTCGACGGTTCTGCTGCTGTTGCCATGCAGAAGCACTCCGTTGCTCAGCATAACTACCTGAATTGAGTTCGGTTAAATTAGCATATGTGAGAATATAATCAAATACGTGGAATTCACGTGGGCGTTATTTTTGAGATGAGATATTATTTTTGGGAAAAGACTACAATGAACGGTTGGTTGCAGAGGCTTGTTGCCGTTATATGATGTTTGTAAGTGAAAGAACTCACGTCTGTCTGATTGGTACTCTCTATTGTAATCTTCAGCATATCGGTTGTCATAGCCATCATAGTCATCGTATTCCTGCAATTTTAATTGGTTATAAGTAGGGTGTGTTAGAACAACTTTTTGATAATCGTCACGGCGTTGTTGGTGTTGCTGCCGTTCATTATCAGCATAATTGGACCATCTGAATAAAATGCTTTTGAGCAGCAATGCTATATTAGTTGCTTTACCTGTTTTGAGGATGGTCATGCATGATTAGTACGTTCACTCTAGTGAAACAGTAGGTTGTGAAAAATAATTTGGTTCAAAAGTTAAAGAGAGATACAGCTGAGAGCGGCTTATGTGACGAATCTAATGCTCAAGAGAAGGTGGTCTCATTAAGATAAATAGAAAGTTTGACAGGCTGCCTGTCAAACTGCCTAGACATCAGACGCCTAATATGGAAAATAGAAACAGAAGCAATGGGAAACAAATAAAGCACATTATCTTCAAATAAATGAGATATTTCCTTATGAACTATCAATAATATTTGCGGGAAGATGTTTTAATTTTTTTTTATTTCAGATATCCATGAAAACCCCCTTATGTCAATTCTGCTCATCATGGCTTGGGACGATTTTCTCTTGAATCCCCCTCGGAGCTCTCAATTATTTGTAACAGATGACTCATGTTTTGACGATAAAGTTGTTTTCCAGGTTCCTACTTTTGACTTTGGGTTGCGTGACCCTGTCAACACCTGGCTAAAGTACCGCGTGAGTGATTAAGGTTAATCGAAGTAATTTGAATGAAACTACTTGTGGCGGACAACATAAAAGGTTAGTCTCTTCTTAGTTAATGATGTCCTTAATTATGCAATTCATGCGTTTACTGTCCTCATCCACCAGCATTTGTATTTTTGAATTTTTCGATTCCTTTCAATCGAAGCTTATTATCCATAATTCATTTGGACTGTTGTGAGGCATGACATGTGATGACAGCAAGATATTGCAAATTCCGGTAGCGAGGAATTCCTGTAAAGCTGGCCAGTCTCTCTTTCTCTTTATCCCTCTCATATTTCCTAAGTCTCTTCCTGTTTTGTTGTAGAAAATGAGAAGAGCTTCAAATTTTGAAAAAGAAATTCAAATTCGAATTTTTGAAACCCTCGTTTAATGAATTCTTCCTCATTTAGTCGGCGATGATAAAAGAAGACGTCAAAGATAGGTTATCGTGTTAATCTCGAACTAATATTTCAACAGAATAAAAGACAGAAGTAGGGTAGTAAGGAAGTGTAAAGATCAGTCGATGATGATGTTTTACTTAACTTGCCTTTCTTTGTTCTTCGATGAACTTAAAAGGCAAAAGGGGTTGATGACACGCGACTGTTATCGTCCAATCTTTTTTTCCAATCAAAGTAGTCCTTTGTCGAAAAAAAAAGGAATTGATTGAGTAAAAAAATGGATTTGAAGGTTAGGTGGTAACAAAAATGTTTTTTTGATGTTTCCTACCATGATGATGACGTCTATCTCTCTTGGAGAGTCATTTCCCTCATTGCTATTATCTCTTCTTACTTTCCTTCAATGGATATATTTATTTGTATTGACATTGAGAGACTGTAGATTGACCAATATCTACAACTGATTAGTCAACTAATTACGTCGATAATTACCTTTTTCGGTAACCGCCAAAAACTATGCCTTTCAAGTGAACTTTAGCAGTTTATATCATTCGAAACTTGAATGTGTACCTGTGAAAGATGAAAAAATACTTTTTGTCTTGAAAAAATGTTGTAAAATATTTGATTGATAACGATAATGAGAACTGATTAAAGTTTCAAATCATCAACCTTATATCCTACAATCATTCAATAACTAGTTCATATGCTTCAAGACCTCCTGTAGCTGCTGCTACTGGTGTTCTTCCTACGCTTCTCAATAGCTTTCCAGAGTTCAGAGGGAAGACTCTACTTCGCTGAGAAATTCAAATGCATTGTTATCGGATGTTATGATGTTTCTCTTTGATATCAGCTCAGAGACCCTTAATGACTATCAGTCCAGCCTTGTGACCAACTTGAATTTTCAAATTTTCGAATGGTCAATCATGTCCGGCGAGCTCGATAGCCATCTATGATTAGCAGAGAACTGAAAAAAAAATCAAAACGGTGCTGAAACGTTATAGAAGGAATCGTCTCCGAATAGTATTTATCCAAGATGCCATATAATCGTCAACGGTTCAACGTGTTCTATGGGAAAATTGATAAGGATTGTTCCGCAAGATTTGGCGCATTGATGGCGAAATGGAATTGTGTGGAATTAATGTTGCAAGTGTAAAAGGAATACAACTCTTCAAAAATTCTGGTCGCATCATCAGGCTTATACGATGAACTGTACTGTTGATCAAAAGTACTATGGTTGGGAATCATAGTAAACAGGCAAAAGACGAGCTTCGGTTTCGGTGTTCGCCGTTATTAAGGTGACTGCTGGGCACATCATACGTTTCAAAAGTCTGAAAAAGGGGAGAAAGGTAGATGGAGTGGCTGTCGGTCCCTAGGATATTGCTCTACCAAAAGTTTTTGTCTCCCGGTGCACAGGCGATAAGCTACAACACTTGAATCCCAATTGCTGGCGTCATTGATGATTGTTCAACACTTTTATTTCCAACGTAGTATGTAAAGAAGTAAAGATCATAATAGCTCATGTGTGTATACATAAATCTTTAATTGAATTGATTTTATTGAAAAAATAGTTGAACTAGAACTAAGAAAAGCCAAAACAATCAAATTGTTTAAGATAAGCGCTTTACTCCAAAATTGAAACATCGAAAGGTTCCAACCGGTGCTGGGGTAGAGAAGGGTTAGTCAACTCTCAAAAGCTGAGAGTATCATCATAAGGCGTAGCTTACATGTAAGTGAGAGTTCTATTCGTTTGAAACATTTTCGAGCTCATTCCTAGCTGTTCATTTCCCTTTTCATTACAGTTTTTGATAATCAAACTATCATCATTAAAGGCTTCTATAACTATGTTTGAGCTTCTGTGCCAGCCACGAGCATAAGCCTATCAGCTTGCCCTTTTCGCCTGTTTTAATCAAGCCAACTCATTAATATGTCCGTGTTTCTTTGCAATTTTTTAGTTTCTTCTTGTCTATTTCTACTTATACTAACAATCCCTCTTTTCTTATGTTTTTTCATCTTAAATTCTCTTTTTTTTTGTCTTATCATTGCTTTACTAAAGGTCAATCCTATCATCCTATTCATTGTTTGTTTTAATGTTTTCCATATAAGTCAAGAAGCTTTTACTCCTTAATACGATTACGTTATACTAAACATACAACACCTCATATCACTTACCGTAATCGAACGTGCGCCAAGTTTATGCGAAAAAGCTGATCATGCCCCAGACAGATTGCAACCGCTCTTTCTACGCATTGTTAAGAATGACCACCTCGCAAATTGACGTGATTTACGTGGGAAGATTTCACGTGAACTTTCACGTGAATAGAGATAAGTCGTTGAAACCCCTTATAGTGTTTCTAGTATTACCTTATTTCGGTCCATAAATTGTCTGTAAAGTGACATGTTGAGATGGTCATGCCATCAGTCAAACAGAGCAGATGGTCGAACGCATGTTCATCTGATTCTGACGATATCATCAAATCTTCTCGCATTTTTCATGTCATCTGCATATGAAAATGATAGAAAGGAAAAAAATAATATGCACACGAATATCCTTGGTCTAATGGGTTTGTCATCTGCATTTCTTAGAGATCAGATGGCGGCCGAAGAAAAATGTTTGTCGACAACATGGGAGATGCGAAAACGATGAATTTTGTTCAGATGTCTTTTGGTCGATTGTCACTATATACAGTCTTTCTTTTTCCATTTTTTCCAACTCACACACAATGAAAAAAAGAAGAAGAGTATATTAAGAAGAAGAACATGAGATTGGCTTAGAATGATAGATGCTAGAGGAAGATACACTAAGAGATTTCGCAGTCATTTGTCAAACTCTCTCTTAACCTTTCTCTTTCTTCTTTTTCTTCCTTTTTTCTATTTGTCCTTATTGTCTGCCTAACAGACGATGTTGGAGTAGAAGGAAAAAGCTAAAGGAATTCATATGTTGTTCTACAACGGATATGAAATATGGTGTGTCCCCGTCGTTAACTTGCCTCTCTACTTCTGTCTTTCTTCAACTCTTCTCCCCCATTAGAAAAAACTTTTCACAAAGATAGTCAATTAAATGATCGGATTGGGAAGATTGACGTTCAGCTCCACACAAATCTTCCTCTCTAATCAACTGAAGCGAAATTAAGAGAGAAACTTGGTTTATTAGAATAACTTGAAATTCTCTTTCGTTTAGCCGCAGGCAACTTCTCCCCCACTGGGTTAGTCATTTGATTTTTTTAAAAAAGCAAATGAGAGACAAGGGCAACACACTGTTGGATATCGTTGCTGAAAAAAAAGAAATTTCATAAATCTAATTGGTAGTTGAGAGAAGACCATTCGAAAAGTTTGAAAAACGAAACGAATACTTCAATTGTTCAGGAGTCTTCCTGCTTTAAAAGAAAATTGTTTGTTTTTGATAACAATCGGTTAAAATCGCAATCGCGTTTATATCTATCTACGGAAGCTTAGCATCCCGTCAGAGTGACTGAATGCAAGTGTTAGGATAGTTATCTTGTCTAATCTCTAACATGTAGTACAGCTGTAAGCAATTACCTCTTGCTATTCCATAGCAGATGACGTGTAGGTGACGTGAACATGCTTGTAGATGACAGTTAATGATCATTTATGGCTATTACGTGATTAAGATCATGTAAAAGCTTTAGATAGATATCTTATAATTGATAAAATCTTCTATGAATATTGTCAATTTCCTTAATACAACTTGACACCAACTTCTACACCTCAAGATGTTGTTGAGATAATGTTTTGACAACAAAATTTCAATCACGCTATTCTTTCGATCTCAAGGTCATTATTCATATTTTAAATTAATTATACGCATAGTTTGGTGTTTAAGCAGCTTTTCATGTGTTTATTAACGCAACCGTTCATGTATCATCCTACTATCTGAATATGATTCCACACGTGAAACGTCACGACCTCTTCACGTCTTGCCACTCCCGGCCTATTCAAATTAGACGTGAAGGCCATCTGCATCTAATACCTTGCGGGAAAGATGGAAAAAAAAGTTTTTTTTAAAGTTTTATACAAATAAAACAAACTTTCTCTGTAATGTCAATAAATCCTAATTAGGAAGATAGTTTCTTGTTCGTTTTCTGACCTATGTTTACATACTCACACCTGTTGTAGCTTGTTTAAGCTTCGTCTTAATTCATTATCATTGTTTGTATGCATTGGAAAAACAAATGATTGTGAATCCCCTTAACTATATCTCTAATATGCTAATTAGCATATTATATTGATGCATGCGGTAAATATGAAGTGACATAATACAGGATGGGCTATAAAAAAGTTTTTTGTTCTTCTATGAACAGTCTTGCCGCCAAAGAGTAACAGCGTGAGACTTTATGATGATTCTGACCCTTCTGGCTCATTCATATATTCTTTTATTATCTATTACATAATTAACATATATGGTCTCATCTGTAAGAAGAGAGACTAGCAAGAAAAAATTTTGCGCGAATTGTTGAAAAATGTCGTCTTATCAAAAAAGTAATACTGTAATTGTAGTAGATACATTGATAAAGCTCTAATTTAGAAGCTTTTTCGTCCTATTCCCACGTCTTTCTCTCTATTTCTCTCACACTCACTCTCTGGAAACGTAGAAAGAAAAAGAAAGAGAGAGAGAAATGTTTTCTCTCTCTAACTTTACGAGAGTCTGATATTCTGCAATCAAAGAAGAACCATGTGTAAGCGTTCAAAACGAATCATTTCAACCTCTCATAGCAGTCGAACACGAAAATCCCTCTGCTATTCAACTAAGAACACATTCTTCTACATAACTTTTCATAAAAGCCATAAGAAGCATATGTTCAAATTTGACCTTTTGCTTTCTTTTGTCCACAAGATCCGTTTCCATTTTTTGTCGGCTTTTCATTTCCGTTCAATAATTCTTTATTTCTGTGGTCAGATGTGTGAAGCCAGATGATGCCATTTCATACCTTTTTCGATTAAACAATGCGCCAACCATCTTTTGATTATTACCGTAACTCCCTCATTCAATAGCATTTTCAAATCTTTTTCCTTTTTCTATTCGACTTTCAAATCTATTGCTTGTCACTTGAAGACTTGTGGTCATCTGACTATAAGCTGATGGACGAAGAGGTATGTGCTAACCTTTGTATCCTCTGTCTCTCTCTTCCACTATCTTCCTTTTATCCTCTTTTTCCTATTTTTACTTGAACCACCTATTGTCTACTAATACTTACAAAATGACATTTCATTGGGGAGTCTGTTACGGAACAGGCGGTTCTAACTGGCCTGGCTTCATTCTGCTGTTAGTTCTTCGAAAACGATACTGAAGGAGAAGAAGCCAACAGCGTTGATGACATAGACAGACATCTGTCAATGTTACCTTGAAACATAAGCAGCCGAAATATATATAAATGGAAAACAAGAGGCAATCAACATATTCTTCTAAGTATGAACTGTAAACTATACGATGTAGTATACGCATGTTGGAGAGTCCTTCCTAGGTTAGAAAAGTTGCGCCGACAACCAAAGAAGATGCTTCATATGGCATTTTTGAAAAAATGCTCAAAAGTGTTTAGCAACATACCTCTTTATCTTATCTTCCATTATCCATTTTTTTTAAATTTTAGGGCTTTCCTATCACCTTCCCATTGCAATCGTTTGCGGGAGCTCTTGTACTTTCGATTCACTAAACGGTTCAACCATGCTCTTCCATTCGTTTCTCCGTCTTTCTCTTCGTACGATTTCTTCTGTTCAGAAATTTCATCTTTCAATAGCAATCTCTTGTATAGGGCACACTGGTCTATTTAAACCTTATAATCATATGTTTTTTTCCACCATATTCTTCCATAAATGACCTATAGGTCCAGATGCTCTTAACACAAAACTTTCGAGGTCTTCTTCTCACCTAATGCCTTTATTGTTCTTTCCAGAACTTCATCTATATTAGGTCATTATTTCGTAAAGAAAACGATGAAGAGGATGTGTAGAAAAAAGAAGAAGGAGAAGGAAGATGAAGAAGCTTTTTCGAAGTAAAGACCTATTGGACCATATATGAATCATAGAGAGAAAAAAATTTTTGTTCCGAGGGAGATAAAAGGAATTAAGACTCAGAGAGAGACTAGAGGAATGTCATAGGACAACCGTTTTTCTTCTTTTTTTTTCACTCAAAATCATTTGGAATTACTGATTAATGGCATTTCAGCCATTTTTTCGTGCCAGGACACAGCATGTGCGCGAAAAAAGAAAATGAGGAGATGACAGTAAAAGAAAATCAAAAATAATATTTTTCAGAAACGTAAATGAGATTAAGGAAGTCTGCTTGTTGGTGTGCAAAGATGTCTCAGCTAAGAGAACTATCATTACTGAAGCCAATGACCAACACTTTTACTTGAATTCAAAAAAGTCGATTAAATCGCTTAATAGTCTTATAACAAGGTCATTCTTAACTATACTAACTATAACCTTTCATTTCGATTCTCTAGAAAGTTCATTAAACTTTACCTTTTGACAACTCAGATAATGTGTTATTTCAACTAACATCTACGATAGCAGAGTGTATTGTAGTGGCAAAACCGTTCTGTGCGTGCATTCGATTACAAATACAACTCACGCATCTCACGTTTGTTGTCACGTAGTTCATTCCCAGTTTATGTTAATTGAATGAATATTCATTGCAAATTTCGTTTGAAGTGCTTTGTTACGGAATGAAAAACGGTTGTACAAGTCGAATTTCAGCTGGAAAACGAGAAAGCAGAAGAGTAGACAAAACAGAAAAGCGAGAGGAGAGAGATGAGTGAAAGAGAGAAAAGAAAGGGTACAAGAAAAGTACTCCAAGTATCTTTTGGGAAAGAAAAGAGAATAGGATGAATGATCCAGACAGTTTCATTAACGATTGTATCGATCTCCTTTACCTCATTCCTTTCTTTTGAAACGGTTGTACTTTAGCGTTTTCCTATTTCCACTATCTCTCATATTCCCGTTTCCTACTAACTATATCACATAATCATGATACGCTTTGACTGAATAGTAGTGTTTATATCTGAAAAAGAGAAGATAAAGAAGAAGACAATAGATTACAGACCTCCCTGTACGAAACATGTCAGAAGACATTACTCCAGTTGGAACAATGGCCAAGATGGATTGTAAGCCTTTTCAACCAGTCTTTTTTCCATCAAATATGCAAATCGGCATAGTTGTTGGTAATTCCCAAGATGTTCGTAAACCAATGATGGTTGAACGTCCTCAGCAATCACGTGAGAAGCGCGTCCTTTTGCTCGTCCTTCCATTTAATTTTTCGAAATCCTGTCGTCTAATAGAAAATATGGTTTTGCCAGTACCACACACTCTTAAGCTTCTGAATAAGAGGTTATGTTCGAACCTTGATCATGATTTTCTCTTTTCTTTTTTGTGCTATGTTCTAAATTTTTTTCGTGTGTTCCATCTATTGCCTAGAGATGGATGAGGAAGATACGAACTACCTGCTATCTGCCTTCCTATCAATACATTTACTTTATAAATTTAATTTTAAATAAACTTTAACCCGATCGCTCTTCCACCGTTTTTTTTCATCGGTTCCTCCTTTCTCTGTTCTCCTCCTTCTTGTTCTTCTTGCTTTGGAAAGTTCCATCAATTAGTCTGTTTGATGCTTCTTTCTGTCATTTTAACCAAGGCTGTTGTTTCTAATAATTCGTCTCATCAACACCTTTTTTCTCCCGACATTCGCACTTTTGGACATTTCCGAATCATTTAAAACGATCATGGTGTGGTCATTTAAGGGCTGTAGACTGGTCTCTTTCTCCTTCCATAGTTTGGACACTTTTTTCTGTCTCTTTTTCACCATTTTTTATGATCCACTCATACCCATAGCCACACACACAGCACAACAAACATCTGGCAAATTCCTACCTTGTGATGGAGGTTATCAACTTCGTCACCAGCTCCTCCATCATATTCTCCAATTACAATATTTTCAAACTCTGCTCCTTTGTATTTAGTGTGTTCTCTCTACTCCCATGAAACTTTTTTTTGATTCGTTCTTCTATTCCTTCATCTCCTTCTTTTTGTATTGTTTCTCTTAGAAGAACGTGATGTTCACTCTGTTTTTTTTTCTGTTTTTTTTTGCATCTGATCCTTTTGGCTTATTTTCCCCATTTATTCGTCTCTCTGATCAGTCATTGAGGATAACCTTTATCTCTCTGAATAAGCTCTTTTCTCCGTCTCTTTTTGAATTAAACCTCCTTAACCACATGATGCCCATAGATCTTTCAATGTTTATATCGCAATATTTATATTTACCTCAGAAGATGAGGAGCTAAAAAAACATCTGCGTCTAGGTTACCTGATTTGTTTATGAGGATAGTCTGTTGGGGAACTACTCTTTCTGGGGCTTCATAGTTTAGTTAGATAGTACTTCCTCTTGTGCATTATGGAAGAGATTGAGAAGGATCATCAGGTCCGTCAGGTCAATACAGGCAGTTGGCCGGACCTATTCTTCTTCTTTCTCTGACGTCATCAAACCATATAAGATGCTTGTATATAAAAGAACAGATAAATCTGTAAACTCACAATTGTCTTCCTGGACTGCCCACAGTGATGTCTGAAGCTAATTTAGCTCATGAGTTTCAATCAATACCATCCGCTTGCACTTTTCTTAGTCAGAGATAATATGTAAAATGGTAATTAAGGGCTCCGGAAGAACGGTCGGGTGGTCTGTCGGTCGAGCTGTGAAATTATCGATTCGTTACGCAGGCATATTATCATTTTACCGCAATTTGCAATTTCGATCACATTCTGATTTGGTTGAAGGTTCTTTGGTGGATTAGTTGATTTGAAGAAAAACAAATAATAACAGCCTGGCCTTCATTATCTTAGTCATGTGGAATGTGTTTTTTGTTTCATTTCTCGTCGTTCTCAAGCCATATTTAGGCTATTTACTCAAGTAAATGTCTAATGATATGACGTGTTTCGCTTTTTGTGTTGATTGTGAGATGTTAAATGGTTTGTTTGTAACATCTTCATCATCATTTGTGAACTATTTAGAGCCTAAAAAGGCATGCGAAACACGCAGACAAAGAGAGAGAGACAGCACGGCATTAGAATATTTCCTCCGGTATAGTGTGGGAAAGTTCATTGTAAAATTGAGAAAACAAGCCCGCACGTTACAATTGGCTATATGCCTCCGGTCATTTTGTAATCCTTTCCGTTTGCTGTTCATTATTGCCTGCAGTTGGATTCTGATTAGTCTGTAACGTAGTATTCTAATATACCTCTCATATGCTAATTTATTTTTGACGGCGTTTACGTGTCACTCCACAAGCTCATAAGTTGCGCGTTTATTTTCATTTTCGTAATTCTCACAATCTGGCTATGTTTTTTATATTTCAAGATATAAATTAGAATTAATTTTTATTATTATTGCAGGAGAAGAAAACAATCAGTGACAGAGGAAGTGTGTTCTGGGTACTGTTCTTGTCCTTAATCCAGAAGCACAGCTAATATAACGAGGTAATAATCCTTCTCATATATCATTTCTTATTTTTTTGTCACTCATCCCACCTGTCGAATTGTTAGCCTACAATCCCTCATGCTGAGGCTTCCTAATCTCACTCTTTACTCAACCCGCGCTATTAAGTTGACTGCAATCTTGCACAGTGAGAGATTTGCGTTGAGCAACAATAATATCTATCAATACTTCGGTGACAATTATTGTTGACAAGAGTCTTGGAACAATCGTCAGCAGGTCATGGCAGTTTTTCCTCCTGGCACTGAAAAGATGTTTTCTCCATTATAAACTGTAAAGTACCTCTGATAATACAGTGTCGCTCTTCGTAACAATTTGATGCGACTATAAAGGACCCCTTTGTATTACAGCTTTAGTGTGTTTGCTATTAGCAATAGCATATTACCTCTTAGTATATATCTAAGAGCTCTAAAGATATTTGTCAAGTTTTTTTTTTGAAATATAAATGATAGATGGATTAGTAAGCATTTGTCAGAAGCGCATTTGACGTTACGCCTTGGGTGCACTTTTGGGATTACTGTTATCACTGACAGTATTTCACAGGCTTTTTTTGCGTATCTCGTTGTCTGTATTTCAACCAACTCATACTGTTATCATATGGTGTTAGTTGGTTTTCCAAAAATTGACTCATGTAGTTTGTTAAAACAATTTTTCATATAAGAAGTAGGAGAAGAGTAGAACAACTCTATTCTAGTTGTCTATATACTGCTTGGTCAAAGTCAAGGTGCCCGTTGTATTTTTGTCCAGAAAGTACGCAACTTCATGTCAATTGATTCAGTACTATTTAGGATTTATCAACTTTAGGGGTTTCTGAATGATTTCCATATAGAAATAGATCCACAGTTGCCATTTCCATTATATCTCATTATAGCATTTTCTGAATATTTTCAGTACAATTCATCTTATTATACAGTGGACTCGCTTAGAAATTAGGCAGACATTTCTCAGTTTTCTCTGGAACAGTCAATCCTCAAATGCCCAAATTCGCATTTTCCGTTCTCTTTTCTATAACTTCTCCTTCTACAGATGTTTTATTTAGATATCTCTTAGAGCGTATTGAGGAGGCGGAGTTAGACCGCCCCCGCTGGAACGGTCTGTTGCCTCGCGCATAACCTGGGTTGTCTTAAGGGTTGCGAGGACAGTCTGCGGGTCTTAGATGACTCCACTCATGAACTTCCTTCCTTGCATGATTGTAGCTCAACATTCCATTATCCTTCCTCTTATTTTTTTGTTCTTAATATTAATTTTATTCAATTCAAATTTATCGTTGTAGCCCTCGCCCGAATACAGTTAGTGGTCCTTTAGCAACAATCAAGTTGTAGAAGGTTCCGTCAACTGTCATGATGTCTACTGACGAGTTGGTCTCCTCACTTAGTTGTACTGAACTTCTTGCGGATTCCCCTTCGACATCGAGGTATATAGACATGCTAATGTCTCTTGATTCATTTGTTATTTTAGAAACCAACAACGATCAGAGAATAGAAGACGCTCTAATCGCATTGTTTTACAACCTGTTACCAACAAGGTTCTCGGTTCGGTACGTTAATATTTGAAATCTTTAACTAAATTTTTTTGCGATTATTCCTCATATTTCATTTTTGACTTCCTTCCTTCAAGTCAGTTTTGATATCTTGAAATTGTAACTCTTTGTCTGCCCCATACTGTGATCATATGCCGACCAGATGTCTATCGTCAATAGTTCGAAATTCTAAGTATATTATGACTTGATCAATATTTATATATATATTAAAATATTTTGCGAAAAAGTAGCGAAAAAAACTGACACCCATCTTCCACAATGATTTTGGTTTGTTATCTCAGCATCACCATCATCATCTTTTCGCTCTTGTGTATTGATCATAATCTTTCTCAGTTGGTTATTATAGTTAGAACATCACTCTAGTGATTTTTTTATGCTAATCTCACTTAAATCTAACTTTCCCGTTATCTATGACCTCAGTTCCTGATAGTTTCTTTCCTGAATTCATGGCCAGATGGAGTTCTTCTCAAAATCTTCTGCTTCAGACCTTCTTTCATATACTTCTTTAAAGGCTGTTGTTTCCCGCAAAAGAACATCTGCTGATAGTCGATTGAACACTGCTCAGCATGTAGCTGTAGGGACCTTGTCTGATAAAGCACTCGCCGCAGATACTAGAGTTTTAGCGAATTTACGAATTGCCGAGGTATGCTTTTACTCGATATGAATCTCTATTTCTCTTTGTTCCAGACTATGACATTAGTTAATAGCCATTACTTCACCTCCGTCCAGGATCATGTTCAACCCATTCATCGCGAACAAGCCATTGAATGGATTTATGATGTTTCCAAGGTATGCAGTCTTTCTTCTTATTCTCTTTATATTAAAACTTTAAGGAGGAACGATGTGATGCAGACATCTTCCCTTTGGCTGTATCTTTGATGGATCGATTTCTATCTATTCAAAATATTTTTAAAACTGATATTCAGGTGTGTCCTTCTTCTGTTCAACTTCTGTAGACACTTCTTTACAGGTTTTGGCTGGAGTTTGTTTGTTTATAGCTAGTAAGGTCAAAGCTCCTCAGCCCTTGAATGCGCAACGAATGTCATACTACACGGCTGATAGCGTTCAAGTTCATGATTTCTTGGTAACCTCAATTCCTATTAACTTTTTTTGTAAAACTTTCTTTAAAGGCTTGGGAGTTATTAGTTTTATCGCAATTGGACTGGGATATTAATTGTCCTACAGCCTTTGATTTTTTCGACCAACTGGCAGCACATGTTCCATCCCTCGCTTTGGTCAAAGAAGACTTCACCTCCGTAGTACATAAAATTCAAAAAAGTGAGTCAAGCTTTCTTCCGAAAAATTCCGGTGATGTGACAAGCTGGAGTTGAAAATTTTTACCCGAACATTTTATATTGAGCTCAAGAACACTTACGATCTTGATACTTCCTTTTATCTTCTCAAAAAGTCGCAAAAGTTGTTTCTTTCTTTATTTCTCCCACAAACAGCCCTTTTTGGGTCTAGTCCCTAGTCGAGTGCGACCTAATCGGATACACTTCTTTCTGCCGATTTTCAACGGGTGGTCTAATTCCAGCTACAGAAGTTCAAAGAAACTGGGCTACCAAGTTTACTTTACTAAAGGGTTTTGATTTTAAAAAATTCACGGTTAGCTGCTGGTATTAAGCAATGCGCCTGATTTCGAAGTTACCCTTTGGCGCAAGATCATGCCTCATTGGCTTCATCGCCTAGAATGTTTGTTGATATCCTTGGCGTCCTGGTACCGACACCAGGATCTCTTTGTGTGGCTTAGACTCCCTGTTAATAGTATTTGCTAGGTAGGAAAAGGCAATTGACCGTATCGTCAGCATGAACCTTGCTAATCTACTCATTGTTAGTCATTGGAATGACTTGTGTAGCATTGTGGAACCACAGGAGTCCCGGTAGTGCGCCAACGGTATAACTGGGACGACACGGGCCTAGTATGGGCCACCTAAGTTGAAATTAGCATAACAATGAAATGCGACCACACGTATCCAGTGTTTCTACATATTCAACGACATCCTTACATTCTTCTCTTTTCTGTCTTGACTATCGAGACTCGTTTTCGATCTCATCGCCTTTTATAGCTATCTTCGCGAAATACAGACGCGCGAAACACCTTAGAATAACTACAAGGGACTCTTTCTCTCTTTGATCTTATCGTCTTTGCCAGACAATGTTGTCATTAATAATGTATAGTTTTGAAATGATAGTTTCCTCTCTCGAACCCACTTATGAAAATTGATGACACATTATTCACTTCGGGAGGAAATACACTTCTGATAGAACGTGATGCATGATGCTAACTATTTAGACTTCAGTGTAGCAATACAAGAGCCATCTCTCAGATTTTTTTAATCGGAGATGTGATTCGGCGTCCTTTTAAACAAAGAGGTACGACTCACTCTTCATGATGATGGGTTCCCAGGGGTTAGTCGTAGGCATTTTTTGAAACGGATAAGTTGTACTGACTGGTACATCCTTTCCTCTTTCCTACAGCAATTTTTTGGGCAGCCAGGTTGTGTCAGACTTCATGCTGATGAATCAGATATGTTTGAAGGGAATAAGGCTAATGAACCTGTACTCTCTGTCTTCTCATCAGCTGTATTTCTACTTCTGGGTCACTTTGAATTTGTTAGATTTTTGAATGATGGTAGCAGGGGAGACAATACGCTTGATGAGATAGATTAGACGTGTTGGCATCTGCTACTGCTGTTATGTCTTCATATTTTTGTATGATGGTACTGTATATGAGATATGAAGTGAAGGAGCCTATAACACCTGTTACTCATTCGCTTAACATGCTAAGGCTTTTGTTCTTAAATTCGGTTAAGGGAGTAGCAGAGGTTGGTCTTCATGGTTTTTGACGTAATAATCTCTGCTTCATTTATTATGAATGTTTATGACTGCTTTTGAACGGATTTGAGTGTTCCGTCTTCGTCGGCACTCAAAATCATCTGGTCAATTATCCTCGAGCTAAAGAGTATAGGCTCTTGAAGACATTCTTACGAAAATGTTATCCAGATTACCCATTCTACTGGCATCCGCCTGACTATTAGGAATTCCAATCTCTTTCATAACCATACATACCGCTGCCCATCTGTCGCCAGTTGCTTCTAAGATTCAAACGCTGAACCGATAGCATGAGTATTTTCTTTGTTTCTTAACGGGTCAATTATGTGGTGCTGTTGCAATCTTCTACCATATATGCTGCGGTGAACTGTCAAATTATTTCTTCGGAAGGAAGCTAACCTCGGGACGATTAACTTCCAGTTTCATACAGTTATGGACCTTGGAACGGAGTTCTGTTGACGAGTTAGTTGGCGCCAAAGAATCAAATATTTTTAACCAACTTTGACAAGAAACCTATCATGAAAAGTGATACGCGTGCCATTACTCAGCAAAATTACAAATTTTCATTTGAAATCACCGAAAAACTGCCCCGTCCTTGGCTACTAGTGTTATCGTTTGAAATCAGTAAAAGACAACGCTAGAACTATTGGAAGCAACCTTGGCGCTTAGTCGAGGCTTTTCCACACTTCACACCCATTGAAGCAACATTATAAGCGCTTGATTGTTATCGTTCTTACAAGCGCGAAATTGTAGCATTTGACTTGAGAAATCAGTCGAAAAAGTTTTCAATTTCTTGATTAATAGCTGTTTTCCCGCTTCGTAGTACTTCTTCAAATGTCATTCGGACATTAAAAGCTTCCGTGAGAATACCAGGGGAGACATATCGTCTGTTCACCTAGATCACCTAAGATTTAAATTCTTTCGACCTCCTGTATGCTTGCTCCGTTTATCAATTCACTGTCAATGAGATAAACAAAGACAGACAATAGAAACAGTTGTCGTTCCGTGTGGCTTCTCGTTACTGAGGAAGAAGAATTGCGCTTCTCCTTTGTCTTCTGCTGTTCAGTCTCTTTCTGTTGGCAAGGAGGATCGTAAAAGTTTACTGTTCAAATGGCGTTGCTGCTGTTACCCAATAAACATTGTTCCAAATGAGGCGAGGTGACTTGACCTATCACCTATTATGCATACTACCAAATCACTTGAAAGACTACCGCCTGGAATTTATGATTGCCTTATACGGAGAAGTTTGAATGTTCTCCATGACCTGCAAAAAGCAGTAACTCGAGCCATCAAGAGTTGAAGTCATAATAAACTACATAAGCGGTTAATCCCTTTTGTATTCATGTTTACCAAGTTGCGTTCTATCTCATATTTGCTGATCATTAACTGAATTAGGTAGAGTTTACATAAACATTCTCCAATGCTTGAGATTGTCATTTGTCCCTAATGGCATCTGATGGATGAGTTTTCTTAACTCGTTTGTTTATTCATGTTGATGCATTTGGGTTAATTTGAAGAAGATGAAGGAATCACTCACTCTCCTAAGAAAGAAATATGAATCGTTTTGATCATATTGGACGATATCCCGCAGAGTTTGCTAGCACGGCAGCTGCCGATTCTCGCGCACAATGGTTGTCCTCTGGCCTGCTTATCATTCATGTCCGAGATTTTGACACCAAAAAAGGGGACATTCGATGTGCCGACTGTGGTTTTTTGGTTTTGTATGAGAAGTGTCACTTCGATGAAACTTTCTGTTGGGTTAAGCTCATCTTCAGCAAATTTTTCTCAATTGGACATTTCAACAAAGCCTTTGTTGTCTTTGCTTAGCTAAATCCCTGTCGTTTCGGCCATTTATCCGATTATAATCTTCTTCCCTGATACGGTATCTACACCAAACGAATCCAGGTTTTAGACAGCATCACGTTTTCTTAGATGAGGACGAGCGCGTGCCGAAATATCAGTAATCTTCTTAAGATTTATGGACTAATATGGCAATACATTGTAGGTCGGTAGACCTGTTGTATATAGATTTGAATCATAGATGCGCACGAGCACTCTTTCTGACAGGCTCAAACGTACTAAATCATATTCGATGTAACTTGGAAACATACTCCTCTTGGCGAGGCTGACGGCCGATCTTTGTATTCGTCGTCTAATGAGTAGGGGACAGCAGCAGTACATCAAGTTATGTAACTGTCATACACTGTCATTTGTTGCAAATGTCTTCATATAAATAAGATCAGAAGGAAAAGGATATAATTTACTTTCCGAAGGGAATCAAAAAGTTTCAGCCGCTCATTGATATACAAAAAACATTTCTGAAAATTCGAAGGACAGGAAATGGTGTACTGTAGATTTGCATGATTTTTTTGAACTAGTTTCGACTGACAAATGACTTGCACATTTTGAATAGCCATAGTCTACACATGTTTTTGAAATTAATGACGATCGATGCTGAGTTTCTTGCCAATATCTATCTACCTTATTGGCCTTCCTCTCTTAGAACAAAAGGTTCTTCTTCTCTGTCTCGCTGTATGTGTTTTCTGCGTTATTTCATGTTGATTTTCGACGTAGATGCGCGAACGTAATTTCTTATTTCTTTATAAGAAAGTGCGTAGGGAAAGATGCACCCTTGGGGGTCCGTGGCGTTACCGACGAAGATCTACGTTTTTCTCCGTCTAGACTTTTAGTGTCTTTATTCTCTTGAAAAAATGAGGGACGTTCTTGTAAAAGCAAATCTTCTGCTCTAATTGAGCGTGGTGATTCTATAAAGAGAACAAAGAAAGGAACATGTCTCATGCCATCATAAGTCCAGAGGACGTCAACAGAGGACAGGATAACGAACAGAATGATGGCGCAATATATGGTGCTTTTCTTTGGTTCATTGAGGATAATAATGTTTAAATTGGCACGAATCCCAGCCTATTGTCACATACATAATTGATTATTTCTTCACATTCATCATCATCATTCTCATCTTCTTGACATCATTCGAAGAGCATTGTGTTTGAATATAGGAGAAGCAACAATATGTCAAAACTTGTCATATACTGTATAGTAATGTGATGATTCAAATTTATTTCTTAACGAATTTTGTTGCTTTTCAAATAAAATTCATTCAAAAGGTGCTAGAATTTACACCTTTGCAACAGCCGCCTGTGGTACATACCGGTCGTGATAACATCTCATAGGTGGTCGGTGTCGCTTGAAACAGTTTTGTAACGCAAAGTTCCTCCAGTTTTTTATTCACTTGTTCACCACAAAAATACAAAAAAAAAGAGAAACTTTCTATGTCAAACGAAAGACTTACTTGTCCTTTTTCAGATGTTAAACTAGGCATGATGCTTCCCTCCATACAATGCGCTCTTTCATTAGTTTACGCTGCTGAACGGTTCGCCAATCAATGCTTGGTGAACGAACTAGCTAGGATATTGCCAATGACCCTAGGCATGGAAATGGTAAAATATATTTTGCTTATTTCTATCAACTTATTCTTCATTTTCAGAAAATTCTCAAAGGCTTTGCTCCATTGTTGGAACGAGCTATTTCTGATGGAAGTCATATTTTGGCTACCTCTCCTTGTGCTCCGCCAACGTCTTGTCGGACACCTTCACCATCTATGGCTGCGTGTCCATTCGTACCAGCAACTCCTAATAATGACTCTGGCTTCTGTTCTGGTGTCAGTTCTCCTGAATCTGCTTGTAAGAAGGATCTCGACTGCTCTCCACCTAAGCATGCACGTTTGTCATGCTGAAGAGGGGAAGACGAAAAAGAGAAACAGACATCATCTGGTCTTTATCAAATCAATAGTCTGAAATAGTCATGAATGCGAATGCGAACACACGCCAAACGCCCTTAAGCTATAAATAGCCTAGTCAGTCTCTTCCTGTCTTTGCCTACTCTGAGAGTTTCCGCTCTATATGTAACTTAAGTTTTAGCTCAAATATCTTTCGTTTTATCATATCTATCGCGATTTATCTAACGTGTATTTCTGTCTTATGTATGTTGTTAATCTCGGTGTCTTCGTTTGTTTTTATGTTTCCATGCGTTCTCTTCTCTGTGTCCGTGACTGTCTCTTTACTCGGCTTCTATCAATTCTTTGGAGCCCAAGTAAAGTTACAGTCGCAGTGTGCAGATCGTGATTAGTCAAAGATTTACTTACATTGCTCTGTAAATAACGTGTTTTGTGTTTTATCTATTGATTTGGCCAAGCCTCTTTCTCGCCTTTCCGGCAAAACGGAGGTTTCGTGCTCGCCCCCTGTGTATAGCAGCTTCGCGCTAGTATCTCCGGCTCAATGCCTTTGTTCCCATGAATATCGTTCCCAGTATCTCTCTTTTATCAATTTACCCTGTTTGTTACATTTTCGTTGCTCACTTTTATTATTGAATGAATGAATAAATTATTACTGACATTCTTTCTTTTCTCAGCTAATGGTTATGAAACCACACATGGTGTACCAAAAGGCATTTGATTACAAAGAAATGGCTACATCGAGGTCCGTTATCCGGTTATTGCCCGATTTTGTAGCTCATTTACTCTGACCTTCCCCTCCACACTTTTCTTCACTCATTTCCGCCTTTTATAGTTTGTCTCATCATTTCTATGCGTATGAATGACGGATGTACCTCATAGGAATGTTTGTAAAAACTAGTTTGTTCGTAAACGGCCACCTGAAAAGAACTAAATCGTTTGTTGTTCAAGTTTCCTTTAAGCTAATAGATGTTACTAACACAAAATAAAGTTGAGTAAGAAACTACTCGAAACTTTCTGAAGTGTTGCCATGAGCAAAGCGCTTGTTTGAGCTTAAGGTGATTATGTGAACCGCGAAAACCGAGCGATTTTCTTCCGACTAGTTGAACTGTTTCTTAAAAACAACTTCCCTATCAATAATGACGTGAAACTGCAAACCAATGCGAGGGCATGATTTCTCAACGCTCTTCACACTTCTAACAAAGATGTCACTACGTATCAAAACGTTTTGTATTCGTAGTACTGGAATAAGATTAGGTACCCAACTCTCAAGATTCACTTTTCCCCTTTCGCCTTTCTCATCTATTACTTCAAAGCAGAAGATTCGTTCGGGTCGACAGCATGGTTTTAAACGAGCCAATTAACTATTATTGTTTGTTCGAATCATTGGTGTGTCTGAACAGAGATTAACTGACCTGTTAACAAATCATTATGAAGCAGTATGTATCGCATGGTTAATAAGCTACTACTACTAGGAAAACAGTCATTCAGTGTTGAACCGAAAAGGTCGAGTTGTTACGAGATTTACGCAAAACGAAAACGGCACTCGTCTATCACAGGACTATAACTTCATCTCTCCGTCATACTGCAGGTACAGAACAGTAAATTCTATTTCAGGAAAACTCGATCTCCAGGGAGAAAAACATCCAGTTATTTTATTATAAGACATGAGTTTTTGATTGAACTTGCATTATTTAGGTTTTGGACGTTTTAATGCTTTCAACTATACTGCTATATTACTGTTGGGTGTTCTAGTAAGGTTATGCTGGGTGTATACTCTGTGAGTTGCATAATTTCGTGATTCAATGACTTGGCTTTCGTACAGATTCATTAGTGAATGCTTTCCTTATTCTTTTCAGCTAGGAAGAACGTTTCTCATTTGATATGCGTTCTTCCAGTCAACTTAGTGGAGGAACCGTCAATCTCCGATCTCTCTCTTTCCGAATGATTGTCAACATGTAATAAGAGTTTGGTTTTAAATCTGCAATCAGTCAACTGTTCCTATTTAAGCGAGTTATCACATCTTCACCACTAGCTCCTGTTCCCCTAACGTATTGAAGCTTTCCACTCGGCGATCCATGAAAGGTATTTTCTAATCGAATTTACGTATATTTCATAGTTAGTACGTAATATCACGAGTTGTATTTGAAATGACTTTCATCCATCCATCGACTTACCCAGTCAATTCGAAGACAACTCTTTCCTTTTGACTTTCCTCAATTCATGTTCTCATTTCAATTAACATGTATAGACAGACAAAGCGAAAGTCAGCCCAAAGTCATACATTGCTCTTATCCATCATAGTTGATTTCGTCAAAGAGTTTGAGTGACCATGAAGACAGTGAGCCCGTCTATCGTGAACTTGATCGTTCTTTGAGTTTGTAGTTTCGTTTCGTAGTTGAGTTGTTTACTTCTTGTTTGTCTGTCATCCTTTTGGCAAATCTGCCCTAACTGACAACTTACTTGATTATCGATTGGTCACATAGGTTGTTCCCCTATCGCTCACCTCGTGCTATTGTTTCTTCGTTACTCAGCTCTTATAGCATTTCAATGTCAGTTAGATCTTCACTTCCACAACTCTCATAGTCCTACTTGATACTTGATGTTCCTTACTTAGCTCTTATAGCATTTCAATGTTAGTTAGATCTTCACTTACACAACTCTCATAGTCCTACTTGATACTTGATGTTCCTTACGTGTAATGCCTGAGATAGGGTGAACCTTGTGTTCACTCGTGTTTGCTGGGAGCCCACCTTGTATACTGTTCTGAATTAATACGTTCACTGGCTTCGTTACAATCTTTAACGTTCAGTTATACGGCTTCTACAACTCCACGTCATTGACGTAGCGAGCACAACCTGGACCTTTCTCCGATCTCTCTCTTTCATCAAAAGTGTGAGGTTTCTTCAACCGCTCAAGCGCGTCAGTCAGTTAGAAATGAATGTACCACCGCACTACTAAGCTTACCTCTTGAAAATGATTTGTTTTTCCGAAGCGCAATGAAATAAGCGGTGTTCATGCTTAGTTTTCTAACTGAGCTTTTCAGTTGAAAATGGTTTTCTTCTAAGCTTTTTCATTTTTCTGGAGACCTTGTGTAGAGAGCGGTGTCCATGGTCAACCTCCCAATCGCCATAACTTTCTGGAGATTCATTCGTTTTCAGTCGTCTTTTTCATGATTTCCTCCTTTGTTTAGGATCTTCAACATGCTCATCTTCTTTTGACTGAGCTCTGAACAAGGTTCATTTTGGTTTTGTTTCTTCGGGAATCATATCTTCTGTAATCTTTGAATTCCTGTGAGCTCATAAGTTGTGATTTTGAACTCCTGCTTATCGTTTTCGTTTTAACCTTAATGTTTCCGTTCATCTTCATAGAGATCATAACTCCTGAGGCTTCTTGTTCCTCTATCGCTCACCTCGTGATATTGTTTCATCGTTACTTAGCTCTTATAGCATTTCAATGTTAGTTAGATCTTTACTTCCTCAACTCTCATAGTCCTACTTGATACTTGGTGTTCCTTACGTATAATGCCTTAGCTAGAGTGAACCTTGCGATTGTGTTCACTCGTGTTTGCTGGGAGAGGGGTATTGCGACACCCCTTTTCCCAGAAATTTTCTCTTTTTTTTGGCCATTTTTTCCAATTTCATCCTCCATATATATCCAATGATATGAAGTAAATGTGGAAGGATAGCCAAGAGGTTAGTTGGTCATTCAAACAAGGAAGTGGTTGGTTCGACTCCCGGCCCTGTCAAGGATCCTTCTACGAGAGTGCAAATAGTAAGTTCCGGTCACCCCCGTTTCCAAAGGGGGGTGACCCCTATATACATTTCTACCATACTCATTCTTTCTAATTTCAGGTACCAATCATCGGAGATCTGAGTCAGCGTGTTATATACCCTGACCGTCCATGAGTTGCCAGACTCTTGACTCAGATCTCCATCGGAAGGGCAGTGTGAGTGAGAGAAAGAGTCTGGCACAAGGACGGGAGGGTTTTAGAGAAATTTTTAAAAAAAATTTTGAAAAAAATGGCGATGCCCCCCTGTCTCAACCCTTTCCGTATCTACCCCCTGATTGTGGGGAGGATCACTCCTCCACCTTGGGAGAGGAAAACTTTCAAAAAAGAAAGCTTTCCCCTCCCCTTCTCCTAACGATACTTGGCTCTTGGTAGCCTCCGAGTACGTTAGGAGGATGTTATTTGGTTCTCCTTGTTCTTGGTGTACTTGTACTATAAATAAATAATTATTATAATAAAACTGTTTATAACATTTACCTGATATTGTTATCAGCTTCATCCACCATTTTAATGCATCAGTGAATGATGTCCTCGGGTATCGCCCTTTCTTGTGAATGATCAGTACTTGTGAGTAACCTGTAAGACATCGAATGAATGAAACATAGAAGTATAAGTAAGCAACAACAAGTAACAAGTAGTAGTAGAGTTCAGTAACTGACAATTCAACGAACAGTAAAGTGATGTTAGTTAATCAAAAATGAAACTCTGTTTAGAGATGAGAAACAGTACAACAAGGGATATCTAGCTGAGAACGAAGGTTATCATTTCCGATTGGATATAGAACTATCCAAGAATGACACAAATACGATAAGGAGGAGTACAATACCACAAGTTAGGAGCTCACAGGAACTAAAGAAGCGAAGGATAAAAGGGAAGTGCCTTCTACCAGCAAACACGAGTGAACACAAGGTTCACCCTATCTCTGGCATTACACGTAAGGAACACCAAGTATCAAGTAGGACTATGAGAGTTGTGGAAGTAAGATCTAACTAACATTGAAATGCTATAAGAGCTAAGTAAGGAACATCAAGTATCAAGTAGGACTATGAGAGTTGTGGAAGTGAAGATCTAACTGACATTGAAATGCTATAAGAGCTGAGTAACGAAGAAACAATAGCACGAGGTGAGCGATAGGGGAACAACCTATGTGACCAATCGATAATCAAGTAAGTTGTCAGTTAGGGCAGATTTGCCAAAAGGATGACAGACAAACAAGAAGTAAACAACTCAACTACGAAACGAAACTACAAACTCAAAGAACGATCAAGTTCACGATAGACGGGCTCACTGTCTTCATGGTCACTCAAACTCTTTGACGAAATCAACTATGATGGATAAGAGCAATGTATGACTTTGGGCTGACTTTCGCTTTGTCTGTCTATACATGTTAATTGAAATGAGAACATGAATTGAGGAAAGTCAAAAGAAAAGAGTTGTCTTCGAAATGACTGGGTAAGCCGATGGATGGATGGAAGTGCATGAAAATCTCTGAGTCTTGAGATATTGCACTTCAACGCCGGAGATGATGTAAGCGACAGACGGAACGAGGCAGAGAATAGAAGAAGCAATAGGAAACGAGTTAAACAAGAACACTAATCTGATGAATTACTATGCTCACTGAACAAGGATAAGACAATCAGCAATCGATAATCTCGTAAGTTCATTTAGTGAGCCGAAATGTCAAAAAATCAGTCAGAAAAGAGTAAACAAATCAACTGAACTACAAAATCAAACTACAAGCCCAAAGAACGACCAAGAGCGGAGTTTCACCCTTTTCGTGAACGTCTAGAACATGCGAGTTAATAGAGCGGGCAAGAATGCTCTGGTCTACTCACTCTGAGTATTCGGGAACGGTTGCACTCAACGTTCGGCCGAATGTCTGATTCGAAGATACTACTGCTTGTTTTCATTTGATCAACAGCTCCGAACTGACTATTCCATTTTGTTCTTAACGATGATCATACATTCTTGTTTGGTTACATAATCGATTACCACAATCCTTACATGGTCTTCCTTTGCTTTCAACTTGTTGCGATGGTCAAGCTTCTGTTCTGTCACAAAGTATAAACTGAGACGTAGTAGATAGACCATATTAAGACTACTGCACAGCAACAAACGTTATTCGAACTCAAAAAGAATTTGATACTTAATGACTTATCAAACTAATCAAAGTATTATAAAAGAGAGTCAACTCAGAATAATATACAACCCAAGGTTCAGAAAATAAATTTTATTTCTCAAGCAGCGATAACAAAGCTTTTAACTACATCAAAACAAGCAGAAAATTACGGCAGATTCATTAATTTTTATGAACAAGTGTCCGTCAGGAACAATCGCTGAACAGAAGCAAGTTACTCAAAGCTGTCGTCCCCGATGTGTTACCCTTATGGGGCAGTCTAAGCTATGAACTCGGGCTCATTTCTTTGATTTGGGTTTTCGCCATACCAACCTTCAAACAGAATGATTTTCAAATGTTTCACGCAAAACTTCGTCTGTCTGAAAGTTCAGCACTCATTCTCTATCCCATTCACGCTTTTGATCTCTCACTCTCTTCTTAATCTAACACTTTCTATGTGAGCTTCTTTTGAAATCTAGCCGAGACAAGAAACCTCAAAGACTGTCTGTTTATTTGCTAATCGACCTGAGATCTTATGGATGAATCTCTCTTGACACTCCATGACCAAATGGATAGATCTATACCTGGAAGGAAGAGAGAAGCATAGAAACCAACATCAACAAAGTCACCTGTATGTTCTTGCTCTTCGATGTGATACTATTCATGCAGCTTCAACCGAAAACACATGGCTTATCAAAGAACCAATCAGAGTCATCCATATTCCTGAATAAAGATAATGTAAGTAGCGAACTTCAGGAGTAGCTCCTGAGTTGACCAGAAGAACCCACACTGGACAAAACACGTTATTCCAAGCGGAGAAGGAGGAAGAAACAATTCACTGGTAAACCTGAACAAAACCATATTCGTTGGCTGATTGCAGAACTAAAACCAAACCCTTATTACATCATGAAGATCATTGGATTCACATAGTTCATACACAAAAGAGCTTCACTAGAGCAATCGATGAGTAACTCGCGGGATTCATTGAACTGCGAAGAGTTTTTGTTAGCCATGAATTTTTGGGAAATCAACTAACTTGTTCAAGTGTTAGAAGATAGCTGTATAACCGAAGACTAACGTACGGCTCTCTGTGATTAACCAATATGAATAAAGATTTGGGAATTTACCTGAGGCAGAGATCCAGGTTGTGCTCGCTACGTCAATGACGTAGAGTTGTAGAAGCCGTCAAACGTCAGTCCCACATTGTGTATGACTCACAGACGGTTGCATTCCTCTGCAGACATAAACATAGTTGAGGATATAGCAATCATTTATGGCATAACTGAACGTTAAAGGCTGTAACGAAGTCAGTAATAGTACTAATTCAGAACAGTATACAAGGTGTGCAACCTTTTGAATCGTCTATCAACAGTGAAAACAACAAAACGTTTTATTTCGAAATACATTACGAAGGAACGAACCCTGAGATACCTCATGAAAGCAGTGAACACAATAATCAAAACTAAAGAAACAATGTGAAGAAACTCTGAAAAGAATACAAAACGTACAGAGCGATAGACTTAAGCATAATCGTGGAAAGATTTCAAAAGTAAAACCTACATCATCACATCAGTAACAGGGAAAGGATACGCAGTATTCTGATAATGGAACAATCGAGAGGAACGAGTTTGAAGAGAAACAACTTACAGAGCAACATCTTTTTCAACTTGAAACTATCGCGAACCATCCAGAACTTTCTTCTCAATCTCTGAGTATTGGATGATCATCATGTATAATCAATAAACCAGTCAGAGTCACTTATATTCCTGAAAAAGGCTTTAAGAAGTTGCACAATTATAACTCACATCTGTACATCATGAGCAGCACGGTGTTTCTATATATTCTATTTCAAAGAGCCAGCGAACACAAGCGACCTGTTTGACAGTCGCAGAGTCATCCCAGGCATCTGTAGCCCTGGGAAACTGCTACTCCCTTCATTCTACTATCAATGACTAATAAACGGCTCTCTGAAACAGACGAACATGAGTAAAGCTATAAGAACTCACCTGTAATCTTGCATTCCAATCATCTCATAATCTCAATAGAGCCATCGCTCAACAATCACCAAAGTTTCTATCTATAACAAGTAAAATATATAAAAACACATCTACTCAAGACATAAGAACGATAAAACACAAACGAGGAAAAGTAAAAGGAAGTCAGAAGTCAACGAATCACAAGTAAACAATCATTTAAAAGTAAAACAAAGCAACGAACTCATGCAACGCGCACACAGTATGATATTTCGTAATTTTGAAAAGAAAACATAGATTTGGGAAAAAGAGCAGTGCGAATATTCAATGTTGTATAGGAGGAGTACGAGCATGTTAACTATCATAATTAGAGGAACAAACCATTCGAAAGATATCGGGAAACGGATTGATCTCAAGAAAGTTATGACAGTTAGAAGAGTGGACCGAGGACGCCGCTCACTCAACAACGCTAAATAGAAAATGGAAAGCTAAAAGGAAAATCATTTTTAAGAGAGAAGCTTAAAGATGCGGTCGTTCATTCATTTTCAACTATCTGACGCGCTTAAACGGTCGTGCACGTGTTTCATTCCTACGGCGCGTGTAAAAAGAAAAGCGGTGGTGCATAGGCATTAAGATCGAAAGGTAAAAGCGTTCTAACTCAGCTCAAAATGAACCAATTTCGATGCTCTTTTTTTTCATCGAAAGGTAATTCGGAGCTCTAATTGATGAAATAAGAAATAGGATTAAACTAACAAAAGTAGATTTATTAAAAGTTTTTAAAAAATTTTTCAAACGATCTAACTATTGTTTCTAATAGAACGAGTGTTTAACTAACAATCTGGGTATAATTAACAGTTACTAAGTCAAGAAACAGAGAGAAAACAAAGAGAAAAACAAGGAAAATAAAATCAAAAATCACAAACAAAATTCATTAAAATCTTTCACAAACTGGCATAGTTTAACCTCCCACAAGGGAACACTTTTAACAAAAATTAGCGAGGATTTTGAAAGGGTTTAGTCTCTCTGATAGAGACTCAACGTCTTCCAAAATCACGCCAAAAGCGTAGACGTACCATCGTACGCTAGCGTTCGATGACACAGCCACGACGCATAACGATACACATTTTCTCACCTATTATGTACTTTGCGCGCCGTACATGGTACGCGATGATGCATGTGCGCACGTTCCAATCGCTGCAGGACCAATTAAAACATGCAAATCACTAATTAACCTATTAAATGAATTTTAAAGCTTAATTTATGTTTTTATGTTAATTTACAGTCTATAAATATAGTTTAAATAAGAGGAAAGAAGTATGAATTAATAAGACTAAAGTACGAGTCAAGAAAACACAACAAACATCCATCATATCTGAAATACAGAATATCTTCACACCGTATCACAAAATAAGATGTTATCGAAAACGAAAGTATAATCTTTAAATGGGAAGAAGACGGGAGCACGCGTATCAATTATTTTTTGAGAAAAATTCGTTTGGAATTTGCACCATCATCAACTCTGTTCGTACATTTTGCGGATAAGCATACGCACATCTTTCGGGATCAGAAAAATACTACTCGATTCAAATAAAGTACAATTGTTACTTAAGATAGGCAGCGAAGTAAAATTGATGTGTATGCAAAGAAAACAGAGCCGGGATTCAAATGAACCAGGAACTTTCGGAAAGAAAGGCAGCTTAATGGATTGAAACGATGAATATCTCAGAAGGTTATAGAAATCTTGAAGTAGTAATATATCGAAACTATTACAAGTGAGAGCTGAATGAGCCAAACTTGTTAGCGAAGTACATCCCAAGATCTAGTCAGTAAAGTCACGAAGGCTGAATTAGTTTCAACACAAAAACAATTTGTGTAAACACCAAACAAGTACTCATCACTGATTCAGTTTACACCACTTGTCAAGGAGTTCATCAAAGCATTGCTATAAAATGGAAAGAACGCTTAGGCTACAGTTCCTATCATAACAACACTGTAAACATTACTTCCTATCAAGAGTTTTTGGGGAAACTATTTCCAGACACAATACTTATTTAGGAAAGAGTAGACTTCATCTAGCGTCCGTTAAAAAAAGTTTTGCGCGACCATTTCGTTGAATGTCGTCTCACAGAACTCTCATTTGTGCGTGCATTCTACTTTCTGCAATGATGGTAAATATAACTGTTTGTTATAACATGGATGAAACTAACAGTGATCAGTATTCGTCGAACTCTGAACCTAAGAAGTTTCAGAAGCGTCTGCTTGAGGAATGGATGAGAGTATATATTAAGAACAGAAAGCATTAGTGAGTTGCTTCCAAAAATTACCACGGAGATCATGACAATGTCTGCAATATTAGTACCCAATATCTGTCAATGATTATACAAACTACTCGGATCAACAGACATGAATATGGTCAGAACAATAGCCACAGGAGCACAACAAGAAATACACGTAAGACATACAATCTGAACAAATGAGATTGAACTCAAAACCATTTGAAAATACAAAACGATCCACCTGGACCATAACAGTCTTCAGCACCCTCAGATGATGTCTAGTTGTTCCAGCCGACATGAAACTCTGTTTCTTTTGAACATTACGGATTATTTCATAGACGCAATAGCAGCAGTACTGAATAACAAGTGAACAAACTCTGTATTCCGAACAGCACGTTATCAAATATCTTACCGCGAAGCCAAAGACAATTAATGAAACTAAGAAGATGGGATAGAATTTTTGCTGGAACCCTAGCAACGAGTATGCGACAACAGATTTTGAAACTAAATAATTCAGCTGTTCCTGCGTTAACTGAAATCTTTGTGTATAAATACAGGCCATCAAACAACTTTTCTGATGTGATTGCAACTCACATTGAATGGAAGAACTTTCGGATCGAATTCCGAACGACCCATGTAGAAAGTAACCGAGGTCGCAGCTGCATATAACAACTCAAGTATAACAAATGTGCAAGGGAGAATATAAGGTATCTACAAAAGTATGTGTTAGCATGTGTCGGAGGAGACTTGGCCAGTTTTTTTACTCTGAGATAATGAGTATGATCGACCAACAAGTACAAACGGAACATCATACTGATGACTACTAGGGCAGCATAGCTACCGTAAAACACACAAAGAAGTGAGATTCCTATAGCAGTAGACATCCCAGTTAGATGCAAATACCCTTCAGAGTAGAAAAAGCCAAAGTTAAGATGAAACACTAATTTGAGAACAAAACTCAATAAAATAGATGTAACAAATATGGATGCCTATAATAAAGTATTTGAAACTGTAGCACAATGTGAAGTTACAACTTGACCATGAACAAGAGCTTTGTAATAAGAACACTCTTTGTTCCGAGGTGCTAGGAAGAACATCAGATAATAGAAACCAGGACCCAGAACATTCCCACAAGTGACAATGTTCTGTATGCTTCGATATCTCTCATTATCAGGTAAAACTTGTTTGAATAAATAACATTCGTAATGTGCCATTCTAGGTCTGAAGCTTAGACAACTAGTGAACAGCAGTCAGATTGAAATGGCTGAAATATCTCAGTCAAACAAAAGCTGTTAAGTGCGCCAACTGATTTTGTTAACCATAGATAGTGTTCTCTGTGTGAGAGGAGAATAAAAATTGATGGTCATGAAACTGTACTCTTTCCATATTCATTATAATAGCAGGCAATCTGTTTCCGAGCTTACATTCGAGGGTTTGGTTAACTATTGAAAGTGAAGAACCGAATGATGGAAAGTAAACATCTCCCATTGGATATCAAAACAGATTCAAAGCTCGGAAAGAATTAACACTAAGCTGAGTCAATTTAGAAGCAAACTAGTTAATAGAAACTCTTGCATGTTCCGAAATCGAAAAATTCAATCGTGTTGAATTTGTGAAAACAACGAGATAGATTGCGCAGTTCACTGTCTAATCATACGTCCACACATAAATACTCTTTAAAGGTAACAACTATGGCCACCAACAATAACCTACAGATCAATAACCATTCGAAATAGACAGATGCAAAGAGAAACAAACAGAATTCCAAAAAAAAGAGTTAATCTTAATGGCATTTTGTTCGCATTTTTGAGTATTACAGAGCTCACTGATTATTATAGAGAGTTCTGCTCACTCCAACTCAAAAGTCTTGAACGCTGCTAGGGTGCTATCACCGGAGAACTGTATCAACTTCTTTTCGGAAAGAAGAACAAACCTGCACAGAGGTGACGATGTTCAAGCATGCATTGCTGCTTTTTTGGAACGCAGCTCTATTAATAGGCCGCACTAGGAGTACTAAAAACAGCTCTTTTCAGTATCAAAAAAGAATTAACGAACTAGGTTCTTGAAGAGTAAAGCCGTTCTGGTAGTGTTCCCTAAAAAAACGAGGGATGATTACTGTTCTTTTATATGTGCGTTACAATTAAGAATCAGTACGTACTGATTTCATCTGTAGTATCACACTGATTGAAGCCGAATATACTCCAGCTGCTCAATCTTGAAAGATGAACTACTCCTTCATTTAATGCGTGCTGATACTTCCTAGAGTTTCATGTTGATACCTGCATTTGTCCTCTGAAACCACCGATTTGTTTGAAGGTGCTAACACTGTAAATAGTCGAACGAAAACGAAAATGGAGCAAAGGTAGCATTCAGGTATGAAGAACCATGTATACTTTGAGTTAAAAGATTAAACGATTGAACAACAAATCAACAATTCATTTCTACGCATCTTGTAAGTAGTAGAAAACGTATTCGTAACAAAATGATAACAAGAAACAAAATAAGTGGAAGAGAATGCTAAAACCAACAGTCACATAAAACAGGTCAAACAGCTCCGCAAAAGGATAGGATAAGACTAACAAGAATAGAGCCCACCGTACGAGGTGTTGAAGCGAGTGATTAAACAGTCAGCAGTATTGTAGGAAAAATAAAAACAGGGCAGGAGGTATGATTCTAACAATGGAGTTCCTCATAGACAAGTAATTCAAGTTAAGTTTCCACGGCAAAACAACAGTGGATTTGTGAGGAAAAGAATAGCAGGCATTGCGGGAAAACTTTGCGGAGCAGGAAGTAAACGAACAGTTTTGTCATCAAAACGTAAAAAGAAAACAAAAACCTAGCGGCTGAACGCATAAGTCACAGACAAGTTATATACGACCAACGCTGAATAAAACTGATTCGATAGGTGGATAGAAGAATACAAAAAGTATGTTCAAATTAAAACGTTTGTGTTTCAAATTGAAAAAAAGGGAATAAAGGGCTATTGGGAGACATTAAAAATCTCGGTTTAGTCACGATAGTTTGTCGTTTTCATCCATCTATTTCGGCTTTCACGACGATCGTAAGAACGACAGCAATTGTTTGAAAAAGCAGCCGACTTATCAGGTACTGTATGGTAATAGGTAGCATATTGTGAACAAGTCAGATCAGCTGGATCGTAGTTTCTGACATTGAAGTCACTTGGAGCACGTTGGAAGAAATGCAGCAGAGGGCAGCTGTGGGGAAAGAACAGGTTAGATTTTACTAATAGCTTAACAAAATACCTCAAGAGACCTTTCGAGTTGTAGGTAGTATGCGTCTTCCATATCCCTGGTTGATTAGCTGAGGGCAACGCCTCGTGTCTCAAGATGCAGTTACGGAACTCCATATCGAAACAGTAAAAGCAGAACTGTAAACAAACAATAAATAAAGATGAACATGGTGAGAGAAAGTAACCTTTTTTCGAGGTTGTCCTTTCAAATAAGTTCTAAAACCACAGCTGGAAGAGTTCAGGGAGGTGGGAACAGCCTGGGTGTTGATTTTGAAAATGCTTGGGATGTTCTCACGGCTTATCTACAAAATACTTACGTAACGAGGATCATAGAAATGAGTTAGTTACTTCCGGGCTGACGCTTTGATCTGAAGCTAAACTGATTTCACAAGAGTCGAATGAACAATCAGTCGCGGAGAAGCCGTCCTCGGTACTCATATTTTCGATGCTTTTTGGTGCATTCTGAATAAAGGTCAAAGTTCAGAAGAAAGCAGCTGAACTGTAAACCTTTGGTTTAGCCATCATAGCATCCGGCACATTTCCATATTTCAATTCACATTTCTTCTGAATTTTCATTGAATAGTCGGGCTTAATCTGTAGAAGCTGTTTCGATGGACCACGACGCCATGCAAACTGGTCATCAGTCCACTACAATGATCATTTAGATTACAGTAGATTGGAAGAAGAAAACATACATTCTTTCCAATTCTATCAAATCCGGTAAGAAATGGTTCTTCGTGATGAGACATATCGTAATGGTAGTATAACAAATGAAAGTAAACTGTCTGACAAATTGACTGAAATACCTATAGTAAAGTACATTTATCCAACAAAACCTTTTACAATACCGTAACAGAACATAAACTGTCTGACCGTTACTATTATTACATTAAAAGTACAAATAGAATTGTATAAAGAGAGACCCCCAGTCAACCACCCATAACGTAACCCACATAACATAATGAAATTTTTATAAGCTTTTCAATAATATCATTATGAACAGAAAAAAAATTGAAAAAAAGAGATTTCAATTATTTTCATTTAAATCGTCAACAGGGTCAAGACACGCCCACTAGTTCCCACGTTTTATGAGAAATAGAGTACAGGAAATGAGAGACAAAAACAATTAAACCCACCCATTCAGATTGACCGGAAGTTGACCTATGTGTGAATAATTTACCTTTTAAATATCAATCGATGCTCAACCGTTTCCGGTTCGATTAGTTTCTATCATGCTTTCACACCAATTGAGTCATCAAGTCATGTGAACAGTTCAAATGATCATTTCATTTCCGTTTGCTCAAACTCATAAAGCTTTTTCATTTTGTATCTATTGTTCAGGGGCTGCTAATTATGTTCAGCTTAGCCTTTAGCCCAGTCATTCTAGTTGATAGACTATCATGATTTGCATAATTACTAAGAGATTGAACATTGAATCAGATATATGGTCAAATTATAACCTTTCAAGCCTATTATTCTCAGAATGCAACCGATCTGGTCGTCTGTAATCCTGCAACTTCAACATAAATCTGTCATAACCTGCAGTTGCTATGTCTACCTCATTTACTTACTAGTTCATGTTTTTTGCAGTTGATTGTTCACCGAAAAACTTCTTTATTGATGACCGTTAACGTTCATATATATTTTAATTCATCTGAAAGATCATGAATTATTTCTATTAACTTCGATAGCTTACTCGACCATTTACACCGAATCTTATTGGAACTTCAAAGATTCAAAGTCACATGAAATCCATCTAATCGTCAGTATTCCCATAAGTCAAAAAACGAGAATTGGAATTCTTTTGTAATTGAGAAAAGCGTCTCGTCTAGTTGATAACAACTACAAATTATTTGAATTTGTCTTTTCTCTATTAGAATGTCCCATTTCCATAACGTCTCGTTAAATAATTTGTTTAACGAGCATAGTTTCAACTAAATAGAGATGTTACTGATAATGATATGTAACAAACTAGCATAAAAAAGCCTCTTTTCTATACGCATAACTCATGTTTCATATCAACACATGATAAGAGACACATTCTGAACGCAATTAACTATTTTTTTGCTCAGGCACATCTCTTTGATATTCTAAGAAATATGGTTATGATATTTAACACTTTGACCTTCAAAACTTGTGCTGAAACGTTCTGAAGGCAATTATCTATCTTTATCTTATTCACCGCCGTACATAGGTGTCCCTCCTTCATTTCAATCACTTGTCAAATACCACCCTCCTTGTTCGATTCATCTCTCCTTCTTTTCTTTTTTCTCACCTTTTCAACAATGCTTTCGAGAAGATATAGGTCGTATCATAAATAGAATTCATGCTTTGATTAGAAAGCTAATGAATGGCTTGTAGACAGAGTTCTGTCACCGCAATCTCTTACTCCTTCACCAAGTATTGGTTACCAAGGCTACTCTCCTCTATATGATTACCTCTCTCTCTCTCTCTCTCTCTCTCTCTCTCTTTCATTCACTTTCGTTTGCTCCCTTCTCTATTTAATACTTAATTACTAATCGTTGTCTGTGAGAAAATGGCTTGATCGGCTTTTCACATTACGAACGATGTGATATAACTTTCATATTTTCCATCTAATTCATTAAGTTTATGCATAGTTAGCCAAGTATAAATATTTAATTATTCAAGCTTTTCTCTTTGGCAAATGGGTAGTGTAGTTGTCATTGAGTAGCCATACCATATCATAGCATATTACTTCGAACGAAAAACTAACTTTCTCACCATTTTCTTCTACATGAAGAATATTTGTATCACCTCATTCTCTTCACCAACACAACCCTAGCAACTGCTGAATTCAAAAATACGACGTGACTTCAGCAAGACATGAAATTCCTTTTAATTATTTCGAACTTTCTCTTTACAACTTCGTCTTCCTTCCAACATTCGCTTTCAAAATAGTTAAATAAAACTCACATTTGCCATAATATACGCTGCACAACTACTACACCACAGCACAGTTGGCTAAACAGAACCTGCTCGTGAAAGTTGTGACTGAAAATGGGAAGAATTCAGATGATGATGACATCGCATCGTTATACCTTTACTACTGTCTGCAGGTCGTTTATCGTGAATTCTGTTTTCCTCCAGTTCTAAACACATCCTTTCATTACTTCTTTTTTTTCTTCCTTTTACCATTTGAATAATAAAAAATCTTTCTTTCTGATGTCTCCAGTCATATCTGTTTTGAGTTTGAACAATAACAGTAGTTTTTCTTTCGAAAAATAGAATTTGAAATCATTTCATATCCTAGTTAACTAACCATTTGTTATATTTTCTTTCGTCTAATGTCAAAATGTATTGTCGATGTGCCTAAAACCTGTATATGTTGATAAGACATTAGGTGTCTTCTTACCATTTGAAATCAGTCATGTTGTTTGCTTCAGGTGCTTTTTTGAAATTGGTATCTATCAAATCCTCCCACTCCTCTCTGATAATATTGTTCCAGTTAGTGCTACCGAGCGGTCTGAATGTTTAACTAAAAAAACCACTGAATTTATTTCTAGTCATCTACGCCATTTCAATCGTTTTTCAATAGTTATTGTTGCCGTCGCACGTTTGCTTCTCCTTACTCCAATCATTCTTATGTTTTAATGGAATACCTCATGAAATCTTAAGATGCCGCCTTCATCTTCATATTTTCCTCTCTGTCCGATCAGCTGCTGTTCTAAAAGTCCGAAAAAGAAACTAGCCCAGGTTGGTGGACCAGATCTACTCGTCAACAGCTGCTCAATTCCGTTCGAAGAGAAAACAAAAAAAATAAAACAGAAACATTCCATAGCATTTTCAACTTTAGCATAACGCTAAAGCCGACGAATACTTTGAAATTTTGAAAACCAGGAACAGAAAACCTAAATATATTAATTATATTATAGAATGAAGAAATATCCATACGAATCAATGATAAAGAAACGTTAGCCATTCCAGCAAGAGTGCAACAACCTACTAAGATCTCCAAAAAGATAGTTTATAGGTCAGCTTATATGTACAACTGAATAATTTCTTTTATATCATTCTAAGCCGCTTTTTTTTGCTCATTTCATCTATTTATTTCCACAATGAATTGTCCATCTCTTCCCATTTCTATGAAATTTTAGTTGTAAAGGTCGAAATGAAAAGCTAAAAAAACCCAAACAATATATCTTCCGTAAGCTTTTTCATTCCTCACTTTCTCTCTGTCCACTACGAAGTGTTCTCTTTTCTTTTTTGAACAGAAGATACCTGAAGTTAAATGTTAAGTGTTGGCAGAAAAAAAGAAAATCATGAGCAACCGGTTTCACATGTGGAGATTTCAAAAATGAAGCTCGTTTGCATTTGAGCGCGCTTCAAAATCTCATATTTTTATGCTAATTTTTCAGTCGATCAACTGCTTCAACATCTAACGTTGTCATATCCCCCCCTCGTGCTACAGCTATCGATATTGATATGGAAGATGAATTTACAACTGCGCGGACCCATGGTTCAGAACAGTAAGTGGTTCCAAGTACTCGGCTGAATATCCAAGGGTTTTTTTGTTACAACATATAAATATTTTTTGCAGGAAACATCTCTCTATGAGAGATTTGCTCCATAATGTTCGAGTAGAAGAAGGGCTGTCGGCTCGTAGTACGCAAGGAGAGATCACATTGGACAAACGATGCAGCCTACCTACAATACCGGAACAGCCTCACTCACACAGTAACTAAACTTTCTTTAAGATATCATTAAAGTTGATCTCCTGATTCACGTCGAACCGAAAGAAAACAGCGCGAACTCAATACTATTTCCATGATGTAGTATGTATTCTTAATGTAAAAACCGTTATTAAACGTCTTCTTGTGTCATTGAACCACTTTTACTTTTATGTTGAGCTCAGCTCTTCACATATTACTGATTTAAAGCGGAAAAGTGTATTTGCAGTCGATTTGTCAGCCAAAATTTTTTCTCTGCAGGTGCTTCTGATCTCCCACATAATACACATGATGACGCCAAACACATAAATGTGGAAACCCTCCAGTCCCAGAACAAAGGTAACATCAAAAAGAAAAGGAAAGCTGCAGTATTCAACGAGCAAGGTGACATATCAGCACGAACAGTTGATTCTACGAACTCTCAATTAGGGTAAGTCACTGACTCTGACTACTGATATCATTCTTACTGATGATAGTATAAACCAAGACGATTGAAATTCTTCAAAACTTTTGCGATTTGTTTTCGGTATTCTGTTTGTCTACTTGCAGAAGTAGCAGATCCGATGGCATGTTCGATGAACTGCCCAGTTTTCAAGTATCATCTCCAGCTCAGGCATCGTCAGCTGTCCAGCGTTATATCATCTATCCACCACAGGTTTCCCCCGAGTTATTTGATTAAAATAAGAAGTTAAAGCTTTCTCAAAGCTTAGCAATTTTTGAAAAACAAAGAAAAAGGAGTTCTCTCGAAGTGCTATGGTACTAGTTGCAGGTAGTGATGGTGATGGTTAGTGTCGCATACACTTGGTTCGTCAGCTTCATTCATTTGTTCACTCCCAAAACGGATTCGGAATGAGTGGAAACAGCGAAAGGAGAAGCTGATGTTTGAAGTTGAGAAATAGGTGTTCATCAGAGGCCAAACAGGAAAGTATTGGAAAATAGAAAATGGGATCGCAGTCACTACAAGCTCAAAGATACACGGAGTAAAGCATAATGTTAATCGCATGACAACGAACTGAACAAAGATCTTAGAATAAAGTATTTATGTTGAAAGTGTTTTTATTAAATTCTGGACTAAATTCTTAAATACAACTCCATAGAAAGCTTTGATATGCATGATATTCTTAATAGAAGCTAAAAGTAAAAGTAGGAGGATGGCAGTAAGAAATAGACAAGTTGAGCTAGTATAGACATATACTTTCAAATTAAGAAAAAATCAAAAAAAAAATAGAAAGATCACAATAAATCCGTCGTTTTCTACTTTCCACAAATAGAATTCTCTGAGAAAAGGTAGTAAGATAAGAGGAGAAGGAAGAAGAAAATGAAAAAGGATTGCACAACGATTAGAATAATTAAATGACAAGGTAAAGCACAATATATATCCTGTACAATCTGTTCTTTTACATATTTAGGCATTAAGGAAACTTATCACCCGAAGATTCATTCTTCGATCTCTGTCAGTCTTCCGAGACGTTTCAAACGTACTGCAAAGTACATATGAGAGATTGATGTTCAAATGCAATACTTACGTCGTTCATAATTTCGTTCCAAAGCTTCTGAAACACGATGTCGTGCTTCCATCGACTGGAACGCTACTCCGACACGGAGCAAAGAGTCATTTTCTTCCACAGACATCATCATGTCCATTTCTATCTGATTACCCAAAACAGTTTGACGCTAAAACATCAGTATATGAACAAACATCTAGTACTTCAATCATACCTGGTTTTCAGCATGGAACTCCACTAAACTCTGAGTAGTTAATGTTGCTCTTAGTAACCTTGCTAACAACTCCGGCGTCAAAAAGTTCGATTCAACGTTTAAGATTCTTAATGTTGGTGAAGTCTCTAACAATTCAACTAATCCCTGAAAAACAAAACTGCTGATGTTCCGTAAAAGGAAAACAAATATTTAAACGGAATAAGAGAACACCTACCCTAGCTTCACTATCTGAGATCGCCGTATTGGCCATGGACAGCTTCGTGATGTGTTTACTGTTACAAGCAGCAGATATAAGAGTTCGAATCCTCTCCTAAATTGACAAACAACCTGAGTTAAAAAAAATAAACAACTGTATTGACTCACTTTAGAAACTCGCTTCATGTTATTGATGTTAACTTCTGTCAACGTGTCGTCATCCGATTGAAGACGCCTAAAGATAGAATAGTCCTTTTGTCTTATGAGGGTTACTCACTCTATACAATCGTCCACATTTGTTTCATTTTCTGGCTCATCAGGAATGATTTTGGGTTCGTATCCACGGATAATTCCACTATAAAAAACTTGAAATATACGAAAAACATGGGTATCAGCCTACCTGAACGTCGTTCCCGTGGCATCGTCTTGACGCTTTCCTTTCAAAGCGTTATAGTACTGAGGCTGATTAAGAATGTTATGCATTCCTGTACAAATGTTAAAATGAGAGAATCATGAGCAATCACACTTACCCAAAATTCCAGCCAAATCGACTAGGTCTCTCTCTGGTGCTCCATCGAGAGCTTCATCAAGACCATCTTCTTCTTCATCCTCATCCTCGATATCAAGCTCTATAGGCATTTCCATATCGCCAAGCCCTCCTTTTCCTTTTTCCATATTTTCACTTATGGTCATATCATCGTTCTCTTCGAACACTTTGCCTTTAAAATCAAATATTGAACTGGAAGTAAGAAGGGGAAAGTTAAGCACCTCGTTTCACACCAGGCGAATATGGCATGACATCTTCCCAGTCTTTCTCGTTCTTTGCTTGTTCCTCTAAAAATTTCAACAAATTTTCACGTTTGTATGGACCCGTCGGAGCTTTCGTTGTTTGATCACGGCAACGTTGAGAAGGAGGAAGCATAGAGTTCTGAAACAAACAAAGTAAACTCGAAGTTATAAGAAAAAAAGTGAAATTGAAATAAAAGGGAGACGAAGATACCCTTCCATCGTTTGTTTTTAGACTATTTGATGAAAATATTAAAAGAATTATAGACCTAATGGATGGCTAATACAAATAAGGTAAGAAATTCTACAATGGTCTTCTTGTTCTCGAATTTCATGTTCTGATCTCATCAGCTCAGTATTTACCGTATGTACGTTCGGGCTCTTATCGTCATATGATCACAACGCTTATCGATCCGTCCAAAACTTTGCAAATAAAATAAAACAAAATATACGCAAGGATAATGATATATTTTGTAATATTTGAACCCTCAAGGCTCAAACTTCATTTTCTTCGTTGTTCGATGAGAGAACCTCGAACTCTATCAGAGTATGTTGACGGGAGGAAGAAGAAACATGTGCATCATCATCGACACCAAACGAAAATCATGAAAACAGATGATGACAAACGAGAAGTTCCCACAAAACATTAATTTCACATTAAAATCATGTGAAGATTCAAGCAAAATCAAGGTACAATGGCCATCAGCAAAAACAAAGATGAAGAACATGATCAGACAACTTACATCTGGATCGAAGTCATTGTTCAAATCCTCAAGCTCTTCAGGACTTAATTTGGCAAGCAAACTTTCAATATCATCATCTCCTTCCTTCAAAAACAAAAAATGAGCGCCAATATTCAAATTTTTACCAAATATTACCTTTCGACCGCCAAAGATTTTAGCAGGTGGTAATCCAGCTCCTTTCTGTGTTGATGAAGCTGCACTGAATGTCTTTTCCTCCGAATAATAACTAAAAGCATGAATGAAATTAAATCGAATACACATTCAGGACATTAATGGTGTTAAACTATTAAATAATTGCAAAACACTCTACGGTACCTATGATATATACGCGAACGCGGGAACATTGGTTTCGTTTCTACAGGCTCCTCAGCCTCCATTTTCGAAGGAATAGGTAGTAAGTTAGCTTTTCGGTGCAAGTAAATCAAAAATTTGGAAGCAGAAAAAAAGGTCAGACAGTCTGACTGTGTGAGGTGGAAAAGACGATGTGTGGATATAGATTGGAAGCAAAAGACGGTGAGGAGGGACGGATGATGATGAAGGAGGAGAAGAAGAAGAAGAAGAAGGTCGATTGGCGTTGCATGGACTGTACGTCCGCGCAGCACAAGAAGAGCAAACAAACGACAAACACTTCAACACTTCCCTTACTATACTGCGTCGTCGCAGATTGTATTTTTTAAACAAAAAAGATGAGAAGAAAGACATGGAACATTAACTATTTGCAAACAAAAGAAAGCATTTCCCATCTCGCGTGTTAGGAGACGCGCGCTTGTGCTCAGCGTCATGAACGCTAACACTTTTTTTGGACAGTTACAAGAGAAGAGAATATTGAAACTGAATCCAAGAGCAATTAAAAAGTAACTTACTCGCTTTTACTCATACCGGTTCTACTTGGAAAAGCCGCTTAATGATCGAAAAAGCGGAAACCACCGCACTATAGAAACTACACGGGAATAACAGGCAATCGATATGGAACAAATGTCGATGGGTCTGGCCCGGGTAGCAGGCGCCTCTGCGTGTCATTCACTACGCAGTCGTTTGGTACTAACGACGGACATTTACAGCACAAAAGCAGGTGTCCACTCTACTGGTTTCTCTCACTCTTTCTTCGTTTTACTCCAGTCGGGCTTGTAACTCTTCATGAATCTTCGCAATTCAAGAGAAAGTATTCTTCATATGAGTTACCGGGCGACATTTCATTCCAATATGCTCATTGATTGAATTGATCATAGGCTTCTCTCCATCTCTCTCGTTCTCCTTTCACCTTCTCTCCCTATCTCTCCTGCGGCAATCAAAACAACTTGGACATAAACAGATTGAACACAACCAATCATTTGAACAATGATTTTCATCAAGGAATTCATGGTTCGACTCATATGATCAAGCACAGAGAATCATCTGCTCTCACCCCCCTTCTATGCAAACAGACTAGGATCTACCAGCGTGGAGCAGCCGCTAAGCCCTGAAAATTGAGACTTATGCTGAAGTATTTTGAGACAACTTGAAAGTTATGATATATTATGAATAATATAAACTTCATAAAAGATTCCAACAAATGATTTCCGATTACTTCCATAAGTAGATGGACGGCTCACTGAAAAGCACATTAACCATTCCATCTCCGGATAGGAATCTTAGTCTGATGTCAAACGAAACTTCGATGAAAGCTTTCTATGCAAAATTAATAATAATTGGGCTTCCATGATGAAACCCTCATTCTTGAAATGCTCCCAAATACGGAAATACTATATAAAGACTTCTAACCATATAATCACCAAAAATAATCTGATATATAGCAACCGTTCCCCTTTTATAGGATGTGTAGTGATCCTGCACAAACTACGCGTCAACTGCTCTTATAATACATCTAAACGCGCGAATAATTATAAATCAAAAATCAGCGTTCTAATCACCTTGACATATCCCGCTGCTCCGTCTGATGCTAATTGCTATACGTGTCACACGTGAAAATCCACGTGAAGGCTCAAGCTTCATTGGTTGGCAAGGACAGTGGCGAGCGGTTGTATTGTGAGTTTTGATTTACGGATTTTCTGCTATTTGAAGCTCATTATATGTTATTTCCCTGCTAGATACCATATTGTTTATGACATCTGAGAGTTCGAAAATGAGAGAAAGAGCAATGTTGTGAAATAATTGTGGGCGAAGTCTAGAATAGACAAAGAATTCCCATCAGGGAAATGACCTTTTGGAGGAGTGAAAGCTCCTTCCTTGTAATGGACATTGGATGTCTGCATGTTGTGTGTGTGGTCAAAAGCTTCCGGAACGACAAACTCGTTCACGCTCATATTGCCAATGTTCGATGGCAGCCTAAAGGTCTCAGTGTTTTGTTCGAACTATTTGTTGTTTGTGAGTTTTATTGATTATATAACCTGCATGTAATGGTTTACAACAAAGTAATGAACAAGATGGATGCTCCATACGAATTAGGATAATCAATAACAGATTGTATTGATCGGACAGAAGATTATGAATGCTCTTCTCTTCTTCCAAAATGATTTTGCATTTATTGTCTTGAATGCTATGCTCCTTCGTGCGTGTATGTGTAATTATTTCGTTTGGAAATGAGTGTGAATGAAGAAATGTGGCCAATAAGCTTTGTATTATTTCTTTTTATGTTACAATTCATACTCCTCTATATTGCATTCCGTACATCGTTTTCATTTTGTTGTCTTGTCTTTGGAACAATCCAGATGTGTCTTTTCCTCTTTTTCTTTTCCGCGATTGAAGCTTCCTTCTGTTTCTTCTTCTTCATCGTCTTCATCTTCATCTTCATCATCTTCATCAGCACATTTTTTCTTCGACTGCTCTTGTTTTCTTTTTATATCTCTTTTCTCTCTCCTATTCTCGGACATCCCTTATATTCATCTTGGCTTCCAAATTTGTAAAACAAATGGCAGGAGTTAAGGGGTGGAGAGGGTCTATGATGGCATGGTCGATGGCGAAAGCAAGATTGTCACAAACTAAAAGTTGGCTTTCCACTTCATTCCATATGCATGGCTATCGAGTCTGTTCGTCGCCGTCGTTTTCATCTGTCTCTCGGACATCTTCAAGTTGTGTGAATGAATACAATTTTTGGTGTTAGAAGAAGAAGGCGAAGAGAAAGGTGGCAAAGGGAGGGAATTGGGTATTGGAACTGGAGGAAGAAAGAGTAGACTTCCAGGCATAAGCCTCTATTCCAGCAGGCTATATTTTGGAACATAATAAATAGAATTTGTTAAATATTATATTGATAATCGTCGACCGATGATTAGGAATAGTTTTGACTTTTGTTCATCCACGTCAATCTTTTCTTAGTTCTGAACACCTCATCCGGTAGAGAATGACGAATTACAGGAGAGTGAGTGGAAGAGAAATTTTATGCAAATATATTGTTGAAGTCTTAAGCTTAAATAGTAGGGTGAACTTGAAATGTAGTATCATGAAACGCAGTTTTATGATATAGTTATGCTATTGGAAATGTCTTAGTGTCTCCTGCTGGCATATTCATCATGAGTCTCTGTCTGATATCTTCCCTGATTTGTTTACGCCTGTCTGTGTCTGATGAGAGACCAACGAAAACCTTTTTATTTTGTGATTCTGATTGCTTCAGGCATCTCAAATTTGCATAATTATGCTTTTGATTGAATATTTTTCTCGTTTTCTCTTTTATATTGTTCATATTCATAAAGATCGCTGAGTTGCTTTATGGGAGCTTCATTCGTCAGCCAAATAGTCAGGCTGCAGCAGCCAGAGCCAGAGAGAGAGCTCTGGTCGGTTAATCGACAAAGCTGGCGACGGGTTTTTTTCGTTTTTTCTCATCGCACTCTCGGTCAATGGAATGAAATTGAACGAGTTCGCTTGTTGTTAGCTATGTACGAGACAGTTTGCCTCGATAAACATTATATTCGCTTATCCGCAACTATTTCGTTGAAAAGTTGTTGGTTAATCCATCTGAATGGCATTTTAATCTTTTACTTTCCCATTTGAAAACTTCCTCCACAATTGCAAACGTTCATACCACACACACACTCTCCCTTCCCCCCCTCTCTCTCTCTCTCTCTCTCTCTCTCTCTCTCTCTTTCTTTCGTTATGCTGTTTGTGTTAAAACCTCTTTTTTTGGTTGCCACTTGAATGCTTAATCTATTAGATGTTTAAGCTTAACTCCTCTAGTTTTGAAATCTTTCTTTTGTTGATGAAATTAGTAGATGCGAGTTGGGGTGTAGATGAAGTTCATTGAGTGAAGCTACAGATAAAGCTTTTTGAAAATCTTTTCCTTCGTAAAGAAAACTAGGAAACAAATGGCTTTCCTTCCTGGAAAGGATAACCTTCTTGTTTTCTGTTTCTGTTTCAAAACAAGAGAATGCATTGGGTGAAAAGGATAAAGGATCGATGATGTAAAGTTGAAGGTTTGATTTGCTTCTTCTATGAAGATGTTCGGAACGGTTGCATATCTCCTCGTTATGTACTTATATATGATTGTTTGAGCTTTTCGAGCATTTTTGAAGCTTCTTTTCATTCAAATGTAATTCTCTTCATCTTCTTCATTCCATAGTCGTTTGGCTTCATTCTTCCAATTCAATCTAAGCGTTGAGTATTTGAGAACAGAAAAAACTTTTTTTTCTTCTTCTCGATTTTATGCTTCTCATTCCCTTTTTTGGACAATAACTTCCTTCCGGCAGCGTTTTTAAAACTTTGAACCTCTTTTTGCTTCGTTCATCTGTCTATAGGACGTTGCTCTGAAGGCTAACACAAGCTTTGAACCTCATTCATCATAATCTTAATCTATATGTTTGAAATGGCTAATTATGCATATAGTTAATGGCTTTATAATAACAAATGATTGAGAAATTTGATCTCAAATACAAGATTTGCTTATGACAAATGTGTTTGGAAGACGCATAAGATTACCATTCTAAGTCAGTCCTTTTGATATTCATCTTCATCAGATTCCGGTTCGAGCGAACTGCTAGACCGTCAGCCACAACCGGAGGAGAGCAAGCTGGTCGCATGAGACCAATTCGCACCAATCATCTCATCATTTGTCCTTATCACTTGTTTATTAAAATTTTTCTCAAGATGTCAGCTATCTTCTTCTTCTTTTTTTTTTCATCGTTGTCTCCGTATTGCTCTTCTCATGCTCTTCTAGACCATTTCGCGCTCTCAATGACCAGATGAAGCTTGTTGAAGAGGATTGGTCTGTCTGACCATCGGGATACAAGAGATAGGGGAAAAGGATGATTCTAAATGCAATTGTTCGTCTTTTGCGCTCACCATTTTCACTTGAAATGTTCCAGAGGCGCAGAATATGTGTCTGTGTTTGATTCTATTATCTTTCTCTCGTTTCACTTGAAATGACTCACAAATGACCAGAAATAATGATGATGAGAGGGCGAGAAGGTGAGATGAGGATGAAATTCATCCAGTTTTTTCGTCTTCCATTTCTTCATTCATCTCATTTGCGCTTCTACAAAAACCATAATTCTCTCTCACTCCCTCATTCAACCTCTATATCCAACTCTCTTTATGCGAATCCGGCAAATTAAAGATAATTACTTGAAATAAATGTAAAGCTTTTTTTGTAGTTTTTTTTTCAAATAACAAAAATCATAATAGAATAAGGAGGTTGGCTGAGGTTCTTTGGATATGAAAGTGAGATGATGAGTTTGCTAAAAACGACTGAATAGTACAACTGCAGCTTGACTTCTGCTTTTGATTTGTTCATGTTGAAATTGTTAACAAGTTGTGTGAAGCCGACAAAAGCTTGTTGCAAGAGAGACAGTTTGTGGCACTTGGGGGGTCATCCCACTTGTCTCTCTTCCCTTCTCCCAACAACATCCATTCGATGACGTCCAGCTGTTGCAATTGTGGGTGTTGTTTGATGGTGTTGTTGCACTTTGCTATCATTTAATTCTTTCCAAAGTTGTATGTAAGTGGAAAGTACTTAGCATGCTCACAAGCAATTTGCTTTTGGACATTGTAAGTTGTCCGAGATAGTGGAAAGCTCCAGCAGAAATATTATTCGTTAAGTGTTTCATTTGTATGTTTATGTGTGTCCCATAAATGGTTAGTTGCTCTGGTGAATGAGAAACAGAGAGTAGGAAGAAGAGTACGAAATTCTGGAACATTTTTAAGCTTTTTTGTCAGCTTTAGCTTCTCGTTTGCTCTCAATTTCATTCTTCCGTAACAGCCCATGTCATTGTGTCTGTGTGTTTGGTTCGATCGTTCTACAACCATTTTTCTTCCTTTTCGTCTACTCTCCAACCCTAGCACCCTTCTCTTCTTTTTTTGTCTGCCAGATGGCCGATGAAGAAGAGATCGTTTGAGGATGTTCGTTCGTTGTCTCCCGTCAGTATTGTTCGTTAATTGATGAAATGCCGTGTGGATCTTCTGATACATTTTTTCGTTTCTCATCTCATCACAAACTTGCTACTCGTTTGGTCATTTCAATTGTACATATATGTGAAAGGCTTCAGCTGAACTATCCTTCCTCCCCTATGTACTTCCTTCTTAAGCTTCCGGTGAATCGACGTCGTCTTTCCTTTCCTAATCCAGCTTTGTCTTCTTTAAATGTTACAATGTATGTACTTGCTTCTTTTTTGGCTGCTCCACATTCTGTCAAACATATATTTTGGTTAAAGAATCCCATTCTGTTTTGCCTGATGAATTTCATATACGCTTAACTCTTTCATCTTGTTTTTTTACGTCACGACTGTGTTGTTGCAACTTATTTCTTTTTCTTATTCAAGATATGGGTTTCGTCTGTTTACGTTCATGTCTTACCTTATATGGAACACGGAAGTGTGATAATTTCATAATTTTTGATTGAAAGCAAAGCAAACTTGAGTGACAGAGGTCGTAATGATGATCCAGCCATTATTCGACCTCCAACCTTCTGATTGACCATGTACGTAAAGACGCAAAAAAAGCCGAATATGACGCCATCTGGCAAAACCTCCTTACATCCTAATAGCTGACTCTTTTGTTTATATTTATGTTTATAATCACAAACAGTTCTCACTCCACTCATATCTCTCTTTCTCTTTATACCTGCATGCAGTTGTTGGTTAGAAGAGTGGAGGGAAAACCTGAATTCTGCCTCTCAGCACATTATTTATTCATTATCCCTATAGCCATTTGCACCCCATGAGTGAGACGACAATCCGAACATGCTCGTTTAGTTTGTATATCCATTGCTACTTTCAAGCTCTGCTGTAGCTCTCTGCTTCAAATAAATCGCAGAGAGGGAGGGAGAAGGAAGAATTGAGTGAATGAGATGAAGAGAGAATATTGAAATGGAGAGAAAGAGAAAAAGACAAAATTATTATTAAGCAACCTAATCTCTCTATCGAATCTATTCTTCATGATACATCTGTTTGTGTTATTCTCCCCCCCCCCCTCCTTCTATGTATTTTTGCTCATTTCTGAGCTTTTTCTCAGCTTTTCCTCTGCAGATTCTTTTCGATTGTTGTTGTTGTTAAATCATATTTTTCACCAAACCGGAAAAGAACTGCTAGAGATGAAGGATGAAAATGTGTTTTTGTCTTTGCTTTCCTCGTTTCAAGATATGCTGAAAGATCATTTCTTTTCTCTGTCACTCTGTAACTGTTTGTACTTACTCACTGACCACCCATGATATCGTAATTTCATTTTCAAAGCTGTTATATAACTTTAATTTCTTCAACTTTATCCAATTAGCTTTAGAGCTCAAACAGCTCCAATTGCGAGAGTGAGAGATGAGATAGAGAAGAGAGAGATAGAGCGCATTAGAGAAACAGAGAGCAGTAGGTAGAGGGCTTGAGAGAAAGCTTTATTTGGCTCTTGCTCTGAGCTTCTGACCATTCAGCATGCTCCTCTGGTCACAACTGACGGCACGGTTAAAATCGATTGAGCAGACTGACCTAATCCGGCAATCTGCCAATACATTCAGCTTAATGACTAATCCATTTAGTATGTATTTCTTTGCAAAAATCAATATTTCACTTTATTTTTTTGTGACTTTCATTTAAAATCCCTCGTTACTCATTTTGCGAATCTTTTTTTTCTTATTCAACTTCTCATCTTTCTCAGTTTACGTTTTTCTCAAACATTTCCTTCCTTCATTCACCCCCCCCCCCTTTGCTCTCCCTCTAGAAAGATCATCTACTTGCATCTCTTTCTTTTTCTCTTCAATAACCCTTCTTGGCTTTTGTTTTTTCTGTCTCGTAACATACTCGCTTGCCTTACTACTACTTCATTTGTTTTTTCGTTGATAATTTCATTTTTCTTCACAAATGCCTTTCATTTCATTTGACTCTCACTTCACTTGCGTCTCAATTCCGTTAAAAATGACGCTTAAAAAATGAAATTTGAATACGCCACGCGCTCACGTGGGATTTCACATGACGGATTTTCATTTCTCATATTTGGAATGTTTGAACGGTTGTGACTAGTGAGTGATAAAGAGTGGAGTTCCATCCATCAAATTCTCCTTCCTTCTTTTATCCATTTGCTCCCCCCTGCTCATCTTTCTCCCTCTCTCTTTTTGTTCTTAGAAGATTTATTCAGTTAGCTTTTGATGGAAAGTAACACGTATGTTTTCATAAACTTTTTTTTTGTGTTATTTCAAAGGAAGCAGAAGAAGTTTGAACGTCCTCAAACAGAGAAATATAATTCCTTTTCTCTCTCTCTAACATTGAAATAACATGTTATGGTCAGTCTAGTATAATCAATGCGTTCTCGTTGATTTTGGTGGGAAGAATGAATGTGAAAAAGATGTTGAAAAAGTGAATAAAATTGTTGATTTGGAAGACCTCTTCAAGGAGACGTTTTTTTTCCTGAAATCGCTGGAAGATGTTGAGAAAGGCATTTACTGTCGTTTCAACAAAAATGTCCGACAATCTCATTTAGTGTGTTGTGTTTGAAGTGTCTGTGTTGATTAATACGTTTTGGCTCAAAGAAGGAGGATGAGATGGATGCATAGAAGATGCTGTGAAGTGTAGAAGTATGCTGAGATGATATTTAAGATTGTTGTAATCAAATACATATTCTCTGATAATGAGGTGTTGATGTTTTCATTATTACGTTAGTCATATCCTATACATGAGATGCCCTACGGGAGAATAGATATATGATGAAGAAGATAGCCTTATAGGAGACCATTTCATATATATTTTTCTCTTCTCTTTTTGCAAATTATTGGGGAGAAAGATGAAAAATATTTGATAATTACCGCAATCTGTACAGTTTGAAGATGGTAGAGATGATGCGATTGTATGAGAATCGTTTGTGAAATGTTGAAGAAGACGAATCTGACAGTCGTCATCTGAGAAATATGGACGAACGTCAAACGGCTGGTAGGATTGTCTTAGACTCTCAGAGACGTCCTTGTATGACCTGAAGGTACGTAAAATGTGAATCTTAGAGATATTCATTGTATATATATAAATGTGAGAGAATGAGAGATAACTACTCGTAATAGAGATATAAGTCGAGAGGAGGGGTGAAGGAATGAGGCAAAAGGATGGGTAAACGAATTGATATCCTTTGTTGTTATCAGTTGAATATCATGATAACATATTCGTATAATATCTGTTGGTCGCATCTGAGGATGATGACAGTCTCTCTCTCTGTGTTCGTTCAACTTGCTACTCTCTCATACCTTCTATCTCTTGTTTTACCTCTAATATCTTCTTGTGGCTACATGCAACTACACGCTGAAGATTCAGACAGTTAGAAAACATCACGGATCACATATTCTGAATAGCCAGCCCTCCTGAACTGTTTCTCTCCATATTGTGTTGATATTTTTCAATTTCTTCTAACTCTGCTACCTCTTGCTCTCTATTTTCATGTTCCTTGATTGTTGTTCGTATTTTGCAACATTTACTTCTTCGCCATCACTCCTTAAATCGTCTATTTTATCTTAATTTTGTCTTTTGATTGCCTTTCCACCCTTTAACTTTCAAATGACCAAATGACTTACCTTGTCTCTTCCTCTTTATGTGAACATTCAACAGCCACAAAAAGAGACGAGATAGAGAGAGAGAGAGAGAGAGAGAGAGTAGGATGAACGACTGTTTATAAGACGTCCTAGTAATGAACAAACACCTTTTCATCCTCATTTATTACAACATGGTAGAGAAAAGAGTAGCAATTGAATATGATGAAGATAACAGAGAGTCGCCTCATTATCTTCATCTAGTCAACTTCTCCAGCCATATCAGAATTTCACTCAATAAATTGTGAATACAATGAGGAGGGAGAAAGCAGATGATCATAGCAACAAGTTGTTGCCAGTTTTTCATTCTCTACATCTCTATCTATCTATCTATCTTTCTATCATTATGTCGTCTTTCTCTCTTTATCTTACTCATTTACCATTTGTAATTGCTTCTTCCTCGTGTTATACCACTCTTCTTCCGATCAAGAACACACGTTCAGAAATTAATTTTCTCTTCTTCTGGCGTCTACCTTCAGCTCTGAATGTCAACGGCGCAAACGAAGACGTAATAGGGCCACAACATACAAATCCCTTATCAGATAAGAATATTTCCCTCTACACTTCTCTCTCTTATTATGTTTATCTCTTATTATATTTTGCTGTCCATATATGACAATATGTGATGTTCCGAATATCCACTCACCTGTCTATCCACCTCTTTTATCTGTCTTCTGTCTCTCTATCCTCCATCTTCTTCTTCCTTCAATCATCATTGTCGTCGTCGTCGTTTCCCTTCTATCCAACTCATTCCTTTGTATCAAATCTTTACAGAAGGTGAGATTAATCCCGACCACTTATGTATACGATCTGACTTCTTTGTGTTCACTTCCTCGTTTTTTAATTCCTTATCAAAACTGTTCCAAGTCTTTGTTATTGAGCCTACAATAGCTTGTTCAACATCTTCATGCATCTCCATATTTGAACATTGCATGTCGTCTTCCAGCATCACAAACTGTTTACTGAACCGGTTGTTCAATTGCCAGACCATCAGAATACTCTCTCATATTTCTTCAATCTTTTCTCAGCTTCACTTCGTTCTTTTATTCATTTTTTCGTTTTTAGAAGAACATCGTTTAAGATTTATGAATTTCATATTGCCCTTCAAGCGTATGACGTTCAGCTTTGACGGTTTGCTGACGATACGAACTGTTTTCGTTTTTTTGCAATTCAAACAACTTCACCCACCCCTACCAATTAGACTTCTCCATTCAAATATTTCGGATCATTTATGATTTAATTGCTTTTCCATTGACTAACGGACGAACGTGGAATTAGACGAGTCTTCCTTCTCATTCTTCCTCATCGCCTCAGGCTCTTTGCACCTTCTTCATAAACCGGAACCTCATATGTGTGTGTGTGTGTGTGTGTTTACTTCAGATTTCTTCGATTTATTCCCTTTTAATTTTCTGCCCAATAATTCGTTCTTCAAACGTTTGCTCGTTTCTCAGAGCTTGTTTAGAAGTTTTCAATAAAAAATTAATTTTTTTTATTTCAGAAGAAGAAGAAGCTCAGCGGTGATTACTCCGAGCCCGAGATGGCGACTACTTCCGAATTGCTGACGGAAGACGCTCGGGCCCGTTTCAGTCATACGAAAGCCCTTTTCGAGCAACTCGAACGTCAAAATGAGGTTTGTGAACGCTTCTTATGATCCGATGCATAAACATTCCGATATATCCTTTTGATGTCGCAACTTGTTAGTTTTTTGTATGTTTTTGCAATTGATTGTGTGGGTGGGTGAATGAAAGATGAGGAGGAAGGGAGAGGGAGCCTGTCAATGATTGGAAAAGTACACTCCACTATATTTTGCGCAAAATGAACCAGAAAATTATCATAAATAGAGTGATGAATGACATGAAACCTCAGCCTATTCGCGAAATTTACAGTCAACCAATGTTCCTTCATTTTACTCTCCTCGACCCGTCCGTCAACCACCGCCGTTGCCACCGAAGCCAGCAGCTGGAGCATCAATGAGTAATAACGGCAATCCAATGAGTCATTCGCCTTGTCCAAGCAGCCCCACATCTCAGGTAAGTATTCGAATTGTAATTTTCCATCATTACTCTTCTCATAGGGTTTAAATATTAGCTTTTCGTTCATTATTACAGTCTTTTCATATCATTTTGTCGTCATAATTCCAGCCATATTTGTTTTTTGAGGTGGCAAACACCTCGAAAAGCTTTCCGATTTCTATTCATCCATTACAATCATGATATTTTGGCAACTAGCCAATCTTCACGTTGCTCACGTATTTTTCCACGCGTGTTCATGTTTCTATTTCTGTATTCGCCCTCTCAGTAGTGCGGTTAGCAGTCTTTGGGCTCTTAGAGCTCATCCAAAACGAATCAAGATACGAATTAGAAGATGAATGCCATCGAATTTTGAAGATTCCGAAGACTAGTGAGTGAATTGTATTGATGTAAATTTAGAAATCAGAAAAAACAGACTACTGCATATGTTTTGACAACCCTAAACTCTTTTCCGTTTCATTTCTTTTATGGAAATGCATCGAGTCAGATTGATATTCCATGCACGTAGTCAGTGTTCAGACTAATCCTTCTCGTTTACGTGCCGGGCCAGGCCGTTGGTTGATCGACGGTCATATCGTACTACTCCTGTCGATCTTTTCTTTTCTTTCTCTCTTCCCCTATCTCTCGCGCACAGTTCCCGAGAAGTTAAATGAGATTGTACGATTTTTTAAACAATAACAGTTTCCTCATTATTCTAATAGTGCTCTTCTTCTCTATCTGACTCTCACCATTCTTGTGTTATTTTTTAAAATCTTCTTTTCATGAATTAAAATAGATTTTCCAGGTCGCCCACACATTTTCTGAAATGGCAAGTGATTTGGCCAAAATATCTTCCGCTTCATGCCGATCATCCGCCAACTCAACGCCCTCGCTAGATCAGAAGCGGTTAGTTTTCTCTCTTTGACATTAAAATTTTTTTCGTCTCTGCCCTCTCACCTATTGGTCAGATTGCTCTTGACCAATCTGGGAAATGGCAGTTGTATCGAGAAGTTATTGTCTTCCTGTTTCTCTATTATCTTATTTTGTCTTTCGTGTTTACGCTTGTCCTGCAATTGCAAGAAGTCTTGAGTGGTCTCAGACAAGTTCCTCCCAGATGTGCCGCATGAAGTGGCCTCTGGCATTGAGAAGCTGATTATTTGACGCTTTGGAAAAGTCAAAAAATACGGAATAATAAGATGAGGGACTCACACAATTGAATCTCATAACATCCAATGAGCTGAAGATCAGCTGAGATTTGGAGCAAATGAACTGACACATCTCGAAAATTTTGTTCAAACTTGTAGCCAAAAAGCCAGTCATTTGGAATCGTTGTCGTTCAAGTTTGACGTAAGGCTGAAAACGAAATTGTTTGCTGATGTTTGATGGAAGAAAACATGGTTCTTCCATATAAGCCTACAATAGATGTGAACATACAAACGTACTTTTGCTTTCTAAACATTCAATTCAACCATTTTTTTTTGCAAAAATTGTTCTAAACATTTCACCTGCAACTCTCTTCTATGTATGGTTAATGGTGTTGGTATTTCTAGCATGAATGGACTGAACCATCATGTTGCGATTTCCTTGTTGCATTACATACTTTTTCCATAAAAGAGCAGCAACCAAAGCCATCACATCATTTGTTTGAAAAAAAACAGAAAATGAATCTGTTTTCGTCCGTTTTTCCTCTTACTATTGCTATAACACAAATACACACTATTCTCTGTGCGCAAATAGCAAACTTCCATTCTAGTTAAATTTGAGATTTCACATCTCTGATAATGGAGAGACATGTCTCTTTTCGACATGCGTTAGCTTGTCATGCTCATATAAGAACATATCTGGCACCTAACCGCCAGATGATTCGTTATGTTTCTCTCTTCGCTCATTGCCTCTCTCTTTTATTCTTCATATAGACCTTATTTCACTATTTCATGCTGCATTTCTTCCTGTGTCTTCTCATGTTCCTTTGGTTAGTATACTCTCCCACTTACCCACCCACATTCTAGTCTCCCTCTCTGGAGAATTCGATCCATGTATATATATAAGGAAAAGCTAAGCACCCAATGGTCTTCGAGACCCGCCTCAAGCCAGCTGCATCTCACTATTTCATTGAGCAAATTCTTGTGTATGGTGCATATTTTGTCTTCTTGTTATGTTCGTTATTCATTCTAGACATCATCATAATAATGTTGATGATCGTAATCGTTGTAGCTGTTCAAGTTTTGATGTGTAGTCAGCTTTCCTCTCAATCCCATTAGTTTCCACTGATACGGCTCTTGAGTCAGAAGTCTGTTGAATAGATGACTTAATATGTCTCAGAAGACGAATTCTTCCATCTTTTCTACAGTTGATCTTTTGCATAGTTGTCTTTACCCTCCTTGTTCTGCTCCATTCTGCTCAAGGCCATGTTGTGATATTGTAATGCGTAGTATGTTGCTTTTGGTTTCTTCTGGGGATCTAATCTCTGAACCAATACGAGAAACACTCCCCTAAACCATTTTTAACTTGTTCTATCTATAAACAAACTTAATTGAATGGTTTTCCTCACACTGCATGGCTTTTGTTCCTTTCCAGATTTATTCGTAATAGCTCGGATTCCATTCTGTCGGGAACACCTCGAGGCATATCACCATCAACATCTTCAATTTCCAATTACGGATCCTTATATTCCGGAAATCCATTGGCTCCACCGCCTCCTCCAACTTCTTTGCCAGCTGCAGCTAATAGTCACAACCAACAGCAGAGATATGAGCCCTACTGGAGAGATCCATCATTTTTTAAGAAAAGGTTAGTCGAATTTTCATTTGCAATAAGCGCCTGTCTGTGTCATCCCTCCGATTTCCCGTTTTTTCTTATCCCTGATTAAACGGATTATTCTAAGAATGGCATGAAGCTTTTGTATGCCTTAGAAGAAGAAGGAATGTGTTCTTCGTTGGCCAGCGGAACGGATCCTATATTCCTTGATTTTGTGTGAAGCTAATAGTAATTCTATATTGAGCATCATGCATATATAGCTCACGTTATGTATTTCTCAGATTTACCCATTTAATTACATTCTTCATTCTATGTTCTGCATGATTATTGTTTCTCCTAATTGGTATATTTTAGCCGTCATCTGGCTTAATATACCCGTTACATCTTCAAATTGTTCTATTTGAATGCAATCTGTATGAAAGTTGACCGTGTGTATGTCATGGATGTCAATAACACGAATCTCTTTTCTGAGTGAAGTTCTTATTGGCATATTCATTTCAGATTTGGAGACGATTCGGATCATATAGATGCTGAAAATGACACAATGAGACACACAACTTACGCATTGGTCAAGACTCGTCGTGAAGATGATGAATCTTATGCTTATTCGCCCGATCTTGGAGCACGCTTCCGGGAGTCGGAAGTTATGTCGGATAGTCCAAAGTACGTTTGCAAGTTTTATAACAAATTGATTCAAAGAATATCTATTATCTCGTAATGTTAAGAGGGCTTATGGAGACGAGACGTGGTTTGAGTCCGGAAAGGCGCGAATATGATGAAGATTCCCGGAAGGTCTCTTTCAGTACAGCTCCAATTCCAGTAAGACAATGAAAACAAACCTTTTCTATATTTTCATAAATCAGGTTTATTGTGCCCATTCGGTTGATGATTATGACCGAAAAAATGAGGAAATAGATCCTGTTGCCTCTTGTGCTGAATACGAATTAGAACGACGACTTGAAAGAATGCAGTTGTTCGACGTTGAATTGGAAAAAGGCCCTGAAGGACTTGGAGTTTCCATCATTGGTATGGGAGTAGGTGCTGATTCCGGTTTGGAGAAACTTGGAATTTTCGTCAAAAGCATAACACCTGGGGGAGCTGTTTATCAGTAAGTTTCCTTACTTCTAAAAACGGAATGAAAATATCCGAGTGAAAATGATAGTACGGGAGGCTAAAAACAAAACAACCGTTCATGCGCCCACTCTTAGTGGAAATGCACTTCCTCACTAAGCGCGCGAAGTTCAAATTTTCAATTGTCAATTCTATAAACTGTTTAGGCTTGACACTTTTGAATCTGTTGAAGTATTTCATTATTTTCAGAGATGGACGTATACGCGTTTGCGATCAAATTGTATCTGTCGATGGAAAAAGCTTAGTGGGAGTATCACAGCTATATGCTGCTGAAACTCTTAGAGCAACAACGAATCGAGTTCTTTTCACTATCGGTCCGATGATAATTTTTTTCTATCTCCTGGAACTATCAGTTTGCAGGTCGAGAACCTAATTTGGATGAATCTGAAGTTGCTCAACTTATCCGTCAATCATTAGAACAAGATCGGCTTCGAGTTACCGAGGAAGATAACGAAGCTGGGGAAGATGATCATCCAATTCACTCGAGCGCAGGAATTGATGAGCATGAGATTCGAGTAGGATGCACAATAAATTATTCTCAAACTTTGATTCTTGCTTCCAGACTCGTATCTCAGCCTTAGAGTTAGAGCTTGAAGAATCACAGAAAAAAGCTGATGAGATGCACAACGTTCTAGACGACACTAAAGCTCACTATGAACAGCTGGAGCGCAAGTATGATCAAGCAAACCAACTCTTGAGAAATTATCAAGAAAGGTTGATATTGATTGTGGAATAGATATTGTAACATCCGTACTTCAGAGAAAAGGAACTCTTAACCCGGGAAGAGAATCATGTTGAACAGCTTCGTGATAAAGACTCCCACTATGCTATGCTTGTCACGCAACTTAGAGTAAAGCAAGAACACTTGAAAGATTACATGAAATCGTTTCAGGAGCGCATAGAAGAGCTCGAATCTAAATTAGAAGAAATGGACCAAAGAAGGCAATCAATTACCCAAATGGAACTTAATCATCTTCGTGACAAGCTAAAGGTAAATTTGCATGGCTCTGGTGCTGCTTAGCTTGTTCGGCTGCCTATTTGACAGATTGTCGGAATTTCGCTTGCTAATTTTTGCTTTTAGTCGTCAATCAGCTCTGCAAACTCAACTGCTCCGGTTCAGGTTGATAAACGAGAAGAACTATTGGCTTATAAACCATCTGCGAACGAGCTGCCTCAAGAGGACAAGGCTGTAATGGCTGACTTACCATTCAACCCGGTTTGACATATATACGGTCAACAGAATAATTATGAAATGTTTAGTGTCGGAAAGATGCAGAAGTTTCTGTGGGAAGTAGTTGTGACGAGGATAAGTTCAGTAGCTCATGTGACAGTCCTGTTCCCCGCATATCTGAACCAGCTTCACCTGCTCTTCCACACAAGTTTGTTCATCGCAAACTTCTGTTCCCACTCCGTAAACGTTACTTGACAAGTAGGACTAAACTGAAGACTTAGACAAACTTGCCACATGTTTAGATGAGAACGAGTTTTGGAGGGCTTCAGTTGAAGTTCAAGGATTACAAGTTCTTCATTGGTCAGTGGATGATGTGTGCCAACTTTTGGTTTCCATGGGGTTGGATAAATATGTTCCTGAATTCACGATAAACAAAATCAATGGTGCCAAGTTCCTCGATTTGGATGGAAGCAAGCTTAAGGTGAGATTACGCCAAGTTTTCGTGGAAATATATTTTGTTCTCAGGGCATGGGCATTCAAAACCATTCCGATCGCTCGTTAATAAAAAAGAAAGTGAAAATGATCAAGAGCCGAATAGAAAGAGAACGAAAGCTTCTGGAAAAAGAGAGCAGAGCCAGGGTTTTAAACCAGATTATGCCCATCCAAATGTAAGAATCGCTTAATCTAACAGAAGTTTAGCGAGTATCTCTTTAGGTAAATTAAATCTTCATCAGAAGAGTCATTTATCAAGATGTTTCGAAGCATTTCATTTGGCTCGGCTCGACTCTTTCCTACTTATGCATGATTCTACGAGACCAAACAAACATGAGTTCATAGCTTGCCTTCTTATTCCATATAATCATATCACTTCATAGATTTTACAGATGTGATTGCTAATAGTTGTTTTGAATATTTATATTTCACTTATTTATCCATATTTGACCCTAAATCATCGATTTCCAATCATATTCAAGCTAATAAGGCCAGTTGCCTACACAGCATCCCACGCCATTCTATTCCTCCGCAGTGCGCGCACCTCGCGACAAGCACCAAGTGATTTGACATTGTGATCATTATGTACATTGAATTGATAATAATTAATAACGTTCTATGAATAAAAGTACTTGAGAAAAACAAACAATTAATTGTGGGTTTATTCAATTTTAGTTCAATGCTTTATCATTGCAATATGAAGCCTGAAATAACTTAAAAAGGTATAAACATGTAAATCACTGAGGATTCCCACAATATTTACAAAACTACAGAGATCGCAAAGATCCTCCACATGAGAACGACGTATATTAATAAGCAACAATAAGCAAAGTAAAAACGTTCCAGCATATTTAATAACTTAACGTGACCCTTCGTAGTACTTTCGTCCTTGGGCTGAAGAACGAACGCTGAAATAATCAATTACAAATTAAACGCTTTGTTCGTCTAATCTTACCATTGTTGTAACAAATATTGCGCGGTATGGATCTGTTCTCCTGTCCCAGATATTGTGATTATACGTTCAGCAGCACCAGTGGATTTTTCTAGAGTAATGTTAGCACCAGATTCGTCCCGTATTTTGTTTATTCTCTCTCCGTTGCGGCCGATAATAGTTCCACCGAGGTCTGAGGGAATAGTGACCTGTAATTAGTGTAATGAGATTCTACGACAAAAAACAAACAAAGCACAAACCTGTGTTGTTTGGATGCCTTGAGGAGCTGGTGGTCCACCGTAACCATTCATCTGTGGAGGACCTCCATAGCCACCCATTGGTGGTCCTTGTCTCTGTCCACCATACATTGATGGAGGACCCTTAAATAGCAGATGATAAAATATTTAAAACACTACACAGACGTTTAATTTTACCTGCATGAGGTTCATGTAGGATGATTGTTGTGGTGGTGGTACAGGCATTGGTGGGGGTCCTCCCATTCCCATCATACCTCCCATGTTGCCCATATTACCCATTCCAGGACCTGGGCCATATCCGCGATTACCTCTGGACAAATAAGGTGTGGTCAGAGTACTGATTGATAACTAGATTACCCCATCTGAGGTGGAGGGCCATTGTTATAACCTCCACGATTCATTCCCGATGGTCCACGACCTGGGCCTCTACCAGGAGGAGCAGGTGTGAAACCAATAGGAGCATATCCACCGTACTTGCTAAAATTAATGGGATCGTAGTTGAAAGACGAGTATGGATTAGCAGGACCCTGAAATCAATAAATTTTACTGCGGTTTCTTAAACTTTATAAAACCTTAATGGGTATGTTGCGGAGATCCTCAATAATTCTACGAACAGCATCTAAAATGGCAGATTCGTCGCCACCAATAACTACAATTCGATCGCTTGATTGTGGTGCTGTATCTTGGAACACCTGAGAATAAGCAGAATATGCCGATAAGGAGAGATTATTTAATAACCTTTATACGAGTGTTTGTCTTTTCTCGGAGTTCCTTGATGCGGGCTCCTTGTCTACCAATGAGAGCTCCCGCATGAGATTGATGAACAAGGACACGGATTTCGGCCTTGTCTCTTTCGTTGGAACCCTGTATAAATCGATATAAAAATAAAATTATTATGAATCTATACGTCATCCAGTCTTGGCAAAACATCCTCCACCATTTTCAGTACGTTTTCAATACTGCTAGTCATCGTTATAACTCTAAATAGAAAACATCAGTTCTTCAAGCGATAGGTTTAATATAGCCATTGGTTAAGGATCGGCTCGTTTTAGAAATGAAGGTGAATGATTATTCGAAATTCGACAACTCAGAAAACTTTAACCAAAGCAACTCGGTAAGGACTGGGTCATTAGGGTCTTGCGCCAGGCCAAACGAGAAGAAAGTACATCATTTGAATGGGAAACTTGGGAATTACCGTTCAGGTGTATTCGAATCGGGGACAGAGATGTGGCCATCGAACTGAAATCTTGAGGGTATAGATTAGTTCTATTTAGTTTATCATGATTTATCAGTGTTCAGCATTTCGGAAATCTAGTTGGACACGAATGACTCAAAAATTATTGTCATAGTACAGATTATTACTAGAGATTACGTGAGGATACATAGAAAACTGTGCTGTGTGTATACCAAACATGGATGCTAACCATTCGTTACGCGTGGATAAAAGTTATGATTGTGACCTACCTGACTGCGAATTCTTTTAATGTTTTCGCCACCCTTGCCAATCACAGCTCCTGCAGCTTTACTGCTAACTAATAAACGAAGTTCGAATTTGCCTTGTGCCAAAGCCTCGGAGAATCTGAAGAGAATACATATACAAAAGCTGTGTAAACCAATAATACCCATCACCACGCTGCCTCTTATGGCGACCTCCATAACGATCATCATCTCCTCCACCATGCTCTCTCTTCATAATTCCTGAAAACATAACTGAATCGAAACCATTGCGAAATAATAAAAGCAGGCAAAAAAATCAACAAATCGTTGCTCATGTCAGATAAGCCGTAAAATTTCGCAAAGAACGCGGCTTTGCATTATCGACCGGCCGCCCATGTCACATTGTACGCAATGCGACCGAGGTCACCTACCGTAATATATATATATATTTCATTGTGCCATGAAAGCCGTAAAAACGAAAATCGAACACTCTTTCCTCTTCGGCTGAGACTAACATTCAGAGATGAGAATCCAATTGTTCAACTTGGAGAATATATCTTCATCTTGTTATAAATGCATAGAAAGTCAAATGCTTTTGATAAGCTCGAACAAATTGCTTTTATTCGAAAGTTCAGTGAGTGAACAGGATCAACATCAGACCATTTTCATTTGCGATAACTCCCGTTTTGGATCAGGTAAACTTATCAGTTAGTGAGGTTTGATAGTTGTTCACGATGCTTGTCAACTTGTTTGGCTACTATTCATGTCTCCAATGACGGAGAGGTAACTGCCGTTCTCCTAGGATAAGGTCGAGAGTTCGATCCCAGACGGATATAGCATTCAAGTGTACTTGGTCAGTCGATCAATGATTGGGCAAGAAGGGTTTAAAATGCGATATGAAAATCCGTACTACGATTCCTTAAGGATAATATGTCCTGTGGACTACATGGATGGATACAATTCTTTTTAAAAATAAAAATATTATATCAGCTGTGGTATTAATAAAGTCAATATCAAGAGATAAACGTTTTATAAAACTTTAATCACGAAGTAGAGTCATGTTGTGTTACAAAGAAAATATAGGTTTAATTCTAACTGAAAGCACCAAAGAGTTATAGATGCATCCAGGATGACGGTCTGACATGAGGAGGGAAAGAAAGGATGCGTGGTCGAGGAACTTAAAGTGAGTGCGCAAATCCTACAAGAGCTAAATGTCCTAGGGACACAAATTACAAATATAGCTTTTATTTTGAAGAAAGCAATAAAACAACTATGGAAATAAAAGTTGACAAAGATTTTAAAATTCGATTTTAATTATGATAACGATCGGAAGAACTCAACGCAGTATACAAATTATGAACGTATGGTTTAGAAAGGCAAATAGTTGCGGAATTCATGTATTAGATTTATGAAATAATATGGAAAGTAAGACACCCTCACGGCAATAAATGTGAACAATTAAGAGGATACAAATGGATACCCATAGTCTATGGACTGATACGCTGATATAGTCCAAGGGAATATATATATATAAAGCAGCGTACATTATAACGAGCAAGGAATAAGCTCAGCTCAGCTCAGTTAGGTTCACTTTTTTTTAGAAAAAAATATAGTATTCCTCATGATTGAGGTTGAGTTTGTGTTTGACCACCTTCACCGCATCCGGTTTGGGATTTTTCAAAATTATTAACAATGTCAGTCACAAGAGCAGGACGAGATTTGAGAATTTCTTCCCATCCTTGGGTATTAGTTACAGTCTTTGGGCGGGCCAAGATCATCTGTAGAGAGAACAGCACGTAATGCTATATGAAAGAGGAAGCTTTACCTGTACAGCACGACTTCTTAGTCGAGGAGCTCCATACATATCACCTAGCACTAATAAATGGCAAACAGTTTCAGTAGATAAATTTTCAATTAAATATTTTTCACAATGGCTCTGGAAGTGTTGAAACACTATGATTGGCAGAGACAGAAGGGCTTTGCTTACCTTCAACTCTTCGAGACGATATTTATCAGCAGCTACTAAGAGATCACCAGCAATTTCAGAAATTTCCCGCTGGCAACGTCCAGTATAAATATAGTACACCATTTCATATACTACGTCATAATCCAAATCGCTAATTTCCAAAATTCCCTAAATGAGGAACACGCTGAAGAAAGCAGAAAGGACAGTAAACTTACAGTTTTTGTTTCATTTGTATCTTCGTGCATGAGCATAGCACCAAAAACTGGAGACCTAAAACAGAATTGTACAAAAAAAGAATAATGAAAAGGTTGTTACCTGGCAGCCAAAATAGCTCGGTGAGTGCGGATATCACGAGCTCCAACTCTGATGGTAAAGTCAGTTAAAAGGTCTTCCCGGAACAATCGTTGGTAATCTTCCACTAGTTGCTGTTCACAGTTCGAGTTGGGCTGAAGTGGCAGAGTTAAGAACTCAACAAGAATGAAATACTCACCAAGATGGGTTCATGTGTTGTAGTTATGGTCTCTACGGCGACATCTATTTCCACATTAACAATAATCATATCTCGAGGTAAAATTTGAGGGAATAGTACATCACGTTTAATATAGGATACATAGTCCGAATGAGAAGGGTTGGGATGTATTCTCATCTAAAACAACTGACATAGAAACATATTTGATGAAGAGCAGCCTACCTCGATCTCTTTCAACTCGGCAGTTCGGAGCATAAAACGTGATTTGAAACCGATTTTAGTTGACTTGCCACTATTGTTATTGTTCACCTAGAAGGGTATAATTTTATATGAGCATGTCAACATACGAACGTACCACGCGATTTAAACATAAGAAAACAAAATCTTTATTGTTTTCGCCATTTCCTTTGGGATAAATCTTTATAGACCATGTGAGTTGCTCCTCTCCTCGAGTTAGATAAACAAAATTCTTAAAGACATTCTTGGAAACAACCAAATGAACAAGCCATACCTCTAGATATTCTTGGTAGCAGTGAGAAAAGTTCTTCACAGTCCAACTGTGGTTTACCTTCTACACGAAAGCAGTATATAGAATGCGGAAATTGAAATATACAGCTCACCTCTACTTTGATTTCCGTTTGGGAAGAATTTCCCGTATTTGGGTTACACTGTTCGGCTCCAATGCTAACATCTGCACTATTTGGCTCCATTTCCCTAAACGATCATATAGCACAGTAAAATTATATTCCAAAAGATGGACGTGGCAAAATAAAAACGGGTTGCAAACCGACAAATCAATGAGAAAACCGTTGTGAAATAATCTTTAACCCTGATAAACAAATATTACATAATAGAAATATATAGAATATATATATGTTCGATAATACTTTAAACCCATCAGACATAGCCATGATAGTGATAAATACAAACCCTATTTTTACTCTAATAGTAAAACTGAAGATCACCGTAAACTGAAACCAGTAATGAAGAAGAAAACATCGAAAAGCACCGAGCCTCAAAGGAACTCACACTCACGCGCGCATTCGTACTCTCACACTCTCTTGTTTTGGCATACTCTCTATAAAAGTCTTTCCATCCTACTCTTTCTCACTTATTCCTTCAAAAATGGCAAATTAAAAATAACAAATAAAAATCTCAGATACACACATATACATAAACTTATGTCAGGCATCAACAGAATGTGTTTGGCTATTGAGCAGAGCAGAATCACGATGGTTGGGCGCATGCGCAGTGTAACTGCGGACCGCTTCGGAATAAACGCAAAATTACGAACAAAATGAGAAAATAAATAAGCAACAGAATAAAGCAATGGAATAGGCGTTAGATTGAAATTAACAAGTAAATAATAAGATGTTGGGACGTTCAGGCTTAGCCTCACAGCCTATCGTCGAACTTTTTAAGTATTGTTTTGGCTAGCAGAAGTATATAGGTGTTTTAACATACATGCGCAAAATTAAGCGCCTCGAAAAAGAGGCTGGTGTTGATGACGTCGATTTAAATTTTTAAAGTAGATGGTAAGAACCAAGAAAACTATATACAAACGCTCTTAACTGAACCCTGTTCGCTATTTTCGCCATCGTCAGATGAGCGCATACACTCGGTTAGTGTGACTGCAGCGGCTGCACAGTTTGCTGCTGCAAAAGGCGTTGACTCAGCCATCACTTGATGATTCTCTACTCTGCCCTGAAAGAATCAAACTATACTCAATTATAGATAAACGATTAAACCTCAGAGTTCTTCCCGCGTCGATCCATGCCTTTCTTAACTTTCTTATACTTTTGGTTTTGATCATTTCGGGGTCTGTTATAGTAGCCGTTATTTCTATTATTCATATAAATTCTGAAAGAGAAAGATGATGAATAACCAATAACGAATACGACTAACGGCTTCTGAGATTGAGATTTCTGTTCATAGTTGTCGTTTTGAGGGTATAGATGGGCTTCATGAGAAATTCGATCATTAGGCTGTTGGTCATCAACCTTCATATAGTTCATTGAGTTTCTGACATTATTGAGATCATTGTAGAATTCATTCGGCTTTTTTCGCTGTAAATTATCCATTTAAACATCTATAATATCAAAGATCACAAACATACGTTGTTATTCTCATTCGGGCTATGGGAATCTGATTGAGAATCACTCTGTGGATACCACTTGTTCCTGTTCTTATCTGTCCGGTCATGTGCCTCTTCATCCGATTTAGCTAAAAAGGCAATCACATTGTTGATGATTCACAAAAACTAAACAACCAGCATTCTTTTCTTCAGGAGGTGAAATGGTTAAGCGTTTAGAATGTTTTGGAGCAGCGAAAGCAATCGTATGCCAGTCTAAGGTATCCAGATTGACAACCTGAAGGTTTAATAGCTATTAGGAGGAGAGGGAATTATATGTATAAGTTACCGGAGCTAAAAAGGTGTTGGTGATTAGTTGGCTAGCTCGAACTGGCTCTCCAGGATAAGTCATTGAAAAACTCTGCAAAGTCAAATTGTACTTAGAAAGATAGCAAAAGTTTGCATGGCATTCAACCTCAACACTTAAGGACAAAAAGCAGTTAAAAATCGACGGCAGACGTAAGGCTATGTCAACTTAAGCGCACACACGAGGATAAAAAAGGAAGTAAACTAATCAAGATGCAGCGAAGTATCGTAGAGCATCAAAAACCAGTTGTCTTTATTAGGGAATTTTGATTTTTGTTTTAGCGCAAGCTTCAAGCCAATGCATACCTCAGCGCTCACCTTGAGCCAGTTTCGATACTGAATCTGTTGTGGAGTAAGAGGCATTATCAAAGATAGCATACTTCCTCCATAAAGCTTAGAATTGAACAAGCGATTTTTTCGTCGATCATGAACAAAAACTCCTTTCAGCACCTATAAATAAACGGATGAAAAAGCAATGTATCAACCATAGATCAAACCTGGAGAGCCTGGGCGAAAGCTGTTTGAATTCCTACAAAATTAAAAGTGGACCGTCCAACCTCATTAGCTAAAACGAGTATTTCTGTTCAAGTATCAAACAGTAAACTCAGTACTTGGCAACAAAGGATCCTCGAGAGAAAGGACAGCATCCATATCTCCTGGCTTATTGCACTTCTTCTTATAACAACATTTATGAACAGAAATTCCTACTTCTAGATAATTAAACTCCTTAAAGTTTAATATTCGATCACAAATCTCTTTTTAAAATCTCACTTGAGCATAGACTTCGAAAAATCTCATAAGTAATTCGCCTAAATTAACACCCTGACTATACATTGATTTGCTTCGCACGGGCATGCCGTAAATCTTAAAAACAACTTCTTCGTCAAAACAAAATGTCCTTGACTCGTACTTGTAAGAAGCTAATAAGCATAAGAATGAGGCCATAAGAAGACAATCCTCCTGTGTACGTTTGATTTAGATTTCGTTGAATAAGAAATTGTTTAAGTATTAACACAAGAGGCTCTACAACAGGGAACTCTTGCTTTACCTAAACCAAGAGGATCTTTGTTCAATTGGCAATGTTTTCACGAACCCTTTCGATATAATCGGCAGCTTTGACACCTTGAACAGTATTGAAAGAAATGTCTATGGATAATCTGGTATCCTTGTCAACCATTTTAACGATAGGCACAAAGGCTTCTCCATACACACTGATGGTTTCAGCCATACCCGAAGCAGTCAAAGCTTCAGCTGTAGCCTTCACAAGAATAAAGGGTAAAGAGAAAACAATGATAGAAAAAAGAACCTGCAGAACGCCAGCTAGATCATTACCCCATTCATTACACTCGACTAAAACGTCGATATCCGATGTGGGAAGGAAAAGTTGCGTACGTAAACTTCCAAAGACGGACACATTGACTTCATTATCTTTCCATTTTTCTTTGATTGTTTCTTGAACCTAACATGAATTCAAAGTAAAAATGCAAGAAACAAGTCAACATACTCTCTCAAAAACTTTATATCTAATAGCTTTCTCTAATGTTGAAGGTTTGAGCCAATTATAAACGTCCAAAATTTCCTCGTGGAGACTGAAACAACAATAATTCGGAGGAAGCAAAACAATCAAACGATACCCTTCAATGCATAAACTATAACGTTTTTTTGACCATGGAGGAGGAATGACTATATTTTTCTCATAACCAAATAAGCCATCTTTTCTATCTGCGGCTACATAAGGCATATAATTGCGGGAAGTGGAAGGTTCATCCTCTTCTCCGAGTCTCATCTTCAATATCTTGCATTAAAGAACGAAGCAAAAAATCGAAAAGCTATAGTATTAGTCTCAACAAAAAGTAAACTATATAATTGGAGAATAAACTTAATATAACTATTAGTGGACGTACGGGTTGAAATTAAAAGAAGAGCGGGAATAAGTTGCCACGAGAAAACGCAAAGAACGGCCGTAATTTGTAAAAACAATACATATCTCCGCAGACTTTTGGAGCGCACATTCGTGCTTTTGAATGCTTTTCTCTAATATTTTAATTAATTTCTCTAGCAACTGAACACAACCGATCGCTCCAGCATACAGTTACAAAAATGAAATTCATTTCGATTCTGAAACAACCCAAGTAATCAACTACCAAAGACCGCCTCTTCTATTGAAATGACTGCGCCCGCTTTGCAAAAACTTTTGTATAGTTTTTTCTTTAAAAAATTTAACTTTTGAAATACCCGAAGCTGTTCAACAAAATATGAAAATTTTTTAATTATACGCGTACGTCTTACTTATTACACGTCTTTTCTATACGCATTATGCTCGCGTTACAAATCCTAAATGTATCTGCTAAATTATGCTTTTCTAAAATGTAATGAGTACTTGCTCATGATTATCGCTCGTGTACTTGTATCACTCTCCTACAAATTGAAACTCTAGGAATGTAGATTATTTTCAGAGATGTTGTCAGCGCTTCGTCGCGCTGTTCTCGTTTCTCCTACTCGTGGGTTGGCCTCCGCGGCTACTCCAGCTCTCCCAAGCACGAGCGAGGCTCCTAAAGGAATTGGAAAAACCGGTAATCGCAAATTGGTGGTCAGAATTTTTTTTTATTTTTCTAGGTACTCCATTCTTGGAGACTTCATCAGCAGGAGAATATGCTTTGGCTCGTCTCGACGATGTAATGAATCTTGCTCAGAGAGGTTCCATTTGGCCTTTAACTTTCGGTTAGGACATTTAAGCTTTTTCTTCTTATTCATTTACGACACTACTAGGTCTGGCTTGTTGTGCCGTAGAAATGATGCATTTCGCTGCTCCAAGATACGATATGGATCGTTACGGAGTTGTTTTCCGTGCTTCCCCAAGACAGGTATGTCGTCACTGTAGAGTCGTCACAGTAATACATGTGAATTAGGCTGATCTGATTTTCGTCGCTGGGACCGTAACAAACAAAATGGCGCCTGCTCTTCGTAGAATTTATGATCAGATGCCAGAAGCAAAGTAAGTAATTTCTCGAAACTCGACACCTAGTTTACCGTGTATAACTCATACCTCCGGGGTCAGTTAATCTCATTATGGCAAGACCTCGCTTAGGCGCGTAAGAGCGATTTGAATCACTAGAAAGTGAACAACGAAAAGCACATTCTATTGTCAACTAAACCAGGAGCGAGCGTATGTCTTCAAGCTTGAACTCAGTCGACAGCTACAGTATCCCCTTGTCAGTACAAGACGTAACGCTGGAGCTACATCTCACATTATTTCATGAGCCCATACTGATTCACACTTTTGACTTTCACGTTTTTTCGTATTTGGGTGCTGCAGCTCTGACGTCACTGCGGCCAATCGATATTATCGATTACCGACCAAATGCTTTGAGTGCTGAACCTAATTGATGTCGCAAACATATTATAACAAAATGTTACGAGAATCCTTTCATTCCATATATTCCGTTCCTTTGTTTTTGTTTTAAAATCATAAATTGTTATTCAGATGGGTAATTTCCATGGGATCCTGTGCTAATGGAGGTGGATATTATCATTATGCTTATTCTGTCCTGAGAGGATGTGATCGTGTTATCCCAGTGGATATATATGTTCCAGGATGTCCACCAACTGCTGAGGTATCCATCTGAAAGATCTTCTGATAATTAACATCAAATTTTAAGGCTCTGTTGTACGGAGTTCTTCAACTGCAGAAGAAGATCAAGCGAAAGAGAGAAGCTCAATTGTGGTACAGAAGATAGATAAATTAAGAATTTTTGCTGTTTTATAGTTTGTTAGACTATTAGTAATACGTAAAAGATAAACATTTTTACGATGACCACTGATTTTCCTCCCACATGGCCTATGTGACCACGTTGAGTTCTCCACATGGAGGAATTAACAACGTTTCTAATTTTGGTTATATGTGTTTAATATTAATTTTGTGATTATGTGCTATGCGCTTGCTTACCTTTGTGCTTTGAAAGATTCTAACCTTGTTTGCAGGATATTGGAGGTAGTTGTCAAAATTTTAAGGTCGGCGGAGCTTTAAAACTCCGCTTAATTTTTTTCGATGTCACTGTCAAGAGCGGATGTCCAGAGATATGAAGTTCGACCACTCGCCTCACCTTTTTCGTCCACTACTTACCTTCTCCGTTATAGGGATTAATAGCCGGTTTACGTGTAAACGAGCTGCAGAGCTTACTAGTAGCATTCAATTTACCGAAGTTGGGCAAAAAACAAGAGCTAATTCAAAGGGCGTTCAGTTTGTTGCATTCCCCGACGTCACAAGCACGGTTGATAACTACGGTATAGTTTGACTGAGAAGAGATACTTATGGAGTTCTTTCAATAGCTCGAAGATGTAACAAGGCGTTCGGCTCCGTCTAGATCAGCACCTTATCCACAACAGCTTGTTCAGTTAGTTTTTCCCCCAAATTTCTATGATGCTCATCGTGACGATTGTGATTATAATACTTTCATGTCAAGGAGAAACGGTTACCCAGCGCAAAACATAAACGTACCCCTTTCACAAGTCAGATTACCGCCCATGCCATCTGCAAGTTCTTATGATACTTTAAATCCTAATGAATATGTTTAGAATCGCACTGTCAAAGGTCTTAGAGCTATGGTCTTACCATTTTACGATTTAATATCAACTCTAGTTGAGCCTATAGAATTACCGGCTCTAGTAGGAACTGTTAAAACTGTAATTGTTAACTATTCATGAAAAAGCTTTATGGTATCATTCATAGTCGAAACAAATTATCACATTTGGACTAAGTCCTGCTGACATGATTGAGTTTAAAGATAAACCCTTGGAAAGAGAACTGCCTCGCTACGAACTGCAGATGAGGTAGTTATTCCTTTCTGATTCGTTATCATCGATACGTTCCAGGTTTTTCAATATAACCGGTGAATATGCTGCTGTTGAACAGCCCGACGATTTTCCTTTGAATTGTTTTGTCCGATTAGACGATCAAATTGTTGTACTACCTGTAAGGTTAACATTAACTTAATCCTATTCGTTTGTCTATTCTAGAATGTTATCCCTACAAATAAGCCAAATGCTGAAGCGAAAAGGCCTTCGAGGCCAGTGAATATTACTCCTTATTGTTGCCCTCCGAGGCCTGTTCATATGCCACATTCGTAAGCATATCATCCTTGTTGCTTTGTGTTAGTTGTTTTTGTAGATTATCTGTCGAATGGAGTGCAGATAAAAGAGCATGGGCATGTGGCCTTTATAAGGTAAGCTACTCTGCCCTTCAGTTGTAACTCTGTTGTTCAAGGTTCGACGTGTTACTTCCAAAATATTATATGATCGTGCAAATTCTAATCATTCTGTACGCCTCGTGAGTTATTTTCTAGAACTTATAAATCGAACGACCAACCGTATCGATAATTTGCAAAAAAAAAAAATTTATAATTGTGCCCTACTCACGTGGTACGCCTACGCCCCTTTCACTTCACAATGTTCCAAAATTTCATATTGTTTGTGTCTCATCAATCTGATGTGAAATGCATCTTGCCAACCTAATTAATGAGATTCCATGACGTCGGAGTTGTTGAACCCTGTTATCTTTTTCAAAAAGAATTTTTTTTACAAGTCTCATCAAGACATTACGTTCAGACAAGCGATATTACAAGGCAGACTATCATTCGCCGGCTATCCGGAGACGATGACGGTATCTGTTTGTCTCAGATTAAAGTTAGCTTATTGTGCCCGGTAACTTACTATTGAATCCAAGATTTATGCAAACTCCGTATTCAGCTGGGTAAGATAAGAATGGCTTTACCTGCTCGTGGAAGAGAATGTACTCACTTACAATGTTTTGATCTGAAACTGTTTTTGGAAATGAATGAGAAAAGGCCAACCTGGAAGTGTGCTGTATGTTCGGGACCCTGCCATTACAATAATTTGATTATTGACGGGTTGACATATTCAATATTGCCATAACTGATTTAGTTCTTGTAGGTATTTTGAAGATATTCTGAATTCAGTGGCGCACAATGTTACTGAAGTTGAACTTCTTCGAGATGGCGGATACCAAACTATTCACGAGGAGGTAAAACACCGTATTTGAACCAATATATAGAGCTTATTTGTTCAGGATACCTCTAGCAGTGATGATAATGCTGATGAGATTGTATCTGTAGATCGACCAACAACATCTAGCATAACTAACACAAAACCTCTTTTAACTAACCAAACAGTAGCTCCTCCCAAAGCTAAACCGGAAGACGATATAATTAGTAAGTTGCAAATGTGATTAATCTGATTCATATAATTATTGTCGCTTTAGCTTTGAGTGATTCGGATGATGATGATGACTTAGCAGTTCAGAGAGCTGTGGAGAATTCAGTAGCTACCAGTAGAGGAATAAACATAGAACAATCACATCACCAGCCTACATGTCCTAGTAGTCCATGCAGTTCTGATAATTCTGTTATCATTCTGGATGATACTCCTCCTCGACCGACTCCTGTATCTAGGATTCCTCAGCCATTAGCCCCACCAGCTCTTCCAATGAAGAATTCTGGTCCCGGTCCAAGTACACCTAATAGTGTTAGTAAAATTCCTTTGCCTCCTCCCGTAAGCATTTTTTCGAATCCGTGTCCTAAAAATTCTGAACAGATTAAAATGTCTGTGGGTAGACAGAATATGCCTCCTGCTAATATTCCACCTCCTCCCCTTATTCCACAAGTCAGTTCTCAGTTACCTCAGGGAACACAACCTAGTCGATTGAATATGTCATATGAAGGCAGCGGGTATAGATTACCTCCTGTGAGCAATGCGAACTATTTCGGAATCACAGTTGCAGCTAATCAGGTTTCGTTCTACGCTTTAGCAACTCGTCAACGTCTATCTTTTCAGATGAGGTTAGGCAACACCTGGCCAAACGCTCCATTGCAACCAGGATTGGGTTATCAAAACACACTTATTGGAAGACAACAACAGTTTAATACACAACCTTACGGCTATCGGCCGCAGGCTAACTCGATCTCGTCGGTGACTAACTTACAGGATGGGTTCGATAATGGACACATGAACTTGAACATTGCTCAGGTACGTGAATAGACAGAGCTGTTCTGATGATGAAAACACTAACCATCTTAGGCTTTGCAAAATTTGCAAAGTGATGCCGGATACACTGCTGACTACAGAAAATGATGGCAAAGCATCCAAACTTTTTTTTTTGTTAGACGGTTTGCATAGTCATATCTTGTCTTTGACTCAGCTGGGTTTCCATTATGCTATGTTCTTTATGATCGGATAAAGCGGGATATGATACTTATATGAATAGAGCCCGTTGTTTTCTTTTGGCTACCTATTGAAGATAGTTGTACATCATTTTTTTTTCAACATTTGACCATGCATCTCATTCTTAAAATACCCTGTTGGGGCTATTACTGTCTTGTAACGAATACCTCATTCAGCATGATAAACAATAAATTTTTTATTGTTATACATCTGATATCTTCTCACACATTGCATATCATATATATCGGAAAATATAATTGTACTAAGCGTTCAGTTAACATTGGACTACTGATGAGGTCACCTATGGAGGAAGGAAGAAGAGCGAACACAGTAGATTTGTAAGGAAGAAGAGTGGGACAATGAAAAGACCAACATGAAATAAATGACAAACGAGGTTAACACATGATTACTCTGTGATAATTATTTATTTATATTATATAATTTTTATATATATTTGCATTTATATTTATATAATAAGTTTGTTTACAGACTTTGAACAGAATCGGGATCGCCAAAAAACCGGGGAATCATGGAAGTTAATCAATAAACCGTGGTTTTGTGTGTGCGTGGAAATTACCGCTTCTGAGGATGGTTCTCGAAAGATTATCGCTTAATAAGGAAAAATTTCTCGGCCTGAACGTGATGAAATAGACGAAAAATAGCTAATCTTGATGCACTGGGCGCCGGTCATCGACGAACAAGGATCCACATCAGACGTACCACCAGTCAGCTTCGACTGGCGCCCCTGCGGCTCAGGTGAGTTGTTGCTGTCGCCAGTCAGCAGATAGTCTCGCTCTTTTCTCCGGCGGGGAATGAGGTTCCATTTTGACATATGTTGGTTGATGGGCGACAGCGTGTTGAGGCATTTGCTGGGTTTTGTGGGGCATAGTTGAGCTCCACATTCCAGCTTCTGACGCTCGACCACCACCTGTTACGAGGTCGTCAGCTTCTGTTGCGGTTTGATTAGAAAAAGGATTCGTGCTCTGAGTTAAACTTCCTCGATGTCCTACCAAATGACTACTATGCATTGGTGGTATAGAGGTATCGTAGGCGAAAGCGCTAGTTGTCGGGAATTCCATGTGCTTATTATTTACTGCTGCAGCTTGCGCGGATTGAGGTCCAGGTGAAGGTTGTTGAGGCGGTGCATGACTTTGTCCAGGTTGCTGGATACGATAAGATTGAGGATGAAGGAACAAATTCTGATAGAGTTGGAGAGGGGCTGTCTGAGATTGCTGTGGAGGTTGAGGAGCGACTGTCGGAGGATGGGAAGGATCAACGGATGCCATGGCGCCACTACTTCCATTGACACCACTATGATTTGGCATACAAGAGTTTGCTTGAGAAGCGGGGGTTTGAGGTGTAGGTTGAGGACAAGGAGTCGATGGTCCTGGCGAATCGTCGTCTGAATCACATCCTCCACCATTCTTGCTCTCTTTGCGTTGCAATGTTTCCATGATGTCATTATTAGTACGAGATTCATGCGGCTCATTGTATTCTGTATATTTCAAGAGCACCTTATCCATGTCAGTCGATGCATATCTGAAAATAGTATGTTTAAATTCGAACACGGAAGAAGGCGCGCTTTTTGGTTTGTCAGTTACAGTACTAAGCGTTGCGGGATAATACTCCTTATCGATAGTAGTGAACATAGTGCATGTTTTTTGGTCGTTTAATGTTTGCATATTACATAGTACATTCTACTTCGACTTCTACTTCTACTTCTACTTCTATTTATGTTTTCTTGTGTTCTTTTCGAAACGTATTCTAATTTAAGAGTAGTATACGTTACGTGATATTCAAAATAGATTATTATAGCACGTCACGTGGGATCAGTCATTTCTCTCGTTTCACAAGCATTGAACGGTTGATCTCTAGGGTACCAACTCAAAAAGTCTTTTTATTTGTTATCCCCTAAGATGGTATACTGTTTTGCAAAATTTTTCCAGACGATGCCTTATACGATGTTTTCTCCGCCTTCAACTTGTTCTCGCCGGGAATTGTTTCGTCGATAGAATAAGTTTACTTTGTTTTTCCTAATTAACTCAACGTCACCTGCATGCACTCTAAAGAAGTTCAGTAATGTCTTCATTGACGTGGAAAGAAACGGAAAGGCTCTTTCGAAAGCTAACAGATCGTCATCAAAAGGTTAATGCCATTCACTTAAGCTTTTTTAAGTTTATTGTCGTTTATAAACAGCGTAAGGAGAGAGAATATCAGACAAGAGTGCATAGTTGAGATTTTCCATAGAAGCTCTCAACAAAGATCAAATTAGAAAATTGTTTCTGTTTCTAGCTGGCCATAACTTCTTTGAAGGCAAGGTTTTTATTCCCTCATCTTAATAATTCATTCAGGTCTATATGGACACAATTGAAGGCTGTGAAGATATCTTAGAAACTGCTTGTTGCAAGTCACTGCGGCAACACAAAGCATATGAGGAAGGAACGTCAATGGAAATGCCAAGGTTTCTTTGCCTAAACAGGAATAAGAGTTTGATCTCAAGTTTAAAACGAGATTTTCTGTCCATCATAACTAATTAACCCCTCCGTTCCAAACACAGGGAAAAGATAATGAATCATTGATGACATAAGACCAGCTGCTTTTGTGACGGTATGTGTAAGCATCACGATGACTATAGGCTACATAACGAAAAACTAACAGTCTGTCGTCTGTCCAAATACTCGGACAATACGAACGTCATTTTTATAATTCTCTGGTCATTCACGTGCTATTTTTTCTATTCCTCAGTGAGAGTTTCGTAAATAATTTGAGGCCGACTCAAGTTAACAGAGGAAGCGAGTAAGAGAGTTTCACCATAACATTGTTATCATCATGCGTTTCCAGACCGCCAGATTATAGAAAGGATATGAATACATATTTTTAGCAGCTTATTTTGGCGCAATGACGGGATATAGGAAGATGACAAAAGCTCCGGATTATAAAGGCTCATAAGCTAAATCAATCAACGTTTTTGTTTGAAAAAGGAAATTATTGGAGAGCTTAGTGATCATGAACCTCCGAAGCAATGCAGAGTTTTATGGCATAGGTGAGATAGATAAAGAAAATTGAGATCTTTGAACGTTTAACAGAAACAAAAGATTTGAGCAGAAGCCAAGGGGAAAGGTTGCAGATTAGACTTGGTATTCGATTTTATTAGAAGATTAAGCTTTGTGATATTTCAAGAAGAACGTGAAAGAATAGAAGATGAATTTCTGAAAACAAACAACACAAAAATCGCCACAAAATCGCCAAGAATAGGCAACAAACATCAGTATCATAAGAGATCAAAAACAGTTTGATGACAGATATTTGGAAAAAACCTGGCATAAAGAATCTTGAATTCCATCCCCACTGTCAGTCATTATCTTTTGTGATAACCTACATAAACCCCTAATATCATTAATGGAGTTGTGACGACTCTACTTCTTCATAATCTTTGAACACAGCACCTGAATACCGAATATGTTGTCGTCATCACTACCACTAATCGTATTAAAGAATCTGTATAATTCATTACTGATGAGGGAAAGAAAGCGTGTGTTTCACTTAGTAATGTGTTACTCTTCTACTTCTCCATTCACCCCTCTGTACTAAAGATGAACCAAGAATATAGCGGTTGCGTTGAACACGCTAAGTCAATATCAACCATGGTCATCAATCAAATCTATTTTTTCCATCTTTCACTAAAAACTACAGAACTGAAGAAAAACATTCAAAAACTGTGCTGCTTGAGAGGTGACAACTTGAGTTCAATGAGGAATTCTCGATTTGCCACATGTCGTTTCGTTGTTCAACTCATCACTCGCGATTCATAACCCCTCGAAACTTCTCTTTCACTTCAAACATCTTAACTTCACATACTAAACGGAACCGATCATAATCAGCTGACAAGCAGTGGACTCGACGAAACTGTCGAGAGTTTAGCATTCGGTCACGAATATTTGCGCTATTTCGGGCTACGCATTCTTTCGTTTTTAGACGAGAAAGAAAAGACTTCAAATCTCATTTTTGATGTTCTCAACTTTTCCCTTTCTAACCATGTGTGAGAATACATAAGCGCAGTGTACCAAATAAGGAGAATTTTAAATGTTAAGTGCTGTGGAATGAGAGATGACTAAAACTTACTGAAAGAGCTTATTCGTAGAATTGAAGACGATCAACGCGATCTCGCAATCGCACAATACGGATAGCTCGTAAGCTTTCTTCATGAGACCAAACTTGCGTTTTGTGAAAGTTACCTGAAATGCAAAGACATTATCCCATATAAAGGATTATCACATGAAATTTCATTAAAAGTTTCTCATTCTTCTATTTCCATTAGAAATTCTATCTCGATAGTTCCCCTGATAATTCCTTTGCTCGGATAAAACTCCAGCAAATCTAATTTCCATGGCGAGAATTTTTCCCGCCCAAAGTCTATTCTATGCATTTCCTGACATTTTAGGATTAATTTTTGCTGTAAAGTGCAAATAGGTCTAACGTTCTCAATTAATCGATTTATTGACTTTTGATTTCTACATTTACTAAACACGACTATCTTTGGTATTTTGCCAAGAAGTTCATCTGAATCATTGATTGTGGTTGTGGAATGTTCTCACACATCATGATTCGTACGAACGAACACTCGGATAATTGTGTTGTCACTTAGCCTTTTCTTAAATTTTAGCAAAATAATTATGAGCGCGCCTGAGCGAAAAAAATGTTATTATGATGTTTAGTCGAATTGTTATTAGCTCAGATTATTATCAGACATATGAATCATGTAACTGCTAATGATTTACGTCATATATACCTATAATACTTCAAATTGTGCAAACCCCAGCCATTGTATTTGTAGGGAAAAATAGCAGACGAAAAAAAATGATGCCTTGAATAATGTTCCCTTGCACGTAAAAATTTCAGGTTTTTCTTCCATTTTTCATTATTTTCGCGAAAACATGAGAAGTTCTATCCTCTGACTTTTAAAATAGAGCTTGTTTTCAATTAATATCTTCTTTATAAACGAGCTGTGAGACGTCTCGTGAAATGTACGTGAAAGTCACGTGGGAATTTCACGTCAATGCCATTTACAATAGTGCAGTTGCGCGGAACGGTTGATTTCCAACTGATCACTCAGATAGGTGTATACGTGCGTGTGTTGTAAACTAAACGCTTGTCTAATTCGTTTCCACTTCCTTTTGTGTTTGGCATTATTCTCTTTGAGAAATATTTCATTAATGATGGCGGTGATGATGATGGTAATGATGGTAATGATAGTGATGATGGTGATGATGAAGAGACTGATGACGAAACATATCATTGTCGAAGAAAACGATAGTGCTTGATATCTTTAATGATCACACCTAATAAGTGGTTGAAATTTCCATTCTGTTACCAGACACAGCTGATAATCTTTTTTATAATAAACATGCATCAGGAGCTTAGTTAACATTAATGCCATGACGTCATCACCAACATACTGCAAGCAATTTGGGGAGGAAAATTAGCGAAAGGTTCTGCTAATAAATTGGATATATATAAGTTTAGCAAGTTTAATTTCCAGTGATTATCCGCTAGTTAGCTATTCCTCTCAATAAGAGGAGAGATGAACTCAATGCAAAACAAAACATAAGCTAAACAGATTTCGTTTTATTGCTGTTCGCCTCATCATATTGTTTCTTTCGTTTTTTCATTATGCTGTTCAGGCTGTCGGAAAAAATATACATTATGCACTAAAAATAGTGGGCAATCAGCTAAAAATATTCCCTCGTCTCCCTTTTTGCTTCTCGCCTTCGCATATTTGTGGTATTGAGTCTTTCAAACGATGTCGACGTTGACGACGACAAAGAGGAAGAGAGGCAGAGAAAAAAAGTCAGATATTTCGCAAAAAATAGTTCAGTGAGCAAAGAGAGTCTTCGTGCTTGCGTGGTTGAGACTCAGAACAGCTATGGTTATGTGTCCATCTCTAACATGCTCAATACTTACTTCTTCTCTCTTTTTCCGTCTCTGCTCGTTTCAACACATACATACACTGCGTATGACGTCATTGCATTTCCTAAGGGCTCAATCGATTTCCCCACAACGGGATTGAGAGAATGAAAGTTTGAAACGAAGAATGAGATGAGATCACTTGCTCATACGTACATGCAAGTTGCTGAATCCGTCAGATGAACTGACAACAGCTTTCAACGAATAAGAGCACCTTATTACTTAAGAGGAAGAGAGAAGCAGATGGAAAACTTTAGAAGAACTATCTAATTGCATTATTTGAGACCATGATTTCCAGAGTTCGAAACGAAGCAAGCAAATGGATGAAAGCCAAGATAGACATCATCTGAAGACCGAAACGGAAGAAAGAACGAATTTTCTCTAAAAAGTACATTCGTTCTTTGGAATCTACTTTTTTGGAAGTGTGATTCGAAGTTCTGTTCTTTTCCTTTAAGACATCGTTAGACAAAACATTTCGCAGCGTTATGGAAAGCTTAACAAAGTTCAAAAGTCGTTACTGCAATATATAGTCAATATAAGGAACATATGAGCTATGAATGCGCTTTTGAATGCTTCAGGCAGGTACCCCAATCATAAACGTCTGAAGAAATATGAGAAACACTTGTTGCAAACAACAAAAAAGAAAATAGTAGACGAGGTAATACTTGGTTCTGTTTGTTATCTCCAAACCAACAAATATAATCATTCGATGAATGTGACGGCATTTATAGTTTGTACATTAGACGCGATTGGCATCTGTTCTTGGAATGCAACTGTCATGAGCGTCTCAAAGACTATTTCAACAAAATTTTGCGAAAAAACAATAAAGTCAGCTATCCTCTCGCAGAATAAAAATCAGCTGATGATCATTAACCGCTTTTACACCTGATGAACAAAAATGGAGCACAGGTGTGCAGCATGTCAAAGATAGAAGATTGACGGTTATAACTGAACCGTTCCTCATTAAAACTATCCGTATAGCTTGAATCGGTGTGTCATTGGACGTATGAACCGAATATAAGAACTTGTCCTTCATCGTTTCTCTTTGATCTATCAACTTACGTTAATGTTGATCATAGTCACGTCAAAATGATAAAACGGTAGTCACACTTTTCATCTATCAAATCCCATATATGACACCGGTGACGAGCTAAGATGATGAAGACATCATCTCGCTGTATATCCATCAGATGTCATTGAGAAATCATCATTCCGGCCGCCGCTTCCGTGGCATGTAACGAGAAAGTATATGAAGTATACATTTTTGAACTTCAAACAATTATCGAAAGAGTTCGCTTCCGCAGCAAAAAAATTTCAAACTCATTTTTGGCGGGCCTAATTAATACAGACAAATGTATTCGTCGGCAACTTTTGAAAATGGATCTTGGCACGATAGTGCGATAACCGTACAAATGCAAATTTTTATCAAATCGAGCTGATTAGAATATAGACGATTGCGCTTAAATTTCTCTTGATTGGCTGACTACAATGGCCCAAGACGTCCATACATTGCTCAGACGAAGGCATACAGCCGTTATTAGATATAATTATGATATGATAAAACATCAATTTGATACTAAACGTTTGATGATACATAAATAGGGTCAGAATAGCCTATTTTTAGATGGAAGCACCACTGATAAGTGCGTCTTAGTCGATGAACTTCCAACGATTACACTCCATTTCAACGAATTTCTTCTTGCTTGTGATGTTATCAAATAGCATGCAAATAAGGGATGAGGTTGCAGACAAGGACATTGATATGGGATTGAAAAAGGAAGAAAAGGGATGATACTCTTAATTCTTCTCAGATTCTATGGATTTTCATCCAATTGTCTGTGTTTGGACGTCATCTAGCAAGAACAGAAAAAGCTGATTGAACTTTCTTCATCAAATTATCCCCTCACTCATAAAGCATCTGAACATGATGGAAGCTAGAAGTTCATGAAAGTCAAAAGTTGCCCTCTCATCGTCACTTAAGCTTTCAAACTTCTCTCAAAGCTATTTCTATGCAGCTGAAGCCTTTCGTTCAATTTTCCACATATGGAGGGCATCTTTTTTTAAAATAATAACTATTAATTGAAGACGTGTCAACGTCAGCAGAAATTTGTCGTCAACCTAACAACTTGCGTCATGTCGTCTTCCTCTCTTCATCTTTCTAATGTTTCAGCAATCTATCATTCAATTATCAGGTTTAGATATAGTGAAAAACAATAGGAAAATCATATGATGAGAGAACAATCTTGGTTCAGCACAACGGCATAGCTTTGTCGGCCGCCGTATTCTGTCTGGCGCAGTTTTGTTCTGCGCATCTATGAATCTGCTCGACGTTTGACACGAAATTGACGTTGATTCAACTGCGATGACAATTCCTTGGAACAGAATGAAACATAAACGCTGCATAGGCTTTAGTAATGCGAGCATTCTTTAAGAAAAACGATACGTTCCCAAAAGTTGAAGGATAACCGTTGAGCGCCTGTGCCCACATTAGGCAAATTGGCCAATTTTTGATCGTTTCCAAGAGTGAAGATGGAAAAAAAAGCAGAAGAGCAGTAGAAAAACACGAGAACTTGAACTTCAATGATGACGAAGAAGAGAAGAATAAGAAGAAAACAAATTTTTGCAATAACTGACCTGTCTATTGCGCTCATCTTGAATTCGTGTGATTTGAATCTTCTTTCTACCCATAGTCTGTTCTTCTAAACCACTTGCCTTCCAAACTGAAATTGAGGAAGATGAAACATAGAGAAGAATACGTAGACACACAAAATTCAGAATTGAACACAACAACATGACGAAGGTGAAAATGAAAATGATGAAATCAATAAGTGTCGAGAGAGATAAGAAAGAAACTATAAAGATACATTTTAAGCACGTGAATAGTTGGAAAGAGAAAAGAGAGAGCGAGAGAGGGTAAATGACAGTAAAAGATACATATTGATAAGAAATTTTCAAATTACAGAAGCTGAAGAAACACGAAGACTATTGAAATAACGATGTAGGAGACTGTTATACTGCCATCTAGGGATAACACATTACAAGAGTGACCAGACAAAAAGAGAGAGAGAGGGGAGAAGGAAGAAAGAAAGAATAAGGACAAAAACGAATGAAAAAGAGAAAAAGAAAAGTTATGTCACAAGAAAAAAGTGGGAGGAGTAGAAAGCTATAATGTTAGGTAGAAGAAGTGATTGAAGTGATGAGTAGTAACAGCTGAAGATGAAGACGAAGCGACGTCGTCTAAGATGACGATGATGACAACGTGAATGAGTCGCCCATACCGACATGATGAGAAAATCGGGAATGGGGTAGGGTGGGGGTTGGTTAGAGTCAAAAGAAATCCAAAGTGAGACAGCGGAAGGGTGAACGATGTCATTAACTGAGAAAAGCACGAAATCACAAAAATTTTTTTTTTAATTTTTACAAAAAAATTGAAAATCATGGAAGCGGAGCTGAAACGTTATGGTTTCAGGGTAAGTAATTCTCAAAAAGGAAAGTGAGGTGGAAAGATTAATTTATAAAAGCTTGAACGGCTAAGGGGTAAAAGTAAGTTTAAGCTCATGCAATGGCATAGCGTGTGCATTGGAAGCAACGGAGGAGACTCGCGGGAACGAGGGCGGCTGTTTCGATTCAGTCGCCACTCCTTTTCCTTCTTCACCACCTATTTCTCTCTCTGGCTCTTTTCCTTTTCAAATGCTTAACGAACTTATTCCAACTCTTTTTTAGCCATAAGTTGAGCTTATTCACCCTACCTTGGAAGCCTGTTAGAACTAAAGAACAATGACAAAGAGCATATTGGAAGACTTAAAAGTTTAGAGAGAAAAAGAAGAAGAAGGAAAATGCAGCTGATAAGCAAGCAGAAAACAATCATCAGAATCAGAAAATATGAAATTAGGCGAAAAATCAAAGAATGGACCAATGAGGTAATGTGAAAGTGGCTCAGAGAATGGAGATTGGGAAAGAGAGAAAAAGTGAAAGAGTGATAAAGAGACAGATGGGGGAGAGAGGGGAAGATAGAGAGAATGGGTGGGACATATAGATTAATTGAATTGAGAAGATGTAGAGATTGTGGATAAAAATTTGATTAAAAAGACAGGTGAATTTGAGAATTTATCAAAATATGAGAGAAAAAGAGAGAGATATATCCATGAATGGAAGTATGTATATGAGCATATTCATTCCGAGCACATGGCGACTATCAGAGCTCTCATGCTCATTTCAAGGAAAGCAAACGAGCATGCTGAAGAAGACTTCTAGACACACACATGTACACATAGGCCAAGGTTCCGAATAAAAAAAAACGAAAGCAAATGAAAGGAAATGAAGTTGTTGAATAAAATAAAAAAGAAAAAAAATTCAAATCAATAAAAAGAATGTATTAATAGAAGGAAATAGACAGGAAAAGAAGGTTTGGAAAACTTGAAAGGTCGGATGATATGAGCCGAGTCGGCTATCAGCTGCCATGGAAACATAAGAGAGCTGCCGCACATATCAACATGAGTTTTCACTGTTAATCATTTCGAATTTTGATGAATTATTAGTCAAATCTAATAAAAATTGAGAGAAAGAAAAAAAAAGAAGTAAAAATGGCTGATTAGAGGGGAACTTGAGCTCTGTCTATCGTCTATGTCTTGATTTCTCTTCATCTTTCATACACACATGCTATGAACTCTTTTTTCACTGTTAACGCTGTTTCTGTGTGAAAGGGGGATAAAATTGGAAGAGGTGAAGCTGTTCGAAGCAAATTTCCAAGGGCAAACGAAAGTTGTGGTGAGTGAAGTCTCAAATTTCAGAGAATCAGATGAGTTGAAGATGGCCTAAAGTCTATAATTTGACATATCTCCAAGTGTTGTCAAGAAGTTGAGAGAAAAAGAGACGAAACAACATGAGCAACACAAAAAACCTTTAAAAGAAGAGGAAAGAGAGTAATACTGAGTGTAAGAGATAGATGGATATATATATATATATAGAGAGAGAGAGAGAGAGAGAGTGTGTGTGTGTGTGTGTGGATCACTAAGGTGTTGGAGTAGAGGGGGAGGTTGTGGGAAGTATAAACTACATTCAATTTATATATAACTATAACATATATTATAAATAGAATAGAATATCTATTCTCTGAAGACAGGTGATAATCAAAATTGAATTTTATGACAAAATTTTTTGTGATGAATGTAGATGGAGAGATAGATAGATAGAGAAAGGTAGAAAGAGGGAGAGAAAGGGAGAAAGGAAGCAGAAGATAGACGTCACGACGTTCGAGAACAAAAATATTTGAAAAGACACAATGCTAAGAACATCACATATGGCTATTGGACTATGTGTGAACTTGTTTTAATTGATCATCATAATCATTTTTAAAAATACATTGTCTCATTCCTTATTTCGAACGGAATAGGAAGCAAAAACGACTACTAATTTAGAAATAGGCTCAATATAAAAGATAAAGTTGACGAAGATGCAGAAAATATGGATAGAAAAGGGAGGAGCATTGAAAAGAGATTGCTCCATTGCAGAGGCTATGAAGAAAGAAGAGACACACATAGAGAGAGAGAGCCCTCGGGGCCCGGTCGTCAGTCTGACGACGTGCGAGGGCGGAGTAAACGTGTGAAGCTTATAAACAAGAGAAACACAGAGAAAAAAGATGAAGAGAAGAATGAAAAAAAAATTTTTTCTTCTGTTTCTCAAAGAAAAACGAAGAGATTGCGGTTAACAGAAGGAATGGTGGATGTGATGAAGATTAGGATGGAACACAACCGTTCTCAATTTCTGCGCTGAGCTCAAATGAGATGAAAAACAGAAATACGTTTCACGTAAGCGTTCACGTAAACAAATTTCTCACGTGAGCTCATATGCAAATGCAAACATTCAATTTACGAAACATGAAGGAGTTACGAGCGAATTACAACTAATCGATGAGAATTTAATAAAAACTCTTTTTGTTGTTTTTGTTTCACTAGAGAAAACAGTCTGGCCCATAGCTGATATGATATGTTGGAAGGATGGGATATAAAGAGAGGAAGGAGCGATTGACTAAAGATATCACAGATACATTCGAATATAGAGAAGAAGATGAGCAAAAGCGGATTGAGAAAGATTTCGAGGAATGTTCCGTCGTTCATTAGAAGCCAAGGTTCTTTTCAGTTAGTTTAAGTAACAGAAAAACGAAAAAAAAAGAAAAACCAAAGCATCATTCTTGACTTCCACATGTTTCTCTAATCACTTACTCTCTCTCTCTTTCGCTCTCTATTCTCTCAACAGGCTTTTAAATTTCAATTTCTTTTCTTTTTTTTCTCTCCAAGCTTCCTCCTATCTCTGAAAATATCAATATCGGTCGATCATTAGGCATAGGCTGGCAATAGGTTGGCGATAGGTTGGTGATAGGTCGGACATAGGTCTTCTCCTTCTCATTACCCTCTCTCTTTGTTCGTCTACTTGTCTAAAACCTATTTCTTTCTATTTATCTCTTCCTTTCTCTCTCTATATTTCTTTCATTTCTCCTCTCTCACTTTCTTTTTACCTCTCTCACTATCATCGATGATTCTCAGATTCAAATTCTCTTGTTCTGTTTCATTTTTTTAGATTTTCTCTCACTTTTCTCTTAATCGACCACCACAGTGTAATAATTCTACTTCTTTTCGGGTTCATTCAATAAAAACCTCTTTCTCTCGCTTAAAAGAGTTTATGTCTCTCTTAAGTTCTCTTCTTAAACTCTCTTTTACTATCTCTCACTCTCTTTATCATTTCGAAATGTTTACTGGAAATCCTTTTTGACCCTCTGACTATCCCTTTTTGATGCCTTTTTTTTTATCAAAACAATGACAGCAACAAACATTTTTTTCGTGAAAAAGAAAAAAAGAAAGAAAAAGAAGAAGTTTTCTTTTTTGGTGAAGTAAGAATGAAGTTTTGGCTGACAGAAGAAGCTGACTGAAAGCCAAAACAGCTTGTCTACAATGGTTAAGGACAATCATATGATAATCACTTGAATATTACAAAAACGAAGACGAAAACGAAGCAAAAGAAGACTGTTTTGATCGGTCGCTGGTCAGGAATAAGTATAGAAATAGAATTTGAGAGCTAATAGAGAGAAGAAAAATACTTTTTTTTTTGAGAAAAATCTTTGACTTCGTCAAAGATGGGTATGTCCCAACGTGGTGGTGTGCTGCTGAAAGCGAAACGGGACAGAAGATAAAGAGAAGAAGTAAAATACAGTTTTATTCAATTATAGAGTACGATTGTCAACAAAATCTGTAATACTCATGATTGTCCGTTGTCATTCAAAGAATTCTGGCGACGTCGCCTCAAATTGTTGAAAAAAGGCTGTACGAAAACCATTCAGATAGTCTGTTATTCAGACTCCGATTTGTCTCTTGTAGTGCACAGTAATAGGTATCAAACTACGAGAAACAGTCTTTTCTTTTTTCACAATGGAACGGTGAAGGAGTGGACATTGCATATGGAGAGGTAGAGAGAGAGAGAGAAAGGAGCTGAGAAAGAGAGAGGCTATACCATTCCAAACTGTGCTCTCTCTCTACCACATACTCTGTATCTCTATCCAAACTCACTTTTTCTCCAAAGAATACAAGTGAAGTGCGGTCTATTGCCTTAGCTGGCTTTCAACAACATGGATATGATTGAGAAAGGATTTCACTGAATTGAGCAAAGAGAGAGGATAGAAGCGAATAGTCAGGGTGGTCAGAATTGAACTCCCTCACATTTTAATTGTAAAAAAGACAAAAATCTTTTGTCCACAACAATGTGAAAAGGAGGAAAAACATGAAAGTTTTAAGAAATGTGATGGGAAAGTTCAAAAATTTTTGTAATTTTTTATACTAAGAATAGTAAATAAAGAATAAGAAAATGGAAAGGAGGAGAGCACAAGTTTCAGAAAGAACAAACAAGAAAAAGGTCGTAAGATGGCATAGGCTGGAGAAGAATAACTTGTGATTAGAGATGAGACTACAGAATGGGTGAGAGGCGAGTTAAGTATAAAGAGGAGAAAAGAGAGGATCAGAGAAGGGTGGTATTGAGAGTAAAGAGTTCGGAGACTAAATAACATGAAGAGTTTGTGAATTGTCTCTGGGAGAGCTGGATACATGTCTGAGATGCCCCGAGGGAGCTTATCAGCTGACGTGATTTCAGTATATTTTTGTGATTGTTTAAGCGGCAGAGGAGTTGAATAAAGTACTGAAACACAAAAATAATGATGCTGTCGAATGTTGTCAGTAAACGCGCTGTAATGATAATCAGAGCATGTAATGGAGCAACCTTTAGGATGGCGGTGGTAGGATGAGATTTTGTGATTTGAAATGTTTCAATGGGCTAAAAATAGATAATTTCATCTAAAAATACACAAAAATCTATTTGTATTTTCATTGGCAGAACCAAAAATACCAGCATTCCCCATCTATATTGGTCATGGATGAAAAATTGAAAAAAAATGATGACGATGGGCAAAGGAGAGAGAGACACAGAAAGATGAACATTGACGACAAACTGTTGTGAATGCTGAGCAACAACTACGAGACAAAAACCGGAAGAGAGAAAAAGATAAAGAGAGAGAGGTGAAATATAAGGAGAGAGCAATAGAGAGAAAGAAAATAAATGCTTGAAAGAAGGGGAAAAAAGATCCACTTGACAGAGAGTACACGAAGGACAGACGCTTTTTCTCCTTCTTCCCGTCAACGTTGCCGTTGTTCATCTTCTGCATCGTTTCCGTCGGGATTGCGACGAACAAAAGAGAGAGTGAGAGTACAGGAAACTGGTTACAGGAGAGAAGATGATAGATGAAGGTAAAAACGAGACGAAACAATACATGAAAAGCAAAGTTATGAATGTTAGTGTAAGGGGAAACATAGTTACAATTAGAGAGAAAGAGAGGTGAAGAGAGAAGTAGAGAGAAGAGAGTGAGGGACGAAAAGGACATGTGACTTCACAAACTATCCACAGGCTTCTACGCTCGTGTCGTCTTCTTTTTCTCAGTCGTCTTCTTCTTCTTATTGCTCTACTTCTCCGACTTGTGTGCCGAGTGATTCCAGACGGTAACTAAGTGCGAAGAGCTCAAAAAAAAGACGAACAAGCAGACTCTTTGTATCTTGTTCAAAGAGACTCGACAGCATGTGCGTTTAACTTGGCACGTTTTTCTTCACGTCCGAACAACCCAATTACTGTTTTGAGTCTAAAAAAGACGAAACAGCGCAGACAATATTTGAAAACACAAAAATTCATAGCCGATCGTCAATAGAAGCGCAGTTGACAGGAAGGGAAACAGCATTCTGAAGACAGCACATGAGAGTTGACGTCAAACTTTCTTTTTCGTTTTGGCCATCAAGGGATGATAACATGAAGAAAGACGACGACGACGACGACGAAGAAGAAGAAGAAGAAGAAGAAGAAGAAGAAGAAGACAGGCAAAAGATGATGATGAAGATGTTATGTTGAAGACGAAAAGAAAAAAGGAAGGAAAAATAAAGTTTAAAAAGAGAGAAAAAAAGGAAAAACAGAAACTGCCAAGTACACGAAAGTCTCTCACAATCCGCATTGTGCATACCAAAATTTATAAAAATATTGATGTTCATGCATATGATAGCGAAAATTACAATAAGCACATATATGGTCAACAGGTGGGAATAGCACGTAAGTACATTTCATGTCGTCTTTCCTCATCTGATGGCTGAACGATCGTCTGATGTTCGTGTCTATGTTTCTTGTATGAAAATCGTTTATGAATCGATCGAAACCCATAAACATTCAAGAATTTTTGAGAAAGAAAAGAGAAGAGTTGGAAGAGAGAGATTGATGGAGAAAGACAGAGAGAGAAGCAGAGAAAGATTCAAAAAAATGTTGGACGTTGTCACTATTAGAGCGTCTACATTCAGATATCGTCGGTTCGGCCATTCATTCATCCATCAGTCATTAATCATTTGTCTCTTTATCTATATGCCTTCTGAATATTCTTCAATATCGACGACGATGACGATGACAACCAAAATGGTTAAATGATCAAAAAATCCCAATGAATTCATACAACACTCATCGCTCACTCTACTAATGGATGTATCAGTTGACAGTAAGGGAACATGGAGAAAGTGACGTTAAAATACTCGTCAGATGATTTCATATGAAACGACAATCGGCAGAACTGAAAGACAATGGTGGACAAGATGATCGAACGGTAATGATAAAAAGCTTCGAAAATATTCTTTAAAGAGAAGAATGAGAATGTTGAACCTCTAGTGATGGCATGTATGGAGCGACCAAATGGTGAAGAGAAGCAAGCAGAAGAGGAATATGGAAAAGCTTATAAGTCGAGAGGAGACAAGCTTGGAAAGGATAATCAAGAGAATGATGTAAGGAAAGGAGATGATAGCGGTCGATGGCTTCTCCCCCTTATTAGGACATCTTATGGTTTCGTTCCTAACTTTTCAAGATTAATCTGTTGATGGATATGATCTATTGCCTGATTCTCTTATACACTCTTCCTCTCATGGCTACTATGTATGTGTAATGTAAAATAATAAATGCTAAAGAATGCAAAGGGACATCTCTAGCAGTTGTTATGCTAACTTAAACGGGAAAATGACGTCATAAGATAGTGTCATATATGGTAAAGGACGTAATGAGTTCATAATGATCGATTGATTATGAGGAAAGAACCATCAACACGTGTCTACTAGCGACATTTAATCTTTGAAATGTTGGAAAACAAAAAGAAAACAAAAATGATAACCAGTCAATGGCAAATACTATTAGGAGAGGTAGTAAAAGGGAGAATCGCTTAGATCAGTGATAAAACAGCAGATGAAGACGTTTTTATGTGAATGCATATTAAACCGTAGAAGAAGCGTCTAAAGGGAAAATGAAGTTTCCTTCTTATGCTTCTTCTTGCATCTCTGATTGTCACAATGTCTCAAATGAAAATGCACAACAAACAATTCATTCGTTTCCATTTTAATACGGATCATTCCAGAGTTGAAACTCCAAACGCTATGAGAAAGGGAGGAACGGATTCAAAAAACGTTATTCAAACGCTGTATTGACGACGGGTCTCAGATGACCGAAACGCCATGTGTGCTGGACATTGACGTTACGATCCGTTGAAGTTTAAGCTTGTATGTGCACAGACTGTTTGTTCAAGAATTGATGCTGTTATTATGGCTTATACGACAGAGGGTAAAAGCACAAATTTGAAGAAAAAAGAGATTAAGAGAAAGAATGAGAAAATCATAAAGAGAGAGACACACAGTGAGAGGGGTGGGGAGAGGAATAAATAGATAGAAAGAGAAGCGGGGAGGAAGAGTTGAAATCCATGACACCAACAGTCAAACTGTTACGTCGATGACGTTTGACATCCATGACAAGCTTATGAATGTTAAAATTGAAAAAAAATGAAAAGGAAGGGTAGTTAGAGGTGAAACAGAAGCTTTCATATATCTGACTACTCTTCAATATGGAAAGATGATAATAGTAGAAAATAAAAAGGATTAGAAGATAGGGGTGGAATGAGCAAGCGTATTCAAAAAGGAAAAGGGCATTAAGATAGACGGAATTAGCGATTGACTAAAAAAGGAAATTATAGATAAAGCTTAATGGTGTCAAGTTCATTCGAATGTTATATGACGATTATTTTCGGATGACATTTAGACGAAAAGAGTAGATCATCTTTGATTTTCCTTTTTAAAGCAGAGTTAAGAGACAGACATAGAATGAGAGCGGATTAATAGATTTGACGGATCAGTGATTAGCCCCCCCCCCTTCCTTCCATTCTCTTGCTCCACTCTCATTTCAAAGCGAGAAATACGCCAAAACGAGCAGATTCGGAGCAAGTGTGGTTATCATTGGAATGTTTTGTTGAAATAATAAAAAAAAGAGAAGAAAAAGATAAAAATTCAAACAAAATTACCCAAAAGATGTGTTGTTTGGAGAGATAGTTAGTGTGAGACACTGTTATATAGTTAGAGAGTAACTAGAGAAAGAGACAAAACATGTCAGATGACTGGAGGGTGAACTTGCCTGAATGTTTGGGGTTGATACATGTGAAGAACTGTATTAAAAATATATGCACAGATAATTTTTGAGAGTCAACATTCTTGTGGAAGAGGTGTCTCTCTCGTACCTCTACCACTGCGTCATTCTCAGAATAATAGAAGTAGAAGTACAAGAAGAGAGAGAGAGAGAGAGGAAAAGCGAGAAAGAATAAGGAAGACGAAGCGTTGTTCAGAGAGAGAACGAGGAAGAGAAGCAGAAAGAGAGGGAGGGTTGATTAAAGATATAGAAACACATGAAATGAGGAAATGATGAGGCTAATCAGCTGTTATGTGTAGTTCGATCATCAAATATCTTCACCGATAATCATTCCAATCAACATGTGTTCAAGCTTCAACTCAAAAAAACGCATAAATATCTTTAAAAAAAATAATTGCAAGCGGTGGTATGCAGACGTTGCTTAGATACAGGTGTATGCAGGGAGGGAAAATAAAGAAACTTCCACAACAAAGAGACGAGCTTAACATGTGATATATAGTATGAATGTGCGAGAGTTAGAATGTCAGAGAAAGAAAATTTCTGTAATTCTGAGAAAGATTTAGAGGAAACAATGGAATGATCGCAAAAGGAAAACTATTGCTCTCCAACATATTCTATTGAGGTCTCTTTCTCTTCTCAAACTGAATGAGAAAGGACAACGTTATTCTAATTTTTGACGTGAAAAGCTCACGTAACTTTCCACGTGTATTATCGGATTGACAGCAGAATCGATGATGTCATTTGAATTATAAACTGTTGAGGCAGAAATGAGAGTGAATGTAGAATGAGCGTATCAAGAGAAAGAAGTTTTCACTTCAACGTCTTCTCATAGTTGTGCATGATGCAGTGAGTCTGGCAGAGTGCTTCTGAGAAAGGCGTATGTTGCCATACTGAATATCAAGTCTATGAATGAGGTACAAATAGTAATAATAATAATGATGTTCATAGTTGAATGACGTAGTTGGCAACAATAAAAATAGAATGAATTTGTCAAAAAATAGAAAAAAGCGCCCCGAGGACACGTGCCCTTGTTTGTCATCTGCTAATCGTCCATGGACAAACGACGACAACGTCAAGCCTCAATCAAGTAACTCAAAAACATTCTGAATTCGCCTTGCCCCCTTCCTCCATCCCAAGCACTACCAACACATATGCAAATGAGTTATTTACAACTGCATTTTCAAAAAAGAGAGAGAGAAAGAAGGAGTAGAAATGAAAAAATTGCATTTTTAAGCAATTAAGTAGATCAAACTATGGGGCAGAGAGACAGTGGTGTCATACTCACATCCATAATCAAAGTAGAACCCATAGACAACACAAGGATGATGATCGAAGCTGGAGACCCATCCCTTCCGTGACCTTTTTAAATTCAAAAATGAGTGGGAGAAAGAATCGAACATCATTACAGAGATATAAAAAAGGGGAAGAAGAGGTAGAACATAAAAATTAATTTTCTTTTTAATGAACACAACCTCACTAGGCGGAATCAGACGCTGCCAATTCAGCAGACTCTCTCTTGACTTCCAAAAATATTTGAAACATCAAATTAATGGAACAACAACAAACCGTTTATAGATACGGAATGGGATCTCAAAAAAGAGTGAGTGTAAATGAGATCAGTACAGCAAACTACAAACGAGGCAAGCTGTATTGATGAACGTTCAATGATACAGTCTACTTCCCTTGAGAGCGCCTACGTCAATGAGTAATGGGCGAAGAGGAAGCGGAAAAAATGTTTTTTTCGAGTAGAGAGAAAGACATCATGAAGCTCAATTAAAGTACATGAATTGCCAATGAGGAGAAGAAAGCATAGACAGTTCAAGTTGTAGGCGATAACCATGTAAAAAAGTAGAGTTAATAGATACTTTCTTGTTTGATATGAACAGTCGTTCGTGTGAAGGTCAGCACGTCGACGTCTTTACAGAATACAAGTAACTTGTAGCTTTCTATTCAGTACATTTCTATACATAAGAATTCTACTTCGAATCACAATACGACGAATTCAAATTGAAACTGTTGACGACGACAAGCGCAGCGTCGACGTTGATCAACAGCAGAATAAGTTGAGCACGTAAACTTCTGTCAGACTTCTGACGTCCAATCCAACTACGATATCGAAAGTGCTGATGATTGAGATGAGGCGAAAGAGGAGGAAGGGACAGCATAAGATGCGAATTTCAACAAAATTTTCCAATAAAAAAAGAAAAATATGAAAGAACCAACCGTCATGACAGTTGATTGACGGTGTTTCCCGCTACTTCAAGATGTCTGATAAACACCACGTTGCCTTACACATCAACAGTAAATGAACAACTTTTGTTGTCAAGCATGACAAATTAGCATATTTACATGTTATATAGTTAACAGCTGGATTTCCTATTAACTATATGATAAAGAAAGAATGATGTCAGAGTTATTGATTTGTGCCAACGAACAAACCTTTTTGCTTTGGCTTTTACTAACTACATGACTTCTACCAACTATAACCCATTGTCTATACTTTATCTCGGTCTCTCTTTCTCTCTCTTTTCTCACTAAAAGAAACAAAAAAGACTTCTTATGATCATAATCGAAACAACTGAAATTGAGCGAAAACGAAAATAGAAGGAAAATTTCGAAGAATCATGGCTCATATCCTTCCATAACCATTCCTAGAGACAAATATGTCCTAATTCTCTCTTGCTAGTTCTTTCTCTTTCTCTCTATCTCTCTCTCTCTCCCTTCCTTTCTCTCTTTTATATCTTCCTCTCTTTTTCTCTCACTCTCTTCTTTATCTCAAAGTCAGCTTCTCATTCTCTCAGGCTTCTTTCTAATTAGCTCTGAGGAGGATAAGTTCGAATACCAATAAGGGTGTTAATTAATTTTCCATATCGACCACAAGTCACATATAGCTTGATTTTGGTCATAAATGAAAAGAACAAAATCAACATAATAAATTGAATTATAATTAATAACAGACTCATATACACATATACACATACACACATATACACACATAGTCATATATGAATGGTATTCGCATAACTATTGGGGGGATTGTCTTATATCAAGTAGCTTTTCCTTTCGCAAAAAAAGTTATAAATGAAAGGAATACAAAAATACACGTGATAAGCATGTGCATCATTCTGTTTCAATCAGAAGAAAGTTGATATGATAAACCAACCGTTCTCTGCGTGGGCACAGTTGCAAACTGACGTATGACGTCAATTTCACGTGAAGGTTCACGCTTATTTCGTATAATTACGCAAGTCTGATGCTGAAAAAGAAAATGATAGCTGATCGCTTGAGATGAAGGAGCAAGAAGGTGAAAATTCAATTAACCATATGTAAAGCCGATGTATAATACAATGTACAATTATTGATTTATGATAAGATGTGTCTTGTTGAAGTTGAAAAGATCGAAAGAAAAAGAAGAAAACATAAAGAAGGTAGGTAACAAAATAGTTGTTCAGCACATAGGTATATCATTAGCTTTAGCCGAGTATAAGGTTACATTCTCTTTCTTCATGCTCCTTCTCTTTTCTCCACTCCACATCTCTCTCTCTCTATCTATCTCTTCCTCCCTTTCTCAGGTGGTTGAACTTTTTCCAGCGAAGAATGCGATTGAAGACCAAATATGGATTGAGAATGAGAGAGACACAAAAAAAAACAAGAAAAAAAGATGAAAAGGAATCGAAGAGCAACTTCTAGCCTTAAGACAAGAGGTCAAATGCTCTCTCTTTCTCTCTAATGGAACATATCGTTGAAATGAAAGAAATGCTCTCTCTGATAACACAAATTCAAAGATAAAAAGTAAAAATCTAACCAAATAATAGATAACAGCAAAATGAGCTGAATGAGTGAAATAGATTGACTTACAATGATATTTATAGGGATTGAATTGCCGAGAATAAATGATAACATGCAATTGAAGCCAATAAACATTTCTTTTTTCACAATAAAAAATGGCCCAAAAAATGCTTCGTTATGAAGGGGAAAAGGGGAGAAATCGTCATTTCATTGAATCGGTAGTCGTCCTTTCCCTTTTATCAGACAAAAAAGGAAGACAATCCTTTGTTTTCATCTTTTCAACATGCTACATGTCTTCCTCTAATCAAGCACATGTCGCTTCTTCAGCTTCTTTACCCGTTCGCCCCATCTTTTTTCCGTGACTTTCAAATCATACGAAAAATGCCATTGTGGACATATGAACTATGTAGTTGGTGTCACCAGTCCTTAGATGGTCACAATGCTTAACTGCTACTCCACCGTTGTAAGCAATAGAAGGATGAACTTCCAGTAAACACAGAAGGCTCACTCACACATATAATTTCAAACTGTACAAAAGGTGTGAGTTTTCCAATTGTATGAGCTAGAAAGAACTGAGCATTGTCGAAAACGAAATAAAATGCGTTCAGCTTCTGAGACTTTTTTCTTTTGTTTTTGTGTTTGGTTGACCGATCCGATCTGAGGCTGTCGGAGCACGACAGGAATAGATAAGACTTTAGGAAGAGAGAGAGATGATCAAGAGGAAAGAACACACATGCAGACAACATGTTTCTTTGGAATCTATCATGAGATAGTCTTGTCAGAGAAAATTTGAACAATAAAATCATTAACAGCATAATATATGGAACATCACGATTCTAACCGATCCCTGATTTCATGGTAAAATAAAATTCGAAATGAACTATAAAAGGCATAACAAACACACATTATTCATCTGCAGAAATGTGCTGCTTGTTGCTCTTTGCCAGAAAAAGAACATCTTTGCCTGATATCAACGCAAAATAGAAAATGAGACTGCTCTTCTATCGATCTAACGACCGCCCCTTGCTCCGCCTTTTTGCACGTCATTCCCAGCAGGTTTTCCAATCATAGTTAGATTACGGTAGGCATGCGTACGTAATTTAAAATTTAGAACCGCGCGCAAAAATATAATTTTTAAATTCGAACTTACTCTATATAATAACTATCATGCTTCTCTATGAAATTTCAGTTATTTTCTTGAAAATTTGAAGGATTAGCAATAAGCGAGAGAATAGAAGCATGTTTAAAGAAATATGATGAGATGCTCGTCTCATATTTCCATGTTTTTCCAATTATAGCACTTTCCACAAAGACATATTCATGAAATATTCCAGAAGAACTTGCGGGTGCCGGTATGGATGAGGATGGGTGCAAAGAAAACTTAGTGGATCTTCCCATTACAGATGATCCAGGTTCCCCAGTAGAGCCAGAAGCTAAGAAGTTGAAGGTACGTCTACCTCCAATGTTGCATGGATAGTCAATACTAAATAGTTACAGGTAGATATTGTTGAATGTTTGGATCTAACCGAAGATGATAATCTCAATGGTGGTATTTCTTCATCCGGGAGAAAGACTCCCAGGACTCCCAAGATTTCAAAAGTTATTTGGTAGCTCTCTATGATTTCTTAATTTCTATCTTCAGGAAGAGAGAGAGTCTGAGCGTCTTCGGAAAATGGAGCTCAAGAAACAACGGGAAGAAGAGAGGGAAAAAGCTCGGGTTTGCTACTCGAAGAAAGTTTCATAAAGTTCAAAGCTTGTTTTCAGCTAGAAAAAGAACGGATTGCGGAGGAGAAAAAGTTAGAACGAGAAAAAAAAGAAAAGTGAGTGAGCTTACCTTCTGTTTCAGAACCTTTTTTTTAGGGAACGTGAAGAGAAGAAGCGAGAAGAAGAAAAGCGCAAAGAAGAAAAGAGGAAGGCTGAAGAAGAACGAGCAGAAAAGCGAAAAAAAGAGGAAGAAGAGAAACAAAAAAAGAGGGAGGAATTAGCTTTACGCAAAAAAGAAGAAGATGAACGGAGGGAAGCAAAACGACGGGAGGAAGAGGAACGCAAGGAAATGAAGCGAAAGGAAGAAGTGGTAAGCCATTTGAATTCTCGAACATCCTTAGGGTATAAACTGTCTCGGAGTGTGGACATCCGATTTTTAACTGACGAGGAACTACGTGAACGATTTTTGTCGGTCATGTTTCAAAAAGGGGTGAAGTGGCATTTAAAGTGCACGTTTTGGACTCAAGACTCCGGTTTCTTTACAATTCTTTTCCATGAATTGATGAAGTCCAGTTCTTTTCCTCACTTAAATTTTTCAATTTTTCATCAGTTTTTCTTCCTTCCAGGCCGAAGAAGTAAAAATGAAACGGGCATCCGCTAGATTTATTGGTTTCTTCAATAAGGTTGAAAAGCCCTCACAAGCTAACAATGAGGAAGACGATGTGCTCTGGTATAAGCCTTTCCAGGTGGGACGCAGTACAAACTTCTGTGTGATTGAGTACGATTCCAGGTTAAACCAGGAATGAAACTAGCTCCAATTCACAGAAGAGATACTTTGTGCCCTGAAGATCACCTGCTTGTTCATGATGACGAGGTACTCTTTCAAAACTTGCTCTAATTTTTTCTTTTGCTTTTATAGGTTGATCAATTCACCTATTTTAATTCTATAAAGTCCATTAAAAAAATAGGACCCAGGAAGCTGTGAGTGTGAAACTTGTTTTCTGTGATTCTGAATTTCGCGTTCAGAGAGTTACGTGCCAAGCTTTTCCAATTTCACGATAATTACCGACCTCCATACTATGGTACATGGAGGAAAAGAGATGCGAAGATTGATCCAAGGAGGCCTTGGTTGCCTGGATCCACTGATGTTGATTATGATGTGAGTTCATTGTATGTACATAAAAGTGTTAAATGTGTTAATGTTCAGGTAGATTCCGACGCTGAGTGGGAAGATGAACCATCAGATGCAGAAGAATGTAGATCGGACGAAGAGGTATTTTATATAAATATAGCAATTCAAAAATTCCTTTCAATGCAAGGCGTGTTCTTTCATAAACATATCATCAAATTCGCATGTGCGAATTAGGTTTCGATTTTCGCATTCTTTTAAAAAGATTTCGTTTTATTCTTATACTTTCAAGATTGTTCAGTTTTTATTGAACTGTCTTAGTTACTGAAAAAGGCTAAAGTAAGGTATGATATCTCATCGAATGCATAGTCAACGTCGAGCGTGTACTCTCCCACAACTCGTGATGCGCGTCGCAACGCGGGATCACGCCTTGCCACGATATGCATTGAAAGGAATTCTAGCTGCTCAGCCGAGTTGATTGCGTTATCGTTGCAGGACCCCGAGACGGACGAAGCAGACTCTGACCAAGGCGATTTCTTCGTAGAACCCGGCTATTTATCCGACGGCGAGGGCGCAGACGAAGAGAGCGACGAGCGACTAGAGGCAGAGAATCCTGAGGCGCGAGCGGCTAGGCTCGCAGCGCGTGCGAATGAGTGGAAGCAGCGCGTGCTGAAGAAAGATAAAGTGTTGGTTCCCGTCATTCTCGGTCCCTCGTATTCCTGCCCTCTGACCCATCTACCTGGCCACTTGGCCGTCGTACTACCCTAGATTCTAAAAGTTTATTCTAACTTTCTTCGCTTTTATTGTCAGCCGCGGGCGGTTTGCCCGCCGGCATGAGACAGCACCCCATGTCTAATGTAAGAAAATTAAACGAGGTAAGCAAGCTGTTAAGTTGTTTTTTTCCATTAACTCGATAATCGGGTCAAAAAAGAGAACTTTGTATCATTTGAGTTGTGCCGTAGTCAGCACTCTAGTTGTATATTAATTTCTAACAAACTATCCTGAGCAGTGATCGGATAACTCGACGTTATCATGTTTCCCATGCATTTCTATTTTATCCAATATGGTTGTGGATTATTTTGATCGTAACATTATAAATACGTATATTTCCTTTTTTGTGGAAGGGTTATTGCTATTGAAAGAAAGTTTAATCGATCTTCATGTTACACACTGCTCAAGTCAAATTGCTTGTGAATGCTGCTGTACTAATTGGTTTTTTCCAATAATAAAACATTTGATTTAGTTGGTACATGAGTGCCAAGTTCAATTGGCTCTGTTCCGACATGCTACCCAGGGCATAGGTACAACACAGGATGGAGCTTCATTAAGAAGGTTTGTCTACTATTCCGCCAGTTTCAAATATTGATTGACCGACGCTGTCTCTTAGAAGTTGCGTCTCCTTTAACTTACGCTTATTATTTGCTCCTATATGACTCTCTAATGTTTCAGAGAAGTTGAGACTGCAGGTCGAGCCTGTTTAAAAGCTTGTGAAGCAGCTAAAAATTGCGTATTACCTCAACTAAGGCATGAAGGTAACGGTAAAAGTCTACTGCTATGATATGCTTTTTTCTGTTTCAGGTGTAGAGTTCACCAGACATGCTTCACAGTTTATAGGTTGTGTAGCAGCCTATGTAGTTGAAATGAAGAGGTGTGTGGCTTTGGAAAGAACCTTCCCAGCCCCGACTGAACCCTCAATCACCCCAACGCAGGTAACGCTTCATCATAGCATTGCTCAGCCTACTGTTCAATGTTCAGATTGCGAATATGGAATCTATGTTGGAAAACTTAGAAAATTTGATCACCGTTCACTTTTCCACCAGCGAGTCGTCGCCCACAGATAAAGTAGAACGCTCTTCTGTCAATCTCTTATTAATTACCGAATCTTGTAGGTCACTCCTCGGCGTCGGCGTGCTACATCATGTAGGCCGCAGTGTATGTGCTCCAATCTAAAAACTAGCTACGCCTAATCTGTATTCAGTCGTTACCATTGATTCTCGTCATCGAAGGATTTTGGAAAAAATTAGAAAATTAAAAAAAAAAATTTAAAAAGTTGTAGTTTACAAAAACAACAAAAAGCGTTCAATCAGATTTCGTGATCTGCAATGCCCGTCTACCAATAACCATGAAGATGGATATGAAAGGTTTTGTGATCACCAAATAAGCTTCACATGCGAATTCATTCGTTTCTCTTCATCGCGTTAATTTTAATTTCTCTGATAAATGACGGGTTGACTCAAATTCTTAACTACCAACGCTTGAGTTCATTGATCAGGTTACTCGAAAGCTTTTTGAAATAAAAAAAAGAGGTCCCTCTTAACATCTTATCTGACAAGAATCAATGGGCGCTGTATATCGGATACTAATGGATTAATTTGCTTGTTCGGCATAATATTATAAATTCTTCATTCATTCGAAGTCTTGTATAAATATTCGGAATGAGATATCATTCTTTATATTGATTGATGTGTTAATTGATGTTCACTGAAATTATTGAAGCTGTTTAGATCCGGAATAAACTTGCGTTCAATACATGTGATTTAGAAAAGAGAAAGAAAACTGCTAAAGTTGGGAACTGAACGAAACTTGCGACTGTTGCCTAATTAAAATACTTTGCAACTGTCAGATAGTAAAAGGGCCTGATAATAACTCTTTTCAAGACTAGTCTCAGTTTCTAAACGCCTTATCAACGTTTTAATACGTGATAGTGGACACACATGGATTTGTGATCAACTTTAGAATGCCTTTACCCAGAATTTTGAGGTGATTTTCTTAAAATTAATAAAGAACGTTCAGATGAGATAGTTCTAACAGTTAGCGTTGCTATTGTTTTCGAAAGTGCAACCGGTTCATCCACCTACATCACAAAAAATGACTGCATGTTAACTGTTGCGTGATATGCAAATTTGACGATATCAGAACGCTTTGATTTTCCGATTCTTAACTCAATGTTATTGCAGTGAGGAGGATAACTTACCTCCTGTGGAGGGTCCGTTTGATGAAGAAGCTCCTTTACTAACTTCACCCACACCGGCAAAATCATCCAAACATGTTCTTACTTCAGCGCTTATGCTATTAGTTTTTTGCTTTCTCATAACGACAGTAGCGTTTGCAGCTTTATACTTTCATCTCAGAGCAGTAAGTAATAAAGTTACAAGCAATATACTGTTAGCTGCTTTAGGATTCTGTTCGCTTGCCGAAATGGCCGAAACCATCTTTGAGTCCTTTAGGAAAATATTCGAAAGCTGCTGTAGCTGCTGATAACGACATTTGTTCAGTTATTGGAAGGTGAGATACAGAAGATTGATAATATCATATTGTTACTTCTCAGAAATACTTTGCTGCGAGGAGGAAATGCCGTCGATGCAGCAATTTCTACCTTGATTTGTATAGGTGTGATGGATACTCACTCCTCCGGAATAGGAGGAGGACATTTCATGACTGTGTACAATGCGTAAGTGTACTAGCTCTTGAAAAAGTTCTATCCTGTTCTTAGATCTACTGAGGATTGTATAGTAATTGATGCTCGCGAGGTTGCTCCAATTGCTGCTACTGAAGATATGTTTAAAGGACGTTGGAATGAAAGCCGTTTAGGTGAACCATTACTAAAGTTTATTGTTAGAATGATGTTAATTCAGGCTGGAAAGCTGTTGCTGTTCCTGGAGAACTACATGGTATCTGGACTGCTTTCACTAATTTTGGTAGTGGTAAAGTGTCTTGGTCAAGCCTTGTGCAGCCTACGATTGAGCTTTTGCAGGAAGGTTTTCAATGTTTTTGAAATCGAGGGGTTTGTATTCTTCGTTTGCAGGTTATCCAACGTCACATGCGCTTGCAAAAGCTCTTTCAGAGAATGAGCATGTTATTTATAATGAACCCACTATGTTTGAGTATATCAATCCTCAAACCAAGAAGGTCTTCACTGTTGGTCAACAAATCAAAACTAGGTTTGTGAATAAACAATATCTATGGTATGTGAAAGTTCAGGATAAAATTTCTGGAGACTTTGCAGCGGTTATCCAATTCTTCTGACCCTGTGAAAGAATTCTATGATGGCCCAATGGCTGAGAAAATGGTTGAAGAGTTTAAAAAGAATGGTGATTCAACTTCGTATGCAAGCTCTAATTCAAAGTTCTGCAGGTGGAATAATAACATTGGAAGACTTCAAATCTTACAAGTCCAAAATAATAGAAAACAAGGATGTGATTCATACAAATCTTAGGAAATCTAGAAGAATTTGTGGGGCTCCACCACCTGCTGGGTCTGCAGTAGCTCAAGCCATACTGGCTGTAATGGATGGGTAAGTCTGGAAAATGATACATTAATACTCATACGCATCATTTCATAGTTATGAGTATAACACGAAATCGTTTGACGAGATTGTTCAATTTTATCATCATTTCTTGGAATCTTCGAAGTTTGCGTATGTTTTTGGTCTTGTATCCCCAAACAAGAAAATTGTATTGACGAAAGAAAACAAAAATCAAATTATTTTTCAGTTATGCCGGACGTAGTTGGCTTGGAGATCCTAATTTCGTTGCGAATGCTACTGATATTGCTCACAATATAACGTCCAACGAATGGGCTGATTGGGTTCGGTAGGCTTCAAAGAATCCTCAACTATCTGAAATGTTTCTCTGATTATAGTAGTATGATAACAGACCAGACCCATCCAGATTTCTACTATGGTGGCTCTTTTGAAGCTGCACCGGAAGACCATGGAACAACCCATATTAGCATCTTTGATGACTACGGAAATGCCGTGTCCGTCACTTCCACCATCAATTTGCAGTTCGTTAGCTATTCTTTCTTCTCTGAAATTCGTTGAGCTATGATGTTCTGGTTGTCAAAGGGATCGTTGACTTCTAATCAGAACCAACTGACATTTTTTTTCCGAGCACTTTTTATATTTTCTGGAGGCAAATAGGAAGAAAAAACTTGAATTGTTTCCAGCATGGGGGCCATGGTAACTAGTTTGTCGACTGGAGTACTTTGGAATAATGAAATGGATGATTTCTCAACTCCTGGTCACGCCAATTTCTTCGGATTTCCTCCATCACCAGCCAACTTCATCCGGCCAGGTCTGTCCATCCATTTGCTCCTTTGTTAAGTTTTCCTTAGGAAAACGGCCAATGAGTAGTCAGAGCCCTCTTGTTATTTTGGAAACTACTAAGAAGAATAAGACAAGAGTGAGCGAAATAATTAGAACATGAATGAAAAGTTTGCTGCAGCCTCTACTAGCTGTTGGAGGAGCCGGAGGGTCTACTATCATCTCTGGAGTTGCTGGAGTTGCTCTACATGCTCTGTGGCTCAAAGCTGATGTCAAACAGGTAATTGATCTATGATGAACTCCTATGAATCTCTTTTAGGCTATCGATGCTCCTCGACTTCATAACCAACTACAACCAAACCGAACGGATTACGAGCCTAATTTTCCAAAAGTTAGTTAGATAATCGTGAAACACTTAACGAATCTTTATAGCCATATCTGGATGCTCTTACTCTTCGGGGTCATACCATGCACCCAGTACACAACTTGACGGTTGTCACAGCTGTTGAAAGAGGAAAAGATGGTCAGATTTACGCCAATTCTGACTTCCGGAAAGGAGAAGAAAGTGGCCCCGCGGGTTATTAAATAGTTCAACTTACAATACAATAACAATACTACTAACTGCTTACTTACTACATTGACTTTCATGAGAATACTATATACTCACAACTTATTTGCTCGAAAGCTCCTACTTGTGCCTTAGGATTAGCTTTTTTCATAAAATGTGATCGTGGTTTATTGTCAAACGATTGCCATACGATCTCAATAACGGTATAACTGACTCCTGCTCAATAACTATGTCGGATTGATTAGTTTGAATCGATGAATGAATTTTGAATTTTTCCGTCTTTTTCTGTTACAATCCATTATTTCCTAGTACGACTGAGTATTGTACTTTGTTCCAGGTCGACTAATGTCAGCGTTCTTGTACCTCACGAAACTCAGAGAGAAGTCAAGACAAGTCCGTCGTGTTATTGTCAGCGAAATGCCCAGAAGAATGGTTTTTTTTCGTTAAAAAACAAATTTAGTTGATGTTTTCCAATCTTTCCCAAAAGGATACTGGTAATTCATCATCCGAAGCTCGGCAAGTAGGCCGGAAGACAGTTTCTTACAAAAATGATGGTCTTTTGTGTTAAAGTGTAGCTCAGCCGTAACGCTTGGCTTTTCTTTTCCTTTTTTATTTGATATTTATACTTTCTTCTTTTCCAATACATGTTTCTAATGTTCATGACGTCATAAAATCAAACCTGTATCACTTGGGCAGGCAACATCCAACGGCCTTTAAGCTCAATTGACATCGCGAAAGTCAACTCACGCAAATTTCCTTCCCTTTGTTAACTTCCAAGTTGTTTTTTTCTCGAACTATTGTTTTTAGCGAACAAGACATACTAACACCTTTACCTACAAATGCGCTTCTGGTTCTTCTATACATGTTTTATCATTGCTTATGCTCAAGCTACTGACTTGGATTACGGTTAGAGCAGAGTTTGTTTTGTGATAAAATGATCATTTCCAGATGAAGAAAATGAAATTGATTGGGAATGTGGAACTGATGCCTTTTCAAAATATATAAGCGAAAATCAAATAGATTTGGATTGTCCTAAGCTCAAAAGTTAGTTGTTCGAATACGTTTTTGTTCGCAGTGTGCTTCACTAGCCTATCAGTTGGTTTGAGGCATTTCATTCTGATCAGCCTACAATGAGATACCGGTTGCATTCTTTCAAACTAACTAGAGCTTTAAGTTGTTCTTCAAATTTATAGAAACAGTGAACCAGTGCTGCATCAATCACGATAAGTGTTATGATGATCAGAGAGGAAGAAAACTTTGTGATGACACCTTCTGCAACTGTCTCGATGTTTGTTTATAGAAATCAGTCTTGTTTTTCCATAATTATACTATCAGAGTGCGACAAAAGCATCTCAAATATGCAATAAAGAAGATTCTCCACTTTTTTGTGGTCTGGTACGGGAGTTTGGTGAAGATGCTTATCTCAGATCTGGCAATGGAACTATTGTTGCCAGCAATGAAACTGAGACAGTTTGTGTTATATTGGGACAGCAGAGAAACGATGTGTTACAGGTTAAAGCGGAACTCCCTAAAGAATCGGAACATCTTGTACACGACTATGAATTTATCGTCAAGTAAAATAAGAATTGAAGCGAGAATCTAAAACTAATTTTATAGTCACAACACCACAGATGGTGATGTTACTTCTTTGGAGGAAGATATGAAGCAAATAGAGGAAAGAATGAAGCTGGAGAAGGGCTCTCATTGAAAGATTCTCCGTATCAATCATTCAATGAACCTATTCGATCAAAACCATCATGACTACTTTATCCGCATCAGTAATTAAGCATGCGTCAATTCGTTCTCTAACATATGCCATAGGTTTTTCGAGAATTGAGTTATTCATAAGTTTGGAAAAATCTTTCTCAAAATCATTTTTACCCGTTTTTCGAAAATTATAATTCATTTTAATGTAAGATTCGAGCCATTTACTCTCTTTAAAAGTAAGGATTCGATGTATCTTTTTAATTTTTAGTACTAATTGCAGACAATGTAACAAGTTTTCATAATGAATAACATATTTCTCTTCATCAAATAATGTATTACACAACTTTTTTACCGTTTGTTTATCTATTTTCACAGTTTCTGTACACAGAGGTGCTTTGAGTTCCTTAGGATATTTCAAATCTACTTTGAAAATACATCCTTTTACTTACATGTTTCAAGTAATTAATGTAGTCCTCTATTTTTAAACATTTGTCTTTTCCCTCACCATTAAGAACATCAATTAATGATTGATCCACAAAGTGAAAATCATTAACTAACTTTGAACTCATTGCCCATCCGTACAAACAATTAGCATTTGAATACAAAAAAATAGTTTGAGTGTTTTTAAACGTCAGGAGAGACCAGAAATGCCTAATTTTCGATAAGTTAAGGCAGATTTTGATGTTTTCGTGTGTTAAAATAGCTATAGAGTGCAAAAAGTGGAGATTGGGCAAACTGACTGTCCAGCAACAACTTTTTTTCATACTACTCCTGCATAACCAAGGCTGAGACCAAAGAAAATCATTTAGTATGTGTTGTATAAGTTTTCCGGTTCTAAAAACTTTTTGTCTTGTAATTATAATCATTTGTATATACTTCGTAATTCCGCTATCTTAGAGGAATCAGAATACTAACCTAACAAGCCGAATGCTAAATCTTTCTTAGTTCTTTAAACGAACTCGTTTTTCCTTCATTTTAAGTTCAATTGCAAAGCTTTTCGTTGTTTAAAATAATAGCTTGAATATATAAATATGATTAAGTAAAGAAATGTTCTCAAACCGCCAATAACAACAACAAAATGAAAAAAAAACAACCGGTCTCCGTCTACACATAACAATAAATGAGCCTTGCTTGCGTGTTCTCCGTGTGCCAAGTACAAGTAACATTGAAGGTCATTCAAATCATTGATTATATGTATTATATGTTATAGCGAGAACAAGATGTTACCGACAGCGTCGTCTTCGCAGAAAGAGAATGATGAACGGCTACAGTCATTGAAAGCAGCAGTAGCTCAAGTATCCTTCACTAAGACTTTCTTTATCGTATTCATATGTTTCAGGAGAATGAAAGAATTGATGGAATCGCTAAGGAGAAGCTCGCTCAAATTAAAGAATTCGAAGCTCTCATAGAACGATTGAACGATTTGCCGAAGAAACTCCAACATCATGTCATGGTATAGTAGCAATTCATTATGTTATAATGCTCCTTATTTTGAGGTTCCTTTTGGTGGAGTCGGTTATATGCCAGGGAAAATAGTGAGAACAAATGAAGTGATGTGTCTAGTAGGAGACGGATATTTTGTAGAGAAGACTACTTTTGAAGCTGTAATTTTCTTGAATAAGCAAATTGATTGTAAGCCGGAAGTGATAACGTTTCACGGCAGTTTCATTTCAGTGATTAAAAAGGTTTTGAGCGATATTGAGACTGAAAAAAAGCTTATCAATGATCAGTTAGGATTCGCTGAAAGACTTTTCGGAGTTTGTGAACTGTATTTGTTCGAACACTCACTTCTATTTCCAGGATAATCGTGGGGAAGAAATAGAAATTCGCGAAGAGTATGATGAAGAGGCTGAAGCTGAGTTCAAACGTTAGTTTGGATGCATTTTACAATAAGTTTGGGTTTGCTACAGGGAACAGAGAGAAGCGACGGGCTATCAATTCACTCAAGCCACCTTCAGAACCGAAAAACAACTTTGTTCGTTACTCTAACAGTTTATGATTGAAAAGTTATTGTTACAGAAAGATCTGATGAGTAGATTGGATGAGTTGGAACTGAATGAAAGTGAGAACAAAGAGCTGGAAGAGTCGAAACAATATGCTCCACCTCCAGGAATCAGTCAACATGTACTCGATTCGCAATTTGAAGAAAGCTAATGCTGCGAATTAAGGATTATAACAAATTGATTGCACGACTCGATGAAGATACTGACTCACTTGATGACGAGGATGAAGATTATGATGACTATGAAATAGATTCTGATGATATACCCGAAGAAGAAGTCGTTGAAGACGTCAAGAAAATTCAAAAAGTGAATATACCGAAGAAACTCATTCAAGAAAAAAGAAACGTTCGTTTTGCTGATGAAGGCGAGAACTGGAGTAAAGTGAGTGGATGGAATACAAGTAATTACCTAAGTAGAATTACAGAAATCCGCTGGACCAAGTCTAGAAATTCATGAGAAACAATCATTTGGCTTATCCGAGAACTCCGCCTCAATACTCAGAAGTACTGAACCTGGACCGATCGACGTGAAAGAGTTGGAGGAGATTCAGAAGCGTGAACAGCCTCGTGTCATTGAGTCAAGTGGAGTAGCATTTTCCGGAATATTTGTAGAACGTCAGGGTCCAGGTAAGAAATGCCTCGGCACAGTAATGAAAAAAATCATTTCAGCAATAACTCCCTCAGTTTCATCGCAATTAAACACAGAACCTTCTACATCAACTGAACCACCAAAACGAATAAGTAAATTTAAAGCTCAACGGAATAATCGTTGAGACAGTAGACGGTTTTTCAATTGCTTGTTGATTTTTGTTGTTGTTATCACACACGGATTCGTTCTCGGAAGATTAAATTTTATTTGACTTGATTATTGTTGACTTGAATGTTCTTCTTGCATCTGAATACCTTCCAAGTTTATATTCTGTGAATTCTATAAGCGACCTTATAAATTGTTTACAACATTGGTTGGCCTCGTGCCACGTTTCTCTGCGAACCACGTAGTTTTTAAAGTTTTTTCGTTCAGTTTGATTTCTTCATTTCTCATGCTATTCTTATTATTTTCGTTCCTTATAGTTTTTGGTCTTATATGATGATAGATTCTTTTCAGACCTTCCTAAAGCTGTATGTTTTCGCCTGGATCCAGTCGGAAGCCACTGCTCAGGTCCGTTGTTTCCCATGTTTGCTGATTAGTTCAATGTTTCTGCATCCTCCCTCCCACATCATTTATTTTTAATGTTGCTTATTACAATTGAGCAGGTTGTCATTCTGTTTTCGATCGATTCAATACGACTGTTCATACAAACTTCCCTATAATCTGCCCATTCGGGAGATATATTATGTCATTTTCCTCATTGTAGGTCAACTTCTGATCGTCCAACCATGAGGAATTGGCCACTGTTTATTTTCCTCTTCGGGCTTGTTTTCTTTTTTTACTTATTCTACATCTATCAGGTATGTCTCAGAGTTGAAAAATGGAAAGTAAACTTATAATTTCAAGGCTCAATCCACTGAGTTGGCAATTCTTAGAGAGCAACTTGACAACTTACAGCAAATAAATACAAATACCAAAAAACAATTGATAGGTTTGTACAAGAGAATGTTAGTTATGACTTCAGTTGCTTTTTCCAGATGTTAAGGCTGAAATAGAGAAATTCAGGAATGTTGAAGAAGGTATGAAAAACGATAATGTCGAATGTATTAACAAGTTTGATGGTAAATTCCGTTCACAAGAAATCTTCAGTAAAACGTTAATACAGAATGTACAACACAGCTTCGGAATGCTAAACTCAAAGTTGACAACGATGTTTTGGAAAAAAATAAATTGGAACGAACAATCACGTAAGCGAGGCGTTTTCTTCCATTTTCATCAATTATTCTGCAGAGACAAAGAGGATTTGGTTGTTGAACTTCGCAGAAGTGTGGTACTTTCTCCACAACAATTTTCGAAGTTTACTCTTTTTTATAGGCAGAAGGCGAAAGAAACACAACTTCTTTAAAAAGTTTACTTTCATCTCAACAATTGATTTCTAAGCAGCTGAACGAAACAGTTGAAATGTCAGTTATTTTCTTGTTCTCTGTTTCTTTTAACTTCCAAATACTTCAGTCTCAAGAAAGAAGTTGCGGCTTTAAAAAGAACAGCCGATTTCAATCCTAAAAATGTTGAAAATACAGTCAAAGAGGTTTTACAAAGTTTTCTTCTCCTTACTCTTTTTTTTTAAATTCAGCAGGTTCCCGAATTCAAAGTTCACGAAACTGTCGCCGAAGTTTCAACTACTTTATCAAGTGTTGTCTTAAGTAATTTCTTACATTTCTTACTAATTACATTATTTCTTTCCGTCAGACTCGCTTGATTTAGTTGCTCAAAGACCTTTGGAGGGTGATCTTCCTCAAATAGGTCTTCCAATTGGTCCTGGAGACCGAGTAAAGTTAGAGGATCGAGCTGAAGATCCAGTCAGGGAGGCTGACAAATCTTTGCCTAGGGAAGAGGATTACGACGAAAAGAAACGTGAGACTCATGTTGTGTCTTTCTGAATTAACTCATCCATCTTTACAGATGTTCCTGCTCCAGATACTCTCCTCGAGCATGGAGGGGAAAGATTATAGATTCCGAAAGTTCTTTCACTAAATTTGCCTAATTGACATGTCACTTGTACAGGTTCAAAACTCTAGCTTGCTCTCAGTTGTTTTAATAGCTTTAGAAATGTACAAATGATGTCTTATTTTGTTAATTAATAACTGTTCGTTTTATCCTTTGACGTTGCAAAGTAAAATAAAAACATTTTCACTTTCCTAATGTTCTCAATAATTATCGATTATTCTAATTATCGCGTCCTCAAACGCTTTTCATTTTTCGAATTACGGTGAAGCGGTTGGTTTATCCTAGGTTTAGAGCTGCTGATTCAAATTGATATCTTCGTTAGACGTGTTGCTCTTGATTCCTTTTCAGGTGTGAAGTTTTCCGTTTTCATTATTTCGCATGCGTTTACAACCGATTGTATCAGGTAATTAGTCAGCTTAGAGGCCTTCGCATAAATACTGATTTTAAGCAAGATGATTCATTTGAATACGTTGTGTGCTATTTCGAACAGTGTCAGATGACGTTGTAGGAGATGTGAAATGACGTGGCAATAAATGGACGGAACACAAGGTCAGTTCATCATATCTAACCACATATAGTTATCGGGTCTATCCTGTTTTATTGAAATATCAACTGGTTCAAACTCTTAATGTTATTCGCTCGCGTGGACTGATTTAGGCGCTAGAGCTCTGTCGTCTTGAATGTTATTGACTTTTAATATTGTATTCAAGACTTTAACCCCCAGTCATTTGAGTCTATTAGTTGCTGTAGCCGACCGTAATATATAAGATGAGACGATCGGATCGCATATACATAGCACACAACCACTCACAAAGTGATCTCATATGTAGACGATTCATTGTCGTGTTATCGTTTTCATTGACTAAATTGAGAGACAACAATGATGATGAAGAAGACGACGATGATGATCGTCATCAGGAATTGTTACTGGCCATGTACACGCGAAGACATCCGAACAGACATCGTCGAACAGTCGTTTAGTAATGCGTCGTCAGAAGAGAGAATGAATGTGATAATATTTCGACCAGACAAAAAGAACGAAAAGTAGCCAGCTCCGACAAGAGTTGTCGGACTGACAATTCAGTTTAGATAGTCAGCGTAGAGAGAGGTAAGAAATCGATGAAGGAATGATACATAGTCAAGACATAAGAGAGAAATGGAGGAAGATGAAGAACCTAGATGGGGCGGACGACGAACAGGAGGACGTACAGGCGACATACATTTATACACGTAACGAGAGAGAGAGGAACGTATGCAAGACACATCTACCTATTTCTGTCTGAACAAATCGAGACATAGACGAACATAGAAGGAGGGAGTTAGACTATTGAAGAGGAAACGTCCATTTTCCACTTTCCTCGTCGTCCCGTTACTACCATCAGCACCTAACGATCCTGTTGTCTTCGCTAGTCCTTCTTCATACATCGCTTCTATTGTACTGAAATTCATATGATATAAGGCTACTTGAGCATTTCTATTCCTCTGTATTCCTTTTTCCTTTTTTTTTCGTTCTTATTTTTATATTTTTTCTTTACTGTACTCGTTAACTACGTACATTCCTCATAATCGTTCAGAGCAAGAGCAAGCTAACACGCTGTTGCTAGTGTACACAAACGACAGAGGAAGAAATCAAAAGAGAAATAGAGAGTGGAAGATTGTCAATTAACAAAGTGTTAAGGATAGGAGTGTCTGGATTTCCAACTGGTCATTCTAATTCCTTAACCAATCTGTTTGCATGACAGATTCCATTGTTCAAATACCTTTGCGGTATCTGAATAAACAACATCTACAGCTGAAACATACAGAAATATAATTTCTATTGAAACATATTTCTTATGCATCCCACCAGTGGAGTTCAGTCTCAACGGATACGATATCATCCGAGCAATCAGCATCAGCAACATCCGACGGATGTATGTCTTCAACAGGTAACTAGTGCACTTTTCATTTACAAAATGCTGACGCGCAAAACGTAAATATTTGAAAGAATATGAAATAAGAAGAGAAAAAATAAGAAAAAAAAGCGAAAAGGAAAGGGAAATTGTGACTATTTCGTTGCTTGTTGTGTATGAGATCATGGTTGACCATTTGAATTCTGTTGATCATTACGTATATACGCATCTAGATCAGACACATAGACACGCACACATACATATACTTCATATGTTCTCATCTTCGTCTGTAATAGTTGACATTATGATAAGGACGGCAAAATGTATAGCTGTGAGGAGAAGATGAGCTCGAAGAAAAGCAACCAGGATAGCACGATGTGACAGACTTTAATTGTCAGCTGTTCCTGCATTCCAGCATTCTTTCTCCTACTAGCTTGATGCCTCTTCGCTCATCATTGTCTTTACTCTTTTCACTATCTTTTTGCGCCTGAGTGACTAGCCAGATGGACAGACTCAGCCATCTATTCAGCCACCTCTAAAGAAACTTCCTAAATTACTTTGCGTATGTTGTTTTTATCTTAAATACTATAACATAGTGACCATTTTATGACGAAACATTCTCAATCACGCTCTTCTTTCATCACTTTCCTTAACCTTTCCCCCCTTCCCTTCCTACCTTACATACCCATTTCTGATTATCTCACATTCCACTGCTGTCTTCTTTACTCCCTCATATATATTTATTGTATGTCCGGGCGGCATTTTTGAACATATTGATCGAATAGTCGTCAGCAATCCAAACCTTGAACTCAATTTTTGTTTTATCCATCATATATTACATATATATATATATATATATATATATACATTGTATTTTCTAAGCTTTTGATGGTTCTTATTTCCTATTTTATTTATATTTTCCATGATCATCTTCATCCTTCAACTTCTTCGCCCCATTCTCTCTCCCTCTCTCTATCCCCTTTCTTTCTCTCTTGTTGCTATCCTTGTCCTTCTTTCTATGTTTGTGATTCTGCTTTCAAAATGCTGAATAGTTCGTATGTCTGTAGCGCTTCGAAGTTGCCGTTTAACAGTTAGCTTATATAATTGATTGAAGACGACATGTAGCCTCCCCTTCTCATCAATATTGATTATTTATTAATCATCTTGTCTCATCATCGTCAACATCATCTTGTTCATTTGCTATCGTCATAATCGTTCTTTAATCTGAGTGGGTTCTCTTTGTAGACAGTTTTCATTGCTTGACTACGATTTGTTTAACTGTTAATGGGCTTAAACGTTTTTCATTTTCTATGTCTTTCTGTCCACTTTGCTGAATCTTTTGCATTTTGATTGATATCCCTCTTTGAGATTTTTTTTCGTTCTTTAACATTCTTAAGCGTTCTAGACCTATTGCGTATGTATACGTGTTGTGGCTGTAGCTATTACTACTAATGAAGATGATGATGTTCGTGTGTCATCAAAGTCTAGTTGGTCCATCATCATTTGCCGAAAGGTCATTTTCGCTTTTCCACCACCGGAAACTTTTCCTTCTTTTTGATTCTTTTTCTGTTGTATTTGAATAATCTTGGTTTGTCTCATGTTCTTCTCAGCTCTACTTGACGCTAGGACATTCGTTTGTCATGTTATCGGAATGCCAGTCATACATTCCACAGTTTCAACTTGTTTTTTGGTTTATTTTGTTTGACGGTCCGAAATTTTCTTATAGATGACAATTTATTCAAATGTATGTCATATTTCCGAAGGTTCACCGGCATGAATGCGTTTTATTTCTTTTTCAACGCACTTTACCAAATACTGCTTATTCCCCACTCCTCTCTCACTTCTCACTCATATCACGTTTGCCATTTAACTTAACCTTTCGTTTACTTAATTCGTTCATTGTTCTTATCATTTTTACACTAACTTGTTTCTTTTGGTACTTCCGTGTCAAATTATGCCAAGCTTCTGTTAATAACTCTTGTGTCGAACTTTCCTTTTTTTCAATCTCTCTCCTAATCTTCTATTTCTCTTTTTTTTCTTTTCTAATCCAAAATTGATTTCCATTTTTGTATATGGATGTGATTTGCGATGGTACTATCAAAACTGTTTATTATCGACATCACTGAGACATGATGACCCGACCTACGTTGCGGGAATATTGAACGGCATCGAACTTTAACGTCTCCTTTTCTCCTTTTTTTTTAACTTCAAACTGCCCTTCCCCTCTTCCAATGATGATAGTACTACTTTTCCTCCATGTTTCATGCTCTAACTTGTCTTCTTCTCTCAGTCTCATTGGCGTTCTATGCTTACTAAAGATATTTCGTTTAAATGTTTTCATTTTATTAGACACTGTAAGGCCATATAGGAAAATTTGGTTTTCTTCCACCCATATCTCTTCACATAAACTACGGAGAGGAAGTACTGCGGGAATAGTACTTCAAATGTGGAGAGACAAAGATGGAGACAAAAAGGTGAGAAGTCTTTCGGTGGCAAGAAAGGAAACAACTAACCGTGTCTGGATGTAGAGGCTTACATTGATAGATAGTAGTGATTGATAGATGAAGCTGCATTCATACAAAGTGCAAAAAGATGTGGACAGTTAACTGTTTTCCATAATTTCTGCGATCTTAGATATTGGAAGGTTTAACAAAAACTAGCATGATGATTCATTAAATTCCTATTGTCTATTGTTTCTCACTATGTATCTTCTCGTCATATACTTTCTCTCTCACTCTCTGATCTCTGTTTCTCTCTTTCATTCATTTCATTCTGTTTCTTAGTCATTTTCTATATTATTTCTTCTATGACATCATAACTATATCAGTGGTGGGCCATTTCACCCACACACAATGTTATTACGAATAAGTCAAGTTTTCCTTTCCATCTAATGAATGTCTTAAACCTTGGGGTAGCTGTATGAGCTATCTTAGCAAGATTAGGAAGAGCTTCATCGATCTTTTTGTGACAGTTTGAGTAATTTTTTCTTCTTCTCAAACGTTCAATCGAGTTTGTTCGCTATTCCGATAACGATGAGCTTAGGCCGAATGTGCTATAATTACTTCGATATGAAGAAAGATTATAATAGTTTTGAACTCTTTGCTTGAAAAAGATCAGATGCGTTGCCTTGCAAATGCCTTAGTGATTATCTATTTGATAATATAAAGTGGACAGTGAAAGTTGTTGTGCTAGAATAGTTTTCGAGTATTGGTATATGTTCTGAATATCGTTCTCAGAAGTAGAATGCCATTCAAAGCGTGGGTTTGTAGAGAAAACATATATACGATTGCTTATCATATTGTCAAAGGTGTTTTTTTATCTGTTAATGAACATATATTGACAGGAATTGTGTATAGTCAAACAATCATGAAGGGCGGTAATGGAGTGCCTGAAGAGAGAGAAAGTGAAGGAAGCTGCGTGAGTAAGAAGCAAAAGATGTTTTTTCGTTGCTGGTACTGTCCCTTGTATCACAGCAGTCTAATAAAGCTCTTTATGATATCGATGATGAATTGATAAGCCATCGTTAAATATATTATATAAAATGAATGTATGTAGGTGTTAATGAAATGAAGTTAGAAACAGTGTCACCAGATGTAGATTATCCTCGAATGTATGTGTGATCTAAGGAATCGAAAAATGTCTGATAAGAGAGTCGCATATTAGATAAGCACTTGTGACGGATGGTGTATTGTTTGTTTCAACAGGAATGTATCCTTATATAGCGGTTTGTTTATTATTTATTACTTTTCACTATTTTCATTCTTATTATTTTGCCTCATTTTTCTTTCAATCAAACCTGCTTTCCCTAATGTGTAAGATTGAGAGAGAAAAATATGCGCGCGTCAGCTTAAAAATGATGGCAAGCTTTTGCGGTCAGTGATTATCGAATGCTCACGCATTTGTTAATACAGGTTGAGAGAAAGGTGATAACCTGTTGTATAAAGTGCTACTGGGCTTATGAGCATTATCTGTAACCAGAACACTAACATTTCATTTTTCTAGGATTCACGAGATCGAAATCGAGACAAACTGAACCTCATCCGAGATTCATTAAAACCATTTGAACAACATGGGGTGAGTCGATAATCCTTCTACAAATTCATTTCTTTAACAAAAATATATTATTGTGTCGAAACACCTTCCACAAACAGTTTTTAGTCGATTATAGTATGTTTTGATTGATTTGTTATACCATTTACAGGCTGAAGCTTCTACGTCTGGCTCATATCTATCCTCAGCTGGTCTTATGTCACATATTAATGCAACTCATCTTCCACATGAACAACGTTCTATGATTCAGTCGCTGGAACGACAAGGCTATGATACGGTTGGTTGAGTTGTAATGTTTTCTACCTATCGATGTTGTATTCTCAATAAGAAAACGTATCGTCGGACCCTTCCATAAGTTATCTAAGATGGTTGAAGTATACGTCATGCTCTCCTAACTTAACTCGTCATAGTTATCTTTATAACTTTAACTATATCATAATTTATAGCTTTTAGCAAGTTATAACTTGGCTTGATGGCACTCTTCTAACACATAATGTCCCTGATTAGTCTTATTATTTATGAATTGCACTATGCTATCAGTTTTATTTTTTTTTATCTCATTCTTCATTGTTTTCAGGATGCCGCTCTTTGTGCATTAAAGCAAACAGGTTTTTGTAGTGTAGAAACTGCGCGTGATTATCTTATAAAGCTCAATGAAAATCATTCATCTCAGGTGAGTAGTGATGATCCTTTCGTTAAACATACAACTTATCCATGTTACAGGAATCTAACATTCCCATAGCAGACAGCACTGGATTGGTATGTGTTCCCTCAGATTCAAACATGTTTTTCATTTTCATTTTAAGCTGCATGTACATTCCAATGGTGTTTTAATGAATGGTAATTTGCATCTCCCTGTTTATGGAAACCATCTAGACGAAAGGTATAATTTTCTTCAATTTTTCACCTAACGCTAATAGTTGCAGTGGGTCATCCAGATCAACATCACCCCAACAACCACATTCACAACCTCACGCACTTATTTCACCGAGGAGGAATCGCCATATTACACCCGTAGAGAAAGATTTTCATCGCACGCATATCCACATATCAAGGTACTATTTGAATTGGTGCTCATTTTATTAATAGCAGTTCTAATTTTCGTAATCCTTCGTTCGCTCCTTCAACTGCTAGTACTAGCAGAGCCAACTCTAATGTGGGTGATAGACCTAAGCCTACTATTTTTGTAGACAAAGCTGAAAGGTACTCTATCTATATATCGACTATTGTACTCTCACTCTTCCAGATCGATTCCGTTCAATAAAGCTCATCCAGCATATAGGGATTATGTAATGAGAAGGCCTGACAATGGTAACGGTCAACCAAACACAGGATCATCTCAGGTAGCACATTTTTGACGGAAAATCATTCTTCTATAATATTTCACCATTTGTTGTTTGATTTTTTTGAGAGCTCAGTGAAAACTATATTTTTTCATGGTTCATCGAACGGTGTCCTAAGTGAATTCATCATCGCTCTGACTTACCGATGTTGTTGTGAGCTAGTATGCAACAACTGCGCCGTATGCTATACGCGTTTGCAATCTCTCCTTTAGACATTGGCGCTCGTCCAAACAATGAACATTCACTATATGGTCTTGACAAATGTTTATTTTCAGATAATGCTTGGTGCTCCAATAAACTCAACACCTTATTTGAATCATCCTATCATAAGAACAACGTTCAATCAGCCTTTCAATAATACTGTTAATATTAATGTTCGCCCGAGTGTTAATGTACGAGTTATCTGTCTTGTTTGTTTTTACAAAGTCGTTCCAGCTTTCGGAAGGAAGAGTCTATAGAATAGATGTCAGTGGAAGAGATGGTAGTGGCTTATCTTCTGTGCATGGAACTTCAAACATGAAAACGACTGGTATTCAGAATATCATAGTTGATCCCGATCAGAATAGATCTTATATTGGTTATGAAGATGAGGTAATAGTTTATCTCAGCTCGTTCTTTCATAAAATATGAGCTTTAGTTGCGTCCATCAACATCATATGATCAGCCGAATCAAACTCCTATATCGTCTACTACTAGAATCTTTACTAACTATCCTCAGCCCTACCATGTGCCATCTCCTGGAACATCTTCCCCTGTACGAGTTGTTCCGATGCAAAATGTAGCCAGAATTTCTCCGAAACCTAAGAACATTGTTACGCCGATTAGATCAACTTCCCCTCTACCTCATTCGATAGCTAAAAAGGTTATGGAAGGAAAATACGAGAGGTTGTTATTCTTCTGGTCTAATTCTGATAACCTCTTTCATTATAGGACAGTCAAACCGTGTCAGCCCCGTATGTATTGCTTTTTCATGGAGCAACATGTTGAAAGAATGCATCAGCAACACCGTGAACGCACGAAACGTACCTTCCAGGTTGGTGTGGAGAACACGCACCTAATACTTTTTTCATTATAGTTACGTCGCGAAATGGAAGCAGCTAATCTGGCAGAGAAAATGAAGAATAATATGTTAGAGTTTTTACAACAGAAAGAATCGAAGTAATCCTCTGAAATCGGAATGTTTTTAAGTTTCATTTCTTAGGTACATGCGTTTAAGAAGGCAGAAAATGGATGTTTCCATGTTCGAGATGATCAGACATATTGGGGTTGGAGCTTTTGGTCGTGTATCGCTTGTTCGAAAGGTGAACTTGCTCGAGCCTCAGTTTTTTACATGAATTTTTAAGAAAGACACAGGCCAAGTGTATGCCATGAAAAGTTTATTGAAGAAAGATGTTATCATCAAGCAGCAGGTAAAGAAGAAAGGACAATGAACTGTTTCGCAAAGCATATTTTCAGGCTGCGCATGTGAAAGCTGAAAGAGATATTTTAGCTGAAGCCGATTCACTGTGGATTGTCAAGCTATTTTTCTCCTTTCAAGATGATCGCTGTTTGTACTTTGTGATGGAATACGTCCCTGGTGGGGATATGATGCAACTTCTCATCAACAAAGGCATATTTGAAGAAAAGCTGGCTAGGTTCGGTTTTCCTTTGAACTACTCGTCTTTTAAAACTCCTTATATTAAAGATTCTACATAGCGGAGTTAACTAAGGCTATAGAATATGTTCACTCTTTGGGTTTCATTCATCGGGATATCAAACCAGATAACATTTTGATTGATCAACAAGGTCACGTGAAACTTACTGATTTCGGGTTGTGTACTGGATTAAGATGGACACATGACAAACGGTAAAATCCGTTCGTACTAGTATGAGTTATACATTCTCATGTTTCAGATTGTACGGTCCTGAAAATGATACAACTCCTGGTGATCATGCTCATCATCGACGTGACGATTCTTTCTCACTACCACCTGAAGTAGCTGGTTTAGATTCGCGAATGAAGGTACTGCTACGATTTTTTATGAGCTGCTCATCTTTTTTCAACAGGTTTTACATGTTCGTCATCAAAGGAAGAGAGATCAGGCTCATTCAGTTGTTGGTACAGGGAACTACATGGCTCCGGAGGTTTTATTGAGAACAGGTGTGCTAATCTTTTTTTTATTACATTCCAGTCTGATTGTATTATGTGTTTTTTGATCCTCTATATAATGATTTGTTGAAGTCTTTAAAAATTCACACTCATCATTTTGTAATCTTGGCAATCAGACTTTTCTTTCGAGTTTTTGATATGGCTCTATAGAAGACACACAGAACAGTTGCATTGATCTCATATCTGAAAAGTCATAGACGGTAGTATATTCCAACACTCTGAGAGCTGACGGGTGCATTCTCCAATCACTTAACGCTTAGAGAATGGTTATGTAATTATGAATGGTTTCGGGCTCACCGAACAGTTGCGTTTTGTAAAAAGTTGATATTCAAACTCATTTCTCACTATTCTCATAAGTAGAGAAATTCGGTAATTTGAATTTTTAGGTCACACCCAACTATGTGACTGGTGGTCTGTAGGTGTTATTTTATACGAAATGGTTTTCGGGAGACCTCCTTTCATGTCGATGATTGACGATCCCAAAGAAACGCAGCAAAAGGTTTAGATATCTTGAATATTCTTCTGAAATTATTGTTGCAGATTATCAACTGGAAGCATTACCTCGATGTTTCACCTCGGGCTGGCGGTGGACATTTGTCCCATGATTGTATAACTATAATCCAAGGACTTTGCCAGGATAAAAACAATCGTTTGGGATCAAAAAATGGTGCTAAGCAGGTTATGGAGCATCCATGGTTCAGGGTAAAATAACAGCTCTCTGAATAGCTCACAGTTCTCGTATCTTACAGGGAATTGATTTTGAAAACTTGCGGAACACTAAAGCTGAGTATATCCCTAGAGTTGAATATCCTGAAGACACCCAGAACTTCGAACCGATACAGGTGAAAAGTTTCATATACAACATAATATTCATTTTTGAACTTTCAGATTGAGGAATCACCGTTCGAAACACTGGGCAAACGTGCACCCAACAACCCAGCCTTTTATGAGTTCACATTCCGCCATTTCTTTGATACAGATGGACAAGGGTATTTGAACGCTTCGAGAGTATGCTTATAATTTTAAAATATTCAGATGTCCTTCTTTACGTCCAACTCAGAAAAGACCTGCTCTAACTCCATTAATTGAAGCATCACGTCACGAACCTAATAGTAGTAACGAATCAATGGCTACCTAATGAGACGAGACGGCGGTAAGCTTCTACTTACAATTATGTGTTCAACACAACATGTACCTCGTCGTGAATGATCAATATCTTTCAAATTCTATTAACATAACTGTTATTAGTGATCTCCTGTTTATTGTCTTCATTCCATAAACTTAGTCGTTAAGACTTAGTTTTTATTAGTTTATTATAATTATATGATGTATAGTCGTCAGCATAATGATTATTTAGAAGTCTATTATGAACAATAATTGAAATGTGACATGTTTGAAAATTGTAGGCCGTGAGTCATATTGTTGATGAATTTCGGGTATATCAGACGTGGTAATTTACGTGATGATATTGTAGGTTATTTATGCCTTATATATTATATCACTAAGCGTCTGTTTATTAAGTTTTTTTGTTTGAATTTTGTTTGGAAAAATAGTTGTAAACATAAAATTGTTTTATTGATAGTACTAAATATACAACTTCTATGGTTTCAAAATGTTTTAAATCTATTTTGGCGTCTTATAACGCATTGAGGAAGTATTGTCTGGTGCAAACTGTTGTGAGACTGTTACTGATACTATGCAATAATGGTATATATTTAGAATCATATTCTATCTCGATCATAGACAGTAATTATGAAAATGAGATAATAAGCCTTTAATAGACAGGTACGACAATATGGTTAATGAGAAATACATTTTGATTTGGAGTAAACATATTGTTATTGTTAGACATACACATTCACATGCATGTGTTTGTGTGCCAATAACAAATTGCTGGGATATAATGATAGCTTAAGCTGAAGCTAAGGATCAAATAGTATAGAAAATACTTTGGTTTCAATTTATTAAAAACATGTAAAGCTTGGACTGCATTTATGCGCATATGAAGGATTTTGCGATGGATTTGAGCTTTACATCTACTAATGGATAGAATGGGATATGTGAAGTAATCATATAGATTCAGACATATCAATCGCAAGCTTCAAATAATTTAGAGAATAGGACAATGAAGGGAAGCTGAATGAGCCGCAGACGACACATGTAGCGAATAAGTTGTTCGGATGATCCTCATATAGGCTTTATCAGACGTTGCCATAGTGACAGCAGCACATCTGCTTCTCTCATCATGCTCATTCTCTTCCATCGTCTCTCTCTCTGGGCATGTTGTTGCCATCCTTCCCTGGTTAGTTGCATGTATCAGCTTCTCTCTCATTTTTGAAACTTCTTCATATTGTCCTCTTTTCTTTCAGTATCAATTTAATTAGGTTTCGAGTAATTTAATTATATCTTTAGCTCAATGTCTGAAATAACTGAAGAGAAGGTTTTGCAATTTTTAAAGAGCAATCCGAACGTCTTGGAAGCTTATGTGACAAGCACCCAAATAAGTCGAGAAACATTTCAAAAATGGACAACTCGTCGCCAATCTAAGCTTTATAAGGAGACTTCGAGGAAATCGCTCGTGGGCTTTTGGGGTGTGAGTATTTTGACTTCGCTGATTGATTGTTCAAGAGTATTCTTCATATACCTCTATAATGTTAAGCTCATTATCAAGCTCAAGCTTGTTATGAAAGCTGTAGCTGCACATGCAATCGTGCAGAAGTTTTAAAACATCCTTCTATTGTTGAATTTTCTGAAACTTTGTTCATAGGCCGATGATCTCGCTTCACGCCGACGTCTTATTATGGACCAAGGTGACCAAAAGGTAACTCTATTTCAACTTTACTCACTCAACTCTTATTCATCATACTGTAATCATCTTAGTTATGACTGTTTTCAGATAAGACTTCTATTCGAACTTGGAGAATGTTGTGCTCAAATGACTGCTACAGATGCCGTAGAGCTGACAATAACGAATGATGAAGGTTGTTTCAACATTTACAAAACATCGGAAGGATTAATCAAATTGAAGAAAGTTGGTGAAAATTCTCATGCTCAATATGAGAATTCATAAGTTTTCCATTATCTGTATCTTTTACCAGGCAAAAAAAGGGAAAAAAGCATCAGCTCATATTCAAGCTTTGGTCGATCCATCTGAAAAGACAATCGGTTTGGGAGTCAAATATTATTACCGTCTGAATGTTACACATGTTAGGAGAAGTTCAATTTTTCATGCCGATTACGGATAAGGATAAACAAATTGTAAATGTTATATGTACGTGGGCAATGGGTTGTGTTTACTATGCTCAGGCAAGTTTATCATCAAAGGATGATAACGAAACTACTTCCGAGGTTAACATTACTTATATTTATGATGACACATACTTCACCACCTAACTAACCTTAGAGTAGTTCAATATCCTATCCTGATTCTCCCTAATGACCTTAACTGAAACTCTCTACATGTTCAGATTTCGAACAATGAAGAAGAAGCTCCCCGTGTTGTTCGTCAACGAAAGTTGAACACTTTCCTTCTGGACGTAACCCGTAGTATTTTCCAAGATATTGTTTCAATGGATACGGTCATCATTAAAGTTATGGTAAGTTTCTTCACCTCCTTCACGCCTTGTCGTGACACTAATATGTGATTAAGAATTTCGCTCAAAAGCTTGTTAATGCTGATAGGGCTTCCCTCTTTCTGGTCGATGCGAAAACGAAAGAACTCTATGCTCGAATTTTCGATGTTGGAACAGGGCAGGAGGAACACGTTCGAATTGATCGCGAAGGCCAAAAGGAAATACGGTTCCTTCCTCTTGGTCAAAATGAATTCATTTATACAAATTCATAGATTTCCAATTACCAAAGGAATCGCTGGGTATGTTGCATGTACTGGAGAAGGATTGAATATTACAAATGCATATGATGATCAACGCTTCAATAAAGATGTCGATTCTAAGACTGGCTATACAACTCGTACTATATTGTGCATGCCAATATTCATACGGGGGGTGTGAGTCGATTCATCACTGTTCGTTTTTCTTTATCCTAGTTTAATTCAAGTGTCATTGGAGTTGTTCAAATGGTGAACAAGCAAAGTGGCAACTTTACGAAAGATGATGAGGATGCTTTCCAAGTTTTTGCTGTCTACTGTGGATTAGCTCTTCATCATGCCAAATTGTACGACAAAATCCGGCGAAGTGAACAAGTGAACTAATCTCCTTAATATGGTTTTTTTTATATAATCTTTTCGTTTAGAAATATCGTGTCGCATTAGAAGTTCTGGCTTATCATAGTGTGTGCAATCGTGACGAAGTTGCCAAGTTGAAAAAGATACAATTAAAAGAGCGAGTACTAGAATTGGAAACGTTTGACTTCAATGGTATGAAGTTGTCTGAGTTAGAAAAACCATTATATGCTGTCTATATGTTCAAAACTCTTTTCTATACAGACATGTGAGTGAATGTGAAATTGTAACAGCAACCCAACACTCTTTTGATTTTAGACGTTTTGATCAAGACGATCTTACACGATTTGTTTTGACTGTTCGTAAGAACTATCGCAGAGTTGCCTATCATAACTGGGCACATGGTTGGTCTGTTGCTCATGCTATGTTCGTCTTATTGTTCAGTAATGATAAGATCTTCCGTCCACACGAGGTAGTATCATTTCAAAATGAGTTGTCACATGATCCTATTATAGGCTCTTGCCTTGTATGTGGCTTGCTTGTGTCATGATTTGGATCATAGAGGAAAGAACAATGCATATATGAAAACAATGAGTACTCCTCTCGCAGCAATTTACACAACTTCTGTCATGGAGCATCATCATTTCAATCAAACAGTCACAATTTTGCAACAGGTAAATCGAGTTAACGAACAGTAACTGTTCCTTTAAATGACACGCGTGGTCAACTAAGTTGTCTTCCATTTACAGGATGGCCATAATATCTTGAAGTCTCTTTCTTCTGAAGAATATAAGCAAGCCTTGAGTCTAATTAAGCACTGCATTCTTGCCACTGATTTGGCTTTATTCTTCACAAACAAAGCTGAACTGAATAAAATCCTTGACGATGGAAAGTATGATATTAATGACGAGCATCACAGGTAAACGAAGCATCAGCCCTATTACCATTATTCTTCTCAGAAAGCTAACGCAAGCCATCCTCATGACAGGCTGTGATCTGATAGCATCTGCTAAACCATGGCAAATTCAAACTGAAACTGTTAAAGTTATTTTTGAAGAATTTTATGAACAAGTTGGTTGCTTGAAGTGCAAAATAGAACGAATATGCTTCAGGGAGATGCTGAGAGAAATAATGGTCGAGTTCCGATAGCAATGATGGACCGGCAGAAGGCTCATGAACTTCCTCAGATGCAGGTTGGACTATTGATAAACGTGAAAAAGTATGTATAGTAACAACACAAATCATAGGTTGGATTCATGAGGGGCATTTGTTTGCCATGCTATGAGCTTATTGCTCGAATTATACCAGAAGCATCCGGATTACGAGACCGCTGCAGGTGATTAAATTGTTTCTTGAATGTTTATCAACTTTTTAAATTCAGGTATAACGCGGAAAAATGGGAAGAACTTGCCGAAGATCAACGAAAACGAGAAGAAGAAAAAACTAAAGAAATGGCAACAGAGCAGTGAAACTTGATTGAACACAAAAACTTATATACACCATTTCCAGATGATCTCATTCAAATATTTTATTTTATTGATAAAAAATGTAGACCTCTGAATGTTTTGTTGATCAGATCTCATTTGTTTCATCAAAGATTGAAAGTGTGCTATGACGATAAACATAAGGACAAACGAGAATTAGGTTTAAGGGAATTGGACGTATCAATTGCCATTGTTAGAATAATATAAGCATATCAAACTTTCTTGAAATCATTGTTTTCCTCGTTATTAATTGAATATGATCGACTGTTTGAAAAAGTGGCATCAGGGCTGGGTACTAGTGGAATAGCATAACTCGGTTCAGCTTTTTACCAGCTTAACTAAGTCTCTACTTGCGTCGTTCACAGTCCTAAAACAATCTTCTTATGCTGTACGTTCTTTGTTTTCTTAACGAATGAAAAGCTCTAGCATTATGTAGTTGTATTCTTTTGATTGATTGTTCTAGCGTAGTAAATGCTACTACTCATTCTTCAATTCTGGTCTCAGCTGTATGCATCCAATCGACCAAAGTTCTTACTCAACCGTTTTTATTAGGTGAACGAATGAAAAGCCGAATGAAGTCTGTTAAGCTGGCTGAACCTAGACGTTGATTTCAAGGATATCCGATCTACTTATACCGGTCCAATAAAAAATGAATCTGAACAATGACCAACCAGCTTCTTGATGAAAAAGTGTTTTCTTGTCAGTATTGTCTGATTATGAAAAGAAAGCAAGCATCGTCGTCTTGATTCGTTTTCTCACTAACTTGGCGTTAGCAATTACGTTACTACTTCTTGGTAGCTTTTGTTGCTTCCGGACATTCCCTCACTATCATTAAGTTTAATTTTAGGGATTCCTCATGCACTGTGCGTTTTTCGGGTCGAACTCGGGAGAAGAACCAATCACCATCAAATGAAACGTCGTTACCTTTCGCTGTTTTCTTTTGCTTGTATTGAGCAACAGTTGAGGTAGGAATACTGTCGGATGTCTTCGAATGTCTTCACAACTAAGTTGATATTTTAGAACTCCAAGACTGTTCTGGTCTTTTGACAGGAAAAGGAACATCGCTGCTCGTTTATTTTTTCATATGGAATGAGACTTCCGTTAAACGTCGGTGAATACTTTGACATCCATGAGCAAGTTCATTCGCGTGAGTTTGATGATAGTGTTGTGTATAGCTTTCTACTTCGTTTAGGTATGCCGGATTTTAATGCGTCATATAGTCACTGTTTAAGTGACTTATTCTCCGTCAACTCTATACATTGTTCATAAAGCATCTTTGAAAAGAACTGGCGGAGATCGAGTCGCTCATCTTATTCTTCTGGTGTGGACCCTTCCTGTTTTTCAAATCCCCCTTACCTGTACTATAGCTTAGTTCTTAACAAGACTTTCAGGTTGGTGCTCGACAACAACAAGAATTGTGCTGTTGAAGAGAACTGTAATTAGCTTGATTTGTTGTTTTTTCATTCTTTTCAAAGTATCTCTGATCGAAACTGGTGAAGATTAAGCCGCTGATTTTTCAAGTAATGCAATAACCCCTTCTTGAACTATCAGGATAAAGTGAGTTTTATTGAATTTTTATTGAATTTTTTGATTTTATTTTCCTTGTTTTTCTCTTTGTTTTCTCTCTGTTTCTTGGCTCAGTTACTGTTAATTATTCCCAGATTGTTAGTTAAACACTCGTTGTATCAGAAATAATAGTTAAATCGTTTGATATTTTTTTTAAAAACTTTCAATAAATCTACTTTTGTAAGTTTAATCCTATTTCTTATTTCATCAATTAGAGCTCCGAATTACTTTTCGATGAAAAAAAAGAGCATCGAAATTGGTTCATTTTGAGCTGAGTTAGAACGCTTTTACCTTTCGATCTTAATGCCTATGCACCACCGCTTTACTTTTTACACGCGCCGTAGGAATGAAACACGTGCACGACCGTTTAAGCGCGTCAGATAGTTGAAAATGAATGAACGACCGCATCTTTAACCTTCTCTCTTAAAAATGATTTTCCTTTTAGCTTTCCATTTTCTATTTAGCGTTGTTGAGTGAGCGGCGTCCTCGGTCCACTCTTCTAACTGTCATAACTTTCTTGAAATCCATCCGTTTCCCGATATCTTTCGAATGGTTTACTCCTCTGATTGTGATGTTGAACATGCTCGTACTCCTCCTATACAACATTGAATATTCGCACTGCTCTTTTTCCCAAATCTATGTTTTCTTTTCAAAATTACGAAATATCATACTGTGTGCGCGTTGCACAAGTTCGTTGCTTTGTTTTACTTTTAAATGATTGTTTACTTGTGATTCGTTGACTTTCGACTTCCTTTTACTTTTCCTCGTTTGTGTTTTATCGTTCTTATGTCTTGAGTAGATGTGTTTTTATATATTTTACTTGTTATAGATAGAAATTTTGGTGATTGTTGAGCGATGGCTCTATTGAGATTATGAGATGATTGGAATGCGAGATTACAGGTGAGTTCTTATAGCTTCATTCATGGTCGTTTGTTTCAGAGAGCCGTGTATTAGTCATTGATAGTAGAATGAAGGGAGAAGCAGTTTTCCAGGGCTACAGATGCCTGGGTTGACTCTTGCGACTGTCAAACAGTTCGCTTGTGTTCGCTGGCTCTTTGAAATAGAATATATAGAAACACCGTGCTGTTCATGATGTAATGATGTCGGTATACTTGTGCAACTTCTTAAAGCCTTTTTCAGGAATATAAGTGACTCTGACTGGTTTATTGATTATACATGATGATCATTCAATACTCATAGATCGAAAAGAAAGTTCGGGATGGTTCACGATAGTTTCAAGTTGAAAAGGATGTTGCTCTGTAAGTTGTTTCTCTTCAAACTCGTTCCTCTCGATTGTTCCATTATCAGAATACTGCGTATCCTTTGAACTCCCTGTTACTGATGTGATGATGTAGGTTTTACTTTTGAAATCTTTCCACGATTATGCTTAAGTCTATCGCTCTGTACGTTTTGTATTCTTTTCAGAGTTTCTTCACATTGTTTCTTTAGTTTTGATTATTGTGTTCACTGCTTTCATGAGGTATCTCAGGGTTCGTTCCTTCGTAATGTATTTCGAAATAAAAAGTTTTGTTGTTTTCACTGTTGATAGACGATTCAAAAGGTTGCCCACCTTGTATACTGTTCTGAATTAGTACTATTACTGACTTCGTTACAGCCTTTAACGTTCAGTTATGCCATAAATGATTGCTATATCCTCAACTATGTTTATGTCTGCAGAGGAATGCAACCGTCTGTGAGTCATACACAATGTGGGACTGACGTTTGACGGCTTCTACAACTCTACGTCATTGACGTAGCGAGCACAACCTGGATCTTTGCCTCGGGTAAATTCCCATATCTTTATTCATATTGGTTAATTACAGAGAGCCGTACGTTAGTCTTCGGTTATACAGCTATCTTCTAACACTTAAACAAGTTAGTTGATTTTCCAAAAATTCATGGCTAACAAAAACTCTTCGCAGTTCAATGAATCCCGCGAGTTACTCATCGATTGCTCTAGTGAAGCTCTTTTGTGTATGAACTATGTGAATTCAATGATATTCATGATGTAATAAGGGTTTGGTTTTAGTTCTGCAATCAGCCAACGAATATGGTTTTGTTTAGGTTTATCAGTGAATTGTTTCTTCCTCCTTCTCTGCTTGGAATAACGTGTTTTGTCCAGTGTGCGTTCTTCTGGTCAACTCAGGAGCTACTCACTAAAAGTTCGCTACTTACATAATCTCTATTCAGGAATATGGATGACTCTTATTGGTTCTTTGATAAGCCATGTGTTTTCGGTTGAAGCTGCATGAATAGTATCACATCGAAGAGCAAGAACATACAGGTTACTTTGTGGATGTTGGTTACTATGCTTCTCTCTTCCTTTCAGGTATAGATCTATCCATTTGGTCATGGAGTGTCAAGAGAGATTCATCCATAAGATCTCAGGTCGATTAGCAAATAAACAGACAGTCTTTGAGGTTTCTTGTCTCGGCTAGATTTCAAAAGAAGCTCACATAGAAAGTGATAGATTAAGAAGAGAGTGAGAGATCAAAAGCGTGAATGGGATAGAGAATGAGTGCTGAACTTTCAGACAGACGAAGTTTTGCGTGAAACATTTGAAAATCATTCTGTTTGAAGGTTGGTATGGCGAAAACCCAAATCAAAGAAATGAGCCCGAGTTCATAGCTTAGACTGCCCCATAAGGGTAACACATCGGGGACGACAGCTTTGAGTAACTTGCTTCTGTTCAGCGATTGTTCCTGACGGACACTTGTTCATAAAAATTAATGAATCTGCCGTAATTTTCTGCTTGTTTTGATGTAGTTAAAAGCTTTGTTATCGCTGCTTGAGAAATAAAATTTATTTTCTGAACCTTGGGTTGTATATTATTCTGAGTTGACTCTCTTTTATAATACTTTGATTAGTTTGATAAGTCATTAAGTATCAAATTCTTTTTGAGTTCGAATAACGTTTGTTGCTGTGCAGTAGTCTTAATATGGTCTATCTACTACGTCTCAGTTTATACTTTGTGACAGAACAGAAGCTTGACCATCGCAACAAGTTGAAAGCAAAGGAAGACCATGTAAGGATTGTGGTAATCGATTATGTAACCAAACAAGAATGTATGATCATCGTTAAGAACAAAATGGAATAGTCAGTTCGGAGCTGTTGATCAAATGAAAACAAGCAGTAGTATCTTCGAATCAGACATTCGGCCGAACGTTGAGTGCAACCGTTCCCGAATACTCAGAGTGAGTAGACCAGAGCATTCTTGCCCGCTCTATTAACTCGCATGTTCTAGACGTTCACGAAAAGGGTGAAACTCCGCTCTTGGTCGTTCTTTGGGCTTGTAGTTTGATTTTGTAGTTCAGTTGATTTGTTTACTCTTTTCTGACTGATTTTTTGACATTTTGGCTAACTATATGAACTTACGAGATTATCGATTGCTGATTGTCTTATCCTTGTTCAGTGAGCATTGTAATTCATCAGAGTAGTGTCCTTGTTTAACTCATTTCCTATTGCTTCTTCTATTCTCTGCCTCGTTCCGTCTGTCGCTTACATCATCTCCGGCGTTGAAGTGCAATATCTCAAGACTCAGAGATTGTCATGCACTTCCATCCATCCATCGACTTACCCAGTCATTTCGAAGACAACTCTTTCCTTTTGACTTTCCTCAATTCATGTTCTCATTTGAATTAACATGTATAGACAGACAAAGCGAAAGTCAGCCCATTTACATTGCTCTTATCCATCATAGTTGATTTCGTCAAAGAGTTTGAGTGACCATGAAGACAGTGAGCCCGTCTATCGTGAACTTGATCGTTCTTTGAGTTTGTAGTTTCGTTTCGTAGTTGAGTTGTTTACTTCTTGTTTGTCTGTCATCCTTTTGGCAAATCTGCCCTAACTGACAACTTACTTGATTATCGATTGGTCACATAGGTTGTTCCCCTATCGCTCACCTCGTGCTATTGTTTCTTCGTTACTCAGCTCTTATAGCATTTCAATGTTAGTTAGATCTTCACTTCCACAACTCTCATAGTCCTACTTGATACTTGATGTTCCTTACTTAGCTCTTATAGCATTTCAATGTTAGTTAGATCTTTACTTCCACAACTCTCATAGTCCTACTTGATACTTGATGTTCCTTACGTATAATGCCTGAGATTAACCTTCTGTTTACTCGTGTTTGCTGGTAGAGAGCACTTGCCTTATATCCTTCGCTTCTTTAGTTCCTGTGAGCTCCTAACTTGTGGTATTGTACTCCTCCTTATCGTATTTGTGTCATTCTTGGATAGTTCTATATCCAATCGGAAATGATAACCTTCGTTCTCAGCTAGATATCCCTTGTTGTACTGTTTCTCATCTCTAAACAGAGTTTCATTGTTGATTAACTAACATCACTTTACTGTTCGTTGAATTGTCAGTTACTGAACTCTACTACTACTTGTTACTTGTTGTTCCTTACTTATACTTCTATGTTTCATTCATTCGATGTCTTACAGGTTACTCACAAGTACTGATCAATCACAAGATAGGGCGATACCCGAGGACAACGTTAGCTGATGGATTCAAATGGTGGATGAAGCTGATAACAATATCAGGTAAATGTTATAAACAGTTTTATTATAATAATTATTTATTTATAGTACAAGTACACCAAGAACGAGGAGAACCGTATAACATCCTCCTAACGTACTCGGAGGCTACCAAGAGCCAAGTATCGTTAGGAGAAGGGGAGGGGAAAGCTTTCTTTTTTGAAAGTTTTCCTCTCCCAAGGTGGAGGAGTGATCCTCCCCACAATCAGGGGGTAGTTACGGAAAGGGTTGAGACAGGGGGGCATCGCCATTTTTTTCAAAATTTTTTTTAAAAATTTCTCTAAAACCCTCCCGTCCTTGTGCCAGACTCTTTCTCTCACTCACACTGCCCTTCCGATGGAGATCTGAGTCAAGAGTCTGGCAACTCATGGACGGTCAGGGTATAACACGCTGACTCAGATCTCCGATGATTGGTACCTGAAATTAGAAAGAATGAGTATGGTAGAAATGTATATAGGGGTCACCCCCCTTTGGAAACGGGGGTGACCGGAACTTACTATTTGCACTCTCGTAGAAGGATCCTTGACAGGGCCGGGAGTCGAACCAACCACTTCCTTGTACGAATGACCAACTAACCTCTTGGCTATCCTTCCACATTTACTCTAAATCATTGGATATATATGGAGGATGAAATTGGAAAAAATGGCCAAAAAAAAGAGAAAATTTCTGGGAAAAGGGGTGTCGCAATACCCCTCTCCCAGCAAACACGAGTGAACACAATCGGAAGTTTCACTCTATCTCAGGCATTATACGTGAGGAACACCAAGTATCAAGTAAGACTATGAGAGTTGTGAAGTGAAGATCTAACTAACATTGAAATGCTATAAAAGCTAAGTAACGAAGAAACAATATCACGAGGTGAGCGATAGAGGAACAAGAAGCCTCAGGAGTTATGATCTCTATGAAGATGAACGGAAACATTAAGGTTAAAACGAAACCGATAAGCAGGAGTTTAGAATCACAACTTATGAGCTCACAGGAATTCAAAGATTACAGAAGATATGATTCCCGAAGAAACAAAACCAAAATGAACCTTGTTCAGAGCTCAGTCAAAAGAAGATGAGCATGTTGAAGATCCTAAACAAAGGAGGAAATCATGAAAAAGACGACTGAAAACGAATGAATCTCCACAAAGTTATGGGGATTGGGAGGTCGACCATGGACACCGCTCTCTACACAAGGTCTCCAGAAAAATGAAAAAGCTTAGAAGAAAACCATTTTCAACAGAACAGCTCAGTTAGAAGACTAAGCATGAACACCGCTTATTTCATTACGCTTTGGAAAAACAAATCATTTTCAAAAGTAAAGCTTAGCAGTGCGGTGGTACATTCATTTCTAACTGACTGACGCGCTTGAGCGGTTGAAGAAAGCGCATTAAAAGAGATAAGTGAATCGTTTAAGAATTTGAGCTGATGCAGAGGCTGTTCAGGTCACCGTTTGAAAGAACGTAGAGATCAACAAAGATACAAGAAGCCACAATACACACAGATTCCTCTCTTACAAAGAACTTTTAAGAAAATGAAACATTCAAATACTTCATACAAACCCTCACTCACTACTTTCAAACTAAAACGCATGCGAAAGACCTATGAGTGAACTCAGAAAACAGAAGCACTTAATACAACATCCAGACTATCAACAATCAATTCGGAAAGGCTATCAACATAGACTGAACAAGGAACAGAAGAAATGAAACTGTGAATTCTGTAGGAGATGATGTAAGCGACAGACGGAACGAGGCAGAGAATAGAAAAAGCAATAAGAAATGAGTTAAACAAGGACACTACTCTGATGAATTACAATGCTCACTGAACAAGGATAAGACAATCAGCAATCGATAATCTCGTAAGTTCATATAGTGAGCCGAAATGTCAAAAAATCAGTCAGAAAGGAGTAAATAAATCAACTGAACTACAAAATCAAACTACAAGCCCAAAGAACGACCAAGAGCGGAGTTTCACCCTTTTCGCAAATGGTGAGCGTCAAATCATTGGATATATATGGAGGATGAAATTGGAAAAAATGGCCAAAAAAAAGAGAAAATTTCTGGGAAAAGGGGTGTCGCAATACCCCTCTCCCAGCAAACACGAGTGAACACAATCGCAAGGTTCAGTCTATCTAAGGCATTATACGTAAGGAACACCAAGTATCAAGTAGGACTATGAGAGTTGAGGAAGTAAAGATCTAACTAACATTGAAATGCTATAAGAGCTAAGTAACGAAGAAACAATATCACGAGGTGAGCGATAGAGGAACAAGAAGCCTCAGGAGTTATGATCTCTATGAAGATGAACGGAAACATTAAGGTTAAAACGAAACCGATAAGCAGGAGTTTAGAATCACAACTTATGAGCTCACAGGAATTCAAAGATTACAGAAGATATGATTCCCGAAGAAACAAAACCAAAATGAACCTTGTTCAGAGCTCAGTCAAAAGAAGATGAGCATGTTGAAGATCCTAAACAAAGGAGGAAATCATGAAAAAGACGACTGAAAACGAATGAATCTCCACAAAGTTATGGGGATTGGGAGGTCGACCATGGACACCGCTCTCTACACAAGGTCTCCAGAAAAATGAAAAAGCTTAGAAGAAAACCATTTTCAACAGAACAGCTCAGTTAGAAGACTAAGCATGAACACCGCTTATTTCATTACGCTTTGGAAAAACAAATCATTTTCAAAAGTAAAGCTTAGCAGTGCGGTGGTACATTCATTTCTAACTGACTGACGCGCTTGAGCGGTTGAAGAAAGCGCATTAAAAGAGATAAGTGAATCGTTTAAGAATTTGAGCTGATGCAGAGGCTGTTCAGGTCACCGTTTGAAAGAACGTAGAGATCAACAAAGATACAAGAAGCCACAATACACACAGATTCCTCTCTTACAAAGAACTTTTAAGAAAATGAAACATTCAAATACTTCATACAAACCCTCACTCACTACTTTCAAACTAAAACGCATGCGAAAGACCTATGAGTGAACTCAGAAAACAGAAGCACTTAATACAACATCCAGACTATCAACAATCAATTCGGAAAGGCTATCAACATAGACTGAACAAGGAACAGAAGAAATGAAACTGTGAATTCTGTAGGAGATGATGTAAGCGACAGACGGAACGAGGCAGAGAATAGAAAAAGCAATAAGAAATGAGTTAAACAAGGACACTACTCTGATGAATTACAATGCTCACTGAACAAGGATAAGACAATCAGCAATCGATAATCTCGTAAGTTCATATAGTGAGCCGAAATGTCAAAAAATCAGTCAGAAAGGAGTAAATAAATCAACTGAACTACAAAATCAAACTACAAGCCCAAAGAACGACCAAGAGCGGAGTTTCACCCTTTTCGCAAATGGTGAGCGTCAAATCATTGGATATATATGGAGGATGAAATTGGAAAAAATGGCCAAAAAAAAGAGAAAATTTCTGGGAAAAGGGGTGTCGCAATACCCCTCTCCCAGCAAACACGAGTGAACACAATCGCAAGGTTCAGTCTATCTAAGGCATTATACGTAAGGAACACCAAGTATCAAGTAGGACTATGAGAGTTGAGGAAGTAAAGATCTAACTAACATTGAAATGCTATAAGAGCTAAGTAACGAAGAAACAATATCACGAGGTGAGCGATAGAGGAACAAGAAGCCTCAGGAGTTATGATCTCTATGAAGATGAACGGAAACATTAAGGTTAAAACGAAACCGATAAGCAGGAGTTTAGAATCACAACTTATGAGCTCACAGGAATTCAAAGATTACAGAAGATATGATTCCCGAAGAAACAAAACCAAAATGAACCTTGTTCAGAGCTCAGTTAAAAGAAGATGAACATGTTGAAGATCCTAAACAAAGGAGGAAATCATGAAAAAGACGACTGAAAACGAATGAATTTCCAGAAAGTTATAGCGATTGGGAAGTTGACCATGGTTACGACCAAGTTACGCCAAACGTTTCAGTTTCAACATCCTTTCTACAAAGAATAACATGGGGAGTTCAGGAAATGACGAATTCTTGCAGGTCGAAAATTACGGCGTCTATCCGAAATTCTTTCAGTTAACGGTCAACTGCGTTTCATTCTTAGTTTTCAAACTACCAAAGATTCCAGCTTAAACGCTCTCTCATTTTTCCTTTACTTCCTATCTGAAGCACAGCTTTAGGCAATCATAACTAGGTTGAAAATTAATGTAAGTAACTTGGTTCACAGCAATCGTTCACTGTTTCATTTTCTGTGAATCAAAGACTTAGACCCCCTCACACTTTTCCAACTGAGAAGTCAAAGTTCGAGAACTTGCTAAGTAGCCGAATATCCAAACAGCTATGATTTCCAAAAAAAGATAAGGTTTTAGACGATCCTCGATGCTCAAAAGGAAAACAAATTTCTTTCAAATGTGCTCGTTTCCAAGCCTCCGAAGCCCCAGAAGTCAACATTCAAATCCTTTCTTGACATAACAATACTATCGAATAGTGAGTTGTCGAAGAATAATGACAATGCAACAATGCGACAACGAATGCTTCAAACTCTTCATCAAGTTTGTCACCAGTTCATCGAAGAGCCGGAATAAACAGTCTCTAAGAGTTTGTTCCTTGAATAAAGTGACATTAATTTGGAAATCGAGTTCGAAACTCACATACAAATTCTATTCAAAGTTTGTTGAATATCTGGAAATGAACACCTACGTTCCCAGAACCGTTCGAAAGAGATTGAAATCATCAGTAGCTCTCTGTCAGGCCGAAGAACCATCTCACGTTCATAGATGAAAAGAAAAGAAAAATAAGAAATGACTATGAGACCGAACCACAAATATCGAGCAACTACAACAACACCAATATCGAATTCTTCATTAGAAAACTAAGTAACTTATCAGAACTTATATAATACAACCATTTGCTTGATTTTTTGTTTGAAAGTTAGTTTTTTTGCGGATCAATTACCAAAATGATGAGAGACAGAAGGTAAGAGGGAGAGAAAGATAGAAAAGAGAGTATGAATAGAGCAGATTATGGACATAACTCTTATCAATAACTGGAAACAAATTGTACACATAAATTATAATAATTAAACAAACAATGAGCAAAGAAATGAAAGAGAAGGAAGAGAAGAGAAAGGTTTTGAGACATTTTCTGACCATGGCCAGCTATTGCATATGGCAATTAAGCAACTGAAGTCATTACATTACGTTCGTCTGCAACAAAATGTAATAACAGAACTTGATTACAAGAAAGCAAACCTTCTTAGTTTGAGCCATCTTTTCGGAGATATCCACTCTTCACATGGCCGCACGTTCTTGCCATCAATGGCAGTACCCATCAAATCAACTTTTTCGCCGTTCAAAGCAACATCTGCAATACAACCAACAAAATTTTGGTGATGTAATCCGCCAGTAGAATGCCGAATATCCGGAACACCGCCTAAATGATTATATAGATGACAGGAACTGGAGCAGCTTCATACCGATGAATATGTTTCCTTCGGCATTGAGCATTGCCAGTATTCCACTGCTCATGCCAACAAGGGGAGGATCACTATCGACTTGGAGAATACCACGACGTCCTCGTCTGCAAGGGTTCGTTAATGTAAACACGATGAGAGAAAATAGAACCTTTCTAAGCGAACAGTATGCATATTTCCATCGTTCAATCGTATGGGGGAGACCATGTTGGCAGCTCCACCGCCCAATTCATATCTGGATCAAACTCATGCATTAGATTGATGCAAAGAAATGAAACTAACGAGTAATGTAAATATCCATTTGTTAATCCTAATGAGATGTAATCCTCACCAACAACAGATACATCTGGCTGTTGTCCTTGCCAGAAGATAATCTTCAAAGTGTTAGATAAGTTGAAATAGAAAATGAAAAGACACGCACTCCATTCGGGTGTTCAGTTTTGAAGCGTAATTGGACGACTTCATTCTTCTCCGACGTCAAATGAGGAAACTCATCAGCTGATAATTCGATAAAAGCATCGCCATTAAATTTGGCAGCATGTTCGATGGGTTTGACTATAAGAGGGAATAATTGAGAATCTGCTTTGCTCATTTGATAGTTTTACATTAATATTACATTTTTTGAGAACAAGAGTTGAAAGTGAAAGCTATCATCGTACTATGACTGGCAAAAGCTGATTCATTAGGCTTCACAGCCTCTTTACATGTTTAGAAATAAAAAATCATTTTCTCACATATGTTACAGCGAGGTCCGTCGTAGAAGAGATTACAAACACATTCATAATGAGTTTCATTGAATTCCATGCATTTGCCATTCAATCCTTAAACATTCACATAACTTTTTGTCAAGCACATATTCTCTGGCTCACCACAATCTGCTTGACGGCATACTTCGCTGATACAACCCGATTCTGAAATTAGAAATTCATTTCCATGAGAGTTGAGAAGAACAAATTCTCGTAGCAGGGTCATTCGCACGCCAATTTCATTATCAACTCTGTAATTCTACTTTCGTCTCTCCCTCTCTTTCTTGTTTTTTCTCCTATCTCTCATTATGTCTCATGAAACATTCGAACTACTTCAACGTCAAAGAATCCTCCGATCAAGAATTGATTTCATACAGATAGCTCTATACTAATCTTCGAGCCCGAAAATTTAAGTAATTAAGTGACATGGCGCGGAAAGTGTTTAGTTAGAGCACTGCGAAGGACAGAGAGATCCTCTGTAAAGGGAATTAAAAATGTAAATTATCCGCAATAAACAATGTTGGGATTTGTCAGAAAAAGACGAAAGTCTCCATTTCGCCTATCGCCTTTTCCCTCTTTCTCTCTCTCTCTCTCTTTCAATATTTCAACGTCACCGCCTTTTTTGTGTGCAAATTAGCCTGAAGAAAGTTTTTGATAAATAAGCTCTGGGTGGAGCTTGAAGCAGATGAGAGCCCAATTTGGAAGAGTGGGCGGAGCGAAGTAGGTAGAGATGGCTCAGAGGATAGAAAAGCTTTTGAGTCTGTCGGCCGATTGCTGACAACCGAGTTTCAAAAGATGTCTTTCTTTCGTTTCACTCTTCTCGTCATTTACTTACAACTCCATTATAACTTGCAAATTTTTAAAAGTTTTTAGAATCATGAAAATTGCTTTGGTGCTTATGGTCTGTTTCTCGGCTTGTCTAATGACATGCCAAGCTCAAGCTGCTCAGCAAGTTGAGAAGTAAGTTCCCACAAAGAATCTTCTCAGAATCCTAATCTCATATAACACAATCATTGAGAGCGCGAGAGAGACATACAAAGCAGATCGAATAACTTTGTTTTTGATTGAAAACCGATATTTCTTTCTTTGTCATCAGCAAATTAATGAAAGTAAGTAGCGGGAGACATCATGAGGAACGGAGACGACGCTACCGGCGTCTTGGGCACCGCGAAATGCGACGATGTCTTCTTCCTAATGCATATTCGTTGAGCTTTCACGAGCACGAGCAGTTTATGAAAAAAAAACTTTCCATTCAAGTGACATAATTGATACGGAAATCTCTTTCCATTATATTCCTTCAAAATGTTTTTGCTACTTCCGCCATCATCATTTTCATCATGGAAATTGTGCCAGAGAGAGCAATATCTCCTCTCATAGCAATGCTCAATACTAGTGTTTCCGAGAAATATTTTACGCGAAACACACATATACACAAACCCAAAAAACGCATCATGAAATATTCAAATAATTTTAATTAAATTATTCGTAAATAACGCCGAATATGGATAACAAAACTGCAACATAAGTCTAAACCCAGTTCGCAACTTTTTTTATCTCTTCCGCTTCTATCAATTTGTTTTACTCTCTCCCTGTATCTCTCTCTCTCTCTCTCTCTCTCCATATCTCTCTATCTTTTCTTCAATGCCTCACTAAATCCCCATCATTTCTGAGAGAAGAAGGCAAAAACAAATTATTTGTAATTACAGATAATTTCCATAACTCGCTTAACAATTGGTGTTTGATTTTTCGGACCAAATAAGGAAAATTCGTGTCCTCTTACATAATTAAGGAGAAGACGAACAAGTTCTTCTCTATACTATCTCCCTCATCCTTTCTCTTTCTCTATCTTTGTTGCTTCCCTTACCCAAACAATTGGGTTACTTATTCAAAAAAGCATTTTTACTTCTTCCTCTTCTCATCTCTGTCTTTACCTCTCTCATTCGCCTATTCGAGAGCTTAACATAACATTCTCTACGCATGATGCGAGAGAAAGCTTGAGCTTCCATGAGTTTTACTTGAAATTAACAACTCCAACTATGGTCGAATGATGTCGTTCATTTCAACAAGAAGCTTCTTGTTGTTCAGAAGGTGCAAAACAAACAATTATCTTTTCATTAGACATGAAGCGAGTGATAAAGAAACCCAAGTTTTCGAAACCAAAAAGAAAGTTTTTAATATTTTTCGCGACGCGAAGAGGCCTTATCTTCCATTGAAGCAGTTTTGTTTGAAAGGAAAAATGAGTTTCTCAACAAGTTTATAATGCTAGAAGAGATATAGAGAGAATTAATAAGATGTAGTGCGGTAGAGAACAAGAGAGGGGATGACAAAAGGAACGAACATGAAATAAAGACAAAAACATTCTTTCCTCTTACTCTTCTCTAATCTTCTCTATTTCACCTCCTCAAAAACTTCTTTTTTTCAGACGTTTTAACGATTTCTACAGTCTTCTAAGCAAATATCAACAGCAGAAACGGTTCAATAATGATTATTACAATATGTTAAACCGCTATCAGGAACGACCAAATAAGTCTCATAGAATCTCATTAGCTTAATGCGCAACCTATGACTTATTCTAGACGATTCACCAATGATTTCTATACCCTTCTCAACAAATACCAAGATGACGGGAAAATGGACAAGTTTGTCTTCTATTTTTGTTTTCTCATTACTCATACCACCAAATATCATTCTCTTATTCATGTTCGTTTCAGACGATATGGTGAGCTCTACAATATGCTTGCTCGCTATCAAGGAGCTCCAACTTCATGAAAGCTTTATAAAGCTTATCACGTGATGCTTCATAAGCTTGCCAAACCATTTCTTTAGTTTTCTTTAAATCTTTAAAAGACATTTACACATTCTCTCTCTCTCTATCTCTCTTGTTATGTCTATTTCTCTGTCTATCTGTCTCTGTCTGTCCCAACCCCTTAGTCACATTGTCTCATTCGAAAGCATATGAAAGGGAACATCCATGGCAGTGCTTCTTCAAAATTCAAAAAAAACTTCAAAGCCAAGGGGATTTTCTTATCGAATGTTATTATTTTATAGACAACAAATAAACTTTCATCTCAGTTCGTTTCTTCGCAGACGTTCACAAAAAAAGCACAAAATGTTCACGGAAACAGACAGAAACCTTTCGAATTCGTAACTCGCGTTGAAAGAGAATATTTGATTGTATAAACAACATTATTAGTTGCTCATCATTAATTGATGGGCAATTATCTATTCGCCAAAGACAACTTCTATCGAGATTCCCATTTGTCCCTCCCCTTTCTCAATCGTTTTTTGATTCTCAATCGTTGCACCAAGTCTGCGCCCGATGCCCTTTGTTGACAGTTCTTTCGAAAACCCGTGAACAGAAAAAATGAAGAAGAACGTACTTGGACAGGGCTCCTCAGTGCCTATATCTATTGTTTCCCCTGTTGTAAATAATTCATCTGGTAATTCTCTCTCCAAATCTGTCAATGTGAAATCTGGATCCGTTGGCAAAATTTCAACCGCTTCGTCATCTTGTATAGTTTCCGAAATTTCGGGCTCTATAAAACCATTTAATCGTTACAACTTTTTGATTAAGAGAAGAAAAACTTGCCAGTTTCGAAAATTGTCGATGAAACGGCCAAAGATTCTTCTGTGGTCGGCGGTGCTCCAACGGTGGTGCCTACAACTTCTCCAACCACTTCTCCAACAACTTCTCCAACAACTTCTTCATCAACTTCTTCATCAACTTCTTCATCAACACCTTCATCAACATTTCCATTTTCATCAAATAAAACCGTAGGAGAGCTTTCAGTGGTAGTAGATGTGGTTGTTTCTTCTTCTTCAATTTCTTTTTCGATAACATCAGGGTTCTTATCAGCATTTGTCAGCCAAGTGCTCGAATCGTACTCGTCGAGCTCTTCTGCTTGTTCTTCAGACGAATCCGCCTGCACTTTTGGATCGCCGATATCAGTCTCTTTTTCATTGAATGGTGGTGGTTCAGTTCCATGCTCAACATCGTCGACATTATTATTAGGATTTCCATCAGTCTGATGCAAGCCTCCAGCGTCTTTTTCAGTGTTCAAAGTTACCACGGACATTTCAGTTGTCAACACAGTGTTCGTCGGAATCTCATCGATCTCTTCCAAATCTTTTTCCATATCACGCATGATTTCAACCACTGTTGTTGGTTCTTCTGTTGTTGTTGTTGTTGTTGTTGTTGTTGTTGATGTTATTGTTGCCTCCGTGGTCGTAGTAGTCCTCGTTGTCGACGCGGCTGTGGAGGTGGTTGAAGTTGTCATATAATCGAGAGCTTCTGGTGTATTATCTTTTTGTGTCTCATAGAAATTATATGTTTCTTCCGTTGTTGCCATCATCGCTTCGGTATTATTAGCAACAGTAGGCTCTGTGGCTTCGCTCAAAGAAATTACAGCTTCACCGCCGAGATCCGGATGAGCAGGTTGGTCTGACGTATCTGGATTAGTCACAATATCCTAAAAAGAATCGAACGATTAGAACAATATTCGGAAATTTTATGATTACGGGATGAGATGGGCTAGGCTCAGAGGTGGTGACATCATCTACAACTTCAAAGGAATCTTGAGTATAATCTCTTGGAGTGAACACAGTTGTTGGAGGAGCATCACAACTCGTCAAATCACCAGATTTGTATGAGCTTGAATCGCTAAATTCAATCTTCTTCGTATTGAGCACTATCTGTAAAGTTGAATAACAAAATGTATACGAACACACAATCAAGAAAATAATGAATGACCTGTCGAATACAGCCTCTGAAAGATTTCTCGGGTACGGAATCGGGAGTGTTTACACCAGGTGGAAGGCCTCCGATGAAGAGATCCGTTCCGGGCTCAAATGTACTAGGAGATGACTACAAATTGAATTATGTGCAATAACATATAGTTAACTAACAGATAACACGAATTGTTGTCCATTAAGGATAAGATTTGTTTGTCCGGCTTTCCTTACTAGCACCATTTCATATTCATTCCCTTCATTGATTGCAGAACTTCTCAGCTGTTGACGAACTAAACATGCAAAACAAAAGTTATTTTTCTTCAAGATTCATAAATATAATGTACTTTCATATTATTCTTATTCATTAACAAAAAGTATTCAAAAGGTACTTTAATATATAGTATAGTCTTGATTAGAGAATGATAATGACGTCATCATCATAAATGCTCACCTTGAGGGCCATTCTCATAATTGTAAATGAGCACATTATCAACTATGGATACACTCATGTGTTTCGATGACTTCGTGTTGTACGTAGACGCCAAGTACATGAGAATATGCTCATCTGACACAGATTGAGGAGAAAATGTTAATTTCAGCTATAAATATTCGTGTGAAGTAAGTACAAACAACACACTTCAACCTCAAAGTCCTCAATACTTTTGGGTGCTTCAATCGAAAAGAAAGAAGTATCATGCAAGAAGGCCAAGGAATCCGGTGGATTAGTTTCCGTTTCACATCTGAAAACGACGTTTCATGGAATAAGTTCATCGCACACCTTAATCCAGTGCTGTTTGCAGGACAGACACATTGCCACATATCATCTTCCTCAAGACATATTCCATGATGACAAAATTCTGAATTTAATTAAAAATATAATGAAAATCAAGCTGAAAGAACCATCGCGACATGTCGACGAACGTAATTCACAATGATTTCCTACAAATCCAGTTGGACAAACGCATGTGTACCCCTACAACAAGCTAGGAATGAAACGAGGAACATGTGGAGAAAAACAGAACCCTTCTTCGGTTGGAAACTCTGCAGCGAGCATTGTTGGCACAAGGTTGGTGCAAAGTGCAAGCATCATATCGGGCCATAGACACTATTCTTGTACCATGTCCGAGGTTTAAGGTCTCACCAGAAACAACAACTTCCGAGATAATTCCTAGAACAGAATTTCACATAGTGATGAAAGGTAACAAATAAAAAATTGCAAAGATGCTCACCCAGAACTAGAACTTTCAACATTTTGTGGAAGTAGCAGCCGAAGCTAGGTTGCCACGCACGCTCACACACACACACACACAAAGAAGTGTTTTAAGCTTTGTTGACTCATTAATAAATAATAAAAATTTATGAACTTTTTTTTATGTGCAAAAAGCACTTTGCATCCCTCTTAACTATGCTAATTCCAATATACTAATGTTGAGACGCACGTTGGTCACGTAAATCCTAACAACTTCCGACAGGAAATTTTATTTTAAAATGTGCACGCGCTGAGACTGGTTGTTCCTAACGAGCAAAAAGTAATCACCTTCATATCTCTCGATTTTATCATAGTTTTCTCGAGCTTCCTGATCAATTGTCAGTCCTCCAAGTACGAATTTACTATTAGTACCCGGTCGTCTTACTATAGGTCCATGAACCTTCTCAACGGTTTCTCCATTATTTATACGAATGGTAGCTGATGGAACAGAATAATGAAAAAAGAAAACAAACATACACCTACCTTTACTGTCATTATTCCGAACTTCTATTGTATTCCATTTATCTAGATCAATGGGCTCGGCTGATACGAGCTCATCTGTAAAGAATACCATTCAGCTATGTTTTGTTCTTTCCTATCTTCACCGCGTCCATATCCTATATCATACTGATAAACAAGATAATTATTTCTGAATTTTGTGTTGTGTTCTAAGACAGGGGGTCGGCGATCAATAGAATCATCCATTTCCGCTCCTACGTCCCCTCTTCGGCTCGTGGAGAAAACGATTCCTTCAAATAATATTCATTTGTGCTTTCTTAGTGCCGATCTCTAACCATTCTCTTTCGAAGGTTTCATTGTCATTTGAACATCAAAACTTTCTATTTGAGGATCACTCAAAGCATCCAGCTCAAGAACTTCTTTCCCAGTGAAAATTGGGACAAAATCTGAAAAGCATTTCCATCTCCAATGCCGAGCCAAGCTTTGCATATACCGTCAACCTCCAATTTAAGCTCTGTTCGCGTGATATTGCCTCTGTCATCAACCAAACAAGTATAGCTTCAAAAATAATAATGAACAAGCTTTCTTTTTACGAGTTTTCATACGTTCCCTCATCTTCTTTCTCTAGTTTTGAGATGCTAAGCACTCCATGTAATATAGACGCTTTCTCAGATAACGTTTTGCCTTCCTCTCTTGACCAAGTAGCATTTCGAGCCCAAGCTGGAGCTTTGCAGGACAGATAAACCTCCTCTCCAACCGATTTTTGGATGGGAATAGTTTTTGGTTGTGTAGGCTCTGAACAGTATTTGGTTAATTTCATTATGAAGCCATTGCACATATAAGCACATCAAACGTTGACGTTGAACATCACGCTGATCTCCACCCAGCATTAACAGAACGTTATCAAAACTTGATAGTCATAAGTATTAACCAGAGTAAAACCACATCAATTCAAACAAAAACAAGTGGTTAAGACAAAACTTTATGAAAATTCGAAAAAAAAATAAAACAGGACGGCAATAATATGCACAGCACCATAAATGGGAAAATCCGGGACTGACAATGGGACGAGTGCCCAGTCGGCTTTCTATTCAATAAAAATTTGAAGCTGATTTAAAAATCTATGAAAATGCTTAAATACCGTAATTTTTGTGGCAGTTTACGTAGGCTTTAACTTGAATGTTAAATTGGTCGGATCCCAATGGGGGAATGCTTAGAGACCAAGTGAAATTGAGCCGCGAACAATCCGGGATTAGGAATAGGTTAAGAACATTTGGAAAAATCTTACGAAATGAAAAACTTGAAACTTCGCTAGAAAACGGAAAACACGCGCACACAACAAGATGATCGAACAGGTGGGTAAGACTCATAGGACAATTTACTTTTGCTTTCGTAAAACGACGTTAAAGAGATGATTGATTGAGAAAGATTCCGAAGGTTATGAATATAAGAATGGTATGAATTACGAGTCAGACCGGGTTAGTTATGGGTGGAGAACCAGGATCCAAACAGCGATCGCTGCTGTTGCTGTTGTTGCTCATGGAGCAAAGACTTAGGAGCAGCATGGCGCCGTTGGTGCCGGGCGTGACGTCCACGTCGGGCATGCTTTCTCTTGCGTTTTGCGGCTCCGACGTTCAGGACTGTGCGTGTTTCCAATGGTCCCGCCTTTGTCTTGGCCATACAACGATAAGTTCCGGCATTATCCTCCGTGATATCAGTGAAGAGAAGACGACCTCCGGTAACCTAAAAAACGAAGATCATGACAAATCTCTGCAGATTCAAAATAGTAGAAAAGGTTTTGGGAAACAGTTAATTCGGAGAAGGGAGAAGAGTCTCGAGCGTGCGAGTCATTCTATTAACATCAAACGAAAAGAAAGATGTCTCTATTAATTCTTATGTTATGTTTGAAAGTTGAAACATTATTAAAACACGTGCAGAGGATAACCCGTTCCACGTCAAACACATAGACAGTTCAACACTAATTCAGAAGAACAGAAGAAACTTAGAGCATTTTTCACAAACTTACAGTTCGATTGCAAACAGCATCGAACCATGTAATATAATCTCCCTAAAATATTAGAACATCCCAACAGTGACGAAAAATATTCAACAAGGGTGGCCTTTCAGCTCACAAAAATGACTCTGCTCAGAAATACAAGGCTCACACCCATGTAACTAGGCGATATCGGCCCTTTTTTATCAACTTTTACCGAGTTTTACAATCTCAATCTCCGAAAACGGAAGGGGAATTGTACTGACCTGTGCGTTTCCTGGGAGTTCGTCGGCTCCATCCTTGAACCAGCTAATAGCGGCTGATGGATCACCGGTTACCTATACAGAATACGTATGACTAGTCCTCTTTGCACGTGTCTTACCTTGCAGTCAAACCAAGCTCTCTCTCCAACATTAATATTTTCAGAAGAAACTTCGAGAAGAACTTGAATGATGGTGTCAGGGACTGAAAGAGAGAGAACTCATTATTATTTTTAGTTTAATTAATACCGAAAATTTGAGCATGGACAAATCCTTCCACAACTCGGTCGTTGATGTGAACGGAACAAACATAGAGACCAGATGACTTATCGTCAAAGTCCTTAATCTCGAGTTTGTTTCCGTTTGGTTGAGCATTGGCTGGAAGGTCTCCATCATCGCGACTCCATTCAACCTTGAAATAAATTTTAAAAAAGGTCAATCGTATTATACTAACTCTTGACCCTGGAACTGAGTATACCGGGCAGACGAATGAAGCATCAGAATGTTCATCAAATTTCATAACTTGGGCATCTGAAAATACTTATTGGTTATACTATAGGTTGGGTAAATTGAATAGTTTAAATCATATCTTGCATCAACTCTCTCTCTCCCTCTCTCTCTCTATTCGAAGTTCAGATATCCATACGCTGTTTATTATCGAATCCAACGGTGACAGCTGTGTATGCGCTTCCGATAACCATTCCGTTATCATCTTCAACGTTGCATCTGTACACTCCGAAATCGTTAGTTGGGTCAGCCTTGTTGATTGTCAAGGTGGCTTCTGTTCCTAGTTTTCGTACGATATTTCCTCCTCGTAAGAGAGCCCATTCGAAGTTTTCACCGTTCTTTGCTCCTAAACAATAAAATTGGGCCAACGTAATCTGGCAATCTATAAGCATGAACAAGCGTGCCAGCGAGAAGCCGTGTTAGTATCAAAAAGACGTCCTCATGATTAATAACATTGTTGAGGAAGTTCGGACGGAACATGTAGGAAGTTAATTAAATTAAATAGTCACACACACACAGAACACGCGTTATTTTACACAATCATTCAATTCAGAGTAAACAGCAAGCAACTTAACCGTAAACATGGTTCTGTTCAACAACCAGCCAAGTCGCACTGTGTTGCAGCTCATAGTTGTTATACTCATCAGTACAAAAATATAAACCGCGATCTTCCAAATTTACGTATAACAAGTGCAAGTGCTTTCCAGCTCCAATTTGATCAAGTTTCGTGAAGTTTCTGGTGTGAAACCACAAAACTCGTGATCTATCATCTGAAAGCAACATCAGACGATAATGACAACGACAGAAAGCTACGGGGACATAATGAAAAAGGACAATAAAGACAGATGCCAGCTAACTGCAAGCCTCAAAGCTTCGTTTGATACAAACCTTCAACAGAACAACGGAGAACAATGGAGTCTCCTTGACTAATCACGCGTACACGTGGGGGATCAACTTCTACTTTAGCGTCATCCAAGCCAGAAGTGGCTGAGTGGACAGTAACAGTGGCAGTGGCGATAAGCTCGTCGTGGCGATATCCACGGCATTCATATTCGCCGGCATAAGAGTTCTGGAAAAGAGTAATGCACTGAGTCTGAAAAGTATTGGAAAACCTTGAAGTTGGGGAAATGTAAGAGACCAGGCTCATTGTGTTCTTCAACATCAGTTGGAAGCTGATCATCCACTTTAACCCATTCGAGTCTGTCAACGAGAGATGATCCAGTTGCAGTACAAATAAGCTCGGAAGGCTCGCCTTGCTCGAACCATTGTGTAGATCCTCCCAAGATGGAAACGGTGGCGACGCGTGATGGTTCAACGACTGAAAATGATTGATTTATACGAGATCAAATCAGTTTTATTATCACCCTCAATGTAAATATCTTTGGTTGCTGTAGCATGACTGTTAGAACCCTTGCAAGTGTAAAGACCAGCGTTTCCAAGTCCGATTGCAGGATGGCGAATAAATTGTTCAGAAATAGTGACAGGCTTGTAATCATCTGGTAAATCTCCACGCTCTGGTCCAGGATCATGAAGCCATTCAACTTCAGGCTCAGGCTCGCCGAAGGCTTCACACTTGACAAGAAGTGGCTCACCAACAGTTAGAACGAGTCTTGGTCCAGCAGGAGTAGTTTTAACTGTTAACGAAGGTCCGATATTGACAACACCATGATCAGAGGCCTAAGATATGATTATTGAATAATTATCTGCGTTTCAATTAACATACCACTCCCACTGGGTTGGTTGCAGTACAAGTATAATCTCCATTGAGTTCAGTACGTCCATGAGCAAAGTCTAGAATGTTATCCTCTAAAGGAGTGACGTCATGTGGGAGTGGAGAGCCATTTGGTCCTGTCCATACAACCTAAATCGAACGATGAGAACTAAAAAAAACATTGGCAGCTACCTTTGGTGTAGGTACTCCAGTAACAATACATTTGAATTGATGGCGGTCTCCTGGTCTTCCATTCCAAGTACGAGGCTCGACACGAGCGGTTGGTGGTTGCTCATCTATAAAAGATTATTAGAATCATGTTGATTAATATAACAGTTCTGTGCGATGTTGTATAGGAAAAGTTAAAGGAAAAAGTGAAAGGACAGCTACCATCTGTAACGTTTAATTTAACAGGTTCAGCTACGCCACGACCAAATTCATTAGTAGCCGAGCACACATAAGAGCCAACATGTTCGTCAGAAGCAAAATCAAAAACTATATCATTTCCTTCCTGACGAACTCCGTTAGGCAATGGTGTGGTCTCGTCTCCAAATGTCCAAGCAACACGTGCTGGCGTAGATGAGTGAGCAACACAAACAAAACGAGCCGGGGTTCCACGACGAACCGTTTGCTGAGGTGGCGTGGCAACAGGGCGAGGAGGTTGTCCTGCTATAAACATAGTGAACGCTTCAATGATACAACTCGAGAAGCCAGAACATAACAGAACAGGACATTGACACCGAAAGTAAGAAGACAGTCACAATTCCATCAGAGCGTTAACATCACACGAGTATCCACATAGAATTAATATTCACAGGAAACATACTAGATTCAACATCAAGACGACTGATAGGAGTTTCCTTTGGTGATCCACCGTTAGCTGGATGATAGAGACAAATGTAGTCTCCCTCATCAGCAGGCTGAGCATTAGGAATGGAGAGAACTCCATCATGTTCAGATGACCCGAAAGGTAAAGGTGTTCCATCCACTCGCTTGAAGCTAAGCTTTGCACTTGGGTTTCCTTCAACCCAGCATTTGATGGTAACATCATCCCCGGTTGGAACTTTTTGGTGAGGTGGTGAGATTTGTGGTCCTTCGTCGCCTAGAACGGTGTGTCACAGCAAAGAAAAGTATTAATAAAAGTAAAAACACGGCATATCTATGGTAGAAGGTTGTGAGGCATTCACACAATCTTATCAGTTGACGACATTTTTGAGGAAAAGAAAGAAAATAAGCGAAAGATATGTGCGCAGTGTTTTTTTGGAAATACTGTTGAGATGAAACCCAAACGTAGAATAGAAAAGCCGTTGTGTACAGTTGACAATGAAACTCACTCATAGCTACAACTGGTGGCTTGGCTCCAGAAGTAACATGAACCGTTGCAGGCTCCGAATCAACAGGTTCTCCGGTTGTTGGGTCGTTTACGGAACAAATGTAGTCTCCGGCATCAGTGATTTCAGCATTATGGACAGAAAGATGTCCTTGGCGCTCATCAGCTAGATCATTGATAGTTCCTTCAGCTTTACGCCAGGTGAGCTCAAGATCAGAACGACCTGGGACCCAACAACGAATGCGGAATGGTGAGCCTTCAGGAATGCTTTGCTCGGAAGGATCAATCAACGGTTTGATGGCTGAAAGTGCATGCTTGCGATAGGAAAAGTACACAGGTGTAAAAGGGAAAAATGTGCTTTCGAATACAATATGTTAATAACTTACGTCCTCTAACGTTGATTCTGGCAGGTGGAGCTTCAACAGGTTGGCGAGTAGTGGGATCGATAGCAGTGCAGACATAGTTTCCTTCATCCGCCTTCATGGTACGGCTGATAGTAAGTACACCGTCCCGTTCAGAAGCGCCTTGTTGAAGTGGTTGACGTCTCTGAAAAAGAGTAATGCGACGTGTTCAGAAAAAAGTATAATACCTCCTTGGTCCATCTAACTTGAACATCTGGATTTCCGGGTACCCAACATCTCACATGGGATGGCTCTCCTTCATCAACAGTTTGCTCTTGTGGATCAACTTGGGGTACAATAGGAGCTCCCTTCTTCACATGGAGTGTGGCTGGTGGAGCTTGGCTAGGAGCTCCAGTTCTTGGGTCAGTGGCAGTACAGATGTAACGTCCTGCATCACTCATTTTAACGTTGTTTAACCTCAAGTAGCCATCTCTCTCCAAGGTTCCTTCAGGAAGAGCTGAACACGTGTTCAGTAATTCAGTTATAACATCTTTAACTTACACTCCCCATTCTCCTTAGTCCAGCGAAGCTGGGCATGTGGATTTCCAGGAACCCAACAACGATATTGAGCTGGATCTCCTTCGTTAACGGTTTGCTCCGGAGGATCGACTTGTGGCAATTGTGGAGGTCCTGCAATTATTTCAAACATGATGTCCTAATTATCTATAGGAATGCTAACCATCTGGCTTACGCAAGTTCAAAGTAACTGGGTCGGAATCCTGTGGCTTTCCATCTCTAGGATCAGTAGCAGTACAAATGTATTGACCGACTTCCTAAAACTTTGTTATTGCAAAGAAGAAAAATATGAAAACAAACGTTTTGGCTAGTGCTTGGAATATGAAGTATTCCTTGTTGTTCTTGAACTCCTTGTGGTAAAGGCTGATGACCAACTCTACTCCACTTCAATTCAACATCGTTGTTCCCTGGAACCCAACAACGGAATCTGGCTGGTTCTCCTTCATTGACAGTTTGCTCGATTGGGTCTACTTTGGGCTTCTGAGTTGCTATAAAAACAAAAAATACAATAAGTTGAAAAGAACTCTTGAATAAAGCCGCTCAACTCGCCGGAGAACTTTCGAATAATGACAACGCCCTATTTGAAAGTACGCTGGCGCGTAAATCAAGATTGTTAAAGCAAAAACTAACGTCGGATAACTTCCAATCGAGCGTTTGGTGATTGACCGATTCCATACTGATTGATGGCAGTACAGATGTAGTTACCAGCGTCTTTGAGCATAGCTCTAGGGATTTTCAAGGCATTTCCAGTTTGGTATACTCCATGAGGTAAAGGTCCACCGATGTGTTCCTAATTACATCTTGAAAAAAGCACACATTTCTATTGCCATACCTTGTGGAAAGTGATTTGACAATCTGGTATTCCTGGAACCCAGCACCTGAAAGAAGCGGCATCTCCTTCAATCACGGTTTGATGCAGAGGGTCAATCACTGGCTGAGGAGGTCGTCCACCTAAAACTTGAATAAGTAACAACCATTTCACAAACGATCAGTTGAGAATGAATGAATAATTAAAAAAAGTGATCTCCTCGGGGTGGAGTGTGATAGAACAGAAAAAGCTATCTTCCTGTTAAGGAAGCTTTGTTAAAGTGATTACAAATGGTTGACATAGGTTTCGAACTGAATGTTTTTGATTATGATAAAGCACAAAAAGCATTTTCGAACCGAGAAGCAGTCGGCCCAACAGAATTTTATTTTCTGGTGGGTTTGCCCAAAGAAACAGATGGTTAAACTAGATATGGAAAAGATTAAAAAGCATACTAGGTGATTGACTAATGGTAAGTATAGCGTCATCGGTAGCATACGAGTGTATAGTTGTGGCTGTACACCTATATTGTCCTTCGTCTTCTAGTTGAACATCGTCCAAAGAAAGATATCCTTCATCAGAGTAAGCTTTGGATTGTAAAGAAGCATATCCAACTCTAGTCCATTCCAAGCGTACGTTCTCAGGCTACAATAGAATACCAACCGTTGTTCTCTTCATCTTATATAATTTTCAAAAGCTTTGCTGGTTAAAAAAGCAGAAAGACTGATTCCAAGCGTATCTTCGTTGAAAAAGTAGAAAAGAATGGAATCAATCCTTCGGAAAGCTTGTTGTTAAAGTCTGCTTACTATGTGGCCGACAATTTGGCAAATCCATTGTGCTTTCTGTCCAACTACTAAGACTTGGCGCTTAGGATCCAAAATTCGTACTCGAAGTGCTAAATGTTAATGGATTAGAGAACTAAGCGGAATTATTACATTTTTAGTTAAGTGAACGTTTCTTGTTCTTGTTAACAGAACAGAATCAACATATAAGTTAAGTGTTCTTCAATGTTTGTGATGATTGGTTTGCTGCTTAATATGCGCGTTGATGTTTTAGAAAAGAACCAAGACATTTGCGTTTGTGTTTGCGTTTTTGTATGTGTTTGTGTGTGCGCTTGTTTCATTGGCAATTGCTATATTGAGGTTGTGCTTTGATCTGCAAACGAAGGTGACAGTTTTGTAAACGACGATGACGAGTTGACGATGACAAACGAAGTTCAATGGACAACAGGACGATATTGAGGAACGTGAGGTTCACGAAATATGCCAGTGAAAAGGAAGCTAAGCGAACATAATTTTATTAATGGTAACATAAAAGACAATTGTTGTATATAAGACGTCCGAGTTAGATTGATCGTGAGCATCTGATGTAAAATGAATTGTTAATGTTGAAAATGACATGAAAGATTGAATGTCGAAAGTTTCAAATTAAGCGGAATCAATTTGATCAGGTGATGCGAGTGAATCATGAAGAAAGCTTCTAACATGAGCTGAATCTTTGTTGGATAGAGACAACCTACTAGGTCATCCTAATAGAGATGACCATTACTAGGACTATGTCTGAAGGAAGCATAGGATCAGAATGTGAAAATTGAAAGCTTGTTTGTTGCGCAAAATCCTTGAGAAAAGAAGAAGCAAGATGTTAGAAAGGTTGTCTTTCTTTTAATTTTTTTGATGATACAAACGAAGCTAGCAGAAACATAAAAGGTGAAAACTAAGAATAATACGTGACAAAGTAAATGCAGAGGGGCACCTGTGATCCCCTCCAGGGCAAATAGCTTTTGAGATAATTATGAATAAAGTTTTCAAAAATTAAAAAAATGTGAAGCTGAATTCAAATGACACTGACGTCATCATCAATCTGCAACAAGCTGCTCAGATGCTATGAAGTTCGTACGTGATTAATGACTTCAGAATGAAACGATAAGTTACATAGATGGACAAGAGTTATTTTGACGTACGACATTTCTATTTGAAACAGTTTGAGGGACATTAGAACGATGACGACGACGATGACGTTTTGAATGTAGGTGTTAAGTAATCAGACACATCTAATGTTGATACAAGCGTGATCGAACGCGTATGCGACGTCGACGATGACGGCGTGGTGCTTCACCTTCTGGTGGAGATGGAACGTATGTACGGTCATTGTTGGTAACCGATCCGATTGGTTCGCAAATGCGACCAGCTTCCTTGTTTGATCTAGTATATCCTGGTGCACACCTGAAACGATTAACGTGTAGCATGCATTATAACAAAATATAATGTTCGAACTTACTCGTTACAAAGTCTTCCAGAAAGTCCAGCTGGGCAGTTGCGGCAGGCAACTTGTCCTTGTTGATCAAGGAAACAGTCAGATGTGCCACTGAAAACAAAATGAGAGATGCACAAGATGTGTTAGTGAGCATACGGGCATGGGCATGGGGTACAGTCATATGGAGTTCCCTTGGTGGCATCTCCATAGAATCCCTTCTTACAGCGTTCACAATGAGTTCCTTCCGTATTGTGTTCACAGAGCTTAAATTTTTAACGGTATTCATCATTAGAGATATCGGAAATACCAGGCATCTTCCGAAAGAATCGCATCCTCTTGGGGAGTGGTTATTGCACTGGCAAGGTGGACGAGTAGCGGCTGGTTGGCAATCATGTGGAGTTCCGCGACGAGCATCTCCGACAAATCCAGGTTTGCATCGTTCGCATTGATCTCCCTCAGTGTTGTGCTGGCAATCAACACAGAATCCATATTCCTAGATATATAAGGGTTAATTTGCGCAAGAATAGAGAGCTTACCTTATCACAAGTGCTGGCGTGCCCGTGACATTCGCATTTCTCACAAAGCCCGAGGTAGAGTCCCCCTCCAGTTCTAGAGTATCCTGGAGCACAGTCTTCACAAGATGTTCCAACATATCCAGGTGGGCATTGACACTGTTCAACTTCGAGGGCGGATTGTCCACCACGTCCGTAGGGTTCAGCGAATTCAAGAGAGACATGAATCAATGAAGATTGTGAGCAATCATCAATGTATGTTGCCTGAACAAAAATAAAAAAAATTCTCCGAGTATAAGAGAACCTTGATAAGCAGAGTATCCAAATCGGCAAGAGCCATAAGGAGGTGTTCACGAGTAGCTTGTTGACCATCAACACGTTGCCATTTATCTTCAAATACTTTGATTTCGATTGTGTTTTCGCGATCTGGATAAGTGGGTTCGCGATGAGTGTATTGAAGACTGATGTCATTTCCCTGCAAAACAATTTTAGGAAGATTGTAACTGTGTATATCTCACTCTGAGGATGATATGAGGATCACGGTTGGTGTTTCCTTCACCAGAGTATCTGAATGTGAACTTAAGAGTTCCTCCATAAGCGGTGACTTTGTTTCCGAGGAATTTTTCAGGCAACTTCCAGTATAGTGTTTGCCCGTTAGCCTCATGGAATGAACTGAACTCGATGGCCGATCCAGAAACATATCCTGGAGTTTGTGGAGAGAATGGAGAGCGGGAGTCAGATGTGGATAGAGAAAGTTGATCTCTATCTCCACGGCGATAGTCGATTTCAACATTAGTTCTAGAGTATGAAGAAGATTGACATTGTAGAGTAACGCCGGAGCAGAAGCATGGAATACATCCTTGAGGATTAGATGGAGCCATGTAGAAGCTGTTTGGAGCACACTGGTCACAGTTAGGTCCTAAAGTTTTAAATAAAGGACACTGATTGAAAAACAATATTCCCCCCACCTTGAGCGTAAGTTTTACATTGACAACGTCCACCATACTGGGTATTAGGAGAAGAAGCTCCAACACCGGTGCATTGAGCTTGACGTTGTTGCATTGGGACGCATGTTCCCAAGTATGGACCGTGACCTGATCTTTCATATCCTGGCGCGCAATCTTCACAAGATGTTCCAGTGTATCCTGGTGGACAAGTACACTGCTCAACTTCGAGAGCATGACCATCTTCAGTTGGACGATCCACAGCGATCTCCCATGAAACATCTCCGAGGCTGAACAGGTTAATTGAATGCAGTATTAAGCCAACAACAAACCTTGAGGAGTGTTGATTATCACAGTGACTAGCACGGATAAGGAAAGCATCCAAGTCAGCAAGAACCATGAGTAAATCTTCACGAGTAGCTGGGGCACCGTTGAGTTGCTCGTAACTAGTCTGAAAAATATACAATTCTCAAATGGGTTTGAGACTACTTCCAAACCTCGTAGGTCTCTACGGTAATCCTGACTGGGCTATCACTACGGAGAACATCTTCTTGATTTCTAACACGATGGACGAGAATATTTTGATTTCCCTATAGACAAAGATAGTTAAAATCTACTCCCTTCGATAATATGTCCTTACCTTAAGAACAACCATTGGTTCACGGTTCAATGTTCCGCTACCACTGTATTCTACTTCAAACTCCATCTTTCCACCATAGGCAGTAACCTTATCTCCAAGGAAACGTTGTGGAAGACGCCAGTATTTGGTTCCTTCTACTGGTCCTCCGAGAGTCAAGTACCCATGCTTATGGTATTCGAAGTTGGATTGATGATCAACTTGTCGCTCTTCCATATCAGAAATGGTGACTCCTTCAGGTTCCCCAGCGAACATGAGACGGTCCTGCAAACAAATTGATCTCATATGTAATTAGTACTTTCAATTGGGCAGAAGTTGTTGCAAATACAACTTCTTTTTCAGACTGATGAGAGTCACATCAATAGACAGATGCCACAACATTAAAACATTTAGAACAGAAAACATGGACTCACACAAGCAGCATCCTGAAAATAAACAGACGTATGGACAAGACAAACGGTTAAATGTAACAGACATCACATATAGTTAGCCAAATACAATATTGTTTTCTAATTACCTTGGTTCTGTAGAAGTTGCTTGATCTACATTGGTCAGTAACTCCAAAGCAGAAGCATTTCAAGCATCCTTGTGGGGATTTCTCAGATAGGTGGAAGGATCCTGGACGGCATTCGTCGCAGTTAGGTCCAGTAACTAATGGCTATAAGAAGGGGATAGAAAATGTATCTAAATTGGTAATAATTACTTTGCATTCGCAACGTCCACTTTGATCTGGGTATGGAGTTACTGCTCCTCTGGTATCACAGATAGGAGCTGGTGGGGGACGAGGAGGAAGAGTTGGATTAGCATTATTAACTATTCTAACGATACAATCTGGGGTAGCGAGAACACGTCCTTTTACGTTAATAGCCTCACAAGTGTAAGCTCCTTGATCAGCTGGTCTGAAAAACATATATTTAGTTAGATGGTCCCACGAATGTACTCTTTTCAAAGTTTTCAATTCCGCAATCGAAGTTCCAGCATAAGTAAATCGATTCATTTCAATTATATAAAGAACATCGTTGACTTTATCTGTAGCGTTGACATCGTTTCATCGTTTTGCCCATAAACTAATTGAAACGGTCGTTCGCTGTCTGGCTTTACCCGATTCTTCAATTGACAAAAAAGTGATAATGGCCTCGTAAGAATAGATTGATGATCATTACAGCCATTTAAATTCAATAGAGTCAGCGCAGACATAACTCTGTACCGTCACTTATGAGAATATTCGATAGTTGAAGCAATAACGACCAAATTGGAAATAAGATTGCTTACTGAGCGTTGTTTACGGTGAGGGTACCGTATCCACCTTCAGAAGATTGAAGACAACGTGGTGGTTCACAAACTGGTCCCCAATTCAAACGCCAATTGATGTAAGGCTCTGGGACTCCAACGGCCTGCATTCATGACATTATATTAGAGGCTATTACTATTCTCACTGCATACCTTACAAGTCAAACGGAAAGTATCTCCTTGTGGAACTTGCTTGTTGGTCTCTGGTGGCTCGACAACAGTTGGTTGAACACATCCAACCTTAAATATACGAAGTATTTTTTAAAAACTCTGAAACGTTTAGTTCACTTCATCGCTTCCATCACGGCAGTCATTGGTTCCATCACAGTGGAAAGATGTTGGAACGCATTGACGACGATCAGCACACTGGAACTCGGTGGCTTTGCACAATTCTCCTGCCTGTTGTCCTCCTGAAAGAAACAATGAATATAAGGCAACACAGCATAACAACTGATTTCTAGTGAAATGATTGTTAGTTTGGATGTTTTCTTACTCCCACGCTCTCACGTACGCTAATGAGAGCTAATCAATACGCTCATTTCGTAAACAACAGTCATATTATATTCTGAGAGTGCATTTTAAAAGTAAGACTGCGAACGTTCGTCTAATTGGATTTAGATTATCTGTTCTAAATAACAACTGTTATAAACAGTTTACTCAACTCTCTTTCGCAGTACGATTGAACTATATTTTTTGCGAAGTCCCTTGATTCCGAAAAAGAAGTTTTTTTCACGTTTGATAAACTATTTATCTGTTCGTTTTTCGTGTTTGTGCCATACGAAATGTCCAACAATCTCTTCATTTTGCTATAGTTTCACGTCGACCACACCCAAAAGCATTTAAAACATTAAATAGCAACATATCAGATGTCATCTTAATTGATGCTTCTTTCAATTTCTACAGAACATTCCACATACACAAATTAGCAACATTTCCATGTTGTTTGAGATGATATAGAGATGATAGGTTTATTTCTCCCTCTTTCTCTCTCAATCATTTTTCTTTTTTTTTTTTCAAGGAAAATTTTACAACAAAACTTCCGAAAAGCATTTTGACCCCTTTTTCAACGCAAAAGAATTCTCAGTTAAAGGAGTTTGTGAAAGAATCAGACATTGGCAAGTGACAGTAGGTTTCCATCCAAACAAACTGCCATATTCATCACAACCGTGCTTTCTTTCGAACTTCTCTCGTAAATTTTATGTCAACGTACCGCAGTTCAATTCATCGGAACCATCTCCGCAATCATCATCACCGTCACACAACCACATTTTTTGAACACAACGTTGGTTGGCACACTTGAACTCATTAGGCTCACAAGAACGAAGGGCTGGACAATTGGCTTCATCAGAACGATCACGGCAATCTGGCTCTCCGTCGCAAACGTATTCAGCCTTGACGCATTCATTGTTTCCGCAAGCTTTTTCGTCAGCCATACATGCACCATTGTTGGTCGGAAGGACTCCTTGGAGATCTTGTGGTCCATCTGAAGTGAACAGATAAAATGAAAGCATTTTGTTAAAATTTAAGTACATGACTGAACGTTAAGGGTAGCATGAGCCTCAACGGTTTGACCATTATGTGAAGCGGTACAGACGTAGCGACCAGAATCAGCTAAAGAAACTGGATTTATAGTCAAACGACCACCAGATTCATGAGCATGAGGAGGTAAAGAATCTCCGAGACGAGTCCATCTGTTAAAAGTAACTCATTATAGTTGTTTTCTAACTGTTTTTCGTACCTGACAGATGGATAAACACTATTATCAGCAGTACGAGCTCTGCAATCAAAGGTTACATCACGTCCATCACGGACGCTAGCTTCAGTGGGGTAAATGGTGATTTGAACATCTGAAAACAGTGTTAATCAGCAATGATTATGAACACAGTAATGCTCACCGTTTGCACCATCTTCATCGATATCTTGGTCTGAAAGTAAAATAGAATTATTCAAGTTATTATTCTGAAATGTTCTGTTCTAGGGGCTTACTACCATCTACATAATACCCTTTTCCAACCGTTTGTAGTCAATTAAACATCAGTATGGAGTTGATTGAAATTCATATCTGATAACGGTCTCTGCTCATTCATACAGAACAGAAAAAAAGGAATTTTTTTCGCCATTATTATCTTCTTTCTTTGTTACTATTATCATGATCATAATCATTGAAGATGATGATACAGGAGAAGAAGATGATGATGATGGAGAAGAAGAGAGGAGAAAGAGGATATCCCAGACAAAACTATTTTTGAATCCTTTACCTCAATGCTCTTTCTCATCTCATAGTCTTATCTCTTTCGCTCTTCAGATATTTCGGAACATCACTTCATATCAGATGGTACATAACAGATAAATTAACCAAATATGGTATATATCTCATACCACAATTACTTTACTATCTGTCTGCATGGGGTCATCTCCCTCTCCTTGAATACAAAACGAAAACTTGTTCAATAATTGTCCTCTTCGTGTATTACGAGAGAAGATATCTTGCAACCAGCTGTATCTTTCCCCAATCATCCTTTTTTTGTCATCATCTTAATCCATAATGACCCCGAATGATAAAAACTGACAAAGAGTGTCCAAAACAAAAACAAGTACATCATTACCATAGACGACCTTCAGAAAAATAGAAATGCAAAAGCTTATATTGCCTCGGGCAATCTATCATTCAAAGTGAAAATCGCTCCCAGCTATTTCCTTCATCTATTAATCTTATTGTTTCTCCATTCATGGACAGCTTCCTCTGCGCTTAATTTACGACTTCAGGTGTCATATTTGTTCGTCATTCATACATGATGAAGAGAGAAGAAGAAGAACTTCTACTATGTATGAAGTTCTGACAATAGGGTGGTCGTTTCCATGTCTGGAAACACAAATGAACAACACCCATCATCTTGCTTCATTTCCATAATGTTTCAAAACCGCAATTGATGGGAAAAATTATTCAAAATCACCAAAAATCTAAGATTCGCTCTGATATCTGGTTTGAAACAATTTGATAAATTGAGAAGGGCGCGGTCAACTAAGGAAACAATAGCCATCAGGTGGGAAGCGCGATAGATGATCAACGGCAAGAAACAAAAGGCATCTTGACGATATGTTGCAGAACATACAGTAGAGGAGAAGCAAGTCAGCAGAGACATAGCGGAGAGAAATGATAATAATTATAAAAATAATAACACCATATCCCACTATCACAGATAAATGACCAAAAGAGGGGATGAGGAGAGAGAGAGAGAGAGGAGAAAAAGAAAAAGCGAAAAAAAATGAAGAAAAAGCTAATTGTCGGAGATAAATTAGCTGGTTTCGCAGTTGTTCAAAAGGAATTTTTTTACATTTCAACGAATACAGTACCGGACATTAATCAACATATTTATATCCCTTTTTTCAATATTGCTTTTCTCCTTTAAAATGATAAAAAGCTAAAAAAGTGTTGATTGATATTTCAGTTTAGCGTAATGTTGATCATCAACTCGCAGACGAAAAAGAAGAAGTCAACCATTTCATTCCTCTAATCAAATCCTTTCTTAATAACCCGAATGAAACGAAAAGTTATTGAAAGACACTGGAGGCGAATGCCAGCGCTGAGTTGCAGCCAGAGTGATATGAACAGGTTTATGCTTTCTGATGATGATTTCTTACTAAACCATAGATGGCAAATTAATGAAAGAGAGAGAGAGAAATGGACAAAGATAGAAAGAAGTTGAGAGATCTAATAAGGCATAGAGAGAGTTGTTTGAAAGAGCTATTAGAACGAGACAGAAAAAAAAACGAATTGTAATCAAAACAGACGATGATACTCTACTAATACAAAACCCCTCCTAACTTTTACTCTGGTAAAGTCTTTTTTTCAAACTTACAGGTTTGTCGATGTTTCCGTTTGGCTGCAAGTGTAGTCGCTAATAGAATAGCGACTACAAGCAGTCGGAACTGCCCCCCAAGCATTCTGAATTATGAAAGACTGATGAACAAAGAAACTATTGAAACGACCGAAATTGTACGAAACTGCAGGATTGAAAGTTGTGAGGATATAGTGACAGCGAGAAAAAAAGAATGATATCAACCATCAAATGATAGATGAAAATGACAAAAAAAGAAGTCAAAAAGACAGATGTTGTTGGGATTTTGTTGAAGGGAAAAATCACAGGAGAGAAATAAAAAAAAAAAGAAGAAGAAGAAAAATCATTCGCAATGAGCTGAAAGTAGAGGTCGAATTGCATGATAATGATATATTAAAAAACATTTTAGATCAACAACGTCTGCTGCGAAATCAGTCCGTGCGAGATGAACACGAGAGGGAGTGTAAAGAAGAGTAATTAGTTGATTTTGTAAAATTGATAATCGATTTGTTTACAATTAAACAGCAGATGAAGTCGTGAATAAAGGTAAGATAAGCTTTTTTTTCTACTTTCAACTGCAAGAAAGAGAGAAAACGCTTTTCTCTAATGAAAAAATAAGTGTAAATTGTGAGAAAAGAGGAAGAATATGGAATGAAGTACTGTTTAGGTTTAAAAGTGTGGCTACGGTGATAAATTTCGATAAACAGAGGACGATGATTGTCGGAATGCGATATTAGGGCCTTGAACGGAAAAGGCGACGGTCGACAGAAGAATGTGGGTAGAGACAGATGAGAGAAACAATTGAAAAGAGATTGTAGACGATCATGGGCGACGCTGTCGAAGAGAATGCTGTCATCTGATGTAAGAAATGGAAGAAGTAAAGAAGAGAAACTTGAGAGAGAGAGGGAGAGAGAGAGAGAGAGAGAGAGAGAGAGAGAGAGAGAGAGAAAGAGAGAGAGAGACATGGAGAGAAAGAGGCATGGACAAAGAGAGGGAAGAAAACAAGAAGGTCTATTGATAGTCTTAGACAGTTATGGATAAAGAGAGAACACAAAATCCAACAAAGAGAGAGAGAGAGAGGGGAGAAAGGAAAGATGGGCTGTCCATTATCAGAAGATGAAACATATCCACTTAATGATATCTCCTTATATGAACATATCAAACCCTCTTCAAATGAAACTTTAATTAACTTAATTGACAGATCGAAGACAAATCTCACCCAAAAAGGAAATTATTTGGAAAAGAGGATTGTCAGTCGTTTTATAAAAAATACAATTGAATGATTGATAAACAACATTGATAAAGAAGGAATTTGAGAGAAGTTCTTCAAAAAAAAAAGAAAAGAAAAAGAATTCCAACGACTCTCCCCTGGCGTCCCAAGTCATGAATGCGTCTCTTTCCGCCCTCCTTCTAATTCTCCTCACAATATACAAATGTGTGATAATGAAGGAAATCATAATTAAATGATCAAATTTTAATATAAATTAGAATGAAGATAGATTGTATCCGTTAATGACAAATATGGAATTCTTTTATCTTTTCTATCAATCGTTAAGATAGAAATGAAAAATAGGAGATGAAAACGAAAATCTAATGCTTTGACCCAAAACTAAGCTGATACTTCTCATTCGATGAAACATGAAACTTGGCTCAACTTTTATGGAGTCAGTTTTCTTCAATCACATTGAAGTAATCATAGTGGTTTGCGATTAGATTGATTGATCTGATAGACGAAAAGTGCTAAAAAGAGGTTGGAAAAAACCATTACGAAGACCGGAAACTATCATGAATAATCTTATCCAAATCATACTCTCTTATGAAAGTCATCAAACATCAGCTTCAATTCAAAGGTTGAAGGCAGTGCAGCATATGATTGTATGAACTGTTGGAGAAAAGAGATGAACGAACTAGCGATAAGTGCAGATACCAGTGAAGCTCAAGAGAGCAACTCAGAGAAACGACTATCAACTGGCACAGACTATGCAAATTGAAAAAAGTTTACGAAGATAGGAGAGAGAAAGTGAGAAAAAAAAGAAGAAGATGAGAATATCAGTCGCAAGCAGAGCTTGATGACACTCATTCAGGCAACTTTTTTCTTCCAGTCTCTATTTCTCACAACCTCTTCAAACTTCGATAAAAAGAAGAATTAGATTGAAGAAATGGAGAATGTACACGAGAGAAGAACAAAATGAGCAAACAATCTCTTACATGTAAATTTCGGGTTATTTCAAACAAAAATCACAAAAGACGTGTCCTAACAAAGAAGAAATTGCTTGAAACATGTCTTTGAAACCCATACTCGATATGGGAAAAAGTTTTTTCTGCGAAAATGAGGAAGGTGCAAGCTTTAGTAGTTCTAGCGGTGACCGTTCTTTACCTTTAAGAGTCAATACATTCGTTCAATGCACAAGAAAAGATACTTTCTCACTTCTTTTCTCACCACCCACTTCTCAAAGTTTTCAGGAACATGACTCAAAAAAGAAATAGTTTGTGTTTGGAATTCTAAGATTAGTCATTCAACTAGTACCTTATCTTACTAAAGTCGGAAAAGTATAAACTGTCATCAATTTCTCTCTATTTTACTTTTCTCATAGAAGACAACGACCACTTTTCACGAACACTAGACAGTCTCGAAGATAAGAGAGAGTGATGCTTTCTGAAATGTGTATACAAGCTTCTAGTGATGTAGAAATAGGAAGAAAGCTTCTGAACCAGTATGGTTTTCGTCATATCACTAGACAAAAAATAGTCATTGAGTTTGAAGGAAAAGTAATGAGAGGGAGTAAGGACGGAGAGAGAAAGAGAGAGAGAAAAAAAGAAAAATAGAAGTCACACAGCAGCTGCGCCATGAGCGTTTTGAAGAGAAAAAAGTGATAGATTGAGCATATGTAAGAGAGAAACATAGATGATAAAAAAAGAGAGAGAATAGAAAGTGAGAGAAGGTTAGAAAAAGCAAATTGTTCAGGGTTTGGTTTTTTTTGCTGTCGATCGGATCGGATTGATGAGACCAATTACGTCCATTTGATGATCCTGATGTCTTTTCTAATTTTTCAAACAAAACAACTATTACCTGAACGAAAAGAGTGAAGAGTGATGAAATGGAAAAAACAAATTTTCTCTTCGTGTATACCAGTTGAGATCAAGATTCTCAACAGACAGTCGAAGACATGCCTTTTTCAGTTAAAACTTATGAATGATAAGAAAGCGAACGAAAAACAAAAAAAAGTTGGAGGCTGGAACACGAGGTTTATGATGAGCCAGCCGATAGCTGAAGCTTACAATAACTAAAATGAGTTAGCTCTTCAAGCGATGGCAGAACACCGTGATCACATAATATTATGAAACAGCAGAGACCCATCAGTCTATTATCTAGCTTAAGATCTTCAGCGAAACTTTACAAAAATCTCAAAATGTCTCAAAGGCTAACGGAAACGAATGTTTTTTTTCGAATATTGAGCCGCAAAGAAAGTACAACTGAGATGAGAAAATAATTCAGCTGATAATTCGAAATAAAAGAGGAAACTGTTGTTCCGAAATCAGAGAGAGAGAAATAGAGGGAAAAAACGAAGAAGACAGGAAAGAAATGGGAGAGAAAAAGAAAACAACAGAGAGAGAAGTTTTCCCTTTGGTTCTTGCCACAAACCACGAGGGGTGTGGCACATCATACACCACGCCCACATAAAAAGCAACTTCTCCATAAATCGAGCTGTTTTCTTTTTTCTCTTGTTGGAAACAATGCGCAGATCATCATTTTGTTATGGATAGGTTAGGGTAAGTTAAGAAAAATCTATGAACCACTTCTTAGAAAACGAAGGAGTGTGGTAGATAATCTACACGGTTAGTTATAACAAGTGCGAAATTTACCATTTGAAGAGATAGCTTGAGCTCACATTCAAGTTTTCAAACTAACGATGCTCTTTAAACTATGCTCTCCTATATCTTTCATCCACTTCTAATAGAAAATCCAGATAGTAGCTCAAGCCCCCGACTGACAGAACACGCAAGAAAAGAGAAAAGAACGTACTGTGGAATGTTGCGCTGTGAGCTTCAACTTGCTTCAAGTTCTGGTGCTGAAGATGTTCTCGCTGATGTTGTTGAAGACTTTCATCAATTCTTTGATGTTCGAGGTGTTCTCTCTGATGTTGTTGAAGACGTTCATCAATACGTTGATGTTCAATATGCTCTTGTTGCTGTTGACGAAGATGGTGATCGATCTCAGCTTCACTAGCTGAACTATGATGACGTTCAGAGCAATTATCTTCATCAGAGCTATCAAGACAATCTGGACGTGTATCACAGACTCGTCTTCTGAAGAAGTGAAAAAATTATTGAATAAAATCACATAGTTAACGTACTTATCAATACATTCTCCAGTTCCACATTGAAATTCATGTTCTAAGCAAAGGACATCATCATCGTACTCTTTGAAAATGACTTCATTGGATAATCCAGTATGTTCAGAGTGTTGTGAAGGCTGTAAAATTATAATTAAGGATTATTCATTCTTTCCTAACAGTTTCCCATTCGGAAATCCGAAAAAAGCTTTTTAGGAAACAAGAAAACAGAAATTTCTCCACAAAACTGTTCTACATAGTATGAACCCGTATTTTTCGATTTACACAAATGCGCTCATTATTGTTTGCGTTTCCCTGTTAACTACAATTGCATTAAAATAATAACTATACCAATAGCTGAAGGATTTCTTATCAATCATCCCCTTTAATCTGTCATCTGTCTATCTTATTATCGCCTAAAAGCAATTTTCCACCACAGTCACAACATGAATAGTGCCGGTCATGACATGTTCTCTAACTATTCTATCAATTGAATTGGTTAAACTTTGAATTTTCCTAACACAAACACTTTTCTTACACAATCGTTCTGTTAACTATATGATATAATTCAGAAAGTATTATTCATATGAACTATGAGCGGAAGAACGTAAGCCAACAGAAGGTTGATAAGTTAAATGTTGGCTGACATGACCTGCCGAGCATTTGTTTCCCCCCCCCCTTCCAATCTCTTTCAGCTTTTCTTTTTTTTTCCAAATTAATAAGATATACTATATAATTAACCATCAACTTTAGCATTCTTTTTCCAACAATGTACCAAATTCTTGGTTTTTTGTTTTGAAAAATCAAAATAAAAAAAATTGGAGAAGAGGATATATGAAAGACAAAGCTGTCAACATTTGGCACAAGAAACAATGATAAATAGCCAACAATCAATTGGATATTTTAATGGAAATGTTAAATTTTCAGTCAAAAACTTGAAAACTAAGACATCACTCTTCCAATCCTTCTTCAATCCCAATGGGATAAGTTAATTATATGCAAAAAAACGTCAATATATCACATTTGAATTGATTGTCATCAACTGTTCACATTCAAATCGATCAATATCTATTTTATATCACTATATGTTCTAAGCCGTTCCGTTATAAACGCATATGAAAATATAGGTGTCATCAATCATATCACTCAATAGTTACATCAATTATTCATAAATATCTGCCACGTTCTGAACTTTCTTTTATCTTTCTCTCTTCTTTCTTTCTGTCTTACTGAATCTTCTATTTCCACCTGTTCTCTCCTTTTTACCACATACTTCAACGGCTGCTTAAACTCTTCAAATTACAGCCGCCATTTGTTCCAGAAGCTCATGAAATTCCCATCTCCTATGTTCCCTTCAGCGCTTTTAAGGATCCCGTTTACTGTTGAAAATACTTACTTTTGGCAACTCCTCGACATGGCGACGTTGCTCTTCCAATTGACGACGATGTTCTTCAATACGACGTCTTTCTTCTTGCTCATGGTGTTGCTGTTGGCGAGTAGATTGTTCACGTCTTCTCTCAGTCTCTTCTCTTTGACGCTCAACATCTTCACGTCTACGGAGCTCATCTTCACGGCGAGATTCTTCCTGCAAATTTATAAACTGTTGAGATATCGCACAAAACATGCAAATACTTGTTCACGTCGGCTAACTTCCTCCTCTCTACGATCCAGTTCGCTCTCTCTTTGGTTATTGTTTGCATCAGCTCGTTGAGCAAGAGCATTCTTGAAATATTCTGGAACAGCGATTGTTATCTTCACCATATTTTATGGAAATTTATTTCCATAAAGTAAAACAGATGACTCGAAAGTGTGAATGTTCACCAACGACATGAGCACATCTGGTTTTTAAATCAAAAGGAGTAGCTCAATGATATAAGAACAATATGTCTTCTGTTTTTTTTTCAAAAAGTAACAACATGTGTACATCTATTAGCTTTCCTTCAGAATGGTTTGATCAACTACATTTTCATTTTTTTTTCTCATTGCCTCGCATAATCCAAACATAAGAAAGAGAAGAAGACAGAAGTGGCAAAATGCCGATACTTCAAGGTAAGAAAACCGTTCATCAGCAATGCCAAAATAAATAAATGACGCAAATTAAGAAGAAAAAAAATTGGAATTCGCAAAAGAAACTAAAGTTAGTTGAGAATCGGAGTTTAAAGAAAGCACGTACCACAATGAGTTTCATCAGTTCCATCGTCACAATCATACTTATGGTTACATGCTAAAGATGAATCGATGCATCTACCATCTCCGCATCTATATAAGATATATCATATTAACAAATTTAAATAGTTAACAGACTTGAACTGATTGTTTGTACATTCTCCAGCTGAATGTGGAGTTGTTTCAACCTCAGCAGGCTCACCATCTTCTTTACTTCCTGACTCACAATTAACCTTAAAGAAAAATTTAAACTCATTTGTAATTGAGAGTTTACCTCATCAGATCCATCACCACAATCATCAATTCCGTCACACAACTTGTCATAATGGAAACATTTGATTTCCAAAAGATAAGGACATCTGAAAACATACATGAAAAGCGAAATAAATCTTGATAAGTCACCTGAATTCTTGATCAGTGCATTCAACATTTGGATCCTGGGTTTGGTGATGTGAGCTTTGCTGATGGCTAGCATGATGTTGGCCTAGAAATTCAAAATAAAGCGGATTAAGAAAAGGACACTGTTTTTCGATTATTGTTACTCATTAATATAACTATGCAGTATAGTTAAGGCAAATAGTGATGCATGTGATTCACAACTGATAATCATAACTAAGTGATATAAACATGTGCTGTATGAACTACAGAAACGAACAAATTATAGATTATTTCGTGTCGTAAACTATACGTATAGTTATGTGATTAACTGTGATTATTACATATAGTTTTAGTACAACATTCTAACAAACCCACAGTTTGTATCAGTTGGGGGAATAGCTGAAATGGAGATTTTAAAATCTCCCTGTACATTTATGGAAATTTAACTAGCTATACCAGCCTAGCTATTATTCAAAACAAAACTTGATTGGGACACATATCTGATTAACATTGGAGCATCAAGTACCTGCATGTTGCTCCACACGATGTCCATGAGGTTGCTGTTCTTGAGGTTGATGTTGAGCATTCTTCATAGCATTTACAAAATATTCTGAAAGCGTTAGAAATATGGACATCTGACAGAGACACTTCAGTTAATGATACATATAGTTAACACAATATGTTTTGAAACTGCTCCAGAACATACCGCATTTTGTTTCATCAGAACCATCGGCACAATCGTAATGGCGGTCACATTGACGGGATCTTGGAACACAGACGCCATCATCACATCTGAATTCATCGTTGGAACACTGTCTGACTGCTGGCACAACCGAACGTTTCTCGTTTCCTTAAATAAGAGAGTTATTGAATATGCTCTTATATGAATTTTCATATTTTGGTACACGCTGCACCGTAATTTTAAAAATAAAAACAAAGAAACAGAAAAATATGAAAGCAACCGCTTTCTTAAAGTTTTTCAAAAAAAATGAACTTGACTTGCAGGACACGTAAAAAACACGGATAAGTGGCGGCCTTAGCGTTATCAAGCTCATTAGCATAAATCCAGAAACGTAACATTGACGCTTCATTTAATAATATGCAAATTTCAATTTCATTTTTGTCTTCCATAAAGCCCATGTGTGTATCAATTGTGAGAAATGTAAAGATTGAAATGAATAAAGTTTTTGGATCAAGGAAGTTTATGTAAACGAGGAGATGGAAAAGAAAGAAACGGAAAATTTCACTTTCCGTGACCCATATCCTCCCTCGAATAGTTCAAATGGGACATCTCTTTTCACAATTTGCTACCGTTTTCTCTTCTCTTCATTATAAAAAATATATTTCATCAATTTCATCTTAGTAATATTATAATTTAAAATCGATTGAAACGTAACAGTGATCGTGTGATAACTGTTCTTCAGCAAATGTTCTTTCCTATCCATCCACACCCCCCCTCCTTTAAGTTCATCCTGCATTAACCTTGAACTCTTGCACCTTTCTGACCCCAACTCTATCCTCATCCTCCAAGTCTTCTGTGTATGGGACATCTTTTTTGTTTCTTTTGACTTTTCATATTCCTCACTTTAGTTTTTTAGTTTTTGTTCAGGCATTCCGCCTTCGTTTGGGGTTGATGGGAACCGCTCCAGCTCCAGTGAAACGAATTCTGTTTCAATATCCTCCTTTACCAGAAATCAAGCTATGCTTCGTAGTTTCTATCTGTACATTAGCATACGCTTACTATGCTGTTTATAAAGCCAGCCAAGGTTTTAATTGGAAGTATGGAGACTATGGTATTCAAAGTACTCTCCCTATCCTTGGAGCAAGAATAAAGGTTTCTAGTTTATACCGAATTTCTCACTGTTAAAATATTGAAGGATATTAGTAACTGGGAATGGTTCAAATGGTCTCCATTTGCATTAAGATATCTCCCTCTCTTTGCCGGCCATACAGTTGTCTTCAATGCTGGATCGAAATACCTTCCAGAGAATGTCTTTGTGCCATTTTATACAGTGTGCTCGATAATCGGCTCTGCATTGTGGTTCTCTCCTACTCTAGTTCTGGGAAGTATTACACAAGGAACAATCATGTTCCTGGTTTCAAATTATTTCAAGTATAAAGCTAGATATCAATAAGTTGTCGAACCATTTCGTTGAAGGAACAAATGGAGTGTTTGGCTCAGTTCCCTGCCTGCTTTGTATATTACAATGCATCATCCAGAATATCTATCTGATGATCCATTTCATATTTTCACTTTCGTGTCTTACAGGTATATCCAATTCGAATCACTAGGTTATAGAACACTAATTAAGCTTCCTCTCATACATATCTTTTAACTTGGAGACCTGCAACGCTGTCGTTCGCAAAGAAGACGATACATTGCCTAAGAAATACTTGAGAATGCTGTTCTACACGTTCTATCAACCATACCTTTTCACTCTAATTGTTCTCTATCCTGATTTCGAACAACAATTCGAAAACCGCAAAACTAAACCAAGAGATTTGAAGGTTCGAAACATTTGTATGCTTTAGGAAAGGTTAACCATTATTTAGAATGCTCTATGGTTTGCTGTACGTATTGCTTTCTGGTGGACATTGGCTGAAGTAATGCTTCATTTCTTATACTTCGAAGCTGTACTGAGAGACCATCAATACGCGTTCTCTCTTCCCAAAGATCAGTTTGTTGCATTGGGAATGGCTATCGGTGAGTTAAGAATGTAAATGAATTCTCAGATGCAAATTCTAATTTCAAGGGCTCTTCTTCCATCTTAAATATGTTGTCATATTTGGTTTTCCTTCTTTATTCGCGAAATTGGATAATATGTCGCCACCTGAGGGACCGATTTGTATCGTCCGCGTCACATTATATTCTAAGGTTTTGTGTTTCTCGCTGCCTTCGAAACCCTCTTGTTTGAGATTTGGAGAGAATTCGACCGAGGACTGTACCAGTTCTTCAAGAATTACATATTTGTTCCAATATGCGCTCCAACGTTCTCACTTCCACGCAAAATCTTCGGTGTTTTCGTCTCATATGGTTTCGTTCTGATATGGCATGGCTTCCATCACCACAACATCGTTTGGATTTCTTTGAATATTCTTTCTCTATTCATTGAAATGACTTCGAAAGCTCTGTACACTATTGATAACTTCCGTATTTGGAGAGAAAAGAATATCAGTGATATCAACTTTAGAAGAATATTGGCTTGGCTGCAGGTACAGACAATCTCGACCTCTATATAAACTAGGGTTGCTTTTTGAAGATTCTACCATTTGCTGTAGGATTATACTCAAACTTCTATTTCTTGGGCGGATCAGAAGTAGGAGCAGCTTTCGTGCAACGTTTCTTAATTGAGGAAACCATCACACTCCGGTAAGAAAAGAAACAAACTAGTTGAAGTAGGTGAAACTTCAGGTGGCCATTCCTCTTAATCATCACCTTGGGATACTTCAATTCCCACGCCTGTATGGAAACAGAGAGATGGAAATCTGTTAAGAAACAGAAGGAAACGGAAAAGAAAACTAAATAGAGGACTATATATACCGGTATATGTGATTGATAATAAACTTTTATATTAAAAGTCCCGCTCTATATGAACTGTATCATTTGAAACCGTTCGAATTGCTTTCAACTGCTTTATACGGTAAACAGAGGAATACAATTATAGAAGAAGAACGCGCAAGATGAAGATATTAGCCAACACCTAATCTGCTAACAATCCAATATTCAACTAGATATCGATGTCTTCTGTCTCCCTCTAACCAACCCGTATATGAAATTTATTTGATTTGTTCGTAAATAATCTAAAGTTTAAGCAAATAGATACCGGAAATGTGTCTTCTAATGACAGTAAAGCTAATTGACACCCCAAAGAAAACAAAAGTGTTTGAAGGATACAAACGTTCTCAGCTACTTCATTTGCTCACAAAAAACGTCTCATGTACCACAAAAAAGCACTTCCTAGCTCTTTTTCTGCCGTCTATCCAGTCTTCTGTATCATTCATCTCTCATATTCCTACTCCGTTTACTCATTTTTTCTTCTGTGTGGAGTTATATCTATCGTTCTCTACACCTCTCTCGTTTTTCTGCGTACTCTATTTCTTTTGCTGGCAGAACGGTTCGTGAAAAAGTTCAGATTTTTGATTTCCTTCGGTGCAAACGCAAATGGATTAAGCTCGATTACGGTAAGGTGCTTGTGGTGCGAGGTTAAGCTTGACTACCGACAGTAAACTTCAGGACAAGTTTGATTTGCACTAGCAGGGGAAAGCAATATGAGGCTTATAACTAAGCGAAAAAGTGAAAATGAAGCAGTATGCAAGCTTATACGAGAAGCTCATCATACATAACAAAACTGCTTCATTAACATACCACAGAATCTCTCATCTCCAGAATCTGTACAGTCGGCTTGTCCATTGCAACGTAAACTCCAGTCCAAACATGTGCCATCCAAACACTCCCAATCATTGGATGAACATAACCGTTGATAGGTGCTATTAACTACAAAAATAGTGTCTAGGGCAAGGAGGTTATCATTATGAAAACATTTTCGTAACATATTATAAACTAAAAGCGCTACAGTTGTTTTAGTTGGGCTCGTAACGAAGAATTAAATGTGTGAAGACGACGTGAACGTGAAACTCACGTATGGGAACAGAGTTACGTGACTTTTAACCCCATGCTCATTGGTGGATTCGTTGGACGTGAGAGAACGGTTGCGTAAAACAAAAGAAACTGTCATGCATCTTTTGTTATAATTAATATAGTTTTTATACTATGGTATGACATGCATATAGTTAGTTCTATCATTTGTTTAACAGAAATCTGAACTTGGGCCACAACATTAGCTAACATAATATTTTGAAAAGAAGCACTTCAAGTTAATCCCCAGTGATCCCCCACAATTGGCATACAAACACTCACTAGTGCTCATGAAAGTCACGATTTCATTTGGCACAGAAAATGCAAGTTATTTCTTTGATTTTCTCGAAAAAATTTAGTCTGAACAAGGAAACTCACGGCCAGTAGCACAGCATAATCCTTGAACACAGGCAGTTGAAGTTGGACAGACAGAGTTTGACCAGCAATATGTAGATCCATGTCTGTAAAAATAAATATTGCTTTTCTTATCTCTTTTCTGTTTTTTGAAAAGTTTACAGAATGGCTTTTCATCTATTTTATCATTGGCTTCTCAAAGCAGTTTATCGGTTTGCCTATTGTATTGTTTGCTCAATTTTTTTCGGATTCAGTTCAAGGCTTTTCCTTATTTTTTATATTCAACCTGGAGTGTTAGAAGCCCGTTTTCTCTTTTTTTCTCGCTTTGCCCTCTTATCAGATAGTAGTCGCTTAGGAAGGTTAAGCACTTCGCTTTAAGATCAAGCCAATTCTCAATATTCTCCCGATAGATCGAGCTACTGGAGGAAGTTCGAAGCGTGAGGACTACTAGTGAGATTTCAGAAAACTGCAGGAAAACACATGAAGGCATTTGAATAGAAATCGTTCAAGTAAGAATATCGAGAAGATAGAGCGAAAGAGAACTCTTCACAACTACATGCTGAGAGACGGAGAGAGAAAAATGGATGGAGAGTAGAGAAGACAGAAGCATGTGTAGATGGTTCTCGGACTGTGTCAACAATCGTGATCGCCACTAAGAAGTTGCTGCTTTTGCTTCTTCTGGAGAGGTAAGAGAGACGAATTTCTTCAACGATGGACAGAGGGCATGCAGCAATAGAATATGAGTAATGAGAGATTGACAACAAAAGAGAAAACTATGCAGAAAATAGAGAGAAGCATCATGGACTTAAGCAAGCTAAGCAACAAGATGCTGAAAACTTTCCTTCAGAGAAAGACAATAAAACGAAAGAAAACATGGATGATGAGGGTTAAGAGCTTAAATACATGAGAAACTGTCTGATCGGCACTAATACAGAGAGACTCCACATTGTTGCCGTACAATCCAAGACAGAAGTCGCGTATTTTCTCATGTCGCTCTGTCTCTCTTTCTCTCTCGTGTTCGTTCTTTCTTAACTCTCCCTCAATTATATTTAAAAGAAAAAAAGAAGAAGAGAGTCTAAGCTGGAGACAATGCTCAAACAACTGGACAATCATTTCATATAGTTCGAAGAAAAAAGAAAATCAATAAAAGTTCTCAAATAACTCACAGACTGTATTCCGGTGCAGACCCATCTTCGCAGGTAACAGTAAGTCTAGAGTGTTTCTTATGGTGTTCGATAGTCAAAGGCCGATGAGGAGCTTTAGTTGGGCAACCCTGAAATCAAATATGAAAAGCATGAAAAAGAGAAAACTCAAAAAATTACATGTTCATCAGACGCATCTAGACAGTCGTTCCATCCGTCACACTTAACATTGGCTGGCACACAGACGTTCGGGGTTGCACATCGGAATTCAGTGGATGAACAGACAACGGCTGAAACGTAACTTTTCATTCCCTCGATAGAATCTGGGCAGTATTTGAGCTTTCATCCTTTACTTCAATTCATTCAACGGCAAGAAAAAAAACCACTTCGTCACATATCAATCCGATAAATTTTGGTAAACAAACAGAAAGGTCAGCGAAATGTTGCCAAGTCCTTTTTTTTGAAAAAAAAAGCGGTTTGTTTGTATTTCCTCAGTATAGTTCTGTCAAATGATATGATATATCACCAACCTGTACAGTTTGCTTCATCATCGCCATCAGGGCATTGGGTGATTCGATCACAGAACTGTGAAACTGGGAGACAATGCCCAGATTTGCAAGCGCGTTCTCCTTCAGGACATTCAGAAGATTCTAATGGAACGGAATCAGCAGTGATTCGGACCTAACATCATACTTTCATCTTCTGATTTATTCATTTGTTATCAAAACCTCAAAAGTAGCGTTGACTGGTAATCCTTGGATTTGGATTTTATAAGCTCCGGCATCTTCTCTGGTGGCATCAACAATTCTGAGGAAGTATTCGTCTCCCGAACGGTAAACTGTCAAACGATTATCATCAGAGAGCGACAGAGCGTTCTCTCCAATAATTTCTTCATTTCGAGACCAGATGACCTATATGAAATATGCAAGCATTCATACTGAGACTCAATACCTGATGGTTTCCATCAAGCATATCAATGATGGCAGAAAGATGGATAATTCCTCCGATTGGTACAGAAAACACTTTATCTGTTTGATAAATGACCGGAATGTGATGCTTACACTTGGCTAAAATCACTTTGATCAGAAGAACGAGTGTTGTACCATACCGAATTTCGAGCTTTCATCACTTCCATCTGGACAATCACGATGATGATTGCATCTCAACGTAGAAGAAATGCAGGTACCGTCAGAGCATTGGAATTCGAGAGCAGAACAGTTGTTATTCAAAACTGAAAAAGTATTGTACATGAAACATATGCTAAATACAGGTAGCTACTTATGACTCACAAATGCCTTTCAAAACCTCACAATATTATCAAAATCTGCTCATGTTTAGGAATAGAAAGTACTCATCGTTTCATTTTTTGGTTGAATTTCTCTCTTTTTTTTTCTGTTCGAAATATTCCAACAATAGAGTACACAAGGTTTTCTGTCGGTTAACGCTGACACGAGAACGACTCAGAGCACAAACGAAGCAACACGATGATAAAACTTCGGCAGAGAAATGAGTTTGTTACGATCCCATTCAATAGGTTTTTTTGAGAGAAAGGATAAAAATATCATCAACTCGAATATCAGAGACATTCCGATAGTGCGAGAAAAAAAAGAAAAAGCGAGAGAATAAGAAACAGAGGCTCTTTTGCGGACCTTTAGCAGAATGGAACTCGAATCCATCTGTAGCTACAGCATAGCTTCCTATGAATCCATTGTCCATAGCTTTTATGAAAGCTTTACGTACAGCTCCAGTATCTTCATCTGAGTATATATCAAAAGATACTAACGTTCCTATGATTTGGTGATAGCTAAAACGAGATTACTTCATCAGATTATCTGATATGATGACAGCTCTTTTTGGCTACCAGACACAAACCTAAACTTGGAAACAGAAGAGCGATGTTCTCCCGGAATGTTCTCAAGAAGCTCATCAACAGCCCGATTCAATTGCTTAGAGGTTGATAAGAAGTCATCAGAACCAACTCTTCTAAGCTCAGGTGAATATGGCAAATCAGGCAAGTTTATCGTAATACGATAAAGGATCGATAGCGATAAAGCTACCGAAAGCGGTAAAACCATTTACGATTTGTGAGCTGGCGCGAAGCCGGATAGAATATTCAACTCGACTACGATAGGCACAATAATAGGATTGAGCTAAAGGCTCGTACTCTATCTACTCTGAACTTGGATAGTTTAGCTGATCGACGATGAAGAGGACGAAGCAACGTAAGGGAGAGGGTGGTGCAACCTCTTCGGTACGAGATCTTCAGCTAGATCTAACCATCCCTCAGGGTGGGCGGAGTCCTGATACCATCATCACAATGTTTGAATAGGCCGACGGAAGGAACAACCAGAGCTGCATCATATAGGACGGTGCACAATGACGATACAGGCAGTCAGAGGAAGAGAGATAGAGAATCGTATAGAGCTTATGAAAATAGAAGAGAGAAGGAGTGGAAGACGGAAAATATTCAAACCTTATAGATGCATAAAAAAGGAAATACAGAGAAAATTATGAGAGTGAAATGAAGAAAGATGCGGAGCAACAGCAGCATAACCAAACGAATGACGCAACGAGAGATTTTAGAAATAAAATTTAAATGAAAGAAACAAGTTTCATCGCTTCTTGGGTGTCGATTTCCACTCTGAGGCGCATGGAATCAAAAGATTCGCTTATGGGTATTGTGAGTATTACGTGAACGAAACACAAGCTTTAGATACAAAGAGTGAAATATAAGATGAGCTATAGTTCAAGAAATTTTGAACCGTATATTCACCCCTCCGGCCCATATTAATTCGATTATCTTCGCATGCATATTAGTACGAAAAGATCCATGACCTTTTATTGAAAACGGTATATAAGATGATCTTCAAAAAGGGACCGCATTCCTTCATTCAACAGATCAAATACCTCTGAGCATTCCAGAAAACAGTAATATTTACTAATTTGCATAGGCTCTCACGTGTCACGTAACTCACGTGTATAAGAAACGAAAAGACTATTTCAGTAAGCAAAAGCCAATTGCGTCTATCACGCCAACAACAACCGGTTGCACATATCAAACAGTATCTAACTAATATAACCCACCTTCAGAAGTGTCAGGCGGCCTCAAAAGAGCTTCAGAATCCAACTCAGGTGCGATTTCATCAACATCTTCTAAATCATTACTTCCAGACGATTCAATGGGCCAGCCAGTTGTGTTGTTAGGAATAAGTAATAGACAAGTAAAGCTGGTCAGGAATATTTGGATTAATAATCCTCCTTTATAATTACAAAACCCCTTCATAGATATATTTATAACATATGAGCAGGTAGTTAATAATTAAATTAAACAGTTATTAAAAATATACAGCAAAGTAGAATTCCCGAGAAGACGGTTGAATGAATGAACTTTCTAGCACAATTTCCTTCTCTCTGTCTCTTACTTTTCTAAACTAATATAGAGATATGGGAAGGAATTGGAGTGAATGACAAGAGTAAAGGGATCCAGAAGAGTGTTCAAGTTAGCTAATGAGAGGAAGACACTGATGAATTAAGATGATGATATTGGAGGTAAGGAGGAGCTCTGATTGGATAATGAGTAAGAAGAGAGAGAGAAATATCCATCTTCATTACTCTATAAGATGAGGATCAGAGATGAAAACATTCGTGCCACATACCTCAGACGGATTCAGAGAAAAATGATAGATTTCCACAGGTAACTTATAAACATAGAGAGATAATAAGAGAAAAAGAGACAGAGAGATGATAAGCGAAAAAGGATTCAGATCGAATACATGATGATAACGGCGGAGAAAATAATCAACAACGATGAGGTAAACTATGAACGACGACGTCCGTCTTGTTCATCCAAATGAGACAACTAGAAGACTTTGGATTATCATCATCTCTCATCCCTTGCAACCGTATATGAACGCCTTGAGTTAGTCTATTTGTTATATTTTTAGAATACGATTGATTACGAGACGATAAAAAGGTCGATGAGGACATGGAGAATGAGAGTAGTACATGAGAAGGATGACTGTATGATTTCATCTTCATTAGTAAATCCCTCAATCAACACTTCCATTCGAACAATAAAATAGGAAGCAGTTGTGTTGGCAGCAATTATCACAACTGAATTCAAATGTAGATGCTGTTTATGTCATTTTATTTTGATCTACTGTGAGCACAGTCCACACCAACCAACTCTTGATAGCGCCTATTAGGCACCGTTTTGTACTTCGCATGCTTGTACATCATTCTACCTCATGTCAATAAACAAACGTTAAATGCTTGTTGTTTATCATCATTATTATTCGTTTTCATGATTTTCCAAATATTTAGTGTTGTAATTATTGATGGAAAATATGTAGGTATCTATGATTCATATTCTAGAATACGTCTTCAAGGAGTGTGGAGTATTTCTGAGTCAGAAGGCGATATGATTTGGTGGGAAAGTACTTGGATATTGTTTTGATGAAAGCGAACAGAGATTGAAAGGAAATGTGAAGAAAAGAACGATTAGATATATTCCCTATTAACCGTTAACATTCACAAAAGTGAGACAGTTATCTTATTACCATGTTTGATTGAACGGTAGTTTAGAAAATCTTTTTACAAAAAAAAAATTTTGAAATTGTACTTCAATGACTACCTTTCATGGTTGGAGATGAATCAGTGTGTGAAAGAAGAAGATCTGTCCTACTGATGTTTGCATTGAAACGTTTACAATAAATATTAATTTATTGGAACAATTGAATTATCTTATGTTACACTTGTTTTATGAAAAGAACCGTAAAGCCATGTTATCGTTTGGATAAAAGTGATGCTTATTGGCTATCTAAAGGATTTCTGTTGTCAATGTTAGATGCTGTAGTTCCAGTATTTCCTTCATCATTGGCAGTGGCGGCTTCATAGATCTTCTTCAATTCAGGAATAACTTCAGTCTGGGCAAATTCGGACGCAGCTTCAGCTTTCTACAAAAAAAATATTCATATTGAACTAAGATCAAACCGCAATGGCTACCTCGGAAATCCAATCCTTTATATTTTTGTGAGTTTCAGGATCTTGAAGAGTTGATTTGGCATCATTGAACTTCTCTCTTTAATCATAGCATAATATTTCATTAACTAAAAGAATTCACTCACCTAACAGCTGGTCCAGCGGTCTCACGAAGCCAATCACCTGCGGAAGAAAGACCGTTTGAAGCGGACGAAACAACGTCATCCCACCAATCTGCTTGAGTAGCAACAGCAATTGTAAGAAGGACGAAGACCACTTTAGAGTTCATGTTTGAAGGTCTGAAATGATGAGTAAGACGATTAAAGACGTAATGCGGAGGAAGAAGTAAATGAGAATGAGATGAGAAGTGAGCAACACAGTGTTTACCCAAAAAAGGAGGACAAAGATATGACCTAAGGAACGTTTACAGCTACTGAGCTCTATTGTCTTTTGAGGTGAGAGAAACGACAAATAGCCGGAGGGCAATCTCAGAACGTCAAGAGACGTGTGAAGAGATAGAGATAGATAGATAGGGATTAGGAAAAAGCGAGGAAATGTCATATTATGTCATTATTGTCATCATTGAGACAACTGACTTGCTCAGATTATGTTTCAAATATGATTGAAATAGACAAAGATGAAGATTCCTTTTAATTATTTAAAATTTCAAAGATGAAAATTTGAACTTGAGAAGATTATGAGTAGACTGACAGATGTCATTGATCTGAAGGATAAAACGAAGATTCAGGGTTCAAAATGTTTGATAAGGCTTTCGTCTCTATGGAAGAGGCTAAAACTGTCCAGGAAACCCCATGTTTGAATAGAAAAAGCAAACAGAATGGTTTTATTCCTACAAAATTGGAACGTTTAAAGGATGAATCAGACAAACAAAAAACTCAGTGTCGATTCAAAATTCAGATCAACTAGGAGGTGGAAGAAAATGTATTGAAAGAATAGAAATTGAGTACCAGCTATGGTTAGCAGAGAAGAAGAGAATGAATTGGAAAACAATCTGTTTTCATCAAAACTTCGAGAAAAAAGAATCATTGAGAGACAAGTGTATTAAGTACTTCATGTAGTCTAAGTCGGGCAGGTTGGAACGAGAGTTCTGATCAACAGTTTGTCAATTTCTCTTTTTATTGTCCCAAAATTCCGTTGATGAGAAGAGAAAAGCAAATTGAGAACAGAGCTTTGAAAGAGCAATCAACGAAATTTAAGCCGTTTTTTCAACTCTCTTCTCAGAAAAAAAAAGATTTTCATCAATTGATAGGACGAATAAACGGCATTGCAGAACGACTCATCAGATGATAGGATGGAAGATGGAGAACTAAAAATCTTTGATGCTGAACTTAAGCTTGTCTTTGACATGTCGTTAAATGAGTCATCATAGCGACGGTAACGATGAACGAAGCATTGTAGTTGATAAGACGAACAGGATGAGAGAGAGAGACACACAGAGTAAGGCAGAGAGTAGAAGAGCGTAGAAAACTGGTTGAACATGCATCTATTCATCCCAGCAAAATCCATGTTGAACCTCCAGTGCAGGACTTGTCTCCATACAGTGGCAGATCAACTTAGTTCAAAGTGTTCAGACAAATCTTTGAATGTTTTTTCCGTCAGAAAATAGCAGAAAATCCGAAAATAGATGGATAAATGGAGAAAACTATTCTAATATTGAAGATAAACATTTGGAATCTAATGACAGTTCGGGAAGCCTGCGTGGAAAACGGAAAAATGAGATTTTGAAATTGTGGATGAGAGAGATGCAATTTCATTAATCTTACAGAATTGATAAACGATCTGATAATTATAACATAAATATTATATTTAGAAGAAGGAGATGGCACACCAACATAATTTGCCGCGTGCCGACCATAAAGTTACAGCATAAGCTCTAGGTTTGAGGACAGCTGAGAAGTCTGAAGGCTATCATTTTGCTTTTGCAAAGTAGAGGAAGTAATAGAGATACATAGAGAGAAAAAGATAGACTGATCTCTTATTAGATGGAGAGGAACAGAAGTTTGAACAAAGCGAAAACTACAAGACAATTCGAATGCAATGAGCATCAACAAAGACATCTAATCCATCATTCTCTGAGCAAATATATCACTTAAGGAAATATTGCCTTAGGTAAGTCACACCTGTGAATTGTGAGAATATAAGTGAACAGGCAGTAAAGAACTTTGTTTCAAATTCTCAAAATGTGGCAGTATCAACCATCGCTTTGATGGGGAAACTAGTTCTCAACTCATAAATTCAAATTCTGGAATCATATTCATATCTTTCCTTTTACAACACTTGAAAACCGTATTTTTAAGAGCAGTGTTAATGTCACATTCATCAACAGAAACTAATAAGTTCCTAGTTACCAATCAATAAACGCCATAGAAGGGAGAGCTGTACGTTAAGTGGACGGATAGGTGTTGCAGAAGAAGCACTTGGACTTGATCTCTAATGCTTATTACAAAACAAATATATGATAATCTCGGCAAAATAGGCGAAAATCACGGGGGAATGGACTTTCCATTACAAAAATGAAATCCAACTATGAATCTTCGTGATTTATGAGAAAGAAAACAAATTTTGCTCTTCTTTTCTTCACATACATACGTCAGATGAGAAAGTAAGAAGAAAAAATAAATAAAACATGAGGAAAGTGAATCAAAACATGTGTGTGTTCCGCATTTTCGTGACAAATCATTCAATTAACATGAAAATGTATTCATCGAAATGACCCAGAAGACCTTCAAACGGTCGACTTGTAGCGTTCCAAGAAATGAAAAATCAATTGACGGATGTTAGCCTTTGTGATAAACAATCAATCATTCAGAAAGTCGATTACCATAAATGTAACAAACAAACGGAAAGTAATTAAACAATTATTTACTACGAGTTTACCATAGTTACGTCTTGTTAACGACTCGGCGCTCTGATCATCAAAATGGTCCAAGGCGATTCATTTGAAGCTTTGATCAGATGTCGAACGGTTGCATTCTCAGCTGGATCATACAAAGACAGTCAGCTAACGTTAGTTACTCCTTTTTTTATTTCATTTCATATTTTGCAGCCCAAAAGAAACGAAGGTTGGGGACTGAGTAGACAGTCTTCTGCATTTGACAACATCACAGCAGGGTAGATATTCAAAGTCTACCGATGGATAGATGTCTTGTCGGTTGTCTATTGATGGAAATGGGTATGTTAATTTATGAGTCTGAAATGGTTCCTCAGAGTTAGTTCAATAAATGTTTATTTAGAAACTGCTGACATGTTAAAATATACATATTTAGGAGATTGACGAATACTTTTGTGGCTAAACAAACCTCGTCTAGCCGCCGGAGCGTAGAACTGGAACAAGATATCTAAGGAAAAAAAACTAATACTGCTTTTATGCTAATATCATAATGTAGAGACAAGTTTGCAATTTGGTTTCTATCTGTAGAATCTCATTTTTCAGAATCTGCTTGGCCCTTGCGAGTTCCTAATTTCTATCTGAAACTGGCTCCACGTGGTGACTAAAAATTCATCACAAATTCTACAGTCATGTAATAAACTTACAGCATAGGAATCGTTCATCCGCGCTCTATTTTCTCCTTTAATTTTTTTTTTTTCATGAAGTTTTTTCTCTTTGATTGGGAAACGGCTTCGAGCACTGACTAATTCAGTGATATATTGAAAAAGAGCCAACTCTTCAAAATAAAGGATATCTTTAACTTTGTGGATCTCCCCAGGACTCAGATTGCCTAGCTGGCGTAGAGAATGCGCTTCGATCACAAATATTTTGGGATCTTTAATTTCTGCAATCTCCAACTCCTTCATGAAATATTCTTTGATTGTTGAAATCGTTTCGTTTGCTACTTCAGTTTTGCTCTTCGTCTGATTGCCCAGCTTATTCTTCATCGTTTCGAAATCATTTTTGGCTTTATTACGCACAAAGATTACCGGTGTACCCATCTCTTCTGCGAGTTTAGCCAGTGCCAGATCGTTTTCACGGATTCTCTCCGACGTCACGAGCAACAGACAATCGAAAACATACAGTCTCTTGTCACAAAAATATGTACTTATTGGGTTTCTCGTCGTCCCTGCTCCTGGTAAGTCGTACAGAGCCAAATGTTTCAAATAAGGATGAGAATATCGTGCAACTTCCTCTGTACATTCGCGAATATGAACTTCGGCGGCCTCAGGGTGGTTGTCATCAAAACCACAAATAGCGTTGATCAGAGAGGACTTTCCAACACCTGACTGCCCAGTTATCCCAAAGTTATAGTCATCGATTGAATTTATTTTATGCTCGTTTTGCGCTTCAGCACGAAGTTTCTCCGCATGTGATCCAAGATAAACGCTATCAATCTGAAAAGTTTTGTTTTCCGGGAGTCATCATCAAACATGCTCGTTTTGATAAATTCTATATTTCATTAATATGAATCGTTACCTGTAATAACAGTTTTTGAATTGAGAGATCTTTCATTCTTATCAGTTTGTCCATGGTATCGAAAAATCGCCTCTTTCTTTCAGCGACATCCATAATTCTCAAATGGCCACTACTTCTGGTCCTTACTGAAATAAAACGTCGGAAAAAATTATTAGGTTGATGATGAACATCAGAGATATACCAGCTGATGAGGAGAAATATAGGAATGAATAGAAATAATCAGACTTATTAACATTCTTATCAGAAATCACTCTTTTATAAGTTTTGAGAACTATAATCTTTAACAGAGGCGTGTTCATGTTCAACATTTTGAGTCTTATCGCTTTTTCATTCATTTGATGCCTCAGCCAAATCTTGTGAAAACTTCAAAAGTCTCCGCTAACGACTCCCTCTCTCATTTCTAACTAATTCATACTAAAAATGGGAAACATATTGAATAAGTTGTTTGATGCTACTGACAAGATCGTTGATACGGTCGCATCTGTATTCAAAAAATTGGGTGGGCTTGCAAAGAGAGCCATCCGATTGTTGCTGAGCATAAAAAAAGTATTTGGAACTAGAGCTGATGTTCCAAAGCGTATTGATATGAAGGTAACGGAAATCTCAGATAATGTCGGTAAGAAAACGTTTTGAATTTCCGTACTGAAGCACTTTTTCAGTAAACATGGACGAAAGAGAATTAGGAAGACAAATGGTAGAGTTGGGCGCACTAATAGCCAGAAGTTTTGAAGAGGAAACAGTACCAATAGAGCAGGATACCGAAACAATTTGCTCGAATCCGAACCGAACAAACCCGCCCAGAAACAATGGAACCCGATTGAAATCGAACCAAACAAACCAAACTAAATCCAATCGAACCCACTCAAACTGGAAGGAAACGAGAAATACAGAATTCAGTGAAGCCCGATCAAATCCGAACCGAACAAACTCGCTCAAAAACAATGGAACCCGATCGAAATCGAACCAAACGAACCAAAGTATATCCAATGGAGCCCATTCAAACGGGAAGGAAACGGAAAATACAGAATTCAATGAAGCCCGATCAAATCCGAACCGAACAAACTCGCCCAGAAACAATGGAACCCGATCGAAATCGAACCAAACGAACCAAAGTATATCCAATGGAACCCATTCAAACTGGAAGGAAACGGAAAATACAGAATTCAATGAAGCCCGATCAAATCCGAACCAAACGAACCAAACTAAATCTAGACACACCCAACAGAACCAAAAGAAAAAAGTAGTAGAAATAAACGGTGAGTAACAGATTTTAAAACAATCAATTAAAACTGTTTTACAGGAGAGAAGAGCTTGGAAGATGTGAGAGTAGGAAATAGTAAGAAACAGACTTTTGTTTCATTTATCGAAAATCTTTTCAGAAGATATGGCCAAGAAAAAGCTTAGCTACCAGAGAAAGCAGAGAGAACTAAACAAATCGTTGGAAAACTGCGAAACATACTAAGAACTAGAACTGTGGAAATAATGCTCAATTGAATGAACTTTCTGAATTTTTCTTCTTTTGACCTGTAGATATTCCAAACACAATTGGATTGCAAACTAAACACTGATCTGTATTTGATATGTGATGGCAAACTACAGAGTAAGCTCTGAGATCACATTTATCTTTTCGACGGGAATAGAGCATTCTAATATTTCATTTTCACTGAAAATGATTTCAACTTGTGCTGAAAGCAGCAGAACAATGTTTGTATCCATGGTATCCCCTATTTGACCTCTTCTTCCCAAAGGTAATTTATGACTTTTCACATTATTAAGAATTAACGAGAATATGGTTGATAAGTTCTAATTCTGAGTTTCATTTTCTGTTTCTGTCCACTTATATTCCCTTATCAGCTCTTATATTATACATTGAGAGTAGTATCTGTTGATTGACATAAAATTGGTCAGACGGGAGAATGTCTTCTTCAAGTTAACTCAGTCAGAGTTCCAGTTTTGTTGCGATGGAATCCTTGCCTTCATTTTCGGAACCAGAAATTGAGCATAGAAACTAAATTAGTAAAACTTGCGAGATATTGTTGAGGGTTTGCCCTTATCTCATTCTTATTCAGATCAATTGGTGTCAATTCTACTTTCAATATGAAAACAACCATCCTATTCTAAAGCTTATATTCTATTCTGTTTAGGAAGAAACTCTTGTTGGGAGCCTCAGCATATTCATAGAGAGGAACCCCTTTTCTACTCAGCCGAATTAGCTGAGTAGAAAAGGGGTTCCTCTCTATGAATACTGTTACCCATTTTTCGTGAGCAGTAGTCTCTGGTATCTTCCGCTTAGAACTTTCAACCTCTCCTGTATAGTTTAACTCGAAGAATTCCTAAAGGAAAATTATCAGAAACATTAAAACGCTTAATAGCTAATCCATGTTTGAGGTTTTATCTCTTTGTTCTGATCAGCTTTTTCTATGTATACTTTGCTTCGGGTATTGATAAATTCTTTTGATGAGATCATTAAATATGATAACTTTAATAGCAACTCAGCATTGGCATTCCTGAGTAACAATTCAAATAAAATGAAAGAACAACTCATTAAATGGACTCATCATATTCGCTCAAACGATACCTCCCAACAAGAGTTTCTTCCTAAACAGAATAGAATATAAGCTTTAGAATAGGATGGTTCGTGTATTGATAGGGCAGGTTATACGATAAGTGATGTTCAGATGAGAAAGTAAGAAGAAAAAATAAATAAAACATGAGGAAAGTGAATCAAAACATGTGTGTGTTCCGCATTTTCGTGACAAATCATTCAATTAACATGAAAATGTATTCATCGAAATGACCCAGAAGACCTTCAAACGGTCGACTTGTAGCGTTCCAAGAAATGAAAAATCAATTGACGGATGTTAGCCTTTGTGATAAACAATCAATCATTCAGAAAGTCGATTACCATAAATGTAACAAACAAACGGAAAGTAATTAAACAATTATTTACTACGAGTTTACCATAGTTACGTCTTGTTAACGACTCGGCGCTCTGATCATCAAAATGGTCCAAGGCGATTCATTTGAAGCTTTGATCAGATGTCGAACGGTTGCATTCTCAGCTGGATCATACAAAGACAGTCAGCTAACGTTAGTTACTCCTTTTTTTATTTCATTTCATATTTTGCAGCCCAAAAGAAACGAAGGTTGGGGACTGAGTAGACAGTCTTCTGCATTTGACAACATCACAGCAGGGTAGATATTCAAAGTCTACCGATGGATAGATGTCTTGTCGGTTGTCTATTGATGGAAATGGGTATGTTAATTTATGAGTCTGAAATGGTTCCTCTGTTCATCTTTACCACAAGGGGTGCTATGAGGTAGTTTTGAGCTGTAACGAACGAAAATTATGAGAAGTTATTGTCTTGAAGAGACACAGCGAAGAAAGTTTTATTGTCGGATATGTTGAAGAAACGAATTATATTCCAGGATGATGTCACGATGTGGAGGGTTTACGACAAGCAACTGTAGCACCGGCAGTTTTTATTATGAGGAATAGGAAAAGGTTGACCTCTTGGTTGATTGGGTGTAGCCGTTAATAATAGTAAACCTCATTCATGGATTAAAGTTAGTTTTGCTTTTCTATCAGCATTTCGTTTCTCACCTTAGTCTCATTCTTCAAGTTGTGGACTGTTATTTTACTTATGTCATGGTACTTACGTAGTCAAATTGATGTTAGAGCCAGCTTAGACTTTATTCAAATGAGGCGTTCGTTTGGTGAATGGTTGTTTTTTCGTGGCCTACGGGTTAACCAACTAATTGCTTGTCTGAATTTCCATTGAATTCAGTTGTTGTCATGATGTTGTTGTCTTGTCCTCATCATTTCTCATAATATCCGGGGGTTAAAACTGGATTTTGACCTTTTCTTTATTTATTTTTCTTTTCAACCGTCGTCTTTCTTAGATATATATATATATCCTTGCTCTCTATATTATTTGAGGTAATATAGCGGTAATGGAAACAAGATTATTAAATGAGTCAAACCAAGCTGTCGCTAATTGGGAACATTCAATTTCTGTTTTCCATTGCACCAGTTCAGGTCAGACGCACGAATTTCTACTTTTTCTTGAAATTGCAATGTTTTCAAGAAAAAATGAAAAAATTCAAAATAAGAAACGATGACATAGTTTACTGTCAGTTTTGGATGTTATGCAATTGCTTTTCATTAGCCCCTCGTTGCTTTAACAAACCGAAACCTGGTCGATTTAATCGTGAAATATCTTTTGAAATTTGATTGAGATGATGAGAAATGTCAGTTGAGCTGACTTAGCCTATTTCGAGTAACGTTGAACAAGCTAGGACACAAGATTTTCTAGTTTGTTTATCTTACCCGATGTTTCTAATTAAAGCTATTCCATCTATAGTTCTTTTTCTCTCAGACCTCTTGTCGTTTTTTGTTTTTAGGAGAGTTGAGTGATGCCTGAATCCTTTGGATAGTCTTGCAATCATTAGTTCTGGCTACTGTCCAGATAGTCTTCTCTATCCGTTTTTTCCTTTTCCGGTTATGTGGGTCAGTAGAAGGAGAGGCTGGCTCGGACAACGTTATCTCTTTTCGTTTTTCAACCCCTGATGTCTTCTAATTTTGTATTTAGTCATCAACCGTTAGAGACATTTGGCCTTAGCTCTTATGTTTTCTGTCTGTCACTTTTGGGGTTAGTTAGTCATTGAGATAGAAAAAAAAATTAACTGATCAAAATACGATTTTCAAGGAGATTGAAATTGATATTTCAACTCTCGACTCAGTTACATCTTGTGCCTGCCTTTTCAGTATTTTGTGAGGTAGAATCGTATTTTGAAGAAAGCGAAATCAGCCTACAATATTTTGATCTGGTTTGCCATCTGTTGAGATGAAACCTATGTTGTTCGATCATTATACTACTTTTTGTTCCCGGCGTTCATTGCCAGCTTCTGCGACATTCCAGACAATGACACGAAAGATTCCCAAGTGCTTTTGAGAACGTTTTTTTTTATTGTTTGAACAGTTTCAATGTTGTGAAGTTGGTTAAAAGCAGAAGAGCCTTTCCACAACAATATTACTTTTTTTTTGCTTTACACGATCTCACTCACTACTCGTTAGAATTTCAAAACAACTTCTAATGTGTTGTCATGTGTGCCCTTCTATTCGCCCCATGAATTACATTAAAAGGATTGCAGATGTTAAATGTCCTCAGGTACTGATTGAAATCTTCTACAACATGTGCCAGGTGTCGAAACTAATAGGCTTACACTTCCCTGCCGTTCGATTTATGTTCGAAATCTGTTTCGAAATTTTGCTTCTGTTTTTTCCCGTTTTATTCACATGACTGCTAAGATGACGATGATTAGTATGATTGTCAGATTAACTGTTAAAGACAAACCTGCGACATCAATATCTCTAAGGAGCTGTCAAGCAGATAGTTAGATATGGTAGGTAAGGCGGGAGGAAAAGAAGGCGCGATGAAGAAGACGATGTTAGAAAGACCTCTGACCCAGTTCCTTCTAGCCCGATGTCATGCCTGCGCTCTTCGCATTTTCCTTGATTCTTCGTTACATTACATTCCGCTTTTACGTCCGTATTGAAGTCTATCGTTTTGAAGAAAAAAGCTTAGCTAGCTCTCTAGGCTTTCTATCATTTTTCTACTATACATGATGGGTCCGCTCAGCCCATGATAGAAATGGTTTTGTTGTTGTGTTACAGTAACCGCATCTGGCTTCTCGCCTCAACATCCCCTCCAAGTTTTATCCAACAGTGTTTCTATTCCCGTATAACCGCAAATGTCTTACCCTTGCAAATCTCCAGTTTCTTCTTCCTCATCTTCATCTATTCTTCTTAATCGTAGCTAATGTAGGATGCAAGAGCCGGATTCACAGGCCATTTGGCTAATGGTCTTTGTATAACTTCTGTCAAAAGAAATTCTAAATTTTTGGTCAAAAGCATCATATTGTGAAGGAGTGATCATTCGGTTTGAAGGCATCACCTTCAATTATTGTTTTGCATTGTACGATTTAGAAATGACAACGAATTGACTTCTTCGAAACGTTTTTTGTACAGTCTGTCTTTTTGATTATGGTTGTAGCACAAAAATACGGCTTTGTCAATTGAATACTTTTGTTATCTCAGCTAAAGTTGTATCTCATAAAAGATTTAAAAGCCTTGACCTTCTCTTGGAAATTTCGATGACTTTCGGTGTGTTCTTCAGACCCTTTTACTCTCGTGTTCCTTGTACTCTCATGCGTTTCTGCCTATTTCTTTATCATTCTATAAATGGTTGTCCTATAACATAAACTTTAAAAACTGCTGGCTGTTGCACAATGGCCAATGACCGTCGTGGGATTTTTTTGTATTCTGAATGAATGCAAAGATGAAAGCTTTCGATTAGTGGAATAAGTTACTAAGATCATACTTCTGTGCATAATCCCTATTAATTGCCTCAACATCTCTTGACCATACAAGAACCCGCTAATCCGTTGCCGATCGCGAAATCAACGGTCTTCATCGCTAAATCGTTTGTCTTTCAAACCCTGTCAAACTCTCGGTTCGGTAAGTAAAAGACGAAACTTCAAGATTACTGAAGCAGATAGGTGGATTAGAACTCTCTCGTGATTGAAAAAACAGCGTTTTGTCTTTGTTGTTCAGAAGATTATGATCTTACATGTCTCCTGAACTTTTTGTGGAAACGGAAATTGTTGTCTACGATATCACATTGAGGTTGCAACCGATCGAGCTGTCGCTTATACTTTAATGAAATAAATTTGTGGAATGGGAACGAACTCGCTTTGGTCACGTCCCACGTTTTACATGTGATTAGAATACCCAACTTGACCAGAACATGATATCTCTCCAGTTTCAGTTTATGGACTTCGACGTAGTTAGATTTGGAGGATTGCTTAACTATATAACATTGGCTCGTTATTTGATTGAAGAGTTTTTGCCTTAGTGATCCTACCGTTCAACTCATTTCTCTTCATAATTGTTGGTGATAATGACTGATTCGTTGAATGATATGACATGTTCTATCAGATAATAATCCCCACGATTCATTCGTCTCTCGTTCAATGTTCGTTGAAATTTCTCTACAAACATTTATGTTTGAAATTATGTTCGGACAACTTGAGAAGATCTATCCAGCCATTGTTTCTTTCCAATGAGAAGATCTGAAGACATTTTCTTGCTCTTTGCAAACCTTATGCCTCGAGTCTTTATTCTCTTGAACGTCTACTTTATCTATTATATCATTTTCCATACATGACTTCAGATTAAAATATTTTATTATCTTTCTTCTCCACAATCATCCTCAAAGATCAGGAAAGACAATCATCATCATCATAACCTCTACCTCTTTTCTCATCTTCCGCTTTTATCTATAACTCATATCTTCTCGCGTCCTTGGCAAAATGCTTGCGTAAGTCTACTCCAGTATTCATCCTTAAGACCTCTACGGAAGGCACCCAAATATCTTCCCAATAGAGATCCTCGTTTCGTTTCTACGAATAGTCTAACTTATTATTTCCCATGTTCAGATCTTGTTCTGTTCCGAAGCTTTCATAGTCATCGTTTATTTTTATTAGTTCTACATATAGTCAGTTTGTAACTATTCTTCTATCATTCGATCGTCTAAATCCACCTCATTGTCCGATTTTACTTTTGAATTTACATTGCCGATTATGATGAGAGTCCTGTTGCACGGGGATACAGTTTAACCAAGTATATGGTTAACTATATATCTTCCTTCCGGTTATTCATACATTCAACAAATCCTCATTTTTCAAATGTTTTTGATGAAACAAAACCTTTAAATACCTCAATCATGATTCTTTACTTCTACAACTTCTACAGTTCTTGTTCCAGTTCCATACTTGATTGTCCACCTTCAAGCAAATGTTTCTTATACTATGCATTATTCGTCTTTCATCTGTTCTAAGGTCCGAACCTCTTCCAAAACCGTTTCCAATCATCAATCATTTTTTATACTGACCTTTAACCGAGAAAAGTCCAAGAATGTGTTTTCATTTCCGTTCTTTCACCACTACGAATCCGTTTTCTTATTCTTTTTCTCATTCTTAAACTCACAATTTGGTTTTTCTAGATGCCGTGGAGGCACTCCCTTCCATTCCTTCTGCTCCTGTTAGCTGGATCAGCTCTTGCCCATGTCCGCTTGACATATCCTCTTGCAAGATCACCTTCACTAGACTATTTTTCAAACCGTAATTCACAAGGAGCTTGTGGAGCACCAAAGCCAGAAGCCAATGAGGGTAAGATTTAATTTTTGTGAAGAAGAGACGCCTGGTTTTCACGTGAGCAACAATTTTGAGTTGTTGAAACGTGTGACTCGGCTGTCTCCAAGATGTTGTTCATAAGTTTATGCTCTTCATTGTAGGTGTACGAACCTATTTGGAAGCTGGTTCTATCATCGACATTGAATGGTTCACTGCTATTCCACATATGGTACGTCATTTGTGAAATTTTTTTTTTGGACGGAGTAGGATTGTTAACAATCTATTTATCTTTATCTCTCATCTCTTCCGCAACTAGTAAGGCTAAGCTCTTCCTAGGCCAAGGTTACTCTGGAGGCCACATCATGTCTTATTACTTTACTTAATTATAAAAGTAATCAAAGTTAGATCTCGGGAATGGTGTATTAGAGGAGATAGAAAACATCTCAGTAGAGCTGAAAATAGTTGAATGTGACATATTTACAGGGAGGAATCCGATTGGAAGTTTTAAATGCCCTTGATGAGCCCATTGCTATTTTCACCAATTTCCGTGATGAATACAATGTGACGTATGTTTTAGAATGATAACATGATTTAACATTATTCTGTTAAGGCAAACATCCAAGAGCGTTGAATTACCACCTCATTTCGAATGTATGAATTGTGCAATAAGATTAACTCACCAAGCCACAGAATATGGAGATGAATTCTTCTTCTACAGTTGCGCTGATGTGAACATCGTAAAAGGTAGGTACACTTAAAAGTTTCGAAAGGTCGGAAAGTAACGAGTTTCCGTGTGAATCAGTTCACCTATGTAAGGCAGAAACTTATTGATGAAAGACCTTGTACTGAGGTTTTTTCAAACGAAGCCCCAGTCAAATGAATAGGCTGTCATTTTTTAAACATTTGGCGCATTTTTATGAATATTGAGAAACCATTTGTTATGGTCAATGACGATTAGTTTTTCACAGAAGTTGTTATCGGGCAATTCCTTTCGATTGTAATGGCTGAAGGGACAGTAAAAAAATTTTCATTTCTTGTTCTGGTCATCGAATGACCAGAAATGTTTTGAGAGTGCTAGGTTAGACGGTAATAGACAAATTTTCTGACCTGAGAATTTACACGCAATAGCCGAAAGAAAAAAGCGAGAGAGAATGAAACGGCGATTGAAATTTCTGTTGAAATTGGGGTCGTTCACATTAGAAATAACTCTAATGATCACGCTTCTTGTTGGGGTTCTTTCATTCAAATCAAATGAGAAAGAGAAACGTAAAAGCTGAACTTATCAACGCGCATTGGATACATTGAAAATATATTTTTTCCAGCTATACCTGACGGTGATTCATGTCTTAGAAGAGGAAAGCGTGTCGGAGGAAAATGCGAATGTAGTCAGGGTTACACTGGAAGCCAATGTCAGCACGCCGGTCAGTCAATATTCTTCTCATCTAAATCAAGGGAAATATTTATGTAGAAGAATGCACTTCAAATGATGATTGCGGTGTTCAAGGAGTTTGCAAAAAAAACGCTGATGATCCGAAATCACAATGTTTCTGTCCCATTGGGCGTCATGGTGAACGCTGCGAAAAAGGTTTTAACTCAATTGGAGTTTCACATAAAGTTCACCTGATAATTAAGAATCGAACGTATTCCGTTCTCTCTCTGATTTCGATGAGTCGTTATACAATATGAGGGAGGCTAAGGACAACAAAATCTATTGGAGAATTCTCCGGGTAAATTACCAATGACTGAACTTTCTTTACGAGATTTGATTAAGGATGAAATTGAAATGGTTCTTCGCTATCCTGGGCAATCCTGGGCAGCTATTGGAGTAAAACCATCAGATTTCGTTTGCGAGTCAATGATCCCTCAATCAGATCGTGAGTGATATTGCTTTGTCAAGTACTCAGAGAGATTTTTAGCTAAAGCTCATTTGAGAAAAATTGAGATTAAAGTTCCTGAGCATATTGCTGCTTCCAACAACAGTGTTATTCAAACCGCTGTTGATAGAGAAGCAACTGATAGCGGCGAACAGTGCGCTCCAAATGAAGTTTGGACAGAGTGTGCTGAAACTTCTCGGGATTGTGAAGCTTCTTGCGATTGGACTCGCTTCCCAGAGACTATACCTAACTGTCCTAGACAGTGTGGAACTCCAAGATGTGTCTGCAAAGAAGGTTATGTTCGAATGTCAAATGAGGAAGATGCTTGTGTACCATTCGATTTTTGTGACAAGGAGGTTCGTTTGTTCGATATTTCGCTTTCTTATCCTTTTTTCATCTTAGCAAGAGCCATCTTGTCCTTCCAACTCTACTTTTGCCAAATGTGGAACAGCTTGCGAACCAAGTTGTGCTAACATGTACGATACTGCACCATGTCCAGCTTCTTGCGAGAAACCGGATTGTACTTGTGCTGACAACTATGTCCGTCACAACGGTCAATGTATTTATTGGGGAGACTGTCCAGATCTGGAAAGTCATTTCCATACTGATGAAGCTGATGCTTCAACTGAAGTTGTGAAAAGCTCTCAACCTGTTACTGTCGAAGTTAGAGCCGAGTCTAGTACCAGCGCTTCTGTTACAATGACAACGTCTCGTTTTAAATCGGTGCCTATCGTTCCTATCACTTGTGGTGTTAACGAAACCATTAACGAGTGCGGAAACGTTTGTGAGGCTGATTGTCAAACTATTTTCACTCGTGATGAGTGTAATGAATGTGGAGATCCAGGATGTGCTTGTCTGCAAGGTCATGCTCGTAATGCTGAAGGTTTATGCGTGTACTGGGGTGAATGCCCTATGGAAAGTGAGTTCGATCAAATTAGTTACAAATGAAGATTTTTTTTCAGCTACGACTGTTACCACCGTTCAACCAAGCTCAACCACGTCCACCACTCGTACAACTCCAAGAAAGGACTTGAAACCTAAAGTAGATGGAGACGTTTGCTATGGCGAATTCCGTTTCCCACCAGGATGCCAACTAGAATGTCAATATAAGCTCAACTGGAACTATGTCGAAGATTCTGATGATATTGAGTTCTCTCTGGAAACAAAAATGGCTACCAATTCTTGGACTGGAGTTGGATTCAGTGCCGACGGAACTATGGTTGGAGCTGATATGATTATCGTGAAGTCCTACAACGGCGAACTTTCTGTACATGACATGACCAGTGAGGGATATGGTGCTCCAAAGCTTGATGAACAAAATGATGTCACTTCTGTTGTCGGAACACATGAAAATGGAATGCTCCGTGCTCAGTTCATCCGTAAAAGAAATACAGGAGATGCTGCTGATAAACAGTTCACATCCGAGTGCTGGAAGTTAATGTTCCCAGTAACTGGTGGAAAATTAGATGAGGTGAGAAAATTTGTAGTTGGAGAAGTGTGGACGATTCAAAGTTTCAGAGCGGAAACGTGACAATTCATGTGGATACACCAGTTGTCTCAGATAGACAGGTCTGTGTTCGCAATTGCAACGAAGACAAGAAGCCAATCTCTGGTGAGAGCATCTGAGTAATTTAATTTAATTAAGTCTTTTTTAGTCATTAATCAAGCCAAGTGCGACACAGAATACAGATATCCAATCGATTGTCAAGATGCTGATTGTGAATATATCGCTAAATGGATTTACAATTCTGCTAATAAGGAAGTACAATTCAACATTTCTAGTAGAAACATGGGCCGATGGACCGGAATAGGATTCTCTAGGTTAGAATAAGAGAGAGTTTGGGTTTCCCAATTCTGCCCATGTGTTTAGAGATGGCCAAATGACAAACAGTGACATCTACACCGGATGGGTTTACGAAAACAAAGCTTTTGTTACCGACCGTTTCGCCTATGGACGCCAACTTCCAGCTATTGACCCTGCTGATCGCCAAGATATCTATGACATCAGTGGTTCAATGATTGATGATATGCAGGTATTAAACCCTCTTCTTCCAACTTTTCAAGCCGTACCTTTAGACAATATCGTTCAAACGCAAAGTTATCACGTCAGATCCTTTAACTGATTTCCCATTAGATGAATGCTATTACTTCATGTACCCAATCGGTGGAGGACGTGTTATCGCTAAGAAGAGTAGCGATTTCAGCAATCCACGTACTCCTATTGGTATGTTTTTTTCCAATCTGGAATCCCTCCCATTCGTTTTTATTCTCATGTCAGTCATAATAGTTTTTGATAATATTTTTGACTGAAGCCTTGAAAAAAGTTCTCTGAAAGTTCATTTGAGAATTTCTTTGCAGGTTATCATGATTTGTACCAGCCACGCGTTAGCACAAACAAAATCTGTCTATGTGATGAAAAAGGAGTGTCCATAGCTGTTGATAAGAAGCCAATTCGGGTCAGAGTCCGTAGACAAGCTCTTCAAGTGTCCACTCCAAAGCGTGGTAGGTTTTCAACATTTTTTCTCGGAATAGTTTCAAAGAAAACTGATAAAAGTACGCAGAATCTATCAGCCAGTAACTGATAAGATTCGTTTATGTGGAGATAAGGCGATGAGAGTTTAGATTGAAAGAAAATCCTCCGAATAACTGATTTTCGATTCTCATGAATGATATTAGAAGCTACTACTTTGCAAACAGCAAAAAACAGAACTTGAATATATCTACTCATATTTTCAGGAAATGATATGGAGTGTACTGATATGGTCGTCGGAGCTGTTATTGATGGAAGAGGAAGAGTGAAAGACTTCTATTCTCCAAGTAAAGCCACACCACGTCCGGATAGTTTCTTTGGAGGAGAAGATTCTCTCCAATCGTCTGCGGCTTTCTACGAAGATGGAATTACGACAGTAGTATTCAGAAGAAAGCTGAAGAGTACGCACTATCAGTGTTCATTGTTTTCGAACAAAATTATTTTTAGGCGAAGACAAGTATGACCACTCTATCAGTCCAGGACCAATGACCGTTATCTGGGCCAAGGGAGCTGATGTAGAGAACTACCAACATACAACAGGAGGGCCGGCCATTCACGCAGATCCAAACTTCTTCATTTCTGGATTGTTCAAATATCACGGAAAGAACCAGCGTGGCGCACTCACTGTGGACTTCTTCGAAGGTTGCTCTAAGTTTTTATGAGTTTCCTAACCATTCCTATTATAGATAAAAAGGTAGAGCCAACCGAACATGGAATTCATCTAACTCAATCTACCTGTACCGGAACTTATTCTCATCCTGAAAAATGCGTTGGAGATTCTTGCACTTATGTCATATCTTGGATGAGCGACGGAACAACTGCAAGATTCACTGTGAAAACGTCTTTGCATGAAAGTGAATGGTCGGCCCTTGGTTTTTCCATGGACGGAAGCATGGCTCAATCGGACGTTATTATAATGGGAAGCCAAGATGGATTAGCTACCGTCACAGATCAGTTCATGCCTCATTATGGAAGACCTGTCGTAGATGAACAACAAGACATCTTTGATGTTGAAACTTATTACAACAACGGTGTTCTTATTGCGAATTTCTCTCGCGAACTCTTCAGTGAAGACAAAGATGATATCAACCTCCAAAAATGTGTATACCTCCTGTATACACCAACAGCAGGTATCATTGAAAAGAGTGGGGAACTTCGCAAGCATGCTGAAACTCCTGTCGTCAGTAGTAACAAGGTATTTTATGTAAAAGAATTATGTCTAATTTTTTTCCAATCTCAGGTTTGCCTTGGTACATGCTCTGTAGACAAGACAATCACAACTGAACAAGCTCCTAAGACATCTACAGTTACTACCATTGCACCAACATCTGAATTCACCGAGAAGGTTACCGAGAAGACTCCTGAGAAGAAGAGACCTACTACCACCTCTACCTCAACCACTCTTCCCACCCAACCAGCTGATACAACTCATATTCTCAAACCAACTGTGCAAATGCCACCTCTCATCAAGAAACCAGGTTATTTGAGTAATCTTATTCCTATTTACCTGATTGCATCACAGCTTACACAGTCTATGAACCAACTGAAGCAGTTAAATCTCGCTATCGCCTTTGGGTACGTATTCTTAACCGTGAATACATTCCTGCTCTTGCTGATCCTCAAACAGAATACTACCAAAGCTTCACAAAACAAGTCACATCTGCTGTAAGTTTTCCCACACTTTCATTTTTCTTGCTACTTGCAACGATTCGGAACGTGTTTACCATTAAAGATTAACGAAATGTTGGATAAGAGATGGAAGGGAATGCAAGTTTCAAAAATCTTCGAGTATTCTAAGGGGTCTGTTATTGCTGAATTCGAGGTAACTAAATCTCCAAATTCTTTTCATCTTTCATATTTCTTCTAGGTTGTGTCTGTTAAGTCAGTTCCAAGGCCTATTGAAATCAAGAGTCTTCTGGAAGAAAATGCTATTCGCGGTAAAATCGGTGATTTAGCCATAGAACCTAGCACTGTGAAAGCTAAAGAAATTGGTGAGTACTTAATCTGCCTATGTTAATTGCACGGCAAATACAAAATGGCCTCTACTGAATATCAAAATTTTCAGAGAATCCTATTATGGAAGCCTCCATGTCCCCCGACCTTCTGAGAAACATCATCATCATTGGCAGCGCTTCTATTCTTCTCATTTTGGCCATTGCTTGCACATGCTGTCTAATTTGTAAATGTAGATCCACTAGACGTTATGTAAGTCGCTTTCACACGGAAAGAAAAGAAATGTTCTTATTCCAGAACTCCTATCCGATTCCTCACCCAGCTTACCCTTATGGAACGAGTATGTTACTTTCTAATTCACATTGGCTGCTCTTGCAAGAAAAGTTAATTTCTTTCAACATCTAATTTTTTTCAGTGGGAGTGAAAAAAGCACCTTTGGGCTTTGATAATGCCGCTTATCACCCTCGCCACTATTCTCAAACTACGACAGCATCAACGAAACCAAGTGGACAGCCCAGTCCACCTGGGCCAGAGGAAGGTGTACCCGATGGAGTAGGAGAAACAACGTATCAAGAATGGTATTCTAAGGTAAATTTCATATTTCAAAAATAATATTCTGAGTAAGCGGATCTTGAAATGGTATTACTCACTGTTGTTTGGGTCTACTCTTGTTATCTTCCTCGCTAAAAATAGCCGAAATAACACAATTGATTGGCTCGAAAAACTAATGCCAAAAAAGGGCGAACATGGCAGAGAGATCGAGAAGCAGAGATATGAGTCAGAAAAGAGACGGAGAGAGTAAAATAAGAACAAAAAGCACGAAGACAATAACAAAATATGTCTCTTTTAAGGTTGGTTCGAAATCACAGCAACATGAGGAAGCTCTATCGGCTCCTCCTCCACCTGTGCCGTCAGGCACACGGCCACCATCAACTCAGCCATATGTATCTTACCCCAACGATCCATCTGCCTATTATACATTGGGCGGAGAACATCGAACCTCTGTGAATCGCGAGCAAACTGGACAAGCTCAGCCAAAGTTGTATCGTTATTGAACAACTATTCTCTTAATATTATAACTTGTATTGTTTGCTGTTATCTGTCGGTTAGTGTCGATAGCAGCACGTGTACGTTGTTATTCTTTTTGTTTCCTTCAGATTCTTTATTAGACAACTTCTTGCCCTGTCGCCTTCTGTCTGTCTCTATTGTTTTTTATTTACTTTTGCCATTCCGTATAAGGAACTCCGTTTCTTTCTGCTCCAATCAACGGCGTCCTAGTTGACGTCTCCAGCGGACACAAAAAACACGAAAATTGCCTACATAGTTTACAGATTTACAGCAGACGACCTATCTCACGCTCATCTAGTTTTCAAATTTTGTTGTTTTCTCTATGTAGCTGTCCATTTGCTAAACGAACTTTTGCCATTTTGTATAATTTTTCCTCCGCAATCGCTAAAGAGCCCTTAGATTCCATTGATCTGAACGATGTCTATGTATGTCACATTCCAGTTTTTAGCTTTCTTTCTACTTATCTACTGTCCGAGTGAGTGTGTTTGATACATTTTCACTCTGACTTTTCTTCACTTGCTTCCAAATGACGTGTTTATTGTTACCAACTGTGCTTCTTGAAATTTGCATGTGATTTCTTTAACTAAGAATCAAAAAGATTATTTATTGATAAATATATCCATTTAACTGTCAGGTTTTTATGGCGCAAACTGATGTCTTCTGGAACATTACACCCATATCAGCACTTATTAATGCTAATCTCTTATATTTCAGCTGTTTCACATCTTATTGCCTGATTTTTCTCCTTGACTGCTCATACAGTTCGCAGATAAATGACAAACAACACACCAAATAAATCGATTGCCTTTCTGATTTGTTACTCTTATTTTTTTATGAATTCGCATTTAATTTTCATCATTGATCTCTTCTATCGTTGAAATCTCGATGACGGTCTCACCAACTATCCGTTTTGTCGCCGCTTCTTTACTCTCTTTCTCTTGTCTTTCTAACTGATCCAATGCATCCTGAAAATTTTGGAAGAAAACTGAAAAATAATGCATAAATTGAACGCATATTACTATGCGAATTGTCGTTATTCGCGTCCCAAAGATTTTCTCTGTCACAGCTCTTTTTTCGCGTCCAACATTGCATAGCTTGGGAATAGCAGTAAAGGTTTAGAAAATAAGCAAACAACTTGTAGCAGTATCCTTTTTTAGTAAGCAGATATGTGAATGCCCGAGGCTATAACAGATGCTTCATATTGAGCTTTTTTTATGAAAGCAGATTTGCCTGTGCAGAGAGGTAGAGTCTATAGCCAGAGAGGGAGAGTGTTGTGTGCATGTGAGGAAGCAAACTACCTATCAGGTGCTGTTGAGAGAAACTTCCTAACGTACAAAAGAGACTAATCAATTTGATGAATTTTCAGTAATCACCCGCGACATGTTGAACATGACATGTACGTGAAACAATTATTGATTTACGTCAATTCGTACGTCGTCGACTGAGATCACTTCTATTTATTTTCCCCTGACAGCGGACGTTGATCGGTTGCTTTCTGCTTGCTTCTTAACCTCACGCTAGTTTCGAACTTTCTATTTCCTCTTTTACCAAGATTTTGCGCCATATTGCTTTTCTCCTTCCAAACAGTTTCTCTATTTATTCATCAGTTTATAAATGAATAATGAACACAACTAAACTCTTAATCAAAAGTTACTTTTTACCTTTTCAAAAAAAGGTGGAGGAGGCGCGTTTTCGAATTATTTGTTTTCGCGCCTTTTGAGATCGAGCACTCTTTTTAATGGTTCCGTGGCGATAGGTACGATAAGCGGAAATTCCACTGTATTGAATAGTTTATACGTGTAAACCTGTGAAATTATGTATTCATACGATTAGTAGCTCTGATTTTAAAATTCCATAATGTTATCAGCTTATCATGAAAGTTTCTAGCAAACTAATGATGTACTTTAAACTTACATTTGTTGGGAATTAGACTAGAAGAAGTGGTTTTCAACAAAACTCACGAGTCATCTTTTTGTTTTTCTTTATCTTTTGCTCTCCATTGAAACCTATTATCATTCCATGGCTTTTCGTTCTAGACGAGCATGTGTAGAGCAGCAACAGTTGACTCATCTTTATCTGTCTGTTTCTCTCTGGTCTTTTCTTCCGTTCCAACCCCTCCCGTCTCCTCCCACTTGTCGTGTTGCTCGATCCGAGCGTCTCTTCAATTATGTTTATGTTTGCTAGCTGTATTTTATCATCAACTGCCTGCTCTATTGGCATTTAGTGTATATTACCAAATCCATGATCAGTGGAGATATTTTTGCTTTTGCCACTTATTTCGCAACTCAGTACATATAGTCATGTGACCATAGGGGTGAAATGTGTTGAGTGTTGTGTTCACTTCACTTTTTCTCTACTCGTCTTCATTATCGTCTTTCTCTCTGCCTCCTGTCTATAATGTGAAATTTGCTTTTCCTTAGTTTATTGTTTACTTTCATTTGTTGTTTTTATTATTGCTCTTCATTATATTTACGTCTAAATGGCTCATATAGGTCAGGATAAACTCTCTCTCTCGTTATTGTTTCTCTTCCTTCGTTTGTGGCAGGAGTTTCTTTAGTGATATTTTTTCAGATTCAAAGCACCAGTTCTTGCTGGTTCTTCTTACCCATCAAAAATGGGCATTCGCTTTGCTCTATTTGTATTACTGATTGGCTTGTTAGCAGATATAGAGGGAGCCAACTCCAGACGAGGTTTGTTTTTATTTCTTCAGTTTTCCATGTAATTCTCAATTAACAAATTATGCTTGGGAGCTTTTCATCTTATCAGTGCAAATGTAGGCGCAAATCTTATCTCGGCGTCTGTCGTGAAAAGAAATAAGAAACAAGCCACTGTTTTTTTCTTTTTTTTATATGAAATAAATTCTCAAAAATTGTAGGTTTGATAAATCCACGTAAAAAGGGTCTTCTGCTGGGTACGTTGAAATTATTACATAGCTTTTTGCCTGTGGAACTATAGCATGACTGCTTTCTTCCATACCAGTTTTGGGCCAGAAGCTCGACTCTGTTGAATGCACGAAGCATATTTCGCACGATCAATACGTATGTGTTTGTATACGTTGTTTTGGAACTGTTGGAGCTTGTGATCATCATATTCAATGCTAGGAATATTTGTTTAACAATCGCTTTTGCCATAAAAAACAGTTTTTGAAAGTAGAAAAGCCTGTGAAGCTCGAAGATCAATACAGTTGGTACAGACCAGCACTTGATAATTAGAAGTTGCGTTTTTTTCTGCGCAAATTGTTTGTACTTCTCATACTCTACGTGAAGTTAAGAAATTTCAGCTTGTAGTCGAAATCAAACCGCTTGTGGAGATTCGAATCGCTGTATTCCCATAAGTTGGAAGTGTGATGGTGATATTGATTGTGCTAACGGTGAAGACGAAGCTGATTGCAACAGTATGTGCTTCTTATAATCCTACGCTCAATAATGTTAATTATGTAGAACATTGTTCGGATCAAGAATTCCAATGTCTTGGAGAACAAAAGAGACCAGATTTCAAGCCTGAAGCTCCCTCTTGCATTCCTAAGGATTGGGTTTGTGACGGCGAGTACGATTGCGACGATCGCAGCGACGAAAGGAACTGCCAAAGTATTTGGAGGTCATCGTGCTTTTTTTTAATTTAATTTCAGATCTTACGTGTCAAAATGATCAGTTTGCCTGTAGCGAATTTGACGGCAACTACAAGTTGTGTATTCCATTAACATGGAAGTGTGATGGCCAGGTTTGATATAAGTTTCTTTTTCCAAATGACCTTCTTGCTTTTTAGAGGGATTGCGCTTCTGGTGCTGACGAGGAAGATTGCGAGGATGCTCATTGTCAGGATAATGATTTCACGTAAGTTTCCCCTTTCACCGAAAAGTTATCAAGAATTATAACAGTTGTGGCAACGGAATCTGCATTTTCAAAAGTTGGGTCTGTGATGCTGAAGACGATTGCGGAGATGGTTCTGATGAAAAGAATTGTAACAAAACCGTTGAGCAAATATGCAATGAAAAAAATTTATTCAAGGTTCGTACTGCTCCCTTTGACTCTTAAAATTCTTCTTTCAGTGCAAGGCTGCTGAGGGATGTATTCCTAGTGACTGGAAGTGTGACGGAGAAGCTGATTGTTTGGATCATTCGGACGAGCACAACTGTACCCATGTTCAATTCACTTGTAAAAGACCAGACTCTGTAATCAGTTGAAGTCTTGAAATCCTTTATATATTGTTCTCCAGCAATTTGCTTGTGCCTCAGGACATCTTTGCATTAACTCGTTATGGAGGTGCGACTCGGAGCCTGATTGTCCAGATGAAAGTGATGAACTCGGTTGTGATGGAGTGCGTGAATGCTTAAAAGATGAATTCAAATGCCAGAATGGTGTTTGTATCTCCCGGGCTTCTTTGTAAGTTATTCCACAATAATAAACGCAATAAAAAAATATTTTAGATGCGATGGTCGTCAGGATTGTATGCGAGGTGAAGATGAGGAAGGATGTAAAAACGAGACAGGTTTGTTTTTCATACTATATCGATATATAATAAAATATGCTACTCCAGCTGTTTCATGTGACAAGCACCTCGATTATGAGTGTGGAGATTCCAAATCTGACAAGCCTATTTGTGTGAGATTGAAAGACATGTGCCGGGATTCGAAGCACAATTGTGGAACAGATGATGATTTATGCTTCCATGATATTCGTTCGTTGTAATATGTCTGAAAACCATTATTTTTTCTATTTCAGTCACTTGTAAACCAGGCTCTGACAACTGCGATTGTCATGATTCATCTTTCAAAAGTAACAACACAAGGTCAAAGGTTTGTTACTGTCGTAATGGTTATCGATCTGATGATGCTACTCCAACATCCCTATGTCGAGGTGAGATATTCTCCGCACAAGATTTCTCAGTTAAATGATCCAGACATCAACGAGTGCGAGGAAGAAGGCGTTTGTGATCAAATGTGCCACAACATTGCTGGAAGTTTTATGTGCTCGTGCCGACACGGATATAAACTAAGTCATGGAACTAACTCAAGTGTTGCGACTAGATGTAGAGCTATTGGAGGCGATCCATTGGTTCTTCTGAGTAACAGGTTTTGTAATTAATATCTTTATTCGTAAGATCATCAGTTTGTAGAGCAACAATTCGTCAGTTTGACTTGGTTACCAATGTGCATGTTCCTCTGATTCAAAGTGTTGGCTCCGCAGTAGCCATGGATTTCCATCACTCTAATGGAGTAAGAGGCTTTTTGATTTCAATGTTTTTAAACTGTCTTTCTTTCTAGACAATCATTTGGTCCGACATCACTTTACAAAAGATTTTCATGTGTAAAATTGGAAATGACACAGTTAACTCACATTTAGCCATTAAGCATGATGTGAGTGGCGAGACGTGAGATGACTCATTCTTTATTTTTTATTCAGTGCGATGGTGATAAATCAGTTTTGGTTGAAGGAGGAATTCAAACACCTGATGGACTCGCTATTGATTGGGTTCATAACTTGTTATTCTGGACTGACGGTGGACTTGATCAAATCAACGTGATGGACTTACAAACCAAGAAAAAACGCATTCTATTTTCTTCGGAACTCGAGGAACCGAGAGCTATCGCTGTTGATCCAGAAATGGGGTTGATTTTCTGGACTGATTGGGGCAAAGAAGCTCGTATCGAGAGAGCGGGAATGGATGGTCAACATAGAACTGTTGGTTTTCAACTAATTGTTTATAACTCAGGTTGATTGTTTATAGGTTATCGTTCGTGGAGATCGTGTCAAGTGGCCAAATGGCTTAGCTCTTGATTACATTGCCAAGCGTGTTTATTGGGCTGATGCTAAAGTAAAATCCATCTTCTCTTGTGATTATTGGGGAGGCCAAATCAAGGTCTGTTTATATAATAAGAATCATTAGAAAATTCCACCTTCAGGTTGTCTTGCATTCACACCAGTATCTTCGTCATCCTTTCTCTCTCGCCGTGTTTGAGGATAGAGTGTACTACACTGATTGGGAACACGATGGAGTTATAACTTTGAACAAAGTAGGTCATGCTCAATTTTCAGAAGTTATTTTTTTTTCTAGTTCACCGGTTCTGATGTTAGAACAGTAATGAACAAAGTTGCTACACCCATGACAGTGAGAATTTATCACAAGGAAGCTCAACCAATGGTTGCAAACAAGGTTAGTCTTATCTGAAATGTATATGATTCTCGAATCTACTTCAGTGTGAAGACAACGATTGTGAAGAAATGTGTTTGCCTCGCGCAGTGTACCGTGGAAATACTAGAGGTGCTGAACGAACATGGAATGGAAGACCATATGCATGTGTCTGTCAAGGAAATACACCATCTGATGTTTTGGAATGTGTTGTACAGATCGCTTCCGAAACAACAAGTGGTGGTTCTTCATCTAGAACTTTAATCTTACTTCTTTCCCTTGCATTTGTTTCCTGTGTTCTGGTCAGTGTTTCTTTAAACTGCAGTTTCTCTACATGTGAATCTTCAGATAATGGTATATCTTCGTGATAGAAAGAGCAGGCCATTCGCTCCATTGAATTTCGACAATCCTATTTATAGAAGAACTGTTGAAGCAGAGATGGATGATCGCTTCAGGTGAACAAAATGTTGAATTTTCCGTCAATTGTATCTTTCTCTAGAAACCCCTTCGACGATGATGTCCCCACAGAATCTAATCATAGTAACAAAGCTATGGTTGATCCAGAAGTTGATACTCATAATTCTATGGTTCGTTGGATTGCTCGAGTAATATCCTTATTTGATGTTTCAGGTTCAAATTGAAAGTTCTTTGGACAGACCTTTAACTACGTAAAAGTTACGTTGTGGAGAGAGCTTATTGTATATTTTTATTCCTCAGTCGTTTCTACGGTTTCAAATTTTTTTCGTTTTTTGGAAGTCATGAGCTTCATAATGCGGGCCGAGAGCTACTATTCAATTGGTCTGTGATAATCTTGTGATGCCCGTACTTATCTGACTTTTGTTGTAATTGTTTATATTTATGAGCAGCGTGTGATCCTGCCGGGTCGCTAACAGAAACGTTTTGTCTAATTCTAATTTAATTGGTTAGTCTACTGGTATTTGACATAGTCTTGAATGTTCATTCTCTTTTTTAGCTCTGCATATCAAATTCATAACTTGTGACGGCTCATTCTATGAATTTTGCAATTTTGAAGTATTTTCAAATACAAACTTTGGTTTATATAAAATAGGGATTAGTGTATTCACTTGCAATGTACTTTCAAAATCACTCCTTGTTCGCTGCGACATCTTCTGAAGCATACGCATATCTTAATTAAACTTTCGATGTGTGTATAACTCTTAAATATTCAAAGAATTTCCCACTTTTTCCAATTCAATAAAAAAGTTTGAATTTGTGCTGAATTACTGTATACATATCGATTTCTGATCACCCTCTATTTTTTACGGAAGTTTATTCTCTGATCTTGGCTGTTTCATTTCATTACAGTGGACAGAAAGTACGAAACTGAGGAAAAACTACGTATAGCTGATATTCATTGTGTTTGTGCTTGATGTCAGTTTACGGCGAGATTGCAAAGTAATCACAACTCGTTGTATGTTGGGAGTGGCATGGTGATATTTCTCTCTGGGAGCTACTATCGTTTGTTCAGAATAATTAACCATGCTTGAACTGTTTTGTTCTCTTTTTTTGGCCATTTTTTCAAAAAGGGTGGAACTCCTCTCTTGGTCGTTCTTTGGGCTTGTAGTTTGATTTTGTAGTTCAGTTGATTTGTTTACTCCTTTCTGACTGATTTTTTGACATTTCGGCTCACTATATGAACTTACGAGATTATCGATTGCTGATTGTCTTATCCTTGTTCAGTGAGCATTGTAATTCATCAGAGTAGTGTCCTTGTTTAACTCATTTCTTATTGCTTCCTCTATTCTCTGCCTTGTTCCATCTGTCGCTTACATCATCTCCGACAGAATTCACAGTTTCATTTCTTCTGTTCCTTGTTCAACCTATGTTGATATCCTTTCCGAATTGATTGTTGATAGTCTGGATGTTGTATTAAGTGTTCGATATAATGCTTCTGTTTTCTGAGTTCACTCATAGGTCTTTCGCATGCGTTTTAGTTTGAAAGTAGTGAGTGAGGGTTTGTATGAAGTATTTGAATGTTTCATTTTCTTAAAAGTTCTTTGTAAGAGAGAAGTCTGTGTGTATTGTGGCTTCTTGTATCTTTGTTGATCTCTACGTTCTTTCAAACGGTGACCTGAACAGCCTCTGCATCAGCTCAAATTCTTAAACGATTCACTTATCTCTTTTAATGCGCTTTCTTCAACCGCTCAAGCGCGTCAGTCAGTTAGAAATGAATGTACCACCGCACTGCTAAGCTTTACTTTTGAAAATGATTTGTTTTTCCGAAGCGCAATGAAATAAGCGGTGTTCATGCTTAGTCTTCTAACTGAGCTGTTCTGTTGAAAATGGTTTTCTTCTAAGCTTTTTCATTTTTCTGGAGACCTTGTGTAGAGAGCGGTGTCCATGGTCGACCTCCCAATCCCCATAACTTTGTGGAGATTCATTCGTTTTCAGTCGTCTTTTTCATGATTTCCTCCTTTGTTTAGGATCTTCAACATGCTCATCTTCTTTTGACTGAGCTCTGAACAAGGTTCATTTTGGTTTTGTTTCTTCGGAAATCATATCTTCTGTAATCTTTGAATTCCTGTGAGCTCATAAGTTGTGATTCTAAACTCCTGCTTATCGTTTTCGTTTTAACCTTAATGTTTCCGTTCATCTTCATAGAGATCATAACTCCTGAGGCTTCTTGTTCCTCTATCGCTCACCTCGTGATATTGTTTCTTCGTTACTTAGCTCTTATAGCATTTCAATGTTAGTTAGATCTTTACTTCCTCAACTCTCATAGTCCTACTTGATACTTGGTGTTCCTTACGTATAATGCCTTAGATAGACTGAACCTTGCGATTGTGTTCACTCGTGTTTGCTGGGAGAGGGATATTGCGACACCCCCGTCCCAGAAATTTTCTCTTTTTTTTGGCCATTTTTTCCAATTTCATCCTCCATATATATCCAATGATTTAGAGTAAATGTGGAAGGATAGCCAAGAGGTTAGTTGGTCATTCAAACAAGGAAGTGGTTGGTTCGACTCCCGGCCCTGTCAAGGATCCTTCTACGAGAGTGCAAATAGTAAGTTCCGGTCACCCCCGTTTCCAAAGGGGGGTGACCCTTATATACATTTCTACCATACTCATTCTTTCTAATTTCAGGTACCAATCATCGGAGATCTGAGTCAGCGTGTTATACCCTGACCGTCCATGAGTTGCCAGACTCTTGACTCAGATCTCCATCGGAAGGGCAGTGTGAGTGAGAGAAAGAGTCTGGCACAAGGACGGGAGGGTTTTAGAGAAATTTTTAAAAAAAATTTTGAAAAAAATGGCGATGCCCCCCTGTCTCAACCCTTTCCGTAACTACCCCCTGATTGTGGGGAGGATCACTCCTCCACCTTGGGAGAGGAAAACTTTCAAAAAAGAAAGCTTTCCCCTCCCCTTCTCCTAACGATACTTGGCTCTTGGTAGCCTCCGAGTACGTTAGGAGGATGTTATACGGTTCTCCTCGTTCTTGGTGTACTTGTACTATAAATAAATAATTATTATAATAAAACTGTTTATAACATTTACCTGATATTGTTATCAGCTTCATCCACCATTTGAATCCATCAGCTAACGTTGTCCTCGGGTATCGCCCTATCTTGTGATTGATCAGTACTTGTGAGTAACCTGTAAGACATCGAATGAATGAAACATAGAAGTATAAGTAAGGAACAACAAGTAACAAGTAGTAGTAGAGTTCAGTAACTGACAATTCAACGAACAGTAAAGTGATGTTAGTTAATCAACAATGAAACTCTGTTTAGAGATGAGAAACAGTACAACAAGGGATATCTAGCTGAGAACGAAGGTTATCATTTCCGATTGGATATAGAACTATCCAAGAATGACACAAATACGATAAGGAGGAGTACAATACCACAAGTTAGGAGCTCACAGGAACTAAAGAAGCGAAGGATATAAGGCAAGTGCTCTCTACCAGCAAACACGAGTAAACAGAAGGTTAATCTCAGGCATTATACGTAAGGAACATCAAGTATCAAGTAGGACTATGAGAGTTGTGGAAGTAAAGATCTAACTAACATTGAAATGCTATAAGAGCTAAGTAAGGAACATCAAGTATCAAGTAGGACTATGAGAGTTGTGGAAGTGAAGATCTAACTAACATTGAAATGCTATAAGAGCTGAGTAACGAAGAAACAATAGCACGAGGTGAGCGATAGGGGAACAACCTATGTGACCAATCGATAATCAAGTAAGTTGTCAGTTAGGGCAGATTTGCCAAAAGGATGACAGACAAACAAGAAGTAAACAACTCAACTACGAAACGAAACTACAAACTCAAAGAACGATCAAGTTCACAATAGACGGGCTCACTGTCTTCATGTTCACTCAAACTCTTTGACGAAATCAACTATGATGGATATGAGCAATGTAAATGGGCTGACTTTCGTTTGTCTGTCTATACAAGTTAATTCAAATGAGAACATGAATTGCGGAAAGTCAAAAGAAAAGAGTTGTCTTCGAAATGACTGGGTAAGTCGATGGATGGATGGAAGTGCATGACAATCTCTGAGTCTTGAGATATTGCACTTCAACGCCGGAGATGATGTAAACGGCAGACGGAACGAGGCAGAGAATAGAAGAAGCAATAGGAAATGAGTTAAACAAGGACACTACTCTGATGAATTACAATGCTCACTGAGCAAGGATAAGACAATCAGCAATCGATAATCTCGTAAGTTCGTAGAGTGAGCCGAAATGTCAAAAAATCAGTCAGAAAGGAGTAAATAAATCAACTGAACTACAAAATCAAACTACAAGTCCAAAGAACGACCAAGAGAGGAGTTTCACCCTTTTCGCAAATGGTGAGCGTCTAGAACATGTGAGTTAATGGAGCGGGCAAGAATGCTCTGCTCTACTCTCTCTGAGTATTCGGGAACGGTTGCACTCAACTCTTAACGATGCTCATACATTGTTCGGTTACATAATCGAGCAGTAATCTCAAAATTGAGCAAAAGCGCTGTATACTAACTGAACTCTGCTTCCCGTACAAAACCATGTGAATTAACACAACTAAAGCGTAAAAACAAAAAAACTTTGAAAACGAATAAGTTTCAAAAAAGTTGTTACTGTTAAAAGGATTGACGATAGACATCGCTCACTGCCTGATGTGAACACCGCTCATTGCTTGATGTTAATAGGAAAATGGAAAGAAGCCAAGAACTCATTTTATAAATCGCAGCTTCTCAGTGCGGTCGTTCATTCATTTTCAACTCACTGACGCGCTTGAGCCGGTGGTTTACATGTTTTTCATTTTTCTAACACGTTGAAACAGTCGAGCGGTCGTGCTCGGAATCAATGCGTGAATGAAGACTAAAAACCATTATAATTCAGTGTTGCGATAGGTTCGGAAGTCACGTTTCATGCAGTATGGTTGGTATGGTTCAATTAAGAACTTGCTAATACTTTAGTTTTTCTCTAAGAGAAATAGAAATATACGACGATGCAACTATAACAGTCTCAGTCTCAGGGAGATAACGGTGTGGACTCACAAAATATGAGAAATTCATGCGAGCCATTTAAAAAAAACTCTTCGTTCCACACCAATTATCTCTGCTGTTCTTAAAAACTTGGATCAAAACATTATTCAACGTGTGATAGGAATCATACGAACGAAATATTGTTATGTACAATACACTTGTGAGAAAGCAAGGTTGGAAGAAAATTAAATAAATTATTTTATTGTGCAAAAACAAAAAAAAACAGTGAGATGCTGCAGGGTCATCAATACAACAAAATTATACAACGAGAACAATAACAACTTAGAGGTCTAAACAACTAAACTAATCAGTCTAACTAGAAGGGAATATTATAACATAAGATCTTCAAACGCTACATAATGAGAAAATTGAAGTTGGTGTTTAGAACATACCTCCCCCCATTCCTCCCATTCCACCCATACCGCCCATGCCTCCCATGGCAGGGCCACCAGCAGGTTCTTCCTTGGGGATTTCAGTTACAACGCATTCAGTTGTTGAGAGAAGAGAAGCAACACCAGCAGCATCTTGCAGAGATGTTCTAACAACCTTGGTTGGGTCAATAATTCCAGCTTCAAACATGTTAACGAATTGGTCGTTCATAGCATCATATCCGAAAGCTACGTTTTCATTGGCTAGAACTTTCTCAACAATGGATGAGGGTTCAAGTCCAGCGTTCTTAACAATGGTAGAGATAGGTTGTCTCAAAGATTTCTTGATGATGTTAACTCCGACTTGTTGATCCTCATTGGGAGCCTACAACATTGAAGATACATTTACAATCTTATTCTTATTCACCTTGAAGCTATCAAGGGCCTTGAGGGAACGGAGAAGAGCAACTCCACCTCCTGGAACAATTCCTTCCTCAACGGCAGCTCTGGTAGCGCACAAGGCATCAGTGACACGATCCTTCTTCTCGTTGACTTCAACTTCGGAAGCTCCTCCAATTTTAAGAACAGCAACTCCTCTAGAGAGCTTGGCAAGTCTTTCGTTAAGCTTCTCCTTTAAAAAATTCTGACTAAAAACAATAGCAACTGAACACTTACCTTCTCGTACTCGCTAGTTGACTCTTCAATTTCGTCAGCGATTTGTTCAATTCTTTTTTCAATGCTAGCTTGTTCTCCTTTTCCACGGAGTAAAAGACAATCATCCTTAGTGATAGTGACCTCATCGACCTCTCCGAAGTCAGATGCTTGAATATCCTCGAGCTTTATGAGGTTAGCATCATCACCGAAGACAGATCCACCGGTTGCGATGGCGAGATCTTTAAGAGTATTTTTGCGATTATCACCGAAACCTGGAGCCTTAACAGCAGCAACTTGGAGGCCAACCTTAACAAAAAGTTATTGTAATAGAGTACCACCGAAAAAAAACCTTCAATCTATTGAGAACGAGAGTGGTGAGAGCCTCTCCATCAACATCTTCAGCAATAATGACGAGGGGCTTTCTGAATTTGTTGGCGAGCTCTAAAGCTGGGACAATATCTTGAACTTGGCTAATTTTCTTCTCGCTGAGAAGCACAAGAGCCTTTTCGTATTCAACCTTGAACGAAAATTTTGTTTTGCTTCATGAAAAGTTTCCTTCTTACCTTAGCTCCCTTGGAAGAGTTAATGAAATAAGGTGAGATATATCCACGATCGAACTTCATTCCTTCAATGAGTTCCAGCTCATCAACAAGAGTCTTTCCGTCCTTTACGGTGATAACACCCTTGTTTCCGACTTTCTTCATGGCCTCAGAAATCAGATTTCCAATAGCCTTATCTCCGTTAGCGGAGATGGTAGCAACTTGAGCGATTTCTTCAGGAGTGGTGACTTGCTTGCTCATGTTTTTTAATTCGCTAGTAACGACATCTACAGCAGCCATAACACCTCTGCGGATCTCGACAGCATTGGCTCCCTTGCTGATACTATCGAAACCTTCACGAGTGATAGCACGGGCGAGAACAGTGGCGCAAGTAGTACCGTCTCCAGCTTCTTCGTTAGCTTTGTTGGCTACATCCTGAAAAAATCAGTGAAAAAAAGAAACTATGTAGGGAGGTTAACCTGGATAAGTTTAGCTCCCAAATGATGGTACTTGTCTTTCAAGTCAACGGATTTAGCTACAGTTACTCCGTCTTTGGTAATCTTTGGACTTCCCCAAGATTGTTCAATGATAACATTTCTTCCCTAAAATACAATTTCAACAATGATTATAGAGGTAAAAACAGTACCTTTGGACCCATAGTTACTGAAACAGCATCAGCGATAAGATCAACTCCAACAAGCATGGCTTTTCTTCCTTCAGCACCGAATTTGATATCCTTAGCATATCCTCTAACGAGGCTGCGGGCGACTGACTTGCTGGCACGTAGCATATTTGACTCTGCAATACAGGGGAATAAGTTAATAAAACGAGAATATTATGGAAATAGTTGAGATAAGACTTATCAATAAGATAAAGGAAAAGAAAAATCTAGAATTGCATCATTATCAAGCAAAACAAACTGCTCAAAAACAAAACAATATTGCGTACGAGAATTGCGTCATAAACGTTTTATAGATTGAAGAAGTAGTTTTCTACTGTTCTCCTAAAGGAGAACCCATTTTCGAATTTGGATTTTAAACAGCTAGGCATCGCTCTAACATCTAGAACGTCTGGTAGAAAACTTGCTCTGATGAAAGGATAGGGACGAAGAGGAAAGTTCGCGAACTCACCGGTGATTGGCTGTTTAAGATAAGCCACGCCCCATTGCTAGACCGAGATAGTCAGAGACAAATTTTGCAATCTTCTTGTTCCTCTTTAGTAACTGGTTGAGAGTTCTGTTCGTTCAAGATGTTCTTCTCTGCTGTTAGACGTGCTGTTGTAAGTATTTTTCAAGAAGCTTGTTTCGTTTCATAGCCAAAAAATGGCGGATTCGAGATTTTTAAAAAATTGCATCATTATAGGCTTCCGATATTTTGAAGTCATTCAAGCCTCTTCATGATAGAGTTCTGATTGAGCGCGTTGCCGCTGAAACCAAGACCAAGGGAGGAATTATGCTTCCTGAAAAGTCGCAAGGAAAGGTTTATACACGGGTTTTGATTTTACAGAAACAGGTTACTTCATTAAAGGTCTTGGAAGCCACTGTGGTTGCTGTAGGACCCGGACTCCGCAATGAAAAAGGAGAACTCGTCCCAACAACTGTTAGAAGCGGAGATCGTGTCCTTCTCCCAGAATACGGAGGAACCAAGGTAAAAGTTATTAGCCATTATCAATATAAATGTCTTCATTTTGCAGGTTGTTGTGGAGGATCGTGAGTATTCTATCTTCAGAGAATCAGATCTCTTAGGAGTTTTCCAATAAATCATAATCTCGTTTTTATTGATCCCCACTTAGTAATAGTGTAGGCTGTTATTTTGTTTTTTTGTTGTTCTTTCAAAGTTTCTCATCAATGAATTTTTTATGAAGTTCCAAGTGTTTTAACTACGAACAGAACATTCTAGAGAGTCCCAAGTTGAACAGGTAGTTACGGTGTTAATGTTGGACGAGACGCGCGGTTTCTTCTTTTCTGCGAAGTTATGAAATAACATACTGATAAGGCAACGCTTTCTCCTTTTTGTTCAGTGTAATTCTGGCGAGCATGAAGACTTGTCAAACACTTTGTTCGAGTAGATAAGGAGTCGACATAGAAACTCATAACGTTTGTGATGCCTAGTAGAGGGACCATTTCGGTGGTGTATATGAAACTGTTCCGAATATGACCCATCGGTTTGATAATGACTTCAACAGAATTATGTGTATTACTTTATTAAAATTCCCCATCAAGGTTCATTTCACACAATGAATAAGAGAGAAAGTAATATTGTTCTACTATGAACTAGGAAAACTGGTGCATAATATTTAGAGCTTGCTAGCAGCTGCGAGCTTCTTCAATCCTTCGGTAGAGTGCGATTTGGGACGCTCAAGGGGAAGTCCCATTCCACGAGCCCAGATGAGTTGAGAAAGACATCCAAGAGCACGTGAAACTCCGAACAATACAGTGTAGAAAGACATCTCAGTCATTCCGAAGTATTGAAGAAGAACTCCAGAGTGGGCATCAACATTTGGCCATGGGTTCTTGGCCTAAAAAAGTTGTAAAATATTAATTGCACAACAGGCGACTTACTTTTCCTTGCTCCAAAAGAATATTGGGAGCGAGCTTGTAGATTGTGGAAACGAGACGGAAAAGATCATCCTTAGGCAAATGCTTGAGAGCGAATTCGCGTTGGCATTCGTAACGGGGATCAGTTTTACGAAGAACGGCATGTCCGTATCCTGGGACGACCTGTCCGCTCTTGAGGTGCTTCCAGATCCATTCCTTGAGTTGCTCCTCAGAGTAGTTGAATCCAACTTCAGAGACAATCTTGTTCAAGAATACCAAAACCTAAAGAGAGACTGAGAAACTAACATTGATAAAAACTAACTTCTTGGTTGGCCAAACCGTGAAGAGGTCCAGCAAGTCCAGCCATAGCGGCAGAGAATGAAAGGTAAGGATCAGAGAGAGCAGATCCTACGAGGTGAGAAGTGTGAGCGGAAACATTTCCTCCTTCGTGATCTGAGTGGATGGTGAGGTAGAGTCTCATAAGCTCAGAGAAGAGAGGATCATCATATCCAAGCATTGAGCAGAAGTTGGCAGACCTAGAAAAATTAATTTTATTTCAGAATATATCACAGATACACCTACCAATCCTTCTTTGGGTCAATGACACCAACGGCAGATCCGTCACGGTACAAGTTGCGGTAAATCATAGCAGCAACAGTAGGGAGCTTGGCGAGGAGATCCATGGAGTCTTCATAAGCATACTCCCAGTAGGCAGACTTGGGAACTCCGCGGGCATATGCAGCTGCGAATTTGCTTTCATTGTTCAAAGCAGCGATAGCAGCAATGAATTGAGCCATTGGGTGGAGGTTGTCTGGGAAATTGTCCAACATTCTAGCGACATGGGCTGGGAGATCAGCGCGAGCATTCCACTCCTTAGTGATGGCAGCAACCTTAACAGTTCCTTGAAAACAAACAAAATTATCAAACACACGAACCTGCTTTTCATTTGGAATATCTCCAGTACAAAGGAGCCACCAGATACCTTCTGGAAGTGGCTCTTCTCCTCCTGGAACCTTAGGAAGAAGCTTTTGGCATTCAGGAATGGAATATCCACGGAAACGGATTCCTTCTTCAGGGTCCAAAACGGAGGTTTCGGTAACCATTCCCTTCATGGAACGCATACCTCCGTAGATCTAAAAGTTTTTACTTGATGATCCCAATGAAGAATATCTACTGACCATGTCGATGTTAACCTGTTGAACAACGGTGTTTCCATGCTGAGCTCTGAATTCCTTCACACTGGCATTATGAGCAGGAATCTTCTTGGCAAGAACCTCCTTGAGGTTGGTGGATTGATCTACATTGGTAGAAAAACCAACAGAGGAGCAAGCAGGAATTCCAGAAGCCTAGACAAACTGTCTCACGCATTTCATTGGATAGATTTACCTTGGAGAAAAGGGTGGAAGTTCTGCGGAGAACGTTAGCAGAGAGCGACATGATTGCGTGACCCAAAGTCTAAAATTAAGAAACTTGTCCGGACTCGTATAAATCATTAAAAATAGTGAGAGAGGCGAGAAACGCACAGAATAAAACAAAACACGAATATAATAGATATGCACAAAATTAACAAGTTAATATTGAAACTTAATTAGAAAAATGAAAAGAAGCTTCTTTGGCTGCACATTTACGTGCTTCATCTTCCGTATCACCCCTTCCAGGAAAGATAACAGTACTCTTAGAGTCACCGGATTGTACCTCTATCTTCAGCAAACAGTGGTAAGCTCCTAAATTATAGTCGTCATAAATCAATATAAAATGAACCGAAAAAATGCGGGTATCGACATCAAGACAACATGACCTTCCTAGAGAAGGCTACGCGAAAATGTTACAGATTCACCGCGAGACAATATGAATAGGTGGGTGCTCTTCTGTTCTATGCCACCCAGGCTCCGCCCATTTTTGTCTGCGCACTTAGGCTGATCAGAAATAATGAATTAAGCTTCGTAATGCTTTTAAAAGATTTCTGACACCGGGGGCTCTACATATAATACTGCGCGCACACAAAACTAGGCGGAGTCTAGGGGTGGGGGGGAGGGTTGGGTGGTTGCTAGAACAGAAGAGAACCATTAAGTGACAAGGCGAAATGAACTGATATGCAGCTCAGAGAACAATCATGCCTCTCGCCGCAACAGCACAACGCTGAATTTCAGAACGATATCGAACTGGCAAGTGTCATCTAGTTCTTATCAAGAAGCAATGAAGAAACCTACCACATGTCGACAAGTTGTCCAACATTTTGAATTCATGCTTGACAGACATTTTCTCTTTAGATAACGAAATTTTCTCCATATAATCCTCAATTGTTCTTTCGGAATCACGTCTTGATCTTTTCAGAACATCTTCAGAAACTTTCTCAGTATTGAGAAGTTCTGAAACATTTCCATGTTGCAAAGACACACTACCCTCTCTCACCGTCTTCATTTTCGCACTCATTGCTCACAACTTCACCGCTTTCAATTTTTTTTAGCATTTCATAGCAGGCTAGACTCTTAGATTGCTTCTTCTGCTTCGCTTGGCCTTTAGTTGATATTTCGTTAATCTAGACGAAATGATTCGAACTCTTTCCGCAAGCTTACCACCCACCTGACAGACAGTAGTAAAAATTTTATCATTGGGGGGGCCTTCATCCATTTGAACAAAAGTTGGTTCATCCAACCTGTTCTTTTTACATCTTTAAAACCTCCTACGTAACAGGAACAGGGGAAAAAACAAACGTTTCAAGCAGAGTATTGAAATAGTTGCGGCTAGGTACATGATCAGAAGAGCTCGACCGACCATCGTTATCCGCACAGAACGGTTCTCTGAACGGACACGTGCACTACTTTGATTTACACAATTTACACACAAATAGGAACTTGCTTCTTCTAAGCTGGAAACGCGCAACCCTAACTTCTCAGCATTGCCGAAATTTTTTCCAAGTAAAAGCATAATCATGTTAGATGCCGCCTGCTGCTTCGCCACTTTCTTTGATGTTGCTGTTCCCTTAGTTTCTAAGGAAGCAATCTGGCAAGACATAGTGTGCACAGGAATCCGAAATTGAAACTTTGAATGAACTTGTAGTGCTCTCAACTCTTACATTATTCTTCTCGGTAGGAACAACGCTGAATTTCACAGGCGAATTATAAATCTTCATAGAGTTCTCTTCAAGAATACTGACAGGAGTTTTCTGTAAGAAATCCATTAGAGTGAATACCGGAGCGTCAACTCATACGTTCAGAACGACGTCAGTACTAACAGGCTCATTGAGCTCATATACTTTGATCTCAGTACGACCAGCTAGTTCGAAAAGATCGTCTATAGTACGGGGTTTGGAGCTCATCTGAAAACCTAGTCCCTCAGAAAGTATAGTGAAACAACTACTAGCTCAATGTTGTTAGCATCTCAGCACATAAAAAAAATAAAAATAATATTAAAGTATCAAATAATGAGAAAAAAATGTTACTTCGCAGTTACCGGATTTTTCTCTCGGTATGCAAGTAAAGGGCGGAGACCGTCTGAATGCTATTTGAGTAATTCTGTGTGGGACCACTTTTTGTGTTATTTCAATCGTAGCTTCGTTATGTTGTCTAATTTTACTTTTCCAAGTGTAAATTCTAGATTTGAAGTAATTAATTAATGCAAATTTCTTTATCTTGCAGGTCAATGTTTCTCAGCCCAAGCTACTGGGCAACTGTATCACGTCGAAGAGAAGATAGGCGACCACTTTATCGTCGAATCCTCACCAACCGTCGATTGGATATTCTACACAAAAGTAAAGTATTTATTAACAACGAGTTGCACATCGTGTTTTCAGCTTTTGTACGATCTATTCTTGGTTTCATTTTATTCAGTACTTCGTACTGTATTGTGAATACTGGGATTTATTATAAATACGTTCGTCCACTTCGTCAAGAAGAGAGGGAGCAGTTGGAACGAGAGTTGATTGAAGCTGACAGAGCTGGTTTTGGCATAAATTTGAAATAGTATGTTCGTTTATTGTTATCTCACTTGATGTTTTTCTTTAAGATTATGATTGGCAGAATATTCTCAGCTGCTGCATCTCGTTGGGATACATTGTTCGCCATGGGCTTTTCTGCTGGAGCGGGTTTCGAACTGTTTAAGATCTATTTTTCGTTTAAAGGTACGTTTGGATTGAGTTCTATCTGTATGCGGAGAGTATTCAGGTGTTAATTATTATTCTGTATTCAAAAAGAAGCAGCTTCATAAGGAGTTAGACCAGTTTGAGCGTTCTCTTAAAGATTTGGATGACCTTCTTGAAGCTGCAAAACCCCGCACATTATAGACTAGCTTGGCTTTTGTCTTCCAAGTTATACACATTTTATTTGTTGTATTTGTTTTAAATTGTCAATAGAAATAGGATAGAATAACTTGTTACTACCATTTTGTTTTTGTTTGTGTTTGACTTATGACTACGGTTAGATAACTGATAAATGTATTCTCTGTAATAAACAAAAACAAATAAACGTGATCAAGGTAATGGAGTTAACTGCTGTAGTTGTTGGAATTGGTTCTTTAGCTGCTTTTGCTTTTCAGCAAGTCTCTCTTGTCGTTCTTCCAAGTCATGTCTGAAAACCTCTAGACCGTCTAGGGAAATGGAGTTTGACCCTTGAATACCTTCGCTCGGCTATCACATCTCTATCAGGAGCTGGTGAAGGACGTCTGGCCACTTCTTGTATCAAACTTTTCAATTGGTCGGGTATTTCAGGGGCCTAAGATAGACGTCACTTATTGTCAAACGTTCACTAGATTTACCTTCGTAAATTTGTTTCGTACGTCTGTTACGGAAAAACGACTTGGTGGGCGAGGAGGTTGTCCTGGCTGACCAACCTGAATTGAAAGGAAAAAATTCAAATTGTACTCGAATATAAACTCACTTCATCTAGAACACCGTCCAAACTGGAGGCTGGTGACTGATAGTATTTTGGAGCTGGTGGAACTGGAGGACAGGCTTCTATAATGCTTGGGAGATTTTTAACGTCGACGGTTGGGGTAAATGTTGCTGGGCGCTCGTTTGCACTGTCTGAATTACTCGCTATGCAAAAATTTTCTTAATTGAAGTAAAAACCAAATGTAGATGCTGTCGTAGAGGAGGTCGTAGTAAGTACCGAGTCCACTGGTGTGGACATGACTGTGGAAGTGGGAATAGGTGAGGGAGCACCAACAATTTCTTTATCCTTTTTTGATCTCAAAGAAGGATCTTGAACCATAGCCAATTTCTTCATAGTAACCATGATATTGGCTAATCCTTTACACCTATAAAAAAAAGTAAGTTTTTCTATTTTCAATGAGTGACACTAACCTTCGTAATGTTTGGTCTACAGCTGCAGTTTGTTCTTTGATGAATTTTTCTTCCCTTACAATTCTCTCCATATCCAATTTAAGCTTACGCTCAATAGATTGCTGGATAGGTGGGAATTCAGCTGAACAATAGATATTGTTTAAAAACATTTCTTTTTACGTACTTTTGAGGGCAGCAGCTGTTCTCCCTATTTCTGTTAAGTTTTCTGTCATTTGTTCTACTTCGGACATACGAAGTTTTTTGTTCGTTTGCAAAACACTGCTTCGTACTAGCTCGACGTTCTGCTCAAAGTCTCTTGAAAAGCAAAATGTATTTGGAAGCAAATGGAAGTGATACGTTAATTGTTTGAGTAGATTAGCCAGTCGCTCTGCGTGTTGTTCTCGTTCTCGTTCCTCAATTTCGCTTTCTGATTGGTGACTAACTGTTGAGAAGCTCCCACCACCCATTCTCTCTTGTATTAGATGAGTGATTTGATCTCCAGCATCTTTTATTAAGGTTCGAGCAGCCTGCGCATTGATCTGGAAAACAAACGTTGTTTGTTTATAGGTGTCATTAACAGAAGAAAACCTGAGCAGTCCTCCGTAATTGATGAATTTCTGTGTTCGCTTGCTGTATCTTATGCTTCAAAGCACCCAATTGATGATGCGTGTGAGAAGTTAAACTTTCAGGAATTGAGCTAGGCTCCTCTGATGATTCGCGGATTTCAGGGTGAAGAGCCAAGATCTCAAAAGAATGAAAGTAAAATTTGAGATTTTTAAACTTTGCAAACTTCTTTTCTAAGCTCTGCCATATCTTTCTGTGCCGTCTCACTCATTCCTTTACTGACTAAAGCAGAATGAACAAGACTCGAAAGGCCCGCTAGCTGTCGCTCCATTGTTTCCATACGAACCCTGTAAGAAAAATCTGACGTTTAATGCTAATATATAGAACAGCATTATAATTTAAGATAATTACGGAATATTCGAAAAAGCAAAAGATCTGACTGCAAATTCAACAAAAAATTCCCGAACAGTTTACCTTGATTCTCTATCTATCACTGGAGTTGTGCTGCCGCTTCTAGTGACGGAAGCTCGTGAATCCATCACAGAACTGCTGTCACTAGCATAATTATCCATATATGGATCATAACTTTTTTGTCTGATAGGTTTCGGAGGTCCAAAATCTGCATGCGCCAGAGCAGAAGCTGGTCTATTCACAGTAGTGGGCACTCTAAACATATGAAATAGTCATCAGTTCCAATGCGAGACTTTCACCTGGCTCTTCCACTATCATATTCGGTTTCAGATAAGTAGTCAGGTTGTTCAAGGAAACGAACGGGTGATTGAAGCCCTGTATGCAAACCATTGAAATGCTTCTCTTTGAGCTTCAGTACTGATTTATTCCTTATGTCTCTACAAAACTTAAATAAAATTTCAGACTTTTGACTAGAGTATACTTGGGATCTTCGAGTTCGTAAAATATTTGGGCGCCAGCTTTTGATTGGTCTTGAATATATACTTTTACATTAGGCTGCTCTATATAACTTCTTGGCAGGTTAGGGAAAGCTCGTAGGAAAGCGATTTTTATCTGAAAACATTGGTTCAATTGTATATAAATTATATGTTCGAACTTGAGATAATCCCCCGATATGTGGAGGTAAAATACTTCGTTTAACTTCATCGTTATATTGTAAGAAGACTACATTCATCTCATCCAGTTGACTGCGGAACGAAGAGTTGTCGTTAGTTATTGGACGGAATGTGTTTGGAGATAAGTTAGCATCAACATCCCTAAACATCATCATAACAAGTTAATTCAATTCTAAGGTACCTATAATCTCGAGAGAGATACGAGCAATCTGTTACTATAGAAGAACTGTAGGAAGGGCTTATATTATTAGGGCTCACACGACCTCCTCCGTACGAGGAATTCGGAACATTCAATGTTGAAGGAGAAACAGGAATATTCCGACGAGGATTGTCCTGCAACACATTTTAGTTGTAACCTAGTTTATCAATTCAACTGACCTGCTCTCGCAAGCTTTGTAAAACTACTCCAGCTTTTGATGGTCTTGGAGGACGCGTGCGAATTTCCTCTTCAACTGTGGCCAACGGAGCAACACGTATTTGAACCTAAAAGCAGATTGTGGAAAGATTCGAGGCGGAAGAGGAACAACCGCATTGACGCCACTTTCAAAAACAATAACAGTTACGTGAGTAGATAAGTTAAGTGAGCACGGCGAAAAGTTATTGATTACCTACCTCATCAGCATATTGCCATCCATTAGAGCGATGATCCTGCACAGCGTTACGTGAATTACCTGTAAATCAAAATGTAACTATTGAAGGCGATTCAAAAAAAAAGTTTTTGTTTCAGCTGTGAATGAATGATGTTACATCACACTTGTAAATCATCATATGTAGTATTATTGAAGAAAAAAGTTTTTTTCGAAGATCTGGAGAATGTGAAACAGATGTAATATGTAAACGTTTCAAAACAACATTCATCTTTCTTCAAACGTTACCACATTATACGTATTTCCTACCATTTGCTGGAGAAACAGAGCCTATGACACGTGCTTCGCCGTACTCGTTTTGCCAATCAGGCTCAGCACTGTATGAATTGTCTTCATACTCATTTCTCATTTCATTGAAGCGTACTGATCTTTTCACTGGCTGATGTTGAACAGTAGCTTGGGACTCTGTTGCAACGTTGGTGTTTGTGTTTGTTGTAGGATTGATGGCTACATTCGCAGGTATCTGAACTTGCACAGCTCTTTCCGGTTCAGGTGTCTTGCGCCCTAGCAGACGGTTTTTCCAACCGAAAAGCCCGGGCATGGTTTACCAACTGTAACATTTTTCTTATAAAGTTAATGAGATGAGAAGCAAAAAGAAACAATAACTATGTAACAACAAGTTGACGTTTCGTGATTCCCGGAAAAAAAGTTAAGAAAATGACCAGAGAGTAGGAGGATAGCTCGATGAACTTGTGTATAAAGCAAAAGAAAGAACAAGAAGATTTTGGAGTGCAGAAGTTTGAGCATCACCGGAGATGAGTTGATGAAGAGAGCAGCAGCTGCGATTATCCATCTAGATAGATAAGAATTTCGAGAGGAGTCAGAGAAGATTGAACAGGATGAAGACCTTAGGTTGTGCAAGCTGGGAACTGCTGTTGCTTCTATTTTACACCGAAATGGCAAGAATCCCTTCGAGCAACAGCTGTTTGGGTCGTTGTCCGAGTGCGCGACAATTACTACTAGTTGGCTTTGGTAGATGATTTCGTGACTTTGCTATCTCTCACTTCACTCTCTCGTTCGCTCTTTCATCTTCTCTATTCTTCAAAAGAATATTGGCAAACAGGGAGATAATTCCTCATGATCGCTGCCCTTATTCAACTTCTCCACGCCATTCATTGGATTGGCATGGCTTCTTTTGCTCAACTTTCTTGGTTCTATCGACTTTAAATGAAATATCCTCACCTTCCGATAATAAATGCCCCATCCACTTATCAAGTTTCTTCATTTTAGCTTCCGGCTGTTCAATTTGAACTCTGCCTGCTACTGGCAAAGGCACTGCTTTCAATTCGGAGCAAGGATACGATGGTTTCCTACCACTTATGAGAATCGATTTCAGCTCTTCTGTGTGTGCTTGATTTCGATGTACGGGTAGAGGAGGAGGTAAAGGAGAAGATCGATCTAAAGTAGCTATCTATAGTTTTTAGGTAAAAGTATTCAAACCGCGGAGAGAAGAAGTTCGTCGACGAGATAAACCAGCTGCAACTGTCTTGTTGATATTTCGGACAACACCACGTTCTGAGTATGATCTGCAAAACAAATAAGGGAATTAGAGTAAGTTAAGCCTTAAAAGGCTTCCTTACTGTCATATAGAGTAATAATTAACTATACCTGGAGAGATGTGTGTCGCCATCGTCCAAACGAGGACTACCTCGTCTTCTGGGCTGAGGCGTTATGCAACCGAACATTTCATAATCCGCTTAAAATATAAATAAGTTTCTGGAACTAACGACTGTACAAACGACAAGCAGAGGAGCTATAAGAAGGTGGTGAAAGTTTGAAGGGTGGATCTTCTTCTACTTCTTCTTATCGATTTGAAATTATCTCCTGAAGCTGAGATAAGACCGAACGTCGTTCTGCCGCTCAAGAGCCTTGACGGTCATCTGAAGAAGAGTCAGACGACACAGTCAGAATATGTAAATAGAAAATTCATCTTCAACAGAAAGAAAAGTCACTTTTATATTTTCAGACGTTTGAAAGATCTATTACTTGAAAAAACAAGAGTGACCTGTAGAACATCAGTTGTCATTCTCCAAAGAGCTGTTTGAGAACTTCTTGGTTTGCTCAAACAAAAATGAACGGAAAACATCACAGGCTGTCTAGAAAAAAAGAAATGCTGAACATAGACGATAAGTTGAATGATGACTCATTAAGTTATAAGAACACAATATTGCAAAGTATTTATGAAACACCTTGAGACAGGCGAGTTTTAACGATATCAAAGACAATTCTTTTCTCAAGAGAAATAATATTTTTACAACAATAGATCGAAAGCTTTCCTTAATATTATGGAATATCTGAGGTACACGATTCTTACATCAAATCCATTTCATATTATGGAAATCGACGGTAGATTGGCAGGGGTTGTAAAAGTACAGGTCGACGAGCTTTAAGAGCTTTACAAATTCCTCCAACTGGTGACATTCCGGCTGGACATTTCATTTCTAGAATATTTCTCTTTCAAATGACAACTTTTTGCTTTTCGCCTTACGACATCTTCTGATAATTTTCCCTTTCACATCTTCTGTGAAAAGAACTAAGTGACCTGGACAAGGTGCTGATAAGTTTGTTTTCGCTGTCTTCTTCTTCTTCAGGTTAGGTCGTACCGGGGACAAATACACACCAGAAGGCACTTCTCCGCCTCGTTTTCTGAGCTAAAGAAAACAAAAAAAAATCGAATTACAAACTTTCAATTTTACCTCAATCATATATGTGTCCATATCTAGTTGTGCTTTCGATTGAGAACAACAATGGAATTGTCTAGTTCTAGTATTTCTACGACAGCCATATCCGTCTGGGCATCTTTGGAAGCGGGAACATACTACTGGCTGGCCAGTTTTTGGGAAAATCATAGCTTCTCCCACAGCACATGCTTCCTTCATAACTGCAAATAGCTATAACTAACAATTTTCTGCTCTGGCGACTTACTAGTGCTTCTTAGATCTTGTGAACCTGTGGTACAACAGAAATATTCTTGAACAGTTTTACTGAACGAACATCGATATCCGTATGGACATGTTTGACCAGCAACACATTTACGGGCAATACCATTATTCATGTAAGGTGTTCCCGCGGAGCACAAACCTTAACAGTGATCTAATGCCTCTAACAAACAAAAAAAAAACCTTCGAAAAGGGAATTTTCAGCAGGTGGACTAGTGGTTGTTCTTGGCGTAGGGGTAGTAGGAACGAGTACCAAAGGTTTTGTAATGACGTCAACTTGAGGTTTAGGCAGCACAATGGCAGGCAAAGTGTTTCTGACTAGCTTCTCACAGTTATCTCCCTTAAACGATTATTAGATTTTTTCATATTCCTAACTCAGAAAACCTTCCGCTTGTAATCTCGTGGGCAATCACAAACTCCTTCAAAGCAAATGGCATTCCTCGGACATTGCAGATTGTGAACGCAAGCTCTACCAAGCGAGACAAGGGGAAGACACTCGTCATTCACAAGAATCTGTCTCTCAGAACAGCCTTTGGAGAATTTGAACTAATGAATTGCTTAATGTTAATAAAACCTTGAAGTTCCTCGACAGGAACACATTGTTGAGCTTCTTCTTTCATCTTTGAAGGACATCGACATTTTCCTTTCTGACAATAAGATCCTCCAACACACTGCATGCTATCCAAACAAGGTGATCCAATCGGCTGACGAGATAAACATTCACCGTTGACACGAACTTGAGAGGAGTCGCAAGCTGAAACACCATTAGTATCGCACAATAACGGTATATACCTTCTCCTCCTGCACAGCAAATCTCTATACCCGTCTTCCCCTTCACACATGAAAATCCTTCTGGACAAGGTTGGCCTCCTTGCATGGAGCATCCTTGTGGTTCATTAGTCATTCCGATAAATGCAACCTAAAAGGTAATGGTGAGTCGAACAAACAAAAATCTCGGCTAACCATTCCAAAAGGACACTGGCTTGGAATTCCGCAACATTGGAACTGTTTATTATCATTACTGAATTGACAAAAGTAGCCTGTAGGACACAAGTGGGTGGCTGAAGTACAAATTTTCGGTTTTTTCGTGTCTAAGTCAATAAAAGCGATTTGCCGCGAAGGACATCCGTCACCTGAAAATGCTCAATGATTTGTTATATTTATTATTCAATAATTTACTTTCGATTACAGCTGGAGCAACTTCTACTCCGCAGCATTGGTATCGCTGATTCCTCACAGACCATTGACAAGAGAAAGACTCAGGACATCCCTGGTTATCCTTATCGAACGGATTACAAGTGACAACCTATCACAAAAACGCTTTCAGTGAAAACTCTTTTTTTCCTAACTTCATTTCTCTCCATGAAAACTATCTCTCCTGGAGGACATCCATCTGCTGCGGCAATTTGAGCAGGTCCTTTGCAACAGTAACCAACCACCCTGTCGCTATGTGTCATGCAGGTGAAGCCTTGAGGACAAGTAACAAAGTGACCAATAGTGCATGAGCGAGGCATGCCCGAAGTATCATCAACGAAATAATCCTCCTTGTTGGGACAGATATCTGAACGAGAATGTTCGAGGGGACATAAAAAGCATAACAAACCTGATACAGAACAACAATACCCTTGCAGTGCATCTTTGAGATCACTCTGACATTCGAAGCCATCCGGACATCCAGAAGTTAGCTTGTTCATTGTACATCTGAGTGGTTGAAGACTGACTTGGTCTTTGAATGGAGCCCGGCCAGATGGACAATAATCTGGGAAAATCCATGAAATTACTATTATAAGCGGTCACGAACTTTTCTTCATTGATCCGCAGCAGAAATAACGGTTCTTTTGAGCATTGAAGCGGCACAAGTAATCTCGTGGACAGGAATTGTGTTCATTGATAAGACATTCTCGCACAGTTGTGTCCATTGCATTAATGTATGCCTGAAAAGGAGTTGTCATAAACAGTTGGAGTTTCTATGCTTTCCTACCTTTTCTCCATCAGGGCATACACCCATATCTGTAGCTCCACAACATACACTTTGATCTGTTAACTGATCATATATACACTAAAAGAATATATTCAAGTATTTTTTAAAGTAGAAGCGATACCTGGAAGTTTTTGGGACAGTTATTCTGTAATTCATCCTTACAGCTGATAGGTTGATGTGTGTTTGGATTAAGATAAACTACATCTCCAGCCTTACAAGCTAAAAACGCATAATTACTATGGGCGTTCATGAAGCGAATAACCTGAAGCCAAACAGAAGTTGTTGCACTGGTTTAAAGAAGCAAAGTTATTTGGGTTTCCTTCACAGCCGTTGTATACAAAAGAAGTGCATTTTTTTGTGACAATATTGAAGTAATAGCTGAAAAAAGAGGAGGTTGTTTTAAAATCCTGCTATCGTTTACAAACCGGGAAACTACGGATGATCCCCCGGAGCAAAGTGAAGAACCAGCTTGTGAAGGAAGTGAACAGATATCGCGTTTGGTCGGACAGCATCGATAAGAGGTTATATCAGGTCCCAAAGCCACTGCCTGGCATTCATGAGACGATGGACATCCACCTTCCTTCTCACTGCATGTTTGTAGACTACCTGAGCTATCCCTCAGAGGTATTCCGCCATTAGCACATCCTTGATATATTAATGAAACTGAGAATTTTTAGTTACAAACCTCCAACACCGCAATAGTTTTCACAGTCAGTCCTAGAGTTGAAATTGTTGGAATTGCCGTCACATCCAAAATATTCAAAAGATTCACACTCTTGGCTTTGACTGTTATAATAGTATTTGAAAGAAATCCCTGGACCACATGTTTTCCCCGCATTAGACGAGAGAGAGCAAGTGAAAGCTAAATATCCTGTTGATCACAAACTGAATCCTTTCTTACCTTTGGTAGGGCAACAACCATGCATTCCTCCATCGAAATGACATTCATAATTCGCGGGACAAGATGAAGACTGTCGATTTATTGAACATGTGACGAACTTTCCTGACGTATCCTTATAGGCTTGTCCTTGTGGACAACGAGGTTCAGCTAAAAAAATGGATAAATACTATTAAAGCCTTAATTTTAAACATACGTGCAGCATTACGACAGAACGTTTGGCAATCAACTAGAGTTTCAAAGTTATTGTCATTTCCCTGGCAACCTGAGAGAGATGCCTTTTTATTTTTCTTCTAATCAAGTTCACCTGTGTATTCGAAAGATTGACATTCGCGAGTTGCGGCCGAGTAGTAGAAACGACGAACAGATCGATCACAATTTCCCATCAGCAGAGGCTGAGTACATATCGTTTCTAAACTCCATATTTAAATCCAATCCTTTTTTTCTTAAGCTCACGCATTCTTGGACAGCATACAGCTTGATCAACTTTACATTCATGAGATGATGGGCAATCATCATTGCTTTGACAACCTTGCGTAACATCACCAATTCTCAGAGGATTACCACGATCACATTGAACTGTAAAAAATAATTAACACATTTTATACACGTGCAAGGTGTAAGAGTTGACAAAGCCGTTTCAGTTTGTAACTTCAAGGCCCGTTCTATAACAGGAGTTCAATCGCAAACTCGGCTAATGAACAAACTACAAACTGCAGAAGTCCAAAGAGAATTGAGCACAAGATAAAACAAGAGTTGTACACTTACGTCGAGCGCAAAACAGTTCACAATCTATTCTAGATAAGAAATTGTTGTAGTTTCCGCCAGCCCCGTAATATGTAAAAGGAGAGCATTTACCACTAGTGGGATCATAGAAGAATCGAGTAGATGGAGACGTTCCCTAAACATGGTAGTTGAATGAGAAAAGCACAACCATTCTACTTGTTTTTCAACGCCAGAATGATAAACAGTTTCACGGCTATGAATGGATGGATCTAACGGACGCCCACCAACTATTCCACATACAGTTGCTTAAATATCAGTTGAGTTCGAATTAGCGAAATTAATTTACTTACCCACACTGGGACAACACCATTGCGAACTTCCAACAGTCTTACATTCGAAATGATTACCACAAGTTACAGATTGGGTGCATCCTGTTACTGGTGTTTGTTCCAATAAGCTCGATCTATGATCATACTCTGGAGCTCCACGGATACATGCTAAAACAATGTTTTAATTAGTTTGAGTTTTCAACGCAGCGTACAGTCGCGACAATAGCTTTCACAATGCTCCACTGTTCTGAAATTGTTTGGCGAATGTTCGCCAGGACCAACAGCAGTGGGATCCCAGAGAAATTGTTGACAAACTCCTAGAAGTTCACTCTTAGCTAGCAGTTGAGGAGATAAACAAAAACCTGTAATTGCATTGTACCACCAACGAGGTTCAGTCGGGTTTGGTCCTGTAGCAGTAGGCTGAATGCAAGTGAATGCTGAAAGAAAATAATTCTTATACAAACGTCTTGTTCCAACTTACCTCTGTTAGGACAACAAATTCCATTAGCTTTTTCACTATAGCCCTGGCTTGTCAAATCCATCGTCGATACGAATTCTACACAATCATATAAATCCGCTATGTACGATCCATCAGAGGGAACAACACAAGCCACAGAGCCATCACCAAGCTAAAACACTATGTTTCTACTACTTTCTGCAGAATATAGTCACTTCTTCAGGCGGTTGAGTCGTTTGAATACTGTCAGGGTTACAGAGAACAGGACCTGATCTATTGTTCTGTTTTGGGTGCTTCGGGTCTGATAAAGCAGATGTGTAACTGTAACAGATAGTCCCATAGCGTTAGTATGATGTTAATATTACCCTGCTCCTTCAGGAAGAGGACATGTGATCGCCAAAGTATTCTGGTTGGAATCATATACGTCTAAGCATACATGACCATCTCTTGTAGCTTTCTCGATCTGTATATCGTGTTAGGTTAGTAGTTTGAAAGAACTCTCACTTTATTATCACCACAGCGACATGTACCAACACCAGAAGTCGTATCGCAGTGTGCATCGGGCCATACAGACGAACACTGCACGTCATAGATACATCCCGGTTGTCCAGGATCGATTTCTTAAACAGTACTCTCAGAACTAGCCTTCTGCCACAACGTAAACGTACTTTGATAGCAATAAGAAGCCGCTGCGATGAATGTTGTTAAGCATGAACAGAGTCCGGAGTTGCAAAACATTCCCTGAACAGAGTTATACAGTTAGTGATTGGGATTCATCGAACTACATTGAGACAATCTGTATTGAAAGAGCATGCATCACCGACAAGTCCGCTTCCTGGTTGTCGTTCTGGTCGATGGAAAGCACTGTATTTGGCTAAAATGAAAGAATGCGAACGTTACAAATTGTTTTATTATATTATAGCTTTCGTACAATGGTACGTACAGTTAAATTCTTCCTGTGAAGAAAGAAGAAAATATTACCTGCGACAGAAATACTGAACGTTAAGAAAATGCTTTTTAGCAGAAGCATACTTCTTATGGCCAATAGGTTTGACCTTATTAAGTAACAATGAGGATTAGGTAGTTTCGGTGTTCCTATATAATGGGGGGGGGGGTGAGATATAATAAATTTAGAAAAAGTATCAAACAGGAAAAGATATAAAGCTAAAATGGAATGAACAGCTAAAAGATGGAGCCGTGAAATGGACGTAAAAGGGAGTTCAAGGGGAGGTGCTTACACAGTGATGATAGCAAGACAGCCAAACTGTCAAAACTTAAATCGGAAGGAGAGAAATGAGGAAACAACCTCCGTAAGAACACAATTACGGTTAAAATAAGAGATAGAGAAAATCGCTACTGACAGGAGTTACTTCCTTATCTCTTTAGAATGAAGTCCGCTAACAGAAATATGAGAGAAAGAACGAAATGCAAAGGAAGAAAGTAATCGTAAACATTCTGTTATCGTACACAGTATATACACTGCAGGTTAGAACTTCTTAACCATCTGCTTTGCATAATTCTTCATTTCGAAGCATATTCCTCCTATAGGAACTTGAGGATGAGGACAGCTTCGTTCTAAAAGAGAAGTTTTCCTTTTGAAATCATATTGGAACTTACCGCATTGCTTCTCAATCCTCCCATTAACTATCCTTGAAACTAAAACATTGTATCCATCGCAAGGAGCCGCTGAAAAGCTGGTATTCGTATCATCGGACTTTTGAAGAATACCTGCGAATCTATGGAAAGTATATGGCCTGTCTGAATTTTTCGATGAGCAGCATACATACGACACTGATTTCAGGCTTTTTTGACATGCATATCTATGAAAAACACTTGTTCAATATGGTAATAATTTCGATTTGTGTATTCAAGTAGTCTGTAGAAACAGATACGCCGTTCACAGAGTTATGACATATCATGACAGTTCAGGTCAATATTCATTTTACCCAGCGAACTGTCAAATCCACACTCCTCACGATCGCTTTGACCGAAGCAACGTCATCAAACATTTGATACGATACCTCTCTCTTCATTTGGGGTTTGATACTATTGAAACGTACCCTATTGGACAACTTCTACTGCCAGGGTTACATAAAACAGGCGTCCTTGTGCTTGGATGTATTAAAACTGCTCCTCTCAAACATTCATCTTCTACAAGTTTGAAAATTTTATTGCTGAAGAGTGTTTCCATACCTAGTTTGGAATCGATTCCTATATTTTCTGACTTGGTTGTTCTAGCTGTTGAGCTTTTAGCAGAGCAACAATAATAATTCTGAAAATTCTTCAAAGTATTATCTGTAACTGAAGAACTGCTACCTGATTCTTGTATAGACATTCGTACCCTTGTGGACATCTTTGACCGTTACAACTCTGCGGTGAACCATTCAATAAGTAGGGGATTCTACCAAATGGACATACTGAATAACACAATGCTACTCGAGCGCAAATAGCAAGGAAAAATACCATTTTTGCTACTTGCTGTTGTTGTTACTGTCGTAGTTGATTCAACGGTTCCCTTTACATCGGAGCAGCACATATATTGAGTTTTCTTCGAGTTGATCTTAAATGGAGATGAATTCTCGAATTTTCTAAGAGTTTTGTTTTACTTGACAATGATAGCCAGATGGACAGGCTCTCGAACTCAGACTACAGTATATTACTCTCCCTGTATCTTCATCACGCAGAGGCTTTGACCCTGATTTCGAACATGTAGCCGTCGTTACTAAATATATAATTATGAGAACGGCATAATTCATTCAGTAAGAATACAATTGATCTGGGCTAAAAAATGAAGACTCACACTTTGACTGCACAATTTGGTTTGGTTGAGCAATGCATGCTCCTTTTCTTTCGATTAAACCTCTTTTGCATTCGCAGACACCATCCATACAACCCGCACCGTCAGGGCATTGCTTCCCAACAACACACCCTTCGCCTACACGGGCCATATTATGACACATTCCAGTAAATAGTATTTGGTTCTCCCCGCATGCTGAACTCGGAAAGTTACATTCTGTAAATCTGAAATGCAACTAACCTATTTCTTTTTGACAAAATCCACCAACAAGAGTTGTTTTAGCTGGACAAACGCACATGCTCTCTCTACAGACACTACCACCCATACACTGCTCATTGGCTAAACAATTATCTCCAGGAGATACCCTCAGTTGACAAGAACCATCGAGTTCGATTTCATCTTCAGTGCAATTGGCCACTAGAGATTAATAGATTTGTTGATCCAGAAAAAAAAAATACCGTTCTCAACAGTACAGCAGACATGGTGTCCTGCAATTGAACGTCTACAAGCAAATCCACGAGGACAGTTGGATTGACCAACAACGCATTTCTCTGGTTCTCCAGAAACACCAACGAACGCTACAGCATTGTTCATGCAACCTAAGTATTAGGTGAAGAAGATGTAAGGAAGATATAACGTTACCTCCGGCAACACCGCAGCATTGGAATTGGTGATTAGTTGACGAGAATTGACAGAAATATCCTGTGGGACAAGCTTGTTCTGCCCCAGCCGTGCAAACACGAACACTATCTTTTTCTCTAAAAGCAATCTGTCCGCTGGGACAACCGTCACCTGAAAGTAAATTATTTTGACTGGTAACAATTGCACAACGTACTAATGCGAACAGGCGGTGGAGCAGGATTAGAACCACAACACTGATATCTTTGATTTTCTATGGACCATTGACAAGTGTAACCACCAGGACATGGAGCATTGGGCGGGTTGAAAGGATCACAAGGAGCAATTTCCCCGTTGAGCATATGAACATAATTTCCTGGAGGACAACCATCTTTGGTATCTAAACAAAAAAATTCTCAGAGTTTCATACATTATATAGTGAATACCTGGTACTATTCCGGTACTTGTCATTCCAGAGCGACAACAAAAACCTTCCGTACTGGACGACGCGGATCTAGAGACGATGAGATTAAGTATCACTTTTTGGTTTCCAGTACCTGCATACGAATCCTGCTGGGCATGAAACGAACGATCCCATTGTACAAGCTCTCGGTTGCATGGAATGATCATCGACCACATACTCAGCGTCATCGGGACAGATAGCTAGAAAATGATAATTTCATTCATCAATAATCCGTCAGCTTGCTCACAGCTAGATGAGCAGCAAAATCCTTGAAGAGCGTTCGATAAGTACGACTGGCACGAATATCCATCCGGACATTGATCTGCACGACCCATTGTGCATCTTGTAGGCTAAAAATTCTCGGGTGGAGAGACTCAATAAACACAAACTTACATGAGAGGAACGAGAATCTTTGAACAAAAATTTACCTACTGGACATGTTTCTAAACCGAAGGATAAAAAATTGAATTAAACGATTTTCATACTTCCTGAATGGCTAGCGCAACAATAATACTTATTTTTTTGCATATGGAAACGACACAAATAGTTAGATGGACATGAAGCTTCGATATTAATCGCGCATTCTCTTGCTGTCATATCGAACGTATCGATATATGCTTTCTCGCCTTCAGGACAAACTCCTGAAAAACTTATTTATAAATCACTTAATTATAACAATCATACCCAAATCTGTAGCGCCACAGCAAACATGATTGTTGATCAATGAATTGAATGTACATGTAAAACCATTAGGACAACTGTTACTTAGAGCCTCGTTACAATTTATGGGCATCTGTGTATTGGGATCGACATATGCGATATTCCCAGCGGGACAAGCTGGAAATGAAACCTCCCCATCGAAACTTCTTTGGGAACTTACAGTTACTCATACAGAAAGATCTACACTGTTGTACAGTCAAGAAGTTGTTACTGTTCCCATCACAACCTCCGAATTGGAAAGTGGAGCATTGTCCGGTTACAATATTGAAATAATATCGTGAAACAAAGTTTGCGGCACACTGAGTTCCTTGTTGTGGGGGCAATGAGCACATATACGCTGAACCACTTATGTTCATAATAAAATCTGTGTATATACCTCTTGTTGGACAGCAGCGATGAATCATGGTCACTCCTGAAAAGACAGGAACACACTCATGCGTTTCATGACAAGGTTGTGATACGCTACAGACAGCCATCATTCCAGCATGATCACGCTGGGGTAATCCACCATTCGGACAACCTAATAAAAGATGAGTAAGCATTTAATGTTGATAATTTACCTCCTACAGAACAATAGGCTTCACAACTTTCGCGTGTAGCGAAATTATTGCTATTGCCGTCGCATCCATTATACTGGAAGCTTTCACAGTTCTGAGTTGAAGGATTATAGAAGAATTTAAAAGTAGAACCAGCTCCACACTGAACACCACTATCGGAGTTTAATGTACAGGTGTAAGCTGCAAATGAACAGTTAAAAAATACTGAGAGCGATTTCAGTACATTTTAGTGGGCAGCATCCCCATTGAGAACCATCAAAAGTGCAATCGTAGTTTGCAGGACATCCCATGCCATTAGAGCAAGATACAAAGTTTCCAAATTGATCTTTATATGCCTGGCCTTGGACACATTTCGGTTCAGCTGAAAAAAAGTATAGATTCGAACACTGCTGAAAAACAAGAAGCGTACGTATAGCATTTTTACAGAAGTTCTGGCAGTCCAAATGAGAGTTGAAATTATTGTCATTGCCCTGGCAGCCCGTGTATTCAAACATTTGGCATTGCCGCGATTTGGCATTGTAGTAGTAGCGTTTCACATTCTCGGTGCAATCGCCTACACGTAATGGTTGTGCACAAATCGTTTCTGCAATCGAAAACTAAGGTGATAAAAAAATCGTTGGTGTTACGTTTTCTGGGACAACATACGCCTTGATCAGCTTTACATTCATGAGAAGAAGGACACTGGCCATTTGTTTGGCAGCGCTGTGAGTCTTCCCCTATTCTTAAAGGTGACCCGCGTTCGCATTGTACTAAACGACAGTTGTAGAAACTATTTAAGTTTTGTATATTACATCGAGAACAGAACATTTCGCATTCATGTTTTGAGAGGAAATTGTTGAAGTTTCCACCGGCACCTTGATAAATGAAGTCATGACATCTTCCCAAAGCAGGATCATAATAAAAACTGGTAACAATGAATTAATGAATATTTTTCTGTAAGAACCAACCGAATAGTTTCTTTCCCGGTAGTAACTTTGAATCCTTGATGGAAAATAGTTGGTCGAGGAGTCGAATCGTATGGTCGACCGCCTCGGGCAGAACAAATGACAGCTGTATAAGGAGAAAAAAAAGTTTTTTTTGAAAAGGTGGAGTTGAAACCTGGAGTGGGACAGCATAAATGTTGACTTCCTACCGCTGTGCATTGAAAATCGTTAGCACACCCAGTAGTACCACAAGTAGTCAAAGGTCTTTCGCTGTGCACTACAGCTTCATTTGAGTATTGAGGAGGTCCACGTTGACATGCTGCATGTTTAGATTCTTAAGACTCTTATGAAAAACTAAACTCACTGTCACGACAATATGATTCACAGTGTTGTATTGTTTTGAAATTGTTAGCGGAATGATACTTCGCTTCCGTTGCCGCTGGATCCCACATAAACTGCTGGCAAGTTCCGGTTACCGAATTGTACCACCATCGCGATTCTGTAGGATTAGGTCCTGTGGCTTGTGGTTGTATACATGCCAAAGCTGAAGTAAATTTATGATAAACTGCGTTTCTTCTGAATAATTTACTTCTACTAGGACAACAAACTCCATCAGCTGATGCAGCATAAGATGATTGTGGGAACTTAGTAGCGACTTGAACCTGAAATAAGGATCATGACATAGTATAATATATAAAATTCAGAGATGCGATGATTTCGACAAACACGACCACTCTCTCTTAATAGGTTGTTGAAAATGAGAATGGACGCCGCTATCAATTAGCATGCTCAAGCAACTGAGTTAGGGCAAACTTCAATCCAGTACGTTCTGGTCTGATTAAAACATTGAGAAAAAAATATTTACGTGAGGACTAGTGTGTATGCAGTCATAGATATCTCCTAAATATTCTCCGTTTGTAGGCCACATACAGCCAGCTCCTCCATGAAGTCCGGCAATCGGTTCAACGGTAGCTGATGAACCCACGGTGCACGATACAGGGAAGGATCCGAACTCGGGATTAGGATCGTTGAGAGCTGTAGAGAATTTAGTCAGAATTAGAAAAGCAAAAGAACGAATTAACACACCAATTTTGAAACCAGCTCCTTCAGGCAAAGGGCAAACAAAATACAAAGGGGCTGTTCCCCCCGTGCCCTGGTCTTTCAAAGATATGCAAACCCAGCCATCCCGAGTTTCTCTTGCCACATGAGTTTCTTCTGAAATAATTTTATTGTTCTCGCTATTATATTTCTTCTTTTACCTGGGCAACGACAAGTTCCCACACTACTATCCATGCTACATTTAGATCCTGGCCAAACAGATTCACATTGCACGTCATAAGTACAACCTGGTTGGTTTGGATTAATTTCTTAAAGAAATGCATAATTAAAACACGGGAGAGTGAAGTTTACTTTCATAGCAATAAGATTCTCGTAAAATGTAAGTACTTAAGCATGTGCACATGCCACCCGAACAATACATTCCCTGAAGAATCATTATTGAAAAAAATCATAGTTCTCTTACGCTCAAGCAATCCGTATTGTACTGACAAACATCTCCCACTCTTCCACTACCTGTTTGAAAGATTCATAAACAGTTCAATTCGGTTGCTTTACCAGATACGGATAATCCTTGGAAGAAAGGCATTATAGTTGGATCAACACATCCTCGATCCTTTATGTAATAAGTATTCTTCGCGCAGTGTTTGATTCGGAAATTGCCCTGCCAGCATTCCAAGCTCATAGACACAGATTGAGAAACAAGACTGCAAACAGGGTTTTGCCCTCAGTTAGATATAAAACTTACTTAGTATCAGTATCACAGAAGAGGTAAGGTGCAGTCATTTTGCCTGCACAGTTAACAGCAACTGTTACATTACAGAGTTCACAAGGATCACCAACGTTACAAAATAATGGTTCAAAGTAAGACAATTGGAGACTCAATTGAATACAAAAAAGCCACCCATAGGATAGCAAGAAGACCACACGGGCCATTCTGAGGTTGGCGTCTGGAAGCGGGAACGTTACGAATATGAACTAAGAACCAAAGAGACAGATGGAAGGGAATTAAAAACGTGACCAATGACCGCACATGAACGGAAAAGAACGTCTGGAGCTGGTCATTTGACAGTTTGAGTGAAGATGAAGGTGGAGCAGAAGATGAGATTGTTTATAGGTGACAGTTCTATCAGTGTCTCCGCTTCCCTCGACCTCCGTGCGTGATTAAACATTGTAACTGATGATGGATGACGTCCAAGGGAGAGATTACAGATAAACAGACTATTGGGTATTAGGCTTCGAGCAGATGAGGTATTGGTGACAGATCTTCTATGAAAGGAGTGGCTCAAAGATGGATAGGCTAAAATAAACTGACAAAAAAGCAAAAACTCAAAAAGAAGCCGCGAATCGCCAAACTGGAGTAGGGACAGCGAGAAGTATTCCCAACCAGAATGTTTGATTGTTACTTCAACTTGAGCACCAAGGCGGTAGACTTAATAAATTTTTATTTTTTGAGAAATTAAGCTTAAATAATCTCTTGCAAACAGCAGTAAGCACCTTAGAAGGGAGTTAAGAGATGAACACAAGCTCGTACTTGAAAGAGAGAAGCCTTCTCCTGAATGAGATCAACAGTTCTTACAGTATAAATTACTAAACGATATCTACACGACAGGGATTCTAAATCACAAAGCTATTTCTTTAAATATTATGACATTCTGGGAAGAAAAATTGACGAATTCCTACAACACATGTCTATCAATATGCATATCCTCAAACCGTCTGTGGGCTTTTCTTTTCCTGCCTTTCTCTACTTGAATTTCTTCTGTGTTGGTGGCAGTTCGAAAACGGAAGTAACGCCCTTCTGAATTGTGAGTATGTTAAAGAATCGTATAGCTAATTCAAGATACCCCCTGTTATGACTGAAATCGGTATGACGTTCTGAGCCACGCACTTTCGCAGGAACTCAGCTCCAGCATCAGATCTGGAATGGGTTGAGTGAATCAGTATAAAGACACGCAAACCTCATTGCATAACGTGGTTGCAAACCCGTTAGTGGACCACAACACATTTCATCCCAAAGCAGTTTGAATCTACATAAGGAACTTTCCAAACAAACATTTTCTTCCAAACCTTTGATCAAAACCGATATTGGCAACTGGATCGATGACCATTCGTATTTGCCAACCTGCCATGGCCACAGTGGTCCATAATGCCATGCTGTAGCCAAGGCGGTACGTATCAATCACAGTTCTGCATGGATCCATCTGAGTGCAGCATATAGAACAAATATAGAAATATACTCACATCACCAAGTTCCCCGTTCAGTTGATCAATTCTGTGTTTCAAAAAAAGTGGGATAGATACGAAACCAGCCATTACGAAGCAGGAAATAGCAAAAGCAAAAACGTTCAGGCCTATCCGTCCTATGGATAGTAAATGATGTGATGCTAAGGTACCTAGAGTAACAATTTCAAATTGAACAAAGTAAGAAGTACCTACCCGATTGAGATCCTACTCGACAGAGGTAGGCTATTATGAAAAAATAGGAGAAGCAGACTATTGTGAAAGACAAAAGGACGATGAACAAGTTTGAGATAGAAAGAACAAAATCCGAAGTGCTGACGGTCCACTAACACTCAAATTCTCGTTAACGATATGATCCAGGAACTTACCTGGATTAGAGCGTCATTATTGAAAACATTGAAAGCATTATTGGGAGAGATGCAAACAACGAGTACAGCGTAGAAAAGGCCCAAAAGCCAAATTATTACTCCAACATAAACTGAATGATTGATTTTGCTAATATTCAAGTAATAACTTACTGCATCGACGATTAGTCATGTGAATTTTATAGATAATAGGATAGCGCACAGCAAAATATGTAAAAAGAGCTAACACGGCATAACATCCTGCGGCAGCCCAAAAGTCTAAAGTGAGCAGAAGCGTGAACACTGTACGTCCATGAGGGATAACATAATCCACATCGACATAAGTCTTATTCTCATATTCCTAAAATAAGTGAACTGATTGATTGTTAAGCAGCTACTGCAACAGTTTTTTTTCCACCCAAGCCGCATGGAGAGAATAAATTTCGAACTCACTGTAGGATAAGTTGTCGGATCTGGCTCTTGAGCGAACCTATGCAACGATACAAAGACGAGAGTTAGGAACGACGTTAGAACATCAGTTATTGACCGATTCAATAACAGTGAGTAACCCTGAATCAGAATTTTATTGGCAGATCGAAGTAATACTGACTTTGAAAGGTAATTTTCTATCTCGAATTCCACGAATTGTCAAATATATGAAAATGCCATTGATTATGATGCCAATTATAGAAAATATAATTGTCATTATAGGGATGGCTTGGTCAACTAACTGAAAAGAAGAGTTGATGTAATTATGCCGAAGTTCTGAGTATTTTGCTCTCTTAATCATTTGAACGTTCAAATATTCGATTTCATACTAGCAAAAATCCTTTTGATTACGTAATGATCTTTTAACTTTCAAACCCGGAGGCTGAATCGATAACGTGTGCAAAAGATAAAAAGAGGAAATTGGATGAAAGTAATGAGCCTATTAATCGCATTTTCTTTAAATCATTTAAGAAAACCTGCTGATAAGTAGAATGATTAACACACAAGATTATATGGATGATAAGCTACTGTTGATGAAATGCACGCAACTGACGAAGAACGGAGGAATCTTCACGCATCTACACAAAAGGAAAAGAGCATTGACAGAGGTTAGTAGTGTAGGAATAACCAACCACCTTGAAGAAAGTCTCTCACCGCAAATTTTCGACTATCATAATCGAGAATGACATAACGATCATCATCTGAACAGTTGAGATGGTATGTTAAGTTTGTTATGTCGGGAGATCGATCTTTCATCTGAAATTAAAAAAACCTTACAAGCTAAATAGCGAAATGCCAGGAGGAATGCACACAAATGAAAAAAGCTTATCGTACACAACTATTAACCGGAAAATTTGATTCCCAATTGGCAAACAGTCTTTTTACTTTACAACGTCATTATGAAAATAAAAGACGAAGAAGGAATGAGGGCATTATTCTCTATATAAAAGAATATTGTTTGGAGCAGATGAACTTAGGAGGTTGATGTATAGAGAAAGGTTGTAAAATTATAAAATGTGAACAGAATATAGTGGATGAGATAACGAAGAGAAAGAAAAGAGAGTCAAAGTCTATGTGTTAGCAGTGAAAATAAAATGGTGAAACGAGAGCGTTCATGCCAGCCACTCCCATTGAGTTCAAAACTACACAAACTAACTCTCACAATCATTGTTGATACAACACTGTCCAGTTGTAATCATCATGTTCCACTATGCGCAAATCATCGGATGAGAACGAATTCTACATCCATGAAATGAGGTAAACCTTTGAAATTAATACGTCAAGAGCGCTTACCTGTCGCATGAAGTAACGAGCAGATCCTTCCAACCTGTCTACTTTTTTGGCATTCTCAGATCTCAATATATTTTCTTATCTTTGCAGAGGTACTTAATCGACTATATAATTCTGGTCAAGTAAAATCAAACTATTACAGGTAGTAATGAAACAATCACCCTAATAAGCTCCCACTTAGCAATAACTGATCACTGACACATCAACAAACATCAACCCTGAACAAGACTAAATGATTTCTAACCTCGATCTGAAACGAAAAGCTAATTCCTCCAATTATCTGAATTTCAAGAACATTTCATAAGGTTCGAATTCTACTTTTCTGATGGTCTTGTTGTCTGAATCTTGGTCGTTCATCCATCATTTTCTTGATACATTTAAGCAAACTTTGACATTTTCATAAGCTTGTCCGAGATCTGTTCTAGGTTCATTGGAAAATTTGATAAATTGAATGGTTCTCTAGAAACATTTATATTAAAATGGAAGTGTACATGTAGTAGATTCCATTAGATGACTAGAAGAATAAGCTAATCGGTGATTTCTATTCAAGTTCATCAACACAATCAAATGCTAAGGAAGTAAACTAATACAATTGAGGAAACGTGCTGAACATGGTCAATGTACATTTATTAGACTTCACAATGAACATCTTGATCAAATAAATTACGCAATATCAGAGGCACTTACAGTTATAATACATTGTAATAACTTCGAAATTGCAGAAACAGCTTTACCCGTGAATTAGCTTTCAATTTTGCAACTATTAGCGGTCGGCGAACAGTTAGGATATACCTAAAACATATCAAATCAGATGAAATTATCATTGGTAAAAGTAAATATGAATGCAACCTATCTGTGCTTCGGAACTTCAAATACCTTGAGTGCAGGATGATCCAAATCTCCTCTGTTCGCACCTTCTGACGCTTTATTAGATAAACCAGGTCCAAAGTTTTTTACACACACACAACGTTCTCCGTTAGTGCCATCCAAAAACAATCTGCATAAGCAGTACAAACGACGCGTTCACATCAGCTGTATTACCTAGGAACACCAGACCACTCTCTGTGAATTCCACCACTTTTGGATGAACACCAAACCCTTCCCCCTGTGTTCTGATGCCATTCTGAGTTACAAGGAGGAAATATCTGCAATTATAATGCATGATCCAGACGAGTATTGTTTCCAACCTCAGATTCAGCTGCTTTAGAATTTTTGAAATCTACAGCGTTTTCGATACGGGACAGAACCTAGTATAATACAAGAATGAAAAGCTTTGAACATATTAGTACCTCTTGTAATTCCTGTGTTGGTTTTGCTTCTTGATCATAATATCTTCCAACTACAACTCCCACAAGCACATAATCTTTCTCATAAAACGTAACCCAATCTTTTATACCTAAACGAATCGGTAAATATAACATCACATGTGCGAAAACAATAACCTAATAGATCATCATTTGATAAACCTGAAGTGTCATCAATTAGCCCTTTGGGTGTGAAATCGCCAGTCACAAAAGCTCTAGTAGCGTCTTTCCCTGGAAACAAAAAACCGCAGTACAATAAACCTTTCAATCATTGGTAATACCGGAGAAGAAATGATAACCTCCGCCCTTCCCATAATGCTTCTTCCCTTTATCCACGTTATAAACACGACCGAGTATGGCTAGGTAAACTGGTCTGAAAACAACAGCTTTGCGATACAACTACATTCCAAAAAAACCTTGAATCTCGTGTTCCATCAAACAAAGCTAACTGTTCCGGAGTCAAAATTTGAAGATCCCCGGCTACTTTGATATCTGCTTCAATGTTCTAAACAATGGGAAGGTTCTTCTGTATGAATATCCACCGAACCATTGTGGTCTCTCCTCTAATTTTGCGTTTAATCCTAATCGAATCCTTCGCATCTTGCCACGAGTCTTTCAGCCATTCTATTTTTTCTCGAGTATATTCACACTAGAAAACATAAGTCGAATGAACGATTGGCATTGTGGAAAACCTTTTCTAATACATCTATAGCGAAACTAGTTACGTTGGCTATTCCATAATTATAGTAGGTGGATAAAAAAGAAATAACCGCTACTTGCACAGCCAAGTATACTAAGCAAGTTGTATATAGAGCAGGCTTATATGGCCAAGTCTTAGATCGAGGCATCGAACACCTGAAATTGTATGTGATAAAGGCCGATACATGTTATATTAACGATTTGATTTTTCGCAAACGGCAGAAGAAATGTTTTTCCAATTGTCTATTCTCAAAACTGAAGGTCCTACACGAAAAAAAACTGGAAGTGAATAGACAAGACCTTGGGCGTTCGTCAAGAAATTGAAATGAGAAGAGGCAGTTATGAAAATATAACTTTGTGACGAAAGAAAGTAGGCTTTTCAGAAAAATTTTAAATAAAGCATAAAAATCGAAAGAAGCCGTTGACACAAGGATAAGTTGACGGCTGATATGAAAGTGACCTGCATTCTGTTTACACAAAGTTTGGCAGCCTCAAAGAATTCTAGAAGATCAATCTATCTGCTCCGGGGTGAAATGATAAACAAGCTGTACTTATTACAAGATTGATAGCTTGCATGTCTTAAATAACTATTTGAATGGTATCAAAGGAATGGAAGTGAAACCTGGTAAAGGCTCGTAGACCAAATCCAAACAACTTTGAAGTTTCTTTTTTGTTTGTTTAATAAAGATCAACTCAATGAATAATTTGCTCCGACTTCTGCATTGTTTCCCTCTCTTGATTTACGTTATACACGTAGTTTTTGACATTTCAAGTTCCACTTTCCGCTTTTATCGATTGATCAGCGCCGCTTAATAATCACCATATTCTTTTTTTCGTTTCTAAAAAGCATATTCTTATCAATAACATTGCCCATACTGAAAGTCATACTAACCTTATAAGACGCCAGTACTGTATATGGACAAAAACCCGCCCATGTTCTCCTCAACCCTAGCGTTTTCTGGAAAAACGCCAAGTAAATATATGTTTGGCGCACTCTCATTCTCATCACTCTCTACCAAACAACGGTTATGATTGGTTTAGATGTCCTATTGTGCAAGTCTTTCATAATCTATACAACTGCCGTCATGTTGTTTTCGTTTCCACTGTTTCATATTGATTTCTTCATCAACGCGCCCGGTAGTATCTGTGTGCCCTCGTGCCCGCAACTTTCTCTCATTGGCTCGTGTTTGGGGCGCGTGACCAGGCATCGCTATAAAAACGATTTTTAGACGACATGTTTTGGCGTTCCCCTGTGTCTGCCATTCTATTTTCTGTTTTCTAGTATGCTGTTTTTCTTTCTGAAATCTCCTTATCGATTTTTTTGTCTTGTTTTGATGAAAACGGCATTGCTCGGTCCTTTCATCTGTTGCTCGGTTATTTTCTCTCTGCAGAACACTCGTTTATCCTAGTTGCATATCCCATATAATCGTTCTTTAAGAAAGACGAGCAAAAATGTCGAGCGCTGCTGAAATGGCTGCCGATTTTGAGAAAGATGGTGGACCAGTGAGTTTTAATCACTGGAAGCTATTACTGTTTTCTTAAATTACAGGAATTCAATGGTTGTAATGGCAAGAGAAACAAGGCTGATCGAGTTGAGCACAAGCACTCCCACCATGGTAATGATACCAGAAAGATTGTTCAAATTGCTAAGAATGGTGAAGCCAAGAGAAAGGATGCACAATAATCGTCAATTTTGACTTGATCTTTGTATAGAACCTGAAATCTTTCCTCACTAGTTCTCCCTTCAAGTCTACATTAGGCGAGATGCTTCTTATTTTTAAAGTTACGTGTTTACCATTATGTATATTCTGAACAATAAAACACTTTGATAATTTATTGTTTTGATAAGTACAGTTCAATCATCTTCATCTTCGATGTCATCGTCTGCTTCCACAACCTCATCCTCCTGATTACCTAGGTCCTCGTAGACAATTTCTTGTTCACGTTGAATATCTTCATCAACTTGGTTATCCTCATCATCATGTTCCTCAGTTTCTTCGTTGTGCGTGTATTTTTTGTATTTTTTGTATTTTTCTTTTTGACAAAAAAATAAATTCTTTTTATACATAACTTGTTAAGCAATTTTGCAACATCAATAGAATATACTTATTTTGCTTAAGCTGAGGTGGCGCAGCGAAAAAAAACCGCCCTTTACTTTTGGTGCCGGGGGTAGCATTTACGGACTTTCTGGTGTAGAATTACGGACGTTCATTTTAGCCACGTTGAAAACACCACCAGTATTTTCACCACAAACACGACAATTCTTCGTTTTTCGAAATGATTTCAAAGCACAGCCTTCGCAGAAATAATGCTTACACCTGGAAAATAGTTTGAGCGTACAAGGTAACAATAAAGATTGTTTACCTAGTAACTACGGGATCTACAAAAGGATTTGTGCATATGAAACATGATTCAGGCAATTTCTCTTCTTCCTCCTCCTCAATTTCATAATTTGTGTTATCAATGTCATTCAATGTTCCAGCTTCGAAGTCTCGATCGATCTCCCAACCATGTTTATAGTCAGAACGATCGTGCAAAAATTTACAAGAATCTTTAACAGGTTATAACGATTATGAGAAAATATTTTTATATTCATACCTCCGAATGTACAGTAACCAGTTTCTTTATAATCTTTACAAATATCAGGGGCATAATCCCATCTGACAGTTTGTCTTAAAAAGGATGGAGCTCTCACGGGACCTTAAAAAAACTAATTATCAACAGTGAGAGGGGTGAGAAAACCAATCAAGTTGCGTTTTTTTACAAAATGAAAACATGGACGCGAAACAAATTATTCTAATTAACCTATTCGGTTCATTCCACTTGATGCGTTTCCTTTGACTGTATCTTTGGCTTCCTTAGCTCCGTACATAGCTTGTCCTTTGTACAAGATCTTGCCATCCTTGAAAATAAATTTAAATTCATTGAACGAGGCATGAACTAACTTTTTCTAATCCTTCTTTGAGTTGTTGTTGCACTCTTTCGAACTGTGATTGAGCATCCGCAGTTTTATCAGTGTCAATATCCAGAGTAGCAGTAGCACCTGAAATGAGGAGTAAAGATTTAAGAAAACTAAACATACCCATGTCTTTTGGACCCTCTTTGGTTGCTGTTACGTCGGCTTTATAAGCATGTTCTAACTGAAAATCGTAACCATCACTGTCGCTATCCGAAGATGAATTGGTTTTTTCTTCACGCTTTTTTTTCGTCTGAAATGCTCAGAAAACGATAAATATGGCTGATTCCCGATTCTGTTACCGTTTGAACCATAGGATTCTCTCTTCTCTTTTTACGCAAACCATCTTTAACCAAAACAGCAGGACCTTCTTCTTCAGCTTCAGCGTCTCTTTGTCTGGACTAAACTATCAAGATATTGGTATAAGAAAAGTCTTCTCACCTGAGCAACTGGTCTTTTGGGCTTTCTGAACATAACGAAGAGATTAGGTTCCAATTCAGATAACTTGACAATGAGAACAACGTCAAAAATTACCAACAGCAAAATTGAAAAAAAGTTAAACAAGCAGATTCGAAATTATTGCGTACGATGCATTTCATGCGACGACGAGTTGTACATACTCTTTCCTGAAGGCCCTATATGGAGGTTTGATTTGATATTCCATGAAGAAAGGGTTTTAGTTATAATTTTGACAGCAAATGTTTTTAAAAGTTTTAGATATTCAGAGTTCAATAATTTGTTTCCCTCAAATTCTTTCTCATATTTTTTATCTGCCATCTGCCGGTCTGAAAAAAGATTAAGTGTTTCAAAAGCTCTGAACAACCACTTGTACCTCTAGTTATTGGTAAACAGCTCCTGCCAAATATTATGACTTCTTCTCTCGTTTAACCTGCTGACGTGGCAGTGAACTGTTGCTCTAAGACAACTCATTTCTTGATCAAATATTTATTTTCTAAGATAAATTAGGTTTGTCTACAATAATTCAATATAAATTCAAGTTTTGAAACGTCGTGATCTTATTTGATAAATCTACAGAACTATCTTTCAGTAACGGGTCGAACAGTATTGCTCTCGCACCAATGTTCTTGGCCCCTAAGTAATCCTTACGTGGGTGATCACCAATATGCAGTAATTCAGAAGGCGAAACCAACTTAAAATGTTTTAAAATCAAATTGAAAATACGAGGATCGGGTTTTTCAATTCCTAACTCCCCGCTTATTAAAACCATATCAAATAGCTCAATTATATTCATTTCTTTGAGTAAGTTTCGTAGTCTAATGTCAAAGTTAGATGTGATGACGAGAGAGAATCCTTTTCGGCGAAGGTTTGTTAGAAACGGAAGAACCTAAGAAAAATATGTTGCGCGTGACGATAACTATTTCAACCTCTTCGTCAACTATTTTCCACGCCAACGGTTGTTTATAAAGCTCATAAAGATTGTGACTAATGTGTCCCATGATATCTTCAGGGATTCCTTCATTCGTTGCCTAAAATGACGAGTCTTTAAAATCTAAAAGATCACCACCTTAGCAATACTGTCTTTTATCACATAATGCCACCATTTCTCTGCTGTTATGTTACCAAAACCAAAACATGGATATTTTCCGGAATAGAAGGACATAGCCTTGTGGAAAGCAGATAATAAATGGTCCTCCTCGCAAACTATGCCATGCTTATACGCTTCGCGGCTATACACTATCATTGGATTTTCACGAGGTGCTATCAGAGTATTCATCACATCAAGTGATACTACCCTGGCAACCCGAGAGAAACAATATGTTCTTCGTGCTTGGAACATACTGCAATAAAGAACGTTTTGGAGTCGAACTGAACATCTCAAGAATTATGCGTTTAAAATTCCATTTTACGTACGCAACATTTTTACTTACACGTCCAATATCAAAATAGGTCAATAGAATGACACGACTGTCAAACTTTCAATCATACAGATCACTCGTATCCTTCTTATAACTCCAAATCCGTCATTTCAGTACCTTCTGTTCTTGTTTACATCATATCACAGTTAAAACTGAATTTACCTTTTTCTTTATCTTAGCTCCAACAAACTAATACTATCAACGTTTCCTTTATCGAAATTCACTTAATCGATAATATTTGATTAGTTTTCTTTCAGAATTACTAGTGTCTCACTCAAATCATCGAGAATATGACGCAGGTAAGGCTTTTTCTCCTGTTTTTTCTATAGATAATATGTTAAAGTATGTTTTTGAAATGGCTATGACTTGTCAGGGATGCGCTGGGGCTGCTCGTAAAGTTCTCGGCAAATTAGGAGGTATTAGAAGAATTCTTAAAAGCAAGTTGAATTAGAGTGTTTTTTCCAGAGCAAGTAGTAATTGACGATATTAATGTTGAGACTAAAACCATCAAAGTCACCACTGACCTTCCAGCAGATGAGATACTAGAAGCTCTCAAGAAAACCGGCAAGGAAATCAAACAACTCCAGTAAAGCATTCCCTTTCTTAAATTAATTTATTTTTTTTTAATTATTGTAATTATGCGACTTTAAATTAAAATATGCCCTTCTCCTCGTTCACCTATGCCAGAATCGAATATATACAAACATTGAATTCAGTGATTGAGCTCTTAGTTTATAACCAGCTTGCCGCAAACGTTTTTGTCCTCTGCATCATTGTCTACAATGTCAGCTGCCTTGATAAGGTAATGGTCATAAAGTCCATCCCGCGAGATATCTTCTGGAGCTACATGTGCATGCTCGCGTATAAAAGCGATCACTTCAGTGGGGATGACATGATTCATTTCCAATTTGGCACCCCAAGCAACCAAAGCAAGTGGCTGAAAGGGAACGATGTAAGGAAGGAAGACAACAAAACAACAAACTCTTTCAGAAGACAATTTGTTATATGGAGTAATTACATGCCGCCATAAGCAGCCAGTTACTAGACTACGAAGTAAATGAAGTTGGCTCCTATCAACACATGGATGATACAAAAGAATAATTGAACCATGCTGCGTGAATAATTCGTCAGATTGTGTATCTAGACATTCTTCTCTTACCTCTAAATTATGTAACCACCGTTGAACAGGGAGATAGAGATATTCTCCGAACCTAGCCCAATTTGGTCTATGATCACCTCTTAAACAAATATTTTCTCAATGAAAATGAAAAAGTCTGAAACCTGATTGGAATGCTTTCATTATAAATTAGTTCATCTGAGATGCATTTGTGAGTTACTTGGTCTGTCCTGGGATTAAAATTTGGATCATGTTTAGTCAATTCGTACGAAACGGCAGTTATATCCTAGAGAAGCTTGATGTTGAGATTGAAATCGAGTATGAAAACTACATTAGTGACTGAGAATGGCTTTTCCTGATCACATGTGAAAACAGAAAAATCGGAGAAGTTCCAATCCATCTGTATGCCAGTCTACAATATAGTTAAGATAAAATGTGAAAAAAAACACAAGAATACTTTTGCGTCGTCGCATTCCGTAATTTTACCCATCATAGCTCCCATCGCTCCATAGGAGCTGGTTATTGATATTGAAAAAATAAATAAGAAAAGCATTCTGTAACAAGTGTTGTAGCAGAGTATGACACGCATTGAAGTAGAGCTTGCGATGAAACCAGTAGCTATGACAAGTCAGTTTTCTTTTAGAAATCTTGTTCAACAATAACAATCAACAAAATCAATGAAATTCTAACAAAAATTATTCTGAAACAATAGCTTGAACAGCCTTTTCCGAATTGATAATGGAATTAGCCATTACAGTACCGAGGGTGTTGCAGAGGCGAAGGCGGTCATGTTTGCAATATATCAGTGAGGACTGGAAGCATATGCAGTCAAAAAATGTAATGATACAGGGATTCAATTACCAAGAAACGCTTCTGTTCAAGCTTACCCATATTGATAAATTGGTGATAGAAATCAGGATGAGAAGGAATTTGGTAAAAGATCAACCGCTCTATGCCCTGCAACATTGGAAAATAAAGTAAGCGCGGAACAGGTGTGAATAACCTTAATTTCGTAACGGTAGAAATAATGGAAACGTTCAGTGATAAGAATCACTTTCTTCAATCCGTGGCAGAACAAATCACGGGCTCTTTTCACCTATAATACTATTTAGTTGATCATCATAAAGACTCGATACCTTTTTCTTCTCAGCATATTCATGTAAAGCAACAAAACTTTCTTCTTGTCTCTTCAAATGATTCCTAACACGTACGAAGTCAAAATATGAAGGTACGACGATACATGTTTGTGGGATCAGACAATTGCCGAACTGAATTCAGATCTAATGAAAGGAGCCCGCATATCGAACCTTGTTCAAGAAGAAGTTGAAACGAGCTAAGCCGGGATCGGTAGAACCTTCCACATTGAACCGTAAAAACTCTTGACATGATGGAATTTCGATCTAAAATCGATTGTTGACAGAAGAAAAATTTTCGCACTGACATTAGATAGCTTTCCTTCTTGTTTGGGTTGATGAAAGACTAGCCCATTGTAATTCATGGAGCGTTCGAACATTAAGCCCGCGAACAACTCATGTTGATACTCCGAAAACATGAGAAGCTGTGAATAATATTTGGCATCTCCCTCTAAAACACAAAGCTCATACGTCTTCATTCACATTCTCAAACCTAAGTAGAAACTTCTGACTCTGGAGATATCACTGAGAATTGTGGAGGGCAGCGAATGCATTTTATCGAAGATAATATTTATATTATCCCAGTTTTGTTGCAGCATCACATCTGCCTAGCAAAATGATCAATTGGATACAAATAGGAAATCAGTAAGCCTACCCCGTCAACAACCACAATCTGTAAACTGGACACGAAATGCGATTCATCGCCATCCTTCTCAAGAATCATACGTAGACCTAATGGAGAACACAAGATAATATCGGACTTCTCGAACACTTCGTATAACTTCAAAGCTTTTTTGGAAATAGCAATTCCCACACGAAAACAGTCATCGTTATTACCCGACAAGATATCCTGAAACATAACGTTATCAACGAGGGAAACAGATTATCAAATTACTCTGCGTTCCTCACTGATATTCGGGTCATCTATTTTACCTTCGCTCTCAAATTCCTCTTCAAATCTTTTCTTATTCTCCACATTCCCTTTTTCTGAAATACTTTAAGTCAGGAACAGACTTTCCTAATCAGAAACCTTTCCCAAATATCAAGCCTGTCAATCTCTGCACGATATTATGAGCGTCTTTTTTATAAGGACACAGTATTAAGCATGTATTTCTCACGAAACCTTGATCCCGACAACTCTCGATGACTTCTTCTGTAACTGAATCCTGAAAAAATAGTCGAAAATGAGCATATTGACAAATATAAATATACTTCTCTGAGAAGTGCCGAATGTCTCATGACCATATTGCGCGTGTTGATTACGTGATTCAAAATATGAGCAAGGTATATATCCTGAAGAGATAACTTCATTTTTTCTTACGTTTTAAGCAAACCCTATAAGCCTTCTCCTTCGACACAGCAAATAGATCTACGTAGTTAGTGATTATGTTAAACAACTCTTGATCAACGTCATCAATCGGAAACTCTACGAAAGAGATAGCTTGTGAGATTCATTTATGAACTCACTCTTCTTTCTTCTGAAGTTTGCAACAACATTCGACAGCCATTGCGCGTCATCTGGAGTAGCAGGTGCACTGATATCCTACACAAAATTGTACTTCATTACTTTACTAACTTAGTAATTCTCACAATATCATCGTCGTTCACGCCACCGTACAGAGTAGCTTTACCCATAGCAAGATTCAGTTTTTTGATATTTCTGCAGTTCTTTGGGTTACTGAGATAATTCCTCTGAGCCAGATCAATTTTAAAGTTCAGTCGATCTCTCACGGGAAAAGATGTTTTGATTCTTTTGGCTACAGGTTCCTCCGTAGATTCGGCTTTTTTCTTACGGTCCATCTAAGAACATGATTGAAACATTTTTATTAAAAGACCAAGTACGGACTTCAGGAGAAGAAACTACGTGTCTTGAAAACAACAAAAGAAGAAGAATATTTATAAAGTTTGAGAGACAGCAATTTGAATTTTATACTTAATGATAAGAGAACCCGACTTATACTTGCTCTCTGCTGAAAATCGTATGCAAAAGTTTATTCCTGTGGGTTTTCCGCCCGCATTGCGTCTGGGATTGGTGGAGGGGAAGATAAACTCTCAACCACCATCTCACTTTCGCCTTTCAAAAGAAGTCCGATTTGGGCTGGAGCTTGTGCCTAGTAATAAAACTTTTATGGGTATTATTAATGTGGGGTCTCACTTTTGCATTATTTGCTGTGAATCCACACTCAGTGAAAGATTTCTTGTCATCTAGCTGCACATAGTTAGAATAATTACCTTCATCTATGAATTTCAGAAGTATTTGATTTGTCACTGGTATCTGTAAGTCACACTGATAACATCAGAACGAAATTACAAGCGCACCTTAAGAATTCCCTCAATGATCTTTTTCAAATCGGAAATAGGGGCATTGTCCTTTACATTGCAGAAAATGTGCTGCTTCCTTCTGACAACTTCGAAGAACAAATCCTGAACCTGAAGCTTTGAAGGTTTTGAAAAGATACGTAAACAAAATTACCATAATTGAAGAAAAGAAGGAGATGTGTATTGAAAGGTTCTCCTTACTCTGAAATTTCTACGAATGCAATGTTAATGCGAGTGTACGCAATTACTCAAAATCACCAAATTCAAAGAAAATATATTTAAGAACGGTCATGCATAACTAACACCGCTATAAGTTCAAGTTTCAGTCGGAATATTATGTTCATATTAATTGAAGTTAATTCTCAATCTAATTACTACGCTGAGCCTTCACAAATTTGATCTAAATTATTGATGTCATTCCGGGGAATGACACACGTATTTTCGCTCACACGGCATGTTTAAGAATTTGTAAACCATTTATCCTTATCTAGAAAACTTCTTATTTGGTTCGCTTCAATGATATCCTGAAGTAAAACTTCTCTCAAAATAAATACAAATATTTAGGTATGTCATTGAAGAAAGGCCCAGAAGATATTAACAATGGCATCCCACAGTACGCTGTTCCAAATACTGTAAGCATAGCGCCTGTTATTTTTCTGTTCATTTTAGGATTTTGAGACTTATGGTTCTTTTTAGGTAAAACCAACTGAGTTGACGAAATACGAACAACTTTTGACTATTGTTGAAAAGCTCAGAGAGGATATTAAACCGACATACGCTGGAAACAAGATTTGTGCTGAGCGCTTGAAGAAGAACATCACTCTCGCTCGACTTTTGATCAGGTATAACTACGAATATCGATGCCTACCATGGGTAATCATTTAGGGAAAACGTTGCTGAAGTTGAACGTGATAAGCAAAGAGCGACGGCTGAGGCGAATCTTAAATACGCATCTCAATAAACGCATCTCTCAAGTTATCTAGTTGCGTGAAATGGTTCTCACGCTTCCACAACGTCCTGCTTTCTGTTCTTATCATAATTCATCTTTAATAACCTCCACATACCAACTCGAAAACTCTTCTACTCGCGCTGGAACTCTATATTTTCTTGATCCAGCTTTACATGTAAAAAACTCCATAGAGCTGCCGGCCGGCGTTTTCCGTTTCGAATGCCCTAAACCAGATTTATGTATTTCTGCTTTAACTGATGGTTCACTTGCTTATACAAACCTAAATGGTGAGTTTGATTCATAATAATGGATTTTTATCCGATATACTTAAGACAATGTTTCTACTTTCACAAATGTTTCTGAACATATGCTTCTTGATGTTTCATACTATTCCGACCGTTGCTTGACTTCCGATAATAAAGGAAGCATTTACTCAGTAGATGTATCAACTGGTTCTGTAGAAAAACGATCTAATGCTCATTCATTACCGTATACCTCAGATTGTGAAGTATTAAACCTTTCAATAGGGTATTCTTATAACAACTATTTTAGATATGGACTTGCTCTCTAACCCATGATTTCGCATGCTCAGGTGGGGAGGATGCCGTCGTTCGTTTATGGTGTCCTCTAACCTTCTCATCTCTGGGAGTAATCAAAGGCTTTGAAGCGGGTGTTACTTTCACAAAGTTTGTCAATGATAAAGTGAGTTTATATATTTTTCGAAAACTGATAACTATTTCTTTCCAGACACTTATAACTGGTAGTTATGATCATTCTATCCGTCTTTTCGACTTGCGCAATTTCAAAACACCAATCAAAGAGCATAAAGTAGGTTTCAATTGATGGTTGTTATAGTTATAATTTGTTCAGACAGCAGGTGGTGTTTGGCATATTGAGCAAGAAAACGAAGGAGAGAAACGATGGCTAGCTGCTTGTATGTATGGTGGATGGGAACTTCTGGATAATGAGCTGAATTCCATCAAAGCTGACAACGCGGCCGGTAGTAATTTACTTTATGGTGTTACATTCCTTCCTAATAACCAATTAGCATATGTGACATTCAATGATTATAATGTATCTTTGTCCTCTATTTAAAATAAATGTTTTCTCACGAAGTACCTCATTGATTAGAATTGTTCAAACGCTTGACACTACTTTAATTAGCATATAGGCTAAATACGTCACGTCCGTATGAGAAATGTTCACATAAAATCAGTCGTATTGCGAATCTCGCTAATGATCGGTTGCTATTTGATTTATTTATAGAATGTCTAATCTAAGTTGCTACAATCCTGTTGCAATTTGGATAAAGAATCGCGATTCTTATGTGAGACAAATAGGGAACGTTGTTCTGCGTATCCAATCGGGTTATCATTTTGGTGAAAACTTCAGAGGTTGGGCTATGATGAAGAACAGTATAGAAATACTATTTTGAGGAATCGCGGAAGGAAAAGGTGAACTAACTGATAGAGATTGGGATTTTATTCTCAAATTCAAACCAACTATTATCGAAATTAATCATGCCGCGAGCCCAGTAGCAGACTTTTTGAAATCCGTTGAGTTATTTCCCGAACCAGAGGTACTTTCATACTCGTTTTCTATACATGACTAGCCGATTTTAAGGCTCGTCTCTTTTTTGAAAAAGTAAAAGTTGTAGCAATAAACTCTTCATATGTAACATCTGAACAACTGATGAGCGTTCTGGGAAAGTATGTGACATTCTCGATATCCAATATAAAGAAAATTTCAGAATGACTCTTCTTCAGGGATTCTCTTGCAAGGAAGCTACATTCACAGAAGAGGAGTGGTTGAAAGTGAGAAATGTTTGAATTAATGTTTACATTTATGTATGCTTCATGTAGATAGCAATAGAGTTACGAAGACTTAATCTGAGAGCTGTTATAAGTTCAGATAATATCTTCAAACACTTGTTGAACAAGTATGATGTTGAACTCTTAGTCATTCCAACTGGTATTTCCATTGATACTATTGAGGTATAGAATAAGCAAATCATGGTAACAGTTCTATTACAGAGTTGTCAAACAGAATATGTAACTGTATCGAGTCTGTTCTTGGAAGGATTAGAGAACGGTTCCGGAGGTGAAGCAGAAAGGTTTTTCGATTTGTTGCCCAAGAAGTTTGTTTCTCATGAATAGTCGAATTAAATTTGCTTTGCAAAGGTTCCCAAGAGTTTCATCATTGGTTTTTGATTGGAGTTTGGTTGACACTTTCACGTTATTTGATGATAGAACCCAAGCTATAATGCGAACTGTCGTTTCCCTCTTCAGGTAAAATGAAGAGAATGATCCATCAGTGATATCATTTTTTAGACGCATGAATTTTGAAGCATTGGGTATTACTTTCTACTCTCCTTGTGATGAGACTAAGAAAGCAGTTGAAGAAATTACGCGATATCTGCAAAGCCAACTTCCATATGTTAACTTAAACAAATATTCCACTAAAGGATTCAAATCTGTAGGCTGATGAACGAATTCCCCCAACCCTTTAATATTTGAGACTGAGACGAACTTGAGTTTGATCACTGCCGGCCACTCAATCCATAAGTTGGATGTGATTAAAAGGGCCTTTGTTGACGGAATGACATCTCTACCAGACTTATCGTAAGATTATGTTGTGAAATCTGTCATAATGTTTAATTCGATTCAGGCGCATCCTACCGCTCATCACTGATGATGATGTTCCCTCCCTCGAGTCTACAGTTATGGATTTCGGTGGCTTGAACCGCGAATCAGTCAAAAAACTTTTCGAAGATAAACAGAAAGAGAGAAATGCTGGGAATTAAGTTTTTATTAGCATCTTACGTTTGCTTTGTTATTCATTGTTATTGTTATGAGATTAAAATTTGTTTTGTAAGCAGTCTTCAACCGCTAGCCACCTCACTTATTACGCAATTTTTGAATCTTTGCCATCCCCAGTGTTTGTCAACGCGTCCCTGCAGAACAAAGGAGTTCTTTCGAAATCGAATCAATGCTATACCCTTAATCCTCTGTGTAGTCGGTCATTCATAACATCCAAAAACTCGGTGTAACTTAACGTGCCATCATTATTAGCATCGAAAATTCGGAATATAAAATCAACAACTAATGGATCGAGCTTTTGTCCTTAATGGATAGATTAGTTCACCAATGGATTTGAGCTTTACCTATTGTGCACTCCACTGCCCTACTGAATTCGGCCTGAGATACAGGCATATCAGCGTTCGTATAAAGCCGTACAGCTGTAGAGAATTCCTCCAAATTGTTCAAAAACATTGAGAAGCGTGCCCACATTGTTAAAGTTAATCCCTTCAACACAAACAAAAATATCATTAAAGACTGAACCAATTATCTCACGTCGTCTTTAGTCGATGTTCGTTCTCCAACCCGATTTATGTATGTGTGATAATCATCGAGGTTTACAACTGTGTATCTAAAGTTGAAGAGTAGCCAAACAGTGCTATTCTTTCTGAATTCAAACCGAAGAACTAAACGTGCGAAATCAATAGGAGATATCGTGTTTTTGCCTCGTGCGAACTCATGGAATTCAATTTCCATTAATTCATTTTGCAAATTGTGATAAAACCTAGAAGATCAGGTGAATTGATTGTCGAGTTTTGTTAAAATACGGACTTTTGGAATTCTTCAAAGGATAAGGTCTCATTACCACGGAGACCGAAGAGGTGGAGGAGCAAAGTAGTTGACTGTTTCTTAACTTCTTCCTCACTTTTCTAAATAGAACGTCGATAAATGGCTCCGTGTTGAGGACTGACTGGAACAAAGCGAGTACCGTGTAGATGAGCTGCCCGAGTCGCAAACATTCTGTTAACCTGTAAGTTTGAAAGCAAAATCATAGCTTAAAATGTCGAACTACAGGTCTATGTTCTACGACATGCTTTAACAACACAGCATTCACTTTGTTCCAGAAAGAACTCTTTTTTCTAGCTCACTCTGAATCTGATGGCATACGAATCTAATCCTGATAGAATGCGCGTGTTAAGTCTTGACACTACAAAGTTATATTCAGAAACATCTAATTGACATTGCTGAAAGCTCTATAGACTCCATGTACAGTCCAGTGACTTACGTCATCAGATGGGATAATAGCTCGATTGGATCGGAGGGATGAAGTCAAACTACGGACCTGAATTACTACTGTCTACCCTTGTAACTACACATAAAGCCAAGCTCGCAAAAGATAACTATGACCCCACCATCAAGAACTCATTCTTATCAATTCTGCCACTATCGTCGTCGTCAAACATCATGAAGGCAATTTTAAAAGCTGATTTCGATTCTTAAAAAAAAGGATACGCGGACAAGGCCAATAAACCAACTTGTCAAGAGGGTCAATAGGAAAATATATTCAGAATACGATATCAATCCTGATTGACCCAACGACCTGAATAAATTTGTCCCACCGCGCCTGAATGGAGGAGTCCTTGCGAGCATACGCTCAATTTCATCTTTCTTCAAAACTCGACGGTACACTCTTTCTAAAATATATTTCCGCGTTTAATTGTGATACATATCCCTTGAATGTGAACACCTCTTGGGTTGTCTAAAGTTAGAGAATCCAAAAAGTCCATTGGACTCATGTAAATGACATCATCAAACTCTAAGGAGGCGAACTGTAGAAATCGTAATTCTCTCTTTGTTAGTTTGTGATCCACGTGAACATTATGAGGTTCATCTGCTATAATTTATAGTTCAATTTTCCCTTAAAGCTGCTCCTAACCTAGTAAATGAACTTTTCGTGTGTATCTTAGCAACAGAAAACTTGTTAGGGATCCTCTAATTACCCAGTTAGAATATACCGAAACAATTTTTAAAGAGTCTTGAATAGATTTGAAGTAACGGCGACCAGCACCAAACTTGATAAATTGGAAGAAAAACTGTCTCATTCGGATAGACCCCTGAAACAATTTCATCCATTATTTCATATGATTAGATTAAGACACTCCAAACAACCGTCTCCAGTCGTATAGCTATTACAATATGGGACGCGTACTATATGAGCCGCTCGCTGGCACAAAGTGCGCCAGCAGTGGCGATTGACGTTAATATTGGACATGAGCGCAACCAATGAGAGCGTTGGCTGCGTGGCAGCCCGCTAAGCATAGGCCAATGTGCCAGATCAATCATTTAAGTGCTGGTCTGTCAAGCAGATCATCTTGATCACTATTCATTGCTCCGCCCCTTGTTTTAACGTTATTTTATTTATTTTTATTTGTATATATAATGTATTAGTATTGATTTTTCTATTATAAAAAAAGGCAAAACAATTACGAATATTAAATTTTAAAAGAAATCTTGCTCCTGTAGTATAAATCATATTAAATCATCTCTTTATGTTAAATTCAGGTGTCACAGGCTGCTCAAGTTTAATTAAACTGGAAAGGTAGTAAGGCATGGCCGAGAGGCAACCTATGCTTTCATTTGCGAAGGTCGTCTCCGGCCAAGTTGGCGAACAGTCACAATCAAATGCTTCTGATGTTCAGTCAGCTCAAGCCCATCCTTCCTCTGGACGATCTCATGCACAACGAGAAAAAAAGGATAGGCACGACAATTCGCACGCTAAAGAGCGAAGAGAAAAAGGTGAACCTAAGGAGAGAGGCGAACGTGGCGAGAAAGAAAAGTTCCATAAGAAGAAGAGCCGTAAGGAACGAGAAAGACGCAGCCAGAAAGCTGAAGTCGTGAAAGAGGAGAAAGTAGAAAAAACTCCCGAAGAAGTCCCAGCCGTTACCTCAGAGCAAGCAATTGTATTAGAGCCAGCTCCAATTCCAGTCGTAAATGCGTGGTTTAAAAATAAAGGTAAGCGTTCAAATTTGTTCTTCCGAAATTAAAAGACTTCCTTTCAGAGAATGATGGAAAGCCTGAGCCCAAGACAGAAGAGCCAGTGCAACAGAGAGTATTGACTGAGAAAATCGTTATAAACAATGAAGAAGAGGTGCGTATAATAGTTTATGCAATTCATCGTGATCGTTTCAGAGGAAAAGCGTTTCACCGCCCAAGAAAGTTCAATCCAATCCTGAAGCCGTGATCGGCAAAGTTGATCCCGAATGGCCTACTTTAGACGCAGCTAAAACTGACGAAAGCACAGGAACGACTTCACAACAACACTCCCCATCTGGCGAAGGCCCAAAGGTTGGTATTTCGCAATATTCGCAGACAGTTTTCTGTTTTTCTTTATTGTTTTAATTGTTTTATTTTATGATATTTTAGGATGATGGAGAGAATGTTAATCAGAAATCCAGCAGAGTATCTAAAAACCGTTGGAAAAAGGTCAATATTGAGTTCGAAAATACAAAAGATAAGAGTCTAAAAGGATCGAAGAAGAAGGATTCCCGAAGTGGTATTATACCTTATCTTATCAATATATATATTTTACTCAGCTACCCATGAGGATTCGCAAGAAAATGAACATGAACATGATGATGAGGATGCTGAAAATTGGTCAGTCCTCTCGATTCTTTTTTTGATTTCTATTCAACTCTATTCCCTCACTTCTCATCTAAAATTAGCATTTTTCGTATTTTCTTTTATCACTGGCTACTAATTACGTTTGCTGCATGTCGCTAGTGCGAAAAGATGCGAGATGGACCACTTGATGCCAGGCCGAATGACTGCATTCGCTGACTGTCTGTGTCCTCTTGGGGCATTCTGCTCTCTCACGACTCTCGGCGTTTCGCCTCCTGTTTGCGTACATTCTATTCATCTAGACTTATTTCTATGTTTTGTTAGATCGCTTGTTGCTCGTATAATTCTGCTAAAACACTGATAATTCTATTATTATTTCTTCAAACATTGTTTTCTTTGAGAATTCTTTTTCTTCTAGGGCAGTAGAGAATTCTACATCCAACGGAATTTATTACAAGCAAGGGCTTGCTCAGGGTTGGAAAAAGAGTGTAAAGGATTCAGACGAATCGCCGGTTCGTTTATCGATTTTTTTTTCAAATTTTCATTTCGTTTTTACTCGCGGTGTTTCCATTCCATGATTTTCGCTGTGTTTTTTTCCGTGCTGAAAATTTAAAATGTCTGCTCAATAGTTTAATAATTGATTATTTCCAGGCTGCTGCTTCACCACAGTCGAGTATGTCTTCTCCAGCCCCTGTTCAATCCAAGTCGCCAGTGAAAAGCGACAAGAAATCTCCTTCATCTCCTCCAAAGGATGATAAAGCACCGTTGGCTAATGGTAGTGCTCGATCGTCTTTAACTTCACACAAAGGAAACTCAAACAATGGTCGAGGTTCTCAGAAGTCGGAAGTTTGGCAGAAAAACAATCGCGATGGAGAGAGATCAAGATTTTATCAGCGAGGAGATAGGTGGCCTGTCCGACCTAATCCCCATGCTCCTCCTAAGCTCACTCCTGCACAGAGAAAGGCTCGCGGTCCTCTTCCAGATTGGGATGATGTTCAGGTGCCAGAAATTATCTGACTTGAACTTATTTAGCTTTTAGGATAACGAAGACAGTTTCGACTATATGAGTTTGATGGACACTCAATATGCTCAGTTTTATTCCGTATCTTCAGTCCCATCATTTGATAATGTGGGACCTCTTGATCCTCATATGGCCAATCTCATGATTTCTGAAGCTCAACAGCACATGGCTGGTTTTGCCTATAGGTTTGAAGTTTAATATTGGCTGTAAAAATTAATAATTTCAAGACCTCCTATGCCAATGATCCACACAGCTTTGCCAATGATGGATAACAGAGGAAATGCCGTAACCTCTCCTTCTGTTTCCATTGTCAGCCCCCCCACTCATATTATCAATACAAGCTTAGACAATATTAATACTGCCATTCCTTTTGCTCCTGTCTATCCTACTCAAGCTCCTATTCATGTTCTTAATGACGAAACTTTAAGAGACTGCGTTCGCAAACAAATGTAAGTTTGTTCGACTTGATCTTCTGCTCAATTGATGTTATTTCAGAGAATATTACTTCTCAAATGAAAATTTGCAAAAAGACTTTTTCCTCAGAAGGAAAATGAACGCTGATGGTTTCTTGCCTTTACAGCTTATTGCCTCCTTCCCTAGAGTCAGATCCTTAACTGCTGATATTTCTCTTATTTGTGAAGGGCTTCGGGAGAGTGATACAGTAAGGATTAGCAGCCCATGAAAGGTCATTAACATGTATCTCTTAGGTTGAACTTTCCGACGACTTGACGTATGTACGTCCTCGTGTTAATCCTGCTGAATGGCCTTTGCCACCAACTGTCCACTCTGATGTTGCATCAACTAGCAATACTAATACTGTTGAAAACGCCAAGCTTGCTCAAAAATCTGAACCTTCTCGCATTGAGGTACTTTAAACATTATTGAATATGGAGGAAATAATGATTATAGAAGCACGAATTAGATACACCGCCACTCACTTCACCAGAAACCTCTGGTACAGCTTCTGCAACCAAAGATACTCCTTCTTTGCACGAAGTAGTGGTTCAGTTATTGTTATTATGTGATCACATGTAAACGTTTCAGAGTTGGGAAGAGGTCAAACCGAAGAAGAAAAACCGGGGACGAGGTTCAGATAAACACTCTTCGTCTGGGACTAATCAGAAGCATGAGAAAACTGAACAAGACCTAGGATTTCAATTTGATAACGAATTAGACTCTAGTGCAGGTGGATTCTCCACTCCTAGAAGAGAAAAATCGAACAAACCATCCAGATTGACGTAAACTAAAATTGCAGACTGTTGCTTTCATCGTTGAATGTTTCAGTGTTGAGGTCTCGGAGGAAATCGACGATGATGTTATCAATAAACTTATTATTATGACCCCATTGAAGAGGACTTTCGATCGTACCGGTGATTTCACAACCCGTGCTAAGAACAATGCTGAGTTCAATGAAGAAGTGAGAACATTAATGTTCTGATTCCATTTTTATTTCTTGTATGTAGGTTGAAATTGGGTTACGTCAATACGAAGAAGAGTTATGGAGTGCACCTCAAGAAAGAGAAGTACCAGTAAGTTTTATTACCATTCTTCTTCTCTGTGTTGTGTAGGAACGTAGAAATAGACCTTTGTTCTCTTTCATTTTGCATGAGTGTGGGGTGCTTTACAGAGTAAAATATCAACCGTAACAAGAGAAGAGTTCCAACAAATAAAAGGTTCCACACCTAAGATCAGTCAAGGCCCTCCACCCGAAATTCCACCTAGTCAAGTCAGAACGCCTCCTCCATCGATTTGGACCGAGAAAACTAAAGAAAGGGCTGCTCATGCTGTGGTATGCCACATGCTTAAATTCTTGTTTTTTTTAAATAACACACCATGGATGCCTTTAAATAACTGATATTTCCAGCCTAAAAGCCCAATGCAAAGAAGGGAGTCTGCAGAACAGAAAGTGTCTCGATTTTATCCAGTCAAGCCAACTGTTCCTATGGGTACATCTCCTCGTAAAGCTAAGACTAGGTATGCAAACAGTTAATGAACGTTATGAAAAAAAGTATTTTAGACATCGTGAAGAACCACCTGTCGAGTTACCCGTTGGTTGGGTTTTGGGCAGAGGAGAAGAGGCAGCCACAGCTGCTCCCATTGGCGTTGCTGCCAGCAGCAGCCATTATCCTTCTTCACATCCTTCAGTATCCTTACTTCAGGAAAATAACTTCACTCAACTTGTGAGAAACAGCAACGTTTAAAAAAAAAGTACTCTCTGCTTCTAGGTTTACTCAACATGGAGATTAGAATGTTTGAAGCAACGAAAAAGTTTGGGTTACGAGTGTGCTGAAATGAACACTCTTTATCGTTTTTGGTCTTTCTTCCTTAGAGATAACTTCAATAGGAAAATGTATGAAGAGTTCCGTCAGCTTGCCCTTGAAGATGCTGATATGAGGTATGAATACTGATAGCTAAACCTATTAATGAAACAACCGCCGTATTTAGTTTCCGTTACGGTGTTGAAACACTATTCCGTTTCTATAGTTATGGTTTGGAGAGGAAGTTCAGACCTGAGATTTATAAGAACTTCATGACTGACGCTGTAAATGATGCTAAGAAAGGAGAGCTTTATGGTCTTGAGAAGATTTTCGTGTTCATGAAGAGGTATAAGTGCGAACTAGACCTGACTATTCAATCATGGCTTTACAGATATAAGAATGCCAATCAGTTGGTTCTCCTACCAGAACTTGAAGAAAAACTTAAGAAGTACAAGAGTTCAGATGACTTCTACATTGTAAGTTACTAGTACCTCGCTTTACTAATGATAGATATAATATTTAGACTAATACCGAAACGAAAAAGCGTGCAACCGTGAAGAGTTGAACAGGTATTTAGTAAGTCCGCACATAAGCGAACCCTTTTCTTTGCTCCTATCCTGGTCATGCTGGTTTTGTTGTTTTGCCTTACCTCGTAGGGCGTTGTTACCCTGCTCTAGAGAATTCGCTCCAATTTCTGTTATGTAGTTTTTATATAGCCTTTATTAAGACTTCGTTAGGCTAACATTCGGTTATTTTCTGTCGAACTGTTGTTTTATTCAGATGTTTAGATAAGTTCCGGTTAGATGCATCACCCTACAATCATTGTTATTACTTTTTTAGTTCATAGTTAACGGAAAAGAGCTGTCGTGCCCTTTAAATTAGCTTTTCAGGCATTACCGCTTATTAACCGGTAGTTCCCATGATTTCTAACTTGTTGATTACTTTGTTGCTAATGATGATGAGTATGTCTGACGTTCCTATCTCAAGTCGATCTGGGTTATTCCCGTCTTAACTTTTAGCTTAACATTATCCCAGATCGATTCTCCGTTTTGCTCACATAGCAATGTTTCTCCTGGTTTTGTTGTTTCTTTTCAAATGTTTAGTATAGACACATATAGTATACGATTCTTGTTTAATTTTACAGAGTTTCTGCATATGATTTGTTCTTGTTAACCATTCAAATAATACCCTCAAAAAGCCGTATACCCTGAGGCCCAAAAATCCAAAAATATCATTTTATTTTCTTACGTACCTTAATTGCAAGTTTAAGTGCAAAATGTGTATTCTTTTTTTTGTTCATTTATGGTTACAAGATAAACACATGTCTAAAAAGTCTTATATCAAATGGGAGGAGCCAATGGTCTGCACGCCACAAACGACATTTCTACGAAATGTGGAGTTACGTGCGGCTAGTCGTCTTACTCATCCTCTTGGCTATAAGTATACCTACTCTATTTGATGCTTCTTTATATCTTCTTTTCAGCATATGTATCTGGAGCCAGTGTGCTTTCCACTTCGTATCTTCGTATGACAAGACAGCGTAATGTAAGAGATTCTGACTTGATGGCCTATGTAGCTAACGTTCCCGACAGGGCTCACAGCTTGGTGAATAATGAGCTCCTTAGTCACTGAAATTTGAATTATTTAGATGGACCGTCGTCTACATTTCTAATAAGAAAAAGTTGAGATGCCAACCTTGTCCGCTCCTCCATACTCCTATTATATGAAGGCGTGTATTTTTTTATCCAGTTTGATATCATGCTCAATGTGTGCTTTTATTTATGAGAAAATAATAAATATTTTAGATGTACAGGCTGTTAGAAAACCTCCGTAGCTTCGTATTTTGAGATCAACGACCGTAGTCTAGAATGGTGAGATCACGTTTAGTTGAAAGATAAGAACGGAAGTACCTGTACGTGATCGAGAACCTAGTGTAAAGAAGCGAGAAATGTCACTATTTTGGGAAAATGACACTGCAGACCATCGTTCAAGTTTTTGATATAAATCATTGCTTGACAGTATTTATAAAATATCTGGAAAGTTCTAAACTGAGTTGTGAAATGAACCGAAAAACTCACTATAAATATATTTGAACTAATATACGAACACCCATGGCTTACACGTATCATTTCATTTATTTGCCACTGTTGTCCGAAGATAATAACAATTGGAGACAACCTGCTAACTGCTCGTAGCTAATTTTTGTCAACTTATGGTCTGAAAGAATTTTCAGAACTCAAGAATTGAATGAAGTCTTACCAATCTGATAATCTGATACATGAATATCCGAGAGTACAGGCCTAAAATCGGAGAATCCGAGATCTAAATCTATTTCTTCGGGAACTTCAGCTGCTAACTAAACAACATATGGTAATAGAATAATCACAGAAAATTTGAACTCACTTTCCGGAAATGAAATTTAATAAGTTCAGGATTGCTACTTTTAGCGAAAACTTTCCTCTTGAACTGCTCAATCAATCTTCTTTTATGATTGTGAGATTCCACTGTGGCTGTAAGAATGTTTTAGAGAAGATCAAAATTTATAAATTACTTGATGAAGTAACCAAGAGAACATGGTGTATTTGATCAAGAATTCGCAACACTGGATCAGCAACTGGCTTAAGAGCAGCCGAGCTAGAATGCAACAGATCTGAGCTTCATCTTACTTGACACACAAACCTAACTTTTACTCCTTCTGTTTTGCTCCTCAAGTCAATAGAGCTGGAAGACCAAGCTCGCTTAGTGTTCAACGACTGTACTTTCTTAATGATATCACTAAACTTGTTGCCGCTGAGTTCGAACCTTTTTTTGCAATGCTCTGGATGTTATCCGCATACTTTTCCAGTTCTCATTCCTTTGTGGTGAATTATCGACCAGCGTAACACTTTGTTGAATTTTAGGTAGAGATGATGACACTGTCATTGCCGAACTTCTACCAGACTGCCCCGCAGAATGTGACTTCCCGTTAGATCCTGAAAAGTTCCAAATTTAATAACTTATTGAAATTGTTGGTCTCACTGCGAACAGGCTTATCAATTGAAAAAATTGGTGGAAAAACAGCAGTCGATAATTTCTCTTTGTCTTGACTACCCTTTTTCTTCAAAATACTACTACTACTACCACTAAGCGTACCAGCGTTGAAACTTGAAGAAGAAGTTAAAGAAGACATTTTCCTTAAACTCAAATTTGATGAGAAGTAACGCAGATGTTGGTACCTGAGATTAGGCGTGGCTGATGATACTTCACGCTCATCCTTTTGATTTTTATTAGCTGCGTTAGAAGATGCGTGTATTCGAAAGATATCGTCCAAACAAATAAGAAGTTGTGGTCCGATTTGACAAGAAATTTCTGAAATATCCGGACGCCGCTTGGGAGATGTTTCCAGGCATTTTGCTATCAGATTACAGAGATCACTAGAACAGTAAAGTATGTGCGCTTTTTACAACCTTCTGTGCATTCTATTTGTTGCAACTGTTAGAGTGTAGCAGCTTACTTAGAGTATCCTATCAATGGATCATACTTCCCTTCTACTATATGAGTTGCTAATTGTAACATATTTTGAGAATAAAACGCAGGTCTTGAAAATTATCGTTTTAAATACATTATAATGCTCATTCGTACTTCAGAGCTGCCATTTCGTATACACAGCATCCTAATGACCAAATATCTGCTTTTTCACTGTATGGTAGGTTTTGCACAATTTCCGGACTTAAAATGTAGGATGATTGAGTACGTTCTGCTTTACTCCTAACCAGCTATATACTATTGTTCCAGCAGCTGATTTGAGATAATCAGTACCCTTCTTCTTAGCTAACCCGAAGTCCGCTGAAGGAAAATGATTATTAAAGATCATATGCCGTCTTAGAAAGATCACTGTTCCTACTCACTTATAACAACACGATCGTTATCGGAAATCATAATATTGGTAGGCTTCAGGTCGCGATGCACAATATGTTTGTCTTTGTGAAGATAACGAAGAGCTAGGACCATCTGAACAGATAGTCGTTGCCGGTGAGTGATAAAATTAAGGAAAGGGACCTGAATAATTAAATTCCACACACGCTCTTCAGGAAACGTTTCTCTCTTCTCTTTTATTGATGTTATATGTTCTTTTAGAGAGACACCTTCGATTAGATCCATCACGATATACAAATGATTGTTCTCAACGAAGATTCGTCGATAGCGAACTATATTCGGATGACGTAGCTGGAAAGAAGATATGCGAACTTGATTATATTATGACTTTCGTTGCGCATGAAAAATTTAACTTTTGCATCGGGGACTGATTTTTCAGCGCATAACAGCTTCTTTCGAACGATATACCTGCTGTTTGATGATTTTGACTTCGCTTATGATATCGCCATAGCTTTTTTCGTTATCGTTCTCATTCATCTGTACATTAAATATCTGGAAACCATAGATTAAATCAATATTGACCTGTCAGTTTCACCTCTTTCAGCGCAAAATACTGTGGTATGGCTCCTCTGTCCTTTAACTTTTTCCGCACCGTATAAACACATCCAAAGGCTCCAGACCCCAGCTGTTCCAAAAGTTCAAATTCTCCAACATAGCCAATCGGCTCGCGCCTCTGGTTAGTGGATTCCCACAACGACGGCAACTCGGAGCTTGATGTGGAGTTCTGTAAGAAAATTAGCTGTCTAATTTCAAGGGAGGACTCACCAGATATTCGTTGTAGCTCTTGACCAAGTCTTGGTAAACCGAGATATCCTGAACGTAGTGACCAATATCGACAAACTTTTCGAAAAGGCTGGATGTAAATATTTTTTTAAAATACGTTCTGTTCCTCTCTAACGAGTATATTAATCTGAGTACTCGAAAAACTGATCCCTATGAGATGGTTAGAGAAGTTCTACTTAAGGTGTTAAACCTGTAGAGCTAAAGCAGAGGGATTATCGGATAGCTTAGGGAATAGCTTCGGGATGAGAAGTGAACGTCCTAATAGATAGATTCCATTATTCTGTACAATGAGCTGTTGATTTGTGTCTTCTTGACATAGCTGAGCTAGCAATGCACAAACACCTGAATAGTAAAGTTTTGAGTTGCTCAACTGGAGCTATGATTCAACAATGGGAAACTCTTGGCCTTTTATGAATTATTTAAGAGTAATATTTTCATTACCAACAGCAACGAAAAACATCTTCAGAAAAATAATCGGAACACACCTATAAGCATAGCGAGCCAATCATTCTGTCCTCTCTGCGGAGGTGTTATGTCAGTTAACTGTGCCAAGACTAAACTGATTCCGCCAATCTGAGCAATCTGAAGCTGTTCTTTGTTGCTTTGGCTCTTGCTCTTTTCTCTCTATAGAATCCCACCTCAAAGCTAGTTTCCCCATTCGTTGCCAATTGTGCTAAGCACCACGCAACATGCCATTGCAGTCGTGAATTTTTGATCGATAGAAGCCTGAAAAAGGTGAGATTGAGTTTTCCATTCAGTGTATTAGTAATCAAATCAAACTTTACCCTACTAGAAGAGGTACTCCGTCATATATAACAATCTGTTGAACTGCTTGCTCCATACAACACAAAATTCTCAAAAGACTTACACATAGCCTGAATGATAAATATGTGATCTGTGATTCCAGTTGCAAGCCTAGTTACTTTTGTGTTACTAAGTCTCCTTCCGAAATCAGTTGTATGCAAGTATCTATCACCGTAGAAGCACATAGCTCGGAGCGACAATCCTCCGACCAATCTGATAACCTTCCGAGTATCTAAGCGAACAAAAGATAATTCCACGTTGTATAAGTCAAAGACTATCTCACATCTAATGATCCCTGAATAACTGCCATATCCGTTGTACAATTTAAGAAGCGCAGTATGGCCTTTGGAAGGCCAGCCGCAACAAAGCTTGTGGCATGATCAAGTGCAACTATGAGTTTTTGAGTAACGTCTGAAAACAATCAATCAATAACCTTGTGTGTATGTTCTGAGTATGATATTAGACGTGAGCGAAAGTTGCACTGATGACGTAACATCAGTATGCTAATTATTTTCAAGAGACGCATTTACGTCATCGGTTGTTCGAATATCCTATTTCCAACTAACTGAGAACAATTTTCAATATTACAGATCCATCCAACTGATTTGAAAAATGTGATACAATGTAACTGCAGAACTTAAACCAGAATTATTTACATCTGTTAGCAAACTTCTTTCTGACCTGCACATATGTCGAATGAGATGCTGCTGCATGAAATATATCGACACAACACTTTTCACGGAAAAGGAAACGAGAGAACTTTAATATTTCAGAGACCCATAGATAGGAAGGCTTAGAAGCGATGAATGACATGAAAACAATTTTATATAACAATTTTCTGCTACATATTTACAATGAGCAGAGACGATTAACTATCAAGCCATTGGCCAGCTTGGTTGCGAGGCCCCTGTCTGCCAAGTCTTGGAGGGTACAATCGGTAACTGACTCTCTGATTGATGTGTAAACCTTCATCTTAATGATATAGGAACTTACAGGAAAACGTGCAGAGTATGGATCTCTTTTTGTATATTAGTAGGCTGGTTTTCAATTGCCAAAGTGAAAGATCGAAGTAGGTACGAGACATTAGACATCCACTTTGATCTATCCCATGAAAAAGGCACATATATAAGAAGGCATGTTTTATTTCTCTAAGTTCAAGAAAAGAGAAGAGAAGGAAGAAACAATGATAAATCATATATCAAAACTCTGAGTCAAACAAGTAGCTAATATCTATGCTGCATTACAAATCATTATTCTAGAAAATACCTGTACACTACGTGGATGGCATAAGATTCAAAATCTGATAGGAGAGTTACGAAAAAATATCAATAGTGTAACCGTGGATTACCGATATATAACACATAATTGAATGCCTCAACAGCGAGAGAGTTCAAGAGAAAGGCCGTTCCTAGGCAACCAACAGTAGTATATAAAGTGTTGCCGCTGGCGCAGTCTTTTGCTTCATTTGTAAGCCGTTTTTCAGCCAAAAAACTAATTTAAAACCTTTCATTAAGGATTAAACTCTTCAAATCCTGACTATTGAAATAATGAAGTTAATGGGTTTCGAAAGTGCGCCAGTGTGAACACTTCAAATACTACTACCACGTAAGCGTAGGAAGAAAAATTAACAGCACTAGAGCTAGCTCAGGAAGCCATAGAAGAAAACATTGCGAACATTAAAGGGTGGAATAATGGGCAAAAAATCACGAACCACTATTCGGCTAGAGTAAAGACTTAGAGTGAAACATTCTAGGCAACTTCAGGAAAGCTAAGAGGCAGAGGTTTTTTTTGCCGCAACTGCATATATTTCATCAAACGTTTATGAGACACACGTCCACTGTCATTAACAATTTGTTCTAAACGTATGCTAGGTGATAGCACATTCTATAAGCAATTTCCATAGATCATATATAGCGTTTAAGCACGAACCTCTCTTATGGGAGTTGGCATTGGTCTGATGGGCCTCAATTCATAATTAAAACTCTGAAAGCAACTCAGAATTCACAAATTTTCTATCGAAAACTCACGTTTATTCGTTCTTCAGCTTCAACAGATGATGTCTCATCACTTGATATTATCTAAAACAGACGAATCAGACTCAACTCTTTATCCCCGATTTACCTCTACGTTATTATTACGAAAGTCTTCATTTGAAACGGATATGGCTTCTATATTATTCATATGTTCGGTTTGCTCATCTGATGTTTCATATGATGTATTCTTAAAAGAGGACAGAGATCAGTAAGAAAAAAATGATTTACTGGAGAGAGTTGCATTGGATGTTCATCTTCACTCTCTTCGATATGTTCAACAGCTGTGAGATACCCATCTTCTACTTCAAGAGCCTGAAGCGATATTTCATATTACTTGAACACGAAGTAGACTCACCCCAGGCTTAACGTTTATTACTGGCTCTACCCCATGGTCTAGAAGACAAGGATCTGTGCAGACAACCTCTAAGTCGGGTTTTGAAGAGAAATCAGAATTATCGATCCAATTGGTAATTTTATCTGAAACATTCATAATGTTGGTACAGTTATATAAAAAACTTACAAGATACAGTATCCTCCAAATCTCGCTGCCTCTTAAAAGAGTTACAGCCCAAACAATTTCCCATCGTTTTCTAGTTCATCTTAAGCAACAACAATGAAATCAATAAACGAAGAGTAGAAAAAGATAGAGGATCGTCAGTGAACGCAGTTAATCAGTATAGAACAGAAGTTAGAAGAGAAATTTAACAGTGTTTACATGAGTATGGTACATTTATATAGAAGTTCCCTCAGGAAGTACACGCCACTTTTGCGTCTTCATTACGCAAATGTCTCTAATGAAAATAATTAAAACATCGATATTGAGAACATAGCACTGAGAATTTATCTCGTCCTGTGTAAATAGGCGAATGCTCGAAACATTCCATATCGGAATACTGATATGTACTGTTCACAAATGTTTTTACGTGTGTATATATGGATTTACTTCGTCATATTTCCCCGGTCTACGCAATTTCACATTCAGCTTTGGCTCCGCCAACGATTTTATTTTCGAAGAGGCAGCTCTTCTATACCTTTGCTGAAAAGAACGTATAAGCTCTGAACGAAAAGCAAAATATCATACAGAATCCGTTGGGAACATAGGTGTGGCTAGAGGAGCTACATGTGAAGATAGGCTTCGTCTCTGAAAACCAAATCAATTACAACACATGAACTATTGCAATTGATTACCTCGGGGCTCGCCATGGGATTCCCTACAGGATTTTTAGAACGGAAGCTTCTTCGCTTACGACAGGAAACGTAGAGAAAACTTCTTTCGTCTAGTTCTGAACGAAACATATGTGACTGATAGATTAGGGTTTGGAAAACCTTTTGTAATTTCATCTACTTTCGGAGTAACTTCTAAATCAATACTCTCATTCATATTCCAACTACTTGCTTCTTTAGCTTTACAAGGAGTTACCAGACCACCATTAGGATTTGAAATTTCCTCTTTTACTGAAAAACAAAGATTTTGAAAATGTGAATGCGTGGCCAACTTGGATTCATAGCAGGTGGTTTTACAGGTTTTCTCGTAACTTCCACCTGAATAACAATGTTTAACGAAAAAAGAAGAAAAACGACAATAAGTACTTGTTTTTTGACTTCTCCTATCGTCTTCTCACTCTTTAATTTATTTTCCAAAGAGAGAACCCTTTCTCTGAGACTCATAATTTCATTCGCCATTCGACTATTTTCTTTACGAGCGTCACCCAACTCCATCTGACAATGTTTATAAATAAAAGTGTTATGAGACATAGGAGAAGAATGCAAGAACCTTCAATTTCATATTCTGCTTAACCAAAGATTTATTAGCATCCTTTACTCGGAATTCACAATTTCCTGTAACTTGAGAATGTGCTTAAACAGCCTGATTAGATTGTCTACCTTTGTCTTGTAGTATTGTTTCGGATGTGTACATATCATTTTTTCCAAAAATTAGTTTCAAATCATCAAAATTCAAGCTTTTAGCCATACTTACAACATTAATATATCTGAAAAAAGAGATTTCGTTAGGAACGCCTGTTTGACGCCATCGATGCGAGTGCTAACAAGATAAGGTATAGCATGTAAATAGTAGTTCTGTCAACAAATCACACTCAGTTTAAGGACAAAAAGTCATATGTCTTCAAGTCTTCTTAAAGCCTTTTTAAGCTTACCATATGACGCTACTATGCTAATTACTTTAGAAATTTGAATTGGCGGTTCTTGCCACGACTAACAAGCCACGCCCTGAAATGTATGCATCTATTGCTCTTAATAACCCAAAGCCCCGCCCTCTTAAAGTTACTCATTCATCAGGGCTTTCATGATTTTGATTAGCATTAACCATGCTCTTCCTTCTTATAAAAATCTGACTTTTTGCACTTAAATTTGTTACTTGAAGCTAGAGATGCCTCCACCACCTCCTCCTCCACCGCCGCCAGTGATAGCTGCTTCTAATGGTGGATCAAGTAAGCCCATGTCTAAGGATTTACTCACTGATATCGCGGTAGTATCTTGCAAATTTATGAATTAAACTTTGTTTTTCTTTAGAAAGGAGCTAGGCTGAAAAAAGTTCAGACAAATGACAGATCTAGTCCATTAATTGATTCCGGAAAAAAAAACTCGAGCGTGAATAGTCCTGTTCCTGGTTAGTTGTTCTTGAGATGATACGTTGATTTTCTTTCAATCGTAGGACCTTCAGGTGGCTCGCGACCAGCTATGAGCACACCTTCAATGGGAAACTTATTTGCGAATGGAGTTCCTTTAAAGCCTAGTGATAATAAAAGAGCCGCAAAAATAAGTGCCGCACCAGCAGTCCCTCCTGCCCCAGCTCCCGCTCCAGGTTCTTCTTCTTCTTCCCAATATCAAACTCAAGCTGCTCCCCCACCACCACCACCACCGCCTCCCCCGCCTGCTGCTCAATCTTCTCAAAGCTCTCATGCTCCTCCGATCCCATCAGGTAACGCCAAAGCACAGTACTTCTTTCAATTTTTTTGTTATAGCTAAAAAACCTACTTTCGGAGGTTCAAATGTCCCTAACTCAGCTCCACCAATAGTGAATACGCTCATGGAATCTAGGAAAAAATTCGAAGTAATTTGCCTTTTTTTGAATAATCCATTATGTCGAACTCATAGGAAGCTGGAACTCCCTTGAGAAATCCTGGACGACCGGCTGGGCCTCCACCGGCTAGACCGCATGCACCCCCACCACCACCGCCTCCTACCGTTGCCGTTGTTGTAATTTGTTTTCGTTTTTTATCAAGTATATTTATTCATCATCCAGGCTTCTCGACCAGATTCCACTCCAACAATTAGTCGAATAGAGAGGTAAGTGTCAACCTTGCCTGTTTTTTGTAATTTTTTATGATGTGTAGTAGAGCTTATAAAAACTCTTCGGAGCCAGCGCCTGCGCCTCCCCCAAGAGTGGCTTCGAGAGGTCCAATTCAAACTATGGGAATTGTATCATCTTTAAATTCACATTCTATAAATACAATACCACAGCCAACATGTAATAATGAATTTAAAGATCCATTAGATAGGTCAGTGTGTGTTTTCATCTTTATTTTCAATCCGCTCTCTCAGGTTTACATTTTTACCAATTTCTAAGTTGCCAGCACCTCCACAAAGAAGCAGAGCTTTTTAAGAAAAGATATATTAAATACGTACATAGACGTGGAAACATTTTCTAAATTGGCAAGACATGGTCATGTTGTGCATTTTCTCTAGTCAAAACAACAGAATGTTCATTGTCAACCCCTTTTTAACTTTTGAGAAATCTCTTTGTGTCAAACTTTCACTTACATTTATATAATTGCTCATTGATTTGGTTTTTTTTCTATGCTTCATAAACATTTTTTGTTTTTGTTCACTCGTTTATCTCTCAAAAGTTCTACTCTTTTCCTTATTTATCAAGACGTACAACTCAACTTGATTTCAATGCCTTAACTCAGATGTCCTCTCCGGCAGGTACTGCCATAGATTTGAATAAACGTTTGGAAGAAATAGCCACTGCTGAGAGTCTGATAGGGGACATCTTGAAACATGGTCAATCCTGTATTACAGAACTGTCGAAGGACAAACAGATTAGTAAGGTATTTCTTTGTGTATTCTTACGTCTATCGGCTCTTTTTTTCAGAGTAAAATGGAAGAATCATCACAACATTTTAAATCTGCTTTAACGTCTCTAAACCAGATTCTGTCATCACAGATGGTATATTTGCAGAATGTATGTGTTGGGTCTTCTCATCAAGGTTTTTTCTAGGATTAATACTTAATTGTTTTGTTTTGTTCTGTAGGTTCTACTTTTGCTTCTCAACAGAACATAACGTTGGCTGAGTCTGGGGAATTCCAATTACATACCGAATTAACACGACTATCTGAAAAACACTTCCCTCCAGCCCTAGCTACACCAAAAGATGAAGTGGAATCTGAGCCGGATCTTCTACCTTCTATGACTGATGTTAATATGGAATAATTATTTGTATTTATAAAGCCGATCTCACTTACATCTTACTCGAAGTTGCGTTTAATCGCCTCACTCTACTTCGTTTTTTTCTTCTCCATTGTTCTATAAATTATTTTATTGTAGACATGGACGATTCCAATACACCATCAACTTCTACACAGGACATTTACAAAGCTGATTTTGATTACCATCCAGATCGTCATCAGTACAATTCTCATGTGCCTTTAAAACCTTATTTGGCCATGAGACAGTCGGAAATGCTAAACAATAATAGTCAGCAGCAACACAGCAGAGAAGATGTATGTTCTACTCCGCAGAAAATGTCTCACTTTATTGTTCTCTATTATCGTTTGTATTCAGCAGAATTCTAACAAGTAAAACAAAAAAACTGCTCAAATACATCAGCGCGTGTTAAAAATCATGACACGTTGTTCAAAAATAATAATGAGTATGTATAATAACAACCGTGTTCCAGGATTGCCTAGACCAATACTCCAGTAGTGAGCTAACAGCTAGGTATATAGCAAAAGTTGCGAATACGTTCGGTCGACCTAATTCGAGGGCATCAGTTGGTTACATTCTGTTACGTTCAGGTTATGACTTCTTTTAGTATTCAAGCCAAAAAGGAGGAAACTTGTCCACACATGGAGCAATATATGAGAGGTTGAGAAGAATCGAAGTGAGTTGCGACTTAGTGGAGATGGTATGTGGTGTAGATATGTGTGGACGAGTGTTCGAAAGTATACCAGTAAGTTTATCCAGAAGAGCTTTAGCTTGAATCGTTTTGTTTTTATGTGCTGGCTTATCATTTATCGTATGCTCATCAAGACTTGTCTGTAAAAAGTAATGGGTTATCAACATGTTTGGTTTGTGGATTACAACTACGTTCAGCGAAGGTTGTTCATATTATTTCGGGAAATTCACTTTCAGTTTAGGGACGTAATGCTCATCTAATGAGCAAACATAGGAGTCTCGCTGCTGAGCATAACTCTCAATGTTTGGAGCAACGAGACACTATAATCTCTCCGTTGGCACCTGCTGCTCAGAGATTACATTTACTGGGAAGCCGTATGGAAGTATCGGAGGACGGTTTTCTGTCCTATTCAGACGAAGATGTTTTATCTACTGGGTCCGTACTGAGAGCATCTGATCATATGTCACTCCACTCTTGAATAAAACTCACTTGAACTATCGTATTATAACTTGAAGTGTTCAAAACTCTGCATATCTACGAGTGTAAATGCTCTTCAAGAACAAGAAAGGATCTTCATTCTATAAACCTTTTTTGTAAAGACATAAAATGGCTTTCCCTAGCGTGAAGCGTGCTCAGCCTATACTATCTTTCATATATAATCATGTGAGATTTTTCAATAGCAAAGAGATGGCATATTCTGAAAAAAGACTTATTGGGTAAGGAATTTTACGAGTATATTTACCTTTCGCACAGATTCAGCCGAGAGCAGATGTACGATGTTGTGTCCAATGTTTCCGAATACCATCAGTTCGTACCTTGGTGTCGTAAGTCAGTTGTACATCATGAGCATTCTAATTCTCAACTGGCGGAACTGGAAATAGGTTTATAAGCCTGAAACCAGTTCACTAATTAATTCAAAATACAGGGTTTCCTCCACTTGTTGAGAGTTATACTAGTCGAGTCATCCATGTAAGGCCTGCAGTTGTGCATGTGAGTAATTTGATGGTATCATGCCGTTATTCGGACTCATTTTCAGTCAGTTTGCGTCGATAATAAACTTTTCAAAACATTGGACACTACATTCCGATTCGGCTCGGGAAAGCATGATCAGTCGGAAACCTGTACTTTGCACTATGACTTGACGTTCGAGTTTCAGTCGTCTCTCCACTCGAGGATAGCTCACCTTTTCTTTGATCAAGGTTCTCTTCTGTCTTTTCTTTCTTTCAATATGTTTATAGTGGTTAAAACTATGGTGACAGCTTTTTTGTCGAGAGCGGAAACGAAATATGGAAAGCCCTCGATATCACACTCGCCTCCAAAGGTCCTTCAGTACAAGTCTTAAAAGAAGTTTAAGTTTGCCATAATTTCATGATATTCCTTTGTATATTCCCATAAAAGTTTGGTTCTTTTGGGATGTTAATCAACGGTAGACAGCATAACGAACATTAACATCATGTTTTGAATCTAGTTTGTGGTTTAAGCTTATATTTTGCTCGCTCGAAAAAGGAAATTCAAGAAAGCTGCAGAGGCAAATGTTCCTCCATGTTAGTCGTGCTATGAATACGATCGAGTTTGAAAACATACTTTTTTCGATCAAGAGAGTTCGATTCAAACATTACCAAGTTTTAAATATCATTCAAACAGTGTCTTGATTGCCTAACAGGTTATTGTGAGCCTGAAACTATATTAAAATTTCGTGACACCTTACCTAGCTTATCTCCACTCAAAAATCGTGGTTTCCTTGATTTCTTTAGGTTTTCCAGACAGCAAGTAGTTTCTATTATGTTCATTGACCGCTTTTCTTTTTTATTCAAATAACATCACCATTCGACCACGCAAAGATTCATGGCAATTAGCCCGTGCTGCCGGGACTGAGGTTGTTTCTTTGCATACTGATTCCCATTTTTAGTCCAAACACCACCGTCACACTTTCTGCACGTACCGCAGAATGAGACACGTTAACAATCGCATCAAGCTCGTAAGCCAGCTAGGAATGAATAAACCATCAGTTACATTTAAAGCGACTTGTTCTATTTCAATTCTCTTCATCGTCCATGAAGCTTCTTTGAAGGGAACTGACGGAGATTTAGTCACTCATCTTATACTTCTCATTCGATCTCCATGCCGTTTTCCAGACTTTGATTCTTTTTGTTCCACGCATGACTGTGAAGGAGTATGCAGTCGCTCAAAGTTGTTGAATTATATATTGCGGTTATATAATTAATATAATATATGATAAACAAGTAATAGTTAGGCCAAACTACAATTTCTTGTTGGATCACACTGGTTGTTTTGAGTGGGCTGTAAGGTGCCTACATCGGAGTAGAGCCCGCACGTGTACATAGACAATCTCCTTCTCCAGTTGATCCTAGCGAGAATGATTACACATAAGTTTCGTTTCACTTTCTCCTTTTCACCGGTCGTGCTTTGTTTTTTTTTCGTTTTCAGTTGTTTATATTATACTTCTGAAATGCTTGGAGGGCATCCACTCTACTTTCAATCTGTTCCTTGCTTCTCCCTAATGAAGCTTACTTCTTTCCTCTTATTTAAACTATATGTATAGACCGTTAATTAACATAAAAACATAAAAATTAAGCTTTAAAATTCATTCAATAGGTTAATTAGTGATTTGCATGTTTTAATTGGTCCTGCAGCGATTGGAACGTGCGCACATGCATCATCGCGTACCATGTACGGCGCGCAAAGTACATGATAGGTGTGAAAATATGTGACAAGTTGCGTCGTGGCTTTGTCATAGAACGCTAGCGTACATTGGTACGTCTACGCTATTGGCGTGATTTTGGAAGACGTAGAGTCTCTCTAAGAGAGACTAAACTCTTTCAAAGTCTTAACTGAATTTTGTTAAAAGTGTTCCCTTGTTGGAGGTTAGGTTATGCCAGTTTTCAACAGATTTTATTGAATTTTTTGATTTTATTTTCCTTGTTTTTCTCTTTGTTTTCTCTCTATTTCTTGACTTAGTAACTGTTAATTATACCCAGATTGTTAGTTAAACACTCGTTGTATCAGAAACAATAGTTGGATCGTTTGAAAAATTTTTTTTTACTTTTAATTAATCTACTTCTGTTAGTTTAATCCTATTTCTTATTTCATCAACTAGAGCTCCAAATTACTTTTCGATGAAAAAAAAGAGCATCGAAATTGGTTCATTTTGAGCTGAGTTAGAACGCTTTTACCTTTCGATCTTAATGCCTATGCACCACCGCTTTTCTTTTTACACGCGCCGCAGGAATGAAACACGTGAACGACCGTTTAAGCGCGTCAGATAGTTGAAAATGAATGAACGACCGCATCGCTAAGCTTTTCTGTTGAAAATGATTTTCTTCTTAGCTTTCCATTTTCCATTTAGCGTTGTTGAGTGAGCGGCGTCCTCGGTCCACTCTTCTAACTGTCATAACTTTCTTGAAATCCATCCGTTTCCCGATATCTTTTGAATGGTTTGTTCCTCTAATTGTGATAGTCAACATGCTTGTTTAATTTCAATTGATTACCATTTATACGTTTATGCAATTTCTAATCCGAGGCCACCTAGTTTTAACCCATCGTGTTGACAAGTTTGTCGGGTCAGGACCTAAACTTACAATACAATCCTTGAAATTCTTTGATATTATTCCGAGCTTATAGTGTTTGTGTTAGCTTTAAGGTTTTCTGATGGATGGAGGATGGAAATCCCGTGCTGCTCATGATGTAATGATGTCGGTATACTTGTGCAACGTCTTAAATCCTTTTTCAGGAATATAAGTGACTCTGACTGGTTTATTGATTATACATGATGATCATTCAATACTCAGAGATCGAAAAGCAAGTTCTGGATGGTTCACTATAGTTTCAAGTTGAAAAGGATGTTGCTCTGTAAGTTGTTTCTCTTCAAACTCGTTCCTCTCAAATGTTCCATTATCAGAATACTGCGTATCGTTAACTCCCTGTTGCTGATGTCAATATTCGAGTGAATATTCATATGAACACTGAGTGCAGCTATTAATCTTTATGAGGTAAGTCTTTCACTCTGTACGTTTCGTATTCTTTTCAGAGTTTCTTCACATTGTTTCTTTAGTTTTGATTGTTGTGTTCACTGCTTTCATAAGGTCGTTCTGGGTTTGTTTCTTCGTAATGTATTTCGAAATAAAAAGTTTTGTTGCTTCCACTGTTGATAGACGATTCAAAAGGTTGCCCACCTTGTATAGTGTTCTGAATTAATACTTTCACTGGCTTCGTTACAGCCTTTAACGTTCAGTTATGTCATAACTGATTGCTGTATCCTCAAATATGTTTATGTCTGCAGAGGAATGCAACCGTCTGTGAGTCATACACAATGTGGGACTGACGTGTGACGGCTTCTACAACTCCACGTCATTGACGTAGCGAGCACAACCTGGGCCTTTCTCCGATCTCTCTCTTTCCGAATGATTGTCAACATGTAATAAGAGTTTGGTTTTAAATCTGCAATCAGTCAACTGTTCCTGTTTAAGCGAGTTATCACATCTTCACCACTAGCTCCTGTTCCCCTAACGTATTGAAGCTTTCCACTCGGCGATCCATGAAAGGTATTTTCTAATCGAATTTACGTATATTTCATAGTTAGTACGTAATATCACGAGTTGTATTTGAAATGACTTTCATCCATCCATCGGCTTACCCAGTCATTTCGAAGACAACTCTTTCCTTTTGACTTTCCGCAATTCATGTTCTCATTTGAATTAACATGTATAGACAGACAAAGCGAAAGTCAGCCCAAAGTCATACATTGCTCTTATCCATCATAGTTGATTTCGTCAAAGAGTTTGAGTGACCATGAAGACAGTGAGCCCGTCTATTGTGAACTTGATCGTTCTTTGAGTTTGTAGTTTCGTTTCGTAGTTGAGTTGTTTACTTCGTGTTTGTCTGTCATCCTTTTGGCAAATCTGCCCTAACTGACAACTTACTTGATTATCGATTGGTCACATAGGTTGTTCCCCTATCGCTCACCTCGTGCTATTGTTTCATCGTTACTCAGCTCTTATAGCATTTCAATGTTAGTTAAATCTTCACTTCCACAACTCTCATAGTCCTACTTGATACTTGATGTTCCTTACTTAGCTCTTATAGCATTTCAATGTTAGTTAGATCTTCACTTCCACAACTCTCATAGTCCTACTTGATACTTGATGTTCCTTACGTGTAATGCCTGAGATAGGGTGAACCTTGTGTTCACTCGTGTTTGCTGGGATCCCACCTTGTATACTCTTCTGAATTAATACTTTCACTGGCTTCGTTACAATCTTTAACGTTCAGTTATACGGCTTCTACAACTCCACGTCATTGACGTAGCGAGCACAACCTGGACCTTTCTCCGATCTCTCTCTTTCATCAAAAGTGTGAGGTTTCTTCAACCGCTCAAGCGCGTCAGTCAGTTAGAAATAAATGTACCACCGCACTACTAAGCTTAGCTCTTGAAAATGATTTGTTTTTCCGAAGCGCAATGAAATAAGCGGTGTTCATGCTTAGTTTTCTAACTGAGCTTTTCAGTTGAAAATGGTTTTCTTCTAAGCTTTTTCATTTTTCTGGAGACCTTGTGTAGAGAGCGGTGTCCATGGTCAACCTCCCAATCGCCATAACTTTCTGGAGATTCATTCGTTTTCAGTCGTCTTTTTCATGATTTCCTCCTTTGTTTAGGATCTTCAACATGCTCATCTTCTTTTGACTGAGCTCTGAACAAGGTTCATTTTGGTTTTGTTTCTTCGGAAATCATATCTTCTGTAATCTTTGAATTCCTGTGAGCTCATAAGTTGTGATTTTGAACTCCTGCTTATCGTTTTCATGTTAATCTTAATGTTTTCGTTCATCTTCTTCATCTCTAGAGATGATAACCCCTGAGCCTTCTTGTTCCCCTATCGCTCACCGTGTGATATTGTTTCTTCGTTACTTAGCTCTTATAGCATTTCAATGTTAGTTAGATCTTTACTTCCAAAACTCTCATAGTCCTACTTGATACTTGGTGTTCCTTACGTATAATGCCTTAGCTAGAGTGAACCTTGCGATTGTGTTCACTCGTGTTTGCTGGGAGAGGGGTATTGCGACACCCCTTGTCCCAGAAATTTTCTCTTTTTTTTGGCCATTTTTTCCAATTTCATCCTCCATATATATCCAATGATTTAGAGTAAATGTGGAAGGATAGCCAAGAGGTTAGTTGGTCATTCAAACAAGGAAGTGGTTGGTTCGACTCCCGGCCCTGTCAAGGATCCTTCTACGAGAGTGCAAATAGTAAGTTCCGGTCACCCCCGTTTCCAAAGGGGGGTGACCCCTATATACATTTCTACCATACTCATTCTTTCTAATTTCAGGTACCAATCATCGGAGATCTGAGTCAGCGTGTTATACCCTGACCGTCCATGAGTTGCCAGACTCTTGACTCAGATCTCCATCGGAAGGGCAGTGTGAGTGAGAGAAAGAGTCTGGCACAAGGACGGGAGGGTTTTAGAGAATTTTTTAAAAAATTTTTTGAAAAAAATGGCGATGCCCCCCTGTCTCAACCCTTTCCGTATCTACCCCCTGATTGTGGGGAGGATCACTCCTCCACCTTGGGAGAGGAAAACTTTCAAAAAAGAAAGCTTTCCCCTCCCCTTCTCCTAACGATACTTGGCTCTTGGTAGCCTCCGAGTACGTTAGGAGGGTTAGATATCTTGACCTTCCATGGCCATCCTTGTTCGAAGGTGTACATATGCTTTAAATAAATCATTATAATTATAAAACTTGTATTATTATTCACCTGATATACTGATCAGCTCTATCCACTCAAAGAAAGTTCAGCCGTCGTCGTACTCGGTGGAATCACCCTGTAATAGAACAGATCACTTGAACTATTTCGAAATACAAAACGAAGACGAAACAAACGAAGACGAAACAAACGACGAATGAAACAAGGGAACGAGAGTGATTGTGTGCATTCACACATCTGTTAAAAGGAAATGATACTTAACAACATCTTGTTAGGAAACATCAACAAGGAAGAGGGAGAACCTAGGATGAAGGAAATACGAAACAACTAAGAGATCTAACAGATTCAAACTCATGATGAGAGCTATGGGGTTAGGGTCACAGATATTAAAAGAACTTCGACATGAATCATCAGAAAGTTTCTAATCTCTTCTGCCACACATGAACTGTTAACGCAAAGTTCAAACAATACAGGTGGAAACACTTAACATTAGAAACATACTTAAATACACTCACTCACAGCACTCGGACGAAAAAGTAAAAGAGTGATTCGATGGATATCAGCAGTTAGCCCATGTGACCAATCGATAATCACGTTAGTTGACAGTGAAGGCTGATACTACCAAAGGGACGATAAACAAACAAAACGTAAACAACTAAACTACAGATTGAAACTACAAACTCAAAGAACGATAAGATTCACGTTTTGTCAAACAAAGAGCATAAGATGGGGCAGTTGAGATCTCCATGATGAATGATAACGAAGGAATCGTCCGACTATGGCTTGTCAAGAATATAAAAAAGCGTAGTATTCATTAAGAAGATGTGCATGATTCTGGGCTAAATATCATGAATAGTAATGTAAAACACAAAAAAGATGTCTGGAAACGAATGAATTTCAATAGAGTTACGGGTGTTGGAAGCTTGATTCTAAACACCGCTCACTACAAAGCGCTAAGTGGGAAATGAAAAGCTTGGTGGAAAACCATTTGAATTAGAAGGGTCGGTTGTTTCAACTGACTGACGCGCTTCATGCGGTTGTTCACGAAAGGAGCGGAACAAAAGTGCCTGTGAGGCGTCACAAACTCTTTAATACTCATCGTATGGAAAGGTATAACGTGCATTCGGAGGAGAATATAGAAATACGATCACACTAGGAAGATACGTGAACAGTTAGAACAGAGTGTGAGGAAATCGATACTACAAACTATCAATGACAGTTAAGAAGGTAGGGTTCGTCTCCCAAGTGAAGCTCGAAGCCATAAAAGCTCGAAGCCAATGAACGAAAACCTTTCAACCAACCCTGCTGTTTTATATTTCATAGAATGCATACGATTGTCGTTCAAACACGTTCAAACAATTAACTAAAAAAATGTAAGCAGTTCCCGGCACTGATATTATCGGATAACACCGTATGTAATCAATAATCATGTAAGTTACCAGTAAAGACAAAGAATGCCCAGAGGTCAACAAACAAATGTGAACATAGACAAGTAAACTACGAAATGAAACTACAACTCAAAGAATGATCACGTTTGTGACACACACATGAAAAGCGCTCATCACAATCGTTCTAGAAGTAAAAAAGTAATTAAATAGTTCCCTCTTACGAAGTTTGGCATGGAGCTGATGCCATATCATTTGAAAATCCCCCCGACGCGAAATAACCCGAAATAAGAAATAAGCCATATAATGGACATAACATTTTGAGACTTCTGGTACGATTCATTTTTCTTGAAGACAACCACTAGTTATCTATTGAGCTCATTGTAACTCTCACGAAGCTTGAGCTACTTCACCTTCGGAGCCGTTCATTCCAGGTTGTGCTCGCTACGTCAATTACGAGGAGTTGTAGAAGCCGTCAAACGTCAGTTCCACATTGTGTATGACTCACAGACGGTTGCATTTCTCTGCAGACATAAACATATTTGAGGATACAGCAATCAGTTATGACATAACTGAACGTTAAAGGCTGTAACGAAGCCAGTGAAAGTATTAATTCAGAACACTATACAAGGTGGGCAACCTTTTGAATCGTCTATCAACAGTGGAAGCAACAAAACTTTTTATTTCGAAATACATTACGAAGAAACAAACCCAGAACGACCTTATGAAAGCAGTGAACACAACAATCAAAACTAAAGAAACAATGTGAAGAAACTCTGAAAAGAATACGAAACGTACAGAGTGAAAGACTTACCTCATAAAGATTAATAGCTGCACTCAGTGTTCATATGAATATTCACTCGAATATTGACATCAGCAACAGGGAGTTAACGATACGCAGTATTCTGATAATGGAACATTTGAGAGGAACGATTTTGAAGAGAAACAACTTACAGAGCAACATCCTTTTCAACTTGAAACTATAGTGAACCATCCAGAACTTGCTTTTCGATCTCTGAGTATTGAATGATCATCATGTATAATCAATAAACCAGTCAGAGTCACTTATATTCCTGAAAAAGGATTTAAGACGTTGCACAAGTATAACTCACATCTTTACATCATGAACAGCAACAGCGTGTTTCTATATATTCTATTTCAAAGACCCAGCGAACACAAGCGAACTGTTTGACAGTCGCAAGAGACAACCCAGGCATCTGTAGCCCTGGAAAACTGCTTCTCCCTTCATTCTACTATCAATGACTAATACACGGCTCTCTGAAACAAACGACCATGAATGAAGCTATAAGAACTCACCTGTAATCTCGCATTCCAATCATCTCATAATCTCAATAGGGCCATCGCTCAACAATCACCAAAGTTTCTATCTATAACAAGTAAAATATATAAAAACACATCTACTCAAGACATAAGAACGATAAAACACAAACGAGGAAAAGTAAAAGGAAGTCGAAAGTCAACGAACACTACCAGGACAAAAAAGCTTATTAAACAACAAACGACAAAAGTTCATTGGCTGAAGGCATTGCAGTTAACATTTCTGAAACTGAATCAACTTTACTGAATGGCAACAAGTCTGCTATGCTATGAAGTTCAGCACTCATTCTCTATCCCATTCAAGCTTTTGATCTCTCACTCTCTTCTTAATCTATCACTTCCTATGTGAGCTTCTATTGAAATCTAGCCGAGACAAGAGACCTCAAAGACTGTCTGTTGATTTGCTAATCGACCTGAGATTTTATGGATGAATTTCTCTTGACACTTCAAAAACAAAAACTGATTCTATACCTGAAAGGAAGAGAGAAGCATAGTAACCAACATCCACAAAGTCTCCTGTATGTTCTTGCTCTTCGATGTGATACTATTCATGCAGCTGCAACCGCAAACACATGTCTTATCAAAGAACCAATAAGAGTCATCCATATTCCTGAATAGAGATAATGTAAGTAGCGAACTTCAGGAGTAGCTCCTGAGTCGACCAGAAGAACGCACACTGGACAAAACACGTTATTCCAAGCGGAGAAGGAGGAAGAAACAATTCACTGATAAACCTAAACAAAACCATATTCGTTGACTGGTTGCAGAACTAAAACCAAACCCTTATTACATCATGAATATCATTGAATTCACATAGTTCATACACAAAAGAGCTACACTAGAACAATCACAGAAACATTCAAGCGAAGTAAAACAAAGCAAAGAACTCATGCAACGCGCTCACAGTATGATATTTCGTAATTTCGAAAGGAAAACATAGAATTGGAAAAAGAGCATTACGTATAGTCAGAAATCAAATGAAATCGAACAAGCATGTTGACTATCACATTTAGATGAACAAACCATTCAAAAGATATCGGGAAACGGATGGATTTCAAGAAAATTATGACAGTTAGAAGAGTGGACCGAGGACGCCGCTCACTCAACAACGCTAAATAGAAAATGGAAAGCTAAGAAGAAAATCATTTTTAACATAAAAGCTTAACGATGCGGTCGTTCATTCATTTTCAACTATCTGACGCGCTTAAACGGTCGTTCACGTGTTTCATTCCTGCGGCGCGTGTAAAAAGAAAAGCGGTGGTGCATAGGCATTAAGATCAAAAGATAAAAGCGTTCTAACTCAGCTCAAAATGAACCAATTTCGATGCTCTTTTTTTTCATCGAAAAGTAATTCGGAGCTCTAATTGATGAAATAAGGAATAGGATTAAACTAACAAAAGTAGATTAATTAAAAGTAAAAAAAATTTTTTCAAACGATCCAACTATTATTTCTGATACAACGAGTGTTTAACTAACAATCTGGGTATAATTAACAGTTACTAAGTTAAGAAATAGAGAGAAAACAAAGAGAAAAACAAGGAAAATAAAATCAAAAAATTCAATAAATTCTGTTGAAAACTGGCATAACCTAACCTCCCACAAGGGAACACTTTTAACAAAAATCAGCTGAGACTTTGAAAGAGTTTAGTCTCTCTTAGAGAGACTCAACGTCTTCCAAAATCACGCCAGAAGCGTAGACGTACCAACGTACGCTAGCGTTCAATGACAAAGCCACGACGCAACTTGACACATATTTTCACACCTATCATGTACTTTGCGCGCCGTACATGGTACGCGATGATGCATGTGCGCTCGTTCCAATCGCTGCAGGACCAATTAAAACATGCAAATCACTAATTAACCTATTAAATGAATTTTAAAGCTTAATTTATATGTTTTTATGTTAATTAACGGTCTATACATATAGTTTAAATAAGAGGAAAGAAGTAAGCTTCATTAGGGAGAAGCAAGGAACAGATTGAAAGTAGAGTGGATGCCCTCCAAGCATTTCAGAAGTATAATATAAACAACTGAATACGAAAAAAAACAAAGCACGACCGGTGAAAAGGAGAAAGTGAAACGAAACTTATGTGTTATCATTCTCGCAAGGATCAACTGGAAAAGGAGATTGTCTATGTACACGTGCGGGCTCTACTCCGATGTATGCACCTTACAGCCCACTCAAAACAACCAGTGTGATCCAACAAGAAATTGTAGTTTGACCTAACTATTACTTGTTTATCATATACTATATTAATTATATAACCGCATAGTCTAATGGTAGAGTGCTGGTTTATGAAACAAGTCATCAAAGTTGCGTCCCTTGGGAGGGGCAAGCCTTGTTCGCAAGGTGGTAGGTTTGGGGTTCCTAACATAATACGTCCCCCGGTGTCTTGTGATTCGTAAGCCTCGTTCTCTCTCATCTTTCTAATATGGTTATTCCCTCCCACAGGTTATTTCCTGTCAAGGGCTCGCTTGAATCCATTGGGTACGCTCGAGTCCTTGTGTCCCCCGAAAAATTCGAAAAAATAAGGTTGACGGATCCAAAGACATAAGCGTTTTTGTGAAATTTTGTTCAAAATTCTGAAATATTATGTTTTTTTGAATAATTCTATTATATTGAGTGTTGTTCTATCTCATTCTCAATCAGTTGATCTTCTATCTTGCTGAGATGTTGCGCTTTAAAGTTATTCCCTATTGGAACTTCCGCGCTGCCCTGTGATTGGCTGATTTGCAGAAGAAAACGGTTTTTGGGTTTTCCTTAGTGTATGCATAGTAATAAAATATAATAAAAATCTAACTGATCATAATACGAGGTCTTAACCATAACCAACATTGAAGAGCTCACGAAAAAACAGAAAATTTTATTCCATAAAAAAATAAAAATAGAAAGGCGGCCTGAGTTCTTTCCACTCTTAATTAGTCGTTGGTTTACCTGCTGCTTAGAGAGATCACAAAACTCAAAACGCAAATATTCTCCTCACTAAACTCGAATTTTTAACAATGAGATACAGAACCGAATATAAACAGTGTGCACAGGTATGCATCACATAGGATATGATTATTGAAATTAAAATGCTACTTAAGATAGGAAACATTAGCCAAGAGTTTCAAGAAAGATATGGTAGTCAGAAAATGGAGAATGAACGCTGCTCATTTCATCACTCTTTGAAGGAAAATGAATTCATTCATACGTTCATTCATTCCCACTATCTGACGCGCTCGATGAGGTTGTTCACGTTTTTCATTGATTGTTCTTCTTAAACTCAGCCGAAATCATAGTACTACTAACATAGAAAGAAAATTGGAGTCTGCAGTTCTCTTAAGCTAGATCTTTGTGTTTGTGTACAGATTCTATCGGTAAAACCTAGAAAATAATCAAGAGAAAAAGTTGCTACAGATGATAGCGGAACATACCGAATTACGCCTCGAAGGGATCCGGAACTTCAGTAAATTCATGAATGTTCTCTTCAATACTGGATTGAGATATACGTTGAGAATCGAATGTACCAAGGAATTGCAACCCAAGGCAAAAAGAGATGTCTTTATCACATCTGGAAATTCGTTCTCACTTATAGTTCAGAGAGTGAGAGTAGACTACATGGATTAACATCTATGTACAAAGAAATCGCGATCGCCAGAGGAGTACACAGTGTAAGAGATAAAACAGAAACCGCCTAAACAGGTTGTATCAAAATGATAGCCAGATTTACCTGAATTGTGAGAGCCTTCAAAACTCTTAGATGATGTTTGGTCGTGCCTAATGACATAAGGCTCTGTTTCTTATGTACATGATTAGTAGTTTCATAAATACACTCAATAATATACTGAAAGATTCCATATGAATGAGAATGACTCCTTAATGAAAACATCCAGACGACATCTACATACCACGGGAAGTACAGAGAATCAATGATATGAAGTAAATAGGATAGAACTTCTGTTGGAAACCATGTAAAGTGTAAGCGAACACTGATTTAGAAACTAGATAACCCAACTGATCCTGAGTTAACTAGAAAGAATAGCATCACGAGTGTTGATAAATGCACACACACATTCAATGGTACGAGTTTTTGATCGAACTCGGAATAACCCATGTAAAACGCCGCTGGTATGGAAAAAGCAAAGAGAAATTCTAGAACGGCGCATAAAACCGGGAAAACATAAGGTAACTGTAAGATCGTGAACCTGTTCCTGTGAACCATTACTTACTCTCAGGTAATGTGTACGATCCACTAACAAATACAAACGAAACAAATAGCTGAACACAACAGAGCACGCATAAGTTCCGAACAAAAAAGAGAGTATTATGTAGCCACTTGCACTTGTCAATCCCAGTAGATATAAGTACCCTTCGGAATAGATAAAATTGTAATTTAGATGAGTGATGAACTTGAGGAACACAGTCCAGAAAGTACATGACAGAAATATCAGAATCTGAACGCTATGCTTATCGAAAGTGTATGATAGGACCTACTGCTTGTAAGTGAACTAAAACTTTGAAATAAGAAGATTCTTTGGTTCGCAAAGGTGCCAGGTACACTATAAGGTAGTTGAACAGAAAAAGCGACACGTTCACAACAGTCAAAATGTTGTGAACTATTCTATATGATTCATTATCAGGAAGAAGCTGATTGAATAAGTAAGAGTCGTAACTAGGCATACTGAGTCTGAAGTTATAAATGAACTAATCGAAAACAGCTACATAAGAAACTACTATGACGGAATGAGAGTTACTGATAAGTGTGCGAACAAGCCATGCATATAAGACAGGTGCAACATGAACAGACGTGTCTTCCTAGAGGGTTTTGTAACGGAAAAGCTATTTATACAAAAGAACAGTTCAAATAAATTAGGGAAAGAACAGCCAAGTGCCGCTCTTGTATAACCAGCACCTTACTAACTACCTGTTCTCCAAAGATCACACACTTTTGGCAGGAGAACCCGAAAACGACCACGCAAGAGTAATACAAATGATGTTCGATCGCTTTGGTTTTGAGACAGGTGAAATTACCGTTCTACGACATGAAGAATAAGATAGATTTGAGTCACTCATAGTGGAAAGAGAGAACATTAATGAGGAATGCTCACTTTCTTATACTTACAGCCCAACTCAAACAAATCCATTCGCACAGAACGTTATAGAAGGAATGAAACTTCAAATAGGATAAAGAATAGCACCAGCATCACGACAGTATCGAGCACAGACACGCAATTTAGAATCATTAAATGAATTGTTGAACAGACGTTGGATTGCGTATCGTACGCAATCTAATAGAGTTGTCTGAAATCGGAGCTGATCTCAGCTAGCATCTCATGCAAAACCATTGAAAAAATTATCCGATCTCATATTGAAACATTCTGAGAAAGAAGATAGATAGAACTTGATTATATTAAGTGTTTCTCGCTTAGTCTGACCTGATTCTCTGTATAAATGAGGTGGAATTGTCTCGGTGATATAATATATCATGCTATTTGTATATTTAGTTCTATTATTCCCTTTGTTAATTGAGTCAAAGGTAACGATTACAGTGAGTTATGAACTACTTCAGACTGTTGATTTCAGCGTCGATTACATTTATCAGATGTATGCGAGGAATACTTACGATGTTCTGATGAGCTAGAAATCTTCGAACGAACTTGTAACCGAAATATTCAGTCTAGAGTGTCTTTCGTTGGACAGCATGACAAAGTAACATTTTTTATCGAAGATGAAGTAGCCAAGTCTATTCAGACGCTATTGATGATGAAAGAAATGGAAAACTCCAAGTGTCAAAATAAGTTGAAGGAAGAGTATAGCTCTCTCGAGAGCATTCTTCTTAAGAATCATCAGGAAACTCTATCTTGTGTCCGAGCCTCTGTTAAATTGAACAATCATTTAAAATTCGGAAAAGAGAAAACGAAATTCTGTTCTCCATACATGGTGACTTTAGAATATGGATCGGTCACCGGTGATAACGATTGCCGTCTTCTTGCTATGAAAATGGAAAACAGATGTACTGCGCTCAGACAATGTTGTGAACCAGCTGTCAGGTACGTTAAAGCTCGTAAATCATGATTGATGTAAGCCATAGGTGTGAACAAGCATCTTTATACAGTCAATCTGGTCGTCAGATCGAGGGATTACGAGAAGAAATTTCCATCAAATTAGCTGACTGTAGGCATCAAAGTGAAGCCTTAAGTTTCATAAAAACGGATCAATTGGGGAACAAGTTATCAGATTTCGAGTCCTTCAATCAAGTTGTTGTAAGTTCAAAGAGAGATTAACAGTGATGAAAGATCGCTATCATTATAGCCTCCTATTTCTTATTGTCAACGATATCTGAATTGCCAGAAGAACACTTTAGAAATTAGAAATCGTTGTTCGCTTTTGTTGAGAACTGCCAAAACAGGGAAACTTTACGTGAGGCATTTCGATTTTTGCTCTCGACTTTACAATCAAACTTCAGTCTTGGTCCCCAATGTATGAGAACGTTCCAAAAGGATTAGATGAAAGAGATTCTCAATGTCGTCGGAAATATGCTGCCGAGTTCAAGGAGCTGGTAGAAAAACGTCACCGCACTCAAGAGTATCTGAATGCATGTGTTCCTATTGCCAATGTAACTCGGGAAGTTGCGGAAAAAGTTCGGCTATTAATCTAACAACCTAAATGATTAAAAAAAACATTCAGCAGCAACCGTGTCAGCCGGACGAGCTAGTCAGCTTGGATATGGATTTCGATGAAATTACAGGAGAAACATGTGCTTACCATATAAATTTCCACAGAAAGCAATGCTCTTTGTTGCGGGATTGCTGTGTGCAGGCTGATATGTAAGTTAAAAAACTGCTGTTCGAATTTTCTGTTCCGAATGTTGAAGCTGTGAGAGGAACGCGATGTATGGAGTACTGGCTGATGATTATCTACTTTCGCAGACAGAATTGAAAATGAAAATGGATAAGTGCTATCACAATTAATAATTAAATAAACAATTAACTAAGTGTTATAGTTATTATTGAATAATAAAGTTTTAAAATTGCATTCTCGGCTGAAATAACGTTGGCATAGACTTCTGCTTCTTTCGCAGCTTCGGGGGAGACGAAAAAACGTATGAACGGACTGGGATCTAAAAACAAAACCGTTAAATTATTAGTGAAGAAGAGTAAAGCTAACAGCTTGAACAACAATAGGCTGAGTAGTTGATGTGTTTATATGAGATTGAATATGAGCACTGTGGGAAATCTGAAAGTTGTATTGTAGATATACACACGAGCTCAAAACTCACTTCACATATATTTTGAGGCTTGTCCGAGTGTTCAAACCAGTTCGTCAAGTTCTGTGTCGCTTGTTTCCTAGCTCTAAAAACTCTGCTTTATGCAAGGAACGAAAAAGCCTATCCTACTCGAAAAGTTTTTCATTCATTTTCTCTTTCTCCACTTTCTTGGCGAAACGCCATAAGCAGTCTGAATGCTGATGCACGTTCTCGCACTGAACATGTTCAGTTTTTAATGAGTCCCTCAACTTTTCAACAAAATCTTCAGTTATATCGAATCCCTTGGACGCCAAGAAGTCTAAGTCTAGGTGCTCTTCTTCAATAGTTCCGAGAAAACTGGGGTTCGATTGAGACAACGAAATCCCTCTCTTCTGCTTCTCCAAACGATAACGATGTTTCTCAACTGTCGCTGACTTCGGACGAACTAAACGAACCCTCTTTGGATTGCTTTTTTCATCAAGTTTGTCAAAAATTTGACGCTCTTCATCCTCCGTGAAAGACTTAATTCGAACAGTTCGATTAGATGCCGTTTTGGGACGCACAGGCGAACTTTTCAGGATACGTTTCGATGATTCAAGTTCCAAATAATTTTCCTTCTTTGACAATTCACGTTTTAAACGTGGACTTTCAGATTCTTGATTCATAGACACTCCTGGTGCATCTTCGGAATCTGTGTCAGAAGCTAAGGGTGGAGGTTGTGAATAGTCTTTATCCACGGTTTCGTTATCATATGGAGGAGGTGGGAGAGAAGGCGGAGGTTTTGGTTTTATTCCCATATCTAAGGCTTCGATAATTTCCGATGTTATAGAAATTCGCGGCTGTGTGTTGTTATATGTTTCCGATTTTTTCCGTTCATGTTCCATCTCATCAGAATTCTCCTCGTAAATGGTGGAAATTCTTGAAAGTGAAGTCGTGAAGAATGTTTTCTTAGAGGAAAACAACCTTTCTTTGTACGGGAAAGCTTTGAAGGATGGATCTGTAATTGAAAATTCTTCTTCCTCGAACTCACTGTCAGCGTCGTTCATTTCATCGTTTTCGTCATCTTCTTCGCTTGTTATATTCTTCAGTTGGAACTGTGGGAGGTTAAGAGAGTGGTAAGTTACCGTAAAGCTTTCGTTCCTGCGAATCCGATGAAAACCGCTCATTATGTCCTCCGTGGTAACTTCAATGGATATTATAGTTTCTTGTAATTTTTTGATGTTTTCTAGAGGAAGAAGGTTATAAACTTACTCTTTCTCATACAATTCTTCAACAAATTCATCAGATTTTCTATTCGCTCATCTAAATTCTCTGTCTGAATAACAACGATTTTAGAAAGGGAAACGAATGGTCTATAACCTTGGTTATCACTCCATTGTTTATTATTCTAGTGAGGTTTTCGATTAAATTCTCAGCAGAGTTTAGTAGGAAATCAATATCAGAAGTTTTTTCCTCCGATAAGTCTTGCTTAAATTCAATATCCATATTGATTCGTAACAAACAGACTTACAGAATTGCGAGAAGATGGTATAAAACCATCAGCTTCCACTTCTGTTAATGCATCTGTGAACATCTTTAGTGTGTACTCACCTGTTTGACTTGCTTTATCTAATCCCTTCTCTCTTCTATCCAAATCTGAAGATATTAATTGAAGAAAAGGAGTTAAACTGGGAATTATCCAATGTCGACTCATCTTTAAAAAAGAATAGATGATATGTCATCCAAATGTTTATCTACCTGAGCTTTCGCAAATTCATCTTTCAAATCCTTTATCGAACTATTCAAGAGAGAACTTCTAATCTTACCCGTGTTCAAGATCAAGTCCTATAGTTATACAAAAATTGAACTGAAACTTTTGAACTCTAAATACTCCTTGTTCTCGGCTCCAATCAGTGAACACAGTGCAGGCACGAATACAATCTTTGCTTATAGCAGAACAATCTTTGATTACTGGCAAAATCACCTCTAACTCGGATGCCAAAGACTAATAGCAAAACAGAGTATAAAAATGATTGGTAAAATACTCACCGAAATGCTCTCTCTCTTTTGATCTTCTAAAAGAGTTTTCAAACGACTTCGTTGTAACGAGTTGTAACCTAGTTTTTCCAGCGAACTGTCACACTCGGATGCTATCTCCTTGAAAGAAATAAGATTTTTATGAGAAGAGAGAATAAGACTTTTAACCATCATTTTGTTCGAAAAATTATCGTCCAGTGTCCGATAGATATTAGAAAACACATCGCCATAGTTCCTAGTTGGGTGGGAAAGAGTCCTGGAAATTGAAAATTCTAAAACTCAAACAGGAGCAGACCGATTGTTGAAGTTATGAAGTTTTGTAGCAAGGATTTTCATGAATGTTCTATACATATCCAGTTCAAAGCAACAGTTCTCGTCATGCCTATTGTTTAAGATCTTAGGGAACTCCTTGAAAGATCATGTTGACTAAGTAAAGATATCGTTGTCACCTCTAATCGAGAGTTGTATGAAGCGTATTCTGTGTTGGAGAAAGCTACGTCGTCCTCTTGCAGTCTCTTTGATAATAAGTGAATCTTCAAGCAAATAACATTAAATATTCGTTTATGTGTAATTAGCAACTTCTTCATCCTTTCTAGCTATTTCAGCCTGCAAGCGAATCACCCGCTGTAAGAGGTTGTTACCAACAGATGCGTTTCTAGTGGATGAGACAATCTCGACTGAAGATAAAGTGAATTAAGAGATGGAGAAAACGAACGAACTACTGGCATTCTCATTGTGCGGACTGTGGAGAGTGGAATAGTTGTCAGTAGATCCTTGGGAAGAAGCGCCTTCTAATGAAATATTGTAAAAACTCAAAAAAAAAACTGTTTACTAGCCTCGGTTGTAGTGCAAGCGTTTGGAGTTTGGTCGCACTCGTTGTCTACTCTCTAAGACTCTGGCAGATGACTGTTGGGGAATTATTTGTTTCTAAAATAGAGATAGACAAACGGGCTATTTGAAAATAAGGCAAATTACTCCAACAACAGGTAGAATGGCGGAATCACTAGATTGATTAAATCTTGAATCAATCTATATAAACAGTATATTTAATTAAGATGAAGTTTGAACAACAAACATACGCTCTTCGGAAATATTTGATTGTTCTCAAAAATTAAAGGTTGTGACATTCCAAATTGTAACAAATCACCCGTGGTTAATTGAACCTTTAAAGGAAGATATGTGTAAAAACAGTGAGCAAATGAGGAGAGGGGAAAGAAATGAATATGAGATAAGAGGAATAGCTCACCTGTCCTAACACTGGAACTCCATTGACTTTGGTTTCCGAAACCAATGATAAGTCTTTGATCCAGAAACTGTTTGTCAAAGAATGATATTCGATTATTGCATGAGTTGGAGCAACACCTTCTGACTGAAACTATTGAAGTAAGAGAGAGAGAGAAATCGAAGAGACCGTACTTGTATAATGATATCACATTTTGAATTACTTCCTATAGTCTTATGTTGTCCTAAAGTCAAACTATCGAGGTCCTTCGAGCTATATCTACGTAGCATTCTCCTTAAATATTCTTTTTTCATTATAATATTATATTAACACGATAGTTTGGATACGAGAAGGCGAATGGAAACGAAAATGAATTTGAATGCTCCCGATGATGAACGTTCATTTTCGGTTTGCTTCTTCTTTCTCCACCAAGAGCATTACAGGTTTCGTCTTCCAAGCCTTTCGACTGGTCACATTGGAATTGATGGCTAAAGGGTAGAAAGCAAAAAAAAAAGGATTTGAACCATTCTATATGGGATTATCAATGGGAATAAGCTGCTTGAAGTAATAACATTTCCATAGCAACTCCTCTCCCTACATCTCTCTCTCTCTCTCTCCTTCTCTAATTTCCTCATTCTCTCTCTTCTTTCTTCACACTCCGAAAGATATACACATGCTCTGTTGTTCCTTTTTTATATTTGATATGTATAGTTAAGATGATATTAATTCATTTATAATAATGGATAACAGAAGATAATGAATAAATGGATGCACGAACAAGTACTTCCATTTATTCATTTTAGAAAATAATAGAAATGTATTTCGTGTTTAAAACAATGCGGAATGCGATGAAGAAGACAGAGAGAGAGAGAGAGAGAGAGAGAGAGAGAGAGAGAGAGAGAGAGGGGGAATGAAGGAGTGGTGATTATGTATTCGATCTCTCATTTCTCCCTATCTATATAAGGTAAGGAACAAAGGCGTCAGCTTCTTAATTATGTCAAATCCCTAGGTAACCACATAGGGCAGCTCATATATCTAACACAATATGCTAGTAAAACAAAATTAAAAGGAAATATTATTATTATTTACAAGTAAATGTAATTTTAGAATATTTTCATGTCGACGATGCATTTCTGACATTTGCTTGTTCCATGGCTACAACTGGATTTTTAGTGATAGGGCCGATTGGTTGTTGGCTTAAAACGTTAGAGCTAAACAGATGAAATAACTCATTGACTCACCTTTTCTTAACATAATGATGAAGTCGTTTGAATAAATATACCATTAGTAAGAATATGAGAACATAGATTATAACTTGAGTGAACTCAAAGTTGATGGACATCATGTAAGGGAATGAAAAACCTTAAACGTCATACTCGTGTGAATTTAAGAATGGAAGATGATATTCATACCAACTGGTGAGATGGTTTCAGACTCGATGAGAACATCTTCATCAGACTCTTCTGACTCATCCGAATATAAATTATTCTGTTGAGAGACATGTTCAACATCTCGTGACACAAGCTATAATAAACTATACTAACTATATTTCTTAATATATTGAATTAGTGAACTTACAGGTAGTATGAGCGTCTGGATGCTGTTCGCATTGTTAGTCATAGATTCATCTTCAGTTGAAGCAGATGTAATGTTCTCCTTCTCCATGCTCATTTCATCAAACAGTTTTTTCATTTTTTCTTTACGTGAATCCGTATATGGATGATTCAGATGATTAGTCCTATCGGAGACATTTCCATTATCTTCTCTGCTCATTGGAATTAGATGATGACGTGCGTTATCCTCATTTGCTTCTTCAGAAGAGGACGAGGATGATGAAGAAGAGGAGGCGGAGGAGGGCGCCGATTCATTCTGAAAATAAACTTCTTTTTCGTATTTGATGTTCAAACAAACTTTATTGGAATCTCTTTTGACAATTATATTTTTGGCATCAACACATTCTATAAATAGAGAAGATGTAAGCTAATGAAGAAGAGAGGCAGAATAGATAGAATTGGAGAAGAAGCCTACCTTTGACTAAAATAAAAAATAAAACGGAAACAGCCAGTTTCAGAACCATTTTCCAAGAAATGAGCGCTCTTTCGTTCAACTTTTTTTTTTTTATGAAATATTCCGTTGTAGCTCGTTAAAAAAGGATTTAAAACTTTGTATTTTCATTGAAATTATCTGTTAATCCTTCCCCTATTTATGATTGTTTTCATACACCCCCTGGTTTTCCGACATGTTTTTGCTTCCCTTCTTTTCCATTAATGATTTGCTTTTCAACCTGAAAACTAACTGAAAAGGTCATTGTAATCCCATTCGTGTACTTCTATCACTTTCCATAAATGGATGATTAGACTTCATATTGGTTGCACATCAGAATACAATCAAGCACAACAACAGATCATTAGGCTTCTACATTCATACATGAACTGATCTTATATGCTCATGAGCAACTGCTCTACATTACGTCAACCCTAAAATGAAAATGACGGCTTGACTATTGAAGAGAGACCACCGCTTAGCATGAAGTGAGCTATATATGAGTTCATGTCGATATCACGGCCACATGCGTTGAAAATCTGAAAATGATCTGGACTGATGACAGCGATTAGACTTACATGACTTCAAATGCGTTGCGAACTTTGAGCGTAGATTTCGGATGAATATGATTGAGTTTTGGTTCTAACACCTTGATATCTCGTAAAGAATCCCTTTTGAAGCCATCGTTTTTTCATTTATTTTCGAAATTGAGATGATCATTTGAACATTCCATGTCCATTTCTCTATTTCTCAGTTTGCATAAGACAAATGTGTTTATACCATCAGCTGAGCATGAATTTTGGAAAAAAAACTTTTCATTTTTTATTTGTTTTGTTCTTTTCCGTGAGCCAAGAGTGAAACAGTTCCTTCTTCATGAGGGATGTTCCCTCATAATATCACCAACGCTGAAACTCCCCCAGACTCTCTTTCTTCTACGTCCATTTACCTCTCTCATAATCATTTGAATTTTGAAAATATTCCAAATGAGCTTGCCTATTACAATTTTCATGGAACTTTTAATTGACTTTCATCTGTAGCGATAGAGGGAGGTGCAAGGGATACCGATGAGACCAAACTGGCTTGGCCAGTAAAAGACTAAGTCCATAAGAGAGGGTGAGGGGGATAAATGAGTGGAAAAAGAAAATAAAATATTTCCTTTTTATTTAATTATTCAATTTCAAACTTTTCACGCTTTGTCAACATATTAGGCCGGAATGACTGGGTAGGAGATGAAGGGAAAGCGAGAAAATTAATTTTGCCCAACGAAACCTCCAAATGACCAAACGAAGTTGAATCTGTTGAACTTTAAAGGGCAACATGACGTCACTTCACGTTTAAATGACAGAGATACGATTTCGCCACTACATATTAAGCCAGAAATCCCCTTTGTCAAACTGATTTCAGAGCCATAGGAAACGAGAGACAGATAGTTTGTGTTGGAAGAGAGTATAAAAGGATTTTGATAGTATTCAGGTGGCTGATGATAGATTGAAAGGGAAACTGAAACGAACTGAAAGGGACAAACAACATAGAATTCGAAGATGATCTGCTGAACGTCATCTTCTTTTCTCCTATCGTCTTATAAAAGAGTACCAAACTGGTATGAAGTGCTATCACCAGTATATGCCGAACGGAAAAAGCTTCGCAGGTTGTTTGGATGCAAATGATTTCACAGCTTTCAACATCTATTTACTATCAAATAATAGCAAAGTAATATGATTCTTCTTCTATTTCTTTTTACAAAGAAAAATAAGTTTTTTCTTCTTCATTCTCATTACGCAGTCATTCATTGCTTTTTATGGCAATTTTTTTTCTGTTTCTGAATATGGGGTGTGAAGAGAGAGAGAGACGGAAGATGTAGTGAGAAGCCTTGATGATGCTCACGTGTTTATCTACCTTTTACCATATTTCTCTCATAATTACATATGAGAATGACTGAAACAAAACAAAAAATAAAAACTTTCATTAACTTTTCGACTCCAAACAATCTCCTTTCCAGTACATCTCTGGTACTCTCTTGTAAAGATGCACTGTCTCCATCGTTATGAGGTTTCATAAAAAAATATTTTTATTCACAACAATATATAATAAAAAATGTAATAATAGTAAATGTTAATGACTCTTAGATACATCATGACGTTGTATTCAATGAAGGACACACATCTGAATATTCCCGTCCATTTGGCAGGTGAGAATTCCGATGTAAAGGCCAATACCTTCCCATCTATCATTCATTACTCTCAGGCAACTTTTGTGGAAACGTTTTTCTCCTCGAAACTAAAAAAAGCGAACAAGGAAGGAAAAGAGAGATGATGAAGCTTAAAGTACGAATAGTTTTATTTTTTGCCGTTAATGAAAGGAAAAATTGGAAGAAAAGATGAAAATAATCTTTCTGGATGGAGTTGCTTACGACTGCTCTTTCACTTCTCCATTTCGATCTTTCTCTCTGTACCTCTCTCCCATTCCATCTCTTTTTTTCCTTTACTAAGTTTCGAACGACGGGGCAACATACCGAACGAACAGATGAACTGTGACTCATGACGATACGAAACATCCTGAGGATCATAGCTTGTAGCTTAAAGATTGATGAACCGTATTCCACCCTCTGATTTTAATATTAAGAGATCGTTGAACATTTTATTAATTTATTCTCTTTTTGTATTCTTTTTTCATCTCTCTCACCCACTCTCTGATTGACTTTTATATAAATATTTTATTAAAATAATACGCATCCTTCAGTCGCTCTCTCTGTCTTCTGCATTCTCTTTTCCTCCCCTTCTTACGCTGTCGTTTCTTACTTTATCGTGAATGTGTGACTCGGTCCCTCCTCCCTTTCATGCATACATCTCCTTTATCGTTCACCTTTTGCTTATTCTGGATCACACAGAAAGTATTCCTCAATCTCGTTTTGCGGACATGTGCTGAATTTTAGTTGTAAACCGTTCCCTCTCACTTTTTATGTCTTTGTAAGCCTTTTCTCATTCTTTGCTACTTCTTAGCTTCTCATCTTTGTGCTTCCCCCCCCCTCCTTCTTCTCCTTTTCCAGCTTCTTCCTAAACGCTCCTCCTCTTTCATTTATTGTCCACACCCATCCAGTTCCACCATATCTTTTCAAATTTCTTTCTCTTGTTTCTCTCCATATTTCTCCAAGTCATATGAAGACGTTTTTGTTTTATTTTTCATTTCTCAGCAAATTTTTGTATGAAACGAACGACAGATTCAAAAAACTATTGGATTTGCCTCCGCCACAAAAACGAATTTGCAATTTATCACTAGTGAGCTCTATGGATAGTAGAAGCTCTTCTCGTTCATCATATTCTCCATTTACGTTCTTGATACATTTGAGAGCCAGTGCGCATAGTTCGAATAGCTATGATCTCCTTTTACTGTTTTTCTTTTTGTCAAAAGTTGTGGCAGGCAGAGGGATGAAGCAGATTGCTTTCATGCTCTAAGCTTCTTCTCTTCATCTCAGTTCCAGCAGACAAAAAAAGTTTTCTTTAAACAATTATAATAATTGAAAACTTCAGTTTTTTTTGTCAAAAATAAACACTCTGCTCTTTATGTATGTATAGCTCATTCCTTCTTCTCTCTTCCTCTTTCTCTTTCAAACTTTCCCTCTATGATTCGGAATAACTACGATCGGCGAGCATAAAAACTCCGCCCACTTTCTATTTTGCAAAATTTGACATTCGACATGACAAGTTGGTAACATTTCACAGCCTCTACATCAATTAAGACCTGAGATTTTGAAATTAAGGAAATTCTAAATTTCATTCGGTCTTTTGGATATTCTGTGAGCTTTCTCCTTTGTCGAGCTTCACTCCTCCTCCTTCTCATTCTTTCGTTCCTACTACTCCTCAAACGGTGAATAAAATTTTTTTTCTTTTCATTTTTCATTGCATGAGTTTACGAGAGTGAAGAAAGGCTTCTCCCATCTCAATCTCTCTCCTCTCTTTCTGACTTTAGCTTCTTCTGTTCTCATCTTAATAAGATCAAGTAATGATTTTGTGATATTTTAGGACCATGAAGTGTCTGGTTCTTTTAGGGTTATGTCTACTTTGTTTGATCTCATCGGCTGTTGCAGATTATGAGTGAGTTTAACAGTTTTTTTTCCAAACTTCCTTTTTTGTTCCTCTTGATTGTAATTGAACGTGTAAACATACTTCTCGGCTGTTTCAATTCTAAAAACAATGAAAGTGAATGTAGTTTCGAATGTTAACAAATGACGCATTAGAAGGATGATGAAGTCTTTAATGGGCTTCTTCTCCAGAAATTACTTTTCTCCATCATATCTTTACGCCACACGAATGCCACCCTCTTCCACCTTCTATCCTTCTTTTCTGCATCTACTTGAGAAGAAAAGGTGAGAGTTTGACGTATATCTCGGATTTCTTTTTTATCGTTAAATGAATTATTCATAAATCTCAACAACTCTTCATCCATTCATCTTCTTCTCTGTATCATTTACATTCCTACGCCCTCTATGGATTTGGATTCGTTTTCTTTTTCTCAAAATAGAAAAATGAAAACTTTTCTTGCACCTACTGACACTCATCATTCCAAGGGCATGGATGCACTTGTTTTTCTCATCAAAGCTGATCACCTTTCCTTAAGGAGCAGAACTTACTAGAACAACATGATGCAACAAATTACATTCCCTCTCCTTTACGTTCTTCAATCGCTAAATGTTTTTTCATTCTACCCCTACCCCCTCTCAGTGCCTGAATTAAGAAAATAAGGGAGGGAATTCTTATATGATAACAACTAGTCACTCCCTCTTTCTATTTCTCATTTCTGAATCACTTGTTTGATATATGCTGTTGCAGATCATCTGTTATCCGAACTCCAACAAAGCGTCGGATGCTTTTTCGTGTGCCATTCATGATGAATCCAGATAATGAGCAGTTGTCTCGTATATTTCGGCAGGTAAAAACTTTTATATTTTTCATTCAAACACACTAAAAAAGATCTTTTTTTTTTAAAATTTAAATAATGAAAAAATGAAGAAAAATGATTTTTGATTTTCTGAATGTTCACACAGCCGATTATCCAACCGTCCTGATTGAAAATGACGCGTCTACGTGAGAGTTCACGTGAATTTACGTGAGTAATTGAGCGCAAATTTTTTTTTGTTTTTTTTAAGTTAATTAGTAGTTTAAAGCTGAAATTAGAATAATTAAGAAACAGAAGATGCAATTATGAGAACAGCTGATTGCCATTCATCCTCATTCCTTCACTCATCTCATCAATTACATCATTTCAGGCTTTTGGAGAACAAAAACAGAAAAAACTCAGCGCATTCTTCGATTACTAACTTCTCTCATTTCGTCTGCTAGAATTCAGAACAAATCGTTTCATTTTCATTTTTTCTGAAATTTGTCATTTCATTAGCCAATACCTATCATCTCTCATCATCTCTGATTATCTATATCGAAGAAGTTGTTGATAGCTGCTGCTGATTGAAAATCAGTCGATATGTATGCTTTGCATATGTCTACAAGTTCTGTTCATTTGATCTCATTTACAGATCTCTTCCGTGTTGTATGCTCGATCAAATAAAGTGTTGTTGAGAAATTCAGTCAAAATTACATCATAACTACACATGGTTAACTGATTAGTTATTTGAAATATAATATTTAATTGAATAATTAACATTTCCGTTTTTATGCTACAAAGCAACTTCAATGCTGAAATACGTTTAAGGGTTGAGGCGGTAGCGAACTGAGGGATGTGTGACATAAGGGGAGATGGAAAAGGAAGGAAAAGCTTCAATTTACGGACGTCATCAAAATTCATTTCCATGGATTCTACATAGAAACCGCCCCGAAAATATATTTATGTTTTACTATATGTATAGTATAGTAAGTAAAGTTCGCATCTATACCTACCTACACAGCTTGTTTATGATGCAATCCTTCATAATCATTGGTTTGATGTATCTGATCCAATGTACTGTATCCACAACGACGACACAGTATGACATTCACATTCTAAAAGGTTCTCTATCATCTTACTCACTCACTCCTCCCATATCCCATTACAGATGCTGTAGACTCGTCCTCTACATCACTTGCCAATCCTAATGCTTCTGCTACAACTAAAGATTCTGATAGTACCACAGCTTCTGACGTTCCATCTACTGCAGGCTCAACTTCATCATCTCGAAAACCAGCCGAATCCGAAGATCCACTACTTACTGCATCTAACGAGCTCAGAGAAATTCATCCGCTGACGGGGAAGCACAAGACAATCTTCTTCATAAGTGCAGGTAATAAAAGAACATCGTCGTCGTTTGAGTGAAATTGTATTTCAGCTACTACGTTCTTCATACTGATCTGCTCAGCTTGTATCAGTAACTTGTGCGATTACTCCAAGCTCTCCAAAAAGAAACTTGCACGATCACATGCCTAACACACGCGGAGGACCGGAGGGCAGCTGCGGAAATATGAAATGATTTATTTGAATATTCGTTAGTTATGGTTCATAATGTCAGTTTTTTATCAGTCATGTCAGAACATCATTTGAATGAAAAAACAATTTCTTTGTTAACAAGTGAGAATCTCTCTGTTTACTTGGTCAAAAGAGAGAGAGATAGTGATAACCATTGAATGATTGGGTGTGAAGAGAGAGAAACTCTCTGAGAAGAACAACAAGAGAGAGAAAGAGAATGAAGAGAGGAAGAGAGGAAAAGAATATGTGCGTTGAATTAACGGTTGAGAGAAGAAGAGAGAAAGAGAGAGAAACAAAAATAACAGAAAAGAAAGCATTGAGAAATTAAAAAGAAGATTCTAAGGAAAGTAGAAAATGGGTGGTTCAGCTTTTGCTTTCAGGAATCAGCTGTGATGACTTCTTTACCACTTCCTCCAATAAACAGAACTCGCTTTAATCCATCTGTAAGCACATCCAGATAGGACATATATGAATGAACAAAGTTTATCCGGTTCTTTGTTGGGTTAGGGAGGTTTAGTAGAATCTGAAGGATAAGGCTCAGAGTGATATTAGAAGTACAAAGACTTACGAGTTGAGAGTCTGGTGAATTTTCTCTAATGACTTTGTTCAAATGGAATGATGTGTTCATCTTATGAACATTCAGCTTTAACTCTGCTCCGTTTGTTTCATCAATGGATGGAGAAGATCCATACAGCTGGCTCATAGCCCCATCCTCACTACTTCAACAAATCCTCTTTGTATTCATTTTTAATTCAACAAACAAAACCTGCTAAATGATGTCTCTTCTTCGTTAATGCTTATGACAGTTGGAGTCTTTGAGAAGCTCCAATTACTTGTATGTAGTTTGGTCTTATTCTCATCAACAAATGCTTCATTTACATATCCAGCTGATTCTCTTTGTTTTAATCTCTCAAAAGGGTTCAAAGATTATATAGAATGAGAACCCTCTCACCTTCATTTCATTTTGGACTAGTAACTTCTGCCTCTTTTCCAACTCAGCTGTTTTTTCGTAAATCTCCTCGGTTACTTCCTGATCCAGCAAACTCACAATCTGAACATTCAAACAAAACAGTTGCAAACAGACTTTTTGGAACATACGAATACTTCAGCATCAATACGTAACATGTAAATATGCTTTTGTAATGCTTGTTTCATCTCTTCATTTCGTTTATTATCCGATCCTCCTACAGCAAAGATACGTAGAAGGCAACCTCTCCATACCTATATGACATAGTTAACCTCCCATAATGCTATTCTCATCACCTTATGTTGTTTTAATAAATATGCTATTAACATTAATATTCCTCCATCCTGTACAACCCACCAGATATCGATAAAACTTAATTATATCATATAATAAACAGCTGAATATAGATAAGCTTAATACCCGGTCAATCTATCTGTTGTTTCCGGGAACTCAGTTATTCCTTTTGCCAGCAAAACACAATACTCATGATGTACTCCTGTTATCATTTTTTCTGAAAGTGCTATGAATTGTATTAATTAAATGATATTGCATACCAGCAAAGAGGGATACTTCATCCATATCCTTGATGTCAGGCCAGTTTATCAGTACAGTGTTTGGTCGAAGTCCACCTATTCCGACAGACTGGAACACTCCTGATACGCAGCCGTATATCTTAATTACATGATGAAAGTAACTAAAAAATTATTTTTAAAGTATACCTGGCTTTCCTGATAAAATAATGTCTTGGCAAATCCACGTAAACGAGATGTTGCCATGTCTTTAAGAAGACGTTGCTTGATAGATCCTGATCGTGTTCGTTCTTCAGATACATTTGCTGATCCTTTAACAAAAGCGCAAGCAATGGTTAATCCTCTTCCAGCCTTGGTATATACCATGTAATCACTTTTTTGTAATATTAGACTACCTTCATTTGAGCTGCCAGGTTCAGCATAGACAGGGCTCTTTTATCAATAATATGGTTACCCCAGTGAGCAGACAGTGCAATCAGCAGCTGAGGTCTCCAATTCTTGGGATGAGGGTCTTTATCTTCAACCTGAACAAAATGCATATAACATGATTCACATTTTAATTATATACTTTTAACAGAGAATACTGTGCTGTTGTTAAGGCTAATCCTCTCATTCCGTCACCCCATTCTTTTTTGGCTCTTCAACAGATGGTTAAAGATAGCAATAAACATGATAACTATACCCCTTCCATTCCACATATTTATAGATGGCTAATGTCAGAGCACAAGCAACTAATGCTAAATGCCAATCTGATCCAAACATGATGAAAAAGCAGAGAACTGCTCCCAATAACGATAATGACCTATGATTATAGTATTTTGAAACTGACTGTTCATGTGTTGAAAGCTTCGTCTACGAAGCTGCTACTTACCAATGGAAATACTTGAATCTCGGACGCCAATTAGGAGCTCTCAAAACAGAATGAAGAAATGCGATAATATTCACAAACGCATAACACATCAAAAAGAAGAAATCAAGCACCTGTAAGCAGAAGCTTAAGCTTACATCTCCAAAACATATTTTTCGATAGAAAGCGAACTGGTAATGTTACCTCAGCAATCTTATCGACAGCTCCAAGGAGTATGGCCATTTCAGCTATAACGGTTGTCAGCAATAATCTTCAATTTTATTAATTATATAGTCTATATTTTAACATATGCGCTACCCTAAGAATGGTTCGTTCTTCTTGGTTACTGTAGCGAAGGGAGCTAATATGGGTATGACGTCATCTTTAGCAATTGATTGCAACAAACGTGGAGCACCGAAAATTAAAACAAACTATGGCACATGATTACTCAAGCATACTGCATAAGCATTGCAACGCTGCACCAAATGTACTGAGAAATGCGCCAACAGTTACAATCCATGGAGATGGCCAAGCTAAGGTTGATACAACCATGTTATTCTCAATGGAACGTCCAAATCTATGTTACTCAGATGTTTAAGGTTAAGGAATGATGTAAATACTTATCGCGCAGTACTGATCGATCAACACTAGCAGCAAAAAGTATTGCCAGAGCATAGTATATCAAAGATGTTGTAACAGTAGCTGCTATCGTTCCAGAAGGTATAGACCGTTGCGGATCTTTCAAATCTCCTGTAATTGAAGCATTATTAAAAGATAGTGTACAAATGTGTATAATGACCACTCATGTTTGTTCCTGTCATAATTCCTGTTACGGCGGGAAAGTAGATAGCTAGTAAAACGAAGAAAGTGGCAGTCACATCTTGAACAACCTGTAATAAGTACAAAATCAACATCAGAGGACCCGAATAGTAAAAAGTAATAAATTGTTTTCATTGGGTTTTCTACTTACACAGATACACTTGTACACAGGCACTCCCCCCAGTTTTCATCATGCACTCTATCATTACACTACGTTAACATGGATATACTAGCACACAGCCTATACAAGCAAGGGAAGTTCAAATTACAGTTACGATATGCACCATATTTTGATGTTTGGTTAAAGTTAATAGTGATCTCTGTACGATGAAGTAACATGTACAAGGTAAGGTACAGCCACGATTTAAACTGTATGGCGCATTAGGATAAAAGAACGAACCTCAACATCGGCTTTTCCTTCTTTTCCAGGCATAACTTCATCCTTAACCATATACATAGGCCAGAGATTATCTGAATCAAAATGAAATGAAAGAGTTGAACGTTAATCTGCTAAGACCATTTAACGTGTTCATGTTGAATCCGGTGAAGCCTTGTGTACAAGAAATTTTAACTTTGGTGAATTCAACACATGATTCACTATGCTTCTCACAGAATATATGTGTCAATCTATAGTCTAACCGTTATGTTACGTCACATAATTATAATGATTACGCAGGGTTCTTGTCACACACATCGCATATTCCATCCCAACGTGTGCGTGAGGTTTCGTTCAGCAAGCTGTTATTATGATTATCAAATAGAACTGTTGACTGGATTAAACGATCATCTAACGAGCAAACCCTTGAAACAACTTATTATAGCTAAACAACACATTATTTTTCCATACATTCTGCCTTCTCCTGTAATTGCCTTCTCGATTCCTCCAGCAAAGCATGCTAATAGAGCTGCAATCACACACGCCAACGATACCTATAACGATCAAGAAGTCGAATAGTCTTTCTTCCGGGATCAATGATCTTACTGGAGCCATAAGCTGCACAAACTTGACTCCCATAGCAACAATCAAGACTTGGAGTATCAGAAATAATGTTCCATAAATGCGATAGTTATTGTAAAGACTTCCAAACGCTTAATTATACGATTATAGTTAGTTTCCACTCTTTATAGTTACGATCAGTGTTATGAAGAGCTTCTTTGCCACCAATCGCCATATCAGGAGCAATGTACATCTTTCATTATTCATATTTTAATTATATTAAGCTGATAAGTACCAGTAAGACTTCAACACCTCCAACCAGATACATAGAAGCTGCAACGGTATTAGCCAAGTAGAAGAGGATCCCAACAGCCGAACCAAACTCAACACCCAAATTTCGACTTAACCATGCAATATTAACATAAGAGATAGCCTCAATTACCTGATGATGAAGTAGGCTCCTCCGCTCTCTACAACTCCATTGGTAGCTACAGCTGATAGTGATATGGATGTTAACAGAGTCTTAAACGAGATGACTAGTAAAAAAAACTGTGCGAATGAATACACAAAGACAACAAAGAGCCAATAAGAGCATTGTATTGTATAAGCCAGCAATGCCTACAACCCAGAAAAGGCGGATGAACATAGTGACTCCTAAGATGTGTTGAATGGTTGGAAGGTATACACCTAACATGACTCCAAGATTTGCCTTCAATAACGTTAAATGTTAGTTTGAAAGAAGCTTCTGTTACTTTTTTGATTTCACTTGTTGCCCGCTCTTTAGGTCCAGGTGTAGTGAAGGCTGATATGAAAGAAGCCGGTGGACCTTCTTCTTCCCCTTTATAAAGAGCCAAATGGCCAAAAGTGCTTTTTCGACGATAGTCTCCATTGCTTGTGTCAGTTTCTGCTATCGGATCCAAGCCATTTCCTAATATGGATTATTTCAAACAGATTCATGTAGTGATACGTCAAATTGTTTCCTTTTCAGTATCTTTCGCAAGTATACAAATGTTTACAGTAAAATGAAAAGATCACTCATCGAGAAATTGTCTTTCACTCTCCCTATCCCTCTCTCTCTCACTGATCGAAAACTAGTTTAGGTTAGATTTAAGGGAATAAGGAAGGAAGCAACGATTTGAAAGGCAACGGGTAACAGACTATTCTAAAACCAATGAGATCAACTGCGATCAAAATGTTTCAACGAAACACTCGGATTATTCACAAAACAAAAACTAAAGCTTCCATCAGATGTACTGTCTGGGCAACATGAAAAGCAACCCACGTTTGGTCATATCCTCCAAGGTGTCTGGATTCACTTGGGTTACGGTACTGAATCGACGTCTGTAAGAGTTAAATTAATTAGTGGAAAGCCATATGAGAACTTTATAAAGTATTTTAAACTATGAAATCGCGTTTGGGGGAAGTGATCTACATGAGATGGGAGAGTACTTTTTGATCTCAAAAATATAAATATGAAGCTCAAAGAGAAAACGAAAGAGAGAGAGAGAATGAAAGAGAGAGTAAATGAAGGAATGAAGTTGGCACAGAGGTAAAGTGTGAAGTCATCTGTAAAATACAATTGATAATTACGGAAATCTTTGTGTTCTCTGTCAGCCTAAAAAAAATCCTCTCTAACCGTCTCTCTGTGAATGGAATGCAAGTAGTATCTGTCTCGTACCTCCTTTCTCATCATGAAGAGAGATAGAGAGAAAGAGAGAGAGAAAGAGGTAAGTAGAGTAAGACTAGAAGAGAAAAGGGGATGTGAGTTACAACGTTTATCTTGGCCAGTCAATCATCAAAAGGACTAGTTTTTGGCATATTTGACATTATTATTTGATATTTTTTTATTTCTTTATTATATTTTTTTGTTGATAAATAGAAAGACTTACGAGGTTGATTCCATCACTTTCCTTTTTAAAGCCTGCAATAAAAAATTTTTTTTAAATACTTTTATTTAAATTAATTGAAAAAAAAAGAAAAAAATGGATGTCAGGGAGGCGGATTCGGTTTGTGTGGAGGGATGGAAGGATGGATGCTGATGGTGGAGACTGTCGTCGTTGGTGAAGTTTCGAATGTTGTTTGAATGTTAGAAAAATGAAGAATGTGTTGATGAATAAATAGAACTTCCAAATGAAAATGAAAGACGAGGATGACACACGGAGGATTTCCTTAGACAGCCAATTCATTCCGATGTTTCTTTGGCTTTTTGTTAACAAAATTATATGAATTAAACGATTTTTTTGTCACAAAATTACAAAAGAAACAAGAAATCATTGATCAGAAGTGAATAGTTGAACAAGAAAAGAGGGTTATAAGACGAATAGGCAGAGCTCAATGGTACAGAGATAGAGGGAGAATGAGGCAGAGTGCTTGACTGTTAACTGAAAGAGAGAGAAACAGAAAGAAAGAAAGAAAGCGAGTGTCTAAAAGAAAATAAAAGGAAATATCATTGAGAAATCAGTTAATGGTTTGGAAAGCAAAAGAAAAATGAAAAGGAATTTACCTGTATAACCATGGCTTTTCAAATGGATGCAAGCACACAAGCTTCTCTCTCTCTTGAAAATCCGAATGTATGAATGGTATAGGGGGTAGTTAGTAGATCTTTTCTAAGAAAATGAAAAGAGAGAGAAGGGTAGAGGTAGTTGCAATAGAAAATACTTTTATTCTTTTAAATTGACTTTTGTTTGGAACAAACACGAATATATGAACAAGATTTTTGATGGCAACCAATGGAAATATCTGACGAGCAGAGGAGGGACACGTTGAAGAGGTGGATACGGACTGCCCAACTAATGATACTGTAATAACACAGGTAAAAGGTATGGGAATAGACAATCTGAGTCTTGTTTATCATGTTCAACTCATGTTGTCCATAACAGACAAGTAATGGAATAACGGATATTGTTGAGTTGAGAAGAAAAATTTTTGTTTTTTTTCTTCTTCTCTCTCATCCATCTAAAAACTCCAAAGTTCAAATCAGCAAACGTCCATTTGCTTTAGGCTTTCCCTTAAACCTCTCTATGACACATATTGCTAATTAGCAGAAAAGGAAAAACAAGTAAGAGAGTTAGAGAGAGGGATTCTCTAAGGAGGGTGAAACCATAAACCCTGCTTACCTCATTTTAGCGACTATTACACATGAGTTTTAAAAGGAAAAACAGATAACACATTCCCTTCACATCTCTCCCACTGTTCTTCTCCGAATGTAAAATTTGATGAAGATATCACAAAGACGAAGAAGGTGGAGTGAAACTTGTGCTTGCTTTTATGTCTGCAGGACTGTGTGTCTCTGTGGAAGCTTGTGTGTGTGTGTGTGTGTGTGTGTGTCTCCAGAAGAAGAATAAAGGAAGTTCAAACCTGCTAATTTCATAAGTTTCAGAACAAAAAAAGAGAAATTGTAGATAGAGAGAAAGAAAAAGAATGTTAGAGTGTTAACCGAATAATGAAGACTGACTTGTCAGAAGTAAAATGTCCCAAAACCATGTTTCAACAATGAATTTGTCAAAATCTCTGTTTAATCCATGCGCAAATGGATTAAAGATAACCGAAAGTACGCAAATTAATAGAAACATTTTTGAAAATGTTGAATGAGGAATGATTAAAAGAGAAGAGAAGACGAAAAAAAACGGTGAAATGTTCCTTTGAAAACAGTATATGAGAGTTTCATGTTCTGTAGCCGTTGGACGGGTGAAGAGTGAGAAAAGCCATGGAGCCAAAGGGAGTCAGGGACAGTCTGTTATCATTTTTATTTAAAGAAATATTATTTATTTATTCATTGTATTATAAAATTATTTATTTAAATATATATCACTTTATTATTTTTTTAAAAAAAAGCGTTTGAAGTAACACAATCTAACATGATAATGATAAGCTCATATATAACACAATATTCTAATTATGCAAATTAATAAATTGACGTGACGACATGAATGATCCCACGTGACGTCATGTGTACTCATTTAGCTTGGCTGATGACGCTGAAGACAGGTTGTATACTAAGTATAAGTAAACATTAGGTATGTTTTGAATATTTATTAATATAAAAGAATAATTATTGATTATATAGTTAAATTCTTATCGGTCCATTAAGTGAAACTGTTGGCAGTGGCTGAAATGGCTAATAGTCTTTTGAAGCTCTGAAGCAATGAAGAAATTGTTTGTTATGGAATCGTAGAAGTAGATAGAAATGGAAGAGAGACAGGTCAATAGAAGAAATAAAAAAAGAAGTAGTAAGCAATAAAGAGCTTGTTTTCTAAAGTAATGAAAGGAGTCTGTAGATGAGAAGCAGAAGACGACGACAAGACTCTCTGGAAAAGGAAGAAAGTGCAATGCGAACAGAGTTGAACGTTAAAAACAGGATGTGACATTGGTGGACAGAGGCATACACACACATACACATACACGCAAACACACAAATATTCTGTAAAAAGGAGAATTTAAAGTGTCAAAACAAACATGAATGCTGAAAGATTTTGAACTATGAAAAAGAAAATAAGAAAGTTCTTAATGTTATCATGCTCCATTGCGAATAGAAAAGAGATGAGAGAAGCTGTTACAGGTATGAAAGGGATGCTAAGTACAAGAAACGATAGGTGACAGAGCGAAATGTTGGGCCAAGAGACTGAGGAGTGGCCACGAAAGCATCGAACAGAGATAATTAAAAATTAAAATTTACTGATCACCGTTTTACTAGTTGTTTCCGTTTTGGTTGTTTGTTTAAGAGATGGGAAACAAATGGACAGAAGTTGTGTGTTAATTGCGTGTTTGATTTCCCGATGAGCCATGGCAAAAATGAAGGCGTGCGATAATCCTGACAGTGTTGCACACGTTCCCACAAAAAAAGAAATTTCATTTAAAATCTATAAAAAGATAATAAATTATTTAAAAAATATATGATTCATAATTATATTATTAAAATATACTATACTATACTATATGTATATAATTACTAACCGGTATTTCTACTATAGTTCCGATTCCATTCATACAGCCGGGAACAACACCTATAAGAGCAGAAACCAGCAGAATGTACAAAGCCACCCGATTAGCCTGCAAATCTGTCAATGAATCATTCGTTCATTTTTCCTTTTTTTTTAATTCATTTCCAGCCTTCACTCTCTCTGGCTGCCTGTTTATCATCGTTCCAACAACAACAACAACAACAACAACAACAACAACAACAACAAAAATAGTAGAGAAATGCCTCGACCAGCTGATGATAGAAGCAACTTCAAAGACAACCGTTTTTTTGTGTTCGACCAGCACAGGATGGAATTAGCGCATATGGCTTGTTAGGAGAACAAGAAGTCAGCAATAAGATTAACGTTTTTTAAGAAAAAAAGTTGGTTTTTGAACTAGATGAGCAAAAAAATAGTTTTTGAATGGGACGCCTAAGGATATTCGGAAAGGAAGAGCAATTTGTTCTGAAATCTCAGCTTGCCTAGAAACAAGGAGCTGAGATTAGAGAGCAGTGACGCTTAGCTCACAGAAGAACGCAAAGAGTAAATTCATCAGAAGTTATCCAAAGTGAGACTGAGAAAATCAGATAACAGAAAAGAAAAAGTTGGAAGGCAAAAGAGAGAGTTGAAAAGGAAGTGAAAAAAGTTGAAAAAGAGAACTCACACTACTGTCAATCTTGCTCCGGTTGGCTTTCTCAATTTCTTGCATTCTGGCTTTATTAATGGCTGTTCGTTTGCATAAATGGAACATGATAACAACAGTAAATAAGCAGGATAATAAGTTCATGAGCATATTAGATAATCCCCAATAGGCTCGGAATGTCTGAAACATTATTTATATTTATAGTTTACTGAGTCGTTTATCACCTTATGCTTATTGCTTGCTCTCGTTCTTTACTCGCTACCTCTTTCTTACTCTCTCTTCTACTTCTCCCTCTCTCTTGTTCATTGACTCTATATATTCTCTCACTTTTCTTACTTATCTTCACCACGTGTTGTAAGCTTTTCAAAAATGAAATTGAAGCAATGTTACAAACCTTATTTGTGAAACATCCGAATGAGGAGCATCGTGGCATCGGCTGGATCTCTACCGTAAGTTGCAAAACAATCCAATCAATCAAAGCCATAATCAAAGAGAATATAAAAGCTGAAGTACACCATCTGCAAGGACGGATATTGATAGAGAGAGAATCGAAACATCATATTTTTCTGTGTGAAGATGTTGCTTAACACCCTTATGTGTGGCATGACTCCCTCATTGTCAATCCTATCTACAAACCCTGGTCGCCTCCCTCCCCACACCCCTACTCCCTATCTCAAGTGATTTCAGAATATGAAATAACAAAAATATAATGTCTTCCTGCATAACCATATATGAATAAATGTGGAATGAAGATGTTACTAACCTCCTCTTAGAAAACGTGTAGTATCTTGTTGGAGTATATAAAGCTAATATTCGATCAATTGCAATGGCCGTTGTGATTGTACAACCGGATTTCATTAGAGCTGCAGATGGACCACCTAACGGAACGATCACATATGGATCGTAGTTGAAATCCATACCTTAAATGGTTAAAATAACATATTTTCCGACGGATGTTTTCATTCCTATTTCTTTACACTCTTCTTCTTACTTTTTTTCCTGCACCTCTCTCATAGACAGCTTCTATCTCATATCAAACTAATTTATAAGGTTACAAGGTTTTTCAAAAACAGCTTAAGCTTGAATAACAGCTTAAGGATGAATGTATATATTGGAAAAGCCTTGTTGGCATTTGATTAGTACCAGAATACATCAAACATCTCCACTTCATCAAGAAACTTTATTGTTTTTACAACTTTTTTTCTTTATCTTGTTCTCTTCAATCCCTCCATTTCTGAGTCGTCATCCAATACTGACTCATGCAGATCAAGTAAATAAAATGTATTTTAATATCTCTCACTAACAAGAGCAGAGAACATTATACATTAAGCCATCAAGTTTTAATCTACTTGTTCAAAAATAATTTTTTAATCAATTCTCCTTACAAGAAAAAATTTTTGCAAAATATTTCTTAAAATTGCTTCAAAATTGAATTGGTTGATTGGAAATTCAGGTAATACAGAAGAGATGATGACAGAGAGAATGAAAGAAACAGAGATAGAGAGAGAGAGAGAGAGGGATGTGTTGAGAGAAAATGAGAAGTTGGAAATAAACTTACCATCGGGTTTCCATTCACGGATAAGAATGACCAAATATGGAAATTGTAAGACAGCATAAACAAAATCTATGAAAGCCAATGAGACGAGAAGAATCAAATTATCATTTGCCCTGGAAAAAAAAGAAATAAAAAGCTGAAATGAAATGAAAAATTAAATTTGAATTTGAAATGAGAAGAAAAAAGAAAATGAATCATCCAAACCTCAGCTTTCGATTCATACCCCAAACAAACAGGACAACGAAATTTGCAGATATTTGCATAATACAGATGAGTAGAAGGAAAATATCCACAAATAAGGTAATGGTGTTCGTAATCATCTTATTACCTGCAAATCAGAATCTTTATCTCAATGAACTTCCTCACACAGGCTTAGATCTTCGTATCTTTTGTCTTTCCCAGACTCCGTCAGGGAAGTACGATCAGGAGAAGTTTAAAAAGAAAATTTGCTTCGGAAAAAGTTAATTGCCTAACTTAACACGTCATCAAGATATAAGAGAAAGGAGCAAAAAGGAAAAGGAAAAAATAAGCTTTCTATCCGAACAGCTTGTCGCACAGCAAGGCAGATCGCAAAAATTGAATAAACTTCTCTCTTTATTTTTACTTTTACTTCGTCTTCTAATTTTATTCTCTTCCTCTCTCTCTTTCTTACTCTCTGTTGTCTATCACTTCTTCTCCTCCTTCTTCGTTTTTTTTTTGTTGTTTTTTGAACAACAAAATAGACAACAAAAATTAAAAGACGAAGAACACAGCGCTCGAGGAAATGGGAAAGAATCTGAGTATCCCATCAGTTACTCTCTTAAGCTACCGCCAACTTTGAAAATAGATGTCAAGGGCGTGACAGAAGGAGGAGGAGAATGGTGGGGAAGGGGACAAGCTTCGTCTCAACATTGCCAGCTTCTAATTATGCCTCAGGTTGTAACTGAACAGAAACAACAAAAAAACGAAGAAGACTCTTAAACAAAAAGAGCAAATTGCATTGGATTCCATGGGAGAAGTAAAAATGAAATAAAATGGTGAGCGGTTCTGTTTTTTTTGTGCTTTTTGATTGGAAGATTGCAATTGGGAATAACAGATGCAACCTAATATTTTGAGTATTTTTTCATCCAAAGAAATATTTAAAGAAGTTAATAGATTGACATATGAAGTTTCATAACACTATCGAATAAACACATCAGATGCGACAGGCTCTAGACGAACGACTCTGGGGTCCCTTTGAGAGACGACAAAACTTTTATGGAAGGAGGAGTAAAAGTAGAAGTAGGAGGAGGAGCTAAGAACTCAAAGCAATTCAAAGAAACTTTGAGACGACTCAGTTCCTTATATGACTTATAATGGGAAAATCCAAACAAAACACGAGTAACCATCGAGTGAGAATTAACTTGACAAAACGTCTCGTTTCGAAGTTCAGACTACACCTCGAATGGCATTTTGCGATGGGAAAAGAACGGTGAAGGGTTGCTTGTTGAAGCTGAAAAAACGCAACCGTTGTTTGAGTCTGAATCATTAGGAATAGCGTGAGAACTTTTTCTGAAATAAAATTTACGTGAAGATTGGTGACGTAGTCTAATTAGAGCACAACATTGTAACTAGAGCACGTGTGTACGCATGTACAAGAGCAGCATTTCAAATAGGTTTCCATTTCAGAAGCTATAGATTAAAAGCTATTTTGATTCATTGAAGTAACAATTTTGAATGTTTTATTAGCTCATATTAAAAAAAAATTCGAAAAAGGCCTACGTGTAGGCAAGTGAAGTATTTGGTGTGCTGACAGATGTATCTGACGCTAAGCGAGCCAGAATCTTCGTCAGATCGTTGATCGATGACAAAAGCAACAAACACCACACTTAAACTCTTCAACCGATTTTTGATATGCTCCTCCAATTTTCAAAATGATTAGAGGAAGCTTTATAAAGGGGAAATTAAGTGAGCAAATTTCAGCATCTATGTTGTGCTCCTCTAATCTGGCGGGAAAGGAGTTAGTAGTGGGGTGAGAGTGGTAAGGCGAGACTGCCGTCCCGCCAGATGAAAATGGCGAATAAGAAAGAAATGATTCAAACAAAAAATTCTCAGTCAGTATGAAAACAAGTTGTACGTCTTCAATGACTTTTTCTATTTCTTATAAGAGATTATAAAGAGACTGGTGTTGATTCAGGCCAATAACTAGAGTCAAAAGGTTATTGTTTCAAATTTCTTTTTCATACAGATTAGTTGGGCGGAAGAGGGCGATTGCTGTCAAGGCTTTGACTAATTGTCAGCCGGAACAGATATGGAATAGTAAAACAATAAGAATTTATTAAGATTATTTGAATATGAATGCAAGACTTTGAGATATAATTAAAATACAAACTAAAAATAACTTGTGTGGGGAGGTTAAAACACAGAATAGGGAGCAATAGAGAGTGGGACCTTATATTGTCTCATTCTAATAACAAAGCGGAATAATGTCAAACGGAGGATTGGTATGAGCCATCATTCGAGCTCACTCGGTTTACTGTTGTTGTAAATACAGAATACTGATGGACAGAGCGTGAAAAATACAATGAAAACCGAAAATGTAATGAGATAATCACGACCAGAAGAAAATTGAAAAAATGAAGTGTTTGCATGGAAATTTGAAGCTTTTCGTGCTATTCTGCGAAAAAAATGAATAAGCTACCGCAGCTTTCTTGTACTTCCGATTTCTACCTCACTGCCTCGTCTGTTTCATCTTCCTTTATCCTTGATTGATTTCGATGCTTCCTTCTATCATTCTCATACGATGATGATGATTATGATGATGATGAAGCAACCATTTCATTTTCTCTCGCATCAACTCACAATTGTAAGTCAACACTAAAATAGGCTTAAAGTACTTGTTTATCCTAGTTTATCTGAACGTAACGCTTATTTTTATTCCGTCTATCTAGAAGCTGCCATCTATGGAAAACTTCAGATTACAAATAGTCACATCACTTCGCTCATCCTGCACGTTTTCAATCTGATTGTAAAGGACAACCGTTCGCGTGGCACTATACATACATCTCCAAATGATTGAGATACGTTGGCATCTATCTATACGCATTCACACTTCTGTACTAATTAGCTAATCAATGAACTCACGTCTCAGTTGTTTCCAATAATATGGGAATATTAGCCCGACATATTCCAATTATATACTTAAAAAAGAGTGAAAAAAAGCGTAATTCGAATTTTCATGGAACGAATTCGTTGTGGCAATCGAAAACTTTTGAGTTCGTTCTGCAGATGTGAGAATAGAGAGATAATGTTATAATTCATTCTAAAACTTCATACTGTACTGATCGACAACAAAGAGAGGAAAAGACAAAACAAGAAACAGTTAACAACTCGTAGCTATGTACATGTATGAACAGTGAATGTGGTTCTTAGAACAATAGTAGTTTAAATCTCAACCCGCTTCGATGAAAGTTCATAGCCATATTCTATTTTCATTCCAATTTCGTCAATTTGCAAACATACATCGGACCGAAGTTAGACGGCAAAAAAGGTAAAACCAACGCCCCAACTTTGCACTGCTCCGAAAACCGAAAAAGTCCAGTTGATGTTAGATGCGTTGTTAATTGCAGTAAAGATTCTTCAACTATCTGAATGAGTAATTATGCTTTTCAATGAAATTGCAAAAACAACTGGTAAACCTTCATTCCGAATTTTTGTTGGGCAATTGCAACAGCATTTTCAACAACGGCCTCATTTTGTGATGCTGAGAGGGTACATGTGGAGTACACAACGCTTCCTCCAGCTTTCACAGCTCGTAAAGCGTTTCTGGAATTTGAAATGAGAGAACAACCAAGATTAGGATTTACATTAAAATTTTAGTTTGCAGCTGTGGCAAAGAAAGTCTTTGGTTTGTGTTATGAGTAGAGAACAAGTTGCCTTCATCCTGGTTTACTGCCAAACGATCTGTCGAGCAGGGTACATCCGCAATAATCTAAAAATACTGGTACAATTACTTTCAGGAAGGGACAGTTGACCTTGTCATAAACGCCAATTTCATCCCATGTGGACAAGTCACTACCATCTTTACGTTTCAAAATAACTTTCTCTGATTCCGGAGAGTCAGAAGGAATGTAGGTAGATAGAGCTCGTTTCAGCTGTCCCAACCTTGCCAGTTTAAAATCATTACAAACAACCTTATCTGAATTCGAAAACTTACAAGAGTAAAGCTTGTAATGTGAAACCTGGTAAGCCAGTGAGTAGAGCTAACAAACTTTTCCCTCCTGGAGCAGCACACAAGTCCAAAACATTATCTCCCTTTTCTAAGCCTAATGCTAACACGGGTACTAATGATCCACCATCTAAGAGCCACCAGCCTAAACAAACTTTTCCCGTTAGGAGACAAGGAAGTGAAGAATATCACTTGGGACGCCATTTTCGCCTTTAATGGGAGGCGGAAAATCAGATGTTACTCCTCGATCGTATGATTGGATAAACAGATTCCGTGGATAATATATGAAATGTTTTCTAATCGGAAGAACAGCACCATCACCTTCCAGGCCAGTGATTCTACAACAAACTGCCTAACGAGAGATAATCCTACTAACTAACTCGAAATCTAAGTTCCTTTTCTCAGATTTTTTCATCTGAAGAGAACCAGGAGTGATAGTTTCCTAAACAAAAAACAAATTCAAAATTCAAATAATATTCCTCTTACGCTTGAAGGCTGAAATTCGTTCAGACCAGCAGCTGATCTCATATACTTCTCAGCGGCCGGTAGATCTGTAGAAGTTTCCTTATTGGTAACTGTATTCTATAGATAAAGAAGTACTTTCGGTAAAAAAAACTTTACATACATTAAGCTCAAGCGCGTATTCTGTATCTTTTCCGGCTTGAACTTCTACAGACCTTTTCTTCTCTTCAATTCTCTCTTCAGCAGTTTTTCCACGAACTCGTTGCAACAAATCGAAACAACCGGAATCGCTGAGAATTTCTTGATGTGCTTTCCAACTACTAAATAAAATGAAGTAGGAAAAGCTTATAATTAGTTGAACCGACGTCGACAACGTATTCATCACAGCTATATACTTGTTTGGATTCAGTAAACCTAATCGTACACTTGGCCATCTTTTACCGAACATAGGACCATAATAGAAATCAAAGTTGTCCAAAGCTACAGCTGATGGCGTTTTTATTGGCTTCGTTTTGGCAATCTGAGGAATTTCACTGCTTGTTCGTTATATACATAAAGCAGCACTCACCTTCGGTTTGAATTTAGCCGTTTTCCATCGAACTTGAGATAGCGTAAGCTGGGGTAAATGGAAAAAGTTCTTCTGTTTTATCATCTTAATAATAAGGAATCGAAAACATCTGATTTAGGACGCACAATACGAAAAAAAACCCAACGCATGAAACCTTCAAAGATCCTTTAACAATTCAATAAAGCCTTAACGCGAACGAATAACATAAGATGGGTTCATAGCTCAGTGTTATTGTGATACACTAAAACAGTGATCTTTGATGAAATGGACTTTGTTTTGAGCTTAAAACAGATCAATTATACAGAAACAGTTAACATTCATACAAATACTGCACTTCAAACAAGGGCACACCCTTAATACAGAGAGGAAATCCGTTGAAAAGCATGGGAAAACTATAATCCGGCAAGAGGTTCTGTCCTCTAGGTTCATCCATAAGCAAGAAATTGTTATTTTTGTGAAAAAATAATATTTCCGTATTTTCGTATTAGTTATTACTTTTCTCGGAACAAATTCAATTGCATATCCTGGAAATGCTCAGTACCCAAATCCACATACAACCGCTCAGTACGAACAACATTGTCAAAATAAGCTTCTTCTACTAGTTTCATTCACGTGTACAAGTACAAATATGCTAATTTTTACGAACGCGGGAGGATAATTTGTAAAATGTTTCAATGAAGCATAAAAATGCGGGGTTCCATCGTTAGTTCAAAGAAAACGAAGATTAAGAAGTATTAGCCTCGTATCGCTTCCTTTATAAGGTTTTGAAATCAAATAATATAAAAACATTGAAGTGAGGGAACTTTTCCTCAAAAAACATTGATAACAACGCTTTGCACTGTTTTTAACGTGCTAAATACCATTCTACTTATGATGCTTATACTATTCCACTGCTAGCTTACAATTTCTTCTTCTGAACTTTCCTTGTCGTTATTACCTTTTTTGAGATATTCTCTCGTTCTTAACAAGATTGCTATCATATTGTTGATTGAGAGTTTTTTTTTGCAGAAATGTTATCATGCTTGGCCTTCTACCCATCACTGGGATACAATTTAGCGAGAAATTATTTTCAACCAAAAAAATGGGCTTGGTATAATCGAGTTGATGAAACATTAATTGTGGGAGCCATGCCTTTTCAGTCAATGGCAGCTGAACTAGTTGAGGTTTGTCAGAGTTCATCCAAGTTTTGCAGCTTCTAGTCAACAAACTATTAATCAAGCATTTTTGAAATATTTTCATCTTATTCCATTGCCAGTAATTCCAGAAAGAAAATGTTGGAGGAGTTGTTTGTTGTACTGAAAACTTTGAATTAAAAGCAGCTTATCAATCAATGGCAGCTCAGGTTCTACACTCTCGTACCCGTAAAAACATTTTTATCAGTCATTCAGGAGTGGAGGGCATTAGGCGTTGAATTCCATGGCGTGCCAATGACCGATTTTTTCGGATCAGCCGGCCGAGCTGATATAGATAATGCTGTTTGCTTCATGGAAAATATCGTTGGGAAGGGTAAAACTGTATATGTACATTGCAAAGTTAGCTTCCGATTTTCCATCAGTTTCAAACTTCGTACGTTCAGGCGGGCAGAACACGTAGTGCTACTGTTGCAATTTGCTACTTGATGAAAAGACGAAACTGGCTTCCAAATGTGGCTTTTGAGTTTTTAAGAAATCAACGCCCTCAGGTTTTTATTCATTTCCGCAGCAGAACATACAATTGAGTTTCTCAGGTGTTGCTCAGAAATGCGCACTGGAGGACAGTCAACGAGTATAGACGGTTTTTGGATCGAAACACGGATATCACACAATAAGCATATCTGATCGATTTTGAGCTAGTGAATGAAAGAAAAAAGATATTTATTCATATCATAAACCTTTTTTTTAATGTATGAGTACTTCATCGTTGAAAAGAGCAAATACAGGAACAATTGTTACACGCGTTCACGCATTCCAAAATGAAATACTAGTGCTGACTGTGATTTCGCTTGATTTTTTCATGTTTGAGCAAATTGTTTGAAGGTTTGCAATCACAATTTGTCAGCAGGCCGTATAACGTACGTCGTTTTCCAGCTGAAGTGCCCGGTTTCCGCTTCTGTCTTCTCCAGATTTTTCAACTGTGGCTTCTGGGTCACAACCGGTCTGAGCAGCAAACAGTTGCGAGATGAAACGAGAAGCTCATTGTCGAAAAATAAAGTTTTCGTTTGTGATAGAAATATGAATGTTCAATATTTATGTCCTTCATTGTTTTGAAAGTGAAAATGAGAAAGTATGAAAGGTACGATTGGTTAGTTTGAGTCAAAGGTGATTGCTCTTCTTCTTGTTAACAGTTCACCCGAGTTGTTTGTGGTAAAAATGAGAGATATTTGCTTTTCTATTCAACCGATGATAGCCCTCATATGTACAGTTATGTTTAGTACAGTTGCGTCCATTTTTGAATTACTCCCTTTTTATGTAAATGCCCTTATTTCAAGCTATTGAAGCTAATTCAAAGAAATACCAAGAGAAAACGAAGTTTATGTGTCAGATGACATCCATATAAACACATCATACAGCTCATCATACTCAATATTTCTTTTATTCTATTCTCTACCACCTCTTTCATGTTTATATCACGTTTCACCTCAGTAGGCGTAGGATTTAAGATTATCTTCCTTTTTACGAACAAGTTTGACCGGCACTTCGAATTTGAAACATTCAAAAACATAGATTACTTTATCTAATATACCACTGGATCTGTCATCGCCCACCCACTTCTACTTTTTCATCAATTTTTTTCATTTTAAACTAACTCATGCACACATAGACTCTGTTCTTCCTGTAAAGCAACTTCAAAACAACTATCAAAGGATAGTTTAGTGTTGATCATATAATCTCTGTTACTGTCACCGTCCTTCCCATTCAATTGTTTTCGCGCCTTAACGGACACAGTTCTCTTAGCGGATAAAACTCCTTGCCATGTACGGCCCATTGACTCTCATACCGCCAAGCATATCTGCCAGTCAGCAAAGGAAGATAGTTGAGAGTACAACAGTCATTGTGATTATTGAAGAGCTACTATTGATGAGTGTTTTATCATTTTATTCTGTTCAAATAGTAAGCAAAAACAATATTGAAGTATAAGGAGATGTGGATTTATCGATTCTCACACCCTCTGATATTGTATTTTGAAATTGAAAGAGAAGCCTTCATTCGTTCTCATCCACATTCCCCAAAACCTGTAGTTATGAAGTATTTTTTGTTCTTCTCACTTATTTAACACGTTCTTTCTCATTTTTTACTGAACTTTTTCTTTTTTTTTTTCAAAAGAAAGAAGACAAACAAACAATGAGAATGCAATATTCAAAATATCAAAACGAGAAGTGTGATAGCTGTGCTACACAATCAGTCATGTTAGAGACTTCCCTTTTTTTGTTCGTCTTCCTTTTTTTACCTTCATCTTCATTCTTCTCGAGGCGTATTAGCCCTGAGGGTCTATGAGGTGGGCGGACGATCAAGCGTTTGATGTTGGCTGGTGCTACGATGGTTAAGACTGCGATTCCGGTTTGTCGTCTCCGTGTCGTTTTGTCCTGCTTTCTTCTTCTTCTTCAACATCATCGTCGTCGTTCTTAGTCTTCTTTTCAACGACGTCATCACATTGACGACTTCCATACCATCATTAATGGTTTCACTGATAATAATTCATCTTCTTATTGCCATTAATGGTAATAAGGAATCAAAGAATTTTATTCAAACTGTAGTCTAACTCCGTTGTTGACGTAATTCTCTTCGATTCGTTTCAATAATCGTCTGAATCCCTCTCATTTTCTCTACTCTTGTCAAATCGTTACGTGAAGTTGATGCTTTTCAATGTTATTTGTTGTTTCCAATGCAACCGTTCTGTCCTCTGCCGCATGCAACCGTTCTGTCGTATGCTTTGAGTAAGAATGATCACCTATGTGTGTTGGGTTACGTGTCACGTAATTACCATGTAACAGATATGTTAATGCTCATGAACCATACAACATTGTGTGTTAGAAAAGGTGTTTAGATTTCCACAAATGAAAATTTCCAGCTAGTACCATTGTTAATCTCTCTTAATTATAAATGATATAGTAAACATCTATTCAGCAACATCGACCTTAATTAACAGAAAGTAGAATGAAATGATATGAAAACAAGTTGAAATAAACTTCTACTCTCCTTATTTTTTGTCATTCTTATTATAAAAATGAACAGCTGTTTTCTGAGAATTGTCACATTCACATCAACGTTCTGCGCTTTTTCTTTCGGTGCACTTCTCGCATCTCATGTGATTTCTAATTTGAACAAAAAGGAGTTTCTGTGAACTTAGTTGTTAACATGAACTCTTCTCTTTTATTGTCTCGTTCTTTCTTTCTCTCTCTATATATATATATATATATATATATATATGTAAATATATCTTTCCTCTTCTTTACCTTCACACCAAGCTCTTTAGTTTCCATTTTTCTCATTCAAATATTCATTTGTCCGTTAAACTCATGAAAGTTTTATTGTTGTTAAAGGTTATCGAGATTCTAACAACCTTTCCGAAACAATTGAATTCTCATGATCATGAACGGAGGATGAGGAGGAGCTTTTGCTCCCCTCTCTTGATAGCAGTCATGATCAGCTGTTGAGGTTTGCCTACAAAGTATTAAAAAAACGGAAAGGGCTTGCGTGTATATCAAATCTGACGAATGATCTTTCACGCATTAACTCTCTCTATGTCGCTCTCTCTTATGCACACTTTCTCTTTGTGCTCTTAATTGAGAAATGATCGGAGAGGTTTTTCATTCCCTTCATAACAGTTGAAAGCTTATATATATGAATAGTGAAACTTTGGTTTGTTTTTCAAAGGAATGAAAACATTCACACGTTTTCTTGTGTTTATTGCTATATTAAGGCTTTATCTGCCATATATGGCTGGAATTTCAATTATTGTTATATTCGTCAGAGTTTTTGGCATACTTCCAATGATTTTCCATTTGTTGACTTGTTCGTAGAACTGTTGTTTGTAGCTTGATGTTGATTGATTGATCTCCACAAAGCTTTCTTTATTGTACATCTGATTGAGTGATGAAGGATTTCCCGACTTCTTTTTTCGTTTTTCGTTTTTTCTTTCTCCTACGTCTTGTTCGTCTTCTTCGTAAACCGCAATATCTGCTTTTTATCTTTTGACGTCCATCAAAGATGTTTTTCTCATTTTGTTCTTTCGACAACTACGAATGTTCTGTTAAGAGTGGTGTAGACCGAAAAGACGATTGAATGGAACTTTATTCGTCTTGTGAATCGTTTTTTGTAATTTAACAAAGTACTTTCGAATGCCTTTTCTTTTCCATTTACGGTGAAAAGACTTTGACACATATGGCCTGTCTATGTGTATCTGTGTGTGTGTGTGTGTCTATTGAATCTGGGAAACATTAGAAATGCATATCTTAGCCTTAAGAACAGGAAGATCGAATGATAGCTAAGAAGAGAAAAGAAAAGAGAGTTGAGAGAAACAGAGAGGGGTGGGGTAGGAGTGGTGTTGGTGGTGAACGCAAAAACGTCATGTGAACCGAAGGCCAATTTAGAGAGAAAGACAATGGAAAAGCAATTTGCCGTCCGGATATAGCTTACATCGCCTTGAAAATTTGTTTTTTTTTGTCTCATCACTTTCCATATAAAGGCTCGAATTATGATGATTATGGGCGGATGGTCAGCCCATTGTCCTCAATGTGCTGCGTGCATGGGATAGATAGCTAATGAAAATGATTTTTGATGGGAAGAGTTAACGAAAGAAACAAAAAAGAGTTTTGTTTAAACGATACAGTTCTGATCGTTCCTCTAAGGAATGACTCACCTATTAAATTCTAAATAAATCATTTTCTCCGTTTTCCCTTAACATTGCCTTTTTTTCAGTTCAATTCTTTGCATTTCAACTCACGAATTCAGTCTATGACTGTTCTTTGTAATTTTGAAAGATTCCCTCTCTCTCTTTCTCTCTCTATCTTCCCTCATTTCCTATCTTAGCTCTTCCTACTAGGTTTTAACCACCCTCCTCTTCTTTTTCATCATTTCTATTCTGTACACCCTTCTCGTCTTCTCTGTCACTCATATTTGGATGTTTTCTAATCATTTTCGGACGAATCATGTCATTTCACTCAAATCTGTGGCAGATGTTTTCCCTCTGTTGTTTGCGAAATGACAATAATCTTTTCATCCTTTGTCTTTTACTTCAAACTTCTACCATTCGAATGTTCTCATTGAATTAGAGTTTTGGGAAATTGTGTTGATGTTGCATCTTCTGCTATTTTCTATGCTTAATCTTTCTTTCTCTTTCAATTAGCTAGACAACTCTCGCTCTATTTCTCTTCCTCCCTCCTCTCTGATCCTCTCATTCTCTCTCTCTTTCCTTCTCACTTCGTGTGAGTGGGCAACCATCTGCAACCAAATTAGTGTGGAATAATCGAAATGTTCCGATATATTACCCACCCTCTATCATAAGTTTTTTGGGCTAAAGCTTAATTGTTGTTACGTTCTTGCATCGGAAATCAGACTATGATGATCTATTTGCTATCGCCCATCTTCTGGATTCATATAGCATTTTTGGATTGAATGAAGATCTAATTAGATAAGCGTTTCATGCTTACGATGGCTCTTTCAATCTGTTTTATTTTAACTTCTTTTGCATCTTTTGCCAAGGATTCAGATGAAGGAGGGAAGAGGAGGCAGAAGAAGAAGAAAAGTAGGAGGAGGAGCTAACCCCTCTTGGCCTCTTCCATTCTATTGATTCTTGTCCATGGGAGCTTCTGGTTCTCTTCTTCTTTTTAAGTCTCAAATTTTGCCTTGTATGGATCATCTGTAAATCAATGTGACTTGTCGTTCCAAACTCAAACCAGACAGCCAATTATGAACGCTAAAATTTATGCCATCGTTCTACGGAGCATAATCTCTTTCTCTTTCATTCACCCAAATACGTTTGTTTCAAAAATTATATTTTTTCCCCCTCTCTTCTGGATGAGCAGACGATTGCCTCTGGAAAGATAAATAAGGCATTCTGTTCGTAGCCCAACTCTCTTGAGGATAAAAAACCTGTGAAAGTTCTCTTTGTAGCAACAAGCACATTGAACTCGGAATGCTCTCTGATATACGAGTCATTCGTATCTTACTCGTAGCTTTATTTGGAAATTAATGTTCTTCTTTTGTCCTTCGCTGACTTCATTGTACACGAAAGTTTTTGCTTCTTCGCAAAATGTTTTCGAACAAAAGGATAAGCTTTGAATAAATTATGTGAGCCATTCGATTTCATGCTAGCAAGCCGTTTGAAAGTGAGAAAAAAAAGGTTTTTTTCATTATTTCTCGGTGCTGTGGTTTTCGGCAGAAGAGGAAGATAACGGCGGGTTGTCGCCCACCCCTCAAAGAGGTCCGTCATTCATTTCGATGCTTTCTTTTTTCTTTTTTTTTCTCTTGCGTTTGTCATGTTTGTGGCAACTTTATTTGATGAAAAGCATCTTCTTTCATTCGGTTTTTGCGTTTTAATTCAGTTTCTCTATTTCCCATGTATGCCATTAAAGTGGTTATGAAATCGGAGAAGACGTCAGATTTCATTCAGAGTCTTGTCAGAGGAAGGCTGTAATTGAGTCTCAAGACCATGTATGAATGAAAGCCATTTGACGGCACTCCGCTTTGTACTGTTTTTGCATTTTGGTTTTTCCATTTTCAATCTTTTCTTGCTTCAACTAGATGTCTATTCATGTGGAGTTTTGTTTCCACTCTTCCTACTGTCCTTATCCTCTTCTTGCTCTCCAGTCCTTGCTGTTGTTGTCAAAACAACAACAACAGCATCAACGAATTCTATTCATGGTTCGGTGTTTTTTCTTTTTATTTTTTTTGGAAATCGTCTCCAGACTTTCGATGCTTGTCGTTTTAGTCTGGTGAATTATTAAAGATTCTGACTATATGAATCCTCTCTCCACCCCGTTTTCGATAAACTTTCCTTACATTGGCTATTGATTCACAGTCGTCTTACAATTACTACCTTCTCTAACCAACCTGCGTTGATATGATTTATTTAACCGCAACTTTCAAACATTCGCTTTCGTCATCTTCCTTTCTCTACCAATGTGCGATTGTTTTTCAATGTTTCCAATCGAACATCTTGAAAAGCAAAAGGAAGTTAAACGAGCAAAGACTAGCTTTAGACTTCTTATCTGCCTTGAATATCAAGGTTCTAGCGAGGTTGTACTGTTACAACAAGAAACTTCTAAAGCATATTCCCGTTTAATCTCATTTCATGTTCTTGTCGTTCTCGTTTTCGTTTTTCGATTTGCTTTCTTTCATTTATCATATATGTTTGAAGCATGCTCTAATGACTGAAACCATAAACATCGCGTCATTGGCCATTATGTGCGAAGGCAAGGATATCAAGCCTTTTCCGTATGTTCCATTTTGTATTTATTATTTATTTGTGTTATCTCATTCATCCCACTTTTCAACGTACTTTTTTGTTCAGACTCGATCCAGCTCCTCCTCCCTACTCTCCAAGATGTGAAGAACTTCAGCGAATGCGAGATGAACTTGAGTATGTCCCTCGTCCCACACAAATAATTATGTAAATCGAATATTCTTAGTGCCGCTCGAAGATGTTTAGCTGAAAAAGATGAGAAAATGTGTAAACTAAGTCGTATCCAGGATACAGTAGATGCTGAAGTTCAAGAGCTAACAGAAAAATTGTTTCAGGCAATCTTATTTGTTTTGGTAGCATGCCATAATGATTAGCTATATTATAGGAAGCATACAAAATGGTTAACGTGGCTGAAGAGAAACGAGAGAAAGCAGAAAAATTGCTAGCAGAATCTCGATTACAGGTAGAGATGCTTCTATTGTGTTCATATCAACGCTCATAATAGGTGGATGTTCTCACAGCTGAAGTTGCAGCTCTTAAAGTGCTGGTACAGGCACCCGGAATGGGTCGAAATCATTTTCAAAACACATCTCCTGAACACAAATCAGCTTTGGCCAAGTTGTTTTCTTCCAGTTCGAGTGAGCATTCAATGATTAACTACATATAGAATGTTGTTTGAAGTGAATAATAGGAATAATACAATTTCAGATTCCTCAACAAAGAAAACATCATCGTCCTCTGCAACATCCAAAAAATCAAATTCGTTGCCATCCTCGTTACAAGAGAATCGTGAGAAAGAGAGGGATGCTGAACAGAAAGAAGCTGATGCAGTTGAGGAAGTATATATTACTAATCGCAAGAGGTCACATAACATGTTTGTTTTTTCAGGTTGATCCAATACTTTTTGGTGAATTTGCTTCCTGGAGGGATGCTGGACACCCAGCCGCCAATCATCCGTTTGTCGACAGAATTCAATTGGAAGAAGTTGGTCCTTGCATGGAATTTAAGAACAAACAGGTAAATAGGTTTCCAGATACCAAATACTATTATACTTTTCGAGCTTTCGGATGGAGTATTAGACTCCATGGCTTCAAATATGCTTGAAGTAGAGCCAGTGAATGAAGAAAAACCATCAGTCAAGTATGTACTTGTTGAAATAATCATAAACCTTAATGAGGAATTTGCAGAACATGTGCTCTTACTCAGGTTTCCAGATTCTGTCCATACAGAGTTCGTACATCATCCGATTCGGAATGGTATCAGATATCATTGTTAGCAAGAAATAGGGTAAGTTAAGGAAGCTTTAGTAGTCCAACGCTGAAACAATAACCTCATTTTTGATAGAAACCGTTCAGCGTCTGAACAATTTGAAACTGTTACGAAGGTTACAATACTTCCGTCTAATATGCTAATTTATTGACTACTTCGTCCTAAAATAAATATACAAAGTTTCAGCTGGCAGCCGTTTGTGATTACTTTACGTTTCTGCGGTACCTTCATCTCGGTTTAATTAAATCTGGCATGCGTGATTCTTACTTCGATCTCATAACTCTTCGGAAAAACATGTCGCTTGCGAAGCTAGGCTTAGGTTTTGTACCCAAAACGAACATCCGTCCTTCCATGTAATAATACCGCTCATCACTATATTCTCAAGTAACTATGTTTATAATTAACTCGTAACAGATTGTGATTTCAACACAAAAACAATCTCTTCTTGTCATTAACGCTGACGTGACACAATGTGGATCATGTCAACTAAAATTTTTTTTTCATTGATCATCTGTTTATATACTCCTCCTTGGGTAAATGAGTATGATGTTGAGTTTATGAATCTTGTAAATATACTTTCTGTTATTCTTTCTCACTCTCCTGTCTTGCTGCCATCGTTCTCAAGCTAATTGTATTGACCGGTTCATTTTTCTAATTCATTCAAGTAACTTCACGGGCATTGCCTTTGTTATTTTGTACTGACGATATCTGTAATAAATGAGTTTCAACAAATCTTTTTTCCAAGCATACAACTCGGTTGGCATTAATTTCATTTACTATTTGAAACCTAACTTTGACTATACACTCGTCATATTTTCAATAAGGTTTTGGTGTCTTAACATATTATGTGTTTAAATAAAAATGATGCCTGGTGAACGTTCAAAAAATCGATTTGAAATTGTCGTATTTATTTGAAGAGTCGCTCATCTTATACTTCTCATTCGATCTCCATGCCGTTTTCCAGACTTTGATTCTTTTCGTTCCACGTATGATTGTGAAAGAGTATGCAGTCGCTCAGAGTTGTTGAATTATATTAAATAAATTGTTATTAAAACTTGTTGTTCGTTGTTCAAACTCCTCTCATTGAGAAGCAAAGAGGGCTACTGTCAACAGCGGAAGATTATTTAACAAATTATTTTCTTTAATTTCGTAAAATTTCTCATAAATTACAGAAAAACGCTACCGCTGGCATCTTAGATTCACCTTATTTTTTCGAATTTTTCGGGGGACACAAGGACACGAACGAATCCATTGGATTCGAGCGAGCTCTTGACAGGAAATAACCTGTGGGCGGGAATAACCATATTAGAAAGATGAGAGAGAACGAGGCTTACGAACCACAAGACACCGGGGGACGTATTATGTTAGGAACCCCAAACCTACCACCTTGCGAACAAGGCTTGCCCCTCCCAAGGGACGCAACTTCGGTTACTTGTTTCATAAACCCGCACTCTACCATTAGACTACGGTCTCATATTATTTACAAGAATATGGGTTCTTTAATCGACAGTTGCTCATATGACACTGCCCATTTTGGATCAATATGATGACTGTTGTACTACACTTGGGCGGTCCATGGTTTGCCAAAACCACCTTTGATAAGATCCTAGTTATATGGAACATAGTCGATGATTTCGGATAAGCATTACTTTTCCTTCTTTTATTCGTTTGCTTCCATAAATATGAGGTCAATGGAGAGAGACTCATCCGAAGAGCTTCAAATAAGCTTCCGATCATTTGAAAGAAACTTGAAATTGGTTCATTCTGCGCCGAGTTAAAACGCTTTCGCTGCATGAACATAATGCGTAAGCACGACCGCTACACTTTTTTCACGTGCCGCAGGAATGAAACAATCGAAAGTGAACAACCGCATCCAGCGCATCAGTTGATTGAAAATGAATGAACCACCGCAAAGGTATGCCTCCTAGTCCAAAATGGCTTCTGTTTAAGCTTTTCATTCTCCTCAAAGCGCAATAGAGTGAGCGGCGTGCATGCTTAGGCTGGTGACTGCCATAACTTTCTTGAAACTCATCCGTTTTAGATTATCTTTTTTATAAATTACTTCTCATGTTACGATACTCAACATGATGATTTTCATGTGCTTGTATTATGAATATTTGCAAAGCTCTCATTTATTCCAGAATTAGGTGCGTTGTTTCGTTTCTTAGCTATAAAAAGTGTTCATGTTATCAATCCGTTATTACCATCTGATATACTATCTTACAATTTCGTGATGAACAGTTAGACGAATTCTCAATCGATGTTCGTAGTTCCATTTAGTGTTTAATTGTTTTCAGCTGTTGTTCAGGTTACTCACTATCTCGCACGAACTATGGATCGAAGAAGAGAATGTTCAGAATCACACTATCTTCGATTAGATAACCATTAAAAGGTATCATTTCAAGTATAATGATGTTCATTAGTCGAGCGATAATAGGCTGAATGTCGACGTCGCGAATCGCATGTTGCCCTGATGTCGAAGACAGGCGGTCGTTCGGCTGAAAAGGGAATATCGCTGCTCGTTCATTCTTCGGTAAGGCATATGGTTCGTGAGTTGAATTATGTTAATTGGTACATTTTTCCTGCTTTCAGATATATCAGAATGTATTCAAACACAGTTCAACGTTTGTTCGTTTTCTGCGAGTAGGTGTGAGTGAAGAATGTTTGTGAGTAGAAAGATTTCATCTTCGAAGGTAAAACAATAACAATAACAATAACAGTAGAAGAGTAACAAAATTTCTAATCAAAATCCATATCATCCATGTAATCTTCGGTGCTAGGGTCTACCTTGGAGCTGTAGTTGTCCTCTGGATACTCGTATTGGGCCTTTGGTGCATTTCTATTGCCCGTGCAACCTTTTGACATCTGATGGCAACGCTGGCATAGACGACAATGATTATAAATTTCTTTGACACATCTCATACAACGATCACAATGTTTATATTTTGAACCATCCTGCAAACAATAATACAATAATATAATGTTATTGAACACTACTTACTCTACTAACACATTTCATGCACATGTAGCAATGCTTGTTTTCATCACTAACGTATACTTCACACAATTCGCAGAACCTGAATACTTTATGTATTCAGATGATTGGGACTTTCTTCTCACCTGTAACCCGGTACCTTCTCCAAATCAAAAACACTTTTATCCAGATCAGTTATGATTCTTACACTACTACGATTCGACTTTGAAAAATTTCTGTGGTTTTCATAAGTCACCTGAAGGTATTTAAATCAAAATTGAATTGAGAAAGCAAACTCGCTCTGTAATCGAACAACCAAAACGAAGAATCCAAGCGTAGAATATGTTTATCCAGGAAAAAGGGAACTACGTATGCTGTGTGTACAACGGATTTCTTACCCTTTCTAAGGAAGAAATTCGATTGAGAAAGTTTCATAAAGAAAAAATCATTGTTGAAAATAACTAACCTTGCCGCAATGTATCGTGTTATGTTCTTCTTTATTGATTCTAACAGAGGATCCAAGATAACACCGAAAGGCGGATCACAGACAATTAAGAGAGAAGAGCATTTCTGAAGAATCTCACTATGAAACCTTCAAGTAGAGACTAACCGCGAGAAAACTGCTCAACTTCTGCTCCGCTTTAGGGTCAAAAAAGTGATCCACCAGCATGCTATATTGAGCATATTGGAGTGATTGGTAGAAGTGAGCCTGAATAGAACAGGAATATTGTGATTGGGAGTATATCTTACATATCTGCGATCAAAATCAAGCATAAAAATGTGTTTCTTATCTTCTTTGTCGTTCTTCAATGTTTCAAATAACTGCAAGTATTTCGTTACCACAACAATTGAAAATAAGAAGCGAATACCCTTGGTGCTCCTATACAGAGAACCCCATCAATTTTTGCCTTCTTAATAGCATTGGTCATAACAGAGAGAGACTCGTCAGAGAAAAAGTATTGCTTAAAACACATATTTCAGATTTCTAAATGTGTAAATAGATAACTGCTTCTCCTGTGTGTGATTCCAGAGACTCTAACAGTTTGCTGGGGTTTTTCAACTGTTTTCGTGTTACAGGTTCACATGGACACTTGTGTTTCTTCTCGAATACATCGTCACATAAACGGCAATATAGTAATTCCGCATGTAGAGAAATATCTTTCAATCTGAATAAAAAGATTTTGAACAATCACAAAAACTAGAACACACTTTTTTGGTATTATTCCGTAATCCCATTTTTGCTTCTCTTGCCCTGGTACGGGTAGAGGCGGGCAATGCTCAGGCATACCCAAGCAACCATTTTCTAGTAGTTCACATTTAAACGCACACTCCTCTGGATTATCTCTGAAATCATAATACAGTAAATGTCGCTTTTCAAAAGTAAATACCTATAGACTGCACAAGCGAAGTACTTTCTGACAACTTCTCGGTTTTCTTTAACACCAAAAAGAAGACAAGGTCCTAAACGTCAGGTGACTACAGTCATAATGAAAATCAAACCGTGCGAGCATGAAGGTATCTGAGTTATCCCTTCAGTAGATAAAACAGAGAATGTACTACGTGGTCTGAAAAGAAAAAGATAGCCATATGATTTAACAATTTCCTGACTTAAACGAATAGGCTTGCTCAGGATCTGGTTCTCTCTTCTTGAATATCTTGTCTCTGTTTCTCGGATGAGAGAAAAACTCTTTTTTCTGCCATTTATTTTTGTATTTAGTCATCTGTTATATTGAAAAGTTAAGAATCTTATAAGTTTGATAAAAAGAGATAGATTGTATGGTCTGTGCAACCGAGAAAAGAACAAAACACGTTTCTAAAATATTCATCTATTTCTATTCCCAAAGAAAAGCATACACTCCAAGGGGTTTAAGAATATTATGGATACAAAGTTTTTCATAAATGTATCATCTTTTTTCGAAAAGAACGGTCTACATTTAGAGAGCAAAAACCATCTCGAAAGCTTTTGTGAGTCCTACGTCGTTGGTGTTGAAGTGGAGGAGTCCTGAATCACTTAGTTATAAACAGATAATCAAAAGACAACGAACCGGCAAGGAGTAAGGCAGAAATAACGTAGAGACTACCTCTAGCAGCCTTAGCAGCAGTGTTTCCAATAACGAATGGACGAGCGTAATCAGCAATTACTCCTTGGACTCCCCTGAAACGATATATTTTGAAATTAAAGCTATATTTCTTAGCTACCAATGAATGTGAAGAGTGAGAGCGATGGTTAAAGCTGCATCCATTACAGGTCCATGGATGAAATAAGCAGCAGGGAGAAGTGGGAGCATTCCTACGGCAAAAACTCGCTCAACCTTCAAACGAAATGCTCAGAAAACGTTGGAATTACAAACCTTGAAGTGAGTAGAATGATCATGAGTTTTGCTAGCCCCGTCATTCAAGGTGGTTGCGAGCCGAGCTGGTACGCAGAGTCTTGGAGCATTACGGGCTGACAGAAGAGCGCGTTGGTATACAAGAGCCTGACGAAGAGCCATCCTAGAAAAGCAAAAAATAAGATAAATTTATTCTGAATGCTGAATATTGTCGAAATGTAATGCTGAGAAATGAAATTAAAAGTTGTAAACTCGTGTGCGATAATCGAAGGTTAACTTTCTAACCCGCGTATACATTTTTCGGCAAACGACGTTTTCGTTATTCTGTTCCTATAGTATTTATTTTGCCTAGAGGTTGCAATTGTTCTGGAATTAGTAGTTTTGTTAGGGTGCGATGGACGGAACTAAACGTAAAGCTTTCTCATTATACGATGATGAAGATGATGAGGAAACAACGCCTATACCTCCAAAAAAGTTGAATGGTACGTGATCGAACATTCGAAAACTGAGTTTGGAATATGCATAGACACTAAAGAAGAAGAAGAAAACAAGGAAGACGTTAATAATGAAGAAAAGGTCTATATGAGTAATGAAAAGCAGTGCGACGTTAAAGCAGAACAGTCTTGTTTGACAGATTGTGAAGGAATCGGTAGGAGGGGAAAAACGGAATAGAGCAAATTCATTTCAGAAATGTTTGCAACAGCTGCTCGTCAAGGTGAAAGACCTGAAATGGAAGATGCTCAAATCGAACATATCAAATTTGATTTAGGAAAACCTTTTGTGTACTTTTCCATAATCAAAGGATTCAAATAGTCTGAATTCCAGGAAACGCTGTGCTCTTTTTGCGATATTCGATGGGCATGCCGGCAGCAAAGCATCTAGATATTGTGAGAAAGTTTTTGCAGAAACATTGAGAAAGCACTTATCCAGCTGTAGGGTTCATCTTGATATTCTCCTTATCTCTGTTTTTAGTTGATGATCTACCCTCATTGGAGAAATCGCTTAAAAGAGTTTTTACTGATGTCTACAAATCTATTGATGAAACATTTCTTAGTAACGCTAAGAAGGAGTACGAAGTTTTTTTGAAATCAGTTCTCAGACTTCAGTTTCGTTTTAGGAAACCTATGTGGAAAGATGGAACAACGGTAACAAGTGTCCTTTTCCTAAACAATTCCATATACGTAGCGAACATCGGTGACAGCCGTGTCGGTTTAAAGCGACGCACATAGTCATATGAGTTTTCTCTTCAGGCAATAGTATGTAGGCAGAAAAAGGAAGAAAAAGCGGTAACAATACAGTTGACGATAGATCATAACCCTTCAGTGTACGAAGAAAGGGTCAGAATTCAGAAAGCAGGAGGATTTGTCAAGTAAGATTGCATTCCAATCATTGCTGGCGTCAGAGTCGTCGTTGCGATAATGTTTGACATTATTATTGTAGAGATGGACGTATTAATGGATCAATTGAAGTTTCTAGGTCCATAGGTGATATTAATTTCAAAAGACTTGGCGTTATATCGGTTCCCGATGTAAAGAAATTGACAATAACAGATGATGATAAGTAAGTTTTATATTTCTTAATTTAAAAAAAGGAACGACGTCAGCCGTTCGTCTTTTACTCGTGAATATGAGAATATTTTTTCGCATCGAAGAAGATGTCGTCTAAAACTTATATATACTGTACAAGAGTGGAAGATTTCAAATATGGTTTCCTTCCACTTCCGATATGGACTCGGGCATTCTCTCGCCGTTCGTTTCCGGCAGAAGAAGCTGGCATGCCGCTGCGGCTAATATGGCCAAGATGCAGAAAGGAATGACCATAGTTAGCTTACCATAGGTATCAACCTATAATTATACATATGTGACTGTACTGGTCTGAATGTATCTTACCAGCCATAGAGCTACACATGAGGATGTTATGGCTCCTATCCGAGCAACAGTGGAACAACATCCAACTGCTGTATTTCGTAGAATGGTGGGGAAAAGCTCAGTGGTATATGTGTACATCACTGTGTAAGCTACAGTTATCGCTCCTTTTGCAATCATAGTTTGTATGACAGCAGCGTACGTAGGAACTGTAACTTGTTTGCAATGTTATTCTTTTTTGCAATAGTCAACGTACTGCTTTCTCCGACTATCCAATTGACCACTAGGCAAAGTCCAGCGGTTAAGAGTCCTAATGATACCAATGGCTTCCGCCCTACTTTATCAATCAGGAAATACACTAAGATCATTGATGGTATCTCCATCAGTCCACTTAGAGCAAAACTAATGTAAAGGTTGCCACCTCCGATATCACTTTTCATCGTAAGTCCATAGTACATCATGGTAGAAACTGGCCTGAATCATTATCGTTAGCTCGTTACCCATCCCATTTTTGCATACCATATAAAGAAACAGGTTAGGGTTCTTTTGCGCATTTCACGTGTTCTGAATAAATCCAAAGTGCTGAAACTATTCGAAGTTTTGTTTTGCACACTTGATTCCATCTTTCGCCACCTAAGACAGAAAAATTTTTTTCGTAAAGCAAACTAAGCGGTGTTACCAGTTTTCCGGTATTTGTGACCCATTCATTTTTGCTGCTTTATTGAGTATACGGTCAGCTTCTTGGAATCTGTTCTCTGAGATCAGCCATCGGGCACTCTCTGGGATTAGCCTGAAATAATCAAATCAATTACTACTTAAGCTTATACCCTCTTACCACCAATAGCTCAAAAATAGAATAGAAGGAATAGAGATGATTAAATGTAATAAACGGTAATCATGAACGAGATAAGCTAAGGCGGCCAGAATAATCTGAATTCTCGAAGTTCATATCAGGGTCTCATTGTACTCAGCATTACCTCTCCGAGTGCATAGAAGGAACCAGCAGCAACTGACCCTAGAGCCCTGTATTGTCTTCCAACCAGCTCTGTTCCAAGAACAACAGCTACTCCGAAAATTCCTGGCTGGGAGAAGCCTGTTCCTGCTCTGAATGTTATAAATTTTTTCAAAGTTCGGATATATTCGCTTACTTTAGTATAGCGAACAACCACCAGTTTGGAGCGACACAAAGCAGAAGCCCACAAAGCGATTGTATAACAATGGCAATGTAAAATACTTTCTTCCGTCCAATTCTTAATTAATTATGGTGCTTCAGTTCTGTCTTATATGTTATACTTGTCGCCCATTACTCCACAGAAGTACGAGCCTGTCATCTGACCAATATAATACAAAGATTGGACAGTGGCTTTCATCCAGGAGTTCTTGCCATTCATATCTTGCTGTAACCAGCGTTTTTATGTTTCATCAATTACGAACTGTTCTTACCTTAAAGCCTATAGAGAAACCCATGTCATCCTCGGTGTCGTTAGTTTGTGTTTCGATTGAACTAAACCAAACAATATCATGAAAAAGACCAAGGTTGAACGAACCTTTCCTGGATCTGTAGCGATACAAATGTCCAGCTCATGACATGCATAGCTACGGTAATAGTAGGTATACATAAAAGAAGGAACTGAACTAACTGATATCTAAATTCAGGGGAGTTAAAGCGTAAATACTGGGCAACTCACTTTCCAAAACTGTGCACATAGTATTCGAGAATATCGTCAAAATTATCTAGATGATCTTCAGATTCTATAGAAGAAGGGCTTTTATGGTTTGTACCAAAGTTATCATCAGAAGGATTAATAGAAGACGGTAATTCGTCAAAGGTTTTGCTGGTAAGAGCAGGGGGAGGGTTATAGACCATCGCACGACGTTGGTCTTAAATGACGGAAGGGTTCTATAGCAGACTATATGTTGAAAGGTGATAGGCGGGACGCTTTTATCCGTTACTCTCGTTCTCGCCCCCTTTCTACAGACAGAAGCCTGTTTTTATTTCACGAGTGTCATCATAAGACCAATACAGACATTATATCTGATAGTAGTGTTTTGATGATTTCATAGAAGATCATGAATTTAAGATCAAGGAAACATAACTCTGTCATTCTTGAAACCGCAAATGTTCTTCAATAAGTGCAAAAAAGTTTTTTTCTAGTTTAGGCTTCTAGTAATTGCTTGTGATGGCTTATGGAAAGTTTTTCCGAATGACGATGTACCACGATTCATTGAGTTGCAGTTGAATAAGGAGAAGAATGTACGTTTTCTTTTCATTGTAAAAGTGCCCATCATTCCATTTACTTCAGATTACTGATGTCACTACTGTAGACCAGGAAACCCTTGAAGGACTTGCGGCAAAGTTGGCTAGTGAAGCAGTACGAAGACAATGTGGCGACAACGTATCTGTTATCCTTGTCAAGTTATCAAAATTCTGAATAAATCTTTGGGAACTCTGCTCTGAGAAACTTGATTTTTTGAAAAATATGTTCGTGAAATAGATAGTACTTTCCTATACGTTAATCCATACGTCATTTAATATATTTTCTTTAGATTGAAAAATCTTGTTTAGCCATCTATTACAATTACGGGCAAGTACAACACAAAGATTGACTAACATTCGTAGTTCACATTGTCTTCCAGCCATTTTTGAAATCTATAACTTTGAAAGGTTGAAGGTATTTTGAACTGTAAACTGCAGTTTTGCAGCTCATCATCAACTTTGTTCTTCTTACAAATACAGTTACAACTAAGTTGTTTGTCCATGAGTGGTGCATGTTTTCTATCATTTATACATTTGAAGATAAATATTTGGATAATTAACAGGTTTGATATTGCGAACAGCTTCCACAAGCTCCATGAGTTACTCTTCTACCAACAGGCTAACTTTCGCTCCCGGTACATTCAGGTACAACGGGTGCGTTCCTGGGTTGTTTTTTGTTGAGACTGATATGTAATTCTCCCAGGCACCCGACGTATGATCGTCAATTATATGACGTCAGCTAGGTGGACTTTGCAAAAATTCTTCAAACCTGGTTTGCATCCGTTACACTGAAGGACACATGTGTTAGCTTGACATCATCTAGACTTGTGACCATACCGTTTACCAGACAAAGGTTCTGACTAATGACATATTTATAATAATCATCATATTAATAATGAAGGAAATGAAAAAGGAATATGAGATGGCCCAGTTCTGCAATCTATACTCATATCTTCATATCTCAATGTTTCATTAGGAAGCTTTCTGAAATAATCACATGCGGGATAGTGAAGAATGTTTTCCAGCTATGTTAACTTCTCTTGAATCAATTAAACTCTTAAAACATTTCCTTTGTATGATAATTGTTCGTTTTAGGTGATTCGCTTCAACTTCCACGTCTACTTTAACGTTACGTTATGTTGACTTTTAAAAACAACACTTTCATTTTCACTAGCACGACTGCGTGAAGAACGGTTGCACATGCTGCCCGTCAGAAATCGAGCTAGGAAGGAAAGATATTGAAACACATTGTTTTCAGTTATAAATAAGCTTAAAGTTTGTTTGTTACAAACAAGTCACAACCGAATAATGCTTCAGATGTTTTAATGTTGACATAGCTTTTCACATTTCAAGTTCAAAACAGCCGTGTTCGTTTGTTTTTTTGACCTAAGGGAATTGTTATTTAATATATTCTCAGTTTGTAGAAATTTTGCAGCTGTATCTTCAAACTAACTCTAGGTGGGTTAGAAAAACAGGCTTGGTATAACATCTCATAATCATTAGGTTTTATTGATTAATGCGATCATACAATGTACAAAATTGCTCCACAAAGAAACCGTTAGCCACATGTGAATTAATTGATTTTTATCTTGAGACCCGACTCAGATACCACAAACGATTGGAAAATCAAAAATTGAGAAGCAAAGTATGTGTTGAGAATTAAGCATTCAGCATATGGAATTTTGAAACCTGTGTGATGGAAGATCAATAAACTGTCAGAGATGAAGAAGAGGAAGAAACCGAGAGCACGCTTGGATACCGCCTGAAAAAAGTTTAAATATTTAAACAAGAACAGGTAACTTCTTACCACATCGAAAGTTATCGTAGGTCTGTTTAGATGTTGAGAAACAGCCAAGCATACATTAAACATAAGCACTATTGAATATATAGTAAGGATGAAGACAGGGATGGGATGTTGTGAAAGCATTGGGACAAGGGTAGCATGGCTTGCAAATCCTCCCCAAATAGTCATTATAAGTGCGAACGGCACATTTATTTGGAAATTTTTGTAGAAACAACACTGAAAGTGTACATTATTGTATGTGCCCGTGGTGGGAAAACAAACTAGGTATAATAAGTGTCCAATACCGAAAGAAATGGCACCGGTGACAATTCCATCTTCACTCAATCCAATCAAATAGTCTCCAATAGCACCGAATAACAGTCCAGCTAAAATATAAATTGTTGTAATCAAAAACATTTCGTGTTTCTCACCTGCGATTTTAAGGAGAACCGAGCTTCCGACGACTCGACTATATACAGCAGAAGCAACTGAGAGGAACAAAACAGGAGTAGTCTTCCTAATTGGTAATGGTTACAGGTGTTAGCCAGCTTGTATTATTACCACAACGAATATGAGGGAGTGTAGAACTTGATATACCCCCCTGACTCAAAATAAAAGTTCAGAACTAAAGCAGAGTAGAGTACTCCGACGCCAAGAACGAAACTGGACATGACAACTGCAACAAACAAATTATAGAATGTTAGGAATCGACACAAAAATAGATTCAACTGGAGATGTGGTGGAAGAACTTAGGCATGAGGTTCATTAAAAAAAACTCGAATTCTTAAGAGGCGGAGCAGCACGTGCATCGTTTGAATGCACAAACTGTGTGCTTGCAAAGAATGAAGCTGATTGCATTCGAAGGCTGTTTTTGGAAAATCACTTTTAGAGGGAGCAAAAATCGATTAATTTATGGTATTATAGTCTCTAGAGTCTCAGAGAAACATAGATAAAGCATCAACAAGGCTCTAGTTTAATCAATAACGTGGAAGATCGAAATAAAAATGGAAAAGGTCAGTAATTGGCATGAAGTTCATTTACCTGTGAAACAAAATGAGTTCAAATGATTTGATTTGAACACCGGAGTTATCATGAAGAATAAATAGTTGAAAAGATATCGGCTACAGTCCGTATCAGATAAGAATGAGAGCAGAACCTAGAATAAGCGATTTGTAGCCTTTGAATTACAAGATTTTGTTCGTTTTCTCTTGAAAAACAACCTACCACACAGTAAATAATTAGAATCGTACCTGAATTAACAACGCCCTTCACTTGCTTTTCATACAATTCGAGACGTTTCAAACCAGTCAAAACACCGTTGAAACTGCTTTTGATGTTATAGTCAAGCTCGGTCAATTTCAGTCCGTAGAACTAAACGAACAGTTGGTAATGTATTCGATTTTTGCACAAACTTTGTGAATAAAAGTTATAGGCTCGCAGGAGTTATCGGTTCGTAGCTCTACAATGGTCTCAGGGTTCTCTTTCCAAATCTTCAAGTTTAGTATCAGTGCGGGTGTTCACATGGAACTTACTTGAAAACTTCTACTTAATGATGAAATTTTAGTATCACAGGGCTTGCTTCTCAGAACCGTTAGAGAAGATGTTGCGAATTGTAAGAGAGGATCCCTAAATTGACTCCAAGACTGCAAACCCAAATGAACATCCACAGGAACTTTGCAGTTAAAATTTGATGCTAAATAAGTTTTTTAATGATAATCTTGAACTCAGCACACCATCAGGAGGAAAATCGGAAGATATCCAAATGAAGTGAACAAATTCTAGTTCATTAAAGGAACAGAGGTTGTTCACTGTTCGACAATCATCCAAACTGGAAGCCAAAAATATGAGCTGAGTAGAACTATACGAACAGACGTGGGGCACAAGAGACTATAACAACTGAATAAAGGAATGACTCGAGAGCTTAGTTCACTTGAATTTGCGTTGTTTTAGAAGAATATTTCGTAGGTAATATTCTTTTCTCGAAAACGTTGAACGTCTGTTCAGCAATAATTTTGGCTGACGAGAAGTGAGTTCTATAGACATTCTTTCCAAGGCTGCTCATTTCTTCTAGCTCCTTCTTGTTCAAACTGTTGATCATTTTCTCCAAGCTGTTGAGTGTCAAAGGCAATAGAGCTATTCTAAACGAGGGATTTGATTGAACAGTAGACCAACAAGTTTACTTCTGCCAATCAATCAATTCAATGAAAGGAAGAACATGTTGTGGCAAATAAATGATAGGAATAGCTCCCGAACTTAAAACGATGGAGAGAAGAGCTTCTGGATATGGGAAGTTTTCCGATATCAGAACGAACACACTTTGCTAAAAGAAGCTGGAAGTTGCGCGAGGTAAATTTACAATACCTCTACGTATTCCACGAGACTTTCCCTTTGTAATTGACCTTTGTGATTGCAGACTGTGAGCAGAGATGAAGGAGAGCATGAAAACACTGCTTGAGCATTCTGCAATGATATCTTGAAAGTTTGGAAAGGTTACAAATAAACCTCAATAGACTCAAATCGATGTGGCTCGTACTGATTAGCACTTGTCGGTATTAACAAATTGATTTTTCTATAATAGTTGTTCTCAGTGCTCAGCCCTGAAGGCAGAAGAAAAGGTATGGATATGTCGAATTGACGCCTATGAATGCCTTTCGTCAATAAGGAACCGGCAATTAAAGGATGCACGGGCTCTGATAACCCTAGAAAAGTGAAAATGACAGCATTTTGATATCTGGAATAGATCTTAATTTCTTAGTTAGCTAGAACTTCCAACTTTTGCCTATATGATGACATAACATTTTTCCAGACTCCAACAGCGAACCTGTTCAAGTTCAAAAAATCTACTCCGGGTATAACGAAACAAGCATCTTCCCATCGTTTCACCTGATAAGGAGCGAGGGCCTCTCTAACTTCCAAAAACTCTCGAGATGGTGAAGGAGATATCACGACTCCCTGAACACAACACAGAAAAATAGAGCCTTGCGAGTTTATCCTGTATACCTTCCGTTGAACAACAGTTAATGGCTCTATGAACACGTTCAGATTATCGTAATTAAGTATACAACGTTGAAGATCAAAGCAGGAAGGTAAACTACAGTTTCTATAATCACTTCAAAGAAAGCATTCAAACTCCGCGTTTATTTCGCAATAACCTTTCTTTGATTTGGAGCTCATTGTATTCAATAGTGTTTGATGTCGGACACCATTTATAGTTATACCAAATTAGTAGAACAGAAGAGAAGATGATGTAAGCTACATTTCTCATTCCTGAACAACCCGTATTATTGATTTCTTGTAGTTCATGGATATAGAGTTGATACTCGAGTTTAATAATAACTCTTTCATTTCGTCTCTAACGGAAGTTACATAAATTTCATTTTTCACTTTTACTGATTATATAACTATAGGACCGGTACATATTCGCAAAACCATTTTTGCTTTCAAACTATGAAAATTGCAACTCTATCTAGGTCTAAATCACAATACTTCTTAGTTTCCTCGGAGCACTTCTTGGCGGAACTTCTCGGCACATTCTTCATACTGTTGCACAAGGGATGAGCACTTCAATATACGTCCAGGGTTATTTTGCAAGCATGCAGCTATGTCCTGAAAAGAGAATAGTGAGAACGAATTTAGATTAAAAGAAAACCTTCTCATTCTGTTCACAAGCATTCTCTCTTTGTAAACTGAAAAATTGCTTCTCTACACGGTCCACTGTCTGATCGAAAATCTTCTTCCTATTCTCCAAGTCGGAGGCGAGATTAGCAGACAACGTAGAAACATCGTTTCCATTTGCCTAATCAAATTCATTAGAGACGAAAGACTCTTATCACTTACTAGTTTTTGTTGGATAACAGTTAATCTAGCCATTTCATCTCGCAGTCTATTTTTCTCATCCTTTTCTTTAGCTAACTCGGCTCTGAAACTTTTTTGCATGTACAACAAATATTATTACGGCTCACTTCAGCTTCTCCGAGCCAGCATCTGGGTTTTGAGCATTTACTCGTTTAACAACATCAGATGAAACTCCAACGGTTCTGAAATTGCAGGAGAATAACTGAAGGAAGAAAATCGATATTATATATGATATCAACGACGTTGTATTTAAGCGCATTCATGCTAATTAGCATGCCGGGTCATATACACAAGGAAACTTATTTGTATCGAACACATCACGAAAGCGGTTGTTTTCATACATCTCGTTCAAATTCAATCAACAATCATTAATATTCAGAAGAATATGAAAATAGAAACAAGCAAAACTTCAGATAAATGAGTTAAAAACGGAAAACACGTACGTGAGAAAGGTAAGCGCTTACTTGTACTCTTCCGGTATTTCGCTACGTTCAATCCTAACCACGTCTGGTTTTTCTCGACTCTGAGTTGACCCCATACCCTGCAAATATAATGGATTATCAGTTGTTGATTTGATAGCTTGAGCTTAATGTATCAAATTCAGTTAGATTTAAAACTGGGAGCTCTTTTCCCTTGCCCGCGAGCGTTAATGAAGGCTGCGCGAACATTAGCGATGGAGCGCATGCCTTATCACACTAAAGTTGGTGGCGCAAGTTAAGGTTTACTAAGACGTTTTTGAGTTATTCTATGTTTCGCAGAGTAATATCGAATATTGTGTATTAGCTATGAATATGGTTAAGAGTGATCGTGAAAGTTGGACAGTATACAGAATTTTTATAGTGTCCTCCGCTTTGTACACATCACAATGTTGCAATCAATAAGCAACTTTATTTCGTTCATCATACTGTTCATTATCTTTTGTATCGAGATAGTTATAGATATATGAGAAATATGTTTAAGAAGTAATATATGTCTTCATGATTCAAAGTCATTGTCTTGTTACTCCTGATTTCATTTTAAATACTGGCCTTATCTCTTAACTCATCAACCATCTCCTATTAAAGCAATTATTTTTTCTTTAATTCATAGAGATCTTCATAATAGAAACTACCAACCTATTTTACTCATGACATTTAAAATGATCACTTATTTGCAGTTAGGAATGAGGAATGGTGGAGTAACTGGGTCCGAAACCACGTTAGAGCATAGAAATCATGGCTATTGCGAAGCAACTACGTCAAAGGATGATGAGACAAGCGAAATGGATACTATGAAAACAATTTTAAGGTATTTCACTCTTAAAAATTTAAAAATCACGAACAAAGAGTTGCGAGGAAAGTTATTATCTATTTTTTATCATCATTATTATCATGATTATGAATTAAATGGGAAGGCATGAGCAGCTAAGCTGCATGGCCAAGCGTTTGAGACGGAATGAGAGCAATCTGGGTTTGATACGTTATCAATAAGCTGTGTTGCCTTGGTAACCAAGCCCGCCTCTTTTATGGCAACTTTAGAAGCTTCAGCAGTAAATAACATGCTTTGCGGAATTGCATCCATCAAAATAAGATAATGGGGGAAGAAGATTGAAGTAGGTGCGTAAAGTTTAACTAGTTTTCATTCCTAATTCATTTCTGTTTGATGCAAGGTTAGAGAAGTTGGTTTATTAGGGATTTTCGTTTCCGATTGGCTCGTTCGTATAGAGCCAATGCAGATGTTTCTGAGTAGAGACCCTTCATTCGTTATGTTCTTGATCCGTTTTCGATTCCGTGCGTAATTCTTGATCGTATAGCCTTAGCTATATCTCCGATGAATGAAACTATTACGTACTGAGACGATGTTTTAGAAAAAAGATTCTAGCACTTGTTAAATTCAAGTTTATAGCTTATATATTTCAGCGGCAAAAGCAATTGTCAACTTCGGGCTCCTCGCTTAGCAACTGCCTTAGAAACGTTATGGAAAATAAAGATGAATAGTATGACTTCCGGAAAAAAAGATGGGAGGTATGTCTGTTTCATTTTTAATGCCTTGATTTTAAAAATTTTATGCTAAATGTGAGTAGAAGGCATACTATTCTCTCTGTTCGGAATATGACATTAAATTCAAAGTAGTCGAATGCAATTGGTAAAGCAGCAAAGGTTTTGTGTTGTATTTAGTGTCAAAAACAAATTGAAATAGTTAGCGTTTGATATCCATGAAGTTTTGAAGAATGCGCGCTAGATTAGTCCTTCTAGAGTGTAAATAACTTGTAGAGAGTGTTTAAAATGTTAAAGAATTTGATCAAATTGGATTCATAAAAGACCCCGAATTCGAAGCCACAGATAGAAATTTGAAAAGAAATTTAAACAGCTTACCGCTGACTGATGTATTGAGCATTCCTTCCGCGGAGTCGTTAATGAAAAACATTGGGTGAAAGAGAAGGGCAGGTGCCTTCTTCGTCCATAATCTTATGCAGGTGAACGTAATTGGGATGTTAGACTCTATGAGCATTGATTGCTCTTCTTTAATCGGGTTGAACATTGGATAAAGAGAAGAGAAAAGTCAAAAGATGATAATAATGGAAAAGTTTCAGCAATGTTTCGTTGGATGAAAAAGTTCCTACGAAGAAAATTAAAATGGAAGATGAATCGGACCCTACTAACTATCACAATAGGGATATGATTATGGATTTAAAGAAAACACATCGTTATATCAAGAAAGAATGTATTGAAAAAACGAATCAGGTAATCAAGAGTGAAAGGACTTTGAGATTTGATTTCATTTTATAGCCTGGACCTTCAGGATTGCACTTGCTAGCAGAGAAACTCAAAAAAGGTAAGATTTCTTTTTCAAACTGGCGTAATTAGTATTAGTAATCCATATCCGTAAAGTTTCTTTCATCTTGGACTGTGAGTGAGAGCTAGGGGCATCCGCCAGTAGTTTAAGTCACATACATTAACTACGGTAGATGGATAGGCTATGCGCGTGCTAGAAAAAAAGATGGGCAGGTAAAAGAGACGAATGGGAATCATAACTGAAAAGCTCCAAATGGGGACAACATTAGTGAATGCAGGTGCACATAAAGCGTGGAGTGCTTAAGTATGGTAGTAGGGTAATGATGAGCTGGAAAGCAGAGAGAATAGACAGTAATTGAAAAAGAAAAACTTGACGAGTCATCTCGACAGACGTTATTTCTCATAAATTCTGCTTCTCTTCGTGTTTTTTTCTATACGAAAGTATCGAAAATTTATGCCAAACCACAGTCTCCGTAGGCGGTTTCTTTACCTATTCGGAGAGACTTTTTTGTATAACCTTTTGGGTGGCCATTTTCATCAGTGTGAATACTGAAGCTTCATAACTAAGTGCCGTACTCCTAGCATTCATTGTATTTTACGAATATCTACTGACCTAATCTTTCTACTACTCCTATTCCTAAATGGATGTGTACGGAATGTTCTATACTGGTAGTTATCAGTCTCAGACAGCAGGTTAGTGCCTAACCAAATCTTAGAACTGTTGAATTCTATAGAAGGTTATATCTCGCAAGCATTGTGTATCTTTGGAGATTAGTTTGATATAACTATAAAGCTGAATATTAGGAAAATAGAAGTATTAGTAGATTAGAATAGACTATCTTCATTTATTCTGGGGCTTGCTTTCATCTACATTATCAGGATGATTTCATCTTTCATGGTTATGTCGACCCTAAGTTAAATAGGCCGATAGTTCGAGCAGCGATCAGCTGTCCCAGCTGCTGCCCGAACGGCCTGCCTACCTTGAGCCACCCCTTCAGCCAGTTCTCGTTTCCTTTGGCCCTGAGCGACCACGAATGAAAACTGAAATTAAAACAGAAAGTCTCATTTTTGAGCAATCCATGCCATCGCATGGTTTCAGCTTATTGTTGCCTATACCTTCATCTAGTGTGTCATCACATTCTTTCATTTCATTCGGTATGTTTTTTTCATTTTCTCACGTCTTCCCAGAACTACGATTAGGAAAATAACTTCTGGTTACGCGGTTCGAAGTGATTGAATATTGCCATTAGTTGAGTAATCATCTGTCTGTTGATTTCTCGGAAATGACCTTTAATAGTGTAACTCTGCAAACCATTCTGTTAATTAGTCTGGTCACTTGCTCAGTCAGAATTGTAATAAGTGCTCTAAATTTATGTACATAGATGGTGCGTAGGCTGTTTCTTAACTAAACGTTTGACGAGTTTAGAAGACAATACGTAGTCTGTGCATAATGCATGAACTGGACAGAACAACCTGAGCAAACCGGAGGTTTCAGAAGTGAGAAAGAAAGGAAAATATGAAGCAACTTAAGAGAGAATGTGTAGAAGGTATTAGAGATGAGCTCAAAGGTTTCGTATAATTTAAAGACTAAATCTTTGTCAATTCGCTTTACCTGCTCGTTAGCTGACAACAAAGAATATGACTAAGCCATTGTATGGGCCATGAACATAGATGATGAGAAGAGTTTCAACTTCATTCTATTCACGAGCTTAAGAAGAATCACGAACGACGACTCGTACAGCTATATTCATCCCAATCTTTATCCAAAACTATATCCGTATCTTTGGAAAAGTGAAATACTTTGTCATTTGCATGCTTACACTGTGGTTTACCATGCAAGAGTGATAGCACCTGCCGAATGTATCAGATACGTTTTGAAATCGACTACGCTTGGCATACCATATTAGGAAATGTTCAATGTATTTGACTATAGCAGCGCCATGCGCCAAGCGACTGTTGTTCGCAATCACTTCAGTAAGTTTCCAGTTTACATGTAGTAAGTTAAATGCCTTCGGGATTGAGAGTGAGTAGCAAGGCAGCGCATTTCCTTCCCTCATTTCTTCAGCTCTAACCTCCGACCACGAGTTAAGCAAGAAAAATACATGATTTGTTGAGTGAAGACATGATTAAATAGAAGACCAATAAATAGATAGGCTTTGAATTTCTTTTCTATTCATGTGTTCGTTCAAATTGGTGCCTTGAAGTAGTTGTATCAGTGATAATCATGCAGACAAGCTGCTTGATATTGAGCGAAAGCCTCGGCGCCTGGTGAGCAAATTGGCATACCTCCATTTCTGGTCCTCTCTATCTTTCCCGATATCTCTTATCATATTTCATCTCTAACATTCTTTTTCTTTTTCTCTCATGCCCGATGGCAATAACTAATATATCTATACCACATTGCATATTCTATAACTTCTAAGCTCAAGACAAGCATCAGGCTAAAATTTGGTTTCAATCAATACAGTTTATTGAAAGTTGATTTATTTATTTTTAAATTCGATGTATCATTTATCTGTGTAATTCTGGATAGGTACTCAAAGGTCACCATCCCTCCTTAAGGAATGAGTTCTATGTGAGCTTAAGTTGTCTTAGTCTATGTCACTCTGAAAGTAACGTCATGTAGATATCGTCCTCCCTCATCCCTCCCTTGAAATTTCTTTGATAATTTCAAGAATTATGTGTTTTGGAGAAACAAATCTGTCAGTCGTTTCTTTTATGGGCACATAAGCTAATAACACTATACATTTTCTGCATCTTAATCAAAGGATACACATTCAAAGGCACATGATAATTTTGGACAGAAATCCTGTCAGTCAGAAATACTAAGGAAAAGGAATATTTTGTTTTTCAGCAGTTGAATGCTAGAAAATCAAAATGATTGTTTGTTTGATTAATCTGTTTCTCATAGATTTTCTTAACATTTTTGTTCTTTCTCTTATTACACAATCTCATATTTTGAAGCAATCTGACAGATATTGTTGGGGTCCACATGAAATCCATCTCTCTTACCGAACAAACGGTTTACTACTCCTTATTGTTTTCTGCTCTGCTTTTCATGTTTCCTTAACTGATCGGAAAAGGGTAATATGAAAGTATTCGATTATCTAACAAGCATGTTACGTCTTCTGATTAGGGATAACCGCTGTTTGTGAATCTTTTGCTGCTATTTTTCCTCTACAATTCTGTCAATGCACCCCTATTATTTCCGGGTCAGGGCGGCATAGAGACATCATTCGATTCCATGTTGCGACACCTGTTAGCTTTTTATCGCTATTCCCCTTATGAAGGTTAACTGCCTCATGAAAGCAGAAAACATCAAAACAGTGAGTAGGTATGACAATAAAGTCCGTCAAAGAGCTCCTCTCTGTCAGCAGGACGGTTTATTATTGTTAAAAGTCTATTGTAGAAGGCAACAAAACAGAAAATGCTTTTCGGCTCTCATTAACTTTACCTCATGCTTCGAATCATTACAGTGAAAAGACTGATTTGCTCTAAAAACAAGCTGAGCAGTTAAGTATAAAAAATACCGCAAGAAAAACAAGTCGTTTTGTACAAATTTAATTCAAGCTTTATTCTGACAGAAGTACGTTTCGCGACTGTTCTCACATGATTTCTCTCGAGAACCGATATCAAACGTAACGTCTGCTATGAGTAGTGAAATAGGTTAGATGATTATATCCATTTATAATTGAATTGTACTGTTTATCTAATAAGCTTTTTTCTATCAATACTACTAAGGGTAATTGGCATAGTTAACACTTTATACTAATTTGAAAAAATCATACGAAATCATAGTATGTTTGACCGAAGTAAACACGTGCTAAGCTAGTTAGCATGATTTGTTAAAGCCACATAGACTTTGAATTTTCGTTCATCATCATTTTGGTTTCGAACTGCCTCACCAAGCGGTCGTACTCATGAGTGAACCAGGATGAAATGAGAGCCTTCGCATTTGAAATTCAAGTAAATATACCCGTAGTTTTTATCAAATATCGTTCGAAAAATGTGGTATTCTGAAATAACTTTTTTCCGTTCGTTCAAAATTGCAGTACTTCTACTGTCATCAAAATAATAGTCTTTTACGGTTTGAAAGAATTGTTTTCTTTCTTAAAACCACGCAAAAGTATCACTCAAACGTCCTTTCGGTTCTCCGGCCAGTTCGAGCTTTCTCAAACAAAAACCATTGTAGAAGAAGAACATTCGCTCTTTCAACCTGCTTTTCCTTTTCTTATTTTCAAATTTCAGGCGGAGACCCCTCAGAACTTTTGGATTCTTCTACTTCCAGCTACAATAACGGAGTACATCAATACGTTAGTGATTTCGGAAGTATGGAATATTCTCTTCAGCAGCCTTCGCATCTAACAAATAAGTTAGTTCGTGTTTCATTTGCTTATATTTGTTCTTGTTTCAAACTGAATGGTTAGAGGGTAGGGAGTAGTGATGAATGCTACTTTTACAAAATGCATACATCAGACTTTGATCTCTGATAGACTTAAGATATCAATACGCTTCCAGAATGAGAGCCTAGTTTTTGATTTTTGAGGGACACTGAGCTTTGCAAGATTTGCTGAGAGTTCTGATAATCACCTTCGCAGTATCATATGAAGAGCAGAGCGTTACCAACTTCTGGTTTTATTGCTACCGTATAGATGAAGTTCTTAACGGCAATTTCAATAAGCACAAGTTTGAAGCTGATGGCTGAGATCCTGACAAAAAAAGTTGAATTAGCCTTTTGAAAACATATAGTTCAAGATATTGTACGGGTTGTATGAAATAGGTGAAAGCTGACTACTTGAGCTGGATAACTGATAACGTATCAGAGTTGCTGCAACAGGGAGAAAAGAGGAGATGGGTGGTTCAGAATGAATGAGTTGGTTAGTCGAGAGCTATGAAATGTTGAATAATTACAAAATACGAAAGATAATGTGAAATAAAAATCCGAAAAGAATTTTACGGAGACAGCATTGGAATTAAGTAGTGTTAACCAATTCCTCTGCTGGGCCGTCATCAATGCGTGACTGGAATTCAAGCGTCCTTGTATGGTTGATAACGGAGACGGTTGCCTGGTGAAGTGGGAGGCCGGACCGGGGGTCGCCTAGGCGATTCACGAGTTCCGCTCCCTTCTTTTCCTAACTGAAAGAGAGAGGGAAAGAAAAGAGAGGAGAAGAGATTCAACATATGTATACACAAACCTTATTTGGTATCCAAGAGAATAAGAGTGAAAAGATAGAAGGAAAGATATAAAGAGAGAAAGAGTAAAAGGAAAGCAGGCAAGAAGGAGCAAGATGGAGTCAGGGCCGTCTCCATAGCTCCCGTACGTCTTAGCCAGCCAACACACACACTTTTGCTCAACCACTTCGAGTTGAAGTAGTAACTGGTGAATTTTTGAATTATTTTTACGTGTTGACCTGTCAAAAAAGGAGATATTGTACACTGATCTCTCCTTTTTTGTATTTTGGTTATCCCGCTCCATTGCTGTCGTCACCCCCAAATCTAATTGTATTTCCCAACATTACTCGTTTGCAATAAGAAGATGGATGTACATTCGGAAATGAATCGAGAGATTTTCATTTAAATTTTAATAACGCGCGATCATCGTAGTTATATTGAATGTTCAGCTTCGCACTTTCTCCTATTGTATTCACAATCATCATATAGCTTCCTCAGTCAATTACAACCTGCTTCCAAACCTTTTTATGACCCTGAGTTGCTTCAAAAAAGTTGTTCCATGATATTTGATGGGAAAAAAATGAGCTAGATTATGGAGAATGATTCAACGAATGTCAGCTATCAAATATTATAATAATAAACAGCTTTCGTTCTTGGTAACATTTTAAAATTAGATGTTCAAATCGTTCTGAACCGGACGAAGAGCTTTTACTGCTTTGTTGTAAAATCTCTTTCGTTTTTAAACATATACTTCTAGTGTACGACGATGAACACTACAAAAGCTTTGTACAGTAAAAATGTATATATCCCTTGATGATGTGACAGTGAAGATGTTTGAACGTGTTATTTCGTCAGTATAGTGTGCTTCAAAACTTTTGTGAGCTCCAATCATATGTTGCTGATATGAAACGTGGGAAGAGTTCTCATCTTTGCATGTCTGGCTCTGGTTTTCTGTTTTCAATCTACGGCAGGTAGATTGTCAGAGAACTCCCACTAAATATCTTCCATTTCCTCTATATGCCTCACTCCCCCCCTCTTACTTTCCGCTGCCAATTTCTCTTTCTTCATAATTCTCTCTGATGTACTCTCTTCTTGTTCTCGTCCCGCTGTTGAAAAGATTCGTCAAGACAGCTCCCAACAAGCCTTGGGCCTGAAAACCCCTCTAGCTCAGTCTCCAGCCTCTCGGACCTAATTACCGTATACCGGAAGGCGGGCAGGCGCCAGGTGCTAGCCGCTGGTCAGCAGCAGTCTCCCAACAGCCAACCTTACTTAGCCGGGTGCACTCTACAGACACTTACTCCACGTTCCTCTTGATATAGTCTTGTGTCCTTTAGCTGGCGTTAGGAGAGAACTCTTTCTAAGCCAAAATAATATTCCGGACAAATACAATCTAGTCGATAATCGTGTCACAACTAAGTCGTGTCTAGCATTTCTATTCACCTTTTCCTTCTCTGGGCACTTACATATCAGCTACAAGAAGTGCCGATCAATTCACTCTTCAAACCTTCCCTCTAGTCATCTAAAAATGTATTCTCCAACTCTATACCCACCGTCATCTGACTTGGATGATTGTTGGTCAAAATCAGATGATATGGTTCTTTTCAGTAATAACTCCTATGTTTATGCAAACGACACTACAACTTACCAATATTATCAAGTGAGTTTCTTTATTTTATTCAACCACATATTTTACTCTCAAAAATCGATTGAAAGTGCTTTCATGATTTCCGGCATTTTTTCGAAATTTCGCTTTTCGATATCCTTCCAAAGCACTTTTCTTTATCTAAAATTCTTTTGGCTTTTCATCTGTTGAAATAGCCGTTTCTCAGACTCAACCGATGAGACTCGTGAATGCTCTCATTTTTTAAAACATGTTTGAAATCTAATTTCAACTATAATCTTTGAGCATACGCAAGAAGGAATTGTGATAGCGTACGTTTGAATGGTCCACGAGTCTTTCTCAGAAAATTTTAATAAAAACGACGAAGATATCTCAGTGATGACATCAATAATCTGTGAGATGGAAGGGCTTCTTATATATATATATATACTGCCTTTTATCAATATATTGATATTTATATTAATATAAGTATATAGTATTATACACATTTTTACATGTTTTTTTATAGTATTCGGGAAATGTTCATTCACCCAATCAACAGTACCTCGTTAGCGGAAATCATTCTCCAGGATCAGCTGATGATGAGCACAGCACAAGCATTCAGCACGCCACTAGAGCTTCACCTGCAACGGTACGTCTTTTAATCCAGTTATCCCATCAAAATTTCGACATTTGCCAGTAAGAGTCATGAATTTAAAAGATTGATCGAGGTTTCGTGAGAGAGTTAGAGCAAGTATGACTTAGATTTTTCTGCTGTCTTCCTCTAAAGAGCCTAGCTCTTAGGTCACAACAGATTTTAATAATTGCTGTGTGGAACACACGTTTAATGCTTCCGGATGTAAAGCACAATGAATTCTTTTTTTCTGGGTTCAACTTTCATTTCCAAAATCGTTTCTACGTCGCCCATTATCAGAAATAGAGGTTCTGACGCTCGATAAATCCGTTTGAAACATCTGATTTTGAATAAATATAAGGGGTCCGATTGATATGTATAGTAGATGATTGTTATTTAAAGCTTTTCCCTCAATTTTCTCTCTGTTCACCCAGTTGGCATAACCAATTAGAGTTCTGATAGGTAGTAGTATATGGCGGAGAAAGTCGTTATCCCACAACCACATGTCTTTCATATCTTTCTTCAATAATTTGCAGTTATTGTCATTGAATATTACCTGATATATATTACCTTTATTATATAATGTAATATAGCATACTATGCAATTATTTTTGTGCATAGCTCACATGTAAGCTAGCAGTTTGAGAGAATGAGAATAAGAGAAAAAACACTTTGACGCTGAAATATTGTCGATGCGATCAATCTCTCTCTCTCTCTTCTCTCTCTCTCTTCTCTCTCTCTTCTCTCTCTCTTTCTCTCTCTCTCTCTCTCTCTCTCTCTCTTTCTTTCTCTCCCTCCCTCCCTCCCTCACTCCCTATCTCGCTCTCTAGCTTTCTTTCTGTGAAACTTAGAGAAAGTTCTGAGATATCAGTTTCTCCATCATTTATCACCAATCTCCATAATTCTATTAAAATGTGGGAAAATGAGTTGTTGTTTCGTCGCAAAATAAGACAGTTACGAACAAATACCTTTCTCTTTTATATAGTTGGCAAAATAACTTGGAAAAGTTGAATACAAATCCGGAGACGATTTGCCGTGTTATTGCGATAAATGCAATATTTTCGATATTTTTTGTCGTTAAAGAGCTTCAAAAATAATAATTGAAACTCATGAGATAACATTCAATTTGTATTTTCCTAATTGTGACGATCAAGAAGGGATCTATAGGTTAGAGGGTGTATGCTGATCAACCAAATGTCAGAAAAATGGAGGTAAACGGATCAATGTTCTTGCCACTTCGTTACGTCAGCAGCTTCAATTGTTCTTTATCCTATTCTGTTCATTAGCAGCCGAAACAGAGCTTGTATGAAACAGCTGAATTCTATAAGTAAGCTGTAATTCTGCACATACACATAGACATACACTCAAACCTCCCTTACAACTATAATTGTTGGGTAAAAGCGGTTATGGCCAATCATAAAGGTCACCTCACGAGCTACTCCCACCTATTATGGCTTTCCAAATTCAGATTTTGTGTGATTCCTGTTGTTGGTGAGCTTTGGATTAGATTTTTGGCTTCCTTTATTTTGAAGAAAGAAGCATGCATATAATCAGAATATTACACGATTCAAGGGAGAAATCGAGATTATTTATTTTTCGTTCTCCAAAAATCTGAGAATTTCGTGGGCTTTGTCGATAACCAAATCAAGCTTACACTGCCAGTCAATAGTAGTGCAATTACGGTTAATATTCTTGCACCTGTTCGGTTACGGGCTCATTAGCTGTCGGGGGATCTTTCGCATAATGGCCGTAAATCAAATGTCCGATAATATTGCTCATCGACTCATATTCCATGATTATGATTCTTCTTCTTCCCTCCGACGACTATTTTGACGAAGATAAGCTCTAATCCGCATGGGGACGTGACGGCTCCTTCCAAATATCCCATAGAAGTATGTTTATACATAGAAGAAGACATACAGTGTATATATTACTTTTGCCATATTTGCATTAAACCGTAAATATAACTTTGTTTTGAATCTTATAAAGCTTCCATCTTACGTGTGCTTCATTGGTCAGTTTATGTGTGAATGAGAATCTTATTGATGTTTAAGCTCATTGTTTGGGTAGCTTGAGATGTGCGGCTCACAAACCCAAAATTATAATGAGCTAATTAGGTCGTGTACCTGCACATGGACATAAGATTGAAAGCGGCTAAGCCTATTTTATGGTCAATTATTCTTTGATGATGATGTGCGATCAGATGGCTCCGTCATTCTCATCCATACAACAATTAAATGATTGTTTAGAAAATCTTGAAGCTTCCAATAAAGCTTTACCGACTTAGGTCGGGCAACTCTTACCGCCAACTGTTACTCTCTTTCGTCAGCCACATGACGGCTGATTAGCATATTCGTTTACATCTTCCACGTAAAGCCATCATAATTCTTTTATTCTTAATGATGATTTGCATCACGATCGGTTGCTCACGCTTGTTCAATTAAATTTTCTTGGTAGGCTTGACGCGATAATTGAAAAAAAAAGAGAATTTGCGTTCTTCTGTAATGCAAGGTTTTGAGAAGATGGGGCATAGAATCGTATTTATAGCAGCCTTTCTTAAGGTCATAGAGCTAACTAAATATGAATAGAATCATGGTGAATCTGCCGGACAGTTTCTATTGACCATAATGAAAAGCACCTGAAGTCAAAACCGGAAAGAATAACAGCCGTTTATTGAAGGTAACAGCTATTGGCAGCCAATGAAAAGAGTCGTGACATGAATAAATGGTCATTAGTCAATTCAATTCTCGACATCATTCATTGTAGATTGAAGACGAGCAACAGGTGTTCACCAGACTTAATATGGTATTGAGTCTAACTGTCTTCTTTCGTTTTTCTATTTTCAATTCTAATCTGTGCTTCTCTGAAATGGGGTTTCGTATTTAATGAAGAACAAATGTCCTTAAACATGGCATCAGAGTCCTTCTTGCTACTTTTATTTAAAACTTTTTGATTTACCGTCTTGTAATCATTCAAGCATGAGTTTTATTATGATTGCCATATGAAACATTCACATGTTATTTCCTTAACGAGATAATTATGCTCCAAGGTAATCATCTAGAATGAGTACGAGGGTAGGATACGACTCCCACAGTTAATATTCAGTTGGATTTAAGAAGACAGATGTTTCTAAAGATCAAAGCCTGGCTTATTACTAGATTATAGAAGATTATAGTTGAATATCCTAGAAGAAAATTGTCCGTTATATCAAAAACAGGAGGTCATATGACCTAATTATTAAAAGATTATGCTCGTAGACGGTGGGAAGACTTAAGGAATGCATGAAGAACTCTCTCTCAGATCGTTTCTTGAACAAACGAGTGAAAAAAGAAGGTTAGGCGAAAACAATCGATCACCGGAATTTAAGAATAGTGGAGGCTTGTCTTGTCTCGTTCCCTTACATCCGGTAGACACCTTAAGATTCAGTGAGTCATGCGGATTCATGAGAGAAAAAGAAAACCAAATATGAGCATGGATTCATAGTTTAAAGAGTTGGCGGTAGAGAGCTCCAACGAAAAGCCATAAAGAGTTGTTACCTTAGCAACGTAACAGACTTTATTCCAACTTACCTTCTCTGGACTTCACTACCTCCACTCTAACTTTAACCACAAGTTCACTGCGAAAACTATCTACTATCATAAAGTCATGAGGCTCATAAAAGATTTGATTTTTTTCTTCTCTTAATCACATAACATATTTCCCAACGCTTGCTTCGAAAAATGATGTTGGACAGTCTTATGAGAATTGATTCTCCTCCTGAGAATCGACTCCACGTAAGCTTTAATGAATTTCGAAGCGATTTGGTATGAGCATGTGAGAAATTCCTCCAAGTACTGTTCCCTGCGGCGTTCATAATGTTGTGTGTTTCAGATCCAATGGTTGTTAGACAACTACGAGCCTTCTGACGGAACATCTTTGCCTAGATGCACTCTCTACGATCATTACAAGAAGTACGTTAAGCTCTAGGAAGAAATATCTTCGAGACAACTTAGTTTTGCTTTTCAAGCGTTGGTTGTCATGGCAACATTCAGCTCCAAGTATAGCTAACCTTTAGGCAGAGCTATTGTTACGTTCCGACATATTTATAGAACCATTTTCATATCTCCATTAGGCCTTCAATAACTATCCTCTTTGCAGACATTGTATGGAATACAAACTTGATCCTGTAAATGCTGCTTCTTTCGGAAAATTAATTCGCAATGTTTTTCAAAATTTGAGAACAAGGAGGCTGGGGACCAGGGGAAACTCCAAGTACCATTATTATGGAATTCGGTCAGTTTACATTAATGCAATGAGTAAAAATCAATATATATATTTTCAGAGTGAAACCCTCATCTCTTTTGAATCGTCAACGTCTGCAGCTGGAATACAATAGTGAAGAGCCGTGTGCTCCTCCCAGACAGTATGATATAACTGTTTATCTCTATCTATGATTTCTTGTTGTAGACATTCTCGACCTGTGAAACGCTCTGCTGCCTCTCAACCATCTGTGAGTCCTCATTCTACAAGCAGGTAAAACATTTGAATTACAGACAAACTCTTTAACGAACGTTTCCAGTCCTGTTCCAAACCATCCGAATCCGCTCATCCTGAATGATAATGCTATTATCGTCGGTAAGAGCCAACAGAGTTTTTCTTTCTTTTGAGACAGTTTTTTTCTCAGCATCTGAGATGGATAAACAATCTTTGGGTGTTGGAGAATTACCAAATATCGAGATCGACTTCCGGATTGAGCTGGAAGAAGAGATTCAAAAGCTTGGTCTTGAACTCAGTCACGTTTGCAAGTTCATGGAAGCTTATAAACTAAACTGTTCGGTAGGAGTTTCTCTCAATAGCATAATGTTAAAAGTTTGTTTGAAGGACATCCTATATTGTGTAAGGAACATTGCTTTTGACAATGTTTCGCACTACTGGACATCGTTTTGGCAGAATGAGGATACCTTCTGTAGTACTGAACCGTGAGTCAGAACTCCTTAACCTCCAATTTACCTTATGTTTTAGAAAACTTGATAAGCTCACTCGTCAGCAAATTTTTTCATTATGTACAGTCCCTTGCATTCAGTCGTTTATTATTAAAGTTGATTTGGCGTTATATCAAGTCATGGTTGATATTTTGATTCCTGATGTATTGCTTTCTGAAATGACTTGTGAGTAGTAATATTCAAGGCTATTATCATCATGTTGTTGCAGCTCTTCTTATTCAAGCCTGTCGCAGCTTCGCAAAGAATGCTGAATCGTACTTGCGAAAAGCTATGCGCGGTGCTCCAGATGTAATTCAAAAGAAAAAAATTCAAGCTGTTAAATATATGACCCAAGCTTTACGGAGGTCAAAATTTCGTTTTCAAAGTTTTTTACATTTCGTTTATTCAGGTATACATCCTTAAATCATCTCTCGCAAGCTGCTAGAACTGTTCTTCATAAACCTGATCAGGTCGCTGCTATGTATTCGGATTGTGTCAAGTACTTCGATCATACTCAAAGCAGTCAATTAACTCTTTTCTTTAAGAGTTGATATTGCTCAAGTTCAAGAACAAGCTGGATGGGTATGTGGTTGTGACATAGTCATCATCAAGCAAATTCATGACGGGTTCAAAGAGAACTTGCAAAAAATGGTTGGAATGAACCATTGGGCCGATTGGATGGACGCTATTGTTGAACAGGTGAATCATTGTATTAATATTATCTCATTAACTCTGCAATTGTAGAATGTGCCCGTCTTAACTAATTATCATGGAAAAACTGTTCGAGAAGTTACAAAAATAGCCAAAAAGTTTTTGCTTCATTGGAGTTTATACACGTCAGTTTAAGTTCTGAATGGCTTCCTGAATGTTCCTTCCTCTAGATCGATGCTCATTCGTGATTTGACGCTGCGATCTGCCAATTCCTTCGGATCATTTCATCTGATTCGACTGCTCTCGGATGAATATATGTTATACTTAATTGAATCAAAATTGGGAAAAGCATTTAATAAGCCAACCATATCTGTGATGACACTGGTGATTATTTTCTCCACGCCAAAACAACAATAGTCTTTTTTTCAGCCAACTGATTATCCAGTTTTCGATGACCTCGATGATCAAGAAGATTTAGTTCTTCAAATGCCATCAGCACTCCCTCCGATTTCTCTGAACTCGATATATATGCCTCATGATTCTATCTTATATGGTGATAAGGTAGGATTTTCTGTAAGTCCACTGTGTCTTGTATGAGTGGCTTCATGTTATACTGTCCATTCGCTGAATCTATTTTTTTCAGTTTATACTCGGAGGAGATGACCACATTAATAGTCCTGTTGTTGTAACTGACAACGGAGGTAACCGCATAGCAGACTTGTTGCCATTCAGTAAAGTTGATTCAGTTTCAGAAATGTTAACTGCAATGCCTTCAGCCAATGAACTTTTATAATTTTGAATGTAGGAGCGTTTAGAAAAGCTATTACGACTAGAACAACGTAAAATTCTATTTTCATTGTTAGCTTGAAAGGTTACATCACATATTTATATTTTAATTAATAACGAATTGTACCAGCATCTTCATGCTTTTTGAATCCTTGTATGATATTCAGGCGTATTCTTTATCACTCGTATTATTAATTACTAAGTGGAAATCATCATTGACTACTTGCCATAACGTTTACTTCTTAATAAGGTTTTATCATTCCACTTCCGATTTTCTATTCTTTACATCTGTTTTCCATCAAGTTTTATCTTTCTCTTTTCTTAATAGCGAGTGACTCGAATCGAGATCTTCTTCATTTCCTTCATTGTGATACCAACGAATTGCAATTTCTTTTTGTAATTTTTCAGTAAATTTTGGGAAAATACGTTTCTTCTTAACACATCGAAACAATCATCTGAGAATCGGAAGAGTATCGACTTGAAATCTCTACTATCTTCCGATTCCTGCACATGAGTATCATAACAATCATATACGATAGATAAACCTAACCGAATGAACGGTTCCGAAGGTGAAGTAGCTCAAGCTTCGTGAGAGTTACAATGAGCTCAATAGATAACTAGTGGTTGTCTTCAAGAAAAACGAATCGTACCAGAAGTCTCAAAATGTTATGTCCATTATATGGCTTATTTCTTATTTCGGGTTATTTCGCGTCGGGGGGATTTTCAAATGATATGGCATCAGCTCCATGCCAGGCTTCGTAAGAGGGAACTATTTAATTACTTTTTTACTTCTAGAACGTTTGTGATGAGCGCTTTTCATGTATGTGTCACAAACGTGATCATTCTTTGAGTTGTAGTTTCATTTCGTAGTTTACTTGTCTATGTTCACATTTGTTTGTTGACCTCTGGGCATTCTTTGTCTTAACTGGTAACTTACATGATTATTGATTACATACGGTGTTATCCGATAATATCAGTGCCGGGAACTGCTTACATTTTTTTAGTTAATTGTTTGAACGTGTTTGAACGACAATCGTATGCATTCTATGAAATATAAGACAGCAGGGTTGGTTGAAAGGTTTTCGTTCATTGGCTTCGAGCTTTTATGGCTTCGAGCTTCACTTGGGAGACGAACCCTACCTTCTTAACTGTCATTGATAGTTTGTAGTATCGATTTCCTCACACTCTGTTCTAACTGTTTCACGTATCTTCCTAGTGTGATCGTATTTCTATATTCTCCTCCGAATGCACGTTATACCTTTCCATACGATGAGTATTAAAGAGTTTGTGACGCCTTACAGGCACTTTTGTTCCGCTCCTTTCGTGAACAACCGCATGAAGCGCGTCAGTCAGTTGAAACAACCGACCCTTCTAATTCAAATGGTTTTCCACCAAGCTTTTCATTTCCCACTTAGCGCTTTGTAGTGAGCGGTGTTTAGAATCAAGCTTCCAACACCCGTAACTCTATTGAAATTCATTCGTTTCCAGACATCTTTTTTGTGTTTTACATTTCTATTCATGATATTTAGCCCAGAATCATGCACATCTTCTTAATGAATACTACGCTTTTTTATATTCTTGACAAGCCATAGTCGGACGATTCCTTCGTTATCATTCATCATGGAGATCTCAACTGCCCCATCTTATGCTCTTTGTTTGACAAAACGTGAATCTTATCGTTCTTTGAGTTTGTAGTTTCAATCTGTAGTTTAGTTGTTTACGTTTTGTTTGTTTATCTTCCCTTTGGTAGTATCAGCCTTCACTGTCAACTAACGTGATTATCGATTGGTCACATGGGCTAACTGCTGATATCCATCGAATCACTCTTTTACTTTTTCGTCCGAGTGCTGTGAGTGAGTGTATTTAAGTATGTTTCTAATGTTAAGTGTTTCCACCTGTATTGTTTGAACTTTGCGGTAACAGTTCATGTGTGGCAGAAGAGATTAGAAACTTTCTGATGATTCATGTCGAAGTTCTTTTAATATCTGTGACCCTAACCCCATAGCTCTCATCATGAGTTTGAATCTGTTAGATCTCTTAGTTGTTTCGTATTTCCTTCATCCTAGGTTCTCCCTCTTCCTTGTTGATGTTTCCTAACAAGATGTTGTTAAGTATCATTTCCTTTTAACAGATGTGTGAATGCACACAATCACTCTCGTTCCCTTGTTTCATTCGTCGTTTGTTTCGTCTTCGTTTGTTTCGTCTTCGTTTTGTATTTCGAAATAGTTCAAGTGATCTGTTCTATTACAGGGTGATTCCACCGAGTACGACGACGGCTGAACTTTCTTCTGGTGGATAGAGCTGATCAGTATATCAGGTGAATAATAATACAAGTTTCATAATTATAATGATTTATTTATAGAATAAGTACACCTTGAACGAGGATGGCCATGGAAGGTCAAGATATCTAACCCTCCTAACGTACTCGGAGGCTACCAAGAGCCAAGTATCGTTAGGAGAAGGGGAGGGGAAAGCTTTCTTTTTTGAAAGTTTTCCTCTCCCAAGGTGGAGGAGTGATCCTCCCCACAATCAGGGGGTAGTTACGAAAAGGGTTGAGGCAGGGGGGCATCGCCATTTTTTTCAAAATTTTTTTAAAAATTTCTCTAAAACCCTCCCGTCCTTGTGCCAGACTCTTTCTCTCACTCACACTGCCCTTCCGATGGAGATCTGAGTCAAGAGTCTGGCAACTCATGGACGGTCAGGGTATAACACGCTGACTCAGATCTCCGATGATTGGTACCTGAAATTAGAAAGAATGAGTATGGTAGAAATGTATATAAGGGTCACCCCCCTTTGGAAACGGGGGTGACCGGAACTTACTATTTGCACTCTCGTAGAAGGATCCTTGACAGGGCCGGGAGTCGAACCAACCACTTCCTTGTATGAATGACCAACTAACCTCTTGGCTATCCTTCCACATTTACTCTAAATCATTGGAAATATATAGAGGATGAAATTGGAAAAAATGGCCAAAAAAAAGAGAAAATTTCTGGGACAAGGGGTGTCGCAATACCCCTCTCCCAGCAAACACGAGTGAACACAATCGCAAGGTTCACTCTAGCTAAGGCATTATACGTAAGGAACACCAAGTATCAAGTAGGACTATGAGAGTTGAGGAAGTAAAGATCTAACTAACATTGAAATGCTATAAGAGCTGAGTAACGATGAAACAATATCACGAGGTGAGCGATAGAGGAACAAGAAGCCTCAGGAGTTATGATCTCTATGAAGATGAACGAAAACATTAAGGTTAACATGAAAACGATAAGCAGGAGTTCAAAATCACAACTTATGAGCTCACAGGAATTCAAAGATTACAGAAGATATGATTTCCGAAGAAACAAAACCAAAATGAACCTTGTTCAGAGCTCAGTCAAAAGAAGATGAGCATGTTGAAGATCCTAAACAAAGGAGGAAATCATGAAAAAGACGACTGAAAACGAATGAATCTCCAGAAAGTTATGGCGATTGGGATGTTGATCATGGACACCGCTCTCTACACAAGGTCTCCAGAAAAATGAAAAAGCTTAGAAGAAAACCATTTTCAACTGAATCGTATCGGAACGAAAGTGCCTGTGAGGCGTCACAAACTCTTTAATACTCATCGTATGGAAAGGTATAACGTGCATTCGGAGGAGAATATAGAAATACGATCACACTAGGAAGATACGTGAAACAGTTAGAACAGAGTGTGAGGAAATCGATACTACAAACTATCAATGACAGTTAAGAAGGTAGGGTTCGTCTCCCAAGTGAAGCTCGAAGCCATAAAAGCTCGAAGCCAATGAACGAAAACCTTTCAACCAACCCTGCTGTTTTATATTTCATAGAATGCATACGATTGTCGTTCAAACACGTTCAAACAATTAACTAAAAAAATGTAAGCAGTTCCCGGCACTGATATTATCGGATAACACCGTATGTAATCAATAATCATGTAAGTTACCAGTAAAGACAAAGAATGCCCAGAGGTCAACAAACAAATGTGAACATAGACAAGTAAACTACGAAATGAAACTACAACTCAAAGAATGATCACGTTTGTGACACATACATGAAAAGCGCTCATCACAAACGTTCTAGAAGTAAAAAAGTAATTAAATAGTTCCCTCTTACGAAGCCTGGCATGGAGCTGATGCCATATCATTTGAAAATCCCCCCGACGCGAAATAACCCGAAATAAGAAATAAGCCATATAATGGACATAACATTTTGAGACTTCTGGTACGATTCATTTTTCTTGAAGACAACCACTAGTTATCTATTGAGCTCATTGTAACTCTCACGAAGCTTGAGCTACTTCACCTTCGGAACCGTTCATTCCAGGTTGTGCTCGCTACGTCAATTACGAAGAGTTGTAGAAGCCGTCAAACGTCAGTTCCACATTGTGTATGACTCACAGACGGTTGCATTTCTCTGCAGACATAAACATATTTGAGGATACAGCAATCAGTTATGACATAACTGAACGTTAAAGGCTGTAACGAAGCCAGTGAAAGTATTCATTCAAAACAGTATACAAGGTGGGCAACCTTTTGAATCGTCTATCAACAGTGGAAGCAACAAAACTTTTTATTTCGAAATACATTACGAAGAAACAAACCCAGAACGACCTTATGAAAGCAGTGAACACAACAATCAAAACTAAAGAAACAATGTGAAGAAACTCTGAAAAGAATACGAAACGTACAGAGTGAAAGACTTACCTCATAAAGATTAATAGCTGCACTCAGTGTTCATATGAATATTCACTCGAATATTGACATCAGCAACAGGGAGTTAACGATACGCAGTATTCTGATAATGGAACAATCGAGAGGAACGAGTTTGTAGAGAAACAACTTACAGAGCAACATCTTTTTCAACTTGAAACTATCGCGAACCATCCAGAACTTTCTTCTCAATCTCTGAGTATTGAATGATCATCATGTATAATCAATAAACCAGTCAGAGTCACTTTTATTCCTGAAAAAAGATAAAAGACGTTGCTCAAGTATAACTCACATCTTTACATCATGAACAGCACGGTGTTTCTATATATTCTATTTCAAAGAGCCAGCGAACACAAGCGAACTGTTTGACAGTCGCAAGAGTCAACCCAGGCATCTGTAGCCCTGGAAAACTGCTTCTCCCTTCATTCTACTATCAATGACTAATACACGGCTCTCTGAAACAAACGACCATGAGTGAAGCTATAAGAACTCACCTGTAATCTTGCATTCCAATCATCTCATAATCTCAATAGAGCCATCGCTCAACAATCACCAAAGTTTCTATCTATAACAAGTAAAATATATAAAAACACATCTACTCAAGACATAAGAACGATAAAACACAAACGAGGAAAAGTAAAAGGAAGTCGAAAGTCAACGAACACTACCAGGACAGAAAAGCTTATCAAACAACAAACGACCACAGTTCATTGGCTGAAGGCATTGCAGTTAACATTTCTGAAACTGAATCAACTTTACTGAATGGCAACAAGTCTGCTATGCTACGAAGTTCAGCACTCATTCTCTATCCCATTCAAGCTTTTGATCTCTCACTCTCTTCTTAATCTATCACTTCCTATGTGAGCTTCTATTGAAATCTAGCCGAGACAAGAGACCTCAAAGACTGTCTGTTGATTTGCTAATCGACCTGAGATTTTATGGATGAATTTCTCTTGACACTTCAAAAACAAAAACTGATTCTATACCTGAAAGGAAGAGAGAAGCATAGCAACCAACATCCACAAAGTCTCCTGTATGTTCTTGCTCTTTGATGTGATACTATTCATGCAGCTTCAACCGAAAACACATGGCTTATCAAAGAACCAATAAGAGTCATCCATATTCCTGAATAGAGATAATGTAAGTAGCGAACTTCAGGAGTAGCTCCTGAGCCGACCAGAAGAACGCACACTGGACAAAACACGTTATTCCAAGCGGAGAAGGAGGAAGAAACAATTCACTGATAAACCTAAACAAAACCATATTCGTTGACTGGTTGCAGAACTAAAACCAAACCCTTATTACATCATGAATATCATTGAACTCACATAGTTCATACACGAAAGAGCTACACTAGAACAATCACAGAAACATTCAAGCGAAGTAAAACAAAGCAACGAACTCATGCAACGCGCTCACAGTATGATATTTCGTAATTTCGAAAGGAAAACATAGAATTGGAAAAAGAGCATTACGTATAGTCAGAAATCAAATGAAATCGAACAAGCATGTTGACTATAACAATTAGAGGAACAAACCATTCAAAAGATATCGGGAAACGGATGGATTTCAAGAAAGTTATGACAGTTAGAAGAGTGGACCGAGGACGCCGCTCACTCAACAACGCTAAATGGAAAATGGAAAGCTAAGAAGAAAATCATTTTCAACAGAAAAGCTTAACGATGCGGTCGTTCATTCATTTTCAACTATCTGACGCGCTTAAACGGTCGTTCACGTGTTTCATTCCTGCGGCGCGTGTAAAAAGAAAAGCGGTGGTGCATAGGCATTAAGATCGAAAGGTAAAAGCGTTCTAACTCAGCTCAAAATGAACCAATTTCGATAATTTTTTTTTTCATCGAAAGGTAATTCAGAGCTCTAATTGATGAAATAAGGAATAGGATTAAACTAACAAAAGTAGATTAATTAAAAGTAAAAAAAATTTTTTCAAACGATCCAACTATTATTTCTGATACAACGAGTGTTTAACTAACAATCTGGGTATAATTAACAGTTACTAAGTTAAGAAATAGAGAGAAAACAAAGAGAAAAACAAGGACAATAAAATCAAAAAATTCAATAAAATCTGTTGAAAACTGGCATAACCTAACCTCCCACAAGGGAACACTTTTAACAAAAATCAGCTGAGACTTTGAAAGAGTTTAGTCTCTCTAAGAGAGACTCAACGTCTTCCAAAATCACGCCAGAAGCGTAGACGTACCAACGTACGCTAGCGTTCAATGACAAAGCCACAACGCAACTTGAAACATATTTTCACACGTATCATGTACTTTGCGCGCCGTACATGGTACGCGATGATGCATGTGCGCACGTTCCAATCGCTGCAGGACCAATTAAAACATGCAAATCACTAATTAACCTATTAAATGAATTTTAAAGCTTAATTTATATGTTTTTATGTTAATTTACGGTCTATAAATATAGTTTAAATAAGAGGAAAGAAGTAAGCCTCATTAGGGAGAATCAAGAAACAGATCAAAGCATGCAAAGTGAAAAAGAGAAATCTTTCGTTGACCATCTTCTCATCTTACCTTGATTGAGAAGCATAGAGTTATCAAACGTGGATAATAGAGTTTTCGAACAACTTCTATGAACAACTGGTGAAAAGGAAGAGAAAGTAATGAAGATGAGTCGAACAACTGGGGTACTACATTATATGAATACTCAGAAAGGTCTGCAACGACCTAACCTTTATCTCTTCACCTCAAAGATGCTTCAAAGAATAAAGAGGGAAACTTGAGTAAAATATGTCATTCTGATTGGGACGATCTGTCTGACTCTTCTCTGATACATGATCAATATCGCCTGTTCATGTTCAATAGCAAGACCTCATTCACAGAAACTCATCAGTAAGGAGTTCTGGAACAAGGAGCTAGTGACATTCGAAACGAGCGACTAATGATGAAAGGCATCTATGGTCATCCATCACGACAAAGAATGAAGATATTCTAGATTATGAGATTCCAGGACAAATAGAAAAGACATGGCAAGTTCGCTATGGCTGAATGATTAGAGTGGATGCCCTCCAAGCATTTCAGAAGTATAATATAAACAACTGAATACGAAAAAAAAACAAAGCACGACCGGTGAAAAGGAGAAAGTGAAACGAAACTTATGTGTAATCATTCTCGCAAGGATCAACTCAAAACAACCAATGTGATCCAACAAGAAATTGTAGTTTGGCCTAACTATTACTTGTTTATCATATATTATATTAATTATATAACTGCATAGTATAATGGTAGAGTGCTGGTTTATGAAACAAGTATAAGATGAGCAACGCAACCTCGAGCAACTCCCTTTACAGAAGCTTCATGAACATTGAAGAGAACTGAAAGAGAACAAGTAACTCAAACTGTAACTATCTGACAATGGTCTTTCCACTTCCTACGTAAGACTCGCTTAACAGCAACGTCTTACGGAAAACGAGCATAATCAATTAATCAGATAATTTAAAAAACTTACCTCATATATAGAATATTGTTGTGTCGGGAATATTCTTATAGTTCAACGCGATTCCTCCTCCTTTCCCAAGTCAAACTTATCAAGCCAATCGAACAGCCATCAGGAAACCGTATAAAGGTATATGAAATAAGATGAGCGACTCTATCTCCACCAGCTCCCTTCAGAGAAGCTTCATGAACTATGGAGAGAATTGTGAGAGAACCAGTCGCTCAAACCGTAACTATCTCAAAGATCATTCTCCGAGAAAACCCGTTAGATGCTTCAGAAATCGTGGGAAATTCTAATGATTCTTCATGCTTCTCCTACGTTGAGTAGCTTTCAATTTTCTGCTCATTCTAATGATACTCCATGTAATGGGATTGTGGCTCCGCTGTTATAATGAGGGAGTGTTGCGTAGTGGAGAATATAGATATCTGAAAGGGTGTTGATTATAACTTGTCGAAGTAGCAGCTTACTCGTTCTGCTACACAGACCCCTGTCATTCTTTCGCAATCCTTGTGGAATGTAACATATCCTGATAACTTCGAATTAAGGATGATGCAAGTAAAGAACGATCGACTGCGTAAAAACACAAGGTACTGGGATGAATCCGTTCTTTCTTCTTCTTTCAACATAGTGAGATTCGAATCAATACATACTTTAATCTTATTTACAAAAGAATCATATCACAATTAGTACACAACATGAAGACACCGATATGATTAACTGAAAAGTGAACCGTATTGAGCAAATTTACACGTTGCACAGACTAGATTAATTATATACAATCTTTCACGAATCTATAAGATATTTCTCTTGGAACACACATTGAGCACATCGGAGTAGAAGCTGTCCTGTAGAGGCTATGTGATGAATATCAACTTGAGTGAAATAAGACGTGGCTATATTGAAAACAGTTGGAAAAGATGTATAAACTTTCTGTTCCGAAGCATCTTTTATAGCTTGAAGACGTGCATTATAAACTGGCAAACCCTCCGAACATCTGAAAAAATAAAAAATTGTTCGATGTTAGATGAAAAATACTCGAACCTAGGTCTGACCCCATCTCCAAGGCCTTGTTGAGTTAAATAGTTGCTTAAAATAGTGAAAATAACTCGTAATCTGGAATAAAACTTGATAGAGGAAAAAAAGCAGGATTACATACTTGGGTGAATGAGTTGTCTTTTTAGATTTTACCAAGTTGGAGAAAAAGCTCGACTCATCTTTAGATGACTGAAGATAAAGGTCAAAATTTGAAAGTACACAGCAAATTTACCTTCTCTGCCCAATGAACAAAATGAGGGAGAATGTCTTCGTTTATAGCAAATTTTGGTGGAAGTCTTTGACAATACGAAATATACCAGATAATGTATCGATAGATCAATATGGTTAAACCTGCCTCGCATGTCACATGTCTTAAAAACTTCGTAATTCTCAAATATATAAGAATAACTTACTTGGGTTTGAGGTTAATTAGATAAGTATTAAGAGACAGAAACACATTATCTTCATGTCTTCCGAAGTCTAAGAAAGCTTTGAAAGTCAAAGGTAACATTTCCACTTTGTTTTCCGGACTAAACAATGCATGTTTGTATTTATCCGCGCTGACATTTTCTCACTTCGGGATCCTTGTTAAATAATCGAAAATTTGAGTTTGCTGACTGTTAGGGAACTGAATCCATTCCAAAAGTAAGCTCCACGAACAAGTACTTCCTGTAATTGTTAATACGGTCAGCGTTACTCTTTTATTGAACGAACTGTTGAAGTATATTGTAATGGTTTTTTCCATTGTGTTCAGAGCTTGAGACAAATTACTGGAAGCCAAGGACGGAATAAGATTGCTCAAACAGCACAGAACCAGAGGAGACTCTGGCTTCAGCTTCAAATATTCATTCCATACGTTCAACACGGATTCTGAACAATAATGAACGGAATGTATCAGAAACGTTAACTCTCACCCTCAAATCCTGGCTCTGTAGCATTTGTCCAGAAAACTATCAGTTCTTTGACCACTACAGCAAATGCACGGAGATTTTCTGAATTAATCGACCAGTTCAACAAACATGAGCAGTCTGACCATGCTTCACAGCTAAACTGTCAACTTCAGATATCAAAGAGTTGTAAGCTGCTGGGGCGTTTTTTTCACCTCCACGTAGCAAGAGAGCACATTGTGTTTTACACCATAATTGCTGTTTCATCAAGGAAGATGTAGAGTATGCTTGTTTGGGCGAGAACTGGCAGATTTTACGCCAAATTCTAGAACATAACTCAACTCATTAAGAATGAAGATGACAAACATTTGCAAAACCGCAACTTGTTCCGTGGCGTTGAACAAGCAGTTATATGGCATAACTCTAGCAACAGTTTCAGCCAAGGCCTGAGCATCTTCAACTGTCACAACACCCCAATCATTCCTGAGTGATAATGTTTTGAGTATCTGAAGAAGAGAAGCTGCTACCTAAAAAAAACTAGTTAGTTCAGATTTATGCTCATCCTTACTTTTGAATAAAATCCTTCTCTTGCCGTGATTCTAACAAAGCATGTAAACAAGGTTGCCATATAGGATGGAAGCATCGCCTCTTGAACCTAAAGATAACGACTAACGAGAAAAAAGAACAAGACATAAACGAACAAAGTTTTCAATATGTTCCTTCCAAGGTATACGCACAAACAGCTGTGCTATGAACAAGGTGCAGTCCTGACTTCTATTGCTTAAGCAATCATCCATTTGCTTCAACAATTGAAGCGGAGGATAAAAATTATTCCAATTCAATCTTATGAAGTACTTCTCCTAAGAGAAAACTTTGATTAGCCACCTTAACTCAACGTACAATAATTGTATAGTAGAAAGCAGTTCCTTGAGTTACAAGAACTGACATTTCATTATAGTAGAACAGCCACACTAAAGATTGAACGTTCCTATGTCCGGGCGGTATATGTATATTCTCAGGCAGAGCTTTCAGAAGATCCACTAACTTCGTGAAAACCTAGAATTACACGATTGAACGTACAAGAGAAAATATCTACTTACTTCAGCAATAATTTCTTCATGAGAAGGAGAAAAGGGAGGTACGTTCTTGGACGCTGGCAAAATAAGTGTTGACCATAAGGCTGTTATTTGTTGAAAAAGTTTATCGAGATCTGCAACGGTATATACAGGAAAAAAAAACTTCCGTCTCCTACCCTCTTGCATCGTGATCAAAGGAGTATCGGACGAAAAGCATTCACGAACAGGTGTGAATACAAAAAGTCGCATGAGACTGGTCAAGTGTCCAAGATATTTACCAATTTCCGAATACAACGTATTCATAGATTTTCCTCTAGCTTCTAGTAGCCGGGCAGCTATCAGAGTTACATACTCAGTGCACTTAAATTTGATTGAAGAAAGAGGTATGACTTATAAATTACGTTTGATATTGGTATTTTCAATTCACCAGAACGATTCATCCAGTTTTTGGCTCCTAACTTATCAACATAGACCTCCAACAACGTAACAGGTAAAGCTTTCCTGATACAACCTAATGGATTGGAGATGAGGACAAGGGGTGGAAATTCAATTCAACCTTGGATGGTTAGATCTAAACCATTCTTGAAGTTAACAGGGAAGGCGTGGAACACGAATGTAACAACGTGTTGAAAACATAACTTGTGCAATTCTGAATCTTCATCACGTTGACTTTCTCTATAAACACCTACATATGTTTCAATCTAACAGTACTTACAGATTCTGGAAAGCCAGGAGCATTAAAGGAGCAAATTGGTGGGGAGGAAAATTGGCAGCGTTTTTATCGATTGATAAACGATCTGTGATGAAAGATTGGGAAAAATCAAATTATGAGAAGACATACTCAATAACTGCATGGCTCTCGAGCAATGTTCTGGATTTCTCACTGCGGTGGACATACAACTATAAGCCTGACAGAGATCAACAACACTCAAGCAATCAGGAGTGAAGCTTTCGACCAACGGAGCAGAAAGAACAAATCCATCTAGAACTTTTTGCATGACTTCAATTTGTTCTCTCGGATGGTTCGCGATGAAAGCCTCAAAAAATGGATGATTAGTTTCTAATCACGAAACAAACTTGTGCTAGTGTTCTCAGAACGTTTTCCAAAGTAGATGAAGCTGCTGGATAAAGAAGAGCGACTGTTGCATACTTTTCAAGACTATCTTGAATCCGGTAGAAGAGAGTTTTTCCGGAGGCATGAATTGCTTCGCGTTGACTTGGATGAGCGTCCCGATACGCATAAGCCAACTGTCTGTATCAATGAATGCTGCACTAGTCTGTATAGCGTGAAATAACCTTGCTATTTGCTCCAAACTCGCAGTTTGTATTGCTGTTTGGTTTATCAAGTTTTCTGATTTGGCAATGTATAAACCTTCCCTTAAATTACTTCTACTGATAACAGAGGCATAGAGTAGCACACCTTTTGTTACGATTAGCCAGTATTTGAGAATCTACAGCATTGTCAAATTCGTAGGGATTAACCTAAACACAGTTAAGCTATGCAATTATCAAATAAGAACATGGAACTAACTGTGACTTGTCTATTCAATGGACGTGGACATGAATGCGAACATCGAATAGTTATAGTCACGTTTTTAGAAGCTTGTTTGAATCTCTGTTTAACTAACTGGAAGTAATCCGTGTCTTCTTGCTCTATTTCTTCGGACAAAGCGGCAACATCTCTGGCACAATGAAATAGTAACGAATTAACACTCAAACTTACTCTGACAATGTATGGATCATTATAGTGTTGGGATCCGATAGTTTGAGTACTAAATCTGGACTCATAGCCAAATGTGGATAAACTATAGGAGATGGGGTCAAAGTTGGATGTGAAGGTAAAGTGCCAAATGGAAGAGCGTGCGATTGAAGGTATCTAGAAAACTAAATATAACAATATAGATTATGTGTTTCCTCACGGCTTTATCTTCTCCGACCGTGATGGAGAGTTTGGTGTTTCTCTTTTCATCATATGACAGGTAGCTGCATAGAGCTAAAACGTAACAAAAAATAAGAATCAGTCTCTAAGCATGCGAACAAACCTTGACATCTTTTTCATTTTCTGCAGTTACAATGTTCACTTTCACGTGCTGCAACCAGACAATCTGTAAAACTTCATTCTTTCTTCTGCTTGATTATCCTCGTTACGTTCTCTCCAGCTAGGACCATCTGTAGCAAATAGTCCAAATCGAAAATCGAAAAGTCGAAGCCTTTTCTAGAAACTTCAACGGAGGTAAAGAGCCATCCACTTACGGCTTTGATGAAACTTGAAGAGCATATTCATCTCGAAGCGATAAAACAAATCACTGACCCAAAATCCTGTATGTCGTTATCTCTACACACATTCTGAAGCGAGTTTTTACAAGCTTGTATCGTATTCGAAGCTTCCGCACAATCCAACAGTTTTCTCGCAAACTGACATTGTTGTCTTCAGAAAAACAGATAATTAATGAAAACAGAACCAAAATACCCTAAAGCTGCTCTGATCGTGAAAGCATCAGTTGTCATTCTCTGTAATACTAAAGGCAAGAGCACACTTTTCTCACATAAAGGCACGAAAGAAGCCCAACGATAAACATGAATACTGCTCAACTTGAGATAAAAAGAGCATTTCGACGTAGCTTTCTATACAAAAAAATGACACTTTGGAGAAAATATGAAAACCAACCATCATAGCCGACTCAATAGTGTTCTTATCCTTTTTTGCTAAATGGTTCCATAAATATTGATAGAAGTCAGGAAATGAATGGCTTTCGACGAGCAGCAATAGATAGGAAGCATACAGAGAAACGTTAAGATAGCCATCTTCAATAAGAAGAATAGCAGAAGGAGTTGAGGAGAACATGCTGAACATTCCCTTTGCTTTCTCCTTCGCAGCTGGTAGCATGGATTTTGTATAGTGTTCATGTAACTGGTCTAGGATTCCCAGAAAACTTTGAGCATCTTGTAAGAAAGCTATACGAGAAATAGTTCCTAGTATTTGCAGAACGACCTAATATGTCACCATTCACCGAGTTCTGGTGCTTAAGATGTACCTGGTCGCTGTTCCAACCCTCAGCTCCATTGATGCACAATAAGTACACCCACGCCTTCAAATATGCAGCTAAATCTTTGACTTGTTTCGAATAAAACTGCAAAACTAAAGATTATGTAGGGAAGCAGTCTCGATCTTACAGAAATGGAGGAGCAAATCAAGCGTACAATGGGTGTTGCTTCTGAAGAAGGCCCTATTAGCCATTGCATTGCGTATGAACATTGGTCAACATGAATAACCCTAGAGAATACGTCTAGGAAACTGTAATTATCCTCATGATGTTTAACTCATAACTTAGATCTCACGCTTTGTTTTTGGCTAGATCCTCAACGTTACGATAGAATTCAAAAACAACTCTGCTCAGCGCTACAACTGATGCTGTTGATGATCCAGATGAAATTAACTCATGCAATAAAGATACACCTTGAGTTAGAAAAACGTTGAAACTAGAATATTGTAACTAACAACAGCTGATTTGCAATCATTTTCACCTCGTCAAACAATCTTGGGACAAAATGATGAAATAGCCTGCTAAATCGGGTTGATCTTTCTTTACACTTTTGGATAACTGAATTAGTGGTAACAATGAGTAGATAAGTTTTTTTTACTTCTGTTGGAAGCTTGAGTTTGATGAGAATATCCCAACAAAACCGTAGAAATAGCTGTTCATGCTCGGCCATTTTGTTCGCCATCTTAGATATTTGCTTTATAGTTTTGGTAATCATGCCATTAGAGCTGTCACAGTGAACGAGATGAGCCTAAAACATTAACTATGAACGACGGGAAATACTCAGAATGTAACCTTCATCACGATAAGTGAACATATAACATGAATGTTTTCGGACACCCAGAGCTCTCCTGTTGCAGTATAGCCCCAATAAATAGAAGATAATATTTTTCTAGCTAGTCTGTTGGCGGGATCATCAGGAGCCTTAATCAAAAACATTCTAAACATTTCGAGACGAATAGAGTTGCCTTGTTGATCAGCCATTTTCCTAGCGTACTCATCACTCCTTCCGAGACTTTACAACCATGTAGAGGAGCGAAAGCCAGAACTTGAATAGCATACTGGAATATGTTTTGTTTGTGAGAATTCTATCCACTACCATACATCTCCCATATGCTCCATATTCCTATCCAAAGTTAAAATCAGAGAGTCGAAGCAAGAGGGTCTTTTGCCCAATATAGTCGCAATCGCCTCACCTCCCACTTTGTAGAGTGTGTCCCTTGCAGTTTCATCACAAAAGCACACCTACAACGAGAAAAAATGAAAACTGCTCATTGTTAACTTACGTCGATGATTTCTTTAAGAAAAGAAGATGGGTTATTAAAAGAGTAAGAAATTATAGTTGAAACAGCGTTTATTACAAATACTGCATCGAGATTAGATAATCGTTCTGTGCGTTCTTTCAAGCCACCTGGTTTATAGTGTGATGACACATAAGCGATTATGAACACTTTATACCTTGCTGAATGCCTTCATTGATCATCGTCATCGGAAGATCATACAATTCCTTGATGTCATAAGAAACGCATGATCTTAGTATGAACTCACAACGTTTTCGGCAGTCCTCCGTCACAGTTTCATAGGGCAACTCGACCAAGAATTGCAAAAGGCCAGCGCTGATTGGATAACATTCAATTAAATTTAAATATATAGAATACCTTTCACGATTCAGTAGATAAAGTAGAACAAGAATCATAACTCGATCATACTCTCGTTGAAGTTGTTCACTCTCATAATGTCCGATGATGTTTTTAGTTAGCGCCCAATGAGATGACAAACTGCATATACTTTTCCTGAAAGCAGTTTCTCTGTGTCTTCAACAGTCTATTAAGGATACCTCACACTCATTCCTATTTGTTTGCAAAACTGCTTATAGGACGGAGATGAGTAAGTGGTTAGACCTTCATCGAGTATCTAATAGTTCTTATTGTATTAATACTGAATACAATAATTCACCTTCATTAACAATAATTGAAACGCTAACAAAGCCAGAAATTGTTCCGTTCTATCTTTGACTGAAATTAGAGGTTATATTAGTGAATTATTCATTTTATTACTTTCTTTGGAAAAATGCTGGAAGGCACAAGAGTAAATTTCCGGTATAGCCACCTGGTCAAGTAAGCTAGCAAGATCCGATTCAGATATCGTGACAAAAGAAAAATCTCCCTTCACATGAATAAGATTTTAATTTTTGATATATTAGAAACCTCTTCGTCAACATCATCACTCAACATCGTCCAAGCATTATCCTCCTTTTCTGACTGACCGATGAGTTTAAGAAAAGAGCTTCGTTGTCTAAAAAAAATCTATCTGGAGCCTTAATAATGGTTACTGACCGTATAGGCTTCATTAAATGAGAAAGAAGAGCCAAGCTATAATCCAACTTTGTTTTTGTAGAACATGCGCACTGTGAGACAATATGTAAGAAGAACTGACGGAAATAAAAGCTCACTTGAACACCTATGTAGGTTTGAACCATAGGAGCAGCCCAAGTGGCTATCGGAGATGGTGAACGGAGAATATGATTGATGATAAACAACCCATCGGTAGGAATGAAGTACATTTGGAGAACAGCGTTCTGATATCAAAGGATGAATTAAGCTAACATATTTCATTTACGAGCTCCAGAATCCACCCTATTATAGCATCAGCAAACTGTTGAGGAACGGAGGGAACTCTTAAATAATAAAACAAGTCGGATAATGCTGTGAGCATGAGCGAGCGAGTTACTAATCTATTGTCGAAATCAACCACTGAAATCAAAACAAAAACTGTGAGCTTCTTTGAAGAACGTACAGCATGGTGGCGACTCAACAGTTAGTCCTCTTTCTTCCATGAAAAGACTATTGATTCTTATAATTTCCCATTGAATCTGGAATTTTCATTGCTGTGCATTATGGACGCAACAGAAAACAACCTGCAAAGCTAAAGAGCGAAATACAGCTTCACCACTAACGACTTGATCTACCATAATCACTCTATTAGTATTTACAAGTTTTATCAAATCAGTCAAAGCCGCAGAAGAGAACGTGGTAGATGAGAACTCGACTTTTCCTGTGCCGTCTTTGTTCTCCCCACATTTGCCCTATCAATGATGAGATCAATAAAGTGTACGTTCACAACTATACCTTAAATTCTCTTTTGTCCGTGAAAACACTCCAGCAGTTAGAAAAAGCATTTGTTTGAGATGTTTTGTTCTCAGATTCTGTCACTCTTGTTGACGAAAGCTCATCAGTTACAGTGCGCAACCTTGCTAATAAAGAGAATAAGGGTCCAGAGGGATACTCATTGCTCTAAATGAAAACCGTTCTCCGTTATGACATTAATTCCTACTTGAATGAAATGATTCACAAACTCATCAGTAGATTCATACAGTGGATTATGATAGTATTGTAGTAACTCATGTTCCATCATTAGCCCTTGAGCAGTGCGTGGAAAAACAATTTTTGCATTTTCCGGATATGGAGGAACTTCTTCCATAATCGCAGGTTCTCGGACCTGCATGAGTGAGTGAGATATCTTTTTCAACAAATTTTTTTTCTGTACCTTTGATATAATGACGGATTCACACTCTAACCCCGTCAACTCATCGGAGAGTTCAGGCACACAAGGATAAGCAGCAGGAAGTAAAATTTCGTCTTTTATATCCTGCTGTGTGTCTGTGCTACGATCATTATTTTGATATTTTTGAAAGTTACTTTCGATACTAACCTTTCTAGTAAGCGGACAGAGTTGATCATTATTTCTTGCACTTCTGAAGTTTTGGGGAATATCAATTTGCTAATGTCTATCGGAGTATCTTGCTCGACTAGAGCTACTTCCTGTGGAGAAGACAGTTCTTCAGGATTATCTCTTTAAAATTAACTTTAACGATAGCTAGTTTCAGTTTCCTTACATTTTTTCGGGTGTTGGCAGAATATCATCATTCTCAGTTGGAACTTCAGTAGCTACTGTCGGTTTCGGGGTGGTAACGGATCCAACTGCATGAGTTGGAACAGCAGGAAGAACATAACCATTCACAACTACATTTCTTGAGGGTAAAGGTGGAGGAACATCAGGTAATGGTCGTGTTTTAGGTTTAGGTTTCTTTTCTTTAACGGCCTCCATCTAAACAATTGGAGAAATAATGACAATACGCAAGTCGGAAATGTTATCATACGCGATGGAGTACCGAAACGTGTAAGTATCATAAATAATATTATTTTCGCTTCACAACCAACCGCTCTTCACCTTGAAGCATTATACAATGTCATTCACGTTTCACGTGAATATTTCTTATTCACGTAACTTTGCGTATGCGGTCTCGTTTCAAATGACATTTTGAGCAGTTGCAAAGAGCACAGACCAGTTGCCTCGATTTCTCTCTCTATTTATAGCTGGTAATCAATATATATTTCAGAAACATCTCAAATGGGCAATGAGACTTCAAAAAATTCTTCTGCGAAAGGATCAGGTGGTGGCTTAGGTTAGCTTGTTTGAACGCATAAGTTAGTCTTAACGTCATATTAAGGATTGAAGTCAGGGCCATCGTCCAATGTTGTACAAAGACACATTGAAAACGCAAAAAAAAGTAGAATACTACAATTGAAAAACACTGGAATTAAGAAATTGCCGGATGCATTGCAGCAGGTATTTCATAATTAGAACAATCACATGACACGTTTTCGTTATAGGTCTCAAATGTTATTCGTAACTTAGATTTAAGCTTTAACAAAATATGCGAAATACCTTCTTATATTGGACAGTTTTCTCATCTGAAACAGCTTCATCTCGGAAATAATAAATTGGGCAAGCATTCATTAGCCTATATGCGCTAAAGAACTATTTGCAGAATATCTACCCGAAGAGATAGGCTCGTTGAAGAACTTAGAAGTTCTTTCAGTACAATGTAATATTCTATCTAGTCTTCCTTCTACATTAGCTGCTTGTACATCTTTGAAAAATATTAATTTATCCTCAAACAACTTCACATCATTCCCGATTGAATTGTGCCAATTACTTTGTGTAGAAATGATTGACTTGTCGAACAACAAAATCACTGCTGTCCCCAAGGAGGTTCCAACACTTACTGTTTAACACTTTTTTTTTTACTATTTAGATATCGACATGCAGAGCAACTGAGCTAAGTTTGAACCAGAATAGGCTCGCCATACTTTCTGCTGCTCATTTGAAAAACTGCCCAAATCTTAAATTTCTTCGTGTAGAAGAAAATTGTCTTCCGAAGAACGAATTCACGAAGGATATTCTAGAAGATAGTAACATCTCCATCATAGCTTTCGCTGGAAATTTATTCCAGGACAAAGAATTCCAGGTTGTAATGACATAATTATTTGAAACAGTTTCAGTTTAGGCTCTCGATGGTTACGAAACTTACCAAGATAGGTATACTGCAACAAAAAGAAAAATGTGATTTTTTGAATTTGATTGTGAATATCTATTTCGCTACGTATTCATAAATATTTCATTCAAACATCAAAACTAAAATGAACATAAAAATCTGTTTAAATCAGAGCTCATATCTACATGCATTACACTTTCTTGAGATTCCACATTTGATATTGGATCCAAGGAAGCACAGAGTAGACCGAGGAGTAAACTCCTGGGTGTCCTGGCCGGCCACATCCAATTCCCCAACTAACTAATCCTTGCACTTCCCACTTATCATTGAATGCGCACATAAGAGGTCCTCCAGAGTCTCCCTAACACAATTTTCTTTATTTTTACTTTCTCTTTTTCTTACCTGACACGAGTCCAGGTTCCCATGACTATATCCAGCACATATCATAGATGGTAGATGGACTCTTCCTCTGAAGTGTTCGAGGTTGTTACATTCAATCCAGGGTACTATAGGAACGTGGATCTCTCTTAACTCTTGCGATTTTCGACCGTTTTCCGACAAAACTCCCCATCCTATAAAAACTTTGTTCAATTTTCTCCGCGAAAATGATTACCGGCAACCACACAAATACCATTGATAGGAGCAGGTAACGTTGGAAGGCAAATTTTTCGTACTGTGTTCGTGATATTAGCTGGTGGGTCAATTCTAAAAGATAACAGTGCTATTTTCTGCGTACTGTGTAGGAAAGTCGATTACCTCAAGACAGCAACATCATACGAATTCGCCCAAGCTATGTTGAATAAATCGTGTACAGCTATATCAGTTACATTGTGAGGGATGCCGCTTCCAGACTTATGTCCACCCACCATAACTTTATACATAGACGGAATGCGACTGTAATCTCCGTGTTAAACTTTAAATGTTCTTTCCCACACCTTCTGGCAAAGCAGTGAGCTGCCGTGAGGACGAAGTTGTTGTCGATTAGAGCTCCTCCACATCTATGAATTCCATTGAACATCAGTTGTACAGTCCATGGCCACGAGTGGGGCTTAGTAATTAGTCCTCCGATGAGTCTATTTTCCTCCAACTGTAAATTTCGAAGTCGAGTTCGAGCTTCTTTCTAACTTACCACAAAATTAGAAGGTAAATGATAGGTATGGGCGTCGTCAGTTCTGTTAGATCCATGTACTCCACATTCATCGTTACAGAATATTAATGGGAAAATTAAGAAGAATATTAGTAAACGCATAGTTAGTTATAAGACTATCATTTATTTCAACTTCAATGTTACTCTTATCGATTGATTAAGCAGCTAAGGCGCCCAATTTTGATCTATTTTCGTTGATCCTTTTAGATACATTGTTATGTAATCGATAAATTTATGTAATTTTCTTGAAGTTTATGCTTATTATATATACTGACTTCTCAAAATTCTTATTTCAGCTAACTATGGACAAAGAATCTTCTAATGATAAATGCTATGAGCTATATCTTATCTGGGTATGTTGATTTTCATGGCAATATCACCTTATCTTCTTCAGGTTCGATCCTTACGATGTTCAGTAACATATGATATGGATCTTCAATCTCTTAGAAATTGTGTGAACTTCTCAGAAATATTACATAGATTGTAGAATCCATTGAGAGGAAATGTTTATGATTGAATTACTTTTTAGAGATGATGAGTACTTCACTGAGGAATGGGTTAATACATTTGCCCACTACGACACGGATTCTTCCTGGCGTGTAAAAGCAGGAAACTTAAGAAAAGTTTGTTGTTCAGACACACACGATTCATTTATTTATTTCTAGTTACTTAAAAAGCTAACAGAATATCTTGAACTTCATACCGGAAGGACCATAACTAATAACTCTTTCTGGGTAATCGACGAACAACTTCTCTGTAAGTTCATGATAAGCTCTCGTTTTTTGAAACGAAAGTTGTAGGCGAAGAAGGAGATGTTCAGCAAGTTATTAAAGTGTTCAATCTTATCATGGTCACTGCTCTTTTGGGCCAGAATAAAATGGGTTAGTCATGCGAGTTGTTAATGCTATACTTAACAGTCTTTTAGAGTTTGTAAATTTAGCTATGGAGCAGTCCCCCGATGTACAACAACTAACGATGACTGCTGTAACTAATTTCACTCAGAATTCGAAGGAGTCAAACGATCTATCACAGGATGAAGTAATTTTTTATCATTGTTCTATCCTGAGTTACCACTTTTACAGGAAAATTTCGAAGTTACTAATGGGAATTCATTCATTTCCAGCGAAGTCGACAGAGTGAATGTACTTGCCAGAGAGGTAGTGGTTTCGTTTTCATCATATGTCTTTTCTCTTCCACACATTGATAAAACCTGTTTTTTCAGTGATATTTCGCATCAATTGTTTCGCATAAGATTGATTATTGTTATATTTCTATGTTTTTTAGAACGAAGAACTACGAGCAAACAACGCCAAGCTAGAGTCCGAATTGGAGAAAGTTCATGCAGATTTGCTCCATCTCAGCAGCGCTCCATCAATCGACAAGTTAGAGAAGGAAAAGAGTGAACTAAAGGTGCGTTATCACGAAAAAGAAATAATATATTTCTTTTAGGAAAAGAAGGAAGCTATGGAGGAGAGAGCTATGGATTTGGAGGCCAAGTTGGAAAGCCTTAACAACAACTTGGAGTTGAAAGAAAGTGAATTGGAGACTCTACGCGAAAAGGTTAGTCGTACCGCTGTTTCCAACAATGCCGTCTTCAAGGTTGATAAGATACATATTTTCGAAGATGAATATACTCGTATGCGAGATGAGGTACGTTCTTGATATATTCGTATACAAAAAAGTCTTCAGATCGAAGAACTTCGCGCACGAGATCTTGAACATAAAAAGGTCGCCAAAGAGTATGAAAGTTTGAAACAGCGTAATAAAGAAGCTCTCAATGATAAAAACGAGGTTTTGTTCTTTTCATTCATTGTATATTTTCTGTGTTTATAGCTTAATGTCCTACGCGAAAAAAGTGCTCGTTACATGGAAGATATGATTGCCCTAGAGGATGAGAAATCCAAGAATAAGGTGCCTTCGACTTGCTGTTAATGAGATGAACTCGTTTTTTTTATAGACTCTGCGTCAACAAATTGGGGCTCTCAAAGCTCAAAAAGAAGAAAAAGAAGGAGAGCTGGAAAAATTGACCATTAGAATGGGAAAGGTATTCATAATCTTGTTCAATTTTGTTGTGCTCAATTCACTTTTGTTTCATAGCTAGAGTTCGAGTTAGGAGAGGCTAAGAGCAAACTTATGGCTTCTGAAAAGAAGAACGAGGATCATGTTCATGAAAAGTTGCAATTCCAAGACAAAATAGCAGAACGTGGGTGTGCTAATCAAATTGATTTTTTTTACAACCAACCGTTCTGCGCGTCTGATATTCCAAAATGACTGCGTCTATCTTACGTGAAGAAAATAACCACGTGACCACGTGGAAGAATCAACGTTGAATACTTATTTCACGATTTCAGTGCAGCTTAAATACCGAGCAGAAGATAGTCTTCACAGCAATTTAGGTACCTCGATGATCGATTCCGAGGCTGAAGAGTATGTGATATCCGTTATGCATGTTTTCTCAAGTTTTGTTTTAGGAGCCGTTCTCGAATTTTAGATCAAGAGAAAGAGATCTTGCGCTTACGTGAACGTGTTCGTGAACTTGAACAACTCGAAGAGGAACAACATGAATGGCAATCCACTAAAGGAAAAATAAGAGAGCTGGAAAGTGAGCTCCAGATTTCTAACTCAAAGAAAGCAGAGCTTTTGGTGAGACGAACCAGTACGAGTTAATTCAAATGGAATTTCCAGAGTAACATTGAGAAGCTCGAGATTGATCTTGAAACGAGAGAGTTTAGTGGTGACGTTAATCAGCTCAGAGTTGAAATCGAGAAACGTTCTATTGAATACGATAAAGTATTAGGCCAACTACAAATGCATGATCGTAGGGCTAACGAGGCTGTAGAAGCCGTTAAAAAAATTGAAGGTTTTCGACACAGTATGTTATTGAATTGTCCGTTATCATTTCTAGACTTACTAGTTGAAGAACGCAAAGAAAAAACTATGATTGAAGAAAGATTTAAGAAAGCATGCCAAACCATAAAGGATTTGGTAAATACGCTACGCTATTTTGGGGCTTAAACATATTCTTCGACAGGAAATGAAAATGACAGAAACTGACGGTTTTTCAAGACATGAGTTTGATTCGATGAAAGCGGAGAAAGAGAAGATGGAGAAAAACGTTCGAATTTTGGAAGCCGAAATCAAAAAGTTGAACACCAAGCATGAAGAAGAGACTCGATTGATGACTACAAGCTTTCATTCAGTGGTATGTTCTTTCTGCGAGAGTTCTTTCTATGTGTGATTTTATAGTCTCAGAAAAAGGTTCAATTGCAAAGAGATGGTTTAATGGACAAGCATAGCATGCTAACCAAGCAAACTGCCGCGAACGTTCATTGCTACAGGTGATTATTATCAAAATTAAATTATTTTCTCTTCTTCTTTCTCTCATAAATCATTCCTCAATTTTCAGATATTCTTAATAATCATTAGTTGGGCTGCCTTAACGGGTATCTCTAGTAAATCTGGCACGCTTCTTTTGCTTTATTAATTGAGCGACCTTATTCTAAGCTTTTACTATTATTGTCATCATCATCATCATCATCATCATCATTGATTCTGTGAGAAAACACTATTTATATTCTTTCATATGGTTTGAATGGTTCGGTTTCCTCTTCTCATTCTGTGGTAAGATGTATCTGAAAACAGGAGGTTCGTGTCAGCTGTTTCATATTGCTTTTCACCCTTTATCATGCTGCTAACAATTACAAATAACATTCTCAACCCGCACTTTATATTGTTTTCTCATTCTTTTTTTTTCAGAATCCTCGCTCAGATTTTCCTTATTGTCTCAAATATTCTAACGTTCTACTTATATGTTTCGCAATGTATCCGACAAAACCATTTCTGTCATAGAGGAGTTCCTGAGGCCACGTAGAAGAAATCTATAACCATTCTTGGGTGGTCTGTGTATAAAATGTCTGAAGATATCCAAAAACACTTACATTGTATCTATTTTCTTTCCTTTATTGCTTTCACTTGTTTTCTTTGTTCTTATTAACATAGGTATTGTTTTAAACACTCGCGTAACTTCTATTTAATATGATTATTTTCGGTGCTTATTGTAAAAAGAAAAGAAACTAAAAATAAATATCCGCTGATTTTATTCTCAGTAAATGACACAATGGTTGTTTCCCTTCTTTTCTTCACCGAACTACTTGCATTTAACAAGCTAATCAAATGATCATTAGTAGATGATTACTGTCTCTCGATGTTTTGGATCGTCAGCTCGGGAGAAGTTTCTCCAGGTATATGTCCAAAAGGAACGGCGTCTTAGTCTATTTTTAGAACTTGAACAAGGTACCCAAGCCTCATCCAAGACTGAGCAAATTGTCTTCTAGCATGGCCGTATTGCGCAATGCCTTTCTTAAATAATATATATGAATTCCAGGTTTTCATCCCCTTATATAAGGAGGGGAACGAAGAAAGAGTTCTTCTCACCAAACGATCTTCCTTGCTCAGATCTCATAGAGGTGAAGTTTGTTTTCCAGGCGGCAAACAGGACAAAGGGGAGAGCTTAGAGCAGGTCCTTTTCACTAAAAATGCTGTCTGAATTTTTTCTTTAGACGGCTTTAAGGGAGACCCATGAAGAGATCGGGTTGGTAGACCAAGCTGTTGATGTATGGGGTGAACTTCACCCAGTTGTGACAAAGCAACTGACTTCCACTGTAACGCCTATTGTTGGATCTATAGAAAACATTAGCCAACTGCAAAACTTAAAAGTCAATACTGACGAAGTTTTGATATGAAACATAATTGATTAAGCATATGGTTTCTAGGTTCATGTTCTGTTCTCGGTACCTGTCGAAAATCTTTGTCACAGTGTTCGATACACTCAGTTCAAGAACAAGAAAATAAAGTACCGACTTCCTGTTTTCGAATCAGATTCGTACCAGGTACGTTTTAAGTACAGAGATAGTTTCAACAATAATTTTAAGATTCTATTTAAACATCCCGAAACTGCCTTCCATGGTGACCTAAGGATATGGGGACTATCAGCTGTGATTCTTCATCAATTGCTTGTCACTCTATACCCTCATTACGCTCCGGATTTAGAAATTGCGTTTTACTAGCAACCAATCGTTTGTACATAGATGGAGATTAATAGGTTACAAGTTCTTTAACTTGGAACTGTTTTTCCCAGTTTCGCGATTGTGCTATGGTGTTTTGCTCAAACCTTAAAGAAGTTGTTGTTTGTTTATAAATTTTTATTACCTTTTATTTTTAGAGGATACGAAAGTTCTTTAGGCCAAGGCCAAGACCATAGATTTCCCTAAGTTGTCGTATAGGCGACGGGATAGCAACACAATGAAGCCATGGAAACGCCTTCTGAACAGAAATCCTCCTTTGGTATTTTTGTTGTTTCCAAGGAGTCAAAACCCTAACCGGTTGGCCTGGTGGTGATGTTAAGCTGCTCTTCTATCCGTGTTGATAATCATTGTACTACTAAAGAATGCATATTTAGTGCTCAGCCGCATGCCCATTGCACAATTCGCCGGTTAGTAGCGAAGTCAAGCTTGGATCTAATGACTATTACAGATGCCATTTCTCTTCCAATGACGATTTGATAATTAGAAATCACATCACTATATTTCATGACAACAATGTTCTACCTCCCATGACAGCATTCTACCATATAGGTTGTGCTCTTCAGAATACAGTCATGGAAATTTATTTCAGATTCCAAATGTAATCTGGTCAACGTAGAAGGTCCTTGCATCTTCTCTTTGAAGAAAAATCACTTTCATTGTCTGTCCTGTGGTATAGTATGTCATAAAGATTGTATATCTTTCTACAGGGCACATTGCAGGCATTCTTCTCGTTGTCAATTCATAATAGTGTGAATTGCCATAATATGAAAACTCCACACGCCTTCAAGAGTAAAGTCAAAAACGAAGCAAGTTGTGGTTCCAATTCTTTTTATTGATTTCTTCAGGTCTGCATAAGGCCTTTTTGCAAATTGAAGAAGAAACAGCATTTTCATTGCAAAAGTTGTGATCAGGGCTTCTCTAGTCGTGAAAAACTATTAAGTCATTCTGATAAACACAGTATGAAACACAAGCATATATCAAAGACATTCAAAAGTATTTTATTCCGAAATTTTAATGTTCAATTATAGTTTCCAGATAATCAATTGGTAACTCCGGTTCCCCCAGTTGTTCTGAACGTTGATGAATTGCCAAAAAAAGAAAGTGAAAGTAAAAAGGGAATTGCGATTAGAAACAACTTGAAGCTGGCTACGTCTTTTTCAGATTTCAACGTCCCTTTTAATATTCCTAATATTAAGCTAGATGTTGGTATGTTAGTTTAAGATTTTAACAACGAGTATGTACACAAATGAACTGTTAATTCATGTTTCTTATTTTCCAAACCAATCCGCTGAATGATCATGGTATCCCCAAACTCCATTGTAGAAGGGTCCTAAATTGAATTGTATCCATTATTTGAAAGTTTGAAACTTACCAAATCGTTCCTGTTGAACGATCTCAAAGTTAGTAGGAGCTGGCAACCCATATTTGTTTTTATGGAAAGATATCTCATGATAGTAATTACGATACGCTGAATGAGTGTAAAGCGGAGGCAGACCACTATTATAGAACTTGTCCCTGGAAAAATAAAAGTTAAGAAGGCGAAAGATAATTAAACACTCTACCTGTAGAATCCAAAACTGTCGAATCCGCCATTCGTGGGTCCTACCCCGAACGGTCCATAGCCATAGTTATTTGTGAACCCATTCCGTTTGATTCTGAAGTCTGGTAGTTTTACTGCAGTATTATACGATAACTAACCTTGTCGAACGAGCTACCGAAATATCAGCACAGAGGATAAAAAATAAAAGCGTTAACAGCTTCCACAACATTAGCAAGGTTTGCCATTGGTCGAAAGCTAAGTCTGGGAACAGGTATTATCATAACTGGATTATAAGGTTGCAGAATCCATTTCTGGTGATGATGATAAATACGATTTGCCATTTCGGAAAATGCTTTAAGAACAGGGATCTACCGAGTTATGTGATTCACATGGGTAGCAGTTCTTGATATGAAATCATTCATGAAGTAATGGGTGATTGGAGCGGTTGCATTCAAAAGTCAAGCAAAAAAGAAAAAAAATATTTTAATAAGTCTAAAAATGAGTAAAAAAAAGTTAGAATGTATACACGGTTAGTTAACAATGATTAGCATAGACAGAAGCAACTTCTTTTGGAGCGCTTGATCTTCTCAACACGTGCTCCTCTGTGACCATATCTCTTCCGACAGTATGAACACATATCTTCGTAATTGTTTTTCAGAAGTTTGCAGCAGGTGCAGCACAGACAGCATGTTATAGTGCTTGACAGAATAATAGCGAGCTGTAAATTGCTATAGCTGGTCTCTTTGAATCAGTTTCTTACCTGTCTAAGACGACTTTGCTTTCTTACTATTACACCAACCCTACACTTAGGGCAGTACTTGGTATTACCTTCCTGGTTTATATTCGAGTTTGCATTGACTACAACGTTGATTGCTATAAGTATAAGAGTTGTCTGCAGGTTATTAAGATACATTCTCACGTTGTTGTGTAATACTACCATTTGATCCGACTACAGGCTGTAAAGGCATGCCATATCCATTTATAAGACATCCTTGTGGGAAAGGCGGGTTGAGTGGAAAATTGAAGTGAGAGTTTTGACCGCCGTTTGGGTAGTTTTCTATAGGTAGTCTGGAACAATTAAGAATCAAATTGTTCGATTATCTCTGCTAACTTTTCGGGCAGAGCAGGATTAGGAGTGTTGAAAGCCGTAGCATAAGGGCTAGAAGCAGGTGTCCAGAAATATCGGTCAGCTCCTGGATTATCTAGAATCATTTGAAATGAAAAGTATTAGCAGTTAACTCACAAAGATTGTTGAGATGCTCTGGCCTTAGTATTTCTTTCGAACAAGGAAGATCACTATCGGTCTATAACATTTTATGAAACAGATATCGCAAAAATTTTTTATACATTACTTGTCTTTACATTCTCGATCAAGACATCGTCATCAATAACGACTTCACCAACACTTGGTTCAGATGTATAACTTGGTGGGGCATAGTTAAATCCACTCATCTGCAACAAATTCTTAGAACGAGAAGATAAACTAATTTGGCAAGCCATCATGCATACCAGTACTGTCAAAAGACTTTTTTCCCGCGAATGTTGTGAATCGATAAGATTGTTCAACACCACATCCTTTCATAGCTACTATCACCAATCCTATTTGAATCTCGCGCTCACCCAGGTACAACATAGTCTAGAGATCAGAACGAGTGTTTTCATGTGAACTTGATTGGATCTCTTTCTAATCTGATATGATAAGAAGTAATGTTTTTCAAATCTCATATAAGACATGATATTCAACAAAAACTTGCTCCCGGTGAGGCTCGAACTCACGACCTTCAGATTATGAGACTGACGCGCTGCCTACTGCGCTACGGAAGCACACACTACAAAAACACGAATAAAATAAATTTCAAAACTAGTTTATCTTAGGAATGGTTGCATCTTATGCATTTCTGATCAGATATTCCTGATCAGGAGCTTCGATTCTACCTAATCTGAGAATTTAAAAGAAATCTATTTTTTGAGCTGACTTTCGAGATTTTTTTACCTTTGCCGAATTTGGTTGTCCGACTCCTTAAGATGGCAAATCAGCCAATCACAGAGCAGCGCGCGAGTTCAAACATGGATTGATTTCAAAGCTCAATATCTTAGGAATGGTTGCTTCTTATGCATTTCTGATTAGATATTCCTGATCAGGAGCTTCGATTCTACCTAATCTGAGAATTTAAGAAAAATCTATTTTTTGAGCTGACTTTCGAGATTTTTTTACCATTGCCGAATTTGGTTGTCCGACTCCTTAAGATGGCAAATCAGCCAATCACAGAGCAGCGCGCGAGTTCAAACATGGATTGATTTCAAAGCTCAATATCTTAGGAATGGTTGCTTCTTATGCATTTCTGATTAGATATTCCTGATCAGGAGCTTCGATTCTACCTAATCTGAGAATTTAAGAAAAATCTATTTTTTGAGCTGACTTTCGAGATTTTTTTACCTTTGCCGAATTTGGTTGTCCGACTCCTTAAGATGGCAAATCAGCCAATCACAGAGCAGCGCGCGAGTTCAAACATGGATTGATTTCAAAGCTCAATATCTTAGGAATGGTTGCTTCTTATGCATTTCTGATTAGATATTCGTGATCAGGAGCTTCGAATCTACCTAATCTGAGAATTTAAGAAAAATCTATTTTTTGAGCTGACTTTCGAGATTTTTTTACCTTTGCCGAATTTGGTTGTCCGACTCCTTAAGATGGCAAATCAGCCAATCACAGAGCAGCGCGCGAGTTCAAACATGGATTGATTTCAAAGCTCAATATCTTAGGAATGGTTGCTTCTTATGCATTTCTGATTAGATATTCCTGATCAGGAGCTTCGATTCTACCTAATCTGAGCATTTAAGAAAAATCTATTTTTTGAGCTGACTTTCGAGATTTTTTAACCTCTGCCGAATTTGGTTTTCCGACTCCTTAAGATGGCAAATCAGCCAATCACAGAGCAGCGCGCGAGTTCGAAATCAAAAAAATTTCAGAAAAGGATTGTTTTCGAAGCTCATTATATCATGGATGAGTGATTTTGGCTTCTTTCTGATTGGTTTTCGTGTTCAGGAATGTCAAATTGAAAAAACCTGTAAGTTCCAGAAAAGTCCATTCTTTGAGCTGGATATCGATCATTTGCCGATTGAAGTTTAGTATGGTTTCACCATAAGCAGAGTAACTTAACCAAGTTGTTCATGCGTGTTTCTTGGTCACAGCGATATTTTTTGCTCATAGCGTTCTGATGCATTTTCGTTTTATAGAATACGACTACTTATTACTGATAACCATGACACTGAATAGACAGTTTGCTATTTCAGATCCCCATGTTGTCATCAACGGAAGATAAATTGCTCGAAACATACTAATGCAATTGAAAGCGTCATTTCAATCATTTGTTATTCCATCACCAGTTTTTGAACGATAGAATGAGAAATTATCAAATTAGAGAATGAGAAACAACCGCTCAGCGCTCTTACTTACATCGAAATGAGTCTGATGACAAGACAGGGACAAGAGTGGCTAGCTTATTTCTTATTTATTCTTCTATGTGATTCAGTAATGATTGCAATTGATTATGAAGCTTTTTTAATAATTCTGATTTGTGCTGTAATGTGGGAAGTAGTAAGCGGAAAGTATAAGTAAATGGAAGTCAAAGGAGAATAATAAAGGATTATATTTTGTGTTTGGCTTATGTAAATGCCAAGTAATGAAAGACTATATGTGGTGGCTGAAAGTATACGAATACTTTTAGATAACTTATGATACACCTAGAGCTCGCGGCAGGCATGACTCTGACATGTCTACACTCGCGTGGAGCTTCATCATTTGATATATATGTCATTTTTTCATTCATAGCAAAATGTGAAATAATTAGTTTCGGTCTATTGAATCCTTTTTTGTCATCCTCCCCCCAAAACTCTATGTGGGCGACATGGAGCGATGCTCCCATAACTTCTATCTCGATAAGGAATGGTTTAAACTCGGCGTTTTTGTGAAAGCCGAATTACATCTCTTCCGCTTTTTTTTGTTTTCCTGACTTTCATAAAAACTTCCATTGACAGCTCCGCTCCAAACTTCGAACTTCAGCTTCGAATTTAACCCTTACTAGTTGAAACTAATTGGAAAAGTTTTCTATTTCCATATGGCGCTTACAAAGGAGGAACTTCTCTCTACGTGTATTGTACATGCTGCTCCTTCTAGATTTAAAGGCTCATTATTCGAACCGTCGTATAAGGTTTCTAGTCAACGATTTGCAATCGTCTCATTAGGTAGTTCCGATTAAAAATATCTTCTCGTTCTTAGCTCATATGCATCATATTTTGTTTTTGTTAGAAAAAATTCATGAAGAAAACTGAAAAACTATTTGCCATATACAAGGAAGGGGAGGAGTTTCAACATGAAATTCGAAGAAATCAAAAACTTGAGACCTCAGATTATATTCTATTCTCTTATTAGTAAATCTATTAGCAACATGTTTCCATAACCCTGGTGATTGGACAGATTTGCTTAGCTGCGAAACTTTCATTTTATATCGTAACGTTTTTCAAATTATTATCGAATAATTTCTCATGAGTTCGCTGTTTGGTGCAACTTACATAAGTTCGCACCCTTCTGCCGAAAGTATATAACTACCAAATATGCTTCTTGTCTTGCTGCTCAAAAGAAAGAGCTATCGAAGTGTTTGTTTCTCTCAGTTCAATGATGTCTTCTTTATTGCTGCTTCATAAGATCTATATTTCAGAAAATATGGATAATAGCTCCATACCTTACCCTGAGGACTCCGATTTGGTGGTGACGGTTACAGCGTTTGCTTACATACTATATCCAGCAACTGTCATATTAGGCATTCCATGCAACATATTTGTGTTGATTAGAATGATGAGACTATCCAAGAAATGTAAAGATCTCTACAAGTGAGTTCTCTTGACCTACCAAAGACAATTGAAGTTAATCGATAATATATCCGAACCCGAATGGAAGTCTATCATTCGGCTTGTATTATTTTTGACATTTCCTTATTAACATCTGTCTCAAATTCTCTGTTGTGTTTAAATTTCAAGATGAATTTCTGCAAAATTCTATGAAATTCGAGGGTCTTTGAAAACTCGTAATGTTTCACTCGTGCCATTTGAGTAAATGAGATCTCTCGTCATTTGCCATGAATATGTATATAAATCAAATGAATAATTATGGGCAGTGTGTGCAGATGATCAAACCTCAAGGCATTTAAAGTTTTCATTTTTTATAGCAATGGTGCAGGGCTGTGTTTATTCATTATGGCCATTGCTGATATCATTTCCCTACTGTCCATTACTGTACATTACACCTTGTCAATTACTTCAGAAACTTTCATGGTTTCTAATTACTATCATCAAATCTCTATGAATTTGGTATGCAAGGTAATCTCTTAACATCTACTTTACAATCTATAATCATCTAATTTCAGACGACATTGTTTTCAATGCATGTTGCCACCTGCGTTTCCATCTGGAGTTGGCTACTTATGTCAACTCTGAGATACCTCTCCGTTTATCATCCGCTGCTATACATCCGGCTATGGAAGTTACCTTACAAAGTTCACCATTCTTATGCCGGGGTTCAACTCATTGTTTGCTCCTTTACAGGTTATGATGCTCGTCATCTGTTTTGCCTCTCTCTTCAATCTATGGCTTTTGATTGCTGTTGTTAATGATCCAGAAGTATCATAAATGGCGTTTTTGATTATTCAGCAATTTTTTAGGGAGGGTGTACCATCACAACAATTGCGAATTCTACATTGCTTAGTCGGAGCTTCCTTCTGCTAGAATCTATTGCGTATGTTGTCAATCCTTATAGAGGCAATAACCATTTATGTTTTCAGATCTTTTGTTATTCCAACAATCACTATCATATATGTAGATGCTTCTGTGCTTTTAGGACTTCGCTTCCATTTCCAACAAAAGCAGGAAATCAGGAAGAATGTATCTCAACCTGCCCATGTAAGCTTGGGATAAACCGCAGAAATAAAAATTTATCTTAAAGAAATCCAATCATTTCCTTTTCCGTTGGTTGTCGTTTGCCTTAATTGATATAGGATTGAATGCTCCGGATAACCTCGCACGTATCGCAGGAATCCTTGATATCATTCAACCATCTAACAGTGATGAATATTACATTTACAACTGCATAGCCAAGGTAATGATAGAAGAACATGCACGTCATGCTTTGTTGTCGTAAAAAAAATTTTTTGTTGTTGTTAATGGCGTCTGTTGCTCGTTTTATAATATTTTTTCGAAACCAACTTTTTTCAGATTCTATATTATTCCCAATTCGGCTTCAACGGAGTCTATTTGGCACTTTTCATATACGATAAGTCTACAAGACCTACAAAAATTCGTATCATTGAAGGTGGAATATCGGATAGATCCAAAGACGGTGAATGACTTGAATGAAAAATAAAATCATTCTTTTTGTTTTTCAGTAGTGGTATTGAATGAAGCAACACCTTCTTTACATGAAACTGAAGACAAGCCACTACAGCAAGAAAGTAGCAGAGTGTAAGCAGAGGTGATTGAAACATAACTATTCTTCAAAATGAAGCTTGTTTGGAGGACTACGTTTACAACTTTCCTATTACAGAAAAAATTTTAAAATGTGTTATACAGTTTTCACTATCATTCTAGTCAATAAATATTTTAATGACATAGACATTGTTTCAATACATGCACCATTACAGGCTCATAGCTGGAGCTTTCTAGCTGTCAGCATCATTCTCCCAGTCGTTTAATTCTTGAATTGCCGATGTTTGTAGAATTTCCCATGATAACATTTAACTTACTCTGGAAACTGTTAAGCAACATTACAAACCCTAAAATCTTTAGTCCACAGCAATGCTGCTCCTAAGGATTGGTATTTTCTTTTCCTTCCTACGAACAACTGATTCAGCTGCAGCTGTCAAGCCATTGGTTTGCTTCTTTCGAAAACGCACGTTTCCTCAAATATAACTTAAGGTAGGAAACAAATGCAACCCAATCATTCCCGTGGCAAATACTTCAGCAGTAGCAAAAAAGCTGAACCTTTTAAGTTGATTTTGATGTTTGTTCATACAACCCTTTCCACACTTTAGGCATAGATGAGTTGAAGATATCGAGAACTCAAACAGTAGCTGCTAATGAACCAGAAATACCTAGAGTGAGTTTCTCTCCAGACTAAGAAAGTATCATGAAGAAAGACTAAACTATCAATCACATTATTCTAATTAGCATGCCACGTACTTACGTGCGCAAAAATAGCGAAGAGACGCTTAGTAATTCATTTTCTTTCGTAGTGACGCTCACAGCGGTTAGGTTGCAAAGAACACTCAAGTTTTTCTATCATTCACAAACTTATTTCTCTTCTTCAGAGAATCTCTTCTTCAAGAAAAGTGAATCAAGGTAAGAGACATACTGTAAGACTTGTGATATGTAATTTTCGTTCTTATTGTTCTTACTTTTTTTTCTTTTTTCATATCTTTCGTAATAGTATTAGGCAATATAGATTCAAAATTTCATTTGCTTATCAACTTGTCAATATGGTGTTTTTCTTTCGTTGCTTCTATGTTTCACCTTTTTAGTTGAACGTTGTATTACGTACGCTTATTACGTATTCTTGCTGTCTGTGTCTTATATAGTGTTGGCTTGAAATTACTATATTCGGAGAAGAAATAAGCTATTTTTTGTTGTTTGAATAACTTTAACTAGTCCGGATGACCGACATTGGTAGAAGTCTTCGGGAGTGTCTTCTCGAAGCTGTTGATGATCTGGAAAGCATCACTAAACAGGTATAACTCGCGAGTTAATGCGTATGTTATATTATAAATCATTTAGATTATTGAATCTTTGTTAAACAGAGACAAACATCATAAGGGGAATGAATCTATGTCACATTTAGTACAACTTTTCGAATCGAAGCAACAGAATATGAAGAAACTGCTTGAGAAAGGTGAGTTTTCTCCCGTTTTCATATGAATCATATCTCTCTTAGCCCCTCAAGTTCAAGAAAGAGAGGATCTCATTCGGAGTTTACAAGAATGCGTAGAGAATAGAAACGAAATCATCGAAAATCTTGAAGCAAATCTGAAAGTTGCTGAAGTCGCTTTGACCGCTGCTGTGTTTCAGGTATTTCTTCGATTTAAAGCTCAAAACAAGATGCTTCAGGCTAATAAAAAACTACACTCAGTTCGTACAGCCGAAGCTCACCCCATTGATAGTGAAGAAGTCATACGATTCGGTCATCAAATCAGTAAAAGTTATTCTGTTGCTGCTCCTTTATTCTGGCAACAAGGTTTATCATGTTTGTTGCTTGCCATTAACAGTAAGCTTTCAGGTGATCCTTCTCGTCCTTTCCCAACAGAACCAGAGTTCCGAAATTCACAGTTAGCTGCTCCTCGTACTGTACAACAAGCTCACAGTATCAGCATGCTTCGACAACAAAGTGCAAGCCAGGTTTGTTTGAAGAACGTTAAAATTGTTATCACAGTCATAGCCCAAATGAGTTTTTCTGTTTTCAGATTAGAACACCTCCTATAGCTCTAGGACGTGGCAGTGGCTCTTCACCTATGACAAATATAAACCAACAAAAATGGAGCGGCAGTGGCAGTCCAAGATTTGGGTCAGTGCGGTCATATAGTTTTGATATCATACTAATCGCTACAGTTATCAACAAACGACATCTTCACCAAGGGGTAGAGGAACTCCTACGATGGGGGGATGGAATAATAGGCCAGGACATGAAACGTCACCCTACCCATGGGGACAAAAACAGGTTCTTTTATATCTTATGTTCATTGCATTAGTTTCATAATCAGAATTCTCCCCATCTTACTTCCCCTAGCGTAACAGTTAGTGGAATGGCACCCAGAAAAGCTCTGGCTGTGAATACAGTTCAGCAAATGAGCAGTGGAAGCAGCTCTAGTTCAAGCAGTGATGACGAAAGTCCCAAATAATTTTTTAAACTTCAAATAACATTCTTGATCTCTATTTATATTGTTGGTTTTTGTTTTCTGTATATGCTTACCTTCATTTTCGGGTAATTAAAAGTATTGCTAATGATTATTTGATGATAACACCGGATCTCCGTTTTTGTTCTTTAGTTTTCTTATAATTTACTCTCATTTACTTAAACTTACTTTAATTATAGAATATGTATACAATTGAAGAGTTGAAGGACTTAATTGACGATTGTCTTCCCATGGAGGATGGATTTGAGTCGTATATATTCTCGGTAATTATCATTTTATATTTGATCAGATCATTCTTTTTCAGGTTGGGAGCTACAATAAATCAGTCAATGAAGATTTCAAACTGAATATGGATTCAGTCGCTGCTGGAGTTGTAATACTTAGCACTCCCTCAATGTTTGATGTTTCCTTCAAGCGTTGGTTTCGAGAAAAACTTGGACAGGTGATTCTATGGAAACAGAGTTATTGACTCATTTCGTTTCAGTTAGGATCAATTGACGCAATCGCGGAAGAAGTATCATCTCCAATTCAAGAATTTATGAATTATCGTCTTTCAGATGTTGAAGATGTAAGTCTGAGTTCGAAGCTTGAGAGTAGCGTTATTTGTTATTTCCAGAAACTCAATGTTCCATATGAATTGTATCATGATTATTCTATGACACCTTCTCGACGACCAAAAATACTTGTTCAAACCTGTGGGCATGTTAGTGGTGAGTTTGTTTCTGATGTTCTGCTCCAACCCTGAATCTGCCTCCACTTATTAACATCTTGGCTTGTTGTATAACGTTACCGTGATCGTGGCGTGAACTTTTTATGATATGTAACCTGTTTAGATTTATGTAATGTTTTGCATGTACGTTTCCTTAGATTATAGAACGTGAACAGCTTCTGATTCAGGCGCTGCCTACTACTATCAACCGAAGCATGTACAGAAGGAAGATTGGCCACCCCAAGGCATGATGGATGCCAAATTGGTTTGAAAAAATAGCCCTGCTTCTTTGAGAAAATCTTTTGTTTCCAGAAGTTTATAGGATTGAGTTTGCATCCCATATATGGGGGACATTTTGCATTCCGCTGTGTCTTTCTCTTCCCAACTATAAAAATTACTTTCGAGCCCATCATCCCTAAATCAATCTTATCAACCGATGAGGAGATTAGAATGGCTTTAGAGAAATTCAATTATTCTTGGAAAGATTCTGGTTTCAGGTTGTGTTTTTTCGTTCGAGCTATAATTTTTCCCATTTTTCAGAGACTTCGGTCGTCCTAAAAGACGATACTCGGATGTACAGGTGAATTTTTTTGGTAAACCTCCCGCTGATCGCTGGGAAGTTTTACGGGAATGGTGTTAATACAAATATATAAAAAATGATCATTCCGAAAGATATTAGGTCATATTCGTACCCTCAAGATTATATGATGAGATTTCTATCAAATTCAGATGTCATACTGCAGCAGCTATGTTGTAATATATAATGAATAAAAAATTAAAAAGTGCTGTTATACACATGCATATGGTTAACTTCCATTCAATTCTTTACAATGTGATATGTACCGCCAATTATTAGTTGGTTATCTACGTAGTCAGTGCACCACAGCCTTTCCCTCTCCACTGTGCCTTTTACGCACTCCGTTTTGTATAATTCAGTATTTTAATGCTCTTATCGCATATCTGATAGTCATGATGAACATAAAATGTTCTGAAGCAGTTTGTAAGTCTATGAATGCCAGTAGACCGATCTCGTTTCTACACTGATTCTGTTTCAATCACTAATTTGAAATGCAAATGTGTAGGTTTTTTTCGTTTACTTGAGTAAATTAATGTGGTGCGGGTTTATTGATCTTCTGGCTCTGGTGAAACAGACTTTAACACGAGTATGCTTAAAGTTACTCTAGGAGTCGTTAGGCTTGTTTCTTTTCTAAAGTTCGTTGTTTCTTTACTTGTCATTATACGAGTACACCTATTCTGTGTTCTTTTTTATTGTTTAATAGTTAAATGAAGACTTGTGTTTAGCCTACTACGGCTTCTTCATATCCAATGAAAGCTTTCCGTCTCTAACTGAAAACATGTGATTAAGATGGATTTTTTTCGAATAGGCTTTTGAATTTCAAAGGAAATTACGTGCTTTTAGTGGCTGTGATTGCTTATATATATTTTGAATGAAAAAACGAATAAGTTAGCGCAAGAGGTTAGCAAGGCGCATGCCTAATTATGGAGGTTGTGTCTATGTATGTTTGGATTTTCCACATGAGTGTATGCAAGTTACTAGATCGATGCATAGTTGGGCGCTGTTCTGAAGATATCTCAACGGACGAAGTCTTGCAAAAAAGCGTTTCTTCGTCATTCCCGCTTTGGTTCTGGGCTGTTGACGAAAGCGCCAGCTACACCAACGTACTCTTTGTCGCTACTGACGGCTTAGTCGTCTTTTTCACTGGTGATGAATATCTGACTTTTTCATTCTTTCTCTCATTAATTCGAAGTATATCACCCCATCAGTTTGACGGGGGGACGCGTAACTAGCCTTTGCTTGATCCGCACAAACGCTTCGACCTATAAGATTCCATTCCTGTGTAGCCTCCAGTCACTACTTGATTACTAAATGGTGCAAACTCGTAGATCATCCAAATAATTCGGCTCAATCCTACATTTTCTCAATTTAATTTTCTGTGCTAATGTCATGTATTCTCAGTTCGAGTGCGCAGTTTGCGTACGAGGAGGACAAGAGGAGCGTGAGCAAGATAACCCACAAACACAACAAAGCTACTTTTTCAATCTTTTTGATCTTGAAAAAGTTTGCTGTTTGTCAGCTTGGAGAGACCTCAAGAAATCAGCTGATATGAATGGTTTATGCTGTTGTACGCCATGCAAGCCGAGGTTGTGCTAAGCTTAAAATACCTATCATTCTTCTTCTCTAGGTATCGGCGGCTTGCAGATTCAATTTATCCTCGCTCAATTACTGAAGGTTTGATTTCTGCTAACATGCAGAAACTGACATTCTATGCTATATCTCATCCGGAAAAATTGGAAAGAATAGGTGAATATTTGGTTCTTCGGTTAGCTAGAGATCTTAGCCGGCAGAGACTCGTGCAAGTCAAGGTAATGCAATTTTCAAATCTCTCAATTATCATTGACTAATTTTTAGATCGCTGTCGAAGCTATGGATCAACTATTACAATCTTGTCATAGTTCACCGAGTTTACCACAATTCAGTGAGAATCATTTGAAAATGGTTCAAAAGCTCTTGGAGTCTGGAAATCCAAAGATGGAGGTTCGGTATTTCTAGGTTTTACATGAATATATCCAATTACATTCAGCAATTGGCTACAGATTCATTCGTAACATTCTCGAACATTGAAGAAAGTAGTCCATCTTATCATAGGCAGTACGATTTCTTCATTTCTAAATTTTCTCAAATGTGCCATGGTCCTTATGGTGATGACTCAAAGCTCATTCGTCTTGCAGGCTTAAAAGGATTACGAGGTTAAATTTTCTAGATGTCCGGTGAACTTTATGATTTTAGGAGTTGTGTGGAAATCTGTGACTGATGACCTTCATCCCAATATTTGGGAGCAGCAACATATGGACAAAATTGTTCCTTCTATTTTGTACAATTTGCAAGAATCAGGTATTGATTTCACTCGTGGTACTCCGGGAGACATATCGTTTCTCAGATGATGTTACCTCTGGCCATACTTCTTCTCTTTTTGACGGAACCTTCACTGATGACACTGAGAGGGATGAGACACCAAGAACACTTTCGGATCGTTGTTTGAGAGAATTGATGGGAAAGGTTGTTAAGATTACATTCTATTCTCACAGCTTTAAATTTCGTAGGCGTCCTTCGGTTCTCTCCGAGCAGTTATTGAACCAGTGCTAAAACATATGGATTTACACAAGCAATGGTCTCCCCCTCCTGCTTTTGCTATCCATGTTTTTCGAGCTATAATTTATAGCATACAAAGTCAAAACAGTTATTTTGTTATACAGGTGTGACAATCCCAAACAAACCTCAAGAATTTCGCCTTTAGGAACTAATTAATCATTTGGACAGTATGTGCTCCGCCGATGCATCCATTAGAATAGGCATAGCCACAGTGCTGTCAAACATCGTGTCAATTGCCGGAACTAGCATTGGACCCTTGTTACTATCCATATTCAATTCGCTTCTAAAACATCTAAGAACATCTGTGGACTTTGAGAGATCTGGAAAGTGCCGCGACTTAGTAGCAGAGAAAAAGTATCAGGATGCATTGATCAACGCTATGGGCGATTTCGCTAACGCCCTTCCTGATTATCAAAAGGTCGTCATAAAAATTAAACAAATATATTATAACCACTTTTCAGGTTGAGATGATGATGTTCACTGTAGGTAACATACCATCATTAGATGAGAAACGCAGCAGACATGGAGATGAATTCCTGCAACATGTACTTGTGAAAACATTGTTGAAAGTGAGTTGTCTTCCTCAAAAATATGGTTTATATATTCTAGAGATAATAAAAAGCCATATTAAACAACCGGTACCTACATGCGCATGAGTAAAAATGAAGTAGTCGCCCACGTTGCGTGGGCGGCTACGGTTTTGTTTAAATAAATGTAAATTTTTTACTCCAGGTGGCTACAAAATACCGAACAGCATACTTGGCAACTGTTTTCACCGATTCCTTCTTATTAACTTTGACCCAACTTGCACTTGTTGCTGACCCACAAGTACGTTTGGGAACTCAAGAAATTTTCCATACTCTACTAGACAGGTATTTTAACTGAGCAGAATATTCGTATATAGAAGTTCTTTTAAGACACGACAACCTATCTCATTTGCGTCATCTTTCTCATGTGATTGATGTATCAGACGTTCAGTTAACAGTTGAAAAGTGTTCGAGGGCAGATCAAATGTTTATGAGAAAGAACACACATAACATAACTCAGATGCTTTACAAGTATAAAAAAGCTTGAGATCAATTAAAAAAAGCAACTTGTTCAGAGCAATTGTAATGATTGCTGAAGATGAGTTGATAACCAGTCATGTCGATTCCATTCTATGTACTATGAGTCTCTTGTGCATTGAAGTTGGCTTTGATGAGGTATAAACCAATTCTCGTGAGAGTTAACAAAAATCGTTTTATAGACTCTCATCGAACTTTTCCGTTTGGCTTTAGGAATTCAAAGCTATGCTTTAGACGGAACCATTCAAATGATTGATCAGAAGAGAATGGCTCTCCATAATCTTGTAGCCAAGTTTATGAACTTGGCGGCCCAGTTAATGGCGAATCCTGCGTTATGCCAACATGTCCAACAGGTGGAAGAAGAATTATTTTTAGTGAATCAGATATTTTATATAGGTTGTAAGTACAAGAGCGAAAAGTGGTCCGGTCGGAATGAACCTACTTGAAGATGAAGACGGAAACAGACAAGAAAGTTTCAGCCTTGAAGGAATTGAAGAGCATGCTGGCATGATGTTTGATAAAAATGCTATATCTGAGGCTCTGAAGGTTTTTATAACTTAGTTTTCAAATTTACATTTTATACCCTTAAGGCCACCGGTAAAGATGTTTCTCGTTTGGGAATTCCATTTGCCATTATTGCTACTACTACGAATGAAGACGCAGATGAGACTGATGGTGCTCCAGGAACTCCTCCTTTACCAACAGGTTCACCATTCCTTTATTGCTTCAATCACACCCTCCCTACTTTCAGCTGGAATTGATGATGTTTCTGTAGATCTCTCAGTAGATTGGACTCCACCCGGAAGTGCCAAGCAGAGTCGTCGTAATACCGTTTTCTCGCTAAATATTAACAGTACCAGTAATTAATAGTATGGTATCCTTATTAGAACATGAACATTTAGAACAAACTGGAACTGGTCTGCCCATGTCGGTAGAAGCTTTGCGAACATTTGCCAATACTCCTATTGATCAAGTCGAGGAGGAGAAGAAAGAAAGGGTAGAGAAAACTCGTGTATCTTATATTTGATGAAAATTCGTTTAAGGATAGCATTGACGCTGTTTTAGAAGATGTCAGACGTCCCTTCGATATTCGATGTGAAGAAGCAATTTCTAAGGGAGACACAACTGACCTTTCCCGTACTGTTGGAAGGCTTTTGGCTCGCAATGCTGAAACGGTGAAACTTGCTGACATAGGTCGTCCTCCAAAGCCAAAAAATATATTTGACATGGAATTCCCTGCATTTGCTTATTAAAAGTGAGTTCAGATTTGTTCTAAATCCGAAAATTTTTGAAAAGGAGGAAAAATATATTTTTCGTCTTATTGATGTTTGAATGAGCGAAATAAATAGAGTGATTTTTGATTGCTCTCATTTGTAGTCGCCTTTCTTGGAATATTGCCATAAGTAGGATGAAGTCGTGATAAATGTTCACGAATTATTGATCGAACGATTGTGCTAATTTCGTTGGTAAACTTCATGTTTTTTGTACTGCATGGTTGCTTGGAAATTACGACGTAGGAACTCCTTGTGGACATATTTTGAGAGAAATCCCTTTTCAATACCCGTCGATATCCCCGTATCGTTTCCTAATCATGGTCAGCGTACACGGAGCGATCTTTATTTAATAAATAGATGTTCTTATTACCTCTTTCCTGTCTTTGTTTCAACCTCTGCTCAAAAACAACCGAGAGTGTGCGCGTGCTAGTTAGAAATGAGAATCGCATGGAAAATATTTTACACGTGGACTTTCGCTTGCAAAGTGAAAAACAGGCAAAATCGAAGACCAAAAACTGCCTAGTTCAGCTCTTTCTTGGAGCAAATGGTCAGTTCAGTAATTGGTTGGATTACGACGTTTGCCTTTCTCATGAAAGGAAATCTTTATTTTCAACTATATTCGGGTCTATTCTGCGAATTGAGTTGAAAAGGAGTTTTAGAGAGAGAGAGAGAGGGGGAAAGAGAGATTGTTGCTTAATGAATGTTTTCTTCAAACGTCTGCCGCAGTTGACAAATCATACTTTAACTGAGATGTTAGTCATGTTCATTTGGGAACCATAAATTGCTGCTTAGTTATGCATGAGTTTTTTTAAATAGTAGGTCGATTGAGTTCGGAGACATTCTTCCGTTTTCGATAAAGTCGTTTCGTTTCCCCCAAATAGTCTGATAAAGACTTAAGAGTGTAGTTGACAGTGGGACATTAAAAGGTCGTTTAATCTGAATATTATGTCCTTAATTTTCAATTCTACTCTTCTTCATTATTCCTGTCAGAATTCAATAGAGAGTTTCAAAAGTCATTTTATAGAAGTTTTATATTTTAAATGAATGTTCTCTTTTACAGATTATCCAGATCCACTTTGTGTTATTCTATCGACTATCTTTCATACTTCACTGAATTTCCACATAGGGAAAAGGTGTTTTTGAACCTAAATTTTGTCGTTCAAGCTATACATTCACTAGAAATTAGTCTGCGATCTATGATTATTCCTTTTTGAGAATTCCTTTTTATTAATTTCCGAAGGACGACTTACTTCCGAAGGGAGTCGTCTTTATTTTACGTGTTCAATGCATATTCTTTGTATAGTTTGAGGTTTTCCCCTATTGCGCATAGCCTCTCTCTTTTCTCTCAACTTCTATCTCTCTCTGGTCTAATAAGCTATTAATTAATTTATTTTTTGTAATTTTCACTTCGTAAAGTGTTGGAAAGCTTTAGAAATCTCTAATATGCATATATGGTATATCAATCAATTGGTCATAAATGGTTAAGTAGCATGCTTGTATGTAGTTTGATTAGACGACTTGTTATCACAACTCCTTTCATGGAATGCAGCAGACAAAAACATCTCCCTTGGATGTTCACATACACAAGCGCACACAGACACATGCCGCATACACAAATGAAAGATTTTCGATTCAAAAAGATGTTCGTTATGACAGAATGGAGACATATTTCAAAATTTATGTTTGATATAAGTCATCAGTTGCTTCTCTCGGTAAGACGTTGACAAGTTTTCTTCTTTAGTTGTTGAATCTTTCTGAAAGCCATTTTGTCATTTTTGAATAAAAAATTCTTCTGAAACTCACATATCTAATTAAGATTTTCTCATAGAATTCACGTGTTCCGTTTTTCAAATATTCCGTCAAAGTTTTTGAAAGTTGAGAAGACGTTTAAGGACTTAACTCCTTGCCTTCATTGAGTTTATGAAGTTGTGGCGATTGTCTGCGACCTGCAACACTTCCGTCATGTATTTTCGTATCCTATTTGTTTTTGTTCTCGGCGCCATTTGGTTTTTTTCGAGAAAAAAAGCGAAAAAGGTGAAACTTTGTTCAAAAAGCCACCTGAACTTGGTTTTAAAGAAGAGAAACGAGATTAAAAGCTTGACTTACTATAAATCTTGTAATTAAAATGGCCAGTTGAATTCAGTCAAAGACAAAGCAAATTGACTCGTGAAAGCAAATTAGCTTTCTCTGAATTGAGTCTAGACATGGACATGACATCAGAAAAAATGTCCTTAATCTAACTAATGTTAAAATTAAATTTTGAAAAGAAGAGTCATCCAAACTTGGCTTTATGATTTGCGCTTTCTCGCTCTTAGCACCAACTCTACCACACACACGCATATACACTTACATTCTTCTTTTGAATTACAAAAAATGCCTAATTTTAGTCGTTGAAAAGAGATAATAATAGATGAATGAGAGAAGACGTTAAGGCATCGTTGACTAATTAGTCAAAACTCGATAATCCTTGGTCCTTCTCATCCAGCATTCTGCCTCATGAAAGACACTTTTTGATATATTTTTCTTTTAATCAATATTTTCATATAACTTATAACTTCTTTCTTTGATTCTCTCCCCATCTCTCTCTCTCTCTCTCTCTCTCTCTCTCTCTCTCTCTCTCTTTTGTCTTTTTTTTACCAATTTCCCTTCCGTTTATCTTTTTTTTAAAGAACAAATTAATGACTTCAAGAAATTCAAGAGAGAGAAGGAGAGAGAGAAGCTTAAGTGCATTTTCATACGTAATTTAATCTTCTACAAGTAATCGTTTAATTGTTTAAAAGATGTTTGGTATCTCTGAGAAATAGTGTGGTCAATAGGCAATTTATGGGAACGCGAAGTTCAAAGTTCATGAGTCAAATGCAAGAGGCAATTTTTTTGTTGTGAGAGATGGTGAGTAAGGAAGAAAATGAGTACATAGAGAGAGAGAGATAAATAAAGTGAAAAAAGAACGATGGGGGCTGTAGTAGAAAGATCAAGAGATGGAAAGAATTGCAGGAATATAAGATACAGGAAGAGTGAATGTAAAAGGTTCAAGCTAAAAAGTACGAGAGATGATCGTTTTGATCTTTCTTTCTCTGTCTATCTGTTTCTGTACTCCACCCTCTCTTTCTTTTTCTCTCTCACTCTATCTAATTCGCATTAGATGTTTATATTGGAAATATTGTATGGAAAGTAATTCTTTTATTATTTTCTTACTCATTCTTCACCAATTTACTTCATTATCGATTTGCTTACAGTTTAGCTCTCTTGAACTACCGTCAACTTTAATTTTTTCGTTTTCGGGGTGGTATGGAGTATTTGTATGTGTATGTGTGTGCTGCGTGTGCGTTTATCCATCTGTATTCTATTGTTTCTCGCTTATCTGAAAATGAATATATTATTAAAGAGTTTAATGAGATTTTAGTAGAAAAAACAATGAATAGCAACCGATTCCCATATGTTAACAAATTAAAAATGATTTTTTCGTTTTTGGGCCGTGTAGGCTCACGTGGCTATTGATATGCAAATTAGGCAATTGACTTGCACTTCATTAAAGTTAAACAAAATAACAGTTCAATTATGTTCCTTAAGATGAGGTCATAGATTTTCATTCACATTTTTTTCTGTAATAATTTTGAATTTACAATAATTCACAACGTAATAAGGACGAATCACAAGAAGTAAAAGAGGTTTCTGTTGTTTCTGATGCAAGTAGCAGAAGACTTTCTTCTGGACAACTCTTAGAAATAGAGGGCGAGAGAAACGAAATGGAAGAGAGGGAGAAAAAGAAAGTAGGAAAGAAGAAGAAAAAGCTTCATGTAGTAGTTAGGTGTGATGAAAGCAAATGCTAGAGTACTTCAGTCAGTCCGAAGGTGAAATGCATCTCTCTATCTGTAAGCTCATGTATATCTGTAGATGGGCTCATGCACTCATCGTTTACAAAGAATTGATTCACAATTTGGTTTTTCATCATTAACTTGTGCACACGGTGCTCTTTATTCGAACTCTATCGTACTTGTTTATGTATATGCATATATATATATATATATATAATTTTATTATGTATAAGCTTATGTTCTAGTTCATATTCGTTCTTTTCTTGTCTGTGTATTTCAGTTACAAGACGTCGCTGTTGAAGAGTTTTGCTATATGGCTTGTAGCCATAACCGAAAAGGTACGTTATGAATTGGTTAAGTGAAAAAAAAGAAAATATTTTATATTCATTGATATTTCATTGATTAAGATAAGAACGTCATATAAAAGAGGGAGAGAGGGAGAGGTAGAGAAAAGTGAGTATGAGTTGTCCTTTATGGTTTAAAGAGCACGCAATACGAATTGTCTTTTAAAAGTCTTTCCTTAATTTGCATATTAGACAAGTTACAAGTTGCTTAGTATGCAGTAAGCATCATCTTTTAAGCATTTCTCACCCATCACCATACATGTCCATACTCAGTAAGAGTGTGTATGGACGTACGCGGAAAAAGCTCACACCATCAGCCCTTTTAGCTTTTTTTGCTTTCTCTCCTTCCTTCTTGACTGCCACCACTACTACAGATTCATTTTGTTTATTTGTTTATATAATTTAATTTTCTAAATTTTACGAATGTTTACTTGCATTTTTCAATATTCTTTCTTCAGCTTCATCTTCTTGTTCTCTCTCTTACCCTCTATCTCTTGTTTTCCTTCATTTTGACGTCTTTTACGATATTTTGTGCTTTTGGAGGGGAGTCATTTGCTCTTTCAATTTGCAATCTCACCTCTTCTAATTGATTTTGACAGCGAAAATGTTCGAAAGGTTTGTCCGCGACCTAAAAGAAACAATAACGTCATGAATATGTAATGAATTAGTCTGTGTGAGTTTGTTCGATCGCTTTCCCAAAACTTTGTAAGCATAACAACCAAATATGGTGATTAATCTTTTTAATGTTTTCAACACACATTTTCACATTCGGTTCGCTTGTTATATTCCTGCTAATTGGCCATTTTTGGAATTTCACTTTGCTTCCTTTACTCCACAATAAAACCGCTACAGCAATGTAGACAGAGGAGAGAGATAGATAGAGAGAGAAAAAAAGACAACTATAATTATTTGACTTTATTTGTTCGTCTCTGCCTTGGTAACCAACCAGAACCTTTTTTCGTTTTCGGTATTCTCGATATCATGGATGCTCTTCTTCTTCTTCACGTCTTGTCCGCCTTCAACCTCTCTTGCTCTTGATATTCCATGAATGACCATAATATTCTTTGTTTTTTCGTACCAATTTCATTAGGCCCAAATACGTATTTTATAGTTTTGAAAGTTCCCAAAACGAGGTGAACCTTTGACTAATAAGGACTACATATCATAATTCTTTCTTTTCTTTTGTTGACATCCTCCTTTTCTCCCTCATAAGCTTTCCAATCTTCTATCGTGTTCTCCCTCCCTCTCTATCTCTTTCTCACTGAATTTGCACTCTCTCTCTTTTTCCCCCGTATGTCTTTGTGAAACATAGAAACTTCCTGAATCTAATAACTCAATTCGATATTATCATATGTATCTGAACGTAAATGAGCTGAATTTAGAGAAGTCTGTCAATATGATTTAGACATCTCTCTCCTTTCTTTTCCTTTCTCTTTTTTTTGGACTAATCTGGTATAGTCTAACATCTACTATAAAAAGCTTTCTTCCCCAAACATATTGATAGTTTGCATGAAGCTTAGGCAGCTTTGATTTCATTCCAACATGCTTAACACTGGCTTCAAATAATTTTTTTCTCGCACTCTCATATTCAGCTCTATAATTGACGGAAGCAAACGACTCCGAAGACGAATAGGACATCGTGAGCAAGAGCTAGGAACAGAGAGTAAATGAGGAAAGAAGAAGAATATTATTTGATATTAAAAAGAAAGTAATTACTTCTCACAGCCTCATCAAAGCCATTATTGAACTGACAGCCTGGCTTCTCAAACGACACGTTGTCCTCTCCTATCTTTACTCCCCACCACCCTCTGCCTTCTTTTTCACTCCTAAATCAACATTCTCTTACTGAATATAATATTCATTCTATTCACATGTCAAGGAATTATGTGTGTTGCTTTAATTTTGTTAACAAATTCCTTCTATAAAGTATATTACTGGCTGTTCGACTTATGCGAGCATGCTCTCGTCAGTTTATTACTTCTGGCTACAGTATTCATATTTTTCTTGCCGGTCATCGTTAATATTGAATCGGTTCGTTCTTTTTCCAATCACACTAAGGCTTTCCTCTTTTCTTGAACCTTCATTTTTGCTTTCTTCTGTTTATTTCTGGCGGGATCAGGCGGTCGCCTTCCAGCCTTTGTGGAATTTCCTTAACTTTAATAATTCATCCTAGTCTTCGCTTTGTACTCTCATCTGAATTTTTAGCATTTCATCTTGGTTTCTCATCCAATGAGCTTCTTGTCTTCATGAAACTGTGCGAGAGAAGAAAGTTTTTATTTCTTTGGTTCTGTTTCTCTCTCTCATTCACTTTCATTTGAATTTGTTCGTCAGAGTTCAGTTTTTGCATCTTCATTTTCCATTTTTGGCATTTGATGATCGCTTGATCTGTTCAGTTCCTCCTTTACCACTAAGCTCAGCTTAGTCTTTTCCATTAAACGTCTCTTGTTTATATATGGATGAATGTGTATATTAGAGAGAAACAACTCCCAAAAAAGGAAAACTAAATGCTCTGTGCATTTGCATCCACTTGTCTCTCTCACCTTCATCTTCATCACAGCTTTTCGTCCGCTCTCCCTGTCTTTGCTGTCTTTCCTTTTTTTTGTTAAATATTGTCAGTTGAGGATAGTTGTTTATAAACTTTTTCGTACAACTTTTCTCTCACTCTATTTGTAGTCTGATTGTTCTTCCTGAAGTACGTTATACCCATATAACTAAGGATATAGATCCGCAGAAGGTCTTTAAATTGATATTTCAAATACAAAAAGTTGGCCGTAATATTTTCTTGTTTTTTTTTCTTCCCCCTGTTCTGTCAGTTGAATCATTTGAGCTCCATGTGTAAGTTCGTGGATAAAAGCTGGGAATATTTCAAATTTTGAAGCTTTTTCCATATCTGTATGTCAATTCTCTTTCATTTTACGATTAGTGTGTCTCATAGGCCAACTCTTATTAATTATTCTATTATCGTCGTCAGTTGTCTTATGAAAATTAGAAGAGAGAGAGAAAAGGAAAGAGGGAGAGAGAGATGAAGACAAGGACAGAAGAAGGGAGTAAGAAAGGATAGTCATAGGAGAGAGAGAGAGAGAGAAAGAGAGAGAGAGAGAGAGAGAGAGAGAGAGAGAGAGAGGAGGAAAAGAAAAAAAACTCCGTCCCTATTAAGTCAAAACTTTGTTTTAAACCTTCTTTCAATGGTTTGTTCGTATTCTGATTCTTTTAATTTCATTCATCTATTCTCCTTTTTTTTTGATCTCTTATGAAATTGATCAGTGAATGCACACACACACGCACACAAGTAGAAAGACTGAAGCTCTCTACATTCTCTTTCAAACTACCTGACATCATTTTTTATGGAAATAATCCTTTTTTCTCTCCTCCACACGTCATTTGACATATTTTAATGAATTTCTGATTTCCCTTTCTAATAGTTCAAAACATTTTCAAGTTGACTGAGAGGGACAAAAGTAAGAGGGAGAGTAGGGGAAATGGTGTGAGGGAGGTGGTGAAAGAGAAACAGCGAGAAAAATGAAAAATGTGTTCCAAGCCGAAACTATCAGCTTCATCTTGCAACTTGGACTTGCTGCTATTAAATGTTTTGAATTTTTCATGAAAAATTGACCGAAAATGTCGAAAACTCATTTACCTGATTGATTTTTGAGAAATTAAAGTTTTTTCGTCTTCTTTGAGGAATAATAAGTAATTCACCAACATATTTTTCTAATAAAAAATGTATAAAAAGATTATTATATGATTGAATTCATGTTTCACAAGGAGATACAACTCTGTGTAGATTATTCTCTCTCTTTCTCTCTCTCTCTCTCTCTCTCTCTCTCTCTCTCTCTCTCTCTCTCTCTCTCTCTCTCTCTCTCTCTCTTTTCTCCCTTTCTCTTTCTCTTACTCTCTCTGTTCCCCACTCGCAGATGCCTCTTCTTCGGCTCCTTCTTTTCCCCTCTCCCCTCCACTCTTGCTGTGCTTAGCTGTTTGCGAAGAAAAAAAAAACAAAAAAGTAAATAATTTTCCTCGTCATCTACCAAAACTTTGTCCAAAAAGCAATTTTTTCTATTTTTTGGTTGGCGCAAACCGTTGTCGTCGTCGTTGTCGTCGTGGTCGTGGTCGTCTCGTCGTCTTCTTCTTGTCTACTAAGCTTTGCCGTCAATTTATGAATCTATTTCACACATATTATCATTTGGTTATATAAAATGTCATCTGATATTAGACGAAATTGATCAAGCATTCGACTCTTCTCTCTCTGTAAAAGTCTTTTTGACAAGAAATTCAATACATTCGAACCTCTTTACATGTACTATCTATTTCCATTCATATAGTTACACATTAAAAGAGATCTTATTTCGAAATTCTCTTGAAACCTCTTTCTCTCTTTTTCTCTCTCTGTCTCTCTTTCTCTGTCTCTCTGTATACGTCCGTATATCTCTCTTTTTCTGTCTCTCTTCCTCTCTACCATTATTATTTGTGAATAGGAAACCTTTTCTTCTATCATAATCTATCTCTTGTCTATCCCATATTTGAATATTTCACATGAAAAGAAACAAAAAATGAGGAAAATCTTTAAAAAATGCTATTAGTTCTACTACCTCAGCTTCTTACACGAACTTTCAGGACGAACAACGCCCGTTGTTTACTATCGCAGTTCTCGTATCAGGAGTGGTCGGCGGCTTGGCCGTCGTGATAACTGCCGTTTATCTATACCGTTTCTGTTTGAAAAAAAGGCCTCCTGTTACGACGTGAGTTCTATTTCTCTTTTTGTTCTATCAGTTCATCTCTCTATGCTTCCTCTTTCTCATTCCTGCTTCCTAGCCTAATATATAAATCACCGGAAAAACAACTGTTTTAGAACATGCAAACCCGAACAGAAGCGCGAACAGATCCGCAGTGAACAACCGAGCCAATGCCGACCACTCCCATTGCTTCTAGAAGATCATTCTAGAGAACAAACGTAGGATATTGTACTTATTCTAAGTATATAAATATGTAATTAAAGAGTAGATACTGTGGTAGAACGTGACTCGGGGTGCTTTGGATCACCCACTAAAATAGCTCAAGTATTTCCTTTAATGCCAAAAGAGACTCCGTATGTACAACGAAGTCTCATCCAGAGTCATCAAGATATTCCTCAAAACACAACTTATCAAGCAACCAATCAAAGTAGAGGTTCGACAGTCTCGTGTATTTCGAATTATAGAACACCCATACCATTTTGCAGCTTCATCATTCTTAGCAGTAGGCGATTTACCATTACGTGCTCATTCCGCCGAACTTTTATCAGTTAACGATTCTCAAGAGGTAAATAATAAAATAATTCAATAAAAAACAAAGAATGGGTTGGGTAATGAAATGATAGGGCGGACGGGACCGAGAGAGAGAGAGAGAGAGAGAGAGCGCGCACTGGTGGCGATGAAACAGAAAAAGGGAAAAAGTGGGTAGGAGCATGTTGTGACCGAATTGTTCAACGACAATCAGAATAATCAACCAACTAACGTCTTTTGCATGTTTCAAATGAAATGAAACATATTTGACGTTGCACGTGATAAGCACGTGTTTAGTTCTCACGTATGCAAATGATCAGCAATTGTAAGTTGAAAGCAAAAAAACGCATAAAAACATAATAATTGCTTTTTTCATCTGAATATGGACAGAAAAAAATAGATGAAAGGAAGAAAAAAACAAATTAAAACAGAAAGCTTTTCCATTTTCAGATGCGACGATCATCATGCGATGTGCCAAGAGGGACAGGGCGTCAATTGCCAAGTACGGAAGGACTCGAAGTTAGTTTATTTTTGTAAAATAGAACATCAAGCCTTGAAATCTTTTATTTTGAAGTAAAGAAAATGGTAAGCTAAAGCCTCAGTTTGATAAGTCAGATGAGAGAAAAAGAGAGAGACACTCATATCCACGAGTGAGCTGAACAAAACTGACAAAAATAAACATTTGAATGACAACAATGTAAGGAACAAAGTTAAAGGAAAGATCTGTTGAACATGGCACTCCTTATAAAATATCATTTCTCAGTGAAAAATCAAAAATGACAAAATTTCGAACTAACAAGGCAAGAGTGAGAAGGAGACTGTGAGCGTACAAGCTGGAAAAGAGTTTTTTCATTAAAAATGCAAATTTTCCTTTGTCATGTTTTGAAAGGAAGCGTTTAAAGCTTATGAACCAACATCTCGAAGTTTAACTTCTTCAAAGGAGTGAATTTAAATGTTATGGTTATTAATTGATATAAAAAATTACTTTTAATCTTTCTATTAGTATTAAGTACATGGTCGGATAGCCGAATGAATGAGACCAAGAGAGTTCAATAGCTGTTAGCACGAGAAAATATTGATAATAACATAAGAAAGGCATCTTCAGCACCTGAATAGAGTTAGATACATAGAGCTTGTAACGGAGAGAGAGAAGAGGATAGAGAGATTTAGAGAAATTGAGGGAGAAAGAGAGAGAGAGAGAGAGAGAGAGAGAAAGAGAGAGAGATCATTCTCTTATTCGCTTCGTTCGCTTTTTTTCCAAGCGTTCAGTTGGTATCAGCTGTTTCCGATGTAGTTGGACTCAATTCAAAAAGAGAAAAACTTGGATGTGTTTTATCAATTTGTTGAAAAGCTCCCATGAAACATTTGCGGAACACTTTTGTCATTGCTTCTGATGATGTGCATAGAGTGTAATCCCGACCAAGCTCTAAGGACGAGTGTTCATGTTTATCGTTTTGATGGCTGTGCTGATGAGTTTCGTCATTAGTCATGAAACCGCAGATCTTACACCTGCAAAAGGAGAATTGATGTTCACATTGTCGATCTCACGTTTCAAATGCATAATGAGTATAGTATGCTTTATTTACCTGAAATATGGATGACTCATGACATGCTTTTCTAAGAGTTTCTTGTTGACTTGTAGCTTTGCTCCACAAACTCCGCAATCTATTTTTCCGATATTTTTTTCCATTAAAGCTCTAAATATATATAAAGAATAAACTAATGCTTAAATCTCACTGAGTGAACAGTTCTAGTCTCTCTGAATATTCATGGCGAGCTCGTCCAGGCTGGGGAAAACATTCGCTGAAGATTTCGATCATTTTGGACAAATCTCTAATGTCTTCGTATCTCTGTTCCTGCAACCATTACATTCTCCTTTTCCAACATTATACACAACAACCTTCTTTTCGGGATGGAACTTCTTCATATGATCTCCCATCAAACTTTTTTCGAATGTTGTCCAGCCACAGAACACACATGCTACTTGCTTTTCTCCCGAATGACCAGCCAAATGATCCGTTACACTATTGTGATTCATGAGAACATCTTTCTTACATATATTACATGTTAAGCTGGTTCCTCTGAAAAAGATAGCTTGTAAGAAAAACTCTGCATAAGAAAAGAAATTGCCTTTTGAGTAGGTGTTTAACCTTTGAATAGATGGTTCTTTTCTGATCACGCCGTAATCTTCCATTGACTGGATCGCTTTCCACGTTAATGTAAACTTCGGAATCGTCTTCTTTTTTCCCATCATCTGCTTCTATTACACTGCCTGAGTTTGCTTGCGAGGTTGTTGGCTGATTATTGCATATGGACTCGGGTGCTTCTAGAAAAATGAGATTTAGTGAAATGATGTACAATTTTACTATTACGAACCTTTTCCTACTTTAACGATTGGGAGACTGCTATCTGCGCTCTTACTCGTGCTCATGTCATTCCGTTTCCGCTTGAGTTTTCCTTGGGCTTTCTTTGATTGATCGGATATAATTACTTCGTTGTTGTTTCCATCGCTTATCGAACTTGGGATACAAGCATCGATACGCTGTGATGCTGTTTCCAACTTAAACGCGATAGGAGTTAAAGAATCTGTCGATGTAGTTGTCGAAGGTGTTCCTGATGAAGGTGGTGGTGAGCTTACTGGTGTTTCGGAAGAAAGATCTATGACTTCCGGTGTTGTATTAATTCCTCTCAACACATTTGGTCTCATTTCTTCTCTTCTTTTCCGTAAATGCTCCACAGTAGCGGGATAGTTCATGAGCTTCATCACTTTTTCTGATCGAGGAATCGTTATCATTCTTGGAGTGACAATCAACTTGGATTCATCCGAGTTGGGACTGTTCAAGCTTGTTGGTGTTTGAGTCTTAGCCATTGACGCTTCGTTCTTCATTTTTTCAAGCAAGTGTTGATGGTGTTTAGCCAACATGGCGTTAGTATCAGGAACGCCTGATGTTGAGGCTTGAAGAGCTTGTATAGGAGATATTGTTGCGACAGTGACAGGAGCCATGGAAGCTGGGACAGTTACTTGATCGATTGGGAGAAAAGTCATTATTGAAGGATTTGATCTCAAAGCCATGAGTTGTTGTTCTAGCAGCATAGTTTGGAGGTTAGGAAGGGAAGTAGGAGTGGGAGCAGCTTTTGGTGTTGTCGCCGGCATTGCACTAACAAATGTGGGATTAATGCTCGTTGGAAGTTGATAAGCAGAATCATAGTTGCCAAGCTGCAAGAATCCAAATAAGTCATATATCCATATCGACTTCAACTCACCATTTGGCTGGCAGCAATCGCTTGCATCTCAGGTGTTAGCGCTATGTTGAAAAGTCCGCCGTCTACAATGAGTTGTTAAATGAAACAAATAAAACAATTGTCACTGTACTTTGTTGAGACATATTTTGCATGTGGGGAGTCATGTTGCTAAGATATACTCCTTGTAACTCTTGCTGTCGTTGATGAAACGCTTGTCGTTGTTGTTGCTGTTGTGAGTACTGCTGTTGTGCCAACAATGCCAATAGAGAATTATACTGTATCATCTAAAGTATATGATCCCTTACTCGAACAGTGCTTCTTACTAACCTCAGCGGGATTGTATAATATAACAGATGGGGATGTTGTCGTGTTAGGAGTATTAGTTCCCATCGCTTTAAGAAAAGGAAGTGAGTACGGGTTCATAGTGCAGAAGTCGTCTGGACAGATTGGAAATGATGATGATTTATCCAAAAAAAGATGTGACCAGGCAGAAGAAATGTTAAAACCGTTTTATAAATATCTTATTCATACTCTGAAACATATGGAATTGAGAAGACTTGTCCTATCAATAATTCACAAGATCTTTTTGAAATCGAAAAGTTCATAAGTAAGAATAATACAAGTGATATAGAGACATGGAGTAGATAGAGAGAGATAGAAAGTAGAAGTTGAAGCTGAAGGAATGAAATCCGGAAACAAGCTTTCAAACAGTTTCAAGTGATGTTAGTCAGTTACATTACTCCTTCTCCTACATTGCAGAGGAGGATTTGCAGACTTTTTCCTATTCTAACTCAATTTTCTTTTTTTGGATCCCATGACAGTGCAATAGATCAAAGTAACAAAGTGAGGAAGAATTATTGGATGAAAACAACGGTAGAGAGTGCGTGTGTGATCAGAGAATCTTCTATGATCTCAAGTGATGCGTGTGTCAGGAGGAAACTATAAAAAAAAGTTTTTGTAAATGACAAGAATGAAGAAGAACTAGAAGGAGTAAGAAGAAAACAGAATGTGATGGAATGCAAATGTAGATCACAAAGCTCTATTAGGACGTGTGTTAGGTGTATGGGGTGTGACATAAGATTTGATGTAAAACAATAGTTTATAAAAAAGAGAACAGTAAAGAAAGTGCATATAGAGCAAAGGATATTAGAGAGAGAGGGAATGAGAGAGGTAGAAGGAGAGCAGGATACAAGGAATGAGGTAGATTATGAAAGAATCAGAGAGAGAGTTTGTAAGAGGAGCAGATGGGTTTTGAGAACCAACTTGTGGTATCTGTTTGTGTCCAATAGCCGATCGCTTTTTCTTCTTTTTTTTTGCAATTCGTAGTAAAGATCTTCATCATATCCAATAGTAAGCGGATGATATGTTTCTGCTAGCGAACACAGTGGCTTTCGCTATGATTGTTTGAATTTGAATTGAATTCAATTGAAATTATATCATTACAACTGCTTCACGTTTGAGTTGTTAAGACTTGTATAGTAAATGATAGATGAATCACAAAAGCAGTTTTACAAATTGGATGAGCCAATTGAAAAAAAAAAGATCAAAAGAAAGTATGTTTTTTAGTGAAACAGTTAAGGATAGAGAGATAGAGTGAGAGATGAATGGTGAGGGAGGTAGGAGGTGGAAAGATATCTAATCACTGAGAAGTCATCAAGAAGACTTTACAGGAAGACGTTAATAAGATAGACGACAGCTCTGTAGTAAAGTTTGCAAAAAAAGAAAAATGAACAAAGATGATTGTGAGTTTTCAACATAGGTTCTTCAGGAAATATCTTTTCTTTACTTTTATAAAAGACATGTTAACTGTTATAATGAGGAGAGAACACGAAAAAAAGACAATCGGCCTTATATGACAGCCGTAGACAGAGTAAGCTAAAAAAAAAAAGAGAGAGAGAAAGTGAGAGAGAGGAAAAGTCATATATGCTCCTGTATGATATCTATTTCGTTTTCTCTCTAATATCTTTCTATCTATGATAAGATCTCTATGAAAGTAAAGTAGAATACAGAAAAAGGTTAAAATAATTGTTATGTTTTCATTTTGGCCTGCTGATCAACATCAGCAAAATGACGTCATGACGTTTTTGATGTCCTTCTTCTCTTCTCAAGAAGGATGCATCTGAATCATGATGTAAGAAGAACAATTGTGAGAAAATAGTTAAACTATTTGTAAAAAAAAAAAGATTGCAAAATAACGAAAAGGATGGTAAGGAGAGAGATAGAGATTCGATGAGGGAGGAAACACTGCAGGAAGGAGCAATTGAGGTGAAAATAAATAAATCCTTCTTGTCAAGACATTGGGTTAATCCATCGTTTCGGTCCCTCTCTCCGACTATGTTGCCTTCTTAACTACGGAAGGCATTTTCTAATGATACAAAGAGAAGGAAATAGAGAAAGAGGGAGAGTTAAAGGGGCTCAGAATATATTCATATTAGTGTTTTAAGATGATATGAAACAAATGATTTGTTGGTTTCGGAATAACAAGGTCAACAAAATGAGCTCGCCTACTAAAGGAGACAACGCCATTCTTCGTCTCTTGTAGGTGATAAGAAGACGATTTAAAAAAACTCAACTGCAGACTATCTTAGAAGAGAACAAGAGCTATATAAACAGAACGCTCGAACATTGAGGAAGACATCAACAACAGGAAAAAAATGATTTTTTTCTAATCGTAATCATTTAATTTCAAACACCAATGATTCGAACTTCTCATCACTAATGTTAACCTTCAAATCTTCTTGCAATTTCCCAAGAATCTCGAGATGATGTGAGTGAGAGAATCCGTTTTTCTGTTTCTCTCTCGGTGGTCGACACACACACACACACAAATGAGTTACCATGAGACCTGTCTCTAGACATCGTATTCGGCCCATGAAGCTCTGTGTGTTGCGCTTATCCAACTGTTCTTTCAACTTCAATTTTGAGCAATTTTTTTCATTCTTTGTACTTCATCTCCAACAAAACAAATTAGAAAAAGGAAATTCTTTTGAGAATGTGTTTTGCTGTCCAATCATCAAAGATTTAGAGTTGAAACCTCTGATACATACGTGACTGACAAAGATATGTCTTTGACATTGTGTGGGGATTTACAGCTGATTATATAATAGGAATGTCTTTAACTCTATCAGACATGCTATTCATTTGGAGGAGAAAACCAGACAGACAGCAGATGATGAAAAAGGAGAAGAATAAGAAAGCAGATAAAACCTTATTCAGACTGATTTATTGTGTTTATATAAGACTATGAACAGTGATCAGATGAAGACCTCCTTTATAAAGTTTTTTCGCTGGGTGGTCATTGATGGCGCTTCTATCAAAGCTCATTATCAGTTATAGTTATTTTCATAACAATATAATTAAGCTTAACGAAAGAAGTTAGATGACGAAATGAGTGTGAATATAAGAGAATGGAGAAGAAAGACAACCGCTACACCGCCTGACAGAATTAAAAATGATTTTGAAACTTCACGTGAATCGCAAACTCGCTGCTTCACGTAAATCAAGGAAAAACATTTTTTGTTCAAAAATAAAATGTTTAATTATAGAAACTTCATGAACTTTTTATAATTTTCGTATTTTACATAAAGTACTATGACGATCTAATACGAATATGTAAATTCGGTGACCGGATGGTCGTATAAGTGAGTAAAGAGATGATAAGTAACAGACATCAACACAACATACAACAGTTTTGTCGAGAGAGTTTGAAAAATACTTTTTTTTTAATATATTTCAAACATTCAACCGCTTGTCCCCTCTCTCACCCTTCCTCCCTGGTAGGCTCTCGTAACTTCATGCCAATCCTACGCGTTGATGGACAGACGTCTGCAAAAAAAGTTGAATTTGTTTTTTTTAACAATTTTTGTTTATTTTTCTGCTTCGATCTTAAAGGAGTGAAAGAAGATGAAAGGAGGAGAGAGGATGAAGTAAACGGAGAGATTATAAGAGAGAGAGAGAGAGAAAAAGAGTTGAAGAGAGAGAGCAGTATCGGAAGTGAAAGGAAAAAAATGAAACGGTTTTTGGTAACTCTCCTCATCGTCTGTCATACTCAGAAGACCGAAAAAATAGATGAAGAGAGCGTCCACCCACGTTATGTACTTTGAAACGAAAAACATTCGATGAAAACTCATCAGATTCAACTTCTTGTTGAAACTCTTTTTTGTCCTTTGTTTTGTTTACAAAACGCTAGCAGTTCTACCTCCTTGTTATTCACTCCCATCTGCATCCAAGAGATATTTCAAGAATTTTCTGAAGAAACTTTGTTTATTCTAAAGGATAGGAACGATATGCTGCTGCCAGATGTTCTCGATTAAACACATAATGTTTCGGTTCTACTCGAGTTTCTTACATTAATATTGAAAATAAAACTGAGAAAGCGTTGAAGTATTTAATGCTGGATAAGATGCGTGTGTACATGTGTATCTCTTCCATCTCCCATCTCCGTTAGCTTAAACATGAAAACGATACACTCCGTTCGCCATGCACTCATTTTGTCTTCTAGGAGATTTTCGCCGCCTCTATTCACTCTCTCACGCCTTGTAATTCTGATAAAAACGAGGTGATTACCGATGTTCATGGTATTCGTTTTGTGGAGAAGGAAATGAATTTTTCCATCCTTCTTACAAGAATCTCAACCGTTCCATCTCATTTCCTGTTTTGCAATGACACGTCATCTAGCAGTTCACGTATGAAACATGAAGTACGTGGAAGGTAGAGTCTTGATGATTACGTGATATGTTATAAGATAAAGAGGTTAAAACAAAGAGAAAAAGATAATGCAGAGATATAATGATAGCAAGTTGAATTAAGGAGAGAGAGAGAGAGAGAGAGAGAGAAAGAGAGAGTCATGTTAGGATGGCAGAAGACACCACATCACAGGCTACAATTCATTCAAGTGATAAAGGAATGGGGGTTTGTATTGAGGGAATCAAAATACAGAAATGTTTCAAACTAAAAAAAGAAATGTTGGTTGTATTAGATATGAAACAAGCTCATTATATCAGATTTATAGGTTCAACCGTCATAATGAGAATAAATTATAAGAAAAGCAAAGAAAAAAGTTCAAAAGGTTCTAAGCAAACGGCCTCATTGAATGGCCAAATGGCCAAGTTCAACATCTCAATTGTTGCTTTTATACCAGAAGCTCTTATCTTATCACTAGAATCTGCTGAATGAGAAGACAATTAAATTTGAGAATTTCATATGAAACAGATAATGAATGAACAACGATTTTATAATTTTATGAAACAGTCTCCACCGTGTGCGTCCTTCATTACTCATCCAAAAAATCTTCCAAATTGCAATCGGCTAGCAGTTTTCCATCTGATTCTGTAACAAACACCATCTAATAGAGAAACCTCCTCTCTCTTCCTGACCCTATGTCTCTTTCTAACTCTCTCTCTCTTTCTCTCATTCACATACAGTGCCAACTCCTCACCTCTATTCACATATCTATTAGATCTGCAAATAGAGAAGTAGAAGCAGTACTCAACCTTCTTCCATACGTGCTCTAGGGCGTCATGTGCTTCGTTGGTTTCCTTAAAAACGATAGCTGAGTGTCAAAGTACTCGAAATGATAAACTTTATGATCAATTTCCCTTTTTTGAATGTTGAAAATAAAAAAAAAGAGAGAGGTGATCTAGAAGTACTGATCATATACCTGATTTTCACATATATTAGTACGTAGGGGCAAACAATCAATACAGTAGATAACACGTCATACATGGTAGAAAAAGTATTTTGAATTCCAAAAAGGCTTCATATTCGACGGTTACTTGCTCGATGAAACTACATTGATCTATCCGTTATTTTTGTTTTCAATGGAAGCTTGTTTCAGAAGAAGCAGCAGGAAGATCGCCATAGGCGTATGAGCACATTTGCTCGAAGTGATGCTGTTCACATTCCAGGATATATGCCGAGAAAGCAGGTATGTTGTGATGCCCTTATCGCACAAACTATTGAATGGATGTTAGAACTCCACTCCTAACCCGCCTACTACTCATCGTATTTATGATCGAAGCCATGTTTATTCACGTTCATGGAATCCTGAATGTTCCTCACCTCCTACGCATTCTTCTCAACAATCAGCTCATTTTTCTTATCATTATAATAATAGGGTAAATCGTCTAGATTCCATTTTAGTTAGTATGCTTCTCGTTACAGCCTGATGAATTTCAATATAATACTCCAACGGATCGTTATCCTTCACGATCAAGCTATGAAGCTGCACAAGCTGATCAATACTCATCGGATGCATGCTATGATAATGCCGAACAGATATACCCTCAAACACTGTTCATTCCAACAATAAATGAGCCTGTTCAAGCTAACTCATTGTCTGTCCGACAATTTCAAAGACAAGTAAGCCTTGATTAGCATAATCTGACGTCACGTAAACAATCAGCTCATACCTATTTGCCATTTGTCATCATTTTAATTTTTCTGTGCTGAGCATGCGGTTGCTTTTTATATTTCCTGAATTCATTTCAATTCTATTATTTTTCAAAAAAAAAAGAAATAACATAATGTTTCATTTACTTTTTAAGGCAAAATCATTCGATGATCGAGCACGCGTAGCAGACGGCCGAAGACCGTCTATGGCTGATCGACGAACTGTTTCTGTTACCGAACCTCGTAATCAGTTTGTCCGGCAAACAACTGTTCAACAGCACACAGGCGATGTAATACATTTAGAAGGTGATTGCGAGAGTTTATGAGTTATGTATGTTCTAGGAATCACCTGTAACCAAAGCATGTCATTCCCTTTGGGCAGCAAAAGGTCATTTAGAGCAATTGCACGCGTTAGGTAGTTAATCTGATTACATTCGTATATGTTTTCTCATCATTATAACTATAAAATATAATCTATATGATTAAGGGATATCTGATCCTTCGTCAGCATCAACTTCTTTCGATTCAAACACGGATAGTCAGTCAATAGCTATGGAGCCTAAACCGAAACAGGAAGAGAATGCTGATCGGAAACGAATGAAGTACAAGTGAGTTTTGATGTTTAATACCTCAACTGCTGAGTAATCAAAGCGGAACTAGAGAAGTATACTTAAAAATGAGAACTGATAACGAAGAAACAATACAACTTATTAAGAGAAGCCATGGATACATTCAGTTCATCCAAGAACAGTGGGTGGGTGTTGAATGTTAACAGTTATATCCCTATTCCCCTACCCATAATATTAGGTTATACTATAGCTTTCTCCCATAATGATGATGATCATCATATAGCATAAGGTTCTGTTCATGAGCCAATTTCAGTGTAACTCGCAAAGAATCTCATCACACAGTTCGTAAACATCAAGCACTAGATCGTCGTCGCAGTTTTCGGTATATCTTTTCGTTTCTAATCTAAAAGACCAAGTATCGAAGCGACAAACATATGTTTTTGAACTAAAAGCAGGAACAAAAGGTTTTTTATTTCTTTTTAGGGCGAGTTGTAAGCGTGTTAGTGCATTCACGCAGGATACAACGCAGAAACGTCGTTCAAATCCGAAAATAGAAGTTGATTATGTGTTTGAAAAGCCTCGCCGTAGTTCATACTGTCCGCCACCAACAATAAGATGTAACGGCCAATCAATGCATTATAATAGAAATAGTCGATATGATACGTCTAAAGGACGTACTAATCGTCGTTACTCAATGATGCCTACTCCGTCTGATGGTCTTCGACGTGATCATTTCCAAGAAATGAGTCGTAAGAACCTATCTCATGATCATGTTGATTACCGGCACCGAAGAATGTCTCAAATAATCCCTGAACATTTGGAAGCTGAACAACATTTTTCCAAATCAATGGACTATGCTTATCGGCGGGATTCATTTGATTATCAAAACCATCGTCCCTCTAATAGGCGAATGTCTGACGTTCACTGGAACCAACGTTTGGAAAATAATTTGTAGGTTTGAACCAAAGAATCGAACAAATGTTCTGAACATGGCATGCTCACACCAATCACGTTCATTCAGCTTGATGACCCGTCAGTATAACCAACCGTATCGTCCAAGAGACACAGACTATCATTGTATGAGATAGGAAAAGCATGCTTTTCCCTATAAAAATTGAAAATTGTGTAAAACAATCATTATCGTTTACCGTTCAGATCTCTTCTGATTCAACGAAAGTTTCTTTCAACCACAGCCGTATCATCGATGGATTCAACGAACAGCACAGAATCCTCAGCTCACGATCCTTTGTTCACAAGCAGCGTGGACTCCCTCAAAAGTGATTTAGGTAACTATATGGTATATTGAATTATATGCAATCACATATACAGAACAACGTAGACTATCCCTTATGACTCGCCATAGTAACGTAAGCTCTCCTCATATAGGCGGACATTCTCGATTAGAAAGAGATTACAGGTATGATGCATGCTATACCTACATGCAAAAAGTAATTTTTCAGTGTTGACACCAAAAGTGATAACTTGTTCCGAGAATGGAGTCGTGTGGATCCAGCTTATGCAGCTCGAGACCAACGTGATTATACTCCACCGGCTGCCTCTACGACACCCATTCGACTGCAAAGAGGCTCAACACAAGATCATTATAGCCAACCGTACTAACTATACCCAACCGTGCATATCTATATATTAATAATTAAGGCAAAGAGATAGAATGTATGGGAGACAAATGACGATAGCAGGATCAAGCCATGTAGTTCCTTTCATATGTTATCCGGATGAGCAGAACTGCAGTCGATGACTCTCCTCACTCTTTATGTAAATTATGATGAAAATGAATTTTTTATGATACTTAGTATTTATTATAAACGATTAAAAGCGAATTCCAGAACACAATGAATCATACATTATTTCACTTTTACTTTCAATCTCTTGAAGCCAAATATTGACATTTCAAAAATAAAAATATTTGTACGAAGTGGAAGAATATAAATTGTGATAAAAAAGATTTTTCACTTTCTATGATCATCTGCAGTTTTTGTATTGCCCTTGAACGCATCTGCTAACGTCTCATTTCATTACTTGTATGCATGTCGCTTCGTACTCACTTGCTGTGCTTCTTCAGTTGCCCATTCCTTGATCATTCACACGTTTCATTAACTCTTCTGACCTTATTTTTTTGAAACAAAAACTTATTTCGTTACCTTTTATAGATTTTGGCGCGTTTAGAAACAAAGAAAACAAAAATAATTCGTCTTTAAGCGAGCAGATGGTACAGATGGTGGCCCCCGACCACGATCCGAGGACATCAGAATATGAGCAGTCGCCATTGAGCCGTGGCTACGTTGACGAACTTGAATTGAATTGTAAGTTCATCTTCTGTTATTTCTTTACTCCTACTACTACTACTAATACTACTGTTGCTCTCCTATTTCTGAATCATTTGGTATTCCCACAATGATATCGTATCATCACCAGAAAACTTTCACAAATAACATCAAAGTAGCTAATGACGATCAAGATGATGAGTTCTGGATAGAAGAGTTCTGGAGTAAGTCTCTAAGATATAATTTCCTCGACTTCCTCATCATTTCTCTCTTTGCATTTTCACAGCTTCTACCTTCGCAGTCAGCTGTGTTGGTCTAAAAATGTAAGAATTGAAAAGTCTAGTTGACTATCCGTTTGGTAAACAGCAAAAAGTAAAAATAAATAAATAACAAGATTAAATAGACTGTTTATCTTTTTATTTAAAACAAATTCGAGTTTGAAAGATAGTTAATTGAGAATGGTTTTGATAGGCTGTTTACTAAAGCTTCTTTGCAATCATTTTGGCTACTGACTTCCATGTCAACTCCATTTATAGCAAATAGTGAAACAACAAATTTCTAAGCTTGGATGCTACCGGTCAAGCAATGTGACTGACAGTGTTAGCATACCAGAACAGCGAAGAAAGAGAGGGGGGAGCTTCGTTGATCAGCTGACAACGACAAGTCAGAAGTTCTGATGATGACTACGCCCTTTAAGTTTTCATTTTGAATTTCTTTGTTCATTTGTCATGCATTTCCTGTTTTGAAAATTCTTTTCCTTACCTTTTTTGAAATAATTGATATGATGAAATCTGAAGAAGCATCAATCAATTCAACTATCTATTGAGGTTTATCACTTTCTTTTAAGCTTTTTTTACTCCTACCTTTCTCTGGTTTTCTCTCAAAAATCTCATTCCCCTTTCATTATCAAAAACCGCTGTTGGAACCTATGGAACTCTTTAGGAACAACTCAAAACTTTGAAAACTTGTTCCGAAATCAAATATGAAAAACAAGTGGAAATAAAAGAAATGTTCATGTAAATGTCAATGACAAATGAAGGTGTGTGGTCGCGAGGACATCTTTTGAAGAAGTTGAGTTAACGATTTCAGAACTATTTCCTTAAAGAATAAACGTTTCAGAAACATGGGTTAACCAAATAGAAAACTTTTGAAAAGAAAGAGAGAGATAGAGCGAAATACATACATCGCGTGAGAGAAAGAGAAAACGAGTGGGAAGTGAGCTGAGAAGGGAATGGATTGCGAATATGAAGCAACCGTTCACTGCGCGAACACAACAACTAAATGACATAAAAAAGAGAAGCTGTCGTCACGGGATCTTTCACGTACATCACGTATGTTAATTATATTAATGAAGCTAAGCTAAGATGTTCTACATTCTAAGAAGAAGAAACCAGTTGATCCATTTGCAATAAAGCCATTTACGACTTGAGAGATTCTTTTGAATAACCAGAAGCCGAATCTTTCATTTTCCTCTCTTTTCGAGAAAAAAAAACAAATTCGAACAGATAACCGTGTTGAAAAAGGCATTCCTCGAACGTTTCTGAATTTTTCATTCATAGCACCAAATTATTTGTGTTTCCTGTTAAGTAGGGAAAAAGCCTATCCTGTTCTTTGTCTATAAATCTACTCTGCTCATTCCTTTGTTAATTGTTATATCAATAGAATGACAACAAGAGAAATCAAAAACCGTTTACTAATATCGGAAAGTGAACCGTCTGGTACAGTTTCAAAAACATTATTTCATTACTTTATGATCTGCATATAAACAATATGATGCAACTATGCTTCAGGTATGGACTGCTTCGGTGACGATCGAGATGGAATGAATGATTTTGCCAAATACTATAATAATACTCATTTGAGTGACATTAATATCATTGTTGGAGATGATACGTTCGTTTGTGATTGTCGTGTTCTCATTCATACTGAAGAGCTCATTTTGCAGTTATCCCGCTCATAAGCTTATATTAGCCAAAAGCAGTGATGTGTTCGATCGTATGCTTAGTGATCGGTGGAACGGAGACAAAAAGGTTAACCATAGGTGAACTATATTACATATTCATATTATAGGATTTGGAGATTTTCGAAGATGTGTCATGTGAGACAGTCTTCAATGCTTTTCTTCGATTTCTTTATTGTAATCATGTTGTGTTACATCAAGAAAACTGCCTTCCTCTTCTTATATTAGCTGACAAGTACAACATAGTTAACCTGAAAACAGTTGAGTTCTCTCATGTTCTCATTCACATCATCTTATCATTCAATAGGTTTGTATCAATTATGCCATGAATGAGATCTTGCCCCAAATACAGCTAAGAGAGTTGTTTGATATTTGGTTCTCATATGCATCAAAAGCTTTCCATACTGTGAGTAACTGATTATTACCCGTTGTCCTTTCATCTCTGCTTTAGAACCTTATAAGAGCTTGTATATCGTCTATAGCTAAAGAATTTGAAACGTTATTAACAGAAGAATGGGATAAAAGCTGGTTGAATCTTCACCGAGATCAACTTATGGAGATCCTTCGATCGAATCAAATCGTTGTGACGAGTCAGATCAACTTAACTTTATTATTATCATAAACAGCATCCTACAGACGAATACAAAATCTGGGAAGGAATCAATCGATGGCTCCAAGCTCCAAACCATCCAGAACGACGTGGTCCCACAGCTTCTCCTTTCATGGCTCAGTTACTGCCACTAATCAGGTTCGAAACATTAAAACATCTTTCATCAGGTGGTGCATTATAGATTTGCTTTTATGACTGCGGATGAACTATCACAAGTTGAACGAAGTGCAGTCGCTGAAAACTATCCGAAGCTCTTTCATCCTATCATTTTGTTAGCTTATAAATGGCAAGCTTTACCTCTCTCCAGTCGAGTCAGCCAGAAGTAGTTATTCCCTGACTGAATATGAATGTTTCTTTATTTGTTTAGAGAATTTTCATCCAATCATTTCGTTCTTCGAAAATATACGGACGTTCGATGGGATAAACTCCTGTCTGTTTCCATACAGCAGCTGTATGTAAATGGAATCGATCACGCTTTCATAGTAAACGGACATTATATAATGTTAAAAGAGGAATCTTTTAAGTTTTCGACCCGTTCTTGCACTTTCCCTTTACAAACGTGGAAATGGACTGTGAAGATATGTGGCTCATCGTATAATCCACAAGATAATGGCTTCCAAGCTTATTTGGTTGCAGAAGATATCGACTCTCCCAGGTATCTTACATGTGACAATCGTTGAACACTTCCGTTCAATTTGTTCTTCCTTGTTCAGCAAAACAAGAGAAATTATTTAAGATCGGTGGAGTATATGATGGCGATTGTGGATGAGAAGAAAGTCTTAAAGTCTTGTGTCGGGAAGAAAAACTTCACAAAGACCAGGTTAAATTATAGAATTGGGGTTTGATCTTTAAGATGTCTTATTCAGGTACTCGGCTGAAATTGATTTCGATAAGCGTGTAGAAATTGGTGATCTATTAGCAGAAGATTCATCATATGTGGTAGATGGAAAAATTCACTTACAGCTTGTCATAAAGCCGATTGAATAAGCTCTAGTCTCTGCAACCAGAAAAAAATTATTTATTTTGTGCTCAAGACTCATTTGAATTATTATTATTTATATAAATGCGGATGTATATGTTATGATTCATGACGGCTTGACAGAGTGTGTTTCTAAGCTTTTTATTCTTTCAGCGAATAGTAATGAAAACAAACAAGAACCCTGTGAAAGGTGAAGCTCATATACATCATTTATTTAAAATTTATGAATAGTTAATGGCAAGTTGGAGACAGTTCAGCTGGGCTATAAGGATTAGTCTCACTTTACCGCCGAGTGAGATGAGATCTTACTTGGATCAAATTAATGAAAAGCTCTTTTCTACGAATTATGTTATTTCAGAAGTTTAAGAGAGAGAATGTGGAGTAATGAGAGTAACAGAGAGATAGGAAGACGAGGAGACAGATTGTATGAGACAGAGCAAACCATTACATCTTCAGGCTATTTACTCAATTGCCTTGAAAACCTTCGAGAGCTTTCAATCTCTTCCAAGTATCTTCTCTCATTTAAAGAAAGCTTGAATCTTATTAAGTTTCAAAAGGAAATCAATGAAATACTTTAACAATCATTAGATTATATTGCTTTGATGTACAAAGAAGGTAGCTGCTTGAGTCCTTCGATAAACGGTTTAAGCTGAGCATTTTGGATTCCAAAACAAAAAGAAAAAAAATAGAAATTCTGTTTTCTCCAATACTGTTTGTTAGAGAACTTTCTTATAATTCCAACTCGAATGTACATTCCAAAACCGGACGTGACCATTGGGTGCTGTGATTAGTTCCTCGACGAACACGAGCCCTCTCAACCAGATGTCGTAATTCATCCGATCGCTGCTAAAAATAAAAACACTGAGGTGATTTGTAGTGGAAATATGTTATTCTAATCCCTTCTGTAATTAATCTTTTTTATAAAAATTTTGTCCGAGAAAATGAAAGAAGTTGCCGAAATGTATTAAGTGCCTCAGGCGGCTTAATGTTTGAGGATATTCATCAAGTTTCAAGCAGTCAGCTTCAAATGTTAAATGTCCTCACAAAATAGATTTTCTCGTATTGTTTTTCTTCTATTCAAAGTAAGAAATGCATCCCTTGGGACTATTCTTGAAGAATGGTAATTTGTCGCTATATTTAGAAAACAAGCATATTACCTGAAGTTCATTGATTTGAGCATCCAGTTCTTCTAGAAATTCTTCTTCAGCCTCTTCCATGTTCCTTGGACCGTCGTTTGAATGTGCTGTACTCTCCAAACAATTGTAATAGTTTTTTGGATAGATGAAGCTGTTTGCTTTTTCTCCAAATTCTTCAACATATGGTCTAGCCATAGGACCTATATAGGGTGTTGCGTAAATGGGAGATGTAGGACGACGAGGTAACATGCGTCTTGGGGGAGCTGTTTGCATCACTCCGAAGTTATTCAACTGACAGTTGGATTGTTTGAAAGGTTGTTGACCGGGAGGAGCGAATGTTGACGTGAGAGGAGCAGGAGCATATGAGGTAGATTTAGAAAAGTTAGGCCTGAACGAGGGATAGTGTACCCATGGCTGAGCATAGATAGGAGATTCTCTGCTAGGCAGAGGTGATTCTTGTTCTGATGATGATAAACAGTCTGAACTGTAAGAACGATCCGGTCGCCGACAGATCATCTAAATATAGATATTACACTTTTTTGTATCAAAAAGTAGTTGGTACCTCCAGTTCATGATAGATATGCTCATCACAGATGTTATCATATGTTCCAAACGAGGAAGTCTCTTCCAAGAAACATCCATCATCCATTCCATCATTCTGGTTCAGTGAAAGATTTGGACTTGCAGTCTGCCAAGTATTCCTTGGACTTCCTCCTGTACTGTTCCATGAAGGTAGATGTATAGATGAGTCCGGGCTATAAATAGAAAGAATGAAGTAGCAGTTATAATTTAAGTTGTGTATTCAACCGTTTCACAAAAAACTAAAATAGAAAATGATGTTCAGTTACGTCACGTGATGATTAATCTTTCACGTTTTTGACGTAAACTGAAAGATTCAGATAACACACGTGACGTCAATATACTATACTATTCACGTGCTCATCGGCATATTACGAATTCCAGATGAGAAGTAGAATTTGAATGAAATTATAAAATTGCGCAATTGAAAATGAAATTTTTAAATGAAACACTTGTCTTTTAGTGTGAGTTCATTCAGAATTTTCATAGTACTCATCTTTTATAACCATCAAAAGACATTGTTCGTTTATCTGCTACTGCTGCAGTAGTAGCTTCACTTTAATTGTCATTCTTTAGTAATTGAGCACTTGAAAGAGTCTCTCTCTCTCCATGTATCCATATTCAACTCTTCTTTTCAACACTGACATTGAAGATATTCTGCCAATGAAGAACATACTGCATGTGAAGGCTTTTAAGCATGACTGAACATAGGAATGAGCTGATGAACATGCTTACTAACTTAACGACATGCTCTGATTAAGAAAAGACTGATTGCTCAAGTCCCTGTCCCTTGATTCTCAACAAGTGGTTTCAGAATATTCAAATTAGCCTTCCATTTCATCTCAAACGCATAATGATGGTATGCGATTTGAGCAAATGAACTTCTGAATGCGCAGTGAGTCCATTGAGAACACACACATGCACACTCACAACTTTAAATTCATTTCATCGTGATTACTTTAATTTATTGAAATGAACTTGTCAAACTCTCAGTGATTTTGTGAGTTGTGAGTGACATTCAAGTTTCCACATTTGCATAAGATGAACAGTAGATAACAAGCTTTCTGACTATCTTATAGTCTGTTGTAGAAAGAAGAACATTATGAAGATGAATGAACACCATCAAAGCTCAACCATTAACTTTAATTCATTTTCGATATCAGAACAGCTTGGAAGAAAAAAAGAAGAAGCTAGGGCTGAATTGTGCTTTTCCTCAAATTTAATTTATTCAAGCTTTGAACCTTAAACGACCAAAGAGATACCTATTGATTTGCATATTTGACAGAATTCTTCGATTTGACATTTGACAACATCATTCATGTCAATCTATTCTAAGACATTCAAGCTTAATCTATTAAGCATTAAATTTGCATAAACTGAGTTTAAACTTTTGTCTTCACAAAAAGAAATGATATTTAAGCTTGAGTTAATGTATGAATGTGTATAGGTGAATTAGGATGATATCAGAGGATATTATGTCACCCATTAGTCTTAAAGCTTTCAACATTTCCTATGTTTCCCCTTCATTCTTCTTAATTCGTCTTCTCTCTCTCTCTCTTTATGTTACTAATACCTCTGTAACGATCACAATCCATGAAACACACACATAATACCAAAGATTGTGTTGAAAAATGGAAAAAGTATCATATTTCGAATATACACAAAATGAAAGCAAGAGATAGAAAGAGAATGAATTGAGAGAAACGGTTAGAGAGAGTGAAACAAAGAGAGAGTGATACAGAGAGAAACAAATTGTGTAATACCAAGCTCCCTCGTATCTTTTCCTCTCTCAATATGCTCTCTATGTTTCATACTGTTGAGAGAGAGAATGAGAATTCTGCCCTACTTTCCTCTAATTAGGTTTTAGCGTATTAAGCTGGCCACACATTCGATGGGAAGGACGACACATGCTAACAAGAAGTTGCAATCAACGTCTTCCATTTCCATATTGAGTTTGACACATCAAGCTTATAACCAAATTAAAGAGAAAGAAGAAAATTACGAAATGGTTTGAAATTCTCCTCAAAGCTCGCCTGGTCTTCTGAGCTGTTTCGCCATTTTTTTCCCGCAAAACTGCCATGAAACGAAAAAAAGAGAAAAGCGGCTAGTCCATCATAAATCGTTGAATAATGATTATACATGGGGTCATCATTATCTTCATAAATCATTCTGTCCACTCGATCATCTTTCTCACTCTAAAGGAAACGCAGAATCAACAAAGTGTTGAGTCCCAGGAGGCATTCTTCTGTCATGCCTTTACCAAAATCTCAGTTCATATCTCATAAAAAGAATTGCTTCATTCTCTCAATCTAACTCTCTCAACTAATCGTTTCCTCTGTATCTTCCACATTCTGTCAGTTGATACTTTTCCCACAACCATATATGGATAACCTCATGCAATAGATCGTAAGGATATGCAGTTTTCCCAAGCTCATGAATGAACTTTCTCACTCACTTATATGGAACACATCCTGACTAGATCTTAAAGGAGTAACACAATTTAGCTCATTGATTTCTATTGTCCCGGACAATCGTCTTCCTTCTTCCTGCTTACCCACTTCAGTTTGCCTTCCTCTTTTCTTAAGGGAGGGGGGGGGTGGCATTGAGATTCTCGTGCCCCCCTTTTTTTTAAAATTATGAATAGCCTTTAGGAGGCGTTTGTTGTAAATGACAGGATGCAAAAGCAAACTGAATAATGACCGGATCTTAGATGTCATTGGACTCTAACATCCCCCAAGGGGAAGGTGGAAATGAGTAAAGATTCTAGTTGATCTCTACTCAAGCTTATTCACACACTACATTCTTTAAGTAGAAACGAGAGAGAATGGCCAAAGGGAGAAAACAAAGGATGGGAAAAAAGTAATAAACGAACCTGCAATCTTGACTTCCATATCCGGAAGAACAAATGCTTTCTTCAAGGCTTTTAACACCTAGTGTAGGTGGAGGTGGGCGACGACGATCCAAAGAGAATGCCGTTGATGCACTTGTATAAGAATCTGAAAGCGGCCATTTAGAGACAATTGTCTTTAACTATATTTTAATTATAATTAGTCTCATTTCATTCATGATCAACATCATTTGATAGCCAATGAACAATCACATTCTATTTATGGACAACACACCAGATGCCATTATCTAAGCTTTGACCAAAAAAGGGAACAGAAATAAGAAACATAAGATTACAGAAGCGTCCTCCAAGCTTCTAGTTGGCCATCTGCTTCTTAGTTTTGTTCTCTCTCTCTTTCCCTCATTTTTCTGCCTCATATAGAAGGGATTTATGATCAATTAGCTAAGAAACGATATCCAAAAATGGAAACAAATCAGTTGTGGGATATTCATTAAGTTTGTTTACTCGTCGAAGATGTAATGCAGGTCAATGACTCTAGCTGGTAATCTGCTCTCTTCATGCTTCGTTCAACTTTTCACTTCTCTCATACTTATATGCTTCATGAGCTTTTCTAGTACTCATAGTAGCTTCCAATTTGTTTGCAAACAGAGCAACTTAAAGAGTTTTCAAGCCAATTAGGAATTGAAATGAATCGAATTATTCAACACGTGCACTGAGCTTCTTCTCCCTCGCGAATATACTACTGTTGTATTGTCATGTATTTCAAGTAAAGTTGTGCAACTTACCGTTCATGGACTGATTCTGATCCATATAAAGCCATGGATTTGTTCGGATTCCCTGAAATAACATAGTGAGATCAGGTTCGCTCAGCTTTCAATATTAGAGGATTTCCCTATACATTCGAATGAAGTTAGAAAATTAATGCTTTTACTTCATTTACAGAAAGGTATGAATGCAAACAAGTACTTAAGCTTCTCCTTCCCTCTTCATCTCTGTTACTCTCTGTATATCTCTTAATCCCTTCTGAGATATGAAAGTGCGCAAAAGCTTTTCATGAAAGAATACTCAAATGCTAATAACAAACATTCATGAAAAGACAATATGATTTTACGAAATTTCAAGTAATTCTTTCTAATCATACAAATTTGAAAATTTCGAAAACTTACTCTTCTCCTGGTACAAGATGATGTCATACAGGCTGGTGGCTCAGTTGGAGGTGGCGGGAAGATAAAAGGAACTGCAAAAATGGAATAGTTGCCAGGAATATGGACGATTCAGGTCATAAATGATGAAAAGGATGTTTCGTATATTCACATTTTTTAAATGTGAAGAAAAAAAGGATTAGAGGTGAACATAAAGCTGACGAAATAGGAAAAGCTTTCGCTCTCATGTCGGAGCTTAAAAGCTGAGAGAGATAGAAAGGGAATATTATAAGAACAATATCATGTTTTGTTCACGTGTTTGATTGGATGGATGGGAGCCTTACCATTTACAGCGACCAATTGCTTTGGAGGTGCTTGAGACATTGACGATGCTGTGTTTTTTTCTGAATTCAAACGACAACTGGGAGCTACACTGGCGTTTCGGCGTTCTTTCTGATTCTGTCCGCGTCGACGTGAGCGACGCAGGGTTAGCTGGTCCAGCCAGCCGTGAATACGTTGCATTTTGTTCCTAAAAAGGATGAAATGAGCTGAATATTTGGAACCACAGAGAAATAGATGAATAATTACAAAAGTTAACGAAGGAAGTTGACGAAGAAGATGAAAAGAAAAAAACGCCAGGAAGTTCACTGTTGACAATGAAGAGGAAGAAAGGAAGTGGCTAGTTCGTTTGAATGAGAAGAAGAAGACAAAAGAAGATGGAATTAGTAGATGGAAAGGTTTGGAACAAATAGTTTGAAGCCTCTGGGTATATTCAGATTTCTTTACTGAAAAGTCGCTTACAATGAATAACTTTCGTCTTCGGTCGTTGGTACAAACGACCTTCTACGTTTCACGGGTTCAATTGGTATTTACTCTTCAACTCTCATTGTTTTCTGTGCTTAAGAGTGAAAGAGTAAGTTTGACGACAAGCTTGGAGTCAGAAATGAGAATACGTCAAAGAAAAAATTGGACTTCTGTTGTTTGACGAGGAGGGTTGGAACCAAGGTTTCTGAAACTGAAAGAGGAATCGGAGACGGCGCCAGATGTTTTCGTACGACTTCGTTGATTTAATAAACGAAAAGATAAAATGATAGAGAAATGAATATAACAAGATGTAAAAGATAGTTTCAAAGGGACAAGAAGGTAATTTTCGGGGAAAGAAAAAGAGTAGATGCAAAAGAGAAAGAAAGTGAGATGTAACAGAGGAGGTTCAGTATGAGACGGGTTTTCTGTCCGGCCGGCTTTGATAAAATGACAACCAGACAGACACAAGTTGACAAATAATCATAGACAAACAAACAAAAAATGAACAGAAAACAAGGTAAAAAGCTTGTCGGCGAAAAAATGTTTTGTTTGAACAAAATCAATCAGAACGTTTGTGCTTCACGTATCGTCAAATGGCAGAAATGTGAGAAAGAAGAGAGTGAATGTGGAGAGAGGGAGAGGGTGGATTGAAGATTTGAATGCTTCTTCTTTCTTATAAATAAGATTATGATTCCAAGAGAACTGTTTGTTTTTCTTTTCTTGTTGTTAAATGAAAAAGTATATTTGAGATAGTGAAGGAAACATCAAAATACTTTCAAAAACGCCTTTAGCAGAAATCATTGGCGGCATGGATAGCAGAGAGGGGTGGCTACAACCTGAAAATGCCATCTTCGAGCTTTTAGTGACAGATGTCCATATATAGGCTCAAGCTCGTCTGTGCGAGAGCGAAGATGAGAAAAAAAAGAAAGGAAAACAAAGACGAACAGAAAATAATTATATCTTATAGATACTTGAATAATATAAATGTCATCAGAAAGCACAAAAAAAGAAGAAAGGGGAGTATCATGAACGTCGTCACAAAGAAGCTTTCCAGCGTTTGCTTATAATCATACAAAAGCTTCAATGGCAGCTTTTGGAGTTATCAATTCATTTGTTCCCTTCGTCTCATTCAATATCATTTCTTTTCTCTCTCCCGCTCTCTTCCTGCTTTTACATTTCCTCCACAAAAGGATATCATATGCTCATGCATTCTCTCTACTCTCACTTTTCAACACTCCTTTCTTGAGAGAGAAAAGGAAAAATTGAATTTCCACAATAAAAAAACAAGGAAGGCAAAGGAAATATACAAGTCGTTTGCTGGTTCTGAAGATAGAAGGTCTCTAAGTTGAGAGCAGTTGACTGCTATATATAAAATATATTTTAGTTTATGCAAATGTTGTTATGAGATATGGGAGGTCTGTACATAGGAATGTAACGCAAGTTGAGTGAAAGGGGGGAGGAGCACTATGGGCGACAAGCTAAATTGGATAAACCCAGGGGAGAAATGTGGGAGGAGCTTAATTGAAGTTGGTACAACTAGTGAATGAAACTGAACATGAAAGCAACGAAGAGAACTAGAGAACACAGTTGTTGTGAAGCTGATGAGAGAATTAGGGGGATAAGGCGCTAGATTGAATAATGAAAGAGAAATGTAGGCATTCATAAGAAGAAAAAGAGAGAGAGGGAGAGAGAGAGAGAGAGAGAGAAAGAGAGAGAGAGGATAGAGAGGAAAAGGAAGAAACCAAAAAAACCAACCGTTCCCTGCGCTTTTAAAATAATGAATGAAGCGCGTAATTCGACATGTGTGAGAAATTCACGTGTAATACGCGTGAGATGAAGTATTTTAATCTCACGTTTAATGATCAAAACGTAACCGTATATTTAAGATTCGGTGTTAGTTTCTAGTTTTAAAGAAAGAGAAAGCTTTATCAAAAGGTCCAAAAAAGGGTTCAACTGAAGAAGAGTAAGTCACCAGGACAACGTTGAATATGAGAAGCTTTGCTTAAAAGAATTATAAAAGATGACCTATGAAGAGAAATGTTTAGGAATGGATAGTATGGTCTCCATGACGATATGAACACAATAATACAGCTCGAACTTGAAAGCTTTTCGATTGAAACAGGTCCAATCGACTGAAAAATGGACTGTTAAATACATTTGTATTAAATAAATTCAAGTTCCATCTGATAATCTGTTCAGAGAATCAAAATAGGCAAATATGCAGATAATAATCTCATGTTTCAGATGCGAAAAAACTGCTGACATGATGGAGGGAGGTGATGAACGTGTGCCTGGTTGGCTGCTTGCTTGCATGAACTTACGAGTCGGATGAAATGATGAAATGAAAAAATGATATAGAATCGAATGAGTGTGACCTGAATGGAGAAGATGGTGGCTCTTGTTCTCCAACAACCATATCAAAGTGTTTGAGAAAAACAATTTAGAATTAAAGAAGACCACAAACAGAGACATGGTTTCTCAAGTCGAATGGATTGTGTTGATAGGTGTTCGACAGAACAAGAAACATTCCTCTTGTTAGAGCATCAGAATTTGAATATTGGAAGATGAGTGAAAACCATTTATGTTTCAAATAATGTGGAAGGCTTCTGAAGCATATGTACTGGAACTACGACGCGTGATGGGATTAATCGGACTGGGAGTAAAGAGCGGTAAATGTAAGCAGAGAGTGGAAGAGAGCAGAGAGAATGAAAGAAGAGAGTAAGAGGTTGAAGCTTGGGTGGCCCAGGCCCCACTTCTATAACACCCCATGCACTCCCTCTCCCCATATATAGTATAAGATGAGAAGCATAACGCCTCATAGAGAAACCAGACATCGTCAACAATAGATTTCATATTTGCATTTACATGATGAGAGAGTTGCAGACAAATTCATTCATAAGATTCCAGTGTCCAGCTTCTGGTATTAGCCAGATGGACAATTATCTCAAAAGAAACGAAGATGGAAGACGAAAAATTTGTGAAACAAATTCAAACTTAAAGTTGGAGAGTTGAAAAAGCCGCTTCGTCGTTATTGAATTCGCGATTGACTTCTCACACCTGCAAAGTAGGACAGATGACATAAGCCGATGAACTGTTCGAAGAAAATCAATCATTTATAATCTTTTCATTCTTTTATTCAAATAGAGAGAGAAGTCTATTAAGAGAAAATGGGAGAGGGGTTACAGAAAACTACTCCTGCAGGAGCTTGAAACCCTACTTCAAGGGGAAGGTTTTCCTATATTGGAGGGAGGGGATGAATGAGAGCACACGGGGGTGAGAAGATCAGTGTGTTCTGCTCAGGAAGTGATGGTTAATGTATTTCCTTCTGCAAACTTATAATTAGAATATCAGAAAAGGAAATTACCAGATGATCTCTCATCTACTGATTGCCAGTAAGCAGACAATCAGAGGTAAAAGCTCAAATTAGCATGTGGAAGTTAAAAATATTTTGAGCGAGTTGTAAAGAAGAAAGGAAAACAGAAGCTGAATGATCAGTTTTTTTTTGAATTTTCCGTGTTTTTCGAACGCAAATCCTCATTTGTGCTGAACACAAGTATCAATGCGAGATCATCTGGAGGTGAAGCATCTCTCTTCCACTTCTCTGATCAGTTCGAGAACATAGAGAACTCTGAAAAAAAACTTGTTGATTCCGCCTATTCAAAAATATTCTTTTCACCTACCTCTCACTCTCTGTTACTCTCTCTTCATAGCACCTCTTTTCTCTCTACATTTCACCCTTACTTCTCTCATTTGTTGTGATGGAATAGCTTTCCATACACCCAATCCTTGATTCTATTTCATTTTTTTCTTTTCTTCATTATAAAAAAAGGAAAGAATTGAGCAACTTTATTACTTTTTTAGAAGAGAGACTTGTCAAACATCAAAAGATTTCTATTGCATGGCCATTACTTGGATGGAAAAGTTTAAAGTCAGCTGTTGAATAGGCGATTCGAACGATATCCTCCTTCGTCTCTGTTCCTCAACAACATTTTTTTTTATTTTGAAGTTCTCTCAGACGAATATAGTTGAAACAGACTATAGCACGTGAGCAAGACTACAGAGAGAGAAAGAGGGAGAAAGATACAAACATGATGGCTTATCATTCTTGGCATTCTCCATGTAAATGAGACTTTGGTTTGTAAGTTCTTCACTCACTGATGAACTCTTATGTTTCATTACTTGTGCGTTTGTGATTCGAATAAATACTATTATCACCTCTATGGTATACTATATATGGCTAATTATATATATAGTTAGCTAACTACTTTGTATCAATATCATTTGAACTCATTTAAGTATATTTGAGGACATCTGCTGGGCCGTTTATCACTCTGCTGTCTGTGACCCATTGAGATTAGTCACTTGCACAACCTCCTCCTTCCAAAATCTTTCCTTCCTTAACGAACTTTAATTCGGTTGACAACAAAAACAATCTAATGGAGAAGTATATCTTACATTTATTCCTTATAGCGGTCATCATAAGAGGTTTGTTCGTTTTTTATAAATTCATCTCTCTCTCCACATTCTCTACTTTCGCTTCTCTTAGGAGCTTTGTCGCTGGGCTGCATGGTTCCTGTTTGTAAAGGTAATCGTAAAAATGATCTGAGAGCTTGTCCTGATGTTGATGGAACTTGTGGAACTTTCCACAGTGTTCGGTATGAATCTGGTTCCTATTGAAGCTTAACTAACTTGTCTAAAGAGCAAATGGAGAAGTTGTTGATGGAGTTGATATTCGTTGTCCAGCGGGAGCATCTGTTCATGCACCTTTCTCCGGTGAAATGTACTATTGGCGTCCATTTGGTGGAGTCTCAGATAAAAAATGTGCTGATGAAGGAATCAAAATTGAAGGAACTGGTCAATGGCAAGGTGAGAGCTACGCTGAGATCATATAGGCATTACAACTTGTAGGTTACGCTGTATACATCTCATCAGTTAGCTTAAACTTCTATGGGGGGAATGTTGAAGCTGGACAAGAGCTTGGTACAGTGAAAGACAGGTTTTCAGCTCCAACCTCATAACTTTTAACAAACAAATTTGAGGTCATGCTTTTTGGAAGAGGATCAGAGAGGCTCTGAATACCACGTTCAGATGAAGCTCTACAGAGAGGGAAAGCTCGTTGATCCGACTTATCATTTACAACAATGTACGGTTATATCTCAAACGATTGTTCAAAAAATCTTTTCAAGGTATGTGCACAGGACAAATCTGTGAATCAAACTCAAAGAATCGTTTGCTGGGAGAACCTTTCCGATCGGATAAGTATGCATACGTGTTTATAAGCGTATATACCATAGTGCGTTGAAGGCGATACAATGGAGTTCATGGCTGGGATATGGAATGCTCTTTAATTGAAGAGCAATATGAAGGAATCAGAGCTCCACTCATATATTCTCCGATCACTGGAGAGGTCATGGGAAGGTAAGCCTTCCGTTTCTGTGTCAGTCTCATAGACTTTGCATAATAGAACTCGTCTCCGTTACTCGAATGATGGCTACATAGGATGTGATAACGATGCCATGTTTATTGTCGGAACAGAAGATTGGATAGGTAAGCTTTTTTTCTGTTGCTCTTCAATGTATAGTTGAAGGATTCGATGTGCATATCTATAACGTGCGAACACGCAGCGACTTGGGTTTTGGTCGCAAGCGAATCGTTCAAGGAGAGCCTATTGGAACTCGTCTAAATTGTGATAACAGTCCTGACAGCATTTTCATCGAAGTAAGTATTAGGTTGATCATGCTGACTATGATGTTAATTTCAGTTCCGTTATCAAGGAAGGATTGTTGATATGACGGATATAATAACTGCCACCAAATGTCAATTGCCTTCTTTGCCAAATTTCTGAGATATATTATATTTCATTTGCAATATTTCATTGTGAAATGTCGTTCAAAACTATAACATTGCTCTCTTTATTTTTTCAAATAGTTAGTAAGTGTATGTATCTGTATAACTATAACTAATAATATAATTAAGATACAAATACTATTCTAAATCAAAAGATTGATGTTAACTATGATAAACGTATTCAACCAAACAATTCTATAAATCTGTCAGTCAATATTCCTTTTCTGGATATTATTGTTCATGTAAGATGTCACATATTATTTCAAATATGGTAACTCATGATTATAGAATGATAATGTTGTTGATTATCACTATTTATATGTAATGGTAAGTATTTACTGCCACTTACTTCTCCAATCTCTTCTCAAAGATATGGAACGACAATCGACTCTCATTCGATCCACAGTTCCATGGCTTTCAACAGTTCTTTGCTCCCATCAATGAGGTTCCCCCAATACAAGTCATCTGAAGCTTATTTTTGATACTTTGCAGGTGTGGAAGCCATCTGTAGAACTGGCAAACACTTTCAGTGGCATTCAATACACTAATCCATCAGTTATGGTAACTATATCTACTACTTGAAACTTTGTTCAAAAGTGCAACCGCTTACATGAGTCATCCAATGAGAAATAAACAAAATGAGGCTCACGTGAGCTTTACTTATGATTAGCGTAGAAGCGGATAATCTTCGAAAACTGCACGTCAGACATACTTTTTCGATTATTTGAGTTTTCAGATAAAGTCAGATGGAAAAGTAACTTACCAAACATTCGAAAGGAACAAATGTAGATGCGAGCAGATTGTTGAATAGTTAGTGAAGAAAGTATAGCTGCAGTTCTCTTGTAGTTTACCAGATGACGTTGTGAACTGTCCATTATCATTTGTTTCAATTCTTCAACCAAACCTCTCCTTTACTTCTGAAAAGGTTTTTTTCAAATCAAATCATCAATGGAAGTTGTTTGCTAACAACATCTCTTATTCATATATGGTTATCGATCATGAACAATACAATAAGGTAATTCTGTCATGTAATGTTATACAGTTTACTCCTTTTAGCTGACATTCAATATATTTTGGTTCAAAAATATATCTGCAAATCAACGCTTCTATGGAGTCATCGTTCTTTTCAGCGGTCTCTCTACTTCTCATCTTTCAAAACCGTTTTCTTTCAGTTTTTCTTTACTTTTCCTTCTTGTTTTTGAACGACACTCCATCCATATCCACTCAGGTTAGATTCTTTCTTCAAGTTGATAGTTTTCCACTCTTCTCTCCTCAGTTTATTTCACTTTTCTTCCTCTTCGTGCTTTTCTACTCAATGGAGAGCTGTCAAGCCTGGTCTTATATGGGTACATATTTCCTTATTGAAACCAGATAACCATGTAGTTTGAGGTTTATATAGAAACATAATGATTATTCACGTAATGTTGAATACTCTTATCAGCTGGCTCTTCACAGTCATCAAGTAACTTCTCATCAATCTCTCTAGAACCTTCCATCCTATTTAGAAAATCGTGGGACTATGAGTGCCGACCTCCCAATGTTCTTCTGAAACTTCTGCGATTGAGAGATCAGAAATTACCTATTAATCGGTTATATTTGGAATATTGTTCTTTTAGTTGTATACTTCGAAGCTTTCCAGAGAACACTACGATTTTTCAACGATTGTAAGTGAAATGAAAAAGATTCGTAGAGTCTCATGGAAGAAGGTATTCAGACGGCATCTCCTCTCCGACTCCTAACCAGAATACCATTTCAGATCTTTCAAAGAATCAACTTTTTCATTTTTATAATTCAGTCAATAGTTATAGTTCTTATATTTTTATTATTATTATTTTAAAATTCGGTGCAGAACTCTAATCCCTTGTAGAGATCGGAAGTTGGAACTTCTCCCTTTTTGGATTTCTCGGTAACTTTTTTCGCAAACTCCACGAGCTTCTTCTTCTCATCGCTGTCAAGTTCTCTCGCGAAAACTTTTCCAACGTAAACTTTGTTGTTCTGAAGATCAAATAAAACATTTTTCAATTAAAAGGGGTATTCTCTGACCTGTAGTGTACAACCACCAAAGATGTACATGGTCGTATCAGGACCGGTACAAAATGATGGCATATTAGGCTTTATTGGCATTGGTGGTATGGTTGAGTTGTTAGCTTCTACTTTTTCTGCATTCTCGAAAGCTTCATCTATCTTCTGAAATATAAGAATATGAAATATTCGGAAGAATCAAAAAAGGGAGGCAGTGTATATGAAGAGAACTGAATTGAAATTTGAGACGTACAGACTTGAACGCAGCCATATCCTTCCTGTATTTCGAGAGAATTTCTAATTCAGTAGATTGTAAATCACGGATAAAGTTACCATTTGAAAATAGTTTTGTTCCCTATAACATATTCTGAGATATTATGTGAGAAGCAGAAGAAGGCCACAACAACCTACCGTAACGACGCATCCAACTGTACCACCCATGTTAGGATGTGTGTAAGAGAATGTGGTTTGAATACCAATGACGGATGTCAAGAAAAATATTAAAAACCTGTTAGCAAAGAGATAATTAGAAAACGTAGAGAGAAAAAGAAGCTCATCACCTCATGTCACTTGATTGCTATGAATTTGGATATGAAAACAAGAAACTTCGAACGACTATATATACATGATTGTTTTGTGGATTAAGAGATCGTCCAACCCTTTAATGTCATTAACAAACAAAACGATTTTAGAAGCTTCTGACCACGAATATGGAAATGTGCAAATAATTGGCTGTAAAAGCAAAATAAACTTCTTAAAAGATCGTCCGTTGACCGATGACGTGAGAGAGAAGATGGAATCTGATTTAACGGATGAAAGAAGAGAAAGGGAAACGAAGCATGTATGTAGTTCTATCACATTCCCTCAATTTGAATATACATCTCTTTAGACTTGCAATCCTTATATGCCAACTTCTAAATTTTCAAAAAAATAACAAAGTTCTGTGTCGATGCTATGGTTCAAACTACCATTAGTTGTAGAGCCTATACTGTATGTACGATTGAAACTGTAGTCTTAAGGTAAACTGGCCATTTTTGAAAAAAAAAAAGAGACCGAAGTTGAGTACTGAAGAAACTCAGATTGTCTTTTTATTTTGTTTATGAATCAAAAACTTCTAAGTATGTTGAATCCCGTTCATTATTAATCAAAAGCTTTCAAACAGCATTGTCAACATGAAATAGAATTATCAGTACCGTTGTACCATTCAAACGTGTGATCATTTGAAATAATTCATTGAAATATCAGCTCATACTTCTTAACTTGATCGTTGATGTTTTAGATGGTTTACTTCGTTATCATATGAAACAGTCGGCACTATTCCGATACCTGCTACCCCAAACGTACTTAAACATAAAACTGCTTATGGTACAAGGTAGAAATTGAGAATCCAATGGGCCCGTTTGTGTATCGTGTTTTTCGTAATTGTTGGGAAATCAGGGATTTAAGAAATTGAAGCTGAGTACTTTCGTAGTTTTTCAGCCTTTAATTCTTTATGTTTCACTTCCGCTTTTTAAAGAATACGTAGTCGCTCAGAGTTGTGTTCAAATTTACTTCAAATGATTCATTTTGTGCCGGATTAAAACACTTTTGCCTTTCTAATGCTTGAGCACAACCGCTACACTTTTTTCACGTGCCGCAGGAATGAAATACGTGACCAACCGCTTCAAGCGCGTCAGTCTGTTAAAAATGAATAAACCACCGGTTTGCTAAGCCTTCTAGTTCAAAATGGTTTTCCACCAAGGTTTTCATTCTCGTGAAGGCGCAATTGAGTTAACGGCGTTCCACTTAGTCTTCTCATTGAGATAACTTTTTTCGAATCGCGCATTAGTTGTATTTTAATCTGTGAGCCTTGAGTTTCTCAATCTCTATGTGGTACAATACAGTTTGATTGAGTTGAAACTTTTTATCATTTTACTCGTTCTCTGTTCGAACCTATTAGGATACATTCTCTGAGTTTGTAGTTTCATTTCGTAGTTTACTTGTTTATGTTTACGTTCGTTTGTTGACCTCTCGGTACATCTTGCCCTGACTGTCAACTTACATGATTATTGATTGCATACAATGATATAATATATATATATAATAACGGTATCCATTTCTTTGGGGATAACCCAGTTGAACCTAGCAGTCTAAACCATTCTTCATGTTATTTGATTCTCTTTGTTTTCATCATTGAGTTGTTATTCCGAAAGTGTAGTTCTAATAAGATTTATATCACAAATATCAATACTGCTACTCGTTTATCGTTGATGACGATTAAGAATTTGGTTGAAGTTCGTTGAATAGTTTGACATCCATGCACATTCAAGTGAGTTTGATGATGTAGATGTGTATAGTTAAAAACTTGAAAAGAAACATGTGAATTTCGTAGCTGTTGATTTTCTTTTTCTCCTTAAATAAGTTCCTAAGATACATTTGAAGTAAAAAAAGATTGTCTAAAGCGGTCCAGTACTCTTGATTCTTGCGTTAGTTCATGTAAGTAAAAACGAAATTATATGACAGCTTGTCTGACGATAAGAGCTCCTTGTTTTTGTCAGGAGTAAAGATTTCTTTTTCTTATCCTTGAAACTCATCATCTAAGTCTTCTTATAATATAAGTTTTGTAATTAATGCATTCTTAGTTGAACTATGTTGAGGATTATGTCAAATCAATATCATAGCTCATTATGTTAAGCCCCAGCTAACTTATGTGTATTATGGTACTCAAAATCAGTGATTGGTTCAACAATTGTTTAAAAATATTTGTTCAAAATTCTTTTTTGATCTTCAAACTTCAATTAAAAGAGTTGTGTGATGGCAAAGAGGAGCAATGTCGTTTTTCGGTTTCTATTCATTAAGGCTATACATTGACAACTGTATGTCTTCAAGAACTTTCTCGTATTAGTTATTAGGATAGGATATTATTAGGTTATGAAAACGCTTAGTGCTTGATGAATGGTTCGTTCTTGTCCAAGTGCTCGTGGAAACAGTCACGAATGCTGTTGAAGTCTTCGACACAGGTGAGGTAATCCAAGTAGTTGGTTGGGACTCCGTCTTGCGCAGCACAGTATGGCATACATTCTGGGTTAACCTTCTTCTCCTGAACATAAGCAAATTATGGGATGTCCTATTCAATGAATTCTTACAGTACAGCACTTGGTGTGATCATGACGAAGAGAAGCACAATCCCACATTGGGCCAACAGTGTTAGGTTTCTCGGAACAAGTACTGAGATAGTTCAGAATCTATAAAGTTTTTTTGTTAAAGTGAGCTCTGTATTCATGAAAATACGTTAGTTTGAGAGATGGCGTTGAAGTCGCAGAATCTGTCGACACAATCTTGGTCAGCTCCCTTCAATGACTTGCAACATTGCTTAAGCTTATCATTTGGTGTCTTTTTACATAGAACAACAGCGGCAATAGCGGCTATAACAGCCAATTGACGAATCATTCTCTATAAAACGCTTTTATATTATATGGTATAGTTAAAGCATTGAAGAAGTACGAAGTGTGTGAAGGAGAGAAGAAAAGCATAAAATGACAATTGTTCTTGACCAACTTGGCCTTTATAACAGATTGCTAGCCAGGTCAATCTTCTTCTTATCAACAGTTATGAAATGTAGGTCGATCATGATACCATCAATTATTTCTAAGGCTAACGTCATTGTTCTATTTGTATATTAGATAAACAATTCAAAAAATGAATATGATTAAATGAATAAGTGAGATATTTCCTCATCTCGAAAATCAGCCTTATCACAGAAGTTCTTTGAACAAACTCCAGTTTCCTGCTCGTCAATAGATCTTTCAATACTGATCTTCACGAGCATACAGAATAGAACTCTAACCTACTTCAATGAATACTTGCTCAATGCACTTCTATTATCTCTTAACGCTTTTTTGAGGACAGTTTACACCCTGTGCTCTACTTTCCAGCACAATGTCCTTGACTCGAACATCACACTTGTTTCATGAGTCGTTCTTGAAGATCGTTCATTCTCTTCAATTATATTGAAACGTTCATTCATGAAATGAATTTTGATTTTATAATTCCCTTCCGAATTTTCCTTTCTTAGGTTTCGTTGACATCTCAAGAAAACAGAATGATTACAGCAAGAGATTGACTTCAGAACACTATTCAACTCACTTTTTTTCTATCTGTTTTGCTTGTGTTCGTTCATCTTCCACTTGATTTTTGCAAACAATGAGTGTACGTTTCAATCGTAACTGAAGGAGCAATCCGTTATGAGCAGCCCAAATGAAGCTTCGATTTCTCGGAAGAGTATAAATAAATGTGTGATTGAATAATCACTTTTGTATCATCTCTCTATAAATATCATATAGATATATTTACCACAGCATCGGATAGGAAAAAGATTACCATGGGAATTTCCATCTTTTTATATCCGCACTGGATGACTATTCTCGTTCTTTGTTCTCCGACAGATTTGATGTTTATTCAACTGTTGTTGCATGCTTCTTTCATCCGTTGTATTTTCAGTTGTTACGTTAATAGGTTTTGTACATTCTCAAGCTCAGCCATAGAGACAAGGATAGAAAGTTTGTAGTGTGTTTTGGATTATTTGATCGTTAGTTGGAAAAGGAAATTCAACTTTTGAAACGTCTGTAGATTTAAAACTGCAAAGCAGGAACATCTTCTGTGAAAGGAATGTATAACCTTTACTCTTATCATTTCAACAAAGCTGCCGCCTCAACTAAGCCTTCTTAATCCAGAATCGTTTGTTTCGAATATTACATTTCGACAGTTTTTGAACCAGTTTGTTTCAACCTTCCTTATCGCATAGTTTTTTGTTCTTCAAGGAACCCGCCACCGATCAGAATCAATTACTCTCCGGTACTGAATGTACCGTAATGGTTCATTTGTTAATCAGCATTTACACGGCTCTATTAATATAGCTTCATACCCGTTGTGAGACATCATCAAGTTTTTCAATTGAACTTTTTTTTTAATCTCAGCATTATCTATTATGACTTAAAGAACTGTTCTCTTATTCTCTTCCATGATTCTTACTATCTATCATTCATCTAGACTCATACTAAAGGGAACAGTTTATTGATTTGTGTGCAACAGAAAACAACGAAAAAGTCGAAAAATCATGAGCTGTTTGTCTGAATAGAAGACAAGCCGTTCGCTAGTACCAATTGCTAAATCAGTGAAGACGTCTACTTCTTTTGAGCTCTTCTCTTGCGCTTCAGCCGACGCATACGCTTCTTACGCCACTGAAAATACGGAGTAAAGAATGATCGAACAACGAGGATATACGTACCTTTTCTCTCATTCTGTTATTAGTACCTTGGTAGTAAAGAAACGAACAAAGTACCTGAAAAGAAGAGAGTTACTAACCGACACACGCGCATACACTGATACTGAATGAACACGAGTCAAAAGAACACGTTGAGCCTGTAGTTTGATCTGAATCGTAGTTTGGTGACTGCACGGTTTTGATCTTTCGAAACTAACTTTTCATTAAACTAACTGTTTTGTCCTGTAAATCTTACCGGAGCAGGCAGTTTTTCGATATAGTTTGAATAAGAAATGAATGTTTCTGTAACTATCATCTTGATGAACAATCTTTGCAAGTCCATGAATGAGTTAATAAGCTTTGGGTTAGTATGTTTGCTGACCCCTACATTTTACGTTACGAAATCGGGTGGAAATCACAATTTAAACTAACATGACTCTCTATATTTTCTGAGTTTTAAGAAGTTTAGAGGTTCTTGATTTACTGAAAGAATTCTACTGAATCCTTTCGTTCTGCAACTAGCGTAGGCCGCTGTTGAAGAACATTGTTGTTTTTGATAGTTATTTGACTTCATTTTTGCGCTGCACATAGGTTTTCAGGGAATTGAAACCAAATAGCTCGCATCCGCTAAATTCTGGTCTGTTAATATATGTTCTATGATGGTTAAAACAAACGAAATCGATTTTCAGTTCTACATGATAACTGACTGTGGCGAAACAAGGTAGATATGATATGAAAAGTCTTCCTATGCTATTTTTATATCGGTCATGTTATTAAAGATGGAGGAGCAGAAGTGTTAGAGAATTCTTGACTTGAATATTCTGTAAGAAATTTGTTTTTGTTTTCTGAGTTCAAAAAAATGAACAAAGATGGTCCTATTGTGGTTCAAACTATTTATTTTAACCATAGATTTAACCTTCCTTATACATGTTTTTTCTGTGCTCTTTTTCAAAAAATGGCTGGAAGAGCTTCAGAATCTTGATTAAGCTGTGAACACTTTGTCCACCATATTATTTTTGTATTTTCATTTTCATATGTCATATGTCATATTACAATACCCGACATGATAATCATTATTTCAATATATAATATATTATTTTTATTTGCATTCAGCACACTGGTAATGCTCTCATTTGATTTGTGCGTTCTTCTAGTCAACTTGGTGGAGAAATCATCAAAAGAGCTGTTGTTGTCTGTTTGTTGTTTTGTTAGTTTGTATTGAGTAACAGTTGAGCCGAGATAACTGTCAGAAATCCTTGAATGGATTTTTGCTAAGTTGCTATTCCAGGAGTTCGGTACTAACATGATTTCTTCGCAAGAATCTGAAGAACACTGCTAATTCGTTTCTATTTCGTTTAGGTATGCCGGATTGTAATGCGTCAGATAATTACAGTATGAGTGACATGTTCTTTTTCAATTCTCTTCATCGTCCATGAAGCTTCTTTGAAGGGAACTGACGGAGATTGAGTCGCTCATCTTATACTTCTCATTCGATCTCCATGCCGTTTTCCAGACTTTGATTCTTTTCGTTCCACGTATGATTGTGAAGGAGTATGTAGTCGCTCAGAGTTGTTGAAGTACATTAAATAAATTGTTATTAAAACTCGTTGTTTGTTGTTCAAACTCCTCTCATTGAGAAGCAAAGAGGGCTACTGTCAACAGCGGAACATTATTTAACAAATTATTTTCTTTAATTCCGTAAAATTTCTCATAAATTACAGAAAAACGCTACCTCTGGCATCTTGGATTCACCTTATTTTTTCGAATTTTTCGGGGGACACAAGGACTCGAGCGTACCCAATGGATTCGAGCGAGCCCTTGACAGGAAATAACCTGTGGGAGGGAATAACCATATTAGAACGAGGTTTACGAACCACAAGACACCGGGAGACGTATTATGTTAGGAACCCCAAACCTACCACCTTGCGAACAAGGCTTGCCCCTCCCAAGGAACACAACTTTGATGACTTGTTTCATAAACCAGCACTCTACCATTAGACTATGCGGTTATATAATTAATATAGTATATGATAAACAAGTAATAGTTAGGTCAAACTACAATTTCTTCCTCATATCGAATCTCATAATCTAGAATATCTTCATTCTTTGTCGTGATGGATGACCATAGATGCCTTTCATCGTTAGTCGCTCGTTTCGAATGTCACTAGCTCCTTGTTCCAGAACTCCTTACTGATGAGTTTCTGTGAATGAGGTCTTGCTATTGAACATGAACAGGCGATATTGATCATGTATCAGAGAAGAGTCAGACAGATCGTCCCAATCAGAATGACATATTTTACTCAAGTTTCCCTCTTTATTCTTTGAAGCATCTTTGAGGTGAAGAGATAAAGGTTAGGTCGTTGCAGACCTTTCTGAGTATTCATATAATGTAGTACCCCAGTTGTTCGACTCATCTTCATTACTTTCTCTTCCTTTTGACCAGTTGTTCATAGAAGTTGTTCGAAAACTCTATCATCCACGTTTGATAACTCTATGCTTCTCAATCAAGGTAAGATGAGAAGATGGTCAACGAAAGATTTCTCTTTTTCACTTTGCATGCTTTCAATCTGTTCCTTGCTTCTCCCTAATGAGGCTTACTTCTTTCCTCTTATTTAAACTATATTTATAGACCGTAAATTAACATAAAAACATATAAATTAAGCTTTAAAATTCATTTAATAGGATAATTAGTGATTTGCATGTTTTAATTGGTCCTGCAGCGATTGGAACGTGCGCACATGCATCATCGCGTACCATGTACGGCGCGCAAAGTACATGATACGTGTGAAAATATGTGTCAAGTTGCGTTGTGGCTTTGTCATTGAACGCTAGCGTACGTTGGTACGTCTACGCTTTTAGCGTGATTTTGGAAGACGTAGAGTCTCTCTAAGAGAGACTAAACTCTTTCAAAGTCTCAGCTGATTTTTGTTAAAAGTGTTCCCTTGTGGGAGGTTAGGTTATGCCAGTTTTCAACAGAATTTATTGAATTTTTTGATTTTATTGTCCTTGTTTTTCTCTTTGTTTTCTCTCTATTTCTTAACTTAGTAACTGTTAATTATACCCAGATTGTTAGTTAAACACTCGTTGTATCAGAAATAATAGTTGGATCGTTTGAAAAAATTTTTTTTACTTTTAATTAATCTACTTTTGTTAGTTTAATCCTATTCCTTATTTCATCAATTAGAGCTCCGAATTACTTTTCGATGAAAAAAAAGAGCATCGAAATTGGTTCATTTTGAGCTGAGTTAGAACGCTTTTACCTTTCGATCTTAATGCCTATGCACCACCGCTTTTCTTTTTACACGCGCCGCAGGAATGAAACACGTGAACGACCGTTTAAGCGCGTCAGATAGTTGAAAATGAATGAACGACCGCATCTTTAAGCTTTTCTGTTAAAAATGATTTTCCTTTTAGCTTTCCATTTTCTATTTAGCGTTGTTGAGTGAGCGGCGTTCTCGGTCCACTCTTCTAACTGTCATAACTTTCTTGAGATCAATCCGTTTCCCGATATCTTTTGAATGGTTTGTTCCTCTAATTGTGATAGTCAACATGCTTGTTCGATTTCAATTGATTTCTGACTATACGTAATGCTCTTTTTCCAATTCTATGTTTTCCTTTCGAAATTACGAAATATCATACTGTGAGCGCGTTGCATGAGTTCTTTGCTTTGTTTTACTTCGCTTGAATGTTTTTGTATTATCTTTAAGTATTATTTCCTTTATAATTATGCATAGTTAACGATTTCACGTTGCTTAATTCGTTTATGCAATATGCTACATCGTTTCAGGGTCAATTCGTGTAATCCTTGAGTTTCTCGCAGTCGTGCTTTTCGAGTTTGTGTTTCTTTTAGAATTTTTATTTTTCTGCAGGTTTTCGTAATTCTTTCTTAGAAAGACAGAGTGTGACAGATGTTCAATCTTCAATGTATCACGCGAGCCGCAAGAACTTTCAGATATCTCTCAATGCTTTCCAAATCAAGGTATGTTTTTCGTTTGTTTGTGAATCAAATCATTGTTGATAATTCAGGTTAGTGTTTATGATGAAGGGCCATAGGTCTGAGCAGTGCAACATGTTCAGAAGGACTCCATCATTGTTACGATAATCATTGGTGAGCATCATTCTATGTTTAATCCTGGTAATTGTTCTAGTGTAGCTCTTTTGTGTATGAACTATGTGAATTCAATGATATTCATGATGTAATAAGGGTTTGGTTTTAGTTCTGCAACCAGTCAACGAATATGGTTTTGTTTAGGTTTATCAGTGAATTGTTTCTTCCTCCTTCTCCGCTTGGAATAACGTGTTTTGTCCAGTGTGCGTTCTTCTGGTCGACTCAGGAGCTACTCCTGAAGTTCGCTACTTATATTATCTTTATTCAGGAATATGGATGACTCTTATTGGTTCTTTGATAAGCCATGTGTTTGCGGTTGCAGCTGCATGAATAGTATCACATCGAAGAGCAAGAACATACAGGAGACTTTGTTGATGTTGGTTTCTATGCTTCTCTCTTCCTTTCAGGTATAGATCTATCCATTTTGTTATGAAGTGTCAAGAGAGATTCATCCATAAGATCTCAGGTCGATTAGCAAATAAACAGACAGTCTTTGAGGTTTCTTGTCTCGGCTAGATTTCAATGGAAGCTCACATAGAAAGTGATAGATTAAGAAGAGAGTGAGAGATCAAAAGCGTGAATGGGATAGAGAATGAGTGCTGAACTTCGTAGCATAGCAGACTTGTTGCCATTCAGGAAAATTGATTCAGTTTCAGAAATGTTATCTGCAATGCCTTCAGCCAATGAACTTTTGTCGTTTGTTGTTTAATAAGCTTTTCTGTCCTGGTAGTGTTCGTTGACTTTTGACTTCCTGAAACATTTGAAAATCATTCTGTTTCAAGGTTGGTATGGCGAAAACCCAAATCAAAGAAATGAGCCCGAGTTCATAGCTTAGACTGCCCCATAAGGGTAACACATCGTGGACGACAGCTTTGAGTAACTTGCTTCTGTTCAGCGATTGTTCCTGACGGACTCTTGTTTATAAAAATTAATGAATCTGCCGTAATTTTCTGATTATTTTGATGTAGTTAAAAGCTTTGTTATCGCTGCTTGAGAAATAAAATTTATTTTCTGAACCTTGGGTTGTATATTATTCTGAGTTGACTCTCTTTTATAATACTTTGATTAGTTTGATAAGTCATTAAGTATCAAATTCTTTTTGAGTTCGCATCACGTTTGTTGCTGTGCAGTAGTCTCAATATGGTCTATCTACTACGTCTCAGTTTATACTTTGTGACAGAACATACGCTTGACCGTCGCAACAAGTTGAAACCAAAGGAAGACCATGTAAGGATTGTGGTAATCGATTATGTAACCGAACAAGAATGTATGATCATCGTTAAGAACAAAATGGAATAGTCATTTCGGAGCTGTTGATCAAATGAAAACAAGCAGTAGTATCTTCGAATCAGACACTCGGCCGAACGTTGAGTGCAACCGTTCCCGAATACTCAAAAAGAGTAGAGGAGAACATTCTTGCCCGCTCCATTAACTCACATTTTCTAGACGCTCACCACGAAAAGGGTGGAACTCCTCTCTTGGTCGTTCTTTGGGCTTGTAGTTTGATTTTGTAGTTCGGTTGATTTGTTTACTCCTTTCTGACTGATTTTTTGACATTTCGGCTCACTATATGAACTTACGAGATTATCGATTGCTGATTGTCTTATCCTTGTTCAGTGAGCATTGTAATTCATCAGCGTAGTGTCCTTGTTTAACTCATTTCTTATTGCTTCCTCTATTCTCTGCCTTGTTCCATCTGTCGCTTACATCATCTCCGGCAGAATTCACAGTTTCATTTCTTCTGTGCCTTGTTCAGTCTATGTTGATAGCCTTTTCGAATTGATTGTTGATAGTCTTAATGTTGTATTAAGTGTTCGATATAATGCTTCTGTTATCTGAGTTCTCCTAATGAACGACCTGCGCTGTTGTTGCGATGTTTAAGAGTTTTGTCATTCGTTCTTGTACTTGTCTTTTCCTGTATTGGGGATGCTTCCCTATATCCGAACAGTTTTCAAGCCTACATGGCTTGCATGTTCACTCATAGGTCATCTTGTAATCCTTAGCTTAGACAACCATGTCGTCGCGTTTTAGTTTGAAAGCAGTGAGAAAGTGTTTGTATGAAAGGTTTGAATGTTTCATTTTATTAAAAGTTCTTTGTAAGTGATGCATCTGTGTGTATTGTGGCTTCTTGTATCTTCGTTCATCTCTATGTTCTATGAAACGATGTGTCCTGAACAGCCTTTGCTATCAGTTCGAATTCATAGAACCTTTTTCATGTTCTCTCTTAATGAGTTGTTAAGAGTAGCAATTCCTTGTAACTACTTGTATGTTTGATAGTTCTCATCCCTTGTTTCGTTTATCGTTTTCTTTGTCTTCTTGTTCTCCAAGTACTCGCAAGTACTGATCTTTCACATTACAGGGCGATACCCGAGGACAACGTCGGCTGATCCATTCAAATGGTGGATGAAGCTGATAACAATATCAGGTAAATGTTAAAAACAGTTTTATTATAATAATTATTTATTTATAGTACAAGTACACCAAGAACAAGGAACGCCAATAACAACATCCTCCTAGCGTGCTCGGAGGCCACCAAGGGCCAAGCATCGCTAGGAGAAGGGGAGGGGAAAGCTTTCTTTTTTGAAAGTTTTCCTCTCCCAAGGTGGAGGAGTGATCCTCCCCACAATCAGGGGGTAGATACGGAAAGGGTTGAGACAGGGGGGCATCGCCATTTTTTTCAAAATTTTTTTTAAAAATTTCTCTAAAACCCTCCCGTCCTTGTGCCAGACTCTTTCTCTCACTCACACTGCCCTTCCGATGGAGATCTGAGTCAAGAGTCTGGCAACTCATGGACGGTCAGGGTATAACACGCTGACTCAGATCTCCGATGATTGGTACCTGAAATTAGAAAGAATGAGTATGGTAGAAATGTTTATAAGGGTCACCCCCCTTTGGAAACGGGGGTGACCGGAACTTACTATTTGCACTCTCGTAGAAGGATCCTTGACAGGGCCGGGAGTCGAACCAACCACTTCCTTGTATGAATGACCAACTAACCTCTTGGCTATCCTTCCACATTTACTCTAAATCATTGGATATATATAGAGGATGAAATTGGAAAAAATGGCCAAAAAAAAGAGAAAATTTCTGGGAAAAGGGGTGTCGCAATACCCCTCTCCCAGAAAACACGAGTGAACACAATCGCAAGGTTCAGTCTATCTAAGGCATTATACGTAAGGAACACCAAGTATCAAGTAGGACTATGAGAGTTGAGGAAGTAAAGATCTAACTAACATTGAAATGCTATAAGAGCTGAGTAACGATGAAACAATATCACGAGGTGAGCGATAGAGGAACAAGAAGCCTCAGGAGTTATGATCTCTATGAAGATGAACGAAAACATTAAGGTTAACATGAAAACGATAAGCAGGAGTTCAAAATCACAACTTATGAGCTCACAGGAATTCAAAGATTACAGAAGATATGATTTCCGAAGAAACAAAAACCAAAATGAACCTTGTTCAGAGCTCAGTCAAAAGAAGATGAGCATGTTGAAGATCCTAAACAAAGGAGGAAATCATGAAAAAGACGACTGAAAACGAATGAATCTCCACAAAGTTATGGGGATTGGGAGGTCGACCATGGACACCGCTCTCTACACAAGGTCTCCAGAAAAATAAAAAAGCTTAGAAGAAAACCATTTTCAACAGAACAGCTCAGTTAGAAAACTAAGCATAAACACCGCTTATTTCATTGCGCTTTGGAAAAACAAATCATTTTCAAAAGTAAAGCTTAGCAGTGTGGTGGTACATTCATTTCTAACTGACTGACGCGCTTGAGCGGTTGAAGAAAGCGCATTAAAAGAGATAAGTGAATCGTTTAAGAATTTGAGCTGATGCAGAGGCTGTTCAGGTCACTGTTTGAAAGAACGTAGAGATCAACAAAGATACAAGAAGCCACAATACACACAGATTTCTCTCTTACAAAGAACGTAGTAAGAAAATGAAACATTCAAATACTTCATACAAACCCTCACTCACTACTTTCAAACTAAAACGCAAGCGAAAGACCTATGAGTGAACTCAGAAAACAGAAGCACTTAATACAACATCCAGACTATCAACAATCAATTCGGGAAGGATATCAACATAGGTTGAACAAGGAACAGAAGAAATGAAATTGTGAATTCTGCCGGAGATGATGTAAGCGACAGACGGAACGAGGCAGAGAATAGAAGAAGCAATAAGAAATGAGTTAAACAAGGACACTACGCTGATGAATTACAATGCTCACTGAACAAGGATAAGACAATCAGCAATCGATAATCTCGTTAATTCACTTAGTGAGCCGAAATGTCAAAAAATCAGTCAGAAAGGAGTAAACAAATCAACTAAACTACAAAATCAAACTACAAGCCCAAAGAACGACCAAGAGAGGAGTTCCACCCTTTTCGCAATTAATTAAATTAAATTAGCTCATGTTCTGTCACAAAGTATAAACTGAGACGTAGTAAATAGACCATATTAAGACTACTGCACAGCAACAAACGTGATGCGAACTCAAAAAGAATTTGATACTTAATGACTTATCAAACTAATCAAAGTATTATAAAAGAGAGTCAACTCAGAATAATATACAACCCAAGGTTCAGAAAATAAATTTTATTTCTCAAGCAGCGATAACAAAGCTTTTAACTACATCAAAATAAGCAGAAAATTACGGCAGATTCATTAATTTTTATAAACAAGAGTCCGTCAGGAACAATCGCTGAACAGAAGCAAGTTACTCAAAGCTCAAATCAAAGCACTTCATGACAAAATGGATAGATCTATACCTGAAAGGAAGAGAGAAGCATAGAAACCAACATCAACAAAGTAACCTGTATGTTCTTGCTCTTCGATGTGGTACTATTCATGCAGCTGCAAACGCAAGCACATGGCTTATCAAAGAACCAATCAGAGTCATCCATATTCCTGAAAAGAAATAATGTAAGTAGCGAACTTCAGGAGTAGCTCCTGAGTCGACCAGAAGAACGCACACTGGACAAAACACGTTATTCCAAGCGGAGAAGGAGGAAGAAACAATTCACTGATAAACCTAAACAAAACCATATTCGTTGACTGGTTGCAGAACTAAAACCAAACCCTTATTACATCATGAATATCATTGAATTCACATAGTTCATACACAAAAGAGCTACACTAGAACAATTACCAGGATTAAACATAGAATGATGCTCACCAATGATTATCGTAACAATGATGGAGTCCTTCTGAACATGTTGCACTGCTCAGACCTATGGCCCTTCATCATAAACACTAACCTGAATTATCAACAATGATTTGATTCACAAACAAACGAAAAACATACCTTGATTTGGAAAGCATTGAGAGATATCTGAAAGTTCTTGCGGCTCGCGTGATACATTGAAGATTGAACATCTGTCACACTCTGTCTTTCTAAGAAAGAATTACGAAAACCTGCAGAAAAATAAAAATTCTAAAAGAAACACAAACTCGAAAAGCACGACTGCGAGAAACTCAAGGATTACACGAATTGACCCTGAAACGATGTAGCATATTGCATAAACGAATTAAGCAACGTGAAATCGTTAACTATGCATAATTATAAAGGAAATAATACTTAAAGATAATACAAAAACATTCAAGCGAAGTAAAACAAAGCAAAGAACTCATGCAACGCGCTCACAGTATGATATTTCGTAATTTCGAAAGGAAAACATAGAATTGGAAAAAGAGCATTACGTATAGTCAGAAATCAATTGAAATCGAACAAGCATGTTGACTATCACAATTAGAGGAACAAACCATTCAAAAGATATCGGGAAACGGATTGATCTCAAGAAAGTTATGACAGTTAGAAGAGTGGACCGAGAACGCCGCTCACTCAACAACGCTAAATAGAAAATGGAAAGCTAAAAGGAAAATCATTTTTAACAGAAAAGCTTAAAGATGCGGTCGTTCATTCATTTTCAACTATCTGACGCGCTTAAACGGTCGTTCACGTGTTTCATTCCTGCGGCGCGTGTAAAAAGAAAAGCGGTGGTGCATAGGCATTAAGATCGAAAGGTAAAAGCGTTCTAACTCAGCTCAAAATGAACCAATTTCGATGCTCTTTTTTTTCATCGAAAAGTAATTCGGAGCTCTAATTGATGAAATAAGGAATAGGATTAAACTAACAAAAGTAGATTAATTAAAAGTAAAAAAAATTTTTTCAAACGATCCAACTATTATTTCTGATACAACGAGTGTTTAACTAACAATCTGGGTATAATTAACAGTTACTAAGTGAAGAAATAGAGAGAAAACAAAGAGAAAAACAAGGAAAATAAAATCAAAAAATTCAATAAATTCTGTTGAAAACTGGCATAACCTAACCTCCCACAAGGGAACACTTTTAACAAAAATCAGCTGAGACTTTGAAAGAGTTTAGTCTCTCTTAGAGAGACTAAACGTCTTCCAAAATCACGCTAAAAGCGTAGACGTACCAACGTACGCTAGCGTTCAATGACAAAGCCACAACGCAACTTGACACATATTTTCACACGTATCATGTACTTTGCGCGCCGTACATGGTACGCGATGATGCATGTGCGCACGTTCCAATCGCTGCAGGACCAATTAAAACATGCAAATCACTAATTATCCTATTAAATGAATTTTAAAGCTTAATTTATATGTTTTTATGTTAATTTACGGTCTATAAATATAGTTTAAATAAGAGGAAAGAAGTAAGCCTCATTAGGGAGAAGCAAGGAACAGATTGAAAGCATGCAAAGTGAAAAAGAGAAATCTTTCGTTGACCATCTTCTCATCTTACCTTGATTGAGAAGCATAGAGTTATCAAACGTGGATGATAGAGTTTTCGAACAACTTCTATGAACAACTGGTCAAAAGGAAGAGAAAGTAATGAAGATGAGTCGAACAACTGGGGTACTACATTATATGAATACTCAGAAAGGTCTGCAACGACCTAACCTTTATCTCTTCACCTCAAAGATGCTTCAAAGAATAAAGAGGGAAACTTGAGTAAAATATGTCATTCTGATTGGGACGATCTGTCTGACTCTTCTCTGATACATGATCAATATCGCCTGTTCATGTTCAATAGCAAGACCTCATTCACAGAAACTCATCAGTAAGGAGTTCTGGAACAAGGAGCTAGTGACATTCGAAACGAGCGACTAACGATGAAAGGCATCTATGGTCATCCATCACGACAAAGAATGAAGATATTCTAGATTATGAGATTCCAGGAGAAATAGAAAAGACATGGCAAGTTCGCTATGGCTGAATGATTAGAGTGGATGCCCTCCAAGCATTTCAGAAGTATAATATAAACAACTGAATACGAAAAAAAACAAAGCACGACCGGTGAAAAGGAGAAAGTGAAACGAAACTTATGTGTAATCATTCTCGCTAGGATCAACTGGAGAAGGAGATTGTCTATGTACACGTGCGGGCTCTACTCCGATGTATGCACCTTACAGCCCACTCAAAACAACCAGTGTGATCCAACAAGAAATTGTAGTTTGACCCAACTATTACTTGTTTATCATATATTATATTAATTATATAACCGCATGGTCTAATGGTAGATCTTCCATGAGACACAGATCATTGTCATATGATAGCCTGAACACTTGTATTTAAAAAATGAAACAACACGCACACTGTATGATATTATGTAAATCTGGAATCACAACAAATAGGAACGAATGAGAGCCACGCCAGTGTTCTTAATGAAATTAAACAACGGTTATCATGTTCAGTATCGTAAAACGAGGAGTGAATCATATAAGAGTTCGTCGAAAATGGATGAGTTTCGAAAAAGTTATGGCAGTCAGAAGTCTGACCATGAACACCGCTCACTTCAATGCGCCTTCACGAAAATTAAAAGCTTGAAAGAAAGCCATTTTGAAAAAGAAGGCTAGGCAATGCGGTGGTGTATTCATTTTCAATTGGCCTACGCGCTTGATGCGGTTGTTCACGCGTTTCATTCCAACGGTTCGTGAAAAAAGTGTAGCGGTCGTGTTTAAACATTTTAGAGGCAAAAATGTTCTAACTCGGCACAAACTGAACCAATTCCGAGGTTTCTGACAGAGATCGAGAGCTTATTCACAGTTGTTTTTATCAGATATATCAAAAACATCGACTACTAGGAGGAACATTAAGATAACGGTAGCCAAACTATAGGTTTGTCTTAATGAACAGCCACTACAAACTAAACAAAGCGGAGCCGAAGAAAAGAGTAATGGAAAAATTGAGACTAGGCATGAACATCCCAAGAAAAAGCAAATCGAACATTACAGATTGCAATGTATAGATCTTACATGAGATAGCTCTTGGAATCGAATTGATAACGCTCAAGACACTATAAGTCGAAATATCATAGGTTTATACTCGACTGACGTAGGACAAAACGCGAACATGTATGATGATGACTACAGCAGAAGTCATTGAAAAGATAAACGGTTATTCTAACCATACGTACAGTTAAGAGTAATAAAAAATAACAAAAAGGTTCATTTCTCCGAGTTTGGATCAACTTTTTTCCGCTGGGCTCGTTTTGTTTTCCTTTGAAGTTGTTTTGAATGTTGGAAAACTTCATCCTGAGATGGAATATGGAAGATTGAATGACATTAGCTAGGCATTACCTTCAATTCCGGTGGTATGTCCATATCTGATTTGACTAACATGATGAAAACTCCACCAGGTGTTCTCCTCCGAGTTCCATCCAACACCTAGAACGAAAACTAGTTGAACTTTAGAACAAAAGGAAAATGATAACCTTCATGCCGCCCGATGATTCCACTTGACGAGTTTCATCAAAAATGGACAAAGACTTTTCTGAGCCTATTCCATTCACGATTTTCATGATTGCTTCCGGATCGTTTTCTCCCAAAGCCAAAGCTATCTCTTTGCCAAGTTCATCAAGAGACAAGCCATCAGTGAATTCTGTGGCCATAAGAGCTTCCAAAGAATAATCGTTACTGAGAATAGCTGTTTTGGTCTAAAGTATAAACATAGCAACGTTATTTAGAGTTTCCTACACTTTGCTGATAGCGCCTCTTGTTCCCGTTGTTTTGAAAAGCGTTCCCTCGTCCTCTTCCTCTATGGATGCCTTAATACAACCTTTGAAAAAATTTGCCATAAAGGATACTTTTACCTCCTCTACCTCGTCCTCTATTCTCCCGACCTTTAGCATAGTCAACTCCTCTCACCTGAAGGAAGTTATCAGTTAAAGAATTCCGTCTCAGCTCATACACCAAACTCTTCAACAGAAGCTAGATCAACAGGATCAGCAAAAGGGTTATCACTTGCAGGTGTGATGGCAACGATAGGATTCTAAATTATATTAGAATGATATGACTTATCGATGTACCTGGGTTGACTGCTCTACTTCCGGTTTCATTAAATTGGCAGGAACGTCATACGTTTCAGACCCTCTGTTTACCATTTGCGTCTGGCAAGCTATAGACATCACTCATAAAAGTTTGGCATACCGCTGGATCACTATTGAGATTGAATGCACTACTTTTGCTCTCTAAGGATTGCTCTATCAGTACATCACTCCATACATTGTTAGCTCTTTTTTTCTTCGGTGCACTCTAATTCAATAAGTCTTCCAGGATGGTTAAACAAAAACAACCATGCCATCTTCATCTGAATCATTGCTGTTAGGCATCCTTGACCATTCATCATCTGAATTGTCTTGATCATCATTTGTATTGCCTCTGTACATTATCTGCAAGCGGACTTATAAGAAACTAGAAACATGAGTTATCAGATATACGCATGATAAGAACACTTGTTTCATTGAATCTTCTGTATAAAACTTTATTAAAACATAAGAAATTCTATATTTCAATGAGAATTGTTTTATTATCCTTTATTATGAGTATTGCCCCATCCTCGTCGATGAGTATCTTTATATTCATCTATCCTTATCTTTCCTTGTCTTCTTTCTTCTTCAACTTCTGAATCGTCAGATTCGCTTTCGTGTTTGCTCGAACTGGAACGATTGAAAACGGATGAAAAAACATTAAGTAGTTAGTTTACCATTCATCATCATCATGATCACGACTTTTGGACGAACTACTGGGACCCGGAACAGTGCCGTGGCCTCCGGCATTCTTGAATCTTTGAGAATACCATTCATCCACTGTTAGCGTAGGTATCGCAGGATAACCTAGACCGAGTACCTGTAGAGTAATAAGTAATTAGAGCGAACTTGCGAGCAACTTAACCTTCTTCTGCTGCTGATCACGAGCTATTGTAAACGTTTTGAGAGGTTTGGCAGAAGGTTGCTTTTTGTCCACTGGAAAAGCTAGTCTGATTAGATTACTCTATGCACTCACCGTTTTCGATGTTTTCTGGTCCCTTGATCATTCTCTTCAATAAGGGTATCTCAGCTGTAAATGGGGATATCATAAGGAAACTCGGGGTTCTCACCTTCAACTGAGCACAGTTCTTCATAAACTTTGTTGGCCCAAAACTGTAACTGCGTCAAATACAATTCTCTCTGTAGATAAGTGATCAAATGAGTGTCATCTTGAAAAAAAGGAAAACTTACTATATCACAATCATTATTTGTTACTGGCTTGTCATTAACGCTCAATGATTTTAGCTTAGCCTTAACAAGAGCGAATTATAAGTGTCTTCAAAGAGTATGAACAACCTCCAACTCTTTCTGCTGTTTATACCTTTTGATTTTCTGCTCTCTGGACTGCTCTACGCTGCTGTATTTAGGAGAAACTTAAAAACGTAAATGATAAGAGTACAAGTTGAAAATACAGAAAACCTTTTGAGTCTTCTTCTCTATCTTCATCTTCCGACCTCCACCATAACTCGAAGTCAATTAATTCATATTGTTTCAAGCGTTGTAGAAAATCTTTGTAGTATATCTATGAGTAAAAGTCTTCCAAGATTCTCTTATTGTATCGCTTACCTCCGCTTTGCTCAATTCGTCTAACCTATGTTGTATATCAGAGCATCCGTTACTGTGAACAAATCCTAGATAAGCTGGGAGAAGGAGAAAAGGTAGTGAAGACGGGGGGAGTTCATCAATCTGAGATGAAGATAAGTCAGTTCATGATTATGGAACCTACTATTTCGTTATCGGAAAACAGGCTTAGAGCCGAGACATCTCTTGTCAAACTCTCCAATGACTCTCTGGCTCGAATGATTAGTTCCTGATTTAAATAACAAATTTTATTTTCGAATTCGAACAAAGGGAACCTTTCCTTCCTTAGCACTTATTCTACCATCTTCAAGGGATTTGACTATCTTCTCGGCAGAATCGAATTGTTTCTTTATCGACTCTACGTTTTCTTCCTCTGTTCGTGAATTTACTTCAGCAACATCACAGGACATATTCTAAACATTACTAATTGTTCTTTAGTCCAATACTATCTTATTGCGAGAAACTTTTTACGAATTAGAAAACAGGCGTCGCTCCCGAAATGGCTACGCAAGAGATGAATGTATTCAAGGTAATGAGGAATATCGTTGAGTCTTCACAGATGAAAGCTCTGAGAGGAATAAGAAGTTTGTGCGTTGAACAAGCTCTGGTACATGGAAGCAGTAGCAGTTTAATGTTTTTTCCCGCATGGTTTATCTGCTCCAGATGTCAACCAATCCAATGATGGGTGATGATGTTCTCTGCGAGAAAGTTTGGTGTTATGGGTGTACATCTATGAGAAATCACAACAGGATTTCATACACGTAGAGATAGAGTCTGATGAATTCCAATGCTGTACAAATCCTTCAGAAATTTCAAAGCCGAGATCAATCGGGAAATGATTAGAAGGCTAGTGCATAATGTTAATGGATGCTGCTCTTGAGCTATTCCGTACCTTTCACTTTCTCAGAATTCTTTCTTCACGATCACTTAAGAAAATTGTGTTCAATTTTCGGGAAAGATGATCGTAATAATCGCAATGTGAAGAATTATGTCAATGATCCAATGGCAGCTAATTTTGTTTGTTTGGTGGGGTCTCCTCTTAGTTGCTAAGCGTTTGGTCAAGAAGTGGTTTCATGAGCTGCGGTTTCATTCCTCTCTTCTTATCTTTTATTTTTAGTTTTCCGACTATTTCCAGCATTATCTCAGCATGGCTATGAATGAATTTCGCCAAAGAAAGCAGGAACAAATAGAATTTCAAGAAATTAGGTTAGAAGTTAATTATTTCTTACGAAAAATTGAATATGCGGGATGAAAGTAGGCCATGACAAGCAAAACATCACGAAATCCCAAAATTTTATTATATTAGACAGTTTTCTTTTTATGTTATGCAACTTATCAAAGAACTGTTTTGTCCGCAATGGATTTTGCAGATGGATGAAATGGAAGGAAGAACAGGAGAAGGCGAAGATACGAGCTGACGAACTTAGACGTTTCTGGCTGAAGAAAAAAGAAGACCAACGAACTGCTCAACGAGAGAAGGTTTGTCCTTTTACGTATCACTTATTGTTGCCGCTATGTTAGGATTTCCACGAGGCTATTGAGAAAGTTGGACGTGCGGGATATCGTGGAAAGTTCGGAGAGTACGAAGTACCATCGGAAGTTCGTATGAAACTGGATGCGCTGAAGCTTCAAGCAGAAATCGGAGATCATCGTTAGTGCAAAAATGAAAGAGAGAATTCGGAAGAAAGATTTGATTGAACGCTGAAAGTAAATTTGAACCAGTCAGGGTGCTATGAAGATTCATCAAGGTCCAAAGTGTTGAACTTTATAGAAATGGGTGTCTAGGTTAGACCTTGTGAAGGTTAATGGTTCACCCATATTAGACCGTTATCAAAACAAAAGTGCATTTCTTTGTTTCTCTACCACCTTTTATAGCATCAATATGCGAGTTGAAAGTATGTCATGTCGTGAAAGCTGACCTTCTGAATCAGATAAACGTCGAAGCCTTGAAAAAAAGCGAGCGGCGACATTATCTAGATGACAAAGACGCGGAAACAAAAATCATAGGAAACATTAAGTTATTTCCTTCGTTTCAGTTGACACTCAACAGCAGCCTTGTGCAGGAGAATGGAAAAAGCTTAAAGGGATGTCGAAGACTGACAGTCAACAAGCTTACATAAAGCTAGCGAACAAAGTTCTGACTAAGTATGGTTGGAATCCGCCGACCAATTGGACATAATATTGCAATGAATAAACAAACACAAATAAATAATTCTTTAATTAAGTATAAAGTTATACATAAATACTACCAGCTGTTCGAGAACTAAAGTCTTTTGCACATTGTTAAGATAGATGACTTCATATATAAATAAGGAGTTAACGAAATCATCATAGGTTCAGGTTGGAGATCGTGGACGACAAATGAGGAAGACGAAGAGAGTCTTTCAAACTGTTTGGATCTCTATTATTATTATTAACAGACAGAAAAATTGTCCGTTCATGACCTCTAAATATGGATATAAATCTCTAATAAATGCTTCTATTGACAACTAGAGCTAGAAAAGATATAGTATGAAGCTGTAACCAGCAGCTACTTATCGGCCAAAAATGGTTAGCATGATTAGAATAAAGTCAATGCTAGAAGAAACAAAGAATAACCAGTACGTTGCACAAAGATCATTTTGGGGCAGCTGGACATTCATCAGATTTTCATGACCTTGGGAGTTTCTTCTACCAGCTTTGAGAGAAACAAAGCCAATGAGGATTTGACAAAAATGCCTTTCCAGATAAGTTTTTCTTCTTGTTCTCGGTAAAAGCGTCAGGACTATGTCCGATTGGTCTTGAATAGAAGAAAAGGAGAATGAACAAAACCTCCAGATAAGTATAGGATCGGAGGACATTTTATGTACAAGCGCATCGCAATTGAAACTTAAAGCTCAAGTTGGAGAAACCATATTGGCTTCTAAGAAGCTCATTCAAAAACTATCTGGGTCATTATTATCATTAGAAAAGAGAAGAGAGAGAGGGGAAGGAGAAAGGAAGAAACAAGGGAGATTATATAAGGTAGGAATGGAAGCAAAGCTTGTCTTGTAAGGACCACGAGATTGAAGGATATGGGATGAATAAGAAGGGTAAGACCTGTAAAACATGAGTATACAACTTCAAAACTTCCTATAAATTATGAGAGACAACCAAACAAAAAACAGAAAGAAAGAAAATGTCGTAATTGTCCGCATTACAATGAGACTGTCGGCATTATTTCCTCTATTACTCCAGATAGTTTATTACCTTAGGTAGAACCTTAGATGAAAGCCTATATATGGAAGAAAAAGATGAAGCAAATGCCAACAGTATGTAAGAGCAGATCACCCGCGGTGAGAGGATAACAAGGGATATGGGACCCGGGAATTATTAAGGTAATGCTTAAATTAAGTTTGAAAAGAATTGAAAAACTAGAATTTGTGGAAGACTGGATAGATGACGAGATTATAATGAATTTGTTTGTGATTAGTATTTTCTTTGAGATAAAAACAAAGAAAAATAGTGATCACAATCACTGCCCGTTGAGTTGAAGATATTGATTGAAAAATCCGTCAAAGAACTCCGCATTAAAATAATTTGGATCTAAAAAAAACAACTCGTTTAAGGAATGGTGCCACGATGATGCTAATACCAAATATGTTCGGCTTATGATGAGACTGATCTTCTTCCGCTTGTCGTGCCATCCGTCGAATGGAATTGACTGATGCTTGAGAAAATTCAGAAACTGTCTTCGAAACGCTATAAAATTCTTTTTCTATCGTCTCTTCATATTGAAAATCAGGATCATTTTCAGCTTTCTTAGCTCGTTCAGCGCGATATACATGAAGACCAGCAAGAAAGTTGCATACAACACGACCTAAAAGATAAACAATGATGTAGATAATTAACTATATGATACTTACTGAAGATCTTAGCTTCTTCCGCTGGAAACTGTAACATTCGATGAAGTCGCTTCTCAGCGAACTGTTCAACATCATTAGTTCGCGTACAGCGGGGAATGCTCACATCCGAAAGAACTGCAAGGTCTTATTGTGACAACTGACGAACATCAACAACTTACTATTTAACTTTTTTCGAATTCTTTCATTTGATGGCAGAATGTGATCAGATGAGTAGACATGATGATAATCGGAATTGTTTTTACGCATGTGGATAACATCAGACATGAGCCATACAAACAAGCAAAAGTCTGATGGACCAGCTGAAATAATGTAAGTTCAGTTTAATGATAAACACTTCCCCCTTTTCCCATTTCCAAATATTATTTTACCATTTACAATACGTTTATCATTTCGGACTACGAAACAAAGCAACTTGATTGTAAACGGATATCTTTAACCTAATATTTTCTTGTTCTTACCGTAATTCCAATTTATTCCACATTTATCATCAATATCCAACTGAAGTTCATCTAATGGAGTATCCGAATAATAAGGATTCATCAGAGCTTCTGGTTTTCGAGAATGTTGCAGACCCAACGCATGACCGATCTCATGAGCCAATACATATGGAAAGAATCGTCGATCGCTACAATGCATCCCTATTAGTGGTCGTTTGACTAATAGAACGTTTCGTAATTTCACTTTCACTCTGCCAAAGTTCAAGAAGTTATTTTAAAACTGAAACTTTAAAGTTCTTTTCGCACAAACATACATGCTTCAGACAGTCTCAAACAAATTGACTCTTGGTTTTCCGTTTACAACAACTTACTGAGTTTTAACTTTCTCAAGATCGACTTCCCAATCTTCGGCATCATCAAAATGAATGTCACCGTTTAATGGCTGAGCATGACCAGGGAAGAAGGTATGAGCCAAGATGTTGTCTCGTGTGCCCTTCGAACCATCAAACTAGAAATCATCATCAAGTTACACAATAACAACTAGAATAAAAAAAAACCTTATAAGAGTCTCCATGTTCTTCTTCATCCCAAAGAATGTTGATGTCAGCATCATCTTTCGCATGAACTTCTTCAAAATGCAAATTAACCTAAATGATGGATTTAAGGGAAGGTTGGGTAGAATTGGTGAACTACCTTAGCAACAGATTTAACATTGGACTGGGTAGCCCACAATTGGAAAGCCTTATGAACAGTTGATCTGTAAGAGATTAAAGTACAAAACCTACGACCTTTGATAAAGAAACGATACCTAATAACTTTTTCTTTTAAATCTTTTGTATATTTAGATATAAACCATTTAAGATGAATTTCATTGTCACCCGTGAAATGACGTTTTGGCCATTTTGACTGTTGAGAAATAGCTGTAGAAAGAGAGAGATGAATAGTTAGCGATTAATATTTGATCATTTACCAAAACGTTTTTGTCTATTTTTAGCTCTTTGAGTATCCCCTTGTCCACAACGTGGTCGTCTGGTTGCCAGAAGGGTTTCGTCATCTAACTCTCCCGTCATTGGAACACCCGCGACTTCCTTAACAAAGTAGTTTTTACTACAAGTTTTCTATATTCTAGGTAATGACGTCAGATAGCTCTCTAATTGAGCTATTTTTATTTATTTTTGTTATTGTTAAAGAAAATTCGATAATGAAGCTTCTGGTGACAGGTCAAAATAGAAAGAGAGAAAAAGGATTTTTTTCGAAAGAATTCCGTGCCTGTCAGGAAAGTGTCATTGTGCGATCAAGTGAACGAATAACGTGAACCAGTATTTTAAAGGACATTTCTTAAGCAGTCTTTCTAGATGTACATACCTGGAATACGACAAGAGCTGTACGTAACTCATGAAGACTAGGCTGTGCCGTCCCCAAATATCCGTATTGATGAAGATATTGCTGAAACAGAACAATATTGTAAGCTATTATGAATTTTCCCATTGTAATCAGATCTATCTAGTGTTTATATCATATCTGCAGCTTACAACTTAAGCTCATGCTTTTCATTCCCTTGATTCTTTCTTTGTACTAAATAGAATTGTAAGTTCGTCAAAGGAAAATGAGGCCATGTCGATGTCATACCGTCCTTCGAACTCGGTGACACGTTTTATCAAAGTGTCGTCGTCGTGGTGACGGATGCCATCAGATCACTTTTCCATTTCAACACCAAAAGATTGTTACAAAGGAATTTGATGTTTGTTGTTGTACCAAATGTAGGAATGAGCTTACAGGGGTGTGTGTTAATCGAGGCTATGAAAAAACTGTGAGAAGCCGATAAGAATGAAGCGCACAATCGACCTCATTTTTTAATTTTGTGGGTTACTCATGGCTTAATAAGTTTTTTGGCTTAATTTGCTTGTCAATAAAGTTAAGTCTAACCTGCTTATCGTTTGCTTTTTGAGTAATCATCAAGAAATTGTTTTTTTAAAAGGGAAGGGGGGGGGAGAAGACGATGAATGCAGAGAATGAAAACGAAAATGACAAGAGGAGGAAGTGAAAATGGACTTGGCCATTGAATGCTCGACATTATTTGGCTGGAAGGTATCATCGAAAAAGATCAGGGCAGTCAAAAAAATGTGAACTGGAATGGAAAAAATTAGTGGGACACTCTTTGTAGGATGGGCAAGGACATTCCAGAAGGGGATCAGAAAGCATTTATGAGGTCATTATTGTTATTATGACTACTTGGAATAACTAATCAGAAAGAATGAACAAATCTATTGTTCAAAATGTATAAATAAAAAGCAAAAGCTGATTCGCCTTACGTTTTGACGTCGATGGCTACAACTGATTCGTCAGTGTTTTGTTGAATTATCTGTGCTTTTTTTCTTCTATCGAGCCAACCATACATAATGAGCTCACTATTTGAAGCCACACAAAAAAAGAAAATTAGAGAGGGGAATCGAAGAGGTGAAAGATAGGTAGAGGGGGGGGGGTGAAGAAAAGATGATCCGGATGATTGAAGTCGACACGAAAGAAAATGGAATGGAGAAAAAAAGAAAAAAAGAAGATAGGTGATGTGAAGGTCATGCCTTTTGAGCTGAGTTTCAATCTAATTGACATTTAGATCTTCAACTTCAGTTTTAATCTTCAAGATTTCTAAAAAAACGGCCTGATGTAAAGCCTATATGATCTCTGATCTTCTCTTATATCAGACATTTCGGCAAAAATGTAATAATTAGTTTTTGTCTGACAGTTATAGGTCAAATTCATATCCGAACATGTCAACAATGAAGTTCTTGTTTCAATCTGTCATGCACCTCCTACCACCCTCATGCTCAGACAATCCGAACTCTCTTAATCTCTATAATCCTTCATGTCTCTCTCTCTCTCTCTTCTTTTCACTTTCTTCCTCCTTCTTTTCCTCTTCATCTTCGACTCTTCCTCTCTTCTTTTGTATTTTCATATTATGAAATAACATTAACTTCTAAGCTTAGTTTGCTATTTTAATTTTTAGTCTTTGATTGAAGCAACTATCATTAAGGCAATATTGCTGTAACCAGACACTCAAATCAGACAGGATTATGAAATTGTCTCGAAAAAGATGATTAAAAGGTTTTTCTCAAACACAACTGTTACGAGGCGTAATTATGTGATTTGGAGTTTTCTGATTAGAGCGATAACATGATTTATGAAGTCTTTAAGGGTCTTTCCATTTCTTTGATCAAAAATGACTGGTAGTGAAGCTTCATATGTCATATTCGCTTTTTGAGGCGAGAGAGGTAGGATACTGTAAAAAAGATGAAAAAGATCACGTGAATTAAACTTTTTGTAAGGTCAAGGCAATTGGTTCAGATTATAGACTGTCATGTCCAAAAAGAAATTCAAAGAAAGTTCAGAAGGACAACATAATGAAGATCAAGCAGAGATATCCTCTTAAATTCTCTACGACAATTCCACACCCTCTTCCGTCATCCCAACCTATCTCGCAGTCTCCCATTCACAGATTATTCTCTCTCAAAATATTTTTTGCAGATTTTTTTCATGATGAATATTGAAAAATGAAGTGGGTTATAAATTTTTGAAGTTCACAGCAGTAAAACGATCATGAGAAAAAGCCTCTCAATGTATGTGTTCATCTTTCACTTGCCAACAGCTTTGGAGCTTCTGGTATGTTGGCTAATCAGATCGTAGCATGATTCGGGATTTACCCCGTTTCATCTTATCTCTCCCTATTTCTTTCCTCATTATTTGTATTTTTGGAAAATTAGTTCAGAAAAACGCTATTCCTTTGAGAATAAAGAGATTTGGAATAAATTAGCCATTTACGGTAAGAACCATCCTATAATGCAGGAGGAGGATGAAAGAGTACAAGAGAAGAGATTGAAATAAAGAGAGAGAATGAGAGAAGGAGTGATGTTCAGAGGATGAATAATAAAAATTAATAAAAGAGGAACAAAAAGTGAAATTTGGGCAAAAAACTCAAGGGCGGCTGAATGAATGAACGTTTGATCGTGATGATTCCTCCATGAGCTTCAATGGCCATAATAGAAATTGATTAAGTAATGATGTTTCTATCACCAATCACTTTTTTTGATTTGTTTTTCTATTAGATTTTGTTTCTTATTTTTGGTTAAAGTTAATTTTTAAATTCAAATATATACACTTACCACAGTTCTGTCGAATTCTGCCGACTTAGGTAGGGGAGCGGCAAGTATGACGATTGGCAAAAGTGGCAACAGCCGCATCCCGCGCCACTACCCGAAGTGCGAAAGACAGGGAGGGCGGAGCCGATTTAGGAAAAGGAGAGAAGGGAGGTGGGGAAAAGGGGGAGTTTTTGAGAAGGGGAGGGGAATCTGAAGTGATTGTCTAAATAAGGAATAATTAGAATATAATATTATGACGTTTATAAGAAAATATTGTGAATAAGAAGAAGAAGAAAAAATCCGTCAAACAAATGCTGACTGCAGTAACGATAAGAAGGAGAAAACTCAAAGGATAAAGGTTCAGAATTGTTTTCGTAGATAAAGGGTGGGAGGCAACCAAAAAATGACTGTAGAAATGTCGTCAGATGGGCAGATTTGATGAGTTCTGAAAATAATTCGATTGAAGATCATGACGGGAAAACATAGAAATAAGTTTACGAGTTGTAAAGAGTTTGTATTAGCAGAGAATGGAGAGGGAGAAAATTACCGGGAGGGTGTATGGTATGGTTTTAAATACAATCACCTTTATCACCTCATTGAATTTTTTTTTCTGCTGAATATATTCGAAGTGAATAAATCAGAGTTAATTATACCTATGTCGGAGTTAACTAGAAATAGAGAAGAAAGATAAACAAAAGAGAAAAAAAACGAATGAGAAACTAGAAGAGATACATGCTAGAGTGAATGAAGGAATGAGAAAAAAAGAAGAAAGAGAAAAATCATTTATTCAGCCTCAATGAAGTGTTTTAACAGAAGGAATAGTTAATTCATCATTGGAAGCTCTAACCATAGAGAATAAATGCAAGGCTGAATAGGATCTGGATTGGCGATTTTGTCGAGAAAAAGAGAGAAAAATGGTATTTATAGGCGATCGAAGAAAAGGAAAGGGGCTGGTACTTGGGTAACCAGGGCAAGAGACACCATCTAAGGTAGCGTCATGATGATCATCCTTCTCTATCTGGATGCAAGCATAGCACATGCTCCCCGGGGATCTTATACAATTTTTCGTTTTCTATCTTATTTTTCTCTCTTTCTATTCCATCATTCAAAGAACATATCTTACCGTAAATGGCAGCAATGATTACGTCGATGTTGATTGTATATCGTTTCAGTTGATCAGATCAGAGATTTCAAAAAACAGAAAGAGTTGAATCTTTTAAAGCTTCGCCCACAAGTTTGACCTCAATTTTTGGATGAGAAATCACTTTATGAGACAAGCAGGTCATTTGGCATTTCCTGAAATTAAAAGAATTTTCCAAGAGCCATCTATGGATCGAAAGATAGAGAGAAAGAGTGTCTTAGAGATAAAATGAATGAATAGGAATGAGAGGGAGAATAAGAGAAAGAAAGAGAGAGAGAGAGAGTTACAAAAGACGATTGCCTTGATAAGCAGAAGAAAATCTTAGAAACTTTCAAATGGAAAATATTGTTTGAACGTAATTGACCGCATTTGAAAGTTGAAAGTTTGGAATAATGTGAAAGAACTTGAACGGGCACTTGCAGGCATATGTTCTACACATTGTTATGATCATTATGACATGGAAACTTTTTTGTTTGGTCTTAATTAACAGGTAAAAAAGAAACATGAGAGAGAAGGACGCTCGAAATATGTTCGGACATCGGTAAGACTTTGAAAGTATTCTTATCACTTATAGTACTCCCCCATCTTATGATATTATTTTCTATTGTAAACGTCTTTAACGAAACTTCATGCACCGTTACCAAATCATTGCTCCCTTGTTGAGATGTTTTTGTATTTGTTAGCTTTCATGATTATCTCTCTTTAAGTATGAGACTGATAGAGATTGAGAGAGTATGAGAGATTGTAATAATGATTGAGAGCATACCGAGAAAGAGAGAGAGGAAGAAAAAGAACGAGGAGATAGAGGGAGGAAGATAGAGATAAACCATAATTCTATTTTTGGTTCAGCATTTGATCTGTGACATGGAGATGATCTCATCGCCCAAGACGGAATTTGATATTTCCCTCATATTTCAGACATAAGGTAAAGCAGAGAAAAAAAAATTCCCTTTCATCAACATACCACCCATGTTATGTCTCAAGCCTTTTACCTGTCTCTATCTCTTTACCATAGTTGGTTTGTTAGTGAATGATAAGATTAAAAGAATGAATACTGGTGCTCTCCTTGAAGGATAATAATTCTGTACAACTGAATGCAGAAACAACGTTTTTTAACATCTCTAGGAGAGTATCTAAGAAGAAGAGAGAGATATTCACAGAAAATGAACCAAAGTGAGAGAGAGAAATTGAAAGGGAACATCACAAAAGGAATCAAAGTGATTTGGCTTTTCCCATTGCTTTCCGATTTTCAGATGTCTTTTTATGCCAGAATGTTTTGATCAAGGTTATTGAAATTCATGTTCAACGGTGTTGACATTCGACCCAACTCGCGGATTGACGTCGTTCATTTCTTGGTCGTTGTTGGCAACGACCAGATATTTCTCGACCACATTGCAAACTTGCAACAGCTTAGTTGAGAGAAAGAGAGACAGGCAGGTAGACTGTTGTACACGTAATCAACCGAGATTTACGTAAAACAACAAGAAGAAGGAAGGCAGAGAGACAAAAATAGAGAGACTGCTATAAAAAAAGATAGCAGCTTCAGATGTTAACAGATCTTCTGAAAAGGTCATATTATTGGAATCAAACTAAAAGATTTGCTTATCGCAGTAATCAGTCATGGTATGACTGAATGGAATTCATGTCTTGGAAAAGATCAGTTATACGTAAAAGCTGGAAATCTCTGAAAAATGTTGGCGGGAACTACTGTCGTATTATCAATAGTTCCTATTCTTCAGCTCATCATTAGCATACTTCACGTGAGTATTGCGTGACTGTTGGTATTTACAATAAAGCTAACGTTCAGATCGGTTGTGTTCAGTGTACCAATTATTATCATTCAGAAATGCTATACAATATCTTCATTTATCTAGAGTACATGTTAACGTTTACTATATGTACAACAGAAATGCATATGTCCTCTGTTCAAAATTGGCGGCGAAAAAAATAGTTTTTGTGGCAAAACGGTGAATGAACAAAAAACTTTTTTATTCACTTTTTCCCAAAGAAGATTTTGAGAAAGAATTTTCGCATAAAGATGATCAAAAACAGTTCAATCAGGGGGTATTCAATGTTCCATATTTGGAGAGAACTTCTTCAGTATTTTCTCGTTTTTTCATCCTCGTGAGTCCTAGATAGCCTTAGGGCATTTTGATTGTTTTTTGTTGGATTTGAATAGGAACAAAGTGAAAGCTTTGATTATCATGAGTTTTTGTATTCTTGACCCTTCTTAATAGAACACATAAAGAGAGAAAGAGGTGAATTGGTAGTAGATAGAGGGTGCTAGAGAATGAGAAAGAGGTAAAGAGTAAGATAGAAAAAGAGAAGAGAACGATTTACCAGGGAGAGAGAGAGAGAGAGAGAGAGAGAACAACATATAAATATAAAGAGAAGTAGAGGGTTTGCAGGTAAAAAAAAGTTTTTTTACCGGATAACTGATGGATGGGCAGTCATATGATGGTAAATGTGGGCCAATGGAGTAATCAGAGGTGATGGAAATCTTTTGAGATGAAAGAGAATTAGAATCCCATCTTTGCGAAGATTTCCTCGGTTTTTACTATAAAAACTCTTTTTCTGTTTGTCAGTTTCAGCAGATTTGTTCTGATATCTTCATATTTATTTGCAAATCTGTTGGAAGACGGAAGCAACTTGTTGGATCCATCGAATAGCCTTCTTACAGGTAACCATCCCTCTTGATCTCTTTATCTCTACATCACTCTATTCCCATTCCCTTTTCAATACTTGTTGAGCTTTAATATTCCGCCCCAGAATTACAGAGAAACAAAAATGTTAACAGAAGGAGAGAGAGAGAGAGAGAGAGAGAGTTATAAATTAAAATGTTTATAATTCGAAGTGAATGAGTCAGTATGGGAAAGACTTGAAAGGTTCTCTTCTGACATTCATTTGTGAAGAAATGAAAAAATCCTTTTTTCTCTTCCTCCTTCAATGGAAGAAAAGAAGAAAAGAACTATTATAAGAAGGGGAGTTTTTGGAAGAAAAACTCAATGAATGGGTACATTTTAGGTGCAACAGCTTATCTATATGTTTTCATGCAAATTATCTTTATTTTAACATAAGTTTATAAAATTATCTTTGGGTCAGACAAGTTGAAGAACAAGGTCAAGAATATTATCAAAGGTGTAGGTTCGATTAGAAAAAAAACACATATAAGGGACTAACTATAGAGAGTGAATAGATGAACTGTTAGATGAAAACTAACCCATAGAGTTAGAGAGAGAAAGAGAGAGAGAAAGTTGAATGGGATACATGAGAGAAGACATTGCAAAGGGCATTTCAGATTCCAAGGATGGTTGACCTTTCTTTTCAACTTTTCTTCGCCCCTTGATGGATTCAGATGCATCGATATGTCGGCAGCTCAAACCATTGTACCAATTGGAAACAAAAAAGAACTTTTAGGATTTATCTTGATGTTCGCATTCTTCAATCGCTTTTGTCATGTCTGTTGACTGCATTCAACTGTATTCTATTGCATCCCATGGCATATGAAGAGGGAAGTGGAAGTAGTAGACGTGGCAAGAGGAGGGATGTATGTACGTATTTGTCTGGTATATGAGAGGAGGAGAGGGAATGTGGAAGAGGGGTTGGAGAAAAAAAGTAGAAACCAAACTTCTTTATTAGCTTAAACTTGAAGCTTATCTGTGAGCCTATCAGGTCAAACGATAAGTCCGTCTGGTTCTCCTAACTATGAGAGTTGAAGAAAAAACCGAAAAATGGTTGTCTGTCTGATAAAATAAATAAACAATCTGACCTTTTTATCATTATCGTCTAAAGCTATAAATAAACATTCATTATCTATATTGCCTTAGGCGATATTCCGTGCCGGCCGGTTTTATCAAAATCATGGAAGAAAAGCTTACTCAAAATGTTAACGTTTTTTCAGAGCCTTTCTAAGATGGATAATCCATGGTATAAATACAAATAATGAGGTTTAAGCGTTTTACAAAAAAAAATTCCCACATGGATTTCTCCGTTGATCAAAAAATTAATTTCTAATTTGTGAATGTAACCGCTTTGGGTGCTGTGCATGTCTGTGCAAGTGTCTATGTGCGTGATGACGTGCAATCAAGCTGGCTTCTAAACGCCCGTGAGTCTGTATATGATCATGCTTATGTGGTTGTTGGTGTCAGCCTGTTCTTATCACAACAGCATAATAAATTCCACGTTGATTGTTGACGGGAACATGTCGTCATATGCTAATTGAGGAAATGATTGACCAATATGAGCCATAAAAGGATTTATTAAAGTAGAAAAAGAAGAGTAAATAGAAGTAAACATTATACAAAATACTTTCTTTAGAAGAAAATAAAAAGGAGAGCACCAATGAATGATAGCTGTTTCGATTAATAATAACTACACCGAGTAATTCATTAGCTTTCATCGTGTTGAAGCAAAGAAAAGACATAAGTAGGGAGAGAATATCATATATAGAAAGAAAGAAAAAGATTTGTCTCTTGTTAGCTATACGAGACTAACTATATCATTTAAGAATGATATATATTCATATATTTATATAAATTTCTATTTTTGCTTTTAATTATATATATATATAAATCTTTAACTATATTGAACGGTTGATGACCTTTCTTCATTCTTAACTACAACTTCATGCTGTGTACCACTGCTTCCTGCTCCACCTTCTGTAACTATCGGTATTAACTATACGTATATTTCAGGCTTTTAATCATACCAACATTAGCTGTTGAGCTACTAAACTTCTTCATACGATCTAAGGTTTTGTTCATTGGTTCTGAGACAATCTCAATCAGATTATCCGCCCATCGGCCAGAATCATCTCCAGCTGATTCTAAAGAATTCAAAATAAATTACATCAATGCAATTGAATAATATGAATATGTGTTTGTTAAGATTATTTAATAATCAAACCTTTAGCCTTTGAGGATGGTGGGTATCGAACAGCTTGAGTTGCTGCTCCACTTCCACCTGTTACTGCAGATGATGTCTGCCTTACTTCATGCTGACGGGATGATGAGTATGAGTCTAGAAGGGTGAACATTCATGCAAATCAACAAAGAATAAGAAAGATTTTTATAATTAATATGTTTTAATCCATGGGATTACGGTACTTATTCATACAGTAATGCACGCGCACACACAACATCAATAGAAGTCATGCGTAATTAGGAAAATATGTTAATGTTAATTACCGTAATCATAATTAGAATATCCTTGTCCACGAGCTTTACTGCGAACAGTATCGTACTGATTGTTATCAGATAAGTAGCCTCGAGGTGTTGCTCTATCTGGAGAACGACTGATACTGTCTAACTCCTTTTGTAATGTGTGAAGAGCATCACGACGAGCATGTGGAGTGCTTGGTCCGGGTCGGCTTCCATCCAAGAGAGTCTGACTAGCATAGCGTCTTGGGCTTCCAACATCAGAACGGGAACGATAGTTGTATCGCTTAGAGTATGTATCAGTTCCTTGGCGATCAGCTGCAGCTCTTGTGATGTATGAGCTTCCGTTCAGATTTCCACTTGCATGACGGGAACGCTGTTCCTCTCGTCGTTCAGATGAGTCTGTAAGAAGTATCACACCATAATATCATGCACACATCAAAACACATTACATGTTAGTTGAAAAAATTATAATACTAAGGTTCATTAATACTGTAAAACAATTCTTACCTCTAGCTAAAGCAGAGGCCGACAATGAACGCCGGTTGCGAGACAAACTACTGTATCCTTCTCCTTCAGACTCATACTTCAAGTAATCTCCTGGCTAAACATACATTTTGAGTTGCGAGCTTTATGCAGATACTGATTACCGTATAGTGCCTTCTAAGAGTACTACGTCTTGATGATGTGTTTTCAATTTGTTCTAATTCATGAGCTAACTGTTGTCCAGTCGATGAGAAAGCAACTTCAGGTTGTTGGTTATCTATATAAAATGTAGTTAGCAACTGTGTGAGAAAATATGAAATTTATAACTTACAGACGTGATAGATCTTTGTTGAATGAATTTCATCTCCCTTTGTCTTTTCGAGTGACGTCAATCTCTCAGTTAGTTCTGTTAAAGATTGTTGCAAGCGACGAGAATCTTCGAAAGTCTTGAAATACGATCATGTTAATTATGCTAACTGCTATTAGTGTAGTATACCCTCTTTTCTCCTGTACGAGACGATGCTCCCTCCTTGAATCCATCAACATATCCTTGCTTGAAATCATCTTGACCTGGATATTGTTCATCTAATCGAGAAATTAATGATGGAGTAACGCGGTCTCCGAAAATTCCTGAGCCTCCATCCTACAGAACATTATGAGGTTAAGCGAATACCATAGACACAACCTTGTATCCTTGCATAAAACCAGCAGAGTAACCTCCAGCTGTAGCACCCTTATTAGCCAAGTTATGCATAGAAGTTGTCATTCCAGTCATACCAGCATCCCTACAAACATAGTTTAAAACTTTGCAAGAAGACGTTGTCTCACTTAAGACCCTTGGTGTATCCTTCGCGGAAACGATCATCACGCTCTCCGAAATCATCGTCCAAACGTCTTCTGACGGCTGTGGCTGATCCAAGCTTATTGGCATCCCGATATCCCTTCATGTAACCATCTTCAAAATCACCTAAATTTGAAACATATTCATTTGATTATTCCTCTTTCTTAAGTATTGAGGGAATCGTTTGGAAGAGGGGATGAAGCGTGTGAACAAACCCATCGACCACACCCAATATATTCAAGGCCTTCTTAAGGCATTGATTGATAAATAGCCGTCGCCAAAGAGAATTCAGGAATTGAAGAATATTTTCTCTTATAATTATATCATATAGTTAAATATAATAATTTTTTTCCTACAGTCGCTTCTCATAATCATCAACAAGCAAACAGCCAACAATTCCTCTTTTCTCTCTCTCCACTCACGTTCTCTTTGTTTTTTGACTCTCTTTCTTATTCTTCTACTTCTCTCTCTTTCTGACTGGCTTGTGAAAAAGACAAAAAAGAAAATTTCTTCTTTTCATTTGTATCAGCAAAGCAATGGTGTCGAGGTCGAGTCGATATCACAAACACACCTCCAATCATCACATTTTTCCTTTTTCACAACAAAAAGTTATCAAATCGATTATAAACCAGCTTTTATGTTCAATAAAATGCCTGAGGCGGAGGGTGGCTAATGAATAAAGAGTCAATTTACCTCGTCCATCTCTCATCTTATCCAATCGAGACTCCAATGATCGTAAATTAGCTTCCATACCCTTGTCCTTAAGCAATAAAATAAAAAAACAAAAAAAAATAAAAATCTTACATCTTTGAGTAATGGCACATGTTGGCCGTTAGTTACAAGTCGACGATGTTCTTTACGTGAACGATAACGACTGCAAGAAGTAACAATTAAAAGAGAATAAACATGAAAGATGTTGATGAAATATATGGGTAGAGGGATTAGAATCATTACCGTTGGATGCACCATAAAAGGCAACAGGTAAGAAGGATTAATAGAAGAAGTAAAAGAAGAAGTAGAAGTAACCACCACCACGGCCATCCGGCTGCGGTATAGGGTGAAGCTGGAATGTTGACATGTTAGATTAATCAAGTTATATGATAAGTAAAAGAGGTTTTCAAACAATCATTGCCAATGAGGTTTTTTTTTATGTTAATTAGGGGGAAAAACATGCTTTTGTCAATCACGTTTTTCCTTACCGAGCATAACAACATAGCCATGCTACGCATGGTAACAGAAGACATAAACTAACAAGCAGTGGAATTATCCACCACCACGCTACTTGTTGCCAGAAGCTACGTACATCTAGAAGATTTTATGATTTTCATAACTGATAACGTATCAACTCTAGCTCTCTCAATACTCTCTTGTTATACTTTTCTCTCTCTCATTATAGATGAAGCTTCAGATTTCCGAAGTTAAACCTACCGTCGGGCAGCCAAGCCATTTACGGTGAGCGCAGATGACGACGACAAACCGTTGGGTGAACACAAAGATGACTGTCTCTTTCTCTATCTTTCTTTGCTTCTCTCTCATTCCTTTTATCTATCATTTTATTCATTCTTGTGTCTGTATACTCTTCATAACGAATGATCTCTGCAGTTATACTATCTCATACATTTTCTTCTTTCACCTCTCTGAACTCTCTTCCTAATATGGTATTTTACGAATTCTTTGTTGCTTACTGAAGGGTCTTTACTATCATATCTTTCTCTCACTCTTTTCTTTTTCATATTTCTCTTCCGCCCATAAGCAATTCCATTGACAGCGGTCTGCCTTATTCTCTCTGTAACTCTACAGTCTGCCTGTCTCATTCGTAATTCTCTTCGTAAAGAATGAAAGATAATAATGAAATGAGAGTGAAATAAATGTATTTGGGTGTAAAAGGGTGTGTATGGCTCGAACCGTAGGTGAAAGAGAGAAATCATCTAAACAGGCGCTTCTTTCTCCTTAAATGACTGTCATTGTATGGTCGCAACCAGAACTTACTCGTTTTCATGTTTTCGTTCGCTATCACATTTTTGTTTCAAATTGTACGAAATAAAAAATAATATATGGCAGAAAATACCTCGTAAGCGACCAACAAGTGGATCTCCGTTCACATCCCAAATGGTATAGATTTCATAGTTGTACTTCTTTCCTTTAGTTAATGGATAATTCAAATATCCTCCGATAACTTGTCCGTCACCCAATCGTACCTTAATTATTTCATATGGTTAAGATATATTGACATATAGTGTATATAAGACATGCAATGTAAACATTTCCTGACATGACGCAAATAATATAAAAGACTTGAGAACTACTATTAAGAAGGGGATAGACTCCTTTTAAGTACTTTTTTTTCATCTCTACTCCTCTCGTTGGGTCATACTCTCTACACCAACCATGTTGGCAAACTTCTTATAGTTCAAATGTGTGAAAACAAACTTTTCTTGGCTCAGGCAATGTCTCCAGATTGAATGAAGCTGCCACGTAGTATGGAATCTTCAAACGGTTGGCTGTAACCTTATCTGTCAGTTCAGTCCAGTTAGTATCACCAGGAGGATCTCTCTCATCAACAACAACATAATATCTTCTGAACCATGAAAAACTATTACTCTTCCACTTCAAATTATCTTCTTACGTGATATTCTTTTCTGTGGCAGCTGGGTTGACGTCCACTTCCCAGAATGTTCCAGGCGCTCCGATGTTTTCAACCATATAAGGTGGTGGGACAATACAACAGCTTCGACGGACCTCTGGAGGTTCAGTACTGATGATTTTTTTTGGGGCTGATTTCCAGTGATTCCATTCCCCATCCACTTTGGCTCTAACCTGAAGCAAATAAATATAAACATCAATAATCCTGAAAACTATCGTACTTGGAATACATATTCAGAAGGATTATGAGGAAGGTTGAACACCAAGTAGCATAAGCGTCCACATCCGTCTTTTGGACATAAAAGTTCTTTAGCTGGACGAGCAACTTCCTCCATCCAGATAGCATCGTTATCTTTCAAACGAAGATATCTGACTTGGTAGTCTGAAGCCATGTTGAGCTCAACTGGTTCCCAGCTCATGGATACAGCGAAATCCGTACGATCACATTGTTTCAAGTTTTTGACCATGAACCATCCAGGTGGTAATGTGGCATAAGCTCCCCATGCGACCTCATTATGATCTTTGGGTGTTAAAGTTACATTGTAAACGGTAGAAGGATGAAGTCCGCGAATAACATATTCAGTTTCAGAAGCATCAACATCGAATGATTTCAATTGATGAATTCTGACATGTGGGAAAACGGAGTGAAGAGAGCGAGCAGTGAGCTGAAATTCAGTAATGGTTAGAGAAATGGAGAATGAGAACTTACAGTATATCCACTGTGACTTCTTCCCCAAACAGGTTCCCATTCCACAGTTAGTGTTGTAGGCGTTCTATTGAGAAGACGAAGAATATGGCGTTGTCCGGGAGCCAAGGTACTGTAGGTTCCCCAAAGTATGTGACCGTATCCAGAGTTTGTTCCTGCTTGGACAGTTATATTGTAGACAGTTTCGGGATTGAGTCCTTCGAATTTGATGGAGTTTCCTGGGACGGGAACTGTGTAGTTCTTTGGCGTTCCTGTGATTCCAGTATGATGGTCGAACGGAGCAATAGTGACACGATAGTGGGTGATGAGTTCGCGTTGCTCAGGATCAAAGATCTCGGGTGGAACCCAGTCAACATGAAGCATAGTATCACTCTTTTCTATCAGGTGGAGATCGGTTGGAGCTGGGAGCCAGTTAAGAAGTCCTTCGGCTGAAAAGAATATATTAGTCAAAAGTTCAGGATTGTCATAAAGCTTACCAAAATCTGTTGTTGCAAAAACTGCGGAGATGAACCAGAGCTTGCTATTCTCATCCAATCCGTGCACGGTGACATTGTACTGGGTGACTGGCTCCAATCCACGGAAATGGTATTCATATACTCGTCCTGGAGTTTCATACTTCTTTGGATTCTGGTCGAGAACAGAAGCGACGGAGATGAAAAGCTCATACTTATCAATTTTTTCTCCAATAACAGCTGGTGGAGTCCACTTAACCTTGAAGTTATCATGACCAGCTGAGAGAAGTCGAAGACTTCCACCCAAAAGATCATTATCATCTTTACGAGTAGTAGAGAAATAATCACTAGACCATTCACCCCAAGTTCCGGATGATGATTGGCCTTGTACAGCAAAACGATAAGTTGTAGATGGTTGCAGTCCCTTGATAGTAGCACACAAGTTGGCGGACGTGATGATAGGACTTTTGTATCCGGTACAAGTTAATTGGTCTCCGGATAGCTCTACTTCAGTAGGATTGGAATCGTCAGCGCGGGGGCTATAACGTATTCTATAAGCTGTAACAACAGCCTTTTCAGGATACGGTGGAAGCCAAGTCAATTGAATTTGGGTTGCTTTAGTTTGAACAGCAGTGAGCTCTCTTGGTGGGCCTAGTTCTGATCCAGTAGTGCGAACACTCAATTGATCAGACCATGGTCCTGGACCTTCAGAAGTATAAGCTCTCACTCTCATTCCATACAGGGATCCTGGTTGAAGTTGATCGATCACAGTGTTCAAGCGAGAGCTCACACCCTCACGTACTCCCTCATTCCACTCATCCAGACCAACAAGCTCAAATTCGTATTGTGTGATGTTGCCATTCTGATTGATACAGTCTGGAGCGTCCCATTTGAAGCCAAGCTCAGTATCCTTACGGATCGTGGATTGCAGATTGGTTGGTGGGCCAACCGGAACATCGTTGTCGGTACGGAAAGTTCTAACTGTCTTTGGAGCCACAATGGAGGAATGGAGAGAAGGTGGACGGCGTGGAGTAACAACAACTTCGTACAAACTTCCAGGAGCAAGATCTTCTAGAGGAATTTGCTTTTCTTGGATATTAAGCTTAGTAATTGGTTCATGAGATCCACTGGCGGTTTCAGAACATCCTCCAAGTTGTTTAAGACGATATGTAATGTCAACACCATAATTCCACTTTTGATCCTTATCGGGAAGATCCCAAGTTACAACAGCTTCGCGTGGTCCTTTAGGTTCGACGTTGACAAATAGTTCTCCAGGTAGCGATTGAGTGGTTAAAGTAACCTTATCACTCCATTTGCTGGTTTGGGGCTTGGCGTTATCCTCTTTGGTTTGAGTTCTCATCTTGATCTCCCATTTTGTTCCAGGTAGTGTCGGAACAGTAAGCTCACTAGGAGCATCAACGGAAACAGTCCATTGACCTCGGGATGTTGTGTTAACATAGTCGATAACGAACTCTACGTCATCACAACGCCAAGAATCCTCAGATGGAGGTTGCCATGTGATTTTCATTGTCTGGAAGTCCACACTATCTAACTTAATATTGCTTGGTGGGTCATCTGGCTTTCCGCAACTAGTCATTGCCTTAGTTTCTGGACCTGGAGCACCTCTCTTATCGCCTTTACCCACGACACGAAGACGGAAGAAGTAAAGGGTAGCTGTTTCCAACTCCTTCACAACAACCTTATAGTCATTGAGTCCCTTTCTATGCTTGATCATTCCATTGTATTCTTGCCATTCTGATCCATCATCTTCAGGTTTGTACTCCAGAACGTATCCGAGGACGTGTGTAGCTTGATCTTGAGGCAATCCTTCGAACTTCAAACTAATTGAGTTTGGCTTGGTATCAATTACTTCTAACTCTCTCTCCAATACTGGGATGTTTTGTTGTTGAGTTCTGGCATTAAGAGCGTCGGACCATTCGGACCAAGCTCCTCCCTCTGTATGAGCAGCTACTTGGATATCATACTCAGCCTCCGGATCTAACTCTGAGACACGATAACATAAACGGTCTCGCTTGTTGGAGTCAGAGCATTCCAATCGATCAACTTCAACACGAACTTCTTTGTAGTTGGTTTCTCCAGAAAGAGTGTGACGAATGCGATAGTAGTCAATATTTCCATGTGGTGGACTGGGAGGTAAGAAACTCATTTCAATGGCATGTGGGAAAGATCCTTCTTCTTGAAGATCAGTTGGAGCTGGTGGAGCAGCTGGCTGAGTGTTGAAAGTTACCCATTCAGTGAAAGGACCATCTCCTACGGCATTTATAGCTCTGACTCTGACTCGATACTCCGTGTATGGGATAAGATCGTTAAGAGTCAATCGTTCTTGAGTGTGATGATCTGAGGTGTTTTGGGCCCATGAGTCAAAGCTTTCCAACTCATAAAAGTAATCAGTGATTTTGCCATTCCTTTGCTCGCAATCTGGTTGAGACCACATAACATCAGCGCGGTTTGATGTAACTGAGCCAACGCGTAAGTTTGTTGGTGGTCCAGTTGGTGCAGCTTCCTCTGTCGTAACGGAAACTACACTGGATTGAGGTCCAGCGTGAGATGTGTGAGCAATAACATGAATATCATAAGTTGAATCAGGAAGAAGGCCATCCAAAGTTTGAGTTTCGCTTCTTACATGCTTCTCAATAGGTGTTGAACTTCTGGGTCCGCATTGTCCAATGGAGCGAAGGTTATATACCAATGTATAACCAGTGATAACTCCGTTGGGTTGGGAAGGAGGCTTCCAGGATACTACAGCACTGGTGGGGCCACGAGGAGTTGCCGTCAAATCGTCAACAGCGTTTGGAGCTCCTTCGGCTGTTGTGAGTTCAAGCTCCTTGCTCCATTCGGATGCTCCGGCATCGTTTTCTGTTCTGATGCGAACAGTCCATTTAGTATTTGATGGTGAATCGAATAGATGTTCGATGTTTGAACTAGGTACTTCCAATTGCTTGCGTCCACTAGTTCCATTGATATATTCCACTCTGTATCTGATGTTCGAGCAGAGCCATGAAGCCTTGACTGGGGCTTGCCAGCTTACACGAACTTGAACATTGGAGGGAGAGGCCAAGTTGACATTGCTTGGAGGAGCTGTAGGAGCAGCACAACCAGTACGTCCTTGAGCTTCTGGGGATGGAACCCCGACACGTTGTTTATTGTCAACAACCTTGATTCTGACGAAGTAAAGAGTATCAGGATCGAGACCAGTGAGTTTCTTCAAATATGTACGCTTTACAGCATCGTGTGGGATGACTCCTCCAATTTCCTGCCAGACAGGAGTATCAGCGTTTCGGATTTCAATGATATATCCCTTGATGCGGTTTTGTGGGTCAACGACGCCTTGCCATTGAACATCCAGAGCAGAAGCTCCATCTGGAGTAACTGTTGGAACAGTACCAACAACGGGAATGACGAATGGATCAGTCGAGTATCTAGTCCAGATTTCTCTTCCGAACCCTTGTTTTGTTCCAGCTGAGATGGAAATATTATAGGAGGTTTCAGGATTGAGTCCGTCAAACAAGTAAGTAAGAGTTGGGTGATTAACAGTAAAACTCTTTCTCTGATCGTTTGAATCATCCAGAGAAACAATGGACACTTTGTATTGAGTAACGTGTCCCTTTGGATCAACAGGTGGAATCCATCGAATATGGAGAGAGTGATCACTCTTCTCGATCAGATGAATCGCTCTTGGTGCGTCTGGCAATACTTGAAGAGTATTAGCAATAACAATTGAAGACCATGGACCATAGTTTCCACCCTCAATACGACATGATACTTGCACGCGATATTGTTGACCGGATTCAAGACCAGTAGCATTGAAACAGAATCTAGGTGACTCAGCTGGGCATTTGAGGGCAGCATCATGAATTCCTTTCTCAACAGTATGCCAGTTGTTATCAGCGCCCAATAGTTGATGACGAATTTTGTAAGCGTCATGAGGTCCATATGGTGGATATGGTGGAAGCCATGAAACCATGAAGAAGTCTGTACCCTCCTGAGCCACAACAAGATCTTGTGGTGGAAGAGGTGCGTTAGCTTTAGCGGTCATAGCATCAAGGTTTTCTGTGTTTGGACCTCCTCCAATAGAGTTGTAAGCTTTGACTCTCATTATGTACTTTGTGTAAGGTGTGAGACCCTCGATTGTAATTTTAGTATCGGAGGTATTGGCTATTTGACGTTCGAGCTTGGCCCAATCATCTTGTCCAAGAATTTCATACTCATAGTTGACTATGTGTCCATGACGTTGAGAGCAATCCACAGGCTCCCATTGGAAGCTCAGAGATCTTTCCAAAGCATATGTGAGTTCGAGATTCAATGGTGGTGAAGATGGGGGTTGTTGCTCAGTAGATACTTCCTTTGATTCTTCAGGCCCTAGCTCAGTGGTCCTTGCACGAACTCGTACTTCGTACAATGAGTATGGTAACAGACCAGTGATCGTGTAATCCAAGTCTTTGTGGTTGTAGACTGTGACGAAATCTCTGCTGACATCTCTTGGCTCTTCTTCTGGACAAGCCAAACGATGTTTCAAACGGTAACTGATATCATAACCAACAATTGTTCCACGTTGAACAAGTGGAGCCAACCATTGAACATGAACTTCATTGGGGGAAAGAGCTTTAACTCTAAGATCTCTGACTGATCCAGGAGCTCCTTGGCGAGTAGTGATAGTTTGTTCTGGACTCCATGGACTGTTTCCAACTTGGTTGGTGGCTCTAAGCTTGATAACCCATCTTTGATTAGGTTCAGCTGGGAAAGTATATTCAGTTTGATCTCCGGGCACCTTAAGTGTTTTTTCTGGTTGGTTGCCGACTCTGTAGCTAATCTCTGTATTCATTTCATCACACATCCAAGTGTTCTTAGCTGGGCGTGTCCATGATACTCTGACTTCATTCTTAGTTGGAGCGTCAACACGAACTCCCTGTGGAGGGCTGGGTGGAGGAGAGCATTTAGTTCTTCCACGAACTTCTGGGGATGGGTTAGATTGTTCATTCTGTTGACTGACAACACGAACGCGTAAATCAACAACACTGTTGGTTGGGAGATTGTCAACTGTGGCTGTGTATGTGGTAATGGATGGATGAGCAGAAACTCTGCGAGGATATTGTTGCCATGCACGTCCTTCTAAACGGTATTCCACGATGAATCCACCGGCTTCACGGTTACGACTGTCCCATTCAATGGTAATAGACGTTGCTTCTTCAGCTAGAATACGTGGGGCAACAGCGAGAGCAGTGAGGGGAGCGGCGTCAGTCCACATTGTTGTTGTGGTACCTCCACACATTTCTTTGGATGTTGCGGCTTGTACAGTTACATTGTACTGAGTACGTGGTCTAAGGTTCTCAATTCTATACTGGTAAGTCGCTCTATCGACATTAAAAGTCTGAGGGCGAGTTGATCCGTCTACTGGTTGAACGTGGAGTCGGAATGATGTTACACGAGATCTATCATCAGGTCGTACAGTCCAGACGATGTGGAGAGAGTTTTCACTTCCTCCAACCTTATCAACAGTCAAAATATGAACTGGAGAGTCAGTGACGAGAGTACGCTCTGGTTGAGACCAAGTTGACCATCCAGCGTCTTTAACGTGAGCAGCAACCTGTTTTACAACCACGATTATTCATAAAGTTTGCTGTTCGTTTACCTGGAAGTCATAAGTCTTCTCGGGTTGTAAGTTGTCAATACGTCCACAGTGCAATTTAGTTCCTGGTGGAGAAGCTGGGAGTTGCTGTCGTTCGATCATACGTTGTTGACAGGGAGAGACGGCAGGGAATTGACGTTCCTATAACAAGAGAAATATGGAACGTAAGTCTGTTGTAGCTTACTTCAAACTTCTGTGAACCAACAACTCCATACTTGCACTTGTACTTATCGACGTATCCGTTGTTGGGGTGGGGAGATTGCCATACAAGATGAGCGTTGTCCGCACCAGTGTTCACAACGCGAACAAAAGAAGGAGCCTGTAAGAAATTGTATATGAGCTCCATTTTCGTTTTATCTTACTTGAACCGTTTCAGCTGATGCTGTTCTGAAAGGAGTTTCAGTTGACCAAGGTCCTGGTCCTCGAGCTGTATAAGCACGAACTTTCACGTTGTAGTTGGTGAAAGGTTGAAGATTTGTGATTTGAGCTCGTGTACCACGAACATTGTTAGCAACTTTTTGAATATTAGAACGGCGATCAGATGGAGACAACTCGTATTCATATTCAGTTATTTCACCGTTAGTCTAAAAAGCATTCCTGCACAGTGAATTCGGAGAAAACATACCTGAATGCAAGGAGGACTTTGCCAGCTGATAGTAGCATCGGTCTGTCTTGGTTCATCTACTCTGAGGTAAACGGGAGCAGCAGTAGGAGCAGTTTGATCTGTCTGAATTTCTTGAGATACGCGTTCTCCGACAAGTGTAGACTTGGCAGCAACTCCGACTCTGGAGACACAATGTAAAAACAAATATACATACAGTACAAACCTGTATCTTGAATGGGGATGAAGGCCAGAAAGAACATGATGAGGTCCCAGTGTCGTGATAGTTCTGGGGGCTTCATTAGCATCTTCACACATTCCACGGGATAGTAGTTGGTAAGTAACTTCATAGAGTGTAATATGTCCGTTTGGATTGGTTGGCGGTCTCCAGGTAACTTGCAATGAATCACCACCCATGGGCTGGACACGCAAGTCAGAAACAGGGCCTGGGGCAGAATCTTGAGTTTGTGCGCTCTGGGTACGAGACCACTCGGTTTCACCGGATGGATTAGCAGCTTGAACTTCGAAAGTCCACTTTGTGTAGGGATCAGACTCGAAGACAACAGAGTTCTCTCCATTTGTCAAGTTTTTGAATCCCTGGTTACGTGGGGTACTATACTTGACGATATACCATAGTCGATCACAGTTCCATTCAGTTTCATGTAATGGAGCCCAAGTTAACCGAATTTGAGTTGGTCCGATTGGAGCGACTTCCAAATTCGATGGAGCCCTACGCGGTTTTGAGCATGTTGACTGAGTCTGTATGGTTACAACAGGGGAGGTATAGGCTGTTCCTCTGTTAGGGTCCTTGGCTACAACTCGAACTTGATAATGCTGACCCTTTGGTAACTCTCCCAAATCAATGGAATATGGTCTCTGCCATCCACTGAATGGAATCTAAAAAAAAATAACTATAAAGAAGTTGGACTATACTCTTACGGGATTGCTGTGTTGTCTCCATTGTTGTTCATTGACAGTTTTCCATTCAAGAACGAAACTCTCAATCAAATCTTCAACATTTTCTTTGGATTTCCAAGAAATTATTGGGTTTCCTTGTCTAGAAGCAAGTATTCTATAAGGATTGGTTTTCGCATCATACCTGTAGGCGACGTTGGGACCAATAATCAGTTCACCTCCAGGAGATGTACGAGCTTGTACAACTGGAGTCCAGGGTGAGTGTCCAGCAGAGTTTCTAGCGCGAATTTTCAAGGACCAGCTCTGATTAGGCAAACTATTGAGAATATGAGAAGTTTGACCTCCGCTGACGGAAATAGGAGCATGTCCTCTAGGTTCATCAATCTAAACATAGTATTGCTAACTTTCTTATCCTAAATAACAACTCACTTGGATTTCGAATTGAAGATCAGCGCATCCCCATGTACTCTGAGGGGGGAGAACCCAGGAGACCTTAATGTGAGATGGGTCTGGGGCTTGAACATCCAAATGTGATGGTGGATGAGATGGAGCGGTACAACTGCTTTTAGCAGAAGACTCTGGGCTGACGTACATCACATAAGAGTTTCTGTCTAAGACTTGAATGTGAACAAAGTAGGTATGTCCAGATTGTAATCCATTCAAAGTTTGGGAGTAATCCATGTTGTCTCCAACATAAGGAACAATTTGTCTGAGAAGGGAAGGTTCGATAGTATGTTTCTCATGTTCACAAACCCATATGGATTCCATCCAGAATTTTCATTTCTAAACTGAATGCGATAACCAAACACTCCTCTTCCATCTCCTTCACTCTTCCATTCGACATGAAGATCATTTCCTCGAGCAGTTACTCGTGGAGTAGACACCAAAGCTTAAAGAAATAGTTTTAGGTTCGACCATGGCTTTGCCATCTGTTAGTGGAAACACATTCATCAGCCTATAGAAGCTTGGATGAATTTAACATGTTAATAGTTGAACTTAAGAAAATCCGAAAGAATTATTAAAACATAAAGAGACATATTAGAACCTAGAAGACTATAGGATAGTGGATAAACAAGAAGTGATAGAGAGAGGTAGGATAGGGAGAAGGTTGAGAAGTTTGCACACGGCGCATTGTTGAAATCATCAATACACCTCCAGTAGTTTTTAAGCTTCTACCTCCTGGTTCCATGTCCAAATAAGGACGATTGACATCATTGGAACCGCGACACCAAAAGTCAATGCGCGGATCACAAACGGCTCTCTTTGAGCGTTGGATATGAACTCGTATCCGATGTTTATGAGCTAAATGATCAAAAAAAATTTTTTAAAAAAAAAATGAGATTCGAGTGATAGAGGAGGAGGAACTAATATAATTCGAACAATTAGATCTTAGATTTAAAATGAAAATTTTTCTAAATTTTTCTGCTTGTTAGAGATGAGATTTGTTAGCTTAGTCATACGTATACTTACATTGTTGAGCGAGAGAAAGAACAGCTTGTGTAGAAGATGGTCCTGATCCAGCAGCGTTCACTGCTCGGACCTGAGTACATGCACATACTCGGCATCTTTGAAGGGAAATCTATACCTCAACTCTCCAATCTCCTTGAGCTGGTCCTTCAACTTCAATACTTCGTTCGCTTCCAGGGACTCTCTGGTTGATTGCTTGTCCATTTTGGGTACCGGAGATGAAGAAATAAGTCTGACAAGCAGCATCTTCTTGTGGAGCATTCCAGGACACCCGGACTGTGTTATCAGAAACTCTGTCGAGGCGGACGTTGTCAGGTGAGAGTGGAGCTAAAAATCATATGAAATGGAATAAAAGAACGATCATTAATATTACTTTGGCATTTCACTGAGAAAGATGTAGGAGTTGAAGATGAAATGGTAGTCATGGAATTGTCGACAGCTCTGACTCTGAGGAAATACTGAGACGCTACTGGAAGAGCTCCAAGGGCATGACGGTAATGCGATTGAGATGGCTCGCTTCGAAGAATTCCTTCAGTCTCTTTCCAATCTCTATCCTGATCAGTGCGGATATCGAGCTAGAATATTATAAATATTGAACTCGATGATACTGATGGCAAACTTGATATCCATAGACTTGTGAAGCATCTCCTTCAGCAGTCCAGTAAGCAACAGTTCTGAGACCTTGTTGCTCAATACGAGGTTGGGAGATTGAGAACTTGGAGTTCAAAGGTTGAGAGAACCCGGCTAAAGGAAGAAAGAATAATACCGTTTGAAAAAATTATTAAATAAATATTATTAAAAAAAGTTAAGAATGTTAGTAAGGAAATGCCAACCAAGTTGAACGAGTGCAAAGTCCAAGTATGTTTTTGGAACACTATGACCATTTGTTAGTTTATATGATATCTGGAAATGATTAGTAAAAGAAAGTTAAACATTATAGTATCAACTAAAGTACAGTGCTGAGATAACGAATTCCGAAAAATAGATTTCGTAAGCAAAAACAGAAATCCTCGGCATCTATGCCCTCAACGGATTTTGGACAACGGAATGCAGCCGGAGGACCAGCAATCTCATGCCATCTTTCACTACGTCTCTCTTTATATGCTAGCCTGTAAGATTGTTAGTGTTTCAAACGATATTTGAGTAGTTAGTAACAGACTGGAACAGAGAAATTTGTGAACGGTGCTCCGGTAAAGGAGTCCAGACTAGATACGCTTCAGGAGGCCATAAGACCAAACGTAACTTGTAAAAGTTTTCCGGATCTGTACATGTGTATTAGACATCGCCTTCTAGTGTCGCAAACACACCCATTATTTCGTATTTAGTTTGACGTCGTTGTTTAGAACTTATAATATTAATAGTATTAGTTGCTGTTAATTTGTCTGTTAGATAGGGGTTACTTAGAAGTTTTATGTATGAAGTGATAACTTACATTCTAATCCGTCGATGTGAGTTGATACTTGTAATGGAGCACTCCATGCAGAGTGACCATTTCCGGAACGAGATCTGAAAATTTGATTATTTATGTTCCGATTTTAGTAACAGTAAGATTATACCGCACGCGGAAGGAGTATCTAGCGTTTGCAGATAAGTCACTGATTGTAACTCCACTGCCCCCGACATATGATGCTCCATCATGAGTAGGTTGCTCAGAGGCCTCATGGAACTTAAAAAACACATCATTAACTGTTCTCTTATCGCTTTAAAAAGTACCAAGTATTCATAACCATCAATTGGTGCTACTGATTCATCGCAAACTGGTTTGTTCCACTCGATTCTGATCTTTGTGGAGTCAACGAGGACTGGACGAACCTTAAACACAATATATACAGTGAGTAAATGTTTCTTTTACGTTTCTCACATCTGTAGGGATTCCAGCTGCACCCACACAAGTGTGCTCTGCAGCTTCTCCTACAGTCATTTCGTCTGTTCGGCTTATAACTTTATTATGGGAATCGATAGAAGCAAGTCTTATTGAATAGAACGGGGTTCCCTCGATTCCGAAAATGGAAACATGGTAATCACCGATATCTTCGCTAGCGTGCTGCAAAATGGAAGGTCATCATTTTGTTGTACTGTTCACTTTCCAACCTTCTCATCAGCAGCTCTCCAATGAGTTTCATTGGGTAGCCTATATTCTAGTACGAATTTATGTACTGGTCGAGGTGTTGAAGGTGATCTCCAATGAATAGCGTAGTTTTTGCCACCTTGGTCTACAACTTGAGGCTTATCTTCCCACTTTTCTGGAGTTTGGGAAGAAGTAGAAGTCTCGAGACGGTAAACACGACGTGGTTCATGATCAACAAAAGCAATGACACCTGTGAACACAATCTGATGATATTCATGAACCTATTCTCTTACCAATAAGGTATTTGGTGTTTGGTCGAAGTCCACTCAAAGCATGACTGTTATGAATTGGAGAAACGCGAGCTCTTTCAACTCCTCGAGAATCCTTTCCTTCTTCAACAGCCACAACCTGAACATCACTTTAGCATAGGATACAGTTGAAATCATTCGTACTTCATAGTGCTGAATTATTTCTCCTTCAACAGGTTGCCATTGAACTCTGAGTTCAGAATCTGTTCTGTAGAGGACATGAGCATGTGGAGATAAAGGAAGAGCTGAAATGAATTGATCAGATATGACCAAAGTCCGGTACTGAACTGGACGTAAGATTCGAATGAATCCTACGTACAGCTCTGCATCCCTTGAGCAGAGGATGGAATAGCGAATGATGTGGCAGAAAACAATTTTTCGAGGATTCGAATTCGTGGCAAAATTAAGATCTTACGTTCTCCCTTAGTTTTAGCTTCTAATACTTGATTGCTCCATGGTCCAGTACGTCTCGAACGATCGTTCGCGCGAATTCTATAGTTTCAGAATATTGTGTTGGATTTCAGCTGTACTCTTACCTAACACTGTAGATAGTTCCTGGCAGGAGATTGGTTGCCGATAAATGAGGTTGCGTAACCATTTGACGATGTACATCAAATGGAGCTGTCAATCCAGTTATCTCTACCTGATATTCACCAATGGAGCCACATTCTGGTGCATCCCACTTAATGGCAATAGAATACTGACCAGAATGGGTAACTTCCAAATTACGTGGAGCGGAAAGCTCGTCTTCAAATGATTATTAATTAATTGAAAAATCATTTGTTTCATACTACCATTTTCACACTTGATACTGACGATTTCATTACGGGCTCGTATCTCGGGAGTTTCAACAAGAACATCGTTATTTTCGCCCAACACTTTGATGCGAACGAAGTAAGCCATGCCTGTTGGCAACTTAGGAATCTAAACCAGGAACTCATTTTCATTTCAAAGCATGATATCTTACTTGAACTCTATATTGATGATTGGGTCCCTTATATGGAATGATGCTGGAATGCACCATCCAGTGTTTCTCTTTTTCCGCTCGATATTCAACAAGAAAACCTTTAACTTCTGAATCAGCATGATCTCCTACAAGCCGAACAATGTTTACAATTGCAAGCAACCTATCAATGATTACCAGTTTGAATTCCTTCCCATTCAACTGTTAAAAGGCTCTCCGTTCCACGCGTTTCACGTTTTGCTCTTAAAGCTCCTGTAATAGAAACATATCATTTGTTATCTCGCTTAATCTCTTATATCAGCTTTCTTCTTTTTTGAACTTGAAAAAATGGAAGGAAAAGTGGAGCATTTCCTCCAAAGATAACTGTATATCCCATTAAAAAATCTTTTTAAACTGATAAAAGTTGATATGAAATACCCCGTAAACAGTTTTTTGTCTTTTTGTCGTTTTCTCAAACTAATCAATCAATTGGGTTTTGTTAGAGAATCTCTGCTTCATCTCTTCTCTAATCATCGGAAATGAAATTAACATAATTCACTTAATGTTTTCCATTTTCTCTTCTTCTTCATCTTCTATTTTTTGCCAATTTCTCTTTATAATTGCTTTGTATAAAAGAAAAGCATTGAGAGAGGCAAATGATTCGTGATGGCTTTTGCTTGTTGAAGAGTGCCACTCAGGCACTGTTTAAACCTCGACCAAACAGAAGAAGAAGGGAAAGCTTGAAAGAGAGATGATCAAGAAGAAGAAGTAGAAGAAGAAATATTCTACCAACAGATTCTTTTTGAAGTTTCAAATGAACTGGAAGGAAAAAAAGCGATGTTGCTAACCTGCTAGAGCCAATGAGGCTACAAACCAGAGGAGGAGCCCTGTACCCCTCGAGGTCTGACCCATTCTGTAAAAAAAATGAAAATATTATTCTTAAAGAAGAGAGAGAGAGAGAGAGACAAGAAAGAAAGATAGGTTTGAACGGCTCATTGAAGTGGACATTTGAATGAATTCAAAAACCAAACCATTGTAATAGAACGAGAGATTATACGTGAAAAAAAGAAGAAAGAGAAGAATATCATGTTGTATATAGTTAATGGACGTCAAAAGTCATCTGAAGACATCGTCATTCTAATCCTATAACTATTCCAAGTGAATAGAATAGAAAGAAGGAATACCTTATAGTGTATAACATACAAACGACTATCTTTCAGATTAAAGAGATGTCCTCATCTCAACATATAAATAACATTTTCACCTAATAAACATAAACTTTAAAAGGAATTTTGATGATGATTTGTAAAATTTATTGACAAATTCCGTTAACTCGCAAGAAAATGGTTTAAAAGAGAGAAAATAGTTAACGATTTAACGAGAAAAATGACAATTTTCACAGAGAGAAGGAGTGAGAGAAACAAGAAAGAAGAGAGGGGATATGGTTTTGATAAAGAGAGAGAATGAGACAGTTATCAAATAGAAAATAATGCCTTCTATGGAGAGTTGATGAGAAATAGAGAAAAGCAAGATTCGATTCTTTTAAACTATCAATTTCCGTCGTCGTGAGAGAGAAGAGAAAGGAATGAAAGACGTTAAGGACTATTTATGGAAAAATCTCCAATCAATCACAATTAAAACATAATGAAATTCATCAAGTTTACGGAATTCTCGGGTTTATCGGAGGTTTTGTCATGAAAAATGTCAAATACTTGGAGGTACATGCGTACTCCCGAAGACTTACTGTTGTCCAGAAGCTTACGAGTGTCGAGCGTATAGTAAATACATAGAAAAAAGAAAAAGCATGAAATAAATAGAGTGAGGAAGAAGTCAATGACGAGAATAGATGTTAAAGATAGAGGGAAAGAGATAGAGGAAGAGAGAGATAGAAAGATAGAGAGAGATTAAGTTTAAGAAATTCTTTTTTGAAAAAAAGTTGGATAGTTGGCGATGTTATCAAACAGTCAGAAGTTGAACAGTCCAAGGAACAAACAGAGCACGAATGAATGAGTGGGCGAAGGTCGAATATATCTGGCAAAAGCTTTACATAAAAAAGCTTACGAAGAGAAATTTAAAAGTACAAGGAGAGTTTGATGAAAAAAGAAATTAAAAGGAGGCCATTTGATGGTTTCAGAGAGACGTTCGCTTGGTGTTAAGAAAAGGAAAAGATGCAAAAAGCAAATTTAATGGGCGAGAAAAAGTAGTCAGAGAACTATGCAGATGATGAATGACCCAAAATGGAGATTATCAACAATAGGAAGACTAACGGTTTATTTCATCAGTCATTTTAACGTTTTCTGACTGCTTTTACTTAAATGTGTGGTAAAAGCTAATTAATTGATAAGAAAATGATAAACAAGCACTGTATATATATATTTATATGTGTATATGTGTGTATATGGGTTTCTCACAGTTTGGCTAGCTGACTGTAAGTGAAAAGATCCCTATATAGATATGAGACTTGTAAGCTTCAATTATTCTACTACACATTTACAGACATTATCTCACAAAAAAATGGTGAAATAAAAAGAATTTTAAGTTGAAAAGATGATTCGACTAAGAAATGCAAGGGCGTGGTTCAGTTTTCCAAACATTTTGGCGAAATGCATGTGAAGAGAAATGGCAAAAGTTGATAAAAACGATGACATACCATTCATCATATTATTTGTTCACTAAAATATATTATAATTATGCGTATAGTTAAGGATAAATAGGGATAAGTCATATCAAATAAGCCTATAGTTCATTTTGTATTGAAATGATGACGTTAAACAACTGAAGATTCCATAGAAATCGTAATAAGTGATTGCGGGTGCGGTCAGGCATCTGAAGGCCGATCACTATCTTCTAAGAGGGCACGGGTTAACCAGATTTTGGCCAACCAGCCTTAAGACCTCAAATGATTACTTTATCTTCATTTGATGTAACAGGAAGACGATTTTGAGGTACAAAAATTAATAACCTCGAAAATACAAAGATGGAGAGGTAGGGAAGAGAAGAAAAAACGGCGAACGTATGGTCCTGGAAGATGGAGTAAGGACGAATAGATATGAGGATCTATAAGGAGTGATGAAGACATTAAGAGATGATGATGGTGGTTCACTCGACTTCAATCTGCGATCTTTCCATTAGGGACTGCCTCTATGCCTCACTCAATTGCTTACTACAGGGTCATACGAGGTAATATCTAATCACATAATCTCTTACCTCAGCTAACTATACATGAACTATACTTTTATGTAGTAGAGTAACGATTCAAATAACTATCCAATTCACACAGCAATGCAATAAGTGTTGAAATCAAATAAATAATAAAGATAACGAAATTAACATGTTTCACACATTGCAACACAACCGATCTGATATGTGAAAATGAAAAAAATGATTTCGGGTCACGTAACTGACGTGAATTAATGATTCGAAAAGTGAAAATAGGCTAATTTAGGCTTACAAATAGTATGTTGAAGCTTGAGAAAATATGTGAAGTAAGAACATGATGAGACAGAAGTTTGTAGGTAAACATAGTAAAACGAAGTATATCACCAGCATCACTGAGAAGTGTGAAGGAGAAGCTTGGAGAATGTTTCGAAGCTAATGAATTTTCGGATTTTCCGGTCCATACGTCTTGAGATGAAGCTGACAGTGATAAAGATCGATAAACAATGATGAAGAAACAGAGAAAGCCAGAAAGAGAAAGAGAAAAGAACAAGAATATTGCTTGAGGGCAGAAGTAAGAAATAGTTTGTGAATGGGAATCGTCAAACACATGCAATCAATTCGTAAATGTTTTTATCAAATTCCTTCAACGGGTTGATGGCAAAAGTGATTCATTACTCTGATTATAAGATGGAAAGAAAATGGAGAAGATTATGAAGAGATGGGTAATTGAAGGGATTCCATTACCAGAAAGAGAGAGATAGACAGAGAGAAAGGTAGAAGCGGAGTAACCTTCATAGTAAAGCAGTTAAAGCATTATTATTATTATTATAGTAACGACAAAGAGAGAAGAGATTGATCGTAATTTTATCATTTCATCGATATGACTAATAAGCTTTTTAATTGATTAAAAACGCTTGATATCGGCAACTTTTTTCACAGAATATGCTAATTATATATATTTGAAGAAGAAGAAGAAGAGCATTTTATGATTTCCAATTGAACAAAAGGGCATTGCAGATAGGTGTCAGACACTTGCTTTAACTAAACATTCAATGGTCATAACCATATGAAAGAGGTTTACAAGTGATAGAGAGGGACCGTTAGAGTGAGCTATGTATAGAAGTGAGGGGGGAGATGTGAAGATATGAGGAAAGGAGTAGAGAGTGGGGACTGACGGCAAGTAATCGAAAGAAGAGGTTATGAAAGATACAAGGCTTCAAACAAACAAACTATGAGCTATAACTATGAATTCTCAAGCTTCATCTGCACATGTTCTTTGATTTTCGTTCAAAAACATTTGTTCTATTAAAGAGTTTTTTCCTATCTTTTTCTCTCATTATTCCTCAAAAGAGTTAAGGAGACGGTCATTCTGAGGACACGATTCCGGCTGTTTCATGATTTCTTAGCCTTCCGATCAAGCTCTTCTAGCATTTCATGTGCAAGAAGAACAGAGATTATGAGAGATAGTGGACAAAACTGAGAGAGAAATACAAGAAAAAAAGAAACAAGAAATTACGAGAGAAAAGTAGAAAGACTGAGAGTGAGGAGAGAGAATGAGGGTGGAAGGTCCTTTGCGGCATAGACCTCTTTCTCCTGAGTAAGAATGCATATAAGATCAAATATTTGTATAACTAGAGGTAGAAACAAGGCGGACAGACCGGTTTTTTGGCTTATCACGAAGACGACGAAGCGGCTGCTGCTTTTGCTGCTGTTGCAGCTTTAACTATGACTGAAGCTCTTATGTTATCTTTTATGAATAATTGATAATAATTAATAGAAGATGAAGATGACGACTGAGAATGCGAGGAAGACGAGTATGAAATGAAATATACGGACGCCGATCGCTTACTATAATCGCATAGTTAATATCCATGAACGGCAGAAAAGGAGTCTCAAAAAGAAAAATCAAATACTTCACATCTGAACTAACAGTTTTCATAAAAAATGAAAAAAATGAATTCGTCACGACGAACACACAAACGCTTTTTTGGCATAAAAATCAACGGTAGAAACATATGTTGAACATGGAAACTGAAATGTTTCTTAACAGGAGCTTTGCTCCTTTCTCTGCAGAGTCTTTCATTTAACTATCTTCTTTTTTGTTTGTCTAAATGAATGAATCAAAAGAGAAAGGAGAGAAAAGATTCAGAAAGAGAGAGAGAAAGAGAGATGGACCATCTCTAACACATTTCCCTATCAGTTTTCAAAAATTTCCATACTTTCTTCAAGTTTTCATGTGAAAGCTTTGAACATACGATGAAAGATTTGAGAATGAATCATTTGGCAGTTTTTTTGCAGTTTTGATAACAATAAAAAATAAAAAATAGTAAAAAAGGAATGAAATGACATATTCAATTCGTAAGTTTTTTGGAAATTAGGGAATGGGGAGGAGTTAAGGAGGTAAATTGGATAGAAGGCGAGATGTATACTTATGTTGAGAGGAACAGACTGATAGAGAATATGAGAAAAGGAGATTACTTTTGTCAGAGTTGAAAGTCATAAAATAACTGAGAGAGGAATACAAAGAGAGAGAGAGAGAGATAGAGAGAGAGAGAGAGAGAGAGAGAGAGAGAGAGAGAGAGAGAGAGAGAGAGAGAAAAATGGTGTGGTTTGTGAATGAAATAAGACAGGTTTATGTAAGAAAATGAGATATGTGTGGTCAGTGATATCCAATGAAAAAAAAGAGAACGAGAGAATTCTTAACAGAGAAACGACATGTAGATGAGATAGAGAGAATTGAAAAGTATTGAAACATCAACAATCATGGGGTGTGGGTAAAATGGGTAGATGGGTGGGGTGTAGAACTGTAGATGGATGAGATACGGGGAGATGGCAGTTATTTGGTCACAAAATGGTTGACGTGGGTGTGTCCGATTCATCTGATGAACAACGACATCGTTTGAGAGAAAATGACAATTGAAATTGTGGAAAAATAAAGCAAAAACTAAGAAATCAAAGAGATTGAACAGAGGAAAAGTAAAATTTCGGAGAGGTTAAGAAGCTCTAAAGAAGACTAATGCCCTCAGGCAACACTCAAGTAAACATGGGGGCAAACAGCGATTCTACATGAATGACCTGATTTTATTATTCAAATGGACATGTTTATTTAAAAAATTTAAAAGTTCATAAGACGCGGACGAAGAGTGATTGATAAGAGTGATGATTGAGAGAAAGGAGAGGGAGAGATGTTGAAAGTGAGTTAACTATGCCGCAAGGATTATGAGAGAGGATGTTCGAAGAGCATATGAGGGTACGTAGAGAAAGAATTAAGAAAGCTGGATAAGAAGTTTTGAGAAGCCTGCATATCGTTCCCCATATAAGGTAAAGAGGCGGATGGATAAAAGAAAACGAGTTTCAAATATGCAAATGAATGTATTAAGGACGCTAGGAATGTAATAGAAAAAAGCATCCGAGGGAAACATATGCTTCACTAGGTAGGAAATGCTTCTGATTGAAGAGTGATGAGGTAAAGCTGCGCAGAAATCAGAAATTATTCAAATTTTCAGATTCTTTTTTTGAAATTATATTTGTTTTTCAAAATTTCTTCATAAGTCTAAGAACAAATATGACAACAAGATCTTTCTGCTCGTTGACTTGTCCTTCTGAACTCCTTGTTTCTTATAGAAAGAGAGAAGTCTCAGAGCAAAAATATTTTTTGTATACAAACATATATGAAAAGAACTTTTGTATGGTAAAGAATTTATTGCCTTAGGGCATGTGAATAGTTAATAGAAGGCGTTACCTATATACGAACATTCTCCACACCCACTTCTCTAGTCTTAGTCATACATGTGTCCTTTAACTTTTTCTTTTTTTTTCCATTCAGTTGACAAAATAAAAAAATAAAAACGAAAATTGAGTCAGCTAGTTTTCAATTATCGTTGGTCGACGACCAGGTTATGAAAGAACATTGTGGTCAGAAAGTTCTTCATAAGAAAAATAGAGAAAGAGAGAAACAGCAAATGATTAAAAAATAGTAAGAAACAGTTGTAAAGAGAATATGCGCATTGCGAAGTTTTGTCTAAGAGAGGAATAGAGGAATAAAGAGGGAGAGAGAAAGAAAGAAGGAAGCAGCTAAAAAGAAAATTTCTGTTATTAAAAGTGAGAGGAAGAATCTGATGAAAAGCTTTGTGTCTTTTCATCGTTACGCTATTGGCTTGAACGAGAGGGCAAACACCTCAAATAATCTGAAGCTTCGGTGGCAGTTTGTTGAAAATAAAGAGAAAACGAAGAAGCTGAAGATGATTACGACGGTGAAGAAGCTGAGAGACGAGCATGACGATAGCTAAGCATACATACCATCAGCAACTTTTAGATGTTTTATTTGAAAAGAAAAGGTGGAAAAAAGTATTAAAGAAGAAAAAAGAAAATTTTTTCATTCTCTTAAAAGGGCTGACAAAAGAAGAAGATGTTTGTTCGAAAGCGATTATGGGAGGAGAAGAAGGGAGTAGAAGCCGTGGAATTTCCATAAGTGGAAAAGGGCGTTGACCGTCAGAACGAAAATTCATTTATCATTTACGTATAAACAAGTGTCGACGATGAAATTGATGATATCTGAATGTAAATTTCAATAAACTTGAATTGTTTTTTAGAAGAAAACCTTGAGAGAGAGATAAAGAGAGACTGAGAGTGTGTCAATGATAATGAGAGATAGAGAGAAAGAGAGATACCGTACAAGATAGGGTGGAATGACCTTTCAAACAGATGCAAATGTATATTCTACATTTCAGATTGAAAAAAATACTTTAAAGAAACATTTTCTGATATAAGAGATAAGCTGAAACAAAAAAACTCTGCAAAGACATCTTCAGTTCATAAAAAATCTGAAAATGGATGATTTTCTCTCGGGAACGATAGATCTCGTCGGCAGAAAAGAGCTACCGTGTGGTCGCAACAGTTCCAGTGATGACACATCAAGAAACTCGGAGAGAGTGAATGAAAGAATAATACCCTTGTAAGAGGAACTTTACCTTGTAATAAAAGCAAAGAACAATTAACTGAACGAAAAACAGAGTAACCTGATAAGAATTATTAAAATCTTATCAATTTCCATTGAGACGAATGGAAGATTTGAATATAAATCGTTTTCATCTATTATGCTTCTTTTTATGGCAATTCGCTCTGTTCTTCTGCTGTCAACAAATATTTCCGGTAAACAATCAATCGATATCTTTCCAATAATCAATTACATCATCCTTTCTATAAATAGATTTTCTATAATTTTATGCCAAAACGTGATTGTGCGGATAAGACGTTCCATTGGAGTAAAGCTCAATGCTTGTTGACGAATAAGGAGCAATGTGATCAACTATTGAATTGCTCAAGAGTTGTTGTAGAAAAGCCTATATTTCATTCAATCATCGAAGATTTTGATTTGTATTGTGGACACAAGGCATATGATGCTACATTGGTTAGAACTGTCTTCATTCACATATGTTATCTCATAATTTATTGCTTAAGGTAGCTACAATACAATTTGTGGGGGTTCTCTTCGGAACTCTTATCTATGGCCAGTTGGGTGATCAATTTGGACGCAGATCAGTTTCCTTCTGCGGAATCTCTATAGGAATTATTTTTGGAATAGCAAGTGGTAACTATAACTCAGTAGCTTATCTGTCTATTGTTTGCTTTGAATGCAGGGCTCGCACCATCTTGGGAGGTTTTCGCAGCTTTTCGATTCATTGTTGGAACGAGCATAGCTTGTATCCTGATAGTCTTCTACTCATACATAGTTGAACTCATATTACCTAACCAAAGAGTTTTTCTTCGTTCATTCTTTAACTGGGTTAGATAGAAGCAAACTCGAAACTGAATTTCAAACCAATTTGAAGGGATATGCCCGTATTGTTTTCACTTTTGTTTGCTGGTTCTGTGGGCATTGGAGATCAGCTGCTATAGCAACAGCTTTTTTACCTCTCCCTATTCTACCTATTCTTCTGCTTCTTCTGCCAGAATCTCCTAAATGGTAAGCTATCATACCAAATGAATAGTATATCAGATATCACCTAATCTAAGGTATTATGAGAAGAAACGAATGGAAGATGGTAAGAAAGCGGAAAATCGGATAAATGTTCTTTCTGGCAAAATTCTAAGCTCAGAGCAGGTTACATCGAGTTTTGCGCCTTCGACGAAGGTGTACACTATTAGGAATTTGTTCTCAACAAAAAAGTTATCAAAAACTACTTTAGTTTTGGGAACATTATGGTTTAGTACAAGGTACATTATTACACCTGTTCTATCATAATTAGACTTATAGCTTATCTGCTTTTGGCTCCGATTTGAATTCTGGTAACTTAGCTGGAAGTTTTTATGTAACACAGTTTGTTTCTGGTTTTGTGACTGCATTTGCCAAAATAGTAAGCTCACAACAGTAGGACATGCTCATATGAAACAGTTTGTTTTCATTCTTGATCACTATTGGCCAAGCTTTGATCGCCGACGCCTCCATCAGTTTCCACAGGTCATGATGATCTGTTGCTACACAGCTATCATGATGATCATGATTTTCGCCCCGGAATCGGACTGTAATGGAAACACATGGAAAGATTGGACAAGTGAGCGCTCGATATGAGTCTCATTTTAACGACCGTTTAGTTATTGTGATCAATATAATAGGAGTCTCTTTAATTGAGATCACCTGGGATGCTTGCTACCTAGTAGCTGTTGAATGCTTTCCCACTCAAGTACGAACTATAGGAGTTGGAACCTGTTCCTTATTAGCTCGGATTGGTGCTCTTCTTGCTCCACAAGTGATTTACGGTCCACTTCGTTCTTGTACATCATTTTTCAGATGGCGTACTTCTCCAACCTGTCAGTTGCTTTGCCTTATGCCTTGGTTGTGGGGATAAGCATCTTGTCATTATTCGTATCAATCCTTTTCCTTCCAAACACTAAAAACGTTAACTTGTCTGACATTCAGTTCAATGACGATGACGACGAAGAATAAATGCTTCTCTACTGGCATTCTTGCAATGGTACTATACAACGGGTAAAATCGAAATCTATTAGTATCAAAACACATACAAGGCATTTATGTTTTGTTATTTGCTTACTCCTCAGTAACTTTAAATAACGAAATGACATTTGATTCTGGTTTGTAGTTTGATTTATTCTTACTTGTGATAGGCTCGTAAGTTCTCTCACTTTTCATTTTTCTGACCAAACAAAAAATTTTTCTCACTGCCCTTATAACCCAGTAGCTTGGTGTTGAAACATTTATATTTAAATGTGAACGAACACAAGGGTTCTATATCGAAATTAGTTAGTATCAATGAGAGCTAATCTCAAAGTATAAAAACTTTTGCCTATAATAGCATCATAATCACAGAAGTTAATATCCGTAAAAAGACTATCAAGAGAACCTCCAGTGAGAAGTATACAGTTGATCACCCATCCTGGACGATTGATATTGTATTGTACAGCACGGGTGACTCCCTTCAACAATCGATTATTCAGCATATACCGTAACCTGAACCAAACCTTGCAGCTGTTGTCTGTCACAGATTTTATAGCTTTGGCAATGCTTGCACGGAGAGAGTCGTCGATACAGCTTGGCTGGTTTGGATCATCATTATCGTCCGCTGAATTTATGAAAGTCTAATGGTCTTGTAGAAAAAAAACAATACCTTGTAAGCGGTTCTTGCGATCTTCAAGAGAAATGTAACGAGGTTCAATGTTAGAATTAGATGCTGGTTCTTTATCAAGTTTTACCTCAAATCACACAGATGTTTGAGATAATCACGTTCGAAACAAGTTGAAACCTTGAAGTTTTGCACCGCGGTCGACGTGTAGAGACATCCTTCAAAACAGTTGAAGCTTCTGTTTAGAGGAACTCCTACATGATGAAAATCCTTAATACCATCGGCGATTCCGAAGGACCAATGGCCAGTGTCATCAGTGCAAACTAATCAAAAGACAATGAGAACGAAACAATATTGTAAAAAACTCACTGTTGCATAGAGCAACTGCGAATAAAGCTGAAGCTAAGAAAACTCTGAGCATTCTTAAAACAATATAATGAGTAGAAGAAAAATAAAATTCAAGAGGAGAACTACAACTTCATAATAATACTGACAATCTTAAACGATAGCTGGGTGATAAAAGTAATCGGCTTTAAACTAATTAACTGATGATGTCATAATTATTGAAACGATTAGGCTATTTTGGAATACTTTCACTGCCAAACTATATGACGACTGATGATAACTGATTGATAATTCCCAAACTAAAGTCATCAAAAGGCTGAAAATCAAAGAAAACTTGGAGAAACAGATAAACATTGACGTTTCTTATTGTTAAAACGTTAAGTGATCACATTACAGTGAGGTTTATCAGTAGTTATACCTTCGTCTAAGATGGCTATCGACAAATTTCGGGATTAGTAAAGTAATCCTCTTAGCCTTATCATAGCAGTTGACAACAAGTTCATTTTGATAAAAATTCATGTTCTGGTATTTTCTTGAGTGATACTCTTCGTTTTGTTCATATCCACAGTCTCAACTTTCATCTTATAGATCATGATGAAGCTTCTTGCTTTCCTGGCTGTTGCCGCATATACTTCAGCTCTAGATACTGAATATTGTAATTTTTCTTTGATATTCTCTTATCTATATAGAACTCAGATTGTAATTATACATTGACCGGAGATGAATCTTTCTCCAATGCTGTTCCCATTTCAACTTTCAGAACATCTGGCTTGGATTTAGTCCGGTAAGTCAACTAACTTTGAATGTTTACAAGAAGTCTATGATATTAGTCCACACTGGTGTATTACTCATTGCAAGGATCGCAAATCTGTGAAGGCTGAAATGCTCGTCAAGCCTGCTAGTGATAATGCTGGTAAAGTAACTGAGAACTATTAGGGAAACAGAGTATTCTATTCAGCTGTCTTCAACCGTCGTGTCATCATCAATGAGGGAGGTAAGCACACGTATGAAACCAAGCTTGTTAAAGGATACCCTGGAAAATTCGATGTAAACTCTGATAATAGTAAGTTTCTGATAGGAGTCATATTCACATACTGGTACATAGTGTTCTGTGTTGATAAAACTGTTGCTGGAACTGTAGATGCTGTCATCGACAAGTACACGAACATCGATGATATGTCTGAAGCTTTAAACTTCTATATAAACAAGCCAGGATGGGCTTACTTGATCTACGAGGTATTCAGAAAAACCCTAATACGATGATAACCATCCATTCTTCCAGATGGGGCCCCCACCATCTCTTGGAGCTTCCGAAAATGTTTTACAAGATGCTAACATGTGTGTCAAAACCATCAGCAAGGTAAATCGGTTGTAAGTGTAAAAATCTTTTTTTTCTCCAGCAATTGGCCGATGGTACATACGCATCTTATAACGTTTACGCCGGATATGTTCAGCCATAAACTATTAATGAGTTGATAGAAATAAATCTTTTGAAACTTATGAACGACCGATTAGTTGAAGAATAATTATCAGTAAATGAAATCAATGAAGCATTTTCTGAGATTCAGCGTACACAATGTGTTGAGCAGTGGTGTTTTCGAACAAATCACAAAAGGTTTCAGAGGTATTCATTCTGTTGTAGAAAGCTGTTTGTACATCATGTTATGGTAGCTCTTTGTAGTTTCATCTGTTATTTTTTACATTTTTATTATTTTTTATGAGAAAAATTACAAATAAAAGCAGCTGTATACTTATACATGTTATTACCTAACAAGTACATGTAATGTGTAGCTTCTTTGTATAAAAGACAGTTCACAGAAGATGTTACACACATTAAACGAATACTAATCAGTCAACTATGAAGCTATTAGCTGTTCTCCTTTTCTATCTTCACATTATATATGTTCTTTCAGAAAAAATATATAATCCATCTGGTACTTTAATCTTAAAATTTTTTACTCATTAATATATGAATTTAGATAAATCAGAAAATGATCTCATATCATCGGGTGAACAGATGATATGTTCAGCGTGTGAAAACATCGCCGGCTATGTTAAGAGGCATTCGGAATCATTTGAAAGAGTATGATATCTATTCCGATCGTTTTGTACACCAGGCTTCTTACTATAGATGGCCAAGTTTCCATGTGCTCTATTCAAAGACAGCAACGCTTGTGATGGAGGTGTGAGAATACTGGTATCTGCTCTTTCTGTTGGTGGGGAGAAGAATATCTGCAAAATGATGCAAATGTGTGACAGAAACGAGGCACAAGCTCAAGCAGTATGATAATATGTTATTATTATTATTTACATTTACCTAGCTTTCACGAATAATTGATAGCTTTATGGGAGGTTTAGGAGGAAATTCCAAATCTCAGCCATTCCAACCCATCCAGCTTGGTATTTCAACTTTCTCGGCTGATACTGAGAGCATGAAGAGTTACTTTCTGGAAAATTAGTTTTTCTAATTGAAGTTATGTTCAGAAGTAGCCAATAAAGCCATTGAATCTCTTGGAGGAGCAATATCCAACATTGGTTCTTTAACTAATGAAGGAACAGAGCACTTGGGAAAAACATTCTCCAATATTCCTGTTGCTGGTGATCTTATAAAAGGAGCTACTGAAGTTGTTGGAAGTGAGACCATACATTTGCTGTTTCAATAATAATCCGAACAATTTCAGAAACAGTTCAGCAGTTTACAGAAAAATTGGACAATTTTCTGGGAAATATAAACGGAATGCTGTTCGGATCTATTGGCACGTTATTCATAAGTCATTTATTCAAATATTAACTTATTCAATCAATTAAATAAAAGAAAAAAAGGAAGCTCAACGGTTAAATAAGTTATAATTACAGGCAGAAGTCCCATTCACATAAGAAAACAGGTATACGGGAAGAGTACCTTTCTTCCACAGCAGCAAGTTTGATTTCAGTTATTAGAAAGTAGACGCGTTCGGCGTTCATCACCAGAAGACGTACAAGAACTCAAGGATTACATTACTAATATTGATACTATAGCTGATGATCCAGAATCATCGCAGGTTATTGTTTTTGTCACAAAATTTTGAAAAATATAGAATTCAGGTTGAGAAACTGTTTTCAGCCTTTGCAACGAATATCAAATTCCAATTACTCGGTCTGCTGGAAGAAGAAGAAGAAGAAGCAGCAGCACAAGAAGGCAGTTCAGACGACACAACAGAATTCACAAATATCCATGAAGAAGAAGAAGGATATAGTGAAATTCCTGAGGATCCTGAAGAAAATGATTCTGAATCTGTAGCTGAAGCAGAAGAGTCGGAACAAGAAGTATCTGATGTACCAAGTTATCATCCTAAAAATCCTTCAAAAACACAAAACTCCAATTAAATATATCTTTCATGGTTGTATAAATGTATAAATGAAGTATGTATTTTCAATTTCTCTTCTTTTTTTTCATGCACACCGCTCTTGCCGTCCGCATGACCGAAAAAGAAAATGACTACGCTCATTCTAATTAGAATTCCTCTCTTAGTTTCTAATTGAATAGACGCAGTATGAAAACTTTCAAAATCCTGCGATTGAGCTTTCTTATTTAGATTGGAGGAGAGAGAGAGAGAGAGTTCGTAACTCTTTTTCAAACTCCACCCCCTTTTTCCATAAATGGTCAGTCAAACGTGGGAGAGACAACAAAAGAAAATATAATGGCAATTGAAGAGACTAGTTAGAATTGCTTGAGACAAGAAGATAGAAAGAGAAAGAAAAAGAGAGAGAAAAGATCTCTCGTTGCCCCCCCCCTTACTACCCGCCTTCCTAAATAGCCGGAAGGGCAATAGATAGGCCGGTCTGTGCTTCGTAACGACGACGATCGTCTTATCTGCAAAAATTCTCATTGACTGTGCTACGGTTTGCCATTTGCATGACATGAATACCAGATGATTGTCGCCTTGTCTATTTCATTTTTATTTCTATATAATTTTCTATTAGGTATGTTCTTTATATTATATTTCTTAATATCGGAAGAGATGAGAACATCGAGGATGTCGAGAGGGAGAGTTTTCTCAAAAAAGCTTCACAAATACATTCATTCCCTGGGGCAATTTGGAGCGTTTTTATATTGAAAAAAGGCAAATATCTTGTGGGAATATCGATAGACTGTGATGTTCTTTTAATGTAACGCAAAGAATTACGAAAAGAGCAAAGAGGAGAGAGAGAGAGGGAGATAGAAAAGGCAAGATAGAGGGATTGTTTTCAGTTGTCAATGAACGATTGACCGGAAAAAACCGGGTCTAGCTCGGAACTTCTGAATATCTAATTGAACATAATCAGGGATCAATGGAAGAAGTTGTGTTGTTTTTTTGTTTAAAATTGAACTGTTGTGATAGAAGAAAACAGAGAGAGATTATGAGAAGAGAGGGAAGACAGAGAGAAGGTACAAGTTACGTGTAGAGACAGAGAAAATGAGTGAGAGAAAGGGTTTAAAAAACTTGTTTAACTGCAAAGAAAGGAATCTCTCTCTCTCTCGATTAAACAAAGAAGGTAAATTGATAGTTTAGTTTATTAATTATTTATGAAATCATCGATAAATATCATTTATTTTCATCTTTTAGTCGTTATTGCCTCAGGCGATTTGATTTATTTTACTCGTTTTTGGTCATTTTTATCAGATTTACAATCAAATTTTCACATTTATTCACGTCTTCCCCAAAAAAGAAGGGTAAAGAAGACTATATTATTGATCAAGTTATGGAAGAATAGCATACAAAGACCTAAGAAAGAAGGGAAACTGTTTGAAATGAGAACTTTCGTTGATAACACACAGCAGCAAAGATAAAGACTGTTAAAAGATGGAGAGAAGCACTGACAAAAAATGAGAAAAAGCTTTAGTAACTTCCATTTCATTCTTTGTCCTTATACGAAGATTCAATTTTCGCGCCAAAAGGAAGAAGACAAAGCTCATGCGCAAGCAGCATGATTTTCATCCTTTTATAGCTAAATGTATCCATTTTTGAAGAAGAAGACAAGAAAAAAAAGAGAGATTTGTGTTGAAATCTCTTCGGGACCATCTGTTTGAACAATTGACATTCATTGCCTCAGGGCTCAGAATGGTGACAAATCGACCACTTTTTTCACTCAAACTTTTCTTTTTTCTATTTTGCATTTCTCTGTCTAGTCAGTTGTCTATGCGAGTGTTGGTATAAAAGTTAAGTATTCCATGCATAGTTAGAAGATATAAAGTAAAGATTAGTCTATACAAAGACGCATTTTGAGTGACAATCAATCACAACTCAATTATGAACATTCCGTGGGGAGACGTCTCCAAAAAAATGTTGGAACAGCCGTAATATCGCAATTATCCAATTATAGTGTTTGATATTTGATTAGTCATTCAGGAGTGAACGGTTGTAGCTTCGAATGGGTTGACACATGGCTAGAGAATGAACGTACAATCAACATATCGCAGAATACTTTTGGAATTTATGGAGAATGCTACGAACGACAGAATGATGAATATCTACTGAGAAGCGAAACGTTAGAATCTTTTAGGTTTCATTTTTTGATGAATTTCAAACATTTCAGAAATCGCGGAGACTGCAATCGATGTTTGATCGCTTTCCCTGTCCATGAGAACGTTCTCCAATACAAAATAAGTTAGTGGCATTCTGTTCTACTGAAAAAAATTGCGCTTTCATTATTTCCTTTTATGATATTTATTCACACGACAGACGGCGTCGGTATTTGTATTTTATTAGAACAAACGTATATTAAACACTTAATATTTAATTCCGTTTGGGACCATAAACACTAAATATGGTCATTGTCTTTCTCTCTTTCTGCCTTATATGTTTTGCTCCTTGTAATCTCTCGCTTGGAAATTAAAGAGATATGCCGACAGTCGTATTCCCTATGGAGTCTCAACATTGAAAACAATAATATAAGCTTTGCCTTATGATTTTATATGATTTTCATTCAGCTAGATGTATTTTTGATGACAAACTGACTGTGGCAGAATGTCGAAATCACTTCAATGGAGACTATCCCCTTCACACCATGTTCAAGAGTTAGTTTTATATCAATTTGTTGAAGAAAATATTTTTTTTCCTGTTTTTATCGATGAGTAATCGGATGAGAGAAAGGCAGAACGGCTGGTAAATGCAAATAGTTAACATAACGTATAGTTAGAGAGATGAAGTTATAATAAAATGGATTAGTTAATACAACTTGCCTAATTATAGGGCTCACATCTACAAGTTGATGTTAGAGAGAACGATAGTGAGAGAGGAAATATTCGAAAACAGAATGAGCAATTGACGTTCCTTTTATATGATACGTATGTAATTAAAAAAGTGTTCAGAAGATGCAAATGCCATTGGTTGTCCCTTACAAATGCCATTATCATTTACTTATACGGATAACAAAGGAGCTTGCAATAGTCGAACATCTTCAATCAGTCGGTAATTCAATTGAACCATGTTATCTCTTTTTAAAAATTAATCTTAAAGATGCTCCAAATGGAATCGTCTTTCACTCAATTTTCAAGCTTGTCCAGAAAATCCAAAAAGGGAATCAAGCGGTAAGTACTTAAACGTTCTTAAAACTAAAAGATTTAATGGGAAAAATCTCTCATCTATCAAAACCATACTTAAGAGGGAGTGAGGACTCTCTATATGAGTAAATCAAGTGAGAGAAACTTGAGAAATTAATCTCTCATCATGCTCTTTTATTACAAAATATTCGATAAAAATATGTCCTTTTATGATGAATACAACATAAGTCAGCAAGAAGATGAGATTATTGAGGAAGATTAAATGAAATGTCCACCGGAATTAGAGAAACGTCTGTCACAACTCGAGAAATTCCTTTTATATGGACCATGTCATCATTGTAATTGGAGAGGCAGCAGAATAAGAGTATACCAGAGAGAGAGGGCGAATGACACACTGTAATTGATGAGGGAGTAAAGCAGTAAGACATTAGGTGGGGAAGGGAAGAAGAGAGTATGCGACAGAGAGAAAAGGAATGGACCATTTTCAGTTCATTCAATTATTAGAAACTTTCTTCTTCAAACTTATGCTTCATCCAACAGCTTCTGGAAGTTAAGCTCAGCTGAAGCATGGGAAGGGAGAATCACCACCAAAGACTAATAAAATCTTCTAGTTTCTGAAATGGAATGTATTGGAACTTGGCTGTCTCATGGACAACAGTTTTTTGCTTCTCGATTAGGAACTCTGCGAGGAGAAGAACATCGCTGCTTTGTAAGAATTATATCCAATATTTTTTCATTCTTTTTTTATTATTCAGATATATGAGAAAACAGCATCGACGGCTGGGCGTATTGGGATATCAGCAGACGCTGGCTGTCAGGAGTTGACCCATCTGAGCGAAGCAACTATCACTCTAAATTTCAAACAAGGTTCCAGTTATTTCCAACTTCGTATTGAATTTTATGTTACAGAGGCTGAAGTTGGAAGCTTTTGTGAGTTTCCAGGTTATATGTGGAAGCATGATCATCGAAAATGGAAACATGATTGGATGGGCATGTCAAATAATAAAAATCATCATGTTCATCGAGGTATGTATTTGGTTCACCTTTGAATCCTAAAGAAATCAATTAAGGTTCATGGCATTCTCATCACCGAAACCGGAATGACACAGTTTGGACTTGCTTAGATAGGAAAGATAAAAATTCGGAGCATTACTTCCGAGTTTATGTTCATAAGGGATGCCAAACGGGTTATCAGTGTATGAAGGTATAATCACATTATTCATTCTGTAGACCACAGGAATGTTTCAGGTTAAAAGGTTACGGAAACATATTATTGAAGTTCAATATGGGCAATTAAGTCAAGAAGAGTTCTTCGATGATTGTGCTGATATGGAAGTAACACATCGGGACACCCTAGTGATGCCCGGTCACAAGGTAGGAAGTGTAGTTGTTCTTGAGCCAACACTGTTGGAATACTCTAGGAGTCCTGTTCTCCCAGACACCGTTTATACACTCCGTCTTGCCCGGAAGTTCCTGCTATTTCTGTTGGATGCCATCCAGGAAATATCCAAATATTGCGATCATGTTCCGGACTCCACACAGGTTTTCACTTTAAATCAAATAACTTTACTATCTTCACATTACTCAGAAACCTTTGAATGCGTTGGTCACTTTCATGATCATTCTCAGAAGCTCACGATAATTCGTAGTGAGGAAACAGGCCAATTAATGTGCATGGTAAGTTATATAAACTTTTCTAATTATTTGATTGGTATACGAGCTTTTTCAATGATTTTTTTTAGGCTCACATGTTGAAACCCATCAATTTGGTTAGAATATTTGATTTTCGAGCATGTAATGCTGAAGCCATTGAAGGTGAACCACCCAGTGTTTTCATGAATATTTCAAAAACAGGTGAGAAAATAGCTTATATTATGACAAACAAACAAATTTTAAAGAACATTGCGAAGGATCATTGTTAGCAGGATTCCTGTCATCCTCATCATCAGCTCATGCTACCTCATTGAATTTGCTACATTTAACGTTGATTTGGATAACATGCCTCATTTTTATTCTCGTTTGATCTCTAAGTCTCAATTGATTTTAACGGGTTCTTGCTCATCAATATGATTGCTCGGTTAAGTGATATTGAAATTCGTGTGATTACAGCTAGTCAAGAAGCTTACAGCTTACCTTTTACTTGAAAAATGGCTGGAAAATAAACAAAAATTTAATGAACTACGTTTGCACAAAGTTTTAAGTACATATATATAAATATAGTATCTGAGATGAAATCAATTTTTTTTTCTCATCTGATTTTAAAATATTAAAGATTCAACAAATCGTTCATCTATCTCAATTTGCAGATTTATAACGTGGATAAAGCCTGAAACTCAAGAAAAGGTAGGAGGCTGCCGAGTATAACGTATTTACGCACTTCAAAAATGAATAATTTTGTTTCTTTGTTTTACTCATTTTATGATAAAGAGGTTTCATAGCTTTCTTACTTTAATTGCTGACTATGCAGATTCAGTTGCTGTCAATAACATGTCTGCTACCATCATTGTGTTCGCTAACTGTTCACTTTACTTCATTCTACTTCTAATTCTTTGTGTTGCTTGTCATAAGTTATTCAAGTGAGTTGTGAGGGACAGTTTAAACCTTTGATTACATTCTAGTTACACGGAACATAGTGGATGGTTTTGGATAAGCATTACTTTTCCTTCTTTTATTCGTTTGCTTCCATAAATTCGAGGTGAATGGAGAGAGACTCATCCGAAGAGCTTCAAATAAGCTTCCGATCATTTGAAAGAAACTTGCAATTGGTTCGTTTCGCGCTGAGTTGAAACGCTTTTGCTGCATGAACATAACGCTTAAGCACGACCGCTACACTTTGTTCACTTATCGCAGAAATGAAACGCGTGAACAACCGCATCAAGCGCGTCAGTCAGTTGAAAATGAATGGATCACCGCACAACTAAGCGTTCTAGTCGAAAATGGTTTCCCACCAAGCTTTTCATTTTTCAGAACGCACATTGAAGTGAGCGGCGTCCATGCTCAGTCTTCTAATTGCCATAACTTTCTTGCAAGCCATTTGTTTCCAGAGGTCGTTTTTATGAATCTTTTGATTTTATTGTGTTGAATGATTGAATAAGACTGAACGATGTTCGAATTTATTTTCGTTTCAGACGTTCTAATGCTTTCAACTGTATTTACTGTTCGTATGTGATGGATTTATGGTTAACACTTTGTATAAATCTGTTTGTTGCTTGTTCAGGTTACTCTTCATTATGTGCTAGGCTGGAATCAATGCAGGACGAGTTCGAAATAATTGCATCTTCGTTAGGATTATCAATATGTAAGTATCATTCTATGTTTAATACTGTTGAGTGTTCTAGTGAGGTTATGCTGCGTGTATACTCTGTAAGTTGCATGATTTCGTGATTCAACGAGTTCGCTTTTCTACAGTATAATCAGTGAATGATTTCCTTACTCGTCTCATGTAGAAGAAGAACGTTTCTCATTTGATGTACTTTCTTCTAGTCAACTTAGTGGAGAAATCATCAAAAGAGCTGTTGTTGTCTGTTTGTTGTTTTGTTAGTTTGTATTGAGTAACAGTTGAGCCGAGATAACTGTCAGAAATCCTTGAATGGATTTTTGCTAAGTTGCTATTCCAGGAGTTCGGTACTAACATGATTTCTTCGCAAGAATCTGAAGAACACTGCTAATTCGTTTCTATTTCGTTTAGGTATGCCGGATTGTAATGCGTCAGATAATTACAGTATGAGTGACATGTTCTTTTTCAATTCTCTTCATCGTCCATGAAGCTTCTTTGAAGGGAACTGACGGAGATTGAGTCGCTCATCTTATACTTCTCATTCGATCTCCATGCCGTTTTCCAGACTTTGATTCTTTTCGTTCCACGTATGATTGTGAAGGAGTATGTAGTCGCTCAGAGTTGTTGAAGTACATTAAATAAATTGTTATTAAAACTCGTTGTTTGTTGTTCAAACTCCTCTCATTGAGAAGCAAAGAGGGCTACTGTCAACAGCGGAAGATTATTTAACAAATTATTTTCTTTAATTCCGTAAAATTTCTCATAAATTACAGAAAAACGCTACCTCTGGCATCTTGGATTCACCTTATTTTTTCGAATTTTTCGGGGGACACAAGGACTCGAGCGTACCCAATGGATTCGAGCGAGGCCTTGACAGGAAATAACCTGTGGGAGGGAAAAACCATTAGAAAGATGAGAGAGAACGAGGTTTACGAACCATAAGACACCGGGGGACGTATTATGTCAGGAACCCCAAATCTACCACCTTGCGAACAAGGCTTACCCCTCCTAAAGAACGCAACTTCGGTTACTTGATACATAAACCCGCAATCTGCCATTAGACTACAGTCTCATATGATTTACAAGAATATGGGTTCTTTAATCGACAGTTGCTTATAAGACACTGCCCATTTCGGATCGATATGATGACTGTTGTACTACACTTGGGCGGTTCATGGTTTGCCAAAACCACCTATCATACGAGTGTGGTTCAGTAACTTCGCGCAACATCTCAGCAAGATAGAAGATCAACTGATTGAGAATGAGATAGAACCACACTCAATATAATAGAATTATTCAAAAAAACATAAATTTTCAGAATTTTGAACAAAATTTCACAAAAACGCTTATGTCTTTGGATCCGTCAACCTTATTTTTTCGAATTTTTCGGGGGACACAAGGACTCGAGCGTACCCAATGGATTCGAGCGAGGCCTTGACAGGAAATAACCTGTGGGAGGGAAAAACCATTAGAAAGATGAGAGAGAACGAGGTTTACGAACCATAAGACACGGGGGGACGTATTATGTCAGGAACCCCAAATCTACCACCTTGCGAACAAGGCTTACCCCTCCTAAAGAACGCAACTTCGGTTACTTGATACATAAACCCGCAATCTGCCATTAGACTACAGTCTCATATGATTTACAAGAATATGGGTTCTTTAATCGACAGTTGCTTATAAGACACTGCCCATTTCGGATCGATATGATGACTGTTGTACTACACTTGGGCGGTTCATGGTTTGCCAAAACCACCTATCATACGAGTGTGGTTCAGTAACTTCGCGCAACATCTCAGCAAGATAGAAGATCAACTGATTGAGAATGAGATAGAACCACACTCAATATAATAGAATTATTCAAAAAAACATAATATTTCAGATTTTGAACAAAATTTCACAAAAACGCTTATGTCTTTGGATCCGTCAACCTTATTTTTTCGAATTTTTCGGGGGACACAAGGACTCGAGCGTACCCAATGGATTCGAGCGAGCCCTTGACAGGAAATAACCTGTGGGAGGGAATAACCATATTAGAAAGATGAGAGAGAACGAGGCTTACGAATCACAAGACACCGGGGGACGTATTATGTTAGGAACCCCAAACCTACCACCTTGCGAACAAGGCTTGCCCCTCCCAAGGGACGCAACTTTGATGACTTGTTTCATAAACCAGCACTCTACCATTAGACTATGCGGTTATATAATTAATATAGTATATGATAAACAAGTAATAGTTAGGCCAAACTACAATTTCTTGTTGGATCACATTGGTTGTTTTGAGTGGGCTGTAAGGTGCATACATCGGAGTAGAGCCCGCACGTGTACATAGACAATCTCCTTCTCCAGTTGATCGTTGCCAGAATGATAACACATAAGTTTTGTTTCACTTTCTCCTTTTCACCGGTCGTGCTTTGTCTTTTTTCGTATTCAGTTGTTTGTATTATATTTCTGAAATGCTTACAGGGCATCCACTCTAATCATTCAGCCATAGCGAACTTGCCATGTCTTTTCTATTTGTCCTGGAATCTCATAATCTAGAATATCTTCATTCTTTGTCGTGATGGATGACCATAGATGCCTTTCATCATTAGTCGCTCGTTTCGAATGTCACTAGCTCCTTGTTCCAGAAGTCCTTACTGATGAGTTTCTGTGAATGAGGTCTTGGTATTGAACATAAACAGGCGATATTGATCATGAATCAGAGAATAGTCAGACAGATCGTCCTAATCAGAATGACATATTTTACTCAAGTTTCCCTCTTTGTTCTTTGAAGCATCTTTGAGGTGAAGAGATAAAGGTTAGGTCGTTGCAGACCTTTCTGAGTATTCATATCATGTAGTACCCCAGTTGTTCGACTCATCTTCATTACTTTCTCTTCCTTTTCACCAGTTGTTCATAGAAGTTGTTCGAAAACTCTATTATCCACGTTTGATAACTCTATGCTTCTCAATCAAGGTAAGATGAGAAGATGGTCAACGAAATATTTCTCTTTTTCACTTTGCATGCTTTCAATCTGTTCCTTGCTTCTCCCTAATGAAGCTTACTTCTTTCCTCTTATTAACCTATTTTTATATACCGTTAATTAGCATAAAAACATAAAAATTAAGCTTTAAAATTCATTCAATAGGTTAATTAGTGATTTGCATGTTTTAATTGGTCCTGCAGCGATTGGAACGTGCGCACATGCATCATCGCGTACCATGTACGGCGCGCAAAGTACATGATAGGTGTGAAAATATGTTTCAAGTTGCGTCGTGGCTTTGTCATTGAACGCTAGCGTACGTTGGTACGTCTACGCTTCTGGCGTGATTTTGGAAGACGTTGAGTCTCTCTAAGAGAGACTAAACTCTTTCAAAGTCTCAGCTGATTTTTGTTAAAAGTGTTCCCTTGTGGGAGGTTAGGTTATGCCAGTTTTCAACAGATTTTATTGAATTTTTTGATTTTATTTTCCTTGTTTTTCTCTTTGTTTTCTCTCTATTTCTTAACTTAGTAACTGTTAATTATACCCAGATTGTTAGTTAAACACTCGTTGTATCAGAAATAATAGTTGGATCGTTTGAAAAATTTTTTTTTACTTTTAATTAATCTACTTTTGTTAGTTTAATCCTATTCCTTGTTTCATCAATTAGAGCTCCGAATTACTTTTCGATGAAAAAAAAGAGCATCGAAATTGGTTCATTTTGAGCTGAGTTAGAACGCTTTTACCTTCGCGTACCATGTACGGCGCGCAAAGTACATGATAGGTGTGAAAATATATTTCAAGTCGCGTCGTGGCTTTGTCATTGAACGCTAGCGTACGTTGGTACGTCTACGCTTCTGGCGTGATTTTGGAAGACGTTGAGTCTCTCTAAGAGAGACTAAACTCTTTCAAATTCTCAGCTGATTTTTGTTAAAAGTGTTCCCTTGTGGGAGGTTAGGTTATGCCAGTTTTCAACAGATTTTATTGAATTTTTTGATTTTATTTTCCTTGTTTTTCTCTTTGTTTTCTCTCTATTTCTTGACTTAGTAACTGTTAATTATACCCAGATTGTTAGTTAAACACTCGTTGTATCAGAAATAATAGTTTAATCGTTTGATATTTTTTTAAAAAACTTTTAATTAATCTACTTTTGTGAGTTTGATCCTATTTCTTATTTCATCAATTAAAGCTCCGAATTACCTTTCGATGAAAAAAAAGAGCATCGAAATTGGTTCATTTTGAGCTGAGTTAGAACGCTTTTACCTTTTGATCTTAATGCCTATGCACCACCGCTTTTCTTTTTACACGCGCCGCAGGAATGAAACACGTGAACGACCGTTTAAGCGCGTCAGATAGTTGAAAATGAATGAACGACCGCATCTTTAAGCTTCTCTCTCAAAAATGATTTTCCTTTTAGCTTTCCATTTTCTATTTAGCGTTGTTGAGTGAGCGGCGTCCTCGGTCCACTCTTCTAACTGTCATAACTTTCTTGAAATCCATCCGTTTCCCGATATCTTTTGAATGGTTTGTTCCTCTGATTGTGATAGTCAACATGCTTGTTCGATTTCATTTGATTTCTGACTATACGTAATGCTCTTTTTCCAATTCTATGTTTTCCTTTCGAAATTACGAAATATCATACTGTGAGCGCGTTGCATGAGTTCTTTGCTTTGTTTGACTTCGCTTGAACGTTTTTGTATTATCTTCAAGTATTATTTCCTTTATAATTATGCATAGTTAACGATTTCATGTTGCTTAATTCGTTTATGCAATATGCTACATCGTTTCAGGGTCAATTCGTGTAATCCTTGAGTTTCTCGCAGTCGTGCTTTTCGAGTTTGTGTTTCTTTTAGAATTTTTATTTTTCTGCAGGTTTTCGTAATTCTTTCTTAGAAAGACAGAGACGAAGATGTTCAATCTTCAATGTATCACGCGAGCCGCAAGAACTTTCAGATATCTCTCAATGCTTTCCAAATCAAGGTATGTTTTTCGTTTGTTTGTGAATCAAATCATTGTTGATAATTCAGGTTAGTGTTTATGATGAAGGGCCATAGGTCTGAGCAGTGCAACATGTTCAGAAGGACTCCATCATTGTTACGATAATCATTGGTGAGCATCATTCTATGTTTAATCCTGGTAATTGTTCTAGTGTAGCTCTTTTGTGTATGAACTATGTGAATTCAATGATATTCATGATGTAATAAGGGTTTGGTTTTAGTTCTGCAACCAGTCAACGAATATGGTTTTGTTTAGGTTTATCAGTGAATTGTTTCTTCCTCCTTCTCCGCTTGGAATAACGTGTTTTGTCCAGTGTGCGTTCTTCTGGTCGACTCAGGAGCTACTCCTGAAGTTCGCTACTTAGATTATCTTTATTCAGGAACATGGATGACTCTTATTGGCTCTTTGATAAGCCATGTGTTTGCGGTTGCAGCTGCATGAATAGTATCACATCGAAGAGCAAGAACATACAGGTTACTTTGTTGATGTTGGTTTCTATGCTTCTCTCTTCCTTTCAGGTATAGATCTATCCATTTTGTCATGAAGTGTCAAGAGAGATTCATCCATAAGATCTCAGGTCGATTAGCAAATAAACAGACAGTCTTTGAGGTTTCTTGTCTCGGCTAGATTTCAAAAGAAGCTCACATAGAAAGTGATAGATTAAGAAGAGAGTGAGAGATCAAAAACATGAATGGGATAGAGAATGAGTGCTGAACTTTCAGACGGACGAAGTTTTGCGTGAAACATTTGAAAATCATTCTGTTTCAAGGATCAAAGAAATGAGCCCGAGTTCATAGCTTAGACTGCCCCATAAGGGTAACACATCGTGGACGACAGCTTTGAGTAACTTGCTTCTGTTCAGCGATTGTTCCTGACGGACTCTTGTTTATAAAAATTAATGAATCTGCCGTAATTTTCTGCTTATTTTGATGTAGTTAAAAGCTTTGTTATCGCTGCTTGAGAAATAAAATTTATTTTCTGAACCTTGGGTTGTATATTATTCTGAGTTGACTCTCTTTTATAATACTTTGATTAGTTTGATAAGTCATTAAGTATCAAATTCTTTTTGAGTTCGCATCACGTTTGTTGCTGTGCAGTAGTCTCAATATGGTCTATCTACTACGTCTCAGTTTATACTTTGTGACAGAACATACGCTTGACCGTCGCAACAAGTTGAAACCAAAGGAAGACCATGTAAGGATTGTGGTAATCGATTATGTAACCGAACAAGAATGTATGATCATCGTTAAGAACAAAATGGAATAGTCAGTTCGGAACTGTTGATCAAATGAAAACAAGCGGTAGTATCTTCGAATCAGACACTCGGCCGAACGTTGAGTGCAACCGTTCCCGAATACTCAAAAAGAGTAGAGGAGAACATTCTTGCCCGCTCCATTAACTCACATTTTCTAGACGCTCACCACGAAAAGGGTGGAACTCCTCTCTTGGTCGTTCTTTGGGCTTGTAGTTTGATTTTGTAGTTCAGTTGATTTGTTTACTCCTTTCTGACTGATTTTTTGACATTTCGGCTCACTATATGAACTTACGAGATTATCGATTGCTGATTGTCTTATCCTTGTTCAGTGAGCATTGTAATTCATCAGCGTAGTGTCCTTGTTTAACTCATTTCTTATTGCTTCCTCTATTCTCTGCCTTGTTCCATCTGTCGCTTACATCATCTCCGGCAGAATTCACAGTTTCATTTCTTCTGTGCCTTGTTCAGTCTATGTTGATAGCCTTTTCGAATTGATTGTTGATAGTCTTAATGTTGTATTAAGTGTTCGATATAATGCTTCTGTTATCTGAGTTCTCCTAATGAACGACCTGCGCTGTTGTTGCGATGTTTAAGAGTTTTGTCATTCGTTCTTGTACTTGTCTTTTCCTGTATTGGCGATGCTTCCCTACATCCGAACAGTTTTCAAGCCTACATGGCTTGCATGTTCACTCATAGGTCATCTTGTAATCCTTAGCTTAGACAACCATGTCGTCGCGTTTTAGTTTGAAAGCAGTGAGAAAGTGTTTGTATGAAAGGTTTGAATGTTTCATTTTATTAAAAGTTCTTTGTAAGTGATGCATCTGTGTGTATTGTGGCTTCTTGTATCTTCGTTCATCTCTATGTTCTATGAAACGATGTGTCCTGAACAGCCTTTGCTATCAGTTCGAATTCATAGAACCTTTTTCATGTTCTCTCTTAATGAGTTGTTAAGAGTAGCAATTCCTTGTAACTACTTGTATGTTTGATAGTTCTCATCCCTTGTTTCGTTTATCGTTTACTTTGTCTTCTTGTTCTCCAAGTACTCGCAAGTACTGATCTTTCACATTACAGGGCGATACCCGAGGACAACGTCGGCTGATGCATTCAACTGGTGGATGAAGCTGATAACAATATCAGGTAAATGTTAAAAACAGTTTTATTAGAATAATCATTTATTTATAGTACAAGTACACCAAGAACAAGGAACGCCAATAACAACATCCTCCTAACGTACTCGGAGGCTACCAAGAGCCAAGTATCGTTAGGAGAAGGGGAGGGGAAAGCTTTCTTTTTTGAAAGTTTTCTTCTCCCAAGGTGGAGGAGTGATCCTCCCCACAATCAGGGGGTAGATACGGAAAGGGTTGAGACAGGGGGGCATCGCCATTTTTTTCAAAAAATTTTTTAAAAAATTCTCTAAAACCCTCCCGTCCTTGTGCCAGACTCTTTCTCTCACTCACACTGCCCTTCCGATGGAGATCTGAGTCAAGAGTCTGGCAACTCATGGACGGTCAGGGTATAACACGCTGACTCAGATCTCCGATGATTGGTACCTGAAATTAGAAAGAATGAGTATGGTAGAAATGTATATAAGGGTCACCCCCCTTTGGAAACGGGGATGACCGGAACTTACTATTTGCACTCTCGTAGAAGGATCCTTGACAGGGCCGGGAGTCGAACCAACCACTTCCTTGTTTGAATGACCAACTAACCTCTTGGCTAGGTGATTCGACTATGACGTTATGTAACATTGACGTTTACCAATGTATTCACATTGACACAGAGTTTTCCTACAGTAGTAAGCGGGGATTTTCAAAAAATTAGCATACAACATTGACGGTTGTTGCGAAATCTTCTAGATTGTTCTCGAAGCATAAATTCCGACAGAAATTAGTTCTCTTAGTTACATCAGTGTAGAAATTTCAACTAATAAGTGTCATTATTAATCTTAATATTGTTACTGATACGTGTTTCTCAATCTTTCATCTGAATCATCATGCAGAGTCTGCTTTCCAAGTTCAACGAACCGTAAGTTGCACAATGCTGTATACTCCAGTTCTTGCTGTTTTCTTAGTGACCTCGAGGTTATTCTTTTCCTTCCTGAGTTCTCAACTTTGCAAAAAGGACAATACAACTTTTTCGTGTCCAAAGAGTTCTTCGGAGGAAAATCCACTGACGTATCTTATGATTTTTTCAGCCCTTGGACAGGGAAATATAGTTTGTATCCTTGTTTATCTCGTTTGATTATTGATTTGTGTTTAGCTAATGAACAAGGTGTCCGTGTTTGGACAAAAACCCACACAACATCTCTACGTGTCAATAAATTAGAGGATGGTTCTTTTGTTGCGGATGAAGAAGGTGAATTGCTACTGACAATGAATGAGAACAAGAACCCAAATTTCCCAATGCTGAAAAGAATGGTGAGTATTTATCAAAAATTGATCTTATAGTTTGACAATCTAGATTGCGTTTGTAGTCGACGATGCGAAATCGTTGAGTTCAGATGTTTATTACGAGTATGATGCTCAGGTATCTTTCTTGCTCTTTCCGGTTTGTTCGAATAGGTTTTTAGGAAAGCGTAACTGCTGATGTCCTCAAAAGGAGAAGACGCTCACCATCCGAATATATGGCTATACGAATGGCGTTACAGAATAGAACGAATCCTGAAGCCAGAAAACTGTTGGAGAAACAGAAGATATATGTAACGTCGATAGAGGTTGTTCTAACACAATTCAGAATATCCAACATGTTTTCTTTCGCAGTTGTCGAGTATTGCTAGATCTGTCCCGACGCATGTTAAATCTCGAAAAGGGCGCAAACCTCCCACCTGTGTTAATAAACTGATTGATAGGTTCGCAGCGAATACGAATCGTTTGGAGGTGTTGAAACCAGCCATTATTGAACGAGACGGTAAGATGAACTCTCCATTAACTAAAGAAAGGGTTTAGAAGATAAAATCAGTATCATTCAACTGATCGGCTACCCTGTGGCTATCAACCATTTTTTGAAAATACTCCCAAGTTCAGAAGAGCTTTTAGAACATAAGTCTGATATCGAGAAGATTAGTAAATTGAGTCCTGATGCTGCAAACTTAGAATTTGGTAAAATGATTAAGTATGCGTTTATAAACTTGGTTCGCACTTATAGGGAAATATCTTTCCACATGCAATTCCAGTGGAAGTATACCATTTTTCGGTTCTACCATACTAATCGATACGACATTCTCAGTTGTATCAGGAGAATACTTGACTCTAGCTATTGCTGTGTCAGATCAGTTTCAGTATCAACAAATTCAATTTTTTTTTGAATATCTAAAGTTTAGAACTAAGAAGAGCATGAAGAACGCTGGATTTCTGATCGCCGCCATGATACACACACGCAAAACTATTGAGGCTCACGAGCGACTTGCAACGTTCATAAATGAAAGTTTTCAAAAAGTGGATCCGTCTCGAAGAGTCCCGTCAGTAATTCATGACGGTGAATCGTCTTTCAGAGTGTATCAAACAGTATGTATCACACTCAGTTCTCTAAAGTTTCTTTCGGTTAGGGCGTAATTTTGAAAGATTCGGTTAGTTTGAGATGCGATTTGCATCGTAGTGAGAACATAAAGCGTGTGTTCAAAAACGATTTGACTGGGTTCAGGGATTTCAAAGTTAACGTATTTGGGAGAAAAGTCAATGTAAGCCTTTGAATGGTCTTCATCATTTGGAGTTTTTTGTAGACTGCTAACGGGGTGATACTCAAAGGTGGACTCTTAGGAGTTCTCAGTAAAACTGAGTTCAATAGGAAACTTGTCAGGCTCCTCGAGAATACTCCAAACGCAGACGCACATAGATGGTATGTATTATTCCAATTCTAATAAAGTTTGGTTGAGGCTGTTCAATAACTCGGACTCGTTGTTCGAAACAGGCTCTCTTCTCAGAAAATTGGAGGGTGGTTGGCCCATGCAATGGTTGACTACTAACATCATTGAAGGTCGGAATTCTTACATAAAACAGCTCATTCCAACCGCTCTTCCTGCTCATAAAGCAATGGATGTTCTGTTAAAACTGCATGAACGTTAGTGTATTTTCGCTAAGTCTATGAACTGTTGATTTTAGAGGAAATGAGAGAAAGGGTTTATGCAATAACTCTTACTCACACATCCTCTTTGAGGACAGATTTTAGCTATCCTGCATACCCATCTTTACCTCTGAAAGATAAGCACGAAATTCTTGAAAGCTTCGGTTTGCTTATGTTCAATGACCTGAATTCTTTCGAAGGCTTTCCACTTTGGCTTTCGTCCGGTAGTTTTTCTTATATATTCCATTACGCTGGTTTCTTAGGTGATGGGAAAATGAACCGTAATGTTTTTCTTAAACAGCTACAATCTATGACAGTGCATAGAAGTCTGAAAACAAAAAGCCAGTTCTTCATCGAAAAGAAAGAAGGGTGAGAGAATTTTTTTTTCTTCAAATTTTGTCTTTTAGCATCACACGAGTCGATTTTGAGAATGGAATGTTAAGTTGCTATCACAAAAGTTGCCTTAAGCACCGAGATTTCTCATACTTTCTTTGTAGTCATTCGTAGGTTTTTTTCCTCTAAAATTCATGGCGAAATAACAACAGGCTGGCCGTTTTTGAAACTTTGAATGATCAAGAGAAAGAGGAAGTGTTCTCATCATTACAACTGAGAAGATCGGATAGAACGGCGGCCCAAGTTAGGTACAGAACGCAGAACGTGACAGATGGAACTAAGTTCGCTAAACGTATTCATACTCAATATTCTAACAATAATGAAACGAGAATGTACCATGGTCTGGGAAGGTAAAAACCAAAAAATATTCTACTATAAATCAGTTTAAAGGCTTTCTCTTGACACAACATTCGGAAGTATTCTCAACAACTCTGAGGAGTTTCTAGATACAACAGACTTGGAATTAGAGGAGTTCGAAAACATTTAGTTATTTGGTGATTGAGGATGGATTGTGTCATAAAAATTTGTTGTTATGAGTTGAATGCAAAGTATAGTAACAAAGAAGTAGTTTCAACAGTTTGAACAAGAAGTTTTGAATACAACCGTCAATGTTGTATGCTATTTTTTTGAAAATCCCCACTTACTACTGTAGGAAAACTCTGTGTCAATGTGAATACATTGGTAAACGTCAATGTTACATAACGTCATAGTCGAATCACCTCTTGGCTATCCTTCCACATTTACTCTAAATCATTGGATATATATAGAGGATGAAATTGGAAAAAATGGCCAAAAAAAAGAGAAAATTTCTGGGACGGGGGTGTCGCAATATCCCTCTCCCAGCAAACACGAGTGAACACAATCGCAAGGTTCAGTCTATCTAAGGCATTATACGTAAGGAACACCAAGTATCAAGTAGGACTATGAGAGTTGAGGAAGTAAAGATCTAACTAACATTGAAATGCTATAAGAGCTAAGTAACGAAGAAACAATATCACGAGGTGAGCGATAGAGGAACAAGAAGCCTCAGGAGTTATGATCTCTATGAAGATGAACGGAAACATTAAGGTTAAAATGACAACGATAAGCAGGAGTTTAGAATCACAACTTATGAGCTCACAGGAATTCAAAGATTACAGAAGATATGATTTCCGAAGAAACAAAAACCAAAATGAACCTTGTTCAGAGCTCAGTTAAAAGAAGATGAGCATGTTGAAGATCCTAAACAGAGGAGGAAATCATGAAAAAGACTACTGAAAACGAATGAATCTCTACAAAGTTATGGCGATTGGGAGGTCGACCATGGACACCGCTCTCTACACAAGGTCTCCAAAAAATAAAAAAGCTTAGAAGAAAACCATTTCCAACAGAACAGCTCAGTTAGAAGACTAAGCATGAACACCGCTTATTTCATTGCGCTTTGGAAAAACAAATCATTTTCAAAAGTAAAGCTTAGCAGTGCGGTGGTACATTCATTACTAACTGACTGACGCGCTTGAGCGGTTGAAGAAAGCGCATTAAAAGAGATAAGTGAATCGTTTAAGAATTTGAGCTGATGCAGAGGCTGTTCAGGTCACCGTTTGAAAGAACGTAGAGATCAACAAAGATACAAGAAGCCACAATACACACAGATTTCTCTCTTACAAAGAACGTAGTAAGAAAATGAAACATTCAAATACTTCATACAAACCCTCACTCACTACTTTCAAACTAAAACGCAAGCGAAAGACCTATGAGTGAACTCAGAAAACAGAAGCACTTAATACAACATTAAGACTATCAACAATCAATTCGAAAAGGCTATCAACATAGACTGAACAAGGCACAGAAGAAATGAAACTGTGAATTCTGCCGGAGATGATGTAAGCGACAGATGGAACAAGGCAGGGAATAGAGGAAGCAATAAGAAATGAGTTAAACAAGGACACTACTCTGATGAATTACAATGCTCACTGAACAAGGATAAGACAATCAGCAATCGATAATCTCGTAAGTTCATATAGTGAGCCGAAATGTCAAAAAATCAGTCAGAAAGGAGTAAACAAATCAACTGAACTACAAAATCAAACTACAAGCCCAAAGAACGACCAAGAGAGGAGTTCCACCCTTTTCGTGGTGAGCGTCTAGAAAATGTGAGTTAATGGAGCGGGCAAGAATGTTCTCCTCTACTCTTTTTGAGTATTCGGGAACGGTTGCACTCAACGTTCGGCCGAGTGTCTGATTCGAAGATACTACTGCTTGTTTTCATTTGATCAACAGTTCCGAACTGACTATTCCATTTTGTTCTTAACGATGATCATACATTCTTGTTCGGTTACATAATCGATTACCACAATCCTTACATGGTCTTCCTTTGGTTTCAACTTGTTGCGACGGTCAAGCGTATGTTCTGTCACAAAGTATAAACTGAGACGTAGTAGATAGACCATATTGAGACTACTGCACAGCAACAAACGTGATGCGAACTCAAAAAGAATTTGATACTTAATGACTTATCAAACTAATCAAAGTATTATAAAAGAGAGTCAACTCAGAATAATATACAACCCAAGGTTCAGAAAATAAATTTTATTTCTCAAGCAGCGATAACAAAGCTTTTAACTACATCAAAATAAGCAGAAAATTACGGCAGATTCATTAATTTTTATAAACAAGAGTCCGTCAGGAACAATCGCTGAACAGAAGCAAGTTACTCAAAGCTGTCGTCCACGATGTGTTACCCTTATGGGGCAGTCTAAGCTATGAACTCGGGCTCATTTCTTTGATCCTTGAAACAGAATGATTTTCAAATGTTTCACGCAAAACTTCGTCCGTCTGAAAGTTCAGCACTCATTCTCTATCCCATTCATGTTTTTGATCTCTCACTCTCTTCTTAATCTATCACTTTCTATGTGAGCTTCTTTTGAAATCTAGCCGAGACAAGAAACCTCAAAGACTGTCTGTTTATTTGCTAATCGACCTGAGATCTTATGGATGAATCTCTCTTGACACTTCATGACAAAATGGATAGATCTATACCTGAAAGGAAGAGAGAAGCATAGAAACCAACATCAACAAAGTAACCTGTATGTTCTTGCTCTTCGATGTGATACTATTCATGCAGCTGCAACCGCAAACACATGGCTTATCAAAGAGCCAATAAGAGTCATCCATGTTCCTGAATAAAGATAATCTAAGTAGCGAACTTCAGGAGTAGCTCCTGAGTCGACCAGAAGAACGCACACTGGACAAAACACGTTATTCCAAGCGGAGAAGGAGGAAGAAACAATTCACTGATAAACCTAAACAAAACCATATTCGTTGACTGGTTGCAGAACTAAAACCAAACCCTTATTACATCATGAATATCATTGAATTCACATAGTTCATACACAAAAGAGCTACACTAGAACAATTACCAGGATTAAACATAGAATGATGCTCACCAATGATTATCGTAACAATGATGGAGTCCTTCTGAACATGTTGCACTGCTCAGACCTATGGCCCTTCATCATAAACACTAACCTGAATTATCAACAATGATTTGATTCACAAACAAACGAAAAACATACCTTGATTTGGAAAGCATTGAGAGATATCTGAAAGTTCTTGCGGCTCGCGTGATACATTGAAGATTGAACATCTTCGTCTCTGTCTTTCTAAGAAAGAATTACGAAAACCTGCAGAAAAATAAAAATTCTAAAAGAAACACAAACTCGAAAAGCACGACTGCGAGAAACTCAAGGATTACACGAATTGACCCTGAAACGATGTAGCATATTGCATAAACGAATTAAGCAACATGAAATCGTTAACTATGCATAATTATAAAGGAAATAATACTTGAAGATAATACAAAAACGTTCAAGCGAAGTCAAACAAAGCAAAGAACTCATGCAACGCGCTCACAGTATGATATTTCGTAATTTCGAAAGGAAAACATAGAATTGGAAAAAGAGCATTACGTATAGTCAGAAATCAAATGAAATCGAACAAGCATGTTGACTATCACAATCAGAGGAACAAACCATTCAAAAGATATCGGGAAACGGATGGATTTCAAGAAAGTTATGACAGTTAGAAGAGTGGACCGAGGACGCCGCTCACTCAACAACGCTAAATAGAAAATGGAAAGCTAAAAGGAAAATCATTTTTGAGAGAGAAGCTTAAAGATGCGGTCGTTCATTCATTTTCAACTATCTGACGCGCTTAAACGGTCGTTCACGTGTTTCATTCCTGCGGCGCGTGTAAAAAGAAAAGCGGTGGTGCATAGGCATTAAGATCAAAAGGTAAAAGCGTTCTAACTCAGCTCAAAATGAACCAATTTCGATGCTCTTTTTTTTCATCGAAAGGTAATTCGGAGCTTTAATTGATGAAATAAGAAATAGGATCAAACTCACAAAAGTAGATTAATTAAAAGTTTTTTAAAAAAATATCAAACGATTAAACTATTATTTCTGATACAACGAGTGTTTAACTAACAATCTGGGTATAATTAACAGTTACTAAGTCAAGAAATAGAGAGAAAACAAAGAGAAAAACAAGGAAAATAAAATCAAAAAATTCAATAAAATCTGTTGAAAACTGGCATAACCTAACCTCCCACAAGGGAACACTTTTAACAAAAATCAGCTGAGACTTTGAAAGAGTTTAGTCTCTCTTAGAGAGACTCAACGTCTTCCAAAATCACGCCAGAAGCGTAGACGTACCAACGTACGCTAGCGTTCAATGACAAAGCCACGACGCGACTTGAAACATATTTTCACACCTATCATGTACTTTGCGCGCCGTACATGGTACGCGAAGGTAAAAGCGTTCTAACTCAGCTCAAAATGAACCAATTTCGATGCTCTTTTTTTTCATCGAAAAGTAATTCGGAGCTCTAATTGATGAAACAAGGAATAGGATTAAACTAACAAAAGTAGATTAATTAAAAGTAAAAAAAAATTTTTCAAACGATCTAACTATTGTTTCTAATAGAACGAGTGTTTAACTAACAATCTGGGTATAATTAACAGTTACTAAGTTAAGAAATAGAGAGAAAACAAAGAGAAAAACAAGGAAAATAAAATCAAAAAATTCAATAAAATCTGTTGAAAACTGGCATAACCTAACCTCCCACAAGGGAACACTTTTAACAAAAATCAGCTGAGACTTTGAAAGAGTTTAGTCTCTCTTAGAGAGACTCAACGTCTTCCAAAATCACGCCAGAAGCGTAGACGTACCAACGTACGCTAGCGTTCAATGACAAAGCCACGACGCGACTTGAAACATATTTTCACACCTATCATGTACTTTGCGCGCCGTACATGGTACGCGAAGGTAAAAGCGTTCTAACTCAGCTCAAAATGAACCAATTTCGATGCTCTTTTTTTTCATCGAAAAGTAATTCGGAGCTCTAATTGATGAAACAAGGAATAGGATTAAACTAACAAAAGTAGATTAATTAAAAGTAAAAAAAAATTTTTCAAACGATCCAACTATTATTTCTGATACAACGAGTGTTTAACTAACAATCTGGGTATAATTAACAGTTACTAAGTTAAGAAATAGAGAGAAAACAAAGAGAAAAACAAGGAAAATAAAATCAAAAAATTCAATAAAATCTGTTGAAAACTGGCATAACCTAACCTCCCACAAGGGAACACTTTTAACAAAAATCAGCTGAGACTTTGAAAGAGTTTAGTCTCTCTTAGAGAGACTCAACGTCTTCCAAAATCACGCCAGAAGCGTAGACGTACCAACGTACGCTAGCGTTCAATGACAAAGCCACGACGCAACTTGAAACATATTTTCACACCTATCATGTACTTTGCGCGCCGTACATGGTACGCGATGATGCATGTGCGCACGTTCCAATCGCTGCAGGACCAATTAAAACATGCAAATCACTAATTAACCTATTGAATGAATTTTAAAGCTTAATTTTTATGTTTTTATGCTAATTAACGGTATATAAAAATAGGTTAATAAGAGGAAAGAAGTAAGCTTCATTAGGGAGAAGCAAGGAACAGATTGAAAGCATGCAAAGTGAAAAAGAGAAATATTTCGTTGACCATCTTCTCATCTTACCTTGATTGAGAAGCATAGAGTTATCAAACGTGGATAATAGAGTTTTCGAACAACTTCTATGAACAACTGGTGAAAAGGAAGAGAAAGTAATGAAGATGAGTCGAACAACTGGGGTACTACATGATATGAATACTCAGAAAGGTCTGCAACGACCTAACCTTTATCTCTTCACCTCAAAGATGCTTCAAAGAACAAAGAGGGAAACTTGAGTAAAATATGTCATTCTGATTAGGACGATCTGTCTGACTATTCTCTGATTCATGATCAATATCGCCTGTTTATGTTCAATACCAAGACCTCATTCACAGAAACTCATCAGTAAGGACTTCTGGAACAAGGAGCTAGTGACATTCGAAACGAGCGACTAATGATGAAAGGCATCTATGGTCATCCATCACGACAAAGAATGAAGATATTCTAGATTATGAGATTCCAGGACAAATAGAAAAGACATGGCAAGTTCGCTATGGCTGAATGATTAGAGTGGATGCCCTGTAAGCATTTCAGAAATATAATACAAACAACTGAATACGAAAAAAGACAAAGCACGACCGGTGAAAAGGAGAAAGTGAAACAAAACTTATGTGTTATCATTCTGGCAACGATCAACTGGAGAAGGAGATTGTCTATGTACACGTGCGGGCTCTACTCCGATGTATGCACCTTACAGCCCACTCAAAACAACCAATGTGATCCAACAAGAAATTGTAGTTTGGCCTAACTATTACTTGTTTATCATATACTATATTAATTATATAACCGCATAGTCTAATGGTAGAGTGCTGGTTTATGAAACAAGTCATCAAAGTTGCGTCCCTTGGGAGGGGCAAGCCTTGTTCGCAAGGTGGTAGGTTTGGGGTTCCTAACATAATACGTCCCCCGGTGTCTTGTGATTCGTAAGCCTCGTTCTCTCTCATCTTTCTAATATGGTTATTCCCTCCCACAGGTTATTTCCTGTCAAGGGCTCGCTCGAATCCATTGGGTACGCTCGAGTCCTTGTGTCCCCCGAAAAATTCGAAAAAATAAGGTTGACGGATCCAAAGACATAAGCGTTTTTGTGAAATTTTGTTCAAAATCTGAAATATTATGTTTTTTTGAATAATTCTATTATATTGAGTGTGGTTCTATCTCATTCTCAATCAGTTGATCTTCTATCTTGCTGAGATGTTGCGCGAAGTTACTGAACCACACTCGTATGATAGGTGGTTTTGGCAAACCATGAACCGCCCAAGTGTAGTACAACAGTCATCATATCGATCCGAAATGGGCAGTGTCTTATAAGCAACTGTCGATTAAAGAACCCATATTCTTGTAAATCATATGAGACTGTAGTCTAATGGCAGATTGCGGGTTTATGTATCAAGTAACCGAAGTTGCGTTCTTTAGGAGGGGTAAGCCTTGTTCGCAAGGTGGTAGATTTGGGGTTCCTGACATAATACGTCCCCCGGTGTCTTATGGTTCGTAAACCTCGTTCTCTCTCATCTTTCTAATGGTTTTTCCCTCCCACAGGTTATTTCCTGTCAAGGCCTCGCTCGAATCCATTGGGTACGCTCGAGTCCTTGTGTCCCCCGAAAAATTCGAAAAAATAAGGTTGACGGATCCAAAGACATAAGCGTTTTTGTGAAATTTTGTTCAAAATTCTGAAAATTTATGTTTTTTTGAATAATTCTATTATATTGAGTGTGGTTCTATCTCATTCTCAATCAGTTGATCTTCTATCTTGCTGAGATGTTGCGCGAAGTTACTGAACCACACTCGTATGATAGGTGGTTTTGGCAAACCATGAACCGCCCAAGTGTAGTACAACAGTCATCATATCGATCCGAAATGGGCAGTGTCTTATAAGCAACTGTCGATTAAAGAACCCATATTCTTGTAAATCATATGAGACTGTAGTCTAATGGCAGATTGCGGGTTTATGTATCAAGTAACCGAAGTTGCGTTCTTTAGGAGGGGTAAGCCTTGTTCGCAAGGTGGTAGATTTGGGGTTCCTGACATAATACGTCCCCCCGTGTCTTATGGTTCGTAAACCTCGTTCTCTCTCATCTTTCTAATGGTTTTTCCCTCCCACAGGTTATTTCCTGTCAAGGCCTCGCTCGAATCCATTGGGTACGCTCGAGTCCTTGTGTCCCCCGAAAAATTCGAAAAAATAAGGTTGACGGATCCAAAGACATAAGCGTTTTTGTGAAATTTTGTTCAAAATTCTGAAAATTTATGTTTTTTTGAATAATTCTATTATATTGAGTGTGGTTCTATCTCATTCTCAATCAGTTGATCTTCTATCTTGCTGAGATGTTGCGCGAAGTTACTGAACCACACTCGTATGATAGGTGGTTTTGGCAAACCATGAACCGCCCAAGTGTAGTACAACAGTCATCATATCGATCCGAAATGGGCAGTGTCTTATAAGCAACTGTCGATTAAAGAACCCATATTCTTGTAAATCATATGAGACTGTAGTCTAATGGCAGATTGCGGGTTTATGTATCAAGTAACCGAAGTTGCGTTCTTTAGGAGGGGTAAGCCTTGTTCGCAAGGTGGTAGATTTGGGGTTCCTGACATAATACGTCCCCCGGTGTCTTATGGTTCGTAAACCTCGTTCTCTCTCATCTTTCTAATGGTTTTTCCCTCCCACAGGTTATTTCCTGTCAAGGCCTCGCTCGAATCCATTGGGTACGCTCGAGTCCTTGTGTCCCCCGAAAAATTCGAAAAAATAAGGTTGACGGATCCAAAGACATAAGCGTTTTTGTGAAATTTTGTTCAAAATTCTGAAAATTTATGTTTTTTTGAATAATTCTATTATATTGAGTGTGGTTCTATCTCATTCTCAATCAGTTGATCTTCTATCTTGCTGAGATGTTGCGCGAAGTTACTGAACCACACTCGTATGATAGGTGGTTTTGGCAAACCATGAACCGCCCAAGTGTAGTACAACAGTCATCATATCGATCCGAAATGGGCAGTGTCTTATAAGCAACTGTCGATTAAAGAACCCATATTCTTGTAAATCATATGAGACTGTAGTCTAATGGCAGATTGCGGGTTTATGTATCAAGTAACCGAAGTTGCGTTCTTTAGGAGGGGTAAGCCTTGTTCGCAAGGTGGTAGATTTGGGGTTCCTGACATAATACGTCCCCCGGTGTCTTATGGTTCGTAAACCTCGTTCTCTCTCATCTTTCTAATGGTTTTTCCCTCCCACAGGTTATTTCCTGTCAAGGCCTCGCTCGAATCCATTGGGTACGCTCGAGTCCTTGTGTCCCCCGAAAAATTCGAAAAAATAAGGTGAATCCAAGATGCCAGAGGTAGCGTTTTTCTGTAATTTATGAGAAATTTTACGGAATTAAAGAAAATAATTTGTTAAATAATCTTCCGCTGTTGACAGTAGCCCTCTTTGCTTCTCAATGAGAGGAGTTTGAACAACAAACAACGAGTTTTAATAACAATTTATTTAATGTACTTCAACAACTCTGAGCGACTACATACTCCTTCACAATCATACGTGGAACGAAAAGAATCAAAGTCTGGAAAACGGCATGGAGATCGAATGAGAAGTATAAGATGAGCGACTCAATCTCCGTCAGTTCCCTTCAAAGAAGCTTCATGGACGATGAAGAGAATTGAAAAAGAACATGTCACTCATACTGTAATTATCTGACGCATTACAATCCGGCATACCTAAACGAAATAGAAACGAATTAGCAGTGTTCTTCAGATTCTTGCGAAGAAATCATGTTAGTACCGAACTCCTGGAATAGCAACTTAGCAAAAATCCATTCAAGGATTTCTGACAGTTATCTCGGCTCAACTGTTACTCAATACAAACTAACAAAACAACAAACAGACAACAACAGCTCTTTTGATGATTTCTCCACTAAGTTGACTAGAAGAAAGTACATCAAATGAGAAACGTTCTTCTTCTACATGAGACGAGTAAGGAAATCATTCACTGATTATACTGTAGAAAAGCGAACTCGTTGAATCACGAAATCATGCAACTTACAGAGTATACACGCAGCATAACCTCACTAGAACACTCAACAGTATTAAACATAGAATGATACTTACATATTGATAATCCTAACGAAGATGCAATTATTTCGAACTCGTCCTGCATTGATTCCAGCCTAGCACATAATGAAGAGTAACCTGAACAAGCAACAAACAGATTTATACAAAGTGTTAACCATAAATCCATCACATACGAACAGTAAATACAGTTGAAAGCATTAGAACGTCTGAAACGAAAATAAATTCGAACATCGTTCAGTCTTATTCAATCATTCAACACAATAAAATCAAAAGATTCATAAAAACGACCTCTGGAAACAAATGGCTTGCAAGAAAGTTATGGCAATTAGAAGACTGAGCATGGACGCCGCTCACTTCAATGTGCGTTCTGAAAAATGAAAAGCTTGGTGGGAAACCATTTTCGACTAGAACGCTTAGTTGTGCGGTGATCCATTCATTTTCAACTGACTGACGCGCTTGATGCGGTTGTTCACGCGTTTCATTTCTGCGATAAGTGAACAAAGTGTAGCGGTCAAAATAGAAAGCTATACACAACAACATTATCAAACTCACTCGAATGCGCCTGCTCATAGATGTCAAACCATTCAATGACGTTCAGCCAAAGCTTCATTCCATTTGAGAAATTAATCGAGCAGTCATGTTCCTGAAAAAACATCATTTTGGTTTCTGAATTACAAGAATATAAACTCAGCTACAAAACCTTTCAAAGCTACCATCAGTGTGTTCGTTAACGATTGCGATTGGAGCGTTTTTATTGTAACGCTAGAGTTCATACGGTTCATTATCAAAAAGGTTCATGTGATATCGAAGAGAATGGAGCATGAAAATATGTTTTATTCAAAAATTATGAAAGAAAAATAAAATTATATCTGATATATGATCTGCGAGCAGAATTATACATAAGGCACTACGAATTCACATGAAATAGTCAACGGAAAGTGAATGAAACATCTGATGAATACTAAACAGAGAAAGAGAGAATAAGAAAACGTTCTGATAAACCCTTAAGGTCAAATTAATTTATATTATGCGATTATTTTACGATCATCTAAGATGTAAAATATAACTTTGTATGTCATCATAATATGATCAAAAAGCAAAACCCGCCATCGCCCCGGGTTCTCGCCATATTATAACTCATATCATTATAGCTTCAACCCAAAGTGACCACCCGCGACATATCGCGGCTACCAAGGAAAGAAAGAACAGAATATCTTCTCTCTAGGTTTAGTTACTTACTATAGTTATTTTGATACCTTCATCAATGTTAAATGTGTAAAGGTTGTTCTGGAATTCGTTTAGTTGAGCTTCATAATTAACATTGTTCATTTCCCCATTTCTGATGATAGTTTGTTTTTTTGAATAACTGATGTGTTAGAATCGCAAGTTGAAAAATAAGGAGTAACATGCCTATAGGTCATGCAGACCATATGTTAATCAGTTGTGTTTTTCACGCACGCTCATGGATTTTGATAATTAATTTTGTTGCAAAGGATTGTGACGTCATGAAAGAATAAACCATATTGATGACATATAATGTTATATTTTACATCATAGGTATTCGTAAAATAATCACAATCTATGCTTCTTTTTCAAAAGCATGCTGATCATACTAAATACAGTAATAATGATGATAATAATATTAATGATAGTGGGAAGGACTCATTCAATCACCTTTTCATCTTCAATTCTTTTAATTTTTCATATTATTACTGCACCACCCGTAGTAGATGCTGAAGCTGATGAAGAGATCACTGATGGCGAAGAAGACATGGATATGGTTGAGGATGAAGAAGAGGATGAAGCTGAACAAGTTGTGACCGGAAGTTCATTATTTACCACGACCTCGGCCGCGACCACGGCCTCGTCCTCTCCCGCTATGTTTGCCACTATTCGAGACAGACGGTCCAGCGATGTCCGTTTTCGACCCTCGACTGAAAAACACATCTATTATCACAGATAAGAAACATGTTTGAAATCATAGAGATGATTCATTTTGTAGGGTATTTACATCCGAAATATAATTTTCTCTCAAAAACATGTAGGCAAAGCACAAATCTTAATGAAGAATGGCTAGGGGGAGATCATAGAATCGATGTCTTCAGGCAAACACAAAAGTTTTCGAAATAGAAATTCAAAATATTGAAGTGTTCTTTTGGGAGCTTTAGTTAAGCCTTTAAACTGTAATGTATTGCCTGAAGGCTTCCGATATCCTCAAGACTATCTACTGACTTGCTTTCCTCACCGCTGGCCAACGGACTATCCGGCTCGTCATCCGAAGACAAATCATCCTCCTGGTAACTGACATTGTTATCAAAAGTGGAAGGGAAAGCAGCAGTTGTTGTATTTCCCTGAAACTAAAGTTTGAAAATATTAGAACGTTTTCAGTCCAAATATGGTTTTAAGAAAACTGTGGAAGTAAAGGATTAATGAATGAGGAAAGTTCTTACGATGTATTCAGTGTTTCCAGTAGGATGGATAGACATCGCCTGATTCTGAGCCATAATTTTCGTCATCTTGCCCTGTGCTCCTAACATATCTTCCAGCTTATTGATATATTCAATAGCTGAACGAAGAATCTCAACCTAAACGAAATGTGTCTACATCAGTTTTGAACCCTGTCTAATACCTTAGGAAGTCGTTGATTTGGATTAGGACATGTTCGTTGTTTGACAACTTCGAAAGCTTCATTAACTTTACGCAGACGTCGTCTTTCTCTCATTGTTGCGGCCTTTCTACGATCCACTACAAAAGCATATCATGAGGCTCAAAAAAGCAATATTTCATTACATTTAGATCTTCTTGGGGGATTCCCAGGATCATTAACATCCATTGTTCCATCGTCGGACGTTATTGTTGTCGAACCAAGGTGGATGTCTAGAGAAAGGTGAGGACTTGGCTTTCCAAAAAAAACAGCTTACCATCTTTTTCTTGTTTTATAGAAATATCTTTCACATCAGCGCCCACAGGAGTGAACTCAATATTTCGTTGAGTTCCAAAACTAGTGAGTTCAGGATAGAATCCCGATGAAGATGTTGCTTGACCCGCATAAGGTGGATAGTAGTTATACCTGTAAGAAAAGCCATAAGTAAAAATTTGAATTTCTCTTTTTTTTTGTCATTTTCTTTCAGTCGCCGTGATTCGTCGCCAACTTTACAGCATAGTTATGTATCCATCTATTCTTAATTTTAGAAGAAATTTCGGATGGAAGAGTCAGCTGTCGTTCATCAATCAACATTCTTTTTCCTTTTTTTCTATTCCTCTCTTCAAAATTAGTGAAATCTCTATTCTTTTCATCTCTCTTCATCTTTTCTAATTCAGGAAGACATATATCGCCCACCTCCTTCAGACGATGATGAGCCTGAAGAAGCTTACGATACCGTAACCAAACAATAATGAGATAGAGAGAAACATAAAGTAGAAAAAGAGGTAAAAAGAATGATAGGAAGGGAGAGAGGAGGAAGGGGGGGAGAGAAGTACAGAGTGATGAATGAGAAAGATGGATTATCATTCGCTCATTTTGTTAAATTCGAAGAAATTTTAAAAGAATTATAAGAGCCATTGATCGGATAGCTGTTGACTCTCCATGTAATCACTCAAACTCAATATGTTAACAAAATAATAAGAAAATGATGCAGAAGAAAACAAAGATAACACCTACAATCATGTTATAGTTCTTAGTAGTTGATGGTGGCAAGTTAATCAACATCAACTTCGTCTCTCTCTCTCTCTCTCTCTCTTTCTTAACGAATAGATCACAAGGTTTGCGAGAAAGGGTTCGTAATAAGGAAAGAGTAAACTACATATAGTTATAAATAAGAAGACATTGGGTGATTAGAAAAGTAGCACATGTAGCGCAACTGGCGTATCTACCCCAATCAGGTGGTCTTCTATGTACTAGAAGAAGCTTCGGAACAGACACCCTCCCTCAAGCCAGTTGCCTCTGTCTCGAATACTCGTTGGCAGTTCACCTCTTCAACCTTCTCCTTACCGTTCTTTCTATTTCATTAGACTCTCCATTTCTGTTTCCCTAACTAATTCTTGCATTCCACTTTCATATCGTCGTATTCTTTTCTTCCGTTTCGTAAACTTCGAAATGCACTTTCCCTCCCCATCACCTCAAAAATAAGAAGCGAATTCATCATTTTCTCAAAGTTGCACAGTTTCGAAGCCTCCGCACAATGTTACCTCATAGGTAAGAGCCATATCTCAAAAGAGTTTAGTTCTTCGTTCATTCTACTGCTAACGCAATATTTCAAATCGCAGAAGATTCTCAAATAATACATCTCTCTCACTATTCCGAACCATTCGTTACATTTCACAAAAAGCAATAACCATTCTTCTGGTTAGAGTTCTAGAGATTAGAAAAAAAAAGTAGCATTACCTGTAAAGATCGTAATTAACAGCTGTATAATCCGTTGGTTGAGCTGCCGCGAAAGGAGCCAGAGTTGTGATCTCGTTTGAAGTAGAAGATGGTAAGCCGTTGCCTGCAGCAGCTGCAGCTACCGCAGTAGCCGCTGATGTTGTTCCAGCTACTACTCGACTTGTAGCTGAGTAATAAATGGTCGGATCGTAACAGGACGGATCTCCATTCATCTCGATTGGTTGAAAGCTAAGAATTTTGGCGGGCGTTTGAGTGAAACTGAGCGTTAAACGAGTTCAATGAGTTCTCGTCAACGACAGTTTCAGTGATAGAAAAGCTGAGAACTAAGATGTGTTGAAGAAGGTTACTAGTGCAGGGTAACAAAAGTGAAGATGAAGCTGAAATCAGATATATAAAATAGGAAGAAATGAAATGAGAAAATTGTTATAACAAACGAAGAAGGAAGTGAAAAGTCTATGAGAATCGTATTGTTTCATATTGAAGCTTGAAAGGAACAAGTGACGCTTACTTAAATGGTAGTACATACAAGAAAAAAACGAATCTAGAGCCTGCTTAGAGGCTGTTGTGTCGCCGCTCGAACAGTTGCAGCGTCAGGTGTGCTGCTCGGTATCGGTTCTGAGTTAGAAGAAGCCGAGGGATACACCTCCTTCTTCCATTGCCTTCTGCTCCTGCTCTCTCATAGTGGGCGGAGACTCACAAAAGATGAGCTGCATTTGAAAAAGAAGAACAATACGGGGATTTAAATGAAAGTAATGTAATTACAAAAAAAAAGGTTGTGAATGATAAAAATATATTCGAAGCAATGCATTCAAGGGTAATGTATTTTAAAAAATAGTAACTGATGTTGCGACAGCCGAGTCTTAGCAAACGCGTACTTGCTATTTCTCTCAACATATCCCTTTTCTGATTATGCTAATTCATTTTTTTTTCATCTAAGAACAACTGTTTTTCACAGATGATAAGACTTAACCCTGTCGGAGGCATTTCATAAAGTTCAGAGCTGTTAGCCACTCATTTTTTTCCTTCCCAACTTAATTGCTTTGCTTTTTAGTTTCTGCTTCATACATATCTTTCACATGTATTGTATTGATGAGAGTCTCACTCTTCACCTTCGAGTAATAGTGAGAGGTTGAAATCATCTTCATTTCACTTTTGCACGAGTGGCAATCGAAAATAAAACTTTTACAAAGTATTAATGAAAACTTATCATTTTTGGGTTATGTTCCTTCTCATATTTCATAGTTCAGGCTTACCGTCTGCTCTTTCAGTTAGCAATTTGACACCTTTTTTTACGGAAGCCGGTAAGATTAGCGAGTAAAAGGGAAAAATCTGTTGCTCTTTGAGCTTCACCTGAGACTGCGGCCGACACTTAGAATCTACAAGTTTTGCTCTACCAGGAAAGTAAGAGAATACGAGGAAGATAAAATGGGTGAAATGATGAGCTGGGAGAAGAGAGATCGAGGGGAGCTAGAAGAGGGTCTGAGCTTGAGACGAATGAGAGTTAATTTGTGAAGGAAAAGGTTTTTCATGCAGATCATTTAGTAAGGAGAAAACTCATAAATTCAGTTGAAATTTTAAGGAATTTTGGCTACAGAACTCCAATAAATCGTTTCAGAACTGACGGATGAGGTAATGAAAGCGGCGGCCGCCTGCTTTCGTTGGCCATTCTTACAATTTTTCTGTTAATTTCCAAGTCTCAGCCGAGAATTGCGTCATTGCTCTGATGGGATTTGTTGTCTGCTTAATTGGGCTTTCGGAACAAATATAATAAAAGTAATATAGAGTTATCATTAAGTAATCCTTTGCTGAGAGAGAGAAAAGATAGAAGTATATGTAATAATAAGAGACGTTTTGAGATAGGTGAGGTGAGGATAAATAAACAAATATCATAAGTTACAGTAAGGTCAAGGCGGTGTAACATATTCTTTTCAAAACTAATCTTCTGTAAAAGTACTCTTAACCAGTGTCTTATAGGGTTTTCTTCTCGAAAGTGAAAGTCAGGTATAAGAGGTACAGAGAGGTTCAGGAAAAGAAGAGGGAGAGAGAGAGTGAGAGAGGAATTCTTTAGTCATCAACACGCGGATATATGTATTTGTGTGAACTTTGCCTGAAAATTAATGAACACATCCTTGAAGATTGAGTTATCTATACTACAGCCTATCTGCAGAGCTGAGGAACTTAAACCTTCTACCGTAATCTCAGTCTGCATGAATTGAAGGAAAACGAAGAGAAGAATCTATAAGTCTTTTGAGCTAAAAAGACATCGATGATCATATAGAGAGTGATATAGGAGTAATTACAAATGGAGAGAGATATGGAGAGAGTAGTATTTTGAAGAGAGGGAAGAGAGATTATAAAAAATTGAAGTTATGAAGGATTGCCAGATCATCAGAATCTGGTGAACAGACGTCCAAAAACTGTCATATATCATGATGAGAACAGAACTGAGAGTCAATGAAGAACTGACAACACAGTTTATGACTCTTTATGATTGTTGTACAATGACTTCTTAATTTTAAAACTTATTTTTTCATTCCATTCTTCTCGTTGTTGTTCGTAGATACTCAGAGAGAGGGAGAGAGAGAGAGAGAGAGAGACGAGTTTCAAGGGGTTATTGAAGATGTGATGGATAGTCGAGCTGAGCCAATGATAACTTCCACAAAACGTCTTTGAAGAAGTAAATAAATTCTGAGATATGTCAATCAGTTTCTTTCTGAGTCATTATCATGGTCAAGCATTCTATCAGCGGAAGAGAAAAGTGATTGAAACAAAGAAAGAAAAGCTTAACAGCTGTTATGCTTGTAGAGCGTTTCTTCTTATTGATTAGCAATTGCTTTAGAAATGGTTTGATGTGTTATGGAATGCATACGCATGACATGAAAATATATACAAAATTTATGTTCTATAATATATGAATGAAATAATTTTATAAATTAACTGATAATATTGAAATTCTGATCGCGTATGATGCGCTTCTCACGGGATTTAACTAGACACTTGTATTTTGGTGGTGACACAGTCAGTCCCAATATTCGTTCTGTTGATAGTTGTACATCATCTGATGTAAATGTATATTTCTTCAGAAGATTAGCGAATACTAAAAACAGTTCCGCTCGAGCCAGAGATTCTCCAAGGCATTGTCGCTTGCCAATCGAAAATGGAATAAATTCTTCAAAACGTCGTAATTTGCCATCGCTTGTCAAAAAACGATTTGGATCGAATTGATGAGGATTTTCAAATATAGTAGGATCCTAAAATATTTTTTGAAAGTAGACTACTCATTCTGAAAAGTGAACCACATACCTGCATGAGGATTGATATCTGAGGAATAACTAATGTGCCTCTGGGATAGTGATAACCATCTAGTTCAACAGATTCTGATGTAGTTCTCAGAAGATTTATTGGAAGGATATTAGCAACTCTTTGAACTTCCTAAATAAATTATAGCTGAACGATATTACAACAGTTAGTTTAAATTACATTAATACAGGCTTGTGTATACGGTAGATTTGGACGATCGCTGAGTGTGATTTGGTCATTTTGACAACAATCCAGCTCTTCTTGTATCTTCTTTTGGACCTTCAAATGAGAAACTATGAAAAATGTATGAACAATCGCACTAGACGTTTTGCCGCTCTGAATGAGGGAAAACGAAAGAGGTTACCACATGCTCAGGCGTAACAGTCAATAGTACACCCCGAGTGATGATCATATAGAATAAGATAGTTATAGAATCACTCACATCTTGATGAATAGTTGCTAATAGGAAACCCCATTTCAGAGTCGTCACAGTCGTCTCCATTCCGGCAAAGAATAAATCCAACAAGAGCATTTTCATTTGCCATTCACTTCAAAAGATGCGTAAGTTAAGTTAAGGAGGTTATTGTACTCAAAGTATCCCATGTCATCAGAAGTTTCTCTTCTTTTTTTCATTTCTTCCATATATTTGTAAGTGAAGTCATCTTCGTATGGCAATTCGTTATTGAATGTTTCTCTATGTTTCTGAGAAAACTGGCTATCGATGCTGATGAAGGAGTCCAACCAAACCTGGATATGCTCCTCCAAGAAGTTCCACAAATGGTTTCTCAACTTCATGAGTTCATTCCATTTCATGTTCAACAAAGGAATTTTAGAAGTGAACGGTAAAGCTATGTATAATCCCATTATAGGATTTACGACTAACTGGGATTGTTGATCCAATAATCCATGAAGATGATGCATCTCCTTCGAGCCCTTATGAAAGAATACTGTAAACCCTTCAAACTAATACTGGAATACGTACTTGAGGAAATCGTTCACTAAACAACATATTCATAATGATATTACCAACACAAACTGCAATTGGGCTGTGCATTTCGATTGGCTCATCAATTTCTCCCAAGTAATCAACAAAGGCATCGACCTAAAAGAGAGTTATAAGAATGCATTGCATTTCGCCAAGGCTGAAACCTCAAACATTATTTTCTGTTCCATCAAAGCACGACCGACACCAAAATCACGTAGAACATGCAATGAGAATCTTCGTTGTTCCCTCCACTTATCTCCATCGATTTGAACGACTCCATTAACTCCACCTGAATATGTTTGTGTATATGGAAGAAGGATGTATAGATGGCTATGTTCTATTCAAGACCCTTGACATAATCCATTTAAGGTTTTATATGTGTTTGTCTGTATGTTTTGTATTCAAATATTTTTATAATTATTTAAATTTACCCATGAATGTGTCTGTCACGTAGTTTCTCCATCGATTACTGAACTTATCCGCATTCACAACAAAATATTTTTTGATCGAATCCATATCACAAATCTTCAAAAGTCATTTGACTATTCATGATGTGCTATGCGAATAGAATACCATGACAAGAGGGGTTGGTCCAATCCAAACAGTAAAGATACCACCGTATGTTTTTCTCCAAAATTGGAAGAGATCATCAATAGAACTACCTTCAAAGACTTAGTTAACACCGATTCATAAAATTGAGATTGTTAACCTGAAATAAATGCTGGCATATTGCCGGCCACTAAAAAAGGTGTTGGACCCGCAGGCAACTTCCTTCGTTTCCAATATAATTCATAAAACAAATAAGATAATAGAAGAAAACATAGTGAGATCTGTAAGGAGATGATCATGTGTGGAGTAGCCAGGGAAACAGATTTCTATTTCCTTTTTTTGTTTCATTTCGTTCCATTTGGTGAACAACAGCAAACAGGAGAATTCAAAACGTAAACTAGTTCATGCAACACACAATCAGTCTCTCAGTAGAATATACTTCAATGAAGTTCAAAAAAAATTACCTCTTCTTCCTTCTGACGCTCTTCTCACTCTCTCTCTCTTTCTTGAAACCCCGGATCGTACTTCAAGAAATCTTATGAAAGTTGTCTTAGTGCAATTGAAGACTATAGTTTTGAATAGGACGATTGAAGTTTTGAAAAAAAGAATTTCATAAGAGGATTGACTCACATATGGATAAAATCGAATATACTGTAAAAGACGTGTAGATAATAGAATAAGTGGAGTTGTTGCAATGAAATGTTTTATCACTCGGCTATTTATCATTATTGTTTAGCTCATTCCAGATAAAAAGATATATCTGAAACACAAGAAACATATAGGGAGGAAGAAGATGCCATAAAAGGTATACATGAGAGTGTAGAAGTGAAAAATGGTGAAGAAGTTAGAAGTCAATAGTGATAGAAGTGACAGAGTAATGATAAGAAAATCAGATGCAAGCTTATTCAAATAAGAGAATCAAGTTTTCAGAAGGCTTATTCGATTGGTAATCTCAACAAACACAAACTTTGTAAGTAACTGAAACTGGATGAGAAGTTATAATAATTAAATGAGAAAGACTGGTTGATCATCTTCATATGATGAACAGACATTGTCTTTGAATGAAAAAATTTTAATTTTTTAAACATTAAAACGTTTCATCGATGAAACATACACTGCCCGCAAAGGATGGCTCGAAAATGAGACGAGAAATTGTCGTTCGCATATTCCTTCTGGGGCAGCCGGAGAGAAAGTTGGTTGTGGGGACGGTCATCGACGGTCATCCGAATAGATTGCGGTAGTTATTCATAGGTTTTGGCTGTATTTCTCTCACATCTCATCATGTTGTATGCACTTTTTAGGCTAATCGTTCATCTATACCCTTTACCTGCAACATACATTTTTCTAGTACAAAGATAGTGTTCATTATTATGAGAGTAACCGATAGAGAGAGAGAGAGAGATTGACAAAGACGAGAGAGGATGGTTCATTGATAGTCTTGTGAGTGATTGGATCGTCCCAAGAATTGTGTCATCCATCCACTCACACTTTCATTTGTCTGGTTCTCCCTTCAAATTTATGTTGAAAAGATATTTTTTCAAATTTCTCACACATGGATCTCCCCCTTATAATCTTCATTCTTCACTTTTCTGAAAGAGAATGTATTATTCTGCTGAACATTACGAAGTACGAATGAAACGTTCCATGAAGTTCTCTATTAATCTATGTAGATCTCTCTTTCTTTTAATATTGTTTGAAGTAAAGGTGAATGCAGTTCTGAACTCTTTTCCAGCAGTTGGGCAAGAAGACTGCGCTTTCATTCTTCTTCTCAAAAAAATGTGTTTGAACAAGGGAAAGAAAACTGAAATGTGGTAGACAAGCAAAGAATCTTTTTGATCTCGGAATTTCATTTTTTGAAATTAATTTGAATCAAATAAGCTAGTGTGTACGTCGAATAGAAGAGTACATGCAGGAAACAACTCAGCCAGATTAGCTGCTGAGGATGGGAGAAGATTCACAGTGTAGAATAGAAACAGAGCCTAACATTACAAGTATGAATTCCTTTGAAGCTGATCTTTCCTCAACCGGTGATGTCCAGTTTAAAACGAAAATTCATATAAGGAAACTTCACAAACATGTATTCAAATCTTTCATCATAATCGTTTATTAATTATATTTACAAAGCAAATCTTCTTTGTTGTTTTGAAGTCACAACACCTTCGAAGGACATCCTCTAATAGTTTGAACGTTTTAAACGATGAGATATCTTCAAAAACCGTTTTGTTATCTTCCTCCTCAATCTTTGAGAGGAAGTTTTCAGAAAAATTAAAAGTTCACTGGTTTTCAATTCTAAACGTCCATTTTCTCTATAGTCTTTTTTTGTGATGTTGATGGCTAATTCTGCACCATCTCTGAATTCTCGTGACGTCACACTATACTGTTTCTTTGAAGAAGAAGTTGTACTCCACTTCACTTTTACATGTACCTTTTCAATATGTCTTTTTCTCTTTCCTTACTACCTCTGTCTCTCTCTCTCTCTCTCTCTCTCTCTCTCTCTCTCTCTCTCTCTCTCTCTCTCTCTCTCTCTTTCTCTCTCTCTCTCTCTAATGCTCTCCCCATATTTTGCTTAGTCTTAGCCATGTTTTTTTCAATTGTTTGTTTGTGTGATATGCCTTAACTAACAATCAGATGTTCAGAGCTAATGAAATGCATTAGAACATACAAGCTTCAACCTGAATATGCATTCGGTGATGGGCTAACTAGTCAGAATAGTAGACCAACTGGATATCTCCTTTGCTAAATAAAAAAGAACAAAAATGAAGAGCTGGGAGAGTGGTATGTGTTCAGAATGCAAATGATCGTTACATATGTGGTATTTGAATAAAATAAGAAAAATTAGTTCAAAATGTCAACATATAATAGTTTTCAGTTGAAATCAAAATAACGCATCTATGAGTTTTGCTGTAGACGTCAGAGAGAGCGAACGATGTAGTGGTTGAGAAGCGTAAGTGAAGAAAGAGAGAGAGTGGAGATAGCTTGTTGTTGCTTCTAGTAACCTAGATCTCGCCTCTTCTTCCCCTCTCCTAAATAACAAATTATATCTCTTTGTGAATAAAAATTAGATTTAATCTTCGAAAGTCTCCACCTCTCATCTTCTTCTTTCAATCTCAAATTCACTGTTCTTCTCCTCTTTCTGTTCATTTAAATTTTCATTTTATTTTTGTTCACTTCTGCTTTCTTTTTTCTTTTTTGAACTTCTCGCATGCAGTAAGCTTGTTTATCAGATGACCAGCTTTTCTCGCATCAATACTCTGATTGCTTTCTTGTCAGTTTGTGACCATTCGTTACAGTTCTGCAAAGCTTCTTCATTACTTTCCCTTTTATCCATGTACCTGAACGTACTGAAACACAACGCGTTTGAAACTCTTTAACAAAACCTTATTTTTTCCTGTCATTCGTTGCTTCTTGACCTATGCGTCTTTCATACTCGTTTTTTTGGAAATTAAAAACGCCTCTGAACTCTAATCATGACTTTTATATCGAAATTTTGATCTTTTTTTACCTTTAATTTCTTATTTTGAACTTTTGCATGAAATGACCTCGTCATTACTCTTCATAATGGACCATCGTTGTACATAAGTTTGATTTCTCAACTGATTTCTCCATGAACGTCTGTGAAGTATACCAAAAGTGCTCGTCTGGAGAGTGATAACACAGCTTTTCTCTATTTGTACTTTCATGATTACTATGCCGTGAAGACAATCTTCTTTCCTTTTCGAACTGTCGTTATTCCAGCGCTTTTTACTATTATTGTTCATTATGAGTATATGAAACAGTTGAAAATATTATTTTCAGATGGAGACAGTTGCTGTTACCGGTGCAGCAGGGCTGGTCGGTCGATTTGTAGTCGATCGGCTGAGTAAAAATGAAAATGTTAAGGAAATTAGAATGATTGATAGGAATGAATGTCACTTAAGAAGTAAACGGTTTTCTTGATTTCTTGATTATAACTTATACGCTATAGTTAAACGAGATAATGTAAATATTCGCCAAATGACAATTGATATATGCGAAGCTGGAACATTGGAAAGAGCTTTGGCTGGATGTACAACTGTTGTACACTGTGCGCATCCACCAATTCCAGTGGAATATCAGGACAAGGAAGAGCGTCGTCAGATGTGGAGAGACTCCACAGAAGGTAATTTCACGCTGCTTATCCTTTTATGATCACTACCCATTTAAGCCACAGAGATTTTGATGGAGAAGATGTTGTTGAAAGGTGTTAAGCGATTAGTTTACGTTGGAGATGCTTATTCAGCTTTACCTATTGAAGATAACTATGGATTGGGAGTTGAGATGTTCGGGTGCGTTCTTTTTTTTTGTTTTATTACTTCCGAGTTCCATTCATCAATAATTATCTGGAAAGAAATATTTCTTAACTTTCGACTATATATCAAGTTCAAAATGACAACCGATTCATATGAGTTCAAAAATCAAAAATGACTTGAGTCACTTGAAAAACGTGAGATTAGCATCTATCACGTGAAGTACGTGAGATAATAATCTTTCACATGACCAATTTGAAAGTAATGGTTTATAGTGGTCTCCCGCAAAACTACTTGCTTGGGGAGTATGGAGAAGCACGGACTCGTGCAGAAATCCATGCAAGAAGCATTGTAGCTCGCGAAGGTGAGTAAACTCCGTCTCAAAGAAGACAACAGATTCAAATTAGATAACCAATTATCTGGAATATTTCTGAGACCTGTTCATGTTCATGGAGAAGGAAAAAGCTCATTACTTTCTAGCTTACGGCCCTTTGCTGAAGCAGGGACTCTGCCATATTTCGAAGGAGAGCGACGAGGCATGCATCAGTTTGTAAGACCACAATTCTACATTGAATACCAATAGTAACTCTCCTATCCAATAGATTTACGCTGGAAACTTAGCAGGAATCGTAGAAAAATCCATATTCTCACTTAGTGAAGACGTTGAGAAGTTCAATGGAGAAATAGTTTACTGTTTGGATGAGACATGTGCTTATCCTATTAGAGATGTAAGTAACGAATCCATCAACTGAAAGCTAATCGGTCGAACGTTAAGTTCCTGTCTGATCGTTTGCCAACAACATCTTTCAACTCTGATAATGTACAATCGTTTACGAAATCTTGGTTCCATCACTATTTTAATCAAATTCGATTCTCATGTGGATTGCAGGTACGATTTCCCTTTTCATTCCTTTTTTTAAAGAAATTTCCAATTTTTCTTATTTTGTTCTTCGAATTATTTTTTCAGGTTCCAAAGCACACTATCGCTTATCCAGTTTTCCGTCTGCTGTTTGAAAAAACTGTTGGATTTTCAAATAAAACATTGCGATTGCTGATGGATTATACACCTGAGGTCAGAAGCTCATCACTCACGTCACTCCTAACGATACTTCTTCAGATTCCTCAATCGAAGGCTCTCAAGATATCTGCTGGCGATATTTCAGACAAAAAAACCTTTCAATAATTATTCCATGTTTAAACTTCTAATATTATGTGTTCAATAAACTCAAAAGCTTCGATACATCCAGACTTCCTTTATCTGATTGATCTTGATAAGCTTTAAAGGGAAAGAAGCTTTTCATACCGTTCTTGTTTACATCTAAAACTTTCCAAAAACTGATTCTGTTCACTTCGAAAGTGATCAAGAAGCTTCGAGAACTTTCTTCTTCTCTTACGTTTGAAGAAGTTCTCAGTGATTCTCTAAAATTCCTCATAAAACGTCTTTTTTATCTGTTTCCTTACAAGGAAATGTAATCGCTCTTCTTAAACTGTTTTTTTCTCTTTCTCTTTTTTTCTGAAGATAAAAAAGGTTTCTTTCTCAACATCTCTTTTGGTCTTACCTGGAAAGTTCTTGAATAATAGAGAATTTCTTCCAGCTGCTACTAAGCCACGTCGTCTAGATCGTCAGGAGGCGGGGTTGGTACCAAAACGAGTTTTATTCCGTAGGTCGGTCGACCCAAAAATGGACACGTCGACATAGTCTTCATGAGGATTTCCATTTTACTGGATTCTGGCATTTGTCGTCTGGACGTATTGTTGATTGTCTCAGAACTTTTTTCCACTGAATTACTTCTAGCTTGTTGTTCCTTGCCCTTAACTTAAGTTTTTTCATCTATAATTCATGTTGAGAATCTTTTCTTACTTTGAGGATAATCACAGCTTCGAGAAGATTGTCAAAAATGTAGTAGAAGGTCAATTTCGGACGCATTTCGAGTGATCGCCCACCATCATATTCCCTCGGTCAACTTCCAGTTGTATATCTCCTTTCTTTTCTTAATTAAAACATAAATCTACGAAAGATCATCAAATTGTTAGGAAAGAAAGAGAAAACATGCGTTCTTTCATGAACATATGAGATTATTCTACTACTTCTATCCTCAGTACTAGTCAGAGTAAGAGGAAGAGAATGAAAGAGATAAGAATAACCTTGTACCCCAGAGCACACCTTCATTACCTTTTATGGATGACGGTGTGACCTGTAGGATGACATCTCAACGACCTTTCCAAGATTTTGGGCTCCTATCTGGGAGATTTCATCTCCTCCGCCCCTACTTATTGACTGAAACACCTTATTCCAAGTATTCGTTGTTCAGATTCACAGTGTCTCAATCCATTCTCTATCATTGTTTCCTTTTTCTTCTAATTTTTCTAGACGAAATTCAAATTTCTCTCATTGAAACGAGAACAGAGAGAAGAATCTCTCTCTTACAATATAAAAACTTGTCTTTCGAAAGAATGAAAAGTCTTTGCGATGACCTGAACTAACTGGATTTTCGTTATAATACAAACATTTCCTTATTACTTTTTTATTTCTTACTATTCTCAGATATGAAACTGTACGTCGTGGCTGCCTTAGCCGTGGCTATAGGATATGCTTCAGCTGCCACCAAGCTTGATGACATCAAGGAGATCTATTCAAACCCATTAGCACATGGTATATCTACTTCTTCATATGAATTCCTATTTCTTTTTTTTCTCCAGGATTCGGCGAAGATATCGATTGGGTTCCATGGGAGGATGCTATTGAGAAAGCTTTAGATGACAAGAAGCCAATCTTCCTTCTTATCCACAAGACCTGGTGTCACGCTTGCAAAGGTATTTCAAGCGTCGAATTATATTCACCGAACCTTATTTATTCTAGCCTTAAAGAAGACTTTCCAACAGTCCAATGCACGCAAAGCCTTCAAAACCCTTTCCGAATACTTCATCATGGTCAACACTGAAGATGACGAGGAGCCATTCGAAGAGGAGTACAGACCAGACGGAAAGTACATTCCAAGACTTCTTTTCCTCGGTAAAAATAGAAACCTTTGTGATTTAAATTACGTTACTGCTTCTTAGATACCAACGGAGATCTCCTCCCACAATTCAAAAACAAGAAGGCTGAGTACAAGAACTATGCTTACTATTACTCTTCCCCATCCGATATTCTCAACTCCATGAAAGACGTTCTCGGACATTTCGGAGTTGAAGTTCCTGAATTGAAGAAGGGAGAGAAGCTCAGACCAAAGAAGAAGGAAAAGAAGGAAGAGAAGAAGGACGAGAAGAAGGAAGAAAAGAAGGAGAAGAAGTCAGAGCTCTAAAACTCTGTTTTAGGTGTTCCTAATTATTTTTTATCAAATTGAAAATCTTTATTAATATTAATTTTGTTGTCTGTGATAATCTCACAAAATAAAATATTTTATTGCCTTCAGATGAGCTTTTATATAGAGAGGATAGAGAGAAAAAAAATCAAGATGGCTAATCGTTTCGATAAGCAGCAAATACCTTTCGTTGATTTCTGACATTGAGATTGTTCATCAATGACACGAAACTTTCATTAAGAGTATTTTATTAAAAACCTTTGATTGACGAGAATGGTTTCCAAATTACAAAGTGAAGGAAAACGAATCTCTCAATCTTATGCATTCTCTTACATTTGCATTCACTCTGTGTGATGGGTCAAAAAAGAGAGACATAGAAGAGAGAGGGATACAGCAGAAATTAGCTAAGCAGATTAGAAAATTCTCTGTTTATCCTTTGAGTTTTCATGTGATAACTGGATCCATTTCCTAATCCTTTTTCCAATCATAGCAAAAGCTAAGAGAAATTCAAAGCGCTTTTTGGTGACAACGACAAAAGTCTTCCTCGTTTGAACAAAAAAGTTTTCAAAAATGGAAATATAAGTCTCGTTTTAGTCAAAACAATAATCAAAAAGTACTTGTACGCTTTGATTTTGAAGTGTTTGAATGATAGGGAGTGAGAGAATAGAACAAGGCAGAGTGTTGGTTAGATGGATAAAGAGGGAGGGAGAGAAGGAGGGAGAATAGAGAATGAATGGGGGATTCTCTTAATATTTGTGATATCTTCGACTCAATGTCAGTAACTTCTACTCACATCTCCCTTCCTCTATTCCATTTTTCCTCTTTTTACTCTTTCTTCCCTCTGCTCTACTCTCCCCGCCTCAACCACTCCCTTCAATTGCCTCTCATTTGCTTCTCAACTTGTCCTTATTTCTTAAAGAAATCAACTAACTTTCTTATGTCGATGTGTAATATTCAAATATGATTTGTAAATTCAATTGGTTCTAAAACGAAGATATATGAATGTTTTGATGACACTCATCCTCACTTATCTTTTACTTTTCTTCGGCCCATCTCAGAATATCCGGACTTAGAATCTCCGGAAGTTTTGTTTTTTTTTTGCAGAGAAACTGATAATATACTAACAGAAAAGGAATGCGAGAGAGAAAGATTCAGAAAGGGCTGGTGAAGGAGACACAGAGAGGGAGAAAGAGAGAACATCATTAGCAACACGTTAGTTTTGAACTTGTAAAAGCTACAATTGTTTTTGTCCAACAAGGAACGGGATTGTTATGAACATTTGCATATAAAGCTCAATCTTCTAATGTTCTAATTTGAAATTCTATGCTCTGTCTATTCAAATATTTAAGAAAATCCGATAAAACTTTTCCTCTTCGCTGCTTCTTTTCTCAAATATGATAAAGCTTTTCGTTTTTGAAATATATTTTTTCTAAACTTTTTCACTCTTTTCCGCTTCTATATTCCAAAAATGGTTTGTAAAGAAAAAAATACTGAAAGAACGGATAAAAACGTTCTAATTGAATAACTTTTATGTTTTTCGTCTAAATCTAGCTCGATTTCAAATAAAAAAGAGCTAAAACTTGCAAAAATTGGCAACAGATACTTGTAGGGAGTTGCATAGATAGAGGGAGAAAAAGCCAGAGACAGAGAGAGAGAGAGAGAGAGAGAGAGAGAGAGAGGGAGATATTGAGAGTAAAAGATGAGCTTCATATAATGAACAGAGAGAGAAGGAGAAAAAAGGAGATAGCATTGCGTCAAATTGAGCCATCTTAGAAGTTCGTTAAAGCTGTTGTTGATCAAACGATATTTTAATGTGTCGATGATGAATTTTTTTCTTCTCCTCTATTATTCTTATATTCCATTCAAAACCATTTTCATCTGCTTGTTCCTACATATCTTTCTCCTCTCTCGTATTCAGATGGGATCTGATGTTCTGGAATGTGAGCGTGAGCAAGCGATGAACAGAAAAACGTTTTTCCTTTTTCATTCTCTCCTGTTCTTCCCATGGATTTGTTGAAAATTATTTAATTGAAACTTTTTCTTTCTTTATAATTTTAAAAATGTGCTCTTTTACAGAAGAAGAAGACTGAACAAAAGGGAAAATGTGGGCTGTAATGAGACTGCGAACAATAAGAAGATCAACTCGACCATTAAATCAAAGACCTTTGAATAAGAAGAAGACAACAAACAGCCAAAGGCAGAAAAATTTGGAAAAGTTTGTTTTCCTTGTTAAATTCACGAAAGAAATGAAACTGAAAAAATTCGCGTACATCACATGTAGATTGAGAGACAGAGAGAGAAATATTCAAAAAGTGTGCGGTGCGGTAGCGTGAGATAAGAGGAAATGAGAATGCAACCGTTCAGTTGTAGATTAAGAAATGAAATGAAAACTTCACGTGATATTTTCACGTGAGAAACTCTCATGAACCTTATGTCTTCCGCAACCCTGATTAGAATATCAAGATCAGATAGCTATTCCATGAAAAACATGCAATTTCCCTTCGTTTCTGTTGATTAAAATGTAATTTTTCGTTTTTATTTTCAACGATTTCCATTTTTAAAATAAGAGAGTGATTTTCATGAATATTCCACTCATATCCCTGCTTCTCTTTCACTTGCCATCTCCCTCCTCTCTTTTTCTCTTCAGTAGATACTGCTTAATATGTCGATTCACACATCCAGCTTAATTACCGCCTGACCTCAAATTAAGAGCTTCATATTTCGGTTAGAGGTGAAATAGCTCAGAGAGAAGCCAGAGAAAGACAGCCAGAGCTAATTAAAAGCTGCTCATATCCCTCCCCATCTTTGTCGTCGTCTTCTTGGCATTGCTATTGCCGTCATTTGAAGCTTAGCAGTTTCAAAATCATATTTTATTTTAAAATTCGGACCAAAAGTATCTAAAGCATTCAATGTTCGTTTTTGGAAATCTCTTCAAGTGTTATCATTCTCTCTTTTCACTGCTTTTCTTTTCTGTCCAACCTTTGTTTTCCTTTTTCTCTCTCTCTTTCTCTCTCTCTCTCTCTCTCTCTCTCTCTCTCTCCCTCTCTCCCTCTCTCTTTCTCTCTTTGATTAGTGCTTGATATTTCCAGTTGTAGCTCTTCTATGTTCAGTCAAAGCTTCATTTCAATCTTCGAAAAAGAAATTAACTTTCATCACTCTTTGCTTACTTTTCATTTGGCTTTTCATCAGCAATTTCATTCGAAATCTTACTCATATCCTCTGACAATCTGACATTTCCTTCAAAAGAACTTGCTCGCCTTCATGCTCATCTTAATTATCTTATTTCTTCTTCTCTTTCGTCTTGGTCTTGTCTCTAACTAACAAGAAAACCAAATTTAACTGAAATCAACATTCATTTCTATCCTTTTTTTCTGCTACCTCTTCACACTTTGTTTTGACTGATCTCCTTCCTGTTATGGTTATTCCTATTCAAATTCAAATTTGAAGCATATGAATCAGTTGGGTTAGCAAAGATGATGGAAGCCTCTTCTTCAGCTCGTATGGAATAACTCGAACTATCATCCAATCTCCTTACACATTCATCTTCTTCCTTTTCTTGATTGTCTTTTACCCTCTAATTTTTGACTAAAAATCACCGTTTTCTTACGAGTTCTTCTTATTCTCTCGTCATTGAGATTCTCTGAGATTTCTTTTCAGTTTCTCAAACGTTCGGACTTCCCAGCCCTGCTTCTATTGCTTCCCAAACTCTTTTATTTTCGCAACAATCAACCCAGTTTTCTGATCTAAACTCACCCTTTATGTTTCTCTGTATTCTCATAATCAATTAATCAATTATCTTAGGAGCTTACCAGTTTGTTGACGGTCAGCTCCCTATGGGCCTTTATACTCAGCCGTTCGACAGCTTCCATAGCTTTTTGTAACAACCGTTACATAGAGAGAAATATTTAAAAATAAAACTATTATGGATATAAGGTATCGGAGAGTAAATGAATTTAATACTAATAAGACTCCATTTGAATGATGTAATCATGAATTCATATTGTTTATGTTTCAGACAATTCGGAAGTCGTACACCATTCAAGAATCGTTTCTTGCAAAGACTTTACTGGAGTCTGCGTCGCTGTCAGTACTTCATATGTTTCACAGAAGACGGTGAGATGACTATTCATAGCATTCCAGCTTCAGTTGTAATCATTTTAGTAAAATATGAATATAAGTATGAGAGGAAGGAAGCGAGGAAGATGTGACATGGAATAGAGAGAGATGAAGTATACAAGATGGTGTGAAATGAGGAGAGACAGATGCAAATAAATGAATTTTTTCCATTGCTAACATATTATTTGTCTTTTCTTCTTTTAACTATGTTATAATTTTGATCAATGATCATTTTATTTTTATAATGAAAAATGTCCTTAAATGGATTGAAACGAATGCAAAAGATTGGTGAGGGTGGACTAAACGTGCTTTTCCTTTCAAATATGTCAAATAAATGATATGGAAAGGACAGAATGACGAGATATACTGAATATGAGAGAAGAACAAGGAAGAGCATCTGAATCATAAGTTAGATGAAGAAGCATATATAAATTCGCCTTATGTTATTTGCATTTTCTACATCATTTTGCTTCAGTTTATCCATTTTCACAATATAATGTTCATAAGAATGAAGCAGAAAATGAAAATGTGCTCCAAAGAATAGAGAGAGAGAGAGGATGTGAAAGAGAAAACTCACTCATCTATAACCAGAAGGATAGAAGAAAAACGAAAAGCCACCAGACATAGTCATCACCTCGTTTTCCAGTCATTCAATTTTTCCTTCTTTTCACCCGGGTCATCATTTCTCTTTTCTCTCCAGTAATAGTACCGTCTTCAACACTTCTATTTTCGTATAAAAGCATTGGAACGAGCTCAAGAAAACTGTAATGAGAGCGAGCGCTCCCGGCGATTTATGAGATTATCTACCTAATCGCTCTTGTTGTTTTTGTTTTAGTTCATAAGTTCTGAGAAGAAAAACATTTATCAAATTATACGAAGAAATCATACAGAAAGAATAATATTCGTTCGCATTTGATCTTAAATACGCTTGATGGCTACGCTACAACATGATAAGAATCTATGTGAGGAAGAAAGAAAAAACACTAACGAAACATATGTTTTCCTTCATTTACTATTTCTTGCTAGCCTCTCTCTATCTTTTTCTGTCTCAAAGGAAGATCATTCCATTTTTGGTTTGTTAAGCTTTGATCAGATGCTTCGTTGAAAGGACATCATTTTGTTGTATTTTTCATTAAAACTTCTCGTCCTTTGTTAACAGAGTCATGGACGCATCCATTGTTATTCGACAAAGAAATTTCCCTTCTAATCTACTTTCAATTCATTTTCTCTTTACTTCTTTATATTATCCAGTTCTTCCATTCTTCACTCATATATCTTAACTCTCCAGCATCAAGCACCGGCATAGCTCACCAACCTTATCTTTCATTTCCTTTTTTCTTCTGATTTTCTGACAAATTTGTAATGAATTCATCTTTTCTCTTTCTCTCTCTATCTGTCCATCCACCCCTCCTTGCTCTTTCTCTCTCTCTCTCTCTCTCTCTCTCTCTCTCTCTCTCTCTCTCTCTCGGACCGGATAAGCATCGCTATTAGCAACGCCTCTCAGCTTCTTTTCCAGAAAAACGAATATCCTCGATGCACAAGAATCTTAGAAATGAAATAGTTTCGTTTGAGAATTTCTTTAACTTCTATCCTAGCAACCTGTGGGTACGCTCTCAGCAATCCATCTCATTCTACTTGTTCGCTTGCATTCTTTTCGATTAGCTCAACTTTCTATTTCATTCTCTATTGCTTGTGGTGTGAATGAGAAAAAACAGAAAAGAATTTGAATTTCAAAGAAAATAATTTGAGCTGTTTCTCTTCGTAATTAAGAAAAATTACGATCAATAGTATCAACTTCCAGCATCTTATGCAGTAGCTTTGCATATGCATTCATTCCTTTCCTCATTTCATATTTAGAAAAAAAAAGTAATTTTTATGCAAAAAAACGAATATGTTAGTTTGAATCATTCAAGTCCTTTGATATGTTTTGCATTGCTTTACAAACGGCATGGTGCTAAATTACATAAATTATAGTATTACAAGAGAGGGAGGAATTGTGATACAGCGGCGTGTGCACGGCCTTCTTCTTGTTCTTCCATTCCAAACGTCTTTCATGTTACTTTCATAGCTTTCAGCTTTCTCCAACGCATTTTTGCTGCAAAAAAAAAGCTATTTGATAGGCTTATATGGATGATTTAGATAGGTGCTTTCAGAAGCTTTTCTGTTCCACAATTATTTTTTTTCTCTTCTGCTTTACATAATGCATATTGCTTTTGAAATTTTACCTTCATCACCAATTCCCATCAGACAAGATGGGCTCACATATGATTGTCAAGTGAATGGATTAATCATTCCGTTTTCCTTCCTTCTTCTCAAAAATATTTTCTTTTGTGCTTCATTTGCAACACCATCAACATCTTGAGCTCATTTTCATTGAATGACGTAATAAAAGGACTATTTCATGCTTTGTCGTCATGATATTTCTCTTAAAGTAAGGAAGTGAAACAACTATTTTGAGCTGCATTCTAGACTTTCATTGATTTTAGAATTCTATGCAATGGTCTAATTATACCCATATTTGCCTTTTTCTTTTTTCCTCTCTCACATTCTGTCTTCCTTTCTTATTCTCATATCCAGCTTCTATACTCACTCTCTCTTTATATTTTTTTATATTCTTACTCCCTCAATCTCTCTCTTATTTCCTTTCGTCTCTCGCTCTCTCTCTATCTACTTTTTCATTTTTTTCTCTTTGACTTTCACAAGCTTTGTTAAATTCGACAAAGAACTCAACAAATATTTTTTCTGACTCTTTTAAAGGCTTTTTCCTTTTCTCCCAAATCCTATGTGGAGATTGAAATCATCGAAGAAAGGTAAGTCTACTCGATCATTCCTATACCGATTTGTAATTCATCTATTTTCCGGAAAAAACAATGTTCCAAGTGAAAAAACCAATAGTAGTTACTCGGGTAATAAATTCATTTATATATTATAGTTTTAAAACCTTACATGTCACTTAATTATGAAGTTGGCTCATGAAAGAGATCTGAGCAAAAGAGCATGACTGTAGAATGAGACATTCTAGTTTGTATACCGTCTCAGAATATGCTAGTTGCTCATTGGGCATGATAGATAATGAGTGTCATTTCACTGAATGTATACAACTGACGAGTGGTTGCAATCATTTTTTGTTCTCATACTTTATCTAGATAGTAATTTATTATTTATAGAAGTAGAAGAAGATGCAGAAGATACTGAAGATCCTTTCACAACACGACCTCCAAGCCTTGAAGAGTTGCAACGGCTCACTGGTTTTAATCGAAAATGGATAATGTTTTTATATAGGAACTTCAAACAAGTATATTTTGACACATATCAAAAGTTAGTACATAATGTTTAGCATTGTACAAACGGCAGAATGTCTGATCAAGAATGGAGGGCAGTTTGTCGTTTGATGTTTCCATGCTCAGCAGATGATAGATTCGCAGACAGATTGTATAAAGCTATAACAAAAGATAGGGGGACTGAAAAAATACTTTTCAAGGTACATATTCTTTTTTTTTTCATTTCATTTATTCATCAAATACGTTTGAAGGATCTTGTCGTTTGCTTATGGGAACTCACTGAAAGTGGTCGTTCTTCAAAATTTGTTTCGGAGCAGCCATTTTCCACAACGGCACAATTTGTCTTCGGACTAATGGGTCCCGATGAGAAAGTATGTCAAAAAAAACCATGGAATGAAAACTCATTGTAACTTAAGAACTTGGTTGATGAGATTCGTTTTGTCGAATATGTCCGTTGCGTGTTTGCCTTGGGAGCCCGTAAACAAGGAACGAACAACACACAGTTGGGTCTTCCAGCAGCACCGGTATATCGTACCAAGGTAATGATTAAGTTTCTGAGCTCGTTTGCTTCTTCAATGGTTCAAAGCAGTTTACATCAATATGCATTTAAGAGTGCCGACGAAGACTTGAAACCAAATGCATATGTGATTCGACGGTTGGCAATAGAGAAGTTTAGGGTTCGTCAGAACAGTTTCATGGTATTCTGAAATTTCAATTCAGGCTTTGGATACAAATAACGATGGCTTCATAACTGTTGAAGATATAGAGAGAGAAATGGAAAATAATCGCAATACCATCATACTGAAAAGTATAAACGATTTCAATATCCAAGACAACAAACCTTTGCCAATTGAAAATGTTTGACCTGTTATTTATTACATACGATAGTACGAATCTGATTAACATATTGAATCTCCACGTGAAAACGTGAAAAATATCAGAATTCATTTCATTCTCATTCATTTCTCGCACAGACCGGTTGTCCCTTCTACACTTTCATTTGAACGAAAATGTAAGATACATAAATTTATTATATTAGTAATAAATATAAAAATATTAATGTGAGTTCTATTTGAAATACTTCTTGCAAAGCATTTTATTGATAATCAAAACATCAGTAACTAAGATCGAAAAGGTCCATCCTAGAAACGAACTGTTGTACCTGTGCATATCCGCTAGTAGCCGCTAAACATTTTTTTTGAAATTGGAGCAAACAGAGTTAATCACTTGTTATGAACGTAGATACAAAAGAGAGAAAGCTCTCTCTAGTTTGTCCTGAAGATATTGTAGCGCATGTTATACGAAACCAATTAAACTTTAAACCTAGAACTGAAACCATCAGAAATTTATCAAAAAGAAAAAGATAATTCCATCTAGACTAACTGATTTTCCAATTAGGCATTGGAACATTACGATCTATTGATAAGTGTTGATTGAAACGTTTAGTATTCATCCTTATAGTGAACTCGTTAAAATCTTCTAGTGAACTTCAACCCCTCACGGACACTTAAGTCTGATAACAGATTTCATAGAGATCCACTCTCGTGTAGAGCTATAACTTTATACATACATATATATATATATATATATATATATATATATAGAGAGAGAGAGAGAGTATAGAGTATAGCTGTAGGTGAACTGTACATACAGAGTAGTTCAAAGTACAAGATTTGATTTTGAATCATTCATATTGAAAAACAATTAGAAAGATCAGAGCCAGTCGATAGAAGGTGAGTTTGCATTGCGTCAGCCAAAACCATTTATAATGAGGTGAATTTCAAACCTTCTGATGTGCATTTACTGTTCTTGATTCCTCATCAGGAATTTTGTTTTTCTTCAATTGAAAAATAGCATACTTGCGGTCGTTTTTTGGAGGTTCATAAATATTTTTATAAATCGAAAGAAGAGAATCTAGCCTTTTCACAAAACTTCTGATTCAGTTGTGCAATTTGGAATACATAAAACAGCCTAGTTTATTGGTAGCATGTCCCATATAGTTCTCTTTGAGCGATTGCTTAACATGCATCGATCGTGATGTTATCAGTTCCTAAAGCTCCCATTGTATTATGCGGCTATTATTGCTTACTGTGTTAGGTTTACTTTCGTTTGTAAATTGTAGTTCGCTACAAGAAATAAGATTCCAGATCTATAGTACCTCTGATGGTCAGTTCATATTGTTTCGCTGAAGTATCTGTATATTCTTAGATGAGTTTGATTCAATTTTGCAAGTTGGTAGACGCATACATGCTGATAACAAACACATAGCCGTTGTTTCGGAAGTTGTGAACTGTATCAAAAACGCCTCCCCACTTCCATGTTCCGAAGTCACGGACAAGGACATCATTCTTGTTATATCTAAGTAATATGCAAATAATCATTGCTTCGGAACTTCAAAATGTTTTAGTGAGGATATTGTGGAAAAGTATGTAATATCGAATGTGGAAGAAGCGAAGCACGTTGATTTCGTCCAAAGGTCTGTATAAAGAAAGCATAATTTAAATGTTTGTCTTTAGCGCATTTACAGATTTTTTTGAAAAATATTATACGTTCTCCATAAAGAAATCACATGAACTTGATAATCACAATATAATAGGTACCACAAGCTGCATCCTGGGATCTTAACGAAAAACTTCAGAATCATTATGGGACGTTTTCGCAACCAGTTCCTACAAAGACTTAACGGAGAAATCATCATTGAGTACAATGCAACTGTTAAAGGAGTTCATACAATCTAATCAAGAGGAGAAGGTGTTTTTTATACTACAGCTCAATAAAGGTTTTATTGAAAGCGCAATTTTTTCAATTATTTTGTTAATTCCAGCTTCATTCACTGGATTCCCGTACTTGCTGTACTCCTTGGATATGAGTCTGTCAACTAACTTCAAAGTAAGTTCAACAAAGAATGTGATTGCGAATATGGAGAACTTAAAACGTTCCAGCTTGGTATCATTGATTGCTTGGACACTCCAGAGCTTTGTTCTGATGATGCTCAGGTGTCATCGTTGATTTCCTACAGAGGCGGTAATAAATATAAAGTTTATGATGGGAACTTGGATTATCCATCAATAAAAGACTGGGCGAAAAAGTTGGTCAGAGAGAAAACTTATTCAATTTTTGTTTTTTCTAGGCTTGCAAACCCCATCTTATCCGTTTTATCCTCAGATATTGTCCCAATGTATCGGTCCGGAATCGTTCCAGGTTTCACTATTGTGGACAATCCTTATATGTGTTTTGTTTGAGGGTTCGAAGAAGTACAGCATACTGTCAATATGCTCTTTATTTCCACGAAGAAACATCAAGTTTACAAAGATTACCTTGAATTTGCTAAACAGAATCATGGAAAGTTTCACTTAACTGTTATGGTTGAGAAGGAAATCTCTAAATGGTAAAACTATAGTATTTGATCATGATACATGATAAATAGGCCTAATCAACCAGCTTTCATCACTATGAAACCATTGGAACAAGTATCGAAAGCTTTCGTGAAATTCAAAGATATCACTTATGAGTCAATGGCTCATTACATAACAACCGGCATACATCCTGCTATTGTGAGTATCAGCCTTCTAAGAAATGAAACCGCTCCTTCCAGCACGAATTAAATTCTCCACAATCTATTCTGACAGCTCTTTCTATTCCCGCACCACTGACAATCTTCGTTGACCCAGCAAAACTGAAGGATCAGCATGCTTTTGCTAAACTTGCGAGCGAGCATCCTGTCAGACAAAACACCTCTGAATTCGCTGTTGTGACCGGGTTTGCTTGAACACCTGAGTCAGGAAACGAATACTTTTAGAAACAACGTTTTGGGATCATATTTTGTCAGAGCGGTGGGATTCGATATGTTAAACCCATCATACGTTCTAATCAATAAGGACAGAGTAAGAAACATTTTCAGTTCTTACTGAGTTACAAACCAATATCAGACATGTATCTTCGTCAAACGTATCGTTAAAGAAAATAGAGATGAGATTCTTCATTGGATCAATTCTTGTCAGAAGAAACCATGTACGAAAGGTACAAATGATATTGTTTTTTCATACATCAGATCTCATATTTCACTTCCAGATATTGATTTCGACTTCAACCAAATCATCGATCTCATACGATGGGAACAATATGGTAATATCAAGAAGCTGTTGAATGTGAAACAATCTAGGAATATGCGAGATGAGCTCTAAAATACAGTTGCTTAGTATAATTAATATATTGTCGGAGATAAAGTTATAATGATTAGCAGATAATAAAGAAATTGGCAGAAAGCCGTTAGTTATTCGATTACTTTTGGGAGCAACGGAATGACTGAGAATGGGAAGGAAAGGTACAAATGAATGATGGAGAACACAATTTACCTAAGGGTGATGTGTTCGATTAGATAACAGTTTTTGTTATTTAACATAGGTCGTTTGATAACCTTACTCTTTTTTGAGAAAAACTCATTTTGCTCAGTTGAACTCTCATTATGTTTTATGGCATCGTTCTTAGCAAGAAAACAATGCCATTTCCAGAAACATTTCAAAACTTCATTTCTATGTCGACTGGATCGTCAAGGTCTCAAGCTGGACAGAAAGCCAAATCTTTATTAGCAGCATATGAAGCAGGATTTGCTCTGTAAGACTTTGAAACTTGGAAAAAAAGCATTTCTCTCAAAATATCCTCAATGTGTTCTCAGACATACGGTCATTATCGTACCAAGCAGGTTGATAAAGACTTTATCATGCTCACAATTCTCAGATTAGCTTCGCTCTTCTTGACCTTTCTTTAGACTATTTCGCTTGATTTTTTCTGACAAGCATATCTTTTATTGAAGTTTTTTTTGTAAGTATCGATTATAGTTCGATGCGGCTTGGCTCGAGTAATCCCACATTTCCTTCTCATTTATTTTCTTCGAAACATATTAAAGAAAGCTTATGGTTTATATCATAGCAAGCTTTATATGGGTATTGCAGCTGCTTTACTTTGCATATACTCAAACACGCTGAAAGCGCCAATCAATAGTCCTGACCCGTATTCCATTTATGTCGATATTTGAAGGGAGGGTTCATTTGTCATGCAAGCACGTCTATGGCTTCTTCTTGCTTTCAATTTTGATGTCCATCTTCGGGAACGAAATAGCTAAATTCTCAATCTCAAAATGCCTCTTCTCATTGTCTGTATCTCATTTTTTTTTCTTCAAGGTTCGAGGATATGGCGTTGCGCAAAGTGCGCAGCAACCTCGATCGGCTGTTTGATAAAAGTTTAACAGATTTAATACGAGGAATTCGTAACAATAAGGAGAATGAGGTCTAAGCTCTTTCGGTTTTTTAGTACTTAACTTTGCTGTGTTTTTAGGCTCGTTATATTGCAGCTTGTATCGATGAAATCAAGCAAGAGCTTCGACAGGATCCAACTTATGTTAAAGCTAATGCCATTGAAAAACTTGCTTACGTATGAAAACATTTTTATCGGTTATTTACAAATTGCTTTCAGTTGCAAATGCTAGGATATGACATATCCTGGGCTTCGTTTAACATTATAGAAGTGATGGCATCAACTAAATATACTGAAAAACGTATTGGTTATTTGGCTGCTGCCCAAAGCTTTCACGACGACACTGAAGTTCTGATGCTCACAACAAATCTAATTCGAAAAGATTTGAACAGGTAATATTCTATGAATACTGTTTCGCGAACTATTGGTTTTCCAGTCCGAATATGTATGACTCCGGTGTAGCTCTCGGTGGATTATCCTGTTTCGTCACGCCCGATTTAGCTCGAGATCTGGCCACGGATGTCGTGAACCTGGTTTGTTCAGTTTTGTCATTCTGAAAGAAAAATGATAATGTGTAAGAAAGAAGGTGTATATAATTATATATCGATCCTGTATAACAAACGTTTACTCGCCATCAAATTGAAAAAAATGAGATGATGCGTCTGATAACACATGTAAACTCTTACTATTAGTTATTCAAATTTCTTTCAGTTGTCATCATCGAGGAGTTACACGCGGAAACGAGCCGTTCTTTTGTTGTATAAAATATTTTTAAAATATCCCGAAGCTTTGCGGCCGACATTCCCCAGATTGAAAGAAAAACTGGAGGATCCTGATCCAGGTTATTCGTTCAGTATGTTTGCATAATTTATTCTGTGTTCTTAAGGCGTTCAAAGCGCTGCTGTAAATGTGATTTGCGAGCTGGCTCGCAAAAATCCCAAGAATTATCTAACCTTAGCTCCTGTCTTTTTCAAACTCATGACAACTTCTAGTAACAATTGGATGCTCATAAAAATAATCAAGCTGGTATGTTCCCTTTCAATTTCATTTCCACATCTTTTGCTAAATCAGTTTGGTGCTCTTGTTCCTCTTGAACCTCGTTTGGGTAAGAAGCTTCTTGAACCTCTCACCAATCTCATCAATAGGTAAGATTTTCTTTGTTCGTGTTTGTTATTCGGGTTTGTTTTCAGTACATCAGCTATGTCATTACTGTACGAGTGCATAAATACTGTAATCGCTGGTAATGTTAGATTTTATTTTGTTCACATAAAAATTTGTTTTAAGTTCTGATCAGTATATCAACATCTACCGGAGGAGATCACACTGCCAGTATTCAGTTATGTGTTCAGAAGCTGGGTGTGTTGATAGAAGACTCTGATCAAAATTTGAAGTATCTGGGGTTGCTGGCAATGGGAAAAATTCTTGAAACACACCCAAAAGCTGTGCAAGCTCATAAAGACATAGTGTTGAGATGTCTAGATGATAAAGATGAGAGCATACGTTTAAGGTAGTTGTCGTTTTCTTGCACCGAAGAAGTTTACGTCTTTTTAGAGCTCTGGACCTTCTCTATGGTATGGTTTCGAAAAAAAATATCATGGAAATAGTTAGAAAATTGATGGAGCATGTTGAGCTAGCCGAGGGTTCTTATTATCGGTTGGGAGCATTGATTGCCGTCTAACTAAAATATGTTTCCAGAGATGAATTACTAAGTCGCATAATTGGAATATGTAGTTATAACAACTATCAGTATATCACTAATTTTGAGTGGTCAGTATTTACCTAGTATATGTCTAATTTGGGTTTACAGGTATATCTCTGTGCTTGTGGAATTAACAAAAGTAGAAGGAACCAAACACGGAGCCAAGATAGCAGAACAAGTATGATTCATATCGTTTTACCGTTGATATTGTTTTCTCTAAGATTCAAGACGTTACTGTCCGTGTTGAATCGATTCGCCATTTCTCGGTCTCTCAGATGGCTTTATTAGTGGAAAATGCGAATATTCTTCTGGCCGGGAGTGCTCAACAACGAAGCAATATCTGTGAAGTTTTACTTGCGGCCGCTTGGATTTGTGGAGAATATAGCCAGTATGTCCTTTTCCAGTATCACGTCATTTCATTGCAATCTTTAGACATGTTCGTAATATTCCTTCTGTTTTGGAATCGATGCTCAAGGCTAAAACATCCATAATGCCTGGACATATTTTGTCTGTTTATGTTCAAAATATCGGCAAATTATATAGTGCATTGCTCACCAAAGCTGAAGAGGAAGATGATTGGGATGCTATTGAGTCGCTTGATAACCTCATGTTGTCAAAACTCCCTGAATTCGAGTTAGCTGAACATCTAGAAGCGCAAGAGAGAGTGAGTTCAATTTTTTTTTGTCGCAATGTTAGTTTTGTTTCAGGCTTGTACTCTTATTTGTCTCGTTCGAGTTGTCGAATCATTACATCAGAGAAGAGAGAAAATTGCGCATGAAGTCGCTGCTCTCTATGACGGCGAACTGAATCCTGTTGCTGCTAAGGCACAAAGAAAAGTACCCGTTCCTGAGGGACTTGATTTGAACAATTGGATGAATGATCCTTGGGAGGATACTGATGAAGAAATAAGTGAAGATAGTGAGATAGAAGCCACTTTCGGGCAGGTAAAATAGTTAGTATTGTAATTATATTCTATTATCTGTTCAGCCTGGTCCGCGCCTACGATCAGAGTTTACTTCGTTCGGAGTTTCGCCCAAATATGATAGTGATCACGAAGAGTCTACTGCTGTAAAGTCTAAAAAGAAATCGAAGAAAAATGGAGCTACGCATGAGATGACGGAGGAGCAATGTGCAGAACGAAGAAAACAACGAGAAGCCGAAATTGAGAACAATCCTTATTATGTAAAAGGATCAGCTACAGTTCCGAAACGTCCTACCAAGTTTAACACTTTCGATAACCATGCCAGTATGGACAAAACAGATATCCAGAGCCCGCTAGAGATTCCTGGAGTTGTTGGACTGTCTCGCTATCTCGAGCAGCAGGACTCAACTCTTACTTGGAAGAAAGCGAAGGAGAGTAAGAAGGTTAAGAAGAAGACCAAAAAGGGGAAGAAAAAACATGTTAGCTCGTCTAGCGACGAGGAAGTTGCAGTTGTACATAAGGTAAGTGTTAGTTGTAGCACTCTCTTTTATCTAATGTACTTTAGGTTAATCGTGCGGATGGTGAAATGCCTGAGGGAGCGAAATCAACAGATGATGAAGCTGAGACTCGTGGCCGGATGGTTTTTTTTTGATACTGAGTAGTTTAATAACGAAATCCTGTTATAGAAAGATCTTTCCGATGAGTTCAAAGCTTTAGACATGGATTTGGATGAACCATTGCGGTCCGATGAAGTACTCCGGGGGCCTCAAGCCTACACTAGGATTCATCCCGCTACCAGACCATCTGTATGTTTTTTTTTATTGATTCATTTTTAATTGAAAATGCTCAAGGGACCACTTGTTCCTCGACCACCAACAATTAGTGCTGAAAGCTACAACAATCCTCTTGCCGGTCTTAAACTGACGAACAAACCGAAATCTGCTAAAAAGAAGAAAAAAAGCGATGGGTACATAATTTACCTGTATCAAGTTCAGACGTTTTACTTGTAGAGCTGTTGAGAAAAAGAAGAAGTCCAAAAAAGCTTCAGAGAAGCTGAGTAATACAACGCAACCTGCGGCTTCAGATTGGTTAGACACTTTGAATCAGGATTTGATAGAGGAAGCTGTTGATTCTCTCAAAGTAGAAAAGAAAACCAAGAAGAAGAAGAAAGGAACCAAACCATCACGCGATGCTTATGAAGTTTGATTTGTTTGAGTATGCTTTCATGACTTCAATTAAGGAAGCTTCCGGTGTTTGCACTCCAACTAATCCTAACGCCGAAAGAGGGAACTCGCCTAGAGTGACCCATGTAGATACTAATGATTTATCCGCTTGTACTCGACTAGCTGGAAACGGTGATCTACAAGTGGTTTGTTTCAGTTGTATTTACTTCATTTTGTTTACAATCTGCAGGATTTCGAAACGTCAGTTTCGAAGGATTTGCCTAATGTTCTCCGAGTCAACTTTTGTTTCAAAAATGTCGGAATCGGGGAATTGAAAGACATTGAGATCAACTGTATAGATTCTTTGAATATAATGCTTCAAAAGCAGAACGAGGTAATTCTTCATCTTACTCCTCTATAACTGTGGTTTTCTCAGAACTCACCGTCGATTGCGGGAATGCTAGCTTCTAATGAAGAAAAAAATATCGATTTGTTTTTCAAGGTTTATACAACTAACGTTTCTCAACAGTTACGGGGATCAATCGCTTACTTTTCGGTATAATATTTGTAGATAATTGATCTAATCATCCTACTCAAGGGTTCTGATAACGTTGTAAATGAGAAATTGGATTTTAGACTTCCACTTCGTAGCACTACGTTCATCATTAGTTCACCTATTAGCAAGTAAGTCGGTTTTATTATTACTTCTCATCATTTTTGTTTTACAGAGAAGAATATTCAAATCTGCTGTCCGGAGAAGATTTAGATTTCTCTTCTTCTGTTCAGTTTCAGTCGAATTTGTCATTTAAGTCATTAGTATGTCGGATAACCACGTTAGGGCATTTATCAAGTTTGTCTAGTCTCGAGTTTTCTGTGTTAGAAGCAATTGATTTCAGTTGTGGAGGAAGTACCGGCAGCTGCATCCTTATATGCTGTTACGATGTCTGGAGAATCGATATGTGTTCTACTAAAAAAGAAAGTTCGTTTATATTTTGAAACGATTACCTAATGAAGTTTTCATTGAAGGGAGATGTCGTAAGTATTGATGGAAAAGCTGATAATCAGGAATTAATCTCAGCTATTATCGATGACCTTCGAGTAATTTGTACTCAATAGAGCAGGGAATAGTGCCAGAGAGGTGTGAAGGTGCTTGCCATTCATTTTTTTTATTTTGTACGTGATACTTACTAGTTCTATGTAAATTATTACTTCACAGGTTTCCATATTTATTACTAATAACATAAATTTATTTATTTCTCGTAGAATCTTGTTTTCTTCATTGCAATAAGATAGAAGATACATTTATAAGGTTAGAGAAGTTTATTATTAATCATGAATAATATTCATGTTCGACACTGCAGACCAAACACAAACTTTCCCGCGTACTATTTTCGGTACACAGAGTACATTACGAGTCTAGAACTGTTTTATAATATATATTAGAACAAATTTATAAATCGTTTTTGACGCTTACGTGTTTCTTTGTCTGAAAACCTGTAAGTTATCACGTCAGGGGGATGATTGTGCATTTTGTTAGGTGTGTAATTATCAATGAAATCGGCTGTACTGGGTATGTATTACTTAAAACGCTCCGTCTAGTTCCTTGTTTCTGCTCTGTTCATTTCACCAGATAGCGTCATATTATTCCAAATCAAGCACAACCGCTATGCTTTTTTCATGTATCGCAGGAATGAAAACAGTGTGAACCACCGCTTAACCGCGTCAGCCAGTTGGAAATGATTCACCTCAGCGCTTTCCATCTTTCAGAAAGCACAATAGAGTCACCGGCGTCTATGCTCAGCCTGTGGAAAATTCTTAAAATTGCTCCGTTCAAACTTCGAGCGTTTTAGTTCAGACAGTTGCAAGAAACTATGAAAGACTTCACTGTGAATAATGTTAATGCCATAAATTCAGTGTTTATTTCCCTTTTCTCTTTTTTTTCCTGATTCACATTGAAATCTTGAACGAATCACCTCTGCTTCTCCGAGGTTTTTTTCTATCAATTCCTCAATAACTTTTAACACTTCGTTGAAGAGTTTTTTCGGTGTTCATAATAAAATATGATATGAAGAATGTAAATCATACGGTGGTACTCAACTGGCCTAGACTTTGATTTCCTGGTCCTTTGTGGTTATCTATCATTAGTTGTGACAAAGACAAACCATTCATATACATAAGAAAGATGTATCGAACAGTGAAAAGTGAAGCATCACTCATTACTCACAATCAATCAGTATCTGATTTGAAGGAAAATGACAATTGTCATCATGATATTTATATGATGCTCTTTGTATGGATACTATCATCGCGAGGTAGACAACAATTTCCCGCAACATTCTTAGAATTTTCCACGTACTTTAGAGTTTGTAGATCGCAGTACAAACAATACAAATCTGCGAAATCATCTCCCGCTTTGTTAACTTGTACAGAGCATTAGCACCAGCCTGGAACCGCTATCAACCCATTTCTTTTCCTTAAGTTGCTGTATGTTTTAATTCAGATGAAGATTGAACTCATTCTGTTGTCCCTATTGGGCTTAGCTTTTTCTGCTCCCATAGTGCCACAATCTGAGCAGGATGGAATCGTTGATGTCATGGAGTCACAGTCTAGCTCAGAGAGTACCATCATCAAGGCTGATGAATCAGTTCATGATTTAACATCCGATGAAGATCCCACTACAGCCAGTCCAAAAACGTCCACTAATGTTAATAACCATGTAAGTGCAAAAAATGTTTTCTTTGTAAATCTTCTGCATACAGACTTGGGAGTGTGCCGAAAATGCTCCTTGTTACGTGTCGTCTAAAAACTGTAAGGAAGACTGTGAATCTGGACTCATAGTAAGTACTCGAATGGTTAGATTCAGAAGCATGTTGTGATAGGTTGTTCCCACTGGAGAGAAACAGACTCAGTTCGAGATCTACATGAAAGGACCTCAAATAGGAAAAGAAAGCGTCATTGCTATGGAGTACAAGGTGAACCCATTGAAATAGCTATAGTATTTTCATGAAACCACTTCAGAATAATAACAATGTACATACTTTCAAGTGTATACCTGCTCTCAGAGAAGTTCAGGATGAAATCATCAAGAGTGTAAGAGATTGAAGTCTGTCAGTTTCAATTTTTTTTGTTAAGGAGAATGAGCTCCAATTTATTAGTGGACGCGAGACTAGTCATTCCATCTCCTGTAAATTCATTGCTCATGTTTTCCACGATTTCAATAACACTAACGATCAATATAACATATTGTTAGGAAATTTGAACGGTAGAAATGCTCTACGAAATTTTTCAACACTAAACTTTCAGGTGGGAAGTGGAATGTTACAGACAGCAGACAAGTTCAGAAGCAACAGTCTTTCATCGGAGGAAGATTTGAAAAGTTTGACACCGATAAGGAAGCCGTGGAAGTACGCGATCTGTTGAATTATTTGTTTCAGAGCATTTCACTTGTTTCAGATAGTTAAAAAAGCTGAGAGAAAGATAATGGAAGATTTCTTACTATCTGGAACAGAAGTAAGTAAGACAATGATCTACATTTATGATTTATAGTTTTAGAAAGCTCGAGGAGCTGACGAATTGATCTCTGAATACGAAAAAGAGTTTGAAGATCTGCAGAAAAAGGTTAATTTCTTACATGAGTTTGCTACAACAAAAAACCTTTTTAAGAAGGCTGAAGCAGAAGAAAAAAGGAATGTTGAAATCGAAGAGAAGAAGAAGGCTGATGCTGAGGAGAAGAAGAAGAAGACTGATGCTGAGGAGAAGAAGAAGAAGACTGATGCTGAGGAGAAGAAGAAGGCTAAGCTCGAGGCTGAAGAGAAAAGAGAGGCTGAGGAAAAGAAAAAGCTAGAAGAGAACAAAAAACTTGAAGACGAAGAGAAAAAGGCTCTTTCGGAACTGAAAAATAAGGCTGCAAAGAAGAGCTCCAAGTCTGATAAGAAGATAATTAGTGCTGAGATTGATGAAGAAGGGGACTCAGAAATTGAAGAAGAAGAACAAAAAGTTATTAACAAGAAAGTTTCGAAGAGCAACGTAGGAAGAGATGAGAAAAAAGAGTCTAATGAACCCAAAATGAGATCATCTGATGACGATGATGATGAAGACGAGAAGAATAATGAAGAATATGACGAAGAATCAGATGAGCCCAACGTTCGTACTGAAGATAAAACTAAGAGCGAGAGGGATCCCAAGAAGGAACGGGAATTGTTTGACAGACTCTTGAAAAAAGATAAAAAGATAGTGAGAGATGAGGATGAAATTCTCAAAGGAGATGCTGATTTCATGGCTCCAGACAGTTCCTCTCTCGCACCGTATGTAAGCGCTTTTATAATTGCATTGATCGCTCTCATGTTTTAACTCATTGTGCCATTCATTTATTTTTCCCTGTGAAAATAGCATGTTTAAGATCGTTTTAAGCTTTAATTTTTCATTTTACCCATAATAAAAACATTTTTTCTCACATTGTTAACTATTTAGTGATGGTTGTAGTCCAGCACAGTCAATTTCTCTCACATTCTGTCATTTTCCTTAGTTCCATTTGACTATAAATCCGACATTTGTTTGAAAATGCAGATCTGCGAATCGGTAAATCACCGGTTTTGAAGCTTCTATCTACGTTTGATGTCTGATTCTATTCGGTTACGTTTTTGAATTTGATCGCTTTCGCGTTCAGCATCCCCAGGCTTCTTCCTGATGGTCTTTTAAAGTTTCTTTGCAAGTTTTCTCGTTTTAGTCTTCAGAAATGACATCAAATGTGAAAAAGTTCTTCATTAGCTCGCCATGATGTTCCAGGATATTCGCTAAGATGAAAGCTTCAGGAAATGAAGCTTAAAATCTCTTGTAAGAATTAAGCTTTTTCAGATTGTAATTCTGATAAAACCAAAAGAATCGTAAAAGAGATGCGAACGCAGAGAGATTTCACTTTGAGTTCCGAAGCGAAAAAAAAGTGTCATCTCGGATCTCCAATGAATAGTCGGAACGATAACCTATCTCTCGATGTTTTACTATGGAATCGCACCTTTAGGCTTGAAAAAAAGAGATTTCATACATTCCAGTCGGCATTTTCAACTGATTAGGTCATCGCATTGACTAACCAAAATATGCCGTGTTTGGGAGTCAATCGAAATATATTATATTATATCCATGCATTTTTATGATTGCTCAATTTCAGAAATTGGAAATTTAAAAAAGCAATCTAATTGGAACAAGTGATTAAACAAGCGTTCATTGAACAAGAAGTTGATTGAAGCTTTTCACCTGTTGCAAATCACTAATTCGAGAAGCTGACCGAAGTATGAAAATCGATTGTTTAGTAGATTCTATCTCAGTTTATGAACTCCGCATACGATAGAAAAGACTTAATTGCTTTTTGCTGAACATTTGTTCGGGAAAGTTTGATGTCTTCGTATATTGGTGCTGAAACAATAAAACAGCCTTTTAGCTTTACAGATAAGATGAGATTTTAAGGAGAAACAAAACAGAAAACAGAACAAACGGTTCTCTGAACATTTTTTGGGTAAAACAGTCTTCTGAACGAAAACAGATTTCCAGTTAGTTTAAGGCTTTTAGATAGTTGTACAAAAGCTTTGATTTGATTACTCGAGAACCGAACTTGAATTTACAGGGAGATTGCAGAAGACACTGAAGATCGTTTCGAAATAGGAAGAACTGGAACGTCAGGGGTAAAAATGGTCTGGGTCTATACTAACCTATTCAGACAATAATTAAAATACTTAAAAGCTGTAAATCAAGATTTTAAAACTCCTTGGCATCAAGTCTGCATTCTTTTTAGATGGTGAATGATCAAGCTGATTTGGTCATTAAAGGGGCGTTGCTTGAGGAATGAAGGTAGTGGAGATGGTTCTAGATTACAAGAAGGAGGACGAGCTTAAGGCCAGATTGGTTCTGTATAAAAGACTTGACCGTCGGCTACAAGTCTTCATTCCTATCTTCACTCGTTTCTCTTTTCAGTCAAACTTCCAAACTTTCACTGTATGGTAGTGATTGATCACCATGTCTCTAAATAGCTTCTTTGTTCAGAAGACGGTTTAAGATACTAACAGTCAAAGATCTTATGTTTCGCTCACTATTTTTCGATATCAAGGCGTCTCCCCAATTAGTCATTCTCACTGTAAACTATGCTGTGACTTTTCATACAACATTTGACATGGCTTCTTCCCATTTCATCAATTAGTGTGTTAAAATCGCTGCTTAAAAGGCAAAAGTCAGGTCATTGTCATCATCATCATCGTTATGTGTTTTCCATACTTGAGAGTAGAGGTTTGATTTGTTGAGTCGTTGTCATTCTCTTTGCACTTTCGTGTCAATTGGTTTAACCAAATACTTGGATCTTTTTCAGATTCCAATTATGTCACGATTCATCATTGTTTTCGCTTTATTAGCTCTTCTTCAGGTAGAGTTAGTTTAGGGTATTTAGTGTTTAATCCTTCGTTCAGATGAGCTGTGCTAAGAGAGTTGTTAACTTGGAAGATCTTATGGTTAGGAATGTGCGTGAAGTGGAAGCTAGCGGTGAAGGATCTGGAGAAGAATCACATGTAAAAACATCAGGAGAAGGATCAGAAGTTGAAGCTTCTGGAGAAGGATCAGGAGTAGAAGCATCAGGAGAAGGATCAGCCGAAGACGCCGTTGAAGCTTCAGGAGATGGAAGTGGTGTTGAAGAAGGATCCGGATCAATTGTTGGTGAGTAACAGCGATAAATTAATTTAATTGAAGTAATTCCAATTACAGAACCATTGATCTTGACCGACCCCGTTCCCGAGATATTTGACACTCCAATTTTGCTTGAAACTCTTTAAACAGCTTCATAGTTTTACTTCTTCTTGATACTCTCTGAATACTTGCGTTTTTGTACATTCTCTTGAATAAAGATTATACTTTCGACGGGGTTTTTTTAATGGTTTATCATTGGAGTTCATAGTTGGAGTTAGCGATTCACTTAGTCAATACAAGTTGATGTAATACAGCACACTCATGATTGTGAGCAATCCTGATATACTTATTGTAAACAATGTCATGGGTTTTCTTATAAAAACGAAATCGTTGTTCTATGAGAAAAGTCAAGGCCTTATCATCAAGTCGATGTATCATTTTCGACTTAATTTCATATTCGTCATTTCTCTTTTCTTCCTGGTAATTCCTGATCTTCAAATTCTATTTCCTGTTTGACCACGATCAAATAGATGACTTCATTGTCATTCCAACTACAATGTTGAATATGGTGCAAAGCCCAAAACCTCAGTTCTTATTTTATTAAACAAAAAATCAAATCATTTTTGGAGAAAACTTCGATTGATCACGGAGACAGTTGTTCGTTCTGTGTGCACGCAATCATTCTTCAGTTTGTAGCATTTTTCTGTAGTTTAGTTGTTTATGTTGGTTGTTTATCGACCTTTGCGCATTTTCTGCCGCAGTTGTCAACTTACAGGATTATGAACTACATGTGATATCCTTTAGTGCTCTGCCAATAATATCATCTCTTTGTATGCAGTTTGTATTGAGTAACAGTTGAACCAGTAATACTGCCAGAAATCCTTGAATGGACTTTTTGCTAAGTTGCTATTCCAGGAGTCCAGTACTAACATGATTTCTTCTTGTTTAACTCGTTTCCTATTCCTATATTGGATGGTTTTGGATGAGCATTACTTTTCCTTCTTTCATTCGTTTGCTTCCGTAATTTCGAGGTGAATGGAGAGAGACTCATCCGAAGAGCTTCAAATAAGCTTCCGATCATTTGAAAGAAACTTGCAATTGGTTCATTCAGCGCCGAGTTAAAACGCTTCTGCTGCATGAACATAATGCATAAGCACGACCGCTACACCTTTTTCACATGCCGCAGAAATGAAACGCGTGAGCAACCGCTCAAGTGCGTCAGTCAATTGAAAATGAATGAACCACCGCACAACTAAGCCTTCTAATTCAAAATGGTTTTCCACCAAGCTTTTCATTTTCCTGAACGCGCATTGAAGTGAGCGGCGTCCATACTCAGTCTTCTAATTGCCATAACTTTCTTGTAAGTCATTTGTTTCCAGAATTGTTTTCTTTGTTCTGATGTTCTCATTATGCTGATTATTATTTCATTCTCGTCAGAGATTTCAACTGCTCTTTTTCGTATTGCTTGCTTTACATTCACAGTGATCATGAAGAAAGTGTGCTTGTTCTTTGCGCACTAGATCGTTGTCTGAATTTGTAGTTTCATTTCGTAATTTACTTGTTTATGTTTACGTTCGTTTGGGGACCTGTCGATTTTCTCCTGACTGTCAACTTACCTCATTATTGATTACTTAGTTGTTAAATGAAGATTGTGACAAGATGACAGGTATCTGTCTGTTTCAACAAATCAGTTGTTACTTCGGCCTTTGATAACTTTTCAACTCACTGCCTTATACTGCTCTATCATAATGCACATGAGGTTCGTCGGAGAATGATCGGTCAGTTATTAATGCTACTTGTTCTCTTTCAGTTCTCTTCATTGTTCATAAAGCATCTTTGAAGGGGAACTGGAGGAGATCGAGTCGCTCATCTCATTTCTTTTTTCTTTATACGGTTTCCTGATGGCTGTTCGATTGGTTTGATAAGTTTAACTCAGGGAAGGAGGAGGAATCGCGTTGAACCATGAGTATAGGCACGGCACAACATTATTCAATATATGAGGTAAGTTTAATTATTTGATTAATTGGTGGTTATGATCGTTTTCCGAGAGACGTTGCTGTTCAGCGAGTCTTCCGTAGGAAGTGGAAAGGCTATTCAAACCAAAGGACAATCCTATTGAGTAGCTTCCTCTTGTTAGTTGTTGTTCTTTGTTCATATAAGTTAATGATTACGTGTATTTCCATGTTTCTATACGTTCCACTTGATATAGGTAGGATCAAGGGAATGTGAAGTTGGAATTCTTGGACGAGAAAGTCGCGGGTGCAGATAACAGATAAGTTCTCATATCTTTGTTCATATTGGTTAGTTACAGAAAGCCGTACGTTAGTCTTTGGAAATACAATGAAGTGTCGCAATGCCTTCTTCTCAGTGCTACAAATGCCTGAGATAGAGTGAACCTTGCGATTGTGTTCACTCTTTCTCAGGCACTCGTAGCACTGAGGAGAAGGTATTGCGACACCCCTTGTCCTAGAAATTTTCTCTTTTTTTTGGCCATTTTTTCCAATTTGATCCTCCATATATATCCAATGATATGAAGTAAATGTGGAAGGATAGCCAAGAGGTTAGTTGGTCATTCATACAAGGAAGTGGTTGGTTCGACTCCCTGTCAAGGATCCCTCTACGAGAGTGCAAATAGTAAGTTCCGGTCACCCCCGTTTCCAAAGGGGGGTGACCCTTATATACATTTCTACCATACTCATTCTTTCTAATTTCAGGTACCAATCATCGGAGATCTGAGTCAGCGTGTTATACCCTGACCGTCCATGAGTTGCCAGACTCTTGACTCAGATCTCCATCGGAAGGGCAGTGTGAGTGAGAGAAAGAGTCTGGCACAGGGACGGGGGGGTTTTGGAGAAATTTTTTAAAAAAATTTTGAAAAAAATGGCGATGCCCCCCTGTCTCAACCCTTTCCGTAACTACCCCCGGTTTGTGGGGAGGATCACTCCTCCACCTTGGGAGAGGAAAACTTTCAAAAAAGAAAGCTTTCCCCTCCCCTTCTCCTAACGATACTTGGCTCTTGGTAGCCTCCGAGCACGCTAGGAGGGTTAGATATCTTGGCCTTCCATGGCCATCCTTGTTCGAAGGTGTACATATGCTTTAAATAAATCATTATAATTATAAAACTTGTATTATTATTCACCTGATATACTGATCAGCTCTATCCACTCAAAGAAAGTTCAGCCGTCGTCGTACTCGGTGGAATCACCCTGTAATAGAACAGATCACTTGAACTATTTCGAAATACAAAACGAAGACGAAACAAACGAAGACGAAGTAAACGACGAATGAAACAAGAAAATGAGAATCATTATGTGCATACATACAAGTACAAGGAATTGCTACTCACTCAACTTTTAAGAAAATGAAACATTCAAACACTTCATACGAACCCTCACTCACTACTTTCAAACTAAAACGCAACGACATGGATGTCTAAGCTAAGGTTTACAAGATGCGACTGACCTATGAGTGAACATGCAAGCCGTGTACGCTTGAGAACTGTTCGGATGTGAGGAAGCATGGCCAATACAGGAAAAGACGGATACAAGAACGAATGATGAAACTCTTAAATACCGCAACAATAGGTCGTTCGTCAGGAGAACTCAGAAAACAGAAGTATTTCATCGAGCACTTAATACAACATCCAGACTATCAACAATCAATTCGGAAAGGCTATCAACATAGACTGAACAAGGAACAGAAGAAATGAAATTGTGAATTCTGCCGGAGATGATGTAAGCGACAGATGGAACAAGGCAGAGAATAGAGGAAGCAATAAGAAATGAGTTAAACAAGGACACTACTCTGATGAATTACAATGCTCACTGAACAAGGATAAGACAATCAGCAATCGATAATCTCGTAAGTTCATATAGTGAGCCGAAATGTCAAAAAATAAGTCAGAAAGGAGTAAACAAATCAACTGAACTACAAAATCAAACTATAAGCCCAAAGAACGACCAAGAGAGGAGTTCCACCCTTTTCGTGGTGAGCGTCTAGAAAATGTGAGTTAATGGAGCGGGCAAGAATGTTCTCCTCTACTCTTTTTGAGTATTCGGGAACGGTTGCACTCAACGTTCGGCCGAGTGTCTGATTCGAAGATACTACTGCTTGTTTTCATTTGATCAACAGCTCCGAACTGACTATTCCATTTTGTTCTTAACGATGATCATACATTCTTGTTCGGTTACATAATCGATTACCACAATCCTTACATGGTCTTCCTTTGGTTTCAACTTGTTGCGACGGTCAAGCTCATGTTCTGTCACAAAGTATAAACTGAGACGTAGTAAATAGACCATATTAAGACTACTGCACAGCAACAAACGTGATGCGAACTCAAAAAGAATTTGATACTTAATGACTTATCAAACTAATCAAAGTATTATAAAAGAGAGTCAACTCAGAATAATATACAACCCAAGGTTCAGAAAATAAATTTTATTTCTCAAGCAGCGATAACAAAGCTTTTAACTACATCAAAACAAGCAGAAAATTACGGCAGATTCATTAATTTTTATAAACATGAGTCCGTCAGGAACAATCAGAAGCAAGTTACTCAAAGCTGTCGTCCACGATGTGTTACCCTTATGGGGCAGTCTAAGCTATGAACTCGGGCTCATTTCTTTGATTTGGGTGGGACATCGTCCGCATCTACTTCTCAGAAAAATAAGTAGAGATGAAGATAGAAAGAGAATTCATTTGCGAAACGATAACGTTTATGAACAACTGCATTCATCTAGATTCGCGCATAAAGCTTGCTTCGCATAGGTTTCATGGTTTCCAATGTTTAGTAAGGCCTAATGCGATTTGTGGAGCATTTTAAAATGGAAACAAAACAGAATAATACCTGCTTGAAGGAAAGATAAAGAGCCACAGGTAGATTTGCAAAGAAAACATAACATAAACAGAAGCAAGTTGGCAATCTAATTTCAACCTATCTTTAAAACTTGCAAACAAAGTATGACGTCTTCACGGTAGGGATAAACGAAATGATTTCCTAATGTTACTTTTGACTAGAAGATAGATGGTACAGCGAACAAGTAACGACATGTTTGACATTTTGAGAAGAAGGAAAGAGAAATTTCACAATAGAACATTGATTGGCACAATAACCTGGTCTAACAGGACCACTACTCGGCTCAGATCGAACGCTGTAATATGGTGTGATAGCGCTCTGACCCCCATCGGCACATGCAGAATAAAATGATCCGATAAAATACGTGCTTCTGTAACATCCAGTACTCAAGGTATTTACGATATTTTAAACAGAATTCTTTTTAATACAGTTTGGCGTTCAACAATTAGGGAAATCTTGAGGACTCAGTAAACAAATGGAACAAAAGATTGGGGTAATGGAAAAAACAAAATGATGTCACAAAAACTGACAGCAGTTATCGATAGTGTCAGGATTGTTTCAATCCAGAGAATTAGGCTGCTTGTGGAGTGTGAATTAGAGCTTAGCGTTTCATTGATGACGAACGAGATGAAGCACAAAACATAGAAAACCGAAGTCAGCAGAAAGCCAAACTAAGAGCGCTAGATGACTAGGAACACGAAAGAATGGTCAAGCTTCATTTGAAATGCATTTGATAGAAGTACAAAGTTAGACGTACATTAATCTTTGGCTGAAAAAAACGACAACAAACCACACTCGTATGATAGGTGGTTTTGGCAAACCATGAACCGCCCAAGTGTAGTACAACAGTTATCATATCGATCCGAAATGGGCAGTGTCTTATGAGCAACTGTCGATTAAAGAACCCATATTCTTGTAAATCAAATGAGACCGTAGTCTAATGGTAGAGTGCGGGTTTATGTATCAAGTAACCGAAGTTGCGTCCCTTGGGAGGGGCAAGCCTTGTTCGCAAGGTGGTAGGTTTGGGGTTCCTGACATAATACGTCCCCCGGTGTCTTATGGTTCGTAAACCTCGTTCTCTCTCATCTTTCTAATATGGTTAATCCCTCCCACAGGTTATTTCCTGTCAAGGGCTCACTCGAATCCAAAAAACATCTCAATATTACGAAGTCGAACACATACAGAGATGCATTAGCCCTTCGTTGTTGTAGGTATCAGATTGAATTGTTCTGCTATTGAAAAAAACATTAAGATTATATTGCTTGTCTATATATGTGATTGCACGGTTCCCACTGTTGCTCGAAATGAGATGATAGCTTGATTCATGGGGAAAAAAGTATTTTAGTTTTATTGTAACTTTGAGCAAATGCGATTTGTACATAAACGATAATTAATAAGTGAGAACTATTTTAACATATGTACAGCTGATCCGATATTATTCCTGAACTCGTGTGGTGATTAATGTTTTCTTTCGCCTTTTCACAAGGCCCATTTGCATGACCGCTGAACAGCGTCTTTCCATTTTAAATTGTCTTGATGTCTACTGTTTGCATCAGTTTTGGGATCATAGCCGTTGCTCTAAAATTTTGCAAATAATAATTTTTGTAATGAGAATGCTATGTTACTCTCTGGGGCCTGTTCAGTAAGTCATCTGTGCTCATGAGATTAGCTCCAACAGCGCCAGCTATAGCAGCACCCCAACCAGAAATTTCTGTTGTCCATGGAGTTTCAATCCGTCTGCCGATGATATCAGCTTGTATTTCATTGAAAAGCTTATTAGCCGTCATGCCGCCATCAACCTGGAATTATGAATATGTTCTTTGTTCTAGTTATTTTTTCCGTTGTTTTTGATGAAAAAACAACTGATAACAAATCCAAAGGTAAGAGATGGAAAAGGAGGGACGCGTCTGCAGTAGAGTCCAATAGAAGGGTAATTGGAACAATATCACACTAATCGAATAGATAATCCTTTACATTCTGATTGTGAGACATCCAAACGAGTATACTCTTTTTCTTTTACCTAATAATCAGTTTCGAGTAACAAAATTAAAGATTCACCTTCAATGTTTTGATGGCCACTTCATTATCCAAATCATGTTCTACACATTCAATCATCTCAGCACTTTGATAAGCCACTGCTTTCAGAGCGGCCAAACAGATATGAGCCCTATTCGTAACCTGCAACAGTGGTCACTTTTCAAAACATTTTCAGGTTTCCTAATTGTTTTTTCACAATGACTCAATACGGGATGATGTCTATTTTTAACTTCATGTCCATGTGATCTGCGCCATCACAACTTTTTTCATATTCAATACCCCGTAAGAATCACATTAATCATTTTCATATCAGTTACTAACCTGTGTTAAACCAAGTATTGTACCTCGCGCGGTGGGATCCCAATAAGGAGTATAGAGTCCTGTGAAGGATGGGACAAAGAAAACACCTTCCGTTGATTCTACTGAGCGAGCAATCGGCTCCATTTCGGACGAATCCTGAGAAAATTTTCTGAAGATAAGAAAAACCTTGTAAAATTTACTTTAATAAATTGGAAATTGTCTCTCAAAAATCGAACAACATTTCCGCCAATAGATCCCGAACCTTCTAATGCGAAAACAACAGGCCTATCTGGACCAAACTGTAATTTTGCAAGTTGTTTGAATGATTATCAAAGATCTGACATACTTGGAACCCTACTGTAGTGAGAAGACCATTTTTGCTTATAATTGGTGTAGAGCCGATGTTGCAAAGCATGAAAGTTCCGGTTCCATAAGTATTTTTTGTGTCTCCTGACATAACCAAATAAGGAAAGTAAAAAAGAGTTCCAAAAACCTTTTTGAAGACATCCATGGCCAACCATAGCTGCTTGCTGGTCTCCTAAACAACCAGACAGTGGAACTCCAGCTAATGGACCATTTAAAATATTTCCATATAGCTCAGCGCTCGAACGAATTTCAGGTAAAATATCGATGGGGATAGAAAAAAAGTCGCATAATTGTGTTGACCATTTTCTTTTATGTAGATCTGGGCAGATGAGAAATGAAAGAAAAGCTTTTATAAACAACTTACCAAGCAACAAGGTTCGGGAAGCATTAGTGACATCTGTTACAAACTCTCCAGTGAGGTTCCAGATGATCCATGTGTCTACTGTGCCAAATAAGAGATTTCCTATGAATAACGTTGAATATGATAGCTCATTAACAAACAAGAACCTTCTTCGTAAGCCTCCTGAACTTCTGGAACATTCATCAACAGCCATTTGAGTTTTAAAGCCGAAAAGTAGGGATGTATGGGTAATCCTGTTTTCTGTTTGAATTCATTTTGTGATCTGTAATAATGATAATCATTGTTATCGGAATAGAAGATGATAATGAATCAGAGATCATGAAATCAAAAATAAGACTTACGCAGAAGGAGTTTTAGCGATACTCTCAGCAGCCAAATCGGATGTGCGAGTATCGAGCCAGACTATCGCATTATGGAGAGGAAGTCCTGTTTTCTTATTCCAAACAATCGTCGTTTCTACAATAATAACAGTTATTCTATGAAAAAAACGACAGAATGTTATGAACCTCTTTGGTTGGCGACACCAACACTCTTGATTTCTTCCACACTCATTCCAAGGTTTGATAATTTCTTCTCGACTTCCTTGATGCATTCCTTTACTGTGTTAATGATTTCAATTGGATTCATCTCAACCCATCCTGGGTTGGGGAAAAGCTGTCGAACTTCAATCTGAACATGAGTATTTGAAATGTAACTTCTTCTCTCTTGAAAATCATCAGTTTTTGTCATATTCTCAAGCAGTTGTTACCTCACGTCATCTGGTCTTAGCAAGGTGACGTCGGGTAAGAGCATATGTTGCTTTTGATACTTTAGTTTCTACAAAGTACTTTGACTCTAATTTTAAAACACTTCTTTATAATCTATTTGTATCTCACAGCTAAGGTTTCAAAGCTCATTTTTGAGACTTCGATCTTAGCAAGCTACACAGGCGTTGTTCCTTCCAGTGAACTCACTCAATCAGAAACCGTTCCTTTTGAAAAAAGGTCTTGTTCAACGACACATTTTTTCTTCAGCAATAACTAATGGAAGCAAATTGCATGATGGCTGTATTCGTGGGAGGTCAAAACTTTTAGTTTTTGGGGATAGGACAGGTATTGGCCAAATTTGACCATCAGTTCACGTGATTTTCTGACTACAAAGGGAAATAATAATAATATATGATAAGATCTTCTCTTTAACATTAGTCCATATCATGGTTAAAGGTTTAACTATTAGTTTTTATGTAAAAAAAAAAAGAATTACCTGATGAGATGTAACCAATTCACCGGAGTCAGCTTCAAACACAAGAAAGCGACTGCTTGAAGTGCCTTGGTCAATAGCTCCAAGTAATACCATTTTTTTCTGGAATATAAAGTTAATTGATGAAATAGAGAGTGAGCTATATACATAACTCTTATATAGACAAACTACAAAGTGATAAACAGAAAGGAAGGCTAAGTATAAATGAAGTCTGAACTTCAAAATCAATTGTCATTATTGAGAAGAGCAAAGTAGAAGGGAGAATTGTTATAAAAGGTCTGTTTTTAGAATATTTAAAGTGATGTGTTATGAAATCTTTGTTGAATGATAAAAAGTGACAAAATAATGTTGAGAATTCCTTTTATGCAGTTTTCGATAGGATAAGACAGGTGGAATATGGAAGGATTGATGAGATTGGAATGAGAGGGGTTGGAGTACAAATGTACTTCAAGCCTATTACGGTAGATGAATGAAAATAAGAAATTGCCGGCAAAGGATTTAAATAGTTAAGAAGAAAGAAGACGTGTAGGGAGAGTGGGGGAAACGGTAGGGAAGTCGAAAGTTGATGGCTGATGAGGCCTTGATATCTTGTAGTCTGGGTACACTGAAGTGATCCACCTCACGGAGTCATGGGAGAAATGATTATCTTTGTATACTGAATGGGAGGATAGGAGGGAGGAGAGTATGTCTTATGAACTATCTTGCACACATAATGAAGGTGCTTACTTCTCATCGTTCGAAGGACAAAGTTTCAGTGATTTTTATAATGCAATCCCAGAAACTGGTATTTGAATCTATGAAAATCAAGTTAATTTAAGGAAAACAATCTGAAAAAACTTTACAGTTGGAAGCTTCTCAACGGCACATGATTGTCAATTTCCAAAAACGAGTTTCCATCGAAAGGTTATTGATAAGGCTGATGAATGAGAAACGAAGATTTGAGATAAAAAAAGAATTTCTTCACAAAAAATAACAATTTTAGCGAAAATAAAAGAAAAAACAGCTGAATGATGACCATCATCCTGTCAGCCAGAATTTACCTTCTAACATGTTTGTTACGAGCACAGAGAGTGTACAAGAGAGTAAGAAAAAGAGAGAGATACACACAAAGAGAAACATGAAGAGGAGGGAAGTTTACAATGATAAGGACCAGAATATGACATATTTGACATAGATTTTTACTTTGAGATCAAAGAAGAAAACGGAATGAAGCCGATCCGAAAATTCTCGTTCGTCACGCCACTCAATATCTCATGATCGTTGGTTATAGTTGAGATAAAGAAAAAAAGAAAAAGAATAAGACAATCAGTTGTACTAGTAAAATACTTTTGATTTTTGAAAATATCGTTTGTGAAACAGTTCAAAGAATACTTTCTACTGCACAGTTGTTTTATGACTCATTACCGTATGTTTTTCATTTCAAATTATTTAAAAATGAAATGAAAATGATTGGATAACAGCTGTTTGGGGGGCTATCTGTTTGATGATAGCCATTCAGTCTGTTATATGTTAATATGGTGATCAAAGATATGATCTATTAAGGAATTCCATTGTTAGCATGTGATAATCACTTGAATGCACTGATGAGTAAGGCAAGTTATAGGGTATACAATGAAGGTGAGAGCAGAACGGGAGGAGAAAAGTGTTCTCTCAATGCTAGAGTATGGAACATTGTCGTTTATAAAGACAAAAACATTAAAAAATATTATTTGATATTATTCTACTGATAATGAACAGCGATAAATGGAAAGTTTCAAAGAATTTTAAGATAAATGAAAAGAAATTCTGAGAGAAGAAGAGAAATAGAGAGAGAAATAAAGATTTGTTGATAAAGAATTGAATGCAACCGCATGGCGCTGACGTAAACTTGAAAATGATATGTCTTAACGTGAGTAACGTCAATTATGCTAAACAACATATGACGTCAGGAAATTGAAAGTGAAAACTAAATGTTTCTATATGTTATATGGTAATCTATTGTACTGCAATGAACTTGAATGCACCGGAATGCACCCACATGTACCCTCCATAACAACGGAATATCTAATCAACAATCACAAACAAACAATAATCTCTTTTCCGCCTTTCATGTTTGACTGTCAAAGTAACTAATGACGATAGTGATCAACGAGAAATAGACGGAAATAAAAGAAAGCACTTTATAACGAAACACCATGCTTCATCGTTATCCTTTACCTTTTGCTACTTCAAATTCCTCAACTATGAAAGTGAATGCAAACTATTAAGTTTTGAAGAACAAAAACACTGAAAGAGGAAATGAAAAGGAAGATCTGGAAAGAGAGAGAGAGAGAGCACGTGGTATTTCGGGAAATGCAATCGATTTGTCATTATAGAATGGAATTGTTAGCAAAAAAATACAAAAAATAGTTGCGATAGCCCTAAAAGGTCATTGAGAACAAGAGGCGAAAACGAAATGTAACTGGAAGCGTTTCTAATATTCTTTAAAAAGCTCTCTCCTTATTTTACTGTCGTCTCATAGATTGTGGAAGATCGCGATTGTGGTATGCAAGTTGAAGAAAAAAAATGAAAAAAAATCTTTTCTAAAAGTGTAAGAAGACAAATGAAATAGTTGTAAGAGATGTGATGTGATAGTGATAGAGGGTGGGGAGGAAGTGGTATAAGAAAGAGAGGCAGAGAGTGGAAACACACGCGGTTCAAGCTGATTGTCTCATCTCATTTTTGCACAACAAAAAAGCGCGGCGAGAGATGTGAGATGTGATTTTCATGATGTTTCTGTATTATTAAAGATGATCTGTTCATTGACATTTTTAGTTTTATTGAAATAGGAGGCTTTCTGTAAGAAAATCTTTTTTTGGACTTTTCACACAAAAATTAAAAACAATGTCATAACTTATTGATAACAGGTTATATACAATTTGCGATAAATAACTTATAATTTATATCAAAAAAAATTATTTTTTATATATTATTCTTATACCGGTTCAGCTTCGTCTCGACAATGTTTGTTTGCATAGATAATGGCGTGCACAGGACTATCTGGATAACTCAATTCTGTTTTCGTTGTTGATGGATCAATCATTCTTAAATCTAAGGACATCAAGCGACGTGCTATGGCTATAGCTACTGCATCAATCTCAGTTCCTACTTGCTGACCAACTCCGTCACTGAAATATACAAATGTGATAAACGTCCTGCTTGTTTAAATCATTTCATCACGAAAGAGAGATGAGCACTTGAGTAAGGAGATCATGGCTCTATCTTTATCCTTGAAAAATGTGAAATCGTTAAACATAACTGTGGATCAATTATCATTTACAAGATTATAGTGATAGTAACCAAAATTCATTTTCAGATTTGAAGCCTCAGCGTAACCAGATATTCTACATAGTGATTAAGACCGCCCTAGTTACAAGTCTCCTCCTTGGCATATTTAGCCATTTAAAGTTTGTATATATACCCTCACACGTGTTGAATGCGTATCTGTTATGGGTGTACACAGTTGTGAGAGATAGGTCACTTATGCGAAATTCGAAAGATTCTTTTCATCAAATAGTAACCAAGCCGACTCATTTCGTTTTCATATTATCAATATTACGTTGAAAATTGAACGATTTTTGTGGTTTTGAACTTAATACGATCGCTATCAAAGTTCTGTGTGTTTCCTGTTATGAGATTGGAAATACAAAGTAGTTTGTTTCCATTTTTGATTCAAAGATTCTTCCGTGTAATAATCCAAAGCAACTTACTTAAACCTCGGGAGAGCTGCAACTTGTTTCGGTCGCCTCGAAGTATGGCAAAAATGGGCTTGAATATCCTCACGTATTTCCTTAAGAGTCACATTTTCATACTTTCCAACAGAATGTTCCGTGATAAATCAAAAGGAAAATGAACTAGAATGTACCTTGTTTAGTGAATAATACACTATTAACCGAGTGGCACACACGAAAATGTACAATACTGAGATGACGTCTGTACATGTTTCATAGAACTGAAACAGAAAATTCATTAAGGTTAGATAGAAGATGTGAGTAGAACTGCGGAAGAGAAAAGGAGAAAAAGAGAGAGAGAGAGTGTAAGAACTATGTACAGAGAAATAGAGAGATAAGACACAACCGTTTGACGCAAACTAATAACTAAAAATGAGAATTAGGCCTGTAGAAGTTTCACGTACTTTTCACGTGATAAATGAAATTAGAATAATACGTACTTGGTATGTTTCAACTTGTTGTGTTGAATCTAAATCAATTTGCTCCCATAAAGTAATTAAAACATTCAAAACATTGGCCAATAAATAAGAGCAGACGACAGTTACCATCAAACGAGTCGCTGATCGTATTTTCGTCTAAAGTAGTTAAGATATGAAGTATGAAGAAATGAAAGTTTGATGATCTACTTTGTGATCACTGCTTAAGAATCGGAACATTTCGGCGGATCTCTGTTGTTTTCGTAAAGTTCTAACGATACTGTAATTAAGATAAGCTAGTAGGAAGAAGGGCAAGAAAACGGTCATTATATTCCTGGAATATCCATATAGTTAGCATAAAATCGATTATATTATAAATGATTTACCTAGTATAGAAGCGGAATACCGTTCCATACCAGAATGTGCCGACAATATCATGTAAGCCAGGCATATACTCCAATACTCCCGTACAATTATAATTTTTTTGAACCTGAATACGATTTTATGAGATTTTGGTTAGCGGTCGTGCTCGTCATTCTCATCTTCATTCTGTCTATCTCATGATATTCTTATGAAATTTTCATTTGCAAACTTTTTGTTTCATCTTTCAACGATTCACAAAATCTTTTTTCGAGAAATGAAATATCGCCTCAGGCATGAGCGCGGATGTTTAATTAAAACTATGGATGAGGATTACTATGAATACGTCCATCTATTGATATTCGTATAAAGTTCAATTGACGTAGAGAATGATTGAGAGAGAAACAAAAACAAAACGTTTTCTTTCATCATCAATTATTACGATAAGATGAAGGTGCAACACTAACCTCAATTTCAAATATAGCCGTTCCTCTAAGTAATAATGATAACATGAATACGACAACCGAAAGCACGACTCGACATCTGAATCAGTGAGTTTCTAACATGCTCAAAATGAAGCTTCCATGCTTACCTTCGAAAAGCTGTAAGAGATCGGGATCGATGTGTGATTAAATATCTTTCAATTGTCGCTAAGATAATGAGATATGTAGAGAATGTCATGGATGTCTGCAAATGATGCGAACATGTACATTTTAAATTCTTTTTTTATTAATATTTTACTTGGCATAATGACAGTAATGGCCCAAGATATGACCAATATGCTCTGGTTAACCATAGTATCTGAAATGATGTCAGACGATGAGATATTAGTCATCCAATATGTTCACATACTTGTAAACGATCTTTAATTATATCCATAGCTATTACTGGCCCATACATAAACGAAAGAAATGAATCTGACAAAGCCAGAATGGCCAGAAAGTAGAAATGTGAATGCTTTGAGCTGAGTAGAACCTCGAGAAAAAAGAAATGAATACGATGCTCAAAAATCAATCAAGTACCTTAGCAATTATAATATTACAGATAAAGCTTATTAAGCTTAAACTTGTGCCAGCTACAGCCACTAAATACCATCGTCGTTCATTGACTTGGATGGAGCATTCCATTATTTCTTCCGTTTCTTGGATGACATGATCCGTTAAGTTCATCTGAATACTTCATTTCATCTTGTTTTCTTTATGAATTCTCAAAAACATAAGCGGAAGATTGAGATAAAGGCAAAAAAGTATTTTTAGAAAAAAATAAGTTTCAAATGCAAATGACGGAAACAAGTTGAACAAGCTTGTCGCAGAAGAAACGCCTCTTTCTACAACTTAATCCGGAAAAAAGGAGGAGGCAAAAAAAAAAGGAATTAATCAAACTAAAACGAAGACTAATTATCAGAATAGGCCGAAGACTCAGAATCATCTTTTACATTTCTGGGTCTAGAGCTAGGAGAGAAGTAAACACAAGGCCAAAGTTTGTTTGTTTTTCTAAACATCACTCTCACAACTGCGTTTGTGATTATCAGAAAGCGAAATGAAGAATTTGGAAGATACAGAAAATGGGATGAAGAAGCGTTTGGTAGCAAAGGGGGATAAGAATAGAAACTTCCACGAACTACTAAACTTCTACTTCTAATCTTTCTCACATGTACCCATCTTTTGCATTTCTGAAGATGCAAATGCAGGACGAAAAAGAGACGGTGTCACAGCTCAGAATTTCATGAAGAAAAGGAAATAAGCCCTGAGGGCTCATTTCAATGGTGCATTTCAAGACGAATAGCAGCTCATTAGGTCAATTCTTAATCAAAGACAAGAAAGATTTCTTTCATATTCAATAAGCTCATCGTTATGATGATGAAAAAATATAAAAAGATGTTGGAAAAAGCTGAAAAGAAAAGATGATGAAAATGGCAATGTTCATCATCGCATTCAAATGAAGAATAGACGTCATTTCCGTAAAAGGGAGATGTAAGACATCATGAGCTTTAAGGGTTTTTGTAATATTTCAACTCAACAGCAGATCTTTTGTCGGAAAAACTAATTGGGAGAGAAGAGAGAGAACAGAAGACAGACCAAGTTGTACTTCGTTTAAAAGCTTAATTTCTCTTTTTATCTTCTCTCATCTCTATTGTAACCTTAGCATTATATTCCATTTATGGCTAAAGTCAATTTTATCTCATCGAATGGTTCATCTTAAACGATATATTAAGAATATTTATGATGAAGATGAAGAAAATGAGTGCGAACGCGTAGGAGAGAGGCCTAGTTGGATGAATGAATGCCGGATTGAGGACGAAATTTGCAAGTGCAACTTGATAACTCAGCATGTCCTCTTGAAAGATTTCAGGGCGAAAGCCTCAATGCAGCTTAGGACATTAGCACAAATAGCAAAATTAAGATGAAACGGGTGAAGACGGGGGAGAGGTGGTGTAGGAGAAAAGGGTGAAGAAGCAATAGAATGAAATGGAGGAGGCTAAGCTCAACAATTAAGTTTTGAAAAGAAAAAGATTTGATTTGATTGGTCGTTGATCAACAACAAAAAAAGTTACAATCATACGAATTGTTTGAAGGAAATATAATAATAAGAGGGTTGCTAAAGAATTTGATTCATACAATCTTCAATTCAAATTACAAGCCATTATCAGCTGGAAGTAAATTGAATGTTGTGTCTCTGCAGGTAGAATGAGAAACTGTAGAGCCAAAGTACATTCAATCAGCAGTTTTTTCTTCTTCCATCTGCCAGACCACCATAGCCGTTCACAGCCTACCCCCAACCCCGTTTTTTCTTTTTCGTATTCTCCTCCCTCTTCAATCTCCCTCCCTCTCTATGTTTTTACCATTTTTAATTCATTTCAACAAGTAGCTGCTCATTTTTTAATTTTTCCATGTTCGGCATGAAATGAATGATGGAATAACAATGTTAAATGTAAATTCCAATTGACTTAACCATAGTTACAACTCATAAAACAGTCAAGGAATGCCTAATTTGACTTTTGAGCAGCGGGATTACTTAAGTTCTTCAGAAGCAAACGACTCAAATAATACGGAATATGATCGATGTTACTACTACACAATACAGCTCTTCGTATAATCCTATCATATAGTTATAATAGTTGACTACGTTTTTCTCACTTCCCAGGCACTTCTGATTCAAAGTACTTACAACGCGGATGCGAAAAATAGAAAATGATATTAAGATTCACACAATGCTTTGATCTCTGAATTCATTGCCGATCATAGAAGACGAAATCAAATCATAAACGTTGCCAACTCTTGGAGATAATCAGGAGGAAGCTTAATTGAACGGAACCATCAGTACGTAAGTTGAGCATTACGAGAAAAGAAATGGTTTGTTGACTACAAAGAGTATACACGTGGAAACATCTGAAGGCTTTTACACAAAAAAAGAGCTTAAAAGACAACTCAAAGGATTACGAGAGTATTGAGACGAGAAATCGAAGAGCACGTATAGAGAGATAAAGAGAGGGAGAAAGTGAGTGAGAGAGAGAGAGAGAGAGCGAATGATGAAGCTTCCATGGAACAGATACCATTCTTAGAAACTATTTCCTCCTTACTATTACGAGCTTATCAATATTCAGAGATGACGAATGCAACAGACGTCTGCCGAAGCGAGCTCCTACTTGGAAAACTAATGTTAGTCACAAAATTATTCATTTGATCTTTACTTTGAATTATAAAAAATGAAAAATTAAAGAAAGATAATTGAATTTTCTTCAAATTTTTATGATTCTGCCAACTGTTCTCTGATTAGAATACTCCTCCTCCATTTAACGTACTCGAAATAATACTTTTGAAATTAGTTTTATTGGAATGGATATCCGTTAACAACATTGCTTCCAGTTATTGTTTCGGCGAATGAAAAAAGAGAAAAACACAAAAATTGCTCATATTCCTCATCTTTCTGTCAGCTTTTCCTCATGCACATCTCTACTTCTCTAACCCTCTGTCATTTTTTCTCTCTCTGTCTTCATGTCTATCCTAACGCACGGTAGTCAGCTTTTTTTTGGGTTTTCTTACAACTCATCATTCTTTTGAAAGTAATTTTCATATATAGCTATGACGGTAAATACATTTTTTTCGCTCACTCTTCACCGGAAGATTTTTGCGATCAAGAGTTATGCTAATGATTTACGTCAATCATTTACGTGCCACGTGCATTCTCATTTTACATTATCGGACATGACGAACTGGTTGTGCATTTGCATCCATCCTACCTATATGCTTTGCAGGAAAGGAAATATATTAAAGAATGATGTAGAAGCTATAAATTACACAAAGAAAGAGATTGATTAGCATATTCAAATGAACTTACTAAGTTCAGTTGGAGGTATAAGTCTAAAGGTTCTTACAACGAAAATTTCATATTTGCAGGAAAAAGAGAAAGAGAGAGTGCCAAACAGGGAGAGAGAAGGGACAGAACAAACTCTTTTCATTACAAAGTTTTACATGATGAAACGACTTTCTCTGAAAGGAATTATCATAAATTAGCATGAAAAGACTTTGAAGGTATGTTTGTTCGTCAGTTTTTTCAGTTTCAATACTGCAGAAATATAAATTTCAAGAAAAAGAAATGATAAAACTGGATGAATGAAATCATGACCGGAAGTAATGGTTTTTGTAAGAATATGAAACTCTCTATCTCGTTCACCCTCTCTTTCTTTATATTCTAATCTCGTTTTAAGTCATAGAGAGAGAATTCATATAACATTAATTCAGTGGATTTCCTAGTTCCGGGTCATGTTAATGAAGTTATCAGAAGAAACAGTTGAATGAGATAATCTCTTTACTCTTCATCTCATTATACTTATATGGTTGAGAATGATGAAAAAAATGGTTTAGGGTAAATCAAAATGGGATTGAAGGACGATGAAGCTTTAATCAGATGGAAGTTTATGCTAATTTGCTGGAGGGCTCTCATTGAATTCATTAAATAATTATCATTTGATGAATAAAAATCATAAAAATGAAACGTGAAATGATAGATGTTTGATGTGAAGAAAAAAAGTTTTACATGTTGTTCAGATCGTCTTCAGTTTGTAAGTCCTCTGAGATAGAAGCAGAGTAATAAAGAGAAATCAGTTATAGTTGAATGCAGCGAATAGGTAGAATGTGAATGAACAAGAAAAGCAAAACAGAAAAACTGAACTACAAAAGAACAGGTAAATGATATGCAGAATGACAGAGGTTGATGAAGGGCTACAATGCGCCAAAGAAGTTGAAGCACAAAATGAAATGCAAGAGAGAGCAAGGCGAAAAAACAAAAACAAAAGTGTCGAAAATCTTGAGTTTGTTTTCATATAAATGTTCCATACATTTCTCTTTGAAACGCCCTTTCAGCTCAAACACTATATCAGCAGAGATGTCGAAGTTAAGCTTTTCATATCTCACTGATTTACAAACTTTCAAAAGTATATTCTACTTTTATCGTTTCCTACTTACTTTCTCTCTCTCTCTCTCTTACTTTCTTTTTCATTTCTCACCGTAAAATCGTCTAAATACCTTGTACATTACATACGATACATTAAAACATTGTAAAGTTGAACGGCTAGAGGTTTGTATATGTTTGAAAAAACATGGCTTGAAGCAATACGAAAAGAATTCAGAAAACCATTACCTTCCAATATCACCAAATGTTTCGCTTATGGTCGGAGGCTTTAAAAAACAGTTGATAAAGTAGAGAAGGTGGTATTAAATGGATACAACATGGAAGAAGGAGGGAGATAGGATAAAACGACGTAGCAAGAAGCTTTCTTAGATTGAAGCCATAAGCTTGATGAAATATGGTTCGAGACCATACTGAGAAATGAACATCTGATGCGAAAGCTCAAACATTATGAAACTTGACTGATGAAGTTATATTTGGCAACAAATAGTGAAAAAGAAGCAACTTAAAGAAGTAATGACGAAAATTTTCTGAATAGAACAACCGCTCAGTTAGATCAAAGTAGATAGAAATGATCAGTCACCGATTTCATTTTTCTTTTTCTTCTGTCACGTAATCCACGTGGATTACGTGACTAGCGTACGTGCTTAGAGCAAACAAAGAAATTATGAAAAATTGAGGAAAAGTATCTTAGAGTAGTACAGTAGTTGATGTCAGTATAACCTTAAAAGGAGAGAAATGGAAGAAATTTTCGAAGGAAGTTTCTTGAAAGCAGCACAAGCTTGTTTGTCCTCAATAAAGAAGAAGAAAACGAAAAAAAAAAGATGAAAGAAAGAATAATATTTTCTTCGTCTATAAGCACTCGGAATAGAACACATAAACGGCTTTCTCTCTATTCATTTAGTGGCTTCTTTTTTTCAAGAACATTAGACAATTCTGTTATAATACTTCAGGTTATGTTGATGCTTCTAGCTGATTGAATGCGTCATCATCGGTTTGTCGACGTTGTCTTCTCAGCTTGCACACCAAAAAGCCGTGTGACAAGCATTTTACCTCTCAGGTCTACATGACTTACCTTGTTTCGTTTCTTACTCTCTTTCTCTGATCCTGCTCACTGTATGATGACTTAGTACCTACACCATTAATATATTCTCATTCGAGCTTCAACTCCACCTCCTTTATGAAGCTACTTCAACACCGTCATCATCACAGACGACAACATATTTCAATCGAACCATGAAAATTCCGAGTTGCTTATTCAAACTGACCACAACTGAATTTATTCAGCTTTTTGACATAAAAATGGTAATGGCCCAACCGCTGAGTAGCCGTTTACTCTCTCTCTCCTTTCTGCTTCAACCATTTTTTTCCATAATCGTCAATTGAATGTTTTCAAAAATATATTATATATGTATAGAATTACATTAGGATTTTTCATTGTTGCCAAAATATAGTACATACACACACACACACACAGGCACACACACATATATAGACATAGACATCCCAAATGTGTCAATTTACTTGGAGCTTTAAGCTTAAGCTACCTCATTATCTGGCTCTCTCTATACTGCTCCCTCCATCTTTGTTTAAATAAATGAATGAGGGAAATGTAATATGATAAAATTGAAAATGAACTTCATGAATTAGTTAGTTAGTAGGTGCATGTATATACGGCTAAACAACACTCGAAAACTTCTGCTATCACCATAAGCTCACACCTATCCTCTCATATACTCTCTCTCTTTCTCTACCACTCTCTCTACCTCTCTCTCTTTACCATGTAGCTCCAAGTCTGTCAAATTCTGAGAAACAAACTAACAAGCATCTTAAATGGATGGAGATATATGACCAAGAAATATAATATATCTAAAGATATGAAATAGAATGAATCTGAATTTCTATTATCAAAGGCTTTTTTGTGCTTCTTCCACCTCCTTCTGTTTCCTCTTCATCGTCTTCGCCTCATCCTCCTTACTGCTACGTCTCTTTTTTCTTCTCAACAAGTATTGCAGATGCTTCCCTATGATCAAACTGCAGCTGACTAGAGACCAATAAATGCTATCTAACACAATTCATTCGATACCAAAAATTGGATCATTTTGAGAATTGTCGATAGTGAGGCTTCAGATGCAAACCAAAACTCAATGCAATGGCTTCAAAACTGTTCGAAATCACAAATGAATTACTTGGAATTGTTCAAAAAATGATTTGTTGTGATTCGAAAACAAAAAATCGGAGTTTAGGCCAAATGAAAAACTGTTTTTGTTGAGAAAAACTGAAATTGTAAAAGCTTTTGATGAAAGTTGGATAAGCTGGAAGAATTTTGTTTGAAAAAAACGAATCGAGAATGCTGCTATGGGAGAGCCAAAGAAAAAAATGATAGGGGAAGAAGGAAAGGCAGGAAAGAAGGGAAAAGAAAGATGAAGGTAGATTGGTTCTTTGACTATCGCAAAATGACAAAGATTCCTCATCTGAAGTTGAACATTCAAAAAGCACCGAGAGAAAAGAAAAGGAAGTTGGTAGACTTTGAGAAAAATTAATTGACGGGACTTAAGGAAGGAAAAAACAACAAAAAAAGATATACTGTGAAGGTAATTAAAATGATGAAAGAGGGGAGTTTTTGAGGATATAGAAGATGAAAGAATGGAAAAAGCTTTAAAAAATATAAAAGAACGCTTCATCTGTACTTTGTTTCCGTTCAAGATCTTATCCCGCCATTTGTATTTGTGTTGTTTATGTGCTCGATGGTCTGTGGAAAAGGAGAAAGAGAATGAAACTGAAATATGTATTGTTTAGTATTCTCCGCCAATATTATTTAAATATACAAATAGTTAGATTAATATATGTTATTTAGATATATATATATATATATATATATATATATATAGATAGATATATATATATATACGTTTAGTTAAGAAGTTATCGATGAGATCTCCATGACCACTACGTTCGTTCGGTTTGCACACGACCTCGGTTGAAGCAACATACACACATGTACACGCACACATAAACTAAACATGTTTTTGTTTGTTTTCTATAATCTTCTTCCTCATTTCTTGGTACCTTAAGGAAATCTTCCACAAGTTCAGGAACAGCAATAGAGAACTCTCCCTCCCTCTCTTTTACCAATAAACATGTCAGTTAAGCAAATGACATCATGATAAAACAAACAAAATAATAATTTTTTTCAGCTTTACTCCCACTTCTCTGACTAAACGGGCAATGATGATGGTTATGCTATGATGGCTGAGAGCTGACTACGAATAGATCGTGCCATCAGGCCATCAGATGGATGTGAAGTAGAAGCCAGAAATGAGAAGAAGCAGGAGAATCATGAGTAACAGAAAAACATAGAATATGAAGAGAGAAAGAGAGAGGAAAAGAAGAAGAAAGAATGGATGAAAAGGTTAGAGAGAAAGATAGAGAACTACATCAAAGTAGGTAGAAAAGCGGTGTCAGAAGTCCGCCATCATTATATTCAATTATAACAACAATCAGCTGGATATAAAAAAAACCTTTGTATTTGCTTCGGAAAACATGTTAAAGAAAGTGGTGAGCTATACGTTCTTTGATGTATTTCTCCTTAATATACCTTTTATCTGAACAATGCAATACATTGAAAGGCAAACCGAACGTAGTTATGGAAAATAGAAAAACGAGGAAGAAGAAGTTAAAAAATGAATAATAAGGATTAGTGAGGGTGTTTGGAAGACATCACTGGTCTGACGAAATAATATTCTGTTATATGTTTCAAAACGTTTCTTAATAAAGAACAGCAAAACTAATTTGACGTAAAGAGATAAAGGGCAACAACCTACTGATTCCACGGCATACGAAAAAAGAAAAGTTAAAATGATACGGAGAGATGGAAGGGAAAAAGAGCAAGAGACATAAAGTGAAAGAGTAGAAAAAAAGTGGACATCAAGAGAGAGAGCGAGAGAAAGAGAGAGGGACAGGTTAAAAAAAAGGTGGAAAGGGTAGAAGAGAGAAATGGTGGAAAAGCACAACCGTTCATCACGTCGTGTCATATAAAACAAAAAGCGAAAGGACGCTATTTAGCTGCTTTGAATATTCTAATCTGCACGTATTCGACGTGAAAAATGGATAAAACAAGTTAGAGAAGTAGAAAGGAATTAGCATTTACCTATGTAGAGCTTCAATATGAATATCTTTTCTGAACGAACGTTGAATGAGAGAGTGCAAGATGATATCCGTGGATAATTGGTGAAGCAAAGAGAGAAATGCGAGAAGTTACCAAGAATGGATACGTGTGTGCAACTTATAAATAGCCCTAGAAAATATATTCGAATATTTCAAATAACATAATAATTTGTAAAACTGAAAGATAGGAAGGTTTGTCGTGAAAATCGTTTCCCTACCTTACTTTCATAAATTTGAAAGAACGTTTGTGTTGTTTGCAAATTACGAAAAATTGAAATGTTCCATATTAGTTCATCTCTAATTGGTCTCTTCACTTCTCCTGACGACTTACTGCTTGCGACGACTTCTATGTAGTTGCCGTTCCTTCTATCTACGGCAATTGGTTCTCTCAAACCTTTTTACACAGAAACATGTGAACAAAATCATTTTTAACATTCCAAGTCAGTTAGTGGTTGTGTCACAAATCGTTGTTAACGTGCGAAGTTCAGTGAGCGGTTTGTTCGGCAAGAGTAGTGAGCGAGCATGATCAAGACGATTTCTATTAGGAAACAGAAAGATTGGAATGTGAGTGTGAGAGAGAGAGGTCGACTAAGATAGAGAGAGAAAGATGGCGATAGAGAGAGAAAGAGGGAGGTGAAAGCAACATGAGCAATGTTCCATTTTTTGTTTCCAGATTTCAAAGTTTCTGAAAAAAGAAAATGGAAGAACTTTCAGCTTTGATGTAATGAAGGAAGGAAATATCTACTTTTTGCATAAAACACACATTGCCAAGTGGAAAATCTATTGCGCTTCTAATAGATAAGCAAGATATCTCGTCTGGGTTTTTTCAGCTTGTTCAGATGAACATTGATGGATGGTCTAGAGATTGGATTCCTACAAAGTTCAACGTCCATAATTGGAATGAAGAAGGTGAAGCTTAGCATGAATGATATCTTGCGAACTAATGACAATGCAAAAACAAATTATTATGAATTATCAGCGAAAAGGCAATTAGGAATTTGAAAAAAAAAGTTTTCTTCTGTCAAAACTAAGTTTAAAAACGTTTTTCTAGCCTCCCATTTACGACCACAGTCAACTGAGGATCAAAAACAAATGCGGAAGAGACAGAGAAAGAGAGAATGTCAAAAGAAAGAGGGAATAGAAAGAGAGATTTGTTACTCTCTCTCTTTCTCTCTCTCTATTTCTCTCTCTCTCTCTTTATCCATCTCTCTATATATTTATTTCACTTCTGAAATTAACTTTTGTCTCATTCAGTACACCGGAAGACTACAGTAGAGGATCATATAGACTTCACAATCAATTATAATCCAATGAAATCTTTAAAAGATATATAAAATCTTATTAAATTTAATTATAATCAATTAAAATTAATTAGAATAAAAACTTTTTTTATTTTAATCCAAACAAAGCGGATCATATGACGAGAAGCTCATAGTCATGACAGATACTTTAACAGAATAAGAAGAATGAATAAGCAAAGCAATAACCCGTGAAAATCCTTTTTTCGTCTTCTTCTGTCTCATCAAAAATGAAGGGAATTGGAGCAAAGAAAAAAATCTGAAAAACATTTTTTTTCTTTTTTTTTTGAGCTCTCGAAGTTCAGAAAGGGATGAGAGAGAGAGAGAAAGATTCATAGACTGCGTCCTTCTCCACCCTCGAAATACAGAGATACATTCTTGAAAACAAGCCTTAACCTTTTCTCGAAGCAAGAATCTTTGTAAAACATATTAGGCTTTTTAACTATTATCGTACTAATATTTCATGAAAAGGTATGATTGTGTACTTTTCAAATACGGAACCATGGTTGTCTTCGGTCAGCTCAGTCCATATACTCACTCCATCTCCGTCTTTATTCAGTTTGTTAGATGAAAGATACAATATACCTATAAGGAATACATCTATCTCCCACTCAGCCTATTTGTCAATGTCTGTCTTTTCAGGTTCAAAAGGAAGAATTAGAAAAACTATATTGGAAGGGCATAACGGAGGACAACTCAGGGACTCAACCGACTACTACTACAGCCGATTTTGTTTAATTGTTGCAATGAGAATTAAAAAGAAAAGCAGAAAGTATGTTTGAATCTCATCATTTAACAACTTCCGCTGCTGTGTTGTTGACGGATGAATGAGAAATAAAATTAGAAAAATGAAATGGCCAAACAAATAAAAATGAGGTTGACCTGTTGTTCCTCAGAAGCCGAAGAAGATTATACACAAAGAATTGAACGTAGCGAAACTCATCTGTTGTAACTTACTTACTCTCTTTTTCTCTCCTTCTCTCCCTTACATGTAAGCATGGCTGTATAAGATGTTCAAGTGAATGTGCTGTAAGATATGATTTATTCATAATTCATCTACCCATATGAGCAGTTTTGAGATTTGTTCAGATAAAACATGTTAAATGTAAATGAAAAAGACTCTTTCAATAGATAAAATTATAATTTTTTTGGTTCTATTAAGAAAACAAGAAGAAAATAAAATCAATGAATAGCTTCTACCGGATTTGGAAAGTGACAGCAAAGTTCAAAAAAACAGAAACACACACAGACTCACATAGACAGAGACATACATACACACAAAAACAATTTGCTCTTAAAGCTGAAAACGAATAGAGAGAGAGAGAGAGAGAGGAAGAAGAAAAAGAAATAGTTGGTTGGAAAAAAAAAAGATGAATTTAGAAACAACAAAAAGAGTTTGTAATTATACAAATGCTAATAATGTTATAAGAAGGGTTGTTAAGCATAATTGTAGGGATGATGTGGATGTTGAAGATTCAGAATTGTCATTTGACCATTGAACGCGATGTTTGATAAGCTCCTGTTCTTCATTAGTTATTCTGAAAAAACATGTTTAGAGAAGAAAAAGAATATTTCCTTATGTTTTCCCAAATTAAAATAGAATTAATTCTTCTCTTTTGGTTTAAAACAAAAAACCGAAATGAACAAGAAGAAGCATTTGGCGAGTGATTTTGTAAATGAGATAGTATGTTATATGAAGAGATAAGTAGTATGAGAGACAAAAAGAAATTCGTTTACCCAGTTGGGTTGAGATTATTCAAATCGAATTGCTTTGTTTCCATCTGTTCAGGTACAATTTCAGGTATTCTTTCTGGTAAAATGGCATTAGCTGCATCAATCTGCTGAAAAGAGAGAGACAGAACGATGTAGCGAGTTAAACATTCAGCAGACCTTTGTTTTTGATAACGTTTGTTGTACGGATTCTTGTAATCTGAAAAGAAGGTGTTATGTATTTGAATCGAAATATTTCAATGAAATATAGAACACTCAACGAACCCATTGTTTTGAGCTTGAGCTAGTAAAGATGCTTGATTACAAACATCTCCTTTACACAGGCAGTAATTAATCATTCCATCTTCAGTGGTTGCACAGCCTTCTTCGAAAGATTGTCCATTTGGTCCGATCATCTTGAATTCTTCATTTGATACACAACGCTTCTCAATCATGAAACCTAAATTAAATGAAGTAATAATGACATAAACCGTTCTCTATGCATTCCACTATATGAAATGAAATCTTTCAACAGCCTCACGTGGAAACGTCATTTATTGTTCTAACATTAAACTTGGGCACGTTGCCAAAAGAGTGCATTTGTGGTTGAACGTTATTCCGCTTTTAATTGCATTATCACTGAGCTCTTGGTGAAAAACAAAAGGAAAATATACTTCTTGTGTTTCAAGCTGCGTGGGTCTGCGGACTAATTCAGTTTCCCCCCTTCTTCCAAACAAGTTAAAAGGGTTAAAGCGTGCGATAATAAGATTTTCTTGAGAAAACAATATTGTTGTTTTATTTCACTCTTTCATTCTTAACTTACCGTGACCAACTTGTGTTTGCTTTGTAAGACACATTGCGCTATTGGAATCCATCTGTGCACAATCCATGATACTGGTTTGAGAGCAATCAGCTGTAGGATCAACTAAATCAGCCTGGCTGCAGGAAACACAACGCGATAAACTCTATAATTTGTTATTTACTTCAGTCGTTAACGTTTATCTAATTACTGTTTGTGGCTTATTCCCAACGACAGGGACTATAGGAAGAGGAGATGATGAGAGGGTTGCTTGAATAGGCTTTTCTATTGATGATACATCACCTGTACTTGCTAATTTCTACAATTGGTAAGTAAAACTATGATAACATTAGGTTTTTAAACTTTCAGCATTTCCTGCGTAATTCTATCCATTTCTACGTTTTTAACTTTTGAATCACGTTGTTTAATGGGAGTATTGGCTGTTTCTGTAACTTCAGGTGGTGGATGAACAGGTAGTTCAGGGGCTGCCAAATGCGGGAAAGGGCCTGCAACGGGAATCAATTAAATTACTGTTGACCTCATTATGATTCACCAGATGGATGTATGTGAGGAGCTACAAATGAAGGAAGTTTTGGCTCTTCAGGAATAGGAGGGCGAGCGAAGGAGGAAGCCTGAAACAATACAAAACTGAAAATAGCATGAAGTTATATTTAACAAAACGATTTGTTCCTCAAGTTTCAATAATATGACCTTGACCATTATCAAACTTTCTGTTTCTACAGCAAACAATTATTTCTTCGACCTCAGAACCTATATATTCTCGATTTCCAATGTAGTTTTGCGTTATTTCCGGGATTAGTAACTCAGCTCAATTGAAAACTTAACAAAGAAACATTTCTCAGTCTCTCTACTCTCTAATTCTTTCTCCCTCTTTTCATCTCTCTTCGTCCCTTTTTTTCAATATACTTTACTTCTGAATAAACGTGTGTTCAGTCGAATAGTGCCTGAGGAGAATATGACCTTGTTCTTTCATGGCTGGATGAAATTCATTTTGACCCCAATCAGTCGAACCTGCTCAGCCTCTGAGGCTTTTCCATTTAATACAAAGGATTAGCCGTTGGATTCTATGAAGGCATGGCCTTATTTCTCTCCTTTTCGACATTTACCATCTCAATTATGTAAAACCCGAGAATAATAACTGTCTCAAACATTTTTTTTCCAATAAATGAACTTTGAAGAAAGTGTTTCTTTCTGAACACATACCTGGGCGTAGTACGATGGACGATTGCAGTCATTTTCGCTGCAAGTACAGAACTTTTCATTTCCCTGCAAATAAGAAAGCGAACGTATAAGGACTCATTCTCAATGCTTATGTTACCTGCGAACCAGAACCGCAATAATTCTCCGAAACATTTTCTCCAAACATGGCTTTAACGACTTCACTTGATGCGCACATCTTCTCAACCGCAAATTGTCCTTAAAAAGACTTTTTCGGAATACGCAGTAGAAAATGAAATGCCTGTAGCAACAGTTATGATTCTTGTGAAACATAAATTGTCCTGTGGGTTACAATTGATAGGAATAGCTCCAGAACAGTCAGAAGTCTCTGACATCAATCCCTTCTCGCCACATCGCATACATCGCAAAGGTTTTGATGGGGCTTTAATTATATTTTTATTATATAAATAAAAAAACCTTTTAGCTTACCATTCGTGCTTGATGGACTTTCCTCGAAAACTGGTTCTTTAGCTACTGTTCCTACAAATCCACTTTGGCTTACAGCTGGACCTTTAGGCATTAGAAACATACCATCAATTCGACTAGGTCCTTCTGGAACATTAATAATCATAGAGGTAGCCGGAGAAGATAATTATCTAACCTGGACGCTCATCACTTCTAACTGGTAGCTGTTGACGGCGTACTTCATGGACTTCATCAGTTGGGAGAGTTGGGCGAGTAGGAGCAAACTGCAGTATTGAGATTCACTTTCTGACTTCAAACTTCTGAACTTACTCTAGGATCATTTACTGGTACAATGGCTGAAGGTGAAACTTGGGGTGCTGCAAATTGTGCTGGAATGTTTGGCCTTATAGAGTTCTAAAAAAGAAAAGATTATTAGACCGTTTAACTACACTAGTTTTACTGGAAGAACCAATGGGGCATTTCCTTGAGGAAGTGTTGGAGGGGATTCTCTTGCTGGTAACGTTTCCGCGTCGAAAAAAAGCTCGGGATGTTTCTAAACAAGTTTAAAAATCGAATTTGTAAGTATTAAAACCTCCTCAAATGCCCTGAACTGGTCAGCAACAGGATCGTGGTTACACATAGCACTTCGACAAACACAATAAGCGACCTGATGAATAATACTTTTTTTTAAATACATCAGCAACAGTGGAAAAGGAAAAGAAATTAGAGGCATACTACGAGTTGAACGGAATATTCAAAGTTAGATGAACTAACCTCTTCATTGTTGATATCGATAAGATCACATTCCTCATCCAATGGATAGCCTTTGTTAGGGAATTTCTCGTAATGATCAGTCTCAGTTATACATTCTTTTGTAATCGTGTATGTTCCTGAAATTTGAAAATCGTATCCAAACACTTCAATTTAGTTTTTTCATCTTAAACAGAGTCATTTTTCTTGAAATTTAGGTCAAAAGTGTTGTGACTGAAAAAATTCTTAGCCCTGACCTTCAGATACTTTAAGTACAAACCGAGCAGTTTGTTAGTTGGATGAAGACTTTTCTTTTAAAAATAAAACGAGAAAAGAAAAAAGAACATCAACGAACATGTTAAATCTGTTTTTAATTGATCTATTAAACTTTAAATTACATTGAGAAAATGGAAATTTGACCCCTTTGCTTACCGTTTTTTGCTTTTTCACGAGTAGTCCGACAGTATACTCGATCATCTGGAAATCTTGAAGCATAGCCGGAACAATCATATTGAAACTGTGATGTACACTCTCCGAACTCATCCAGATCACCTGTGGCACAGACATAGCAGGAAAGTGAGAAAGCTGTAATAGTGAGTTTCAAACATCAAAATAACCAATAGAAACCGGAAAACGCTCGACCCTTTTATGGTTCTATTCAACAAAGACTAATGACTAAATGCTGTTATTGTAACTACTAGTATCTTCATCTTCTTCATCTTTTTTTTTTGATGAACATTGAAGAAAAAGAGAGAGCGAATTGGGAGTATGGAGAGAGATTCTCAGAGATGAAAGTAATTCAAAGAACTCTAACTAACTTTTGAATAATATTAGGGCATTCAGAAGAGGATTCAATGGATAATCTATGCTCAGCATTAAATACGAAGATATTCAGGTGGATCATATTTGATGCGAACAATCGTTGGAGTCAAATATCCACGTTTCGAAAATGAAAGTTTCGAATGTAAAAATATTTGAAATCCGACTAAAAGATTTCCGTGACATTTACTATTCTTTGTAGTTACAAGAGAAATCCCGAATACTTTCTTTTATTCATATTTGAGAGCATTTCATTCTCAAATATTGTTTGCCGTCCACAGATTACGGTCGTCATGCTAGTCTGCGTATTGAGGACAGAATGTCATCAACTTCAGCCCTCATTAACCAGATATATAGATAGATAGAAAGCCAAGGTGAGGAAATAGTGATAAATTTGATAAGAGCAAAGAATATTTAAAAAATCCAAATTTCAATTCGTCAAAAACTCTGTTTTCCGTATATCTAACACGCTATCTTTCTGCATTCCTCACTTCCTTACTTATCCCTCTCTCGTCATTCTTCAGATGCTCGATATCGAAAGCGGTAAAGGAACTGACCGGTATATGGCAAAAGAACCAATGAAATGTAAAAGAGAAGAGACGATTCCATCTTCATCTGAAAATTGAGAGGATAGAAACATATGGACTCAGTTGATACGGGCATTCGACAGGAACAAGATAGTTACAAAGAAAGCAAGCAATAAACAAACACTGAGAGCTTCTTCAGATGTAGAAAACAATAAGTAATCTTTAAAAATTAGTTCGGAGAGATGAGGACTTCTCTAAATGCTGGGAACATCGAAATGTCGATGTTTAGGGAAGGGACAGGTGAGGGTCATTTCAATGGTATTTGGAAAGTTTTGAGGGAATCACAAAATGGGCGGAGAATAGGTGAGGTCTGACCCCTCCTCAATTGACGATCCAAAATCTGTCTATCTGTATAGCCAATGGTCTAGTATGTTCCTTTTTCTCTCATTATTCGCAAATCTAGTTCTCTCTTTCAATCTCTTTACTACTTTTCTACCTTGCTAACGATCTCTCGTGCCCCCACTCCCTCTCGATCCCTTTCTCACTGTAAGAAACGTAAGAAACTAGAAAATGAATTGCTACAATTCTCAAAATGACCAACGGCTCCTTTCTCACTTCATAAGCGGCTAGATCATAGGGGGTATAATATGAAAAATTAGAAAATACAAGAAAATATAAGAAGTCATCTTGAAAAGTCTATCAAGTGGAACCGTTGGAATGACGTTTCACTACTAGAATCTCTATTCTCGAGAAATCGACAACAGTATTCACATATATATACAGTTCCCTTTTTCTGGAAGAAAACTTTTTTTATACATCTTTAAGTCATGACAATACTGAAACTGGCTGTTTGGCATATTTAACAATCAATAAGTGAAATGAGTTAGCTATTCGATGAAGTTGTTTTTCTCGATCAAATACGAGCATTGAACTTCTTTGTCGAGTTTGAAAAGGTATTGTCTCATGATGCTGCTACTCCATATCAGAATGTTAAAACAGCGAGAGACAACAGCTACGTCTCAGCTCATATACTCACTCCAATAATCAATCCAACCAAACAAAATGTCATTAGAATTGACGTGAACAGCTTACGTGACTTTCCACGTGTTTCTATAAATTATTCATATGAATTATTCAAAAAGACTAAAGCGGTTGTACTGCAAATGCTCCAATTAATTCAATAACCGACCCCTTCATAAGCGTTTTTAACTTTCATTGTCCTTTAAGCGAATAGTTTGGGAAGAAAATGATGTCCTTTTTAACCTAATTTGTTGAAAAGCCTTCAAATATCGTCAACGTTTGTGCTTATTCTTTTTAAATAGACTGCTGTCTTCATTTTTGCCAATTTCACCAGTCTATCTCTTACTTCATTGCTTGCTTCGCTCTCTCAATACCACCCATACCACGTACGTTGCGACAGATATGAGGGCAGCTCAGTGATTTTTACCGTTACGACTAAAAAGTTCTAATGATGCGTTTTGCGACCGGGCGGACATATCAATTATGATGATTCGGTCCTAACTGAAGGCTTCTAATAAATTTTGCTTATCAAGTGTATTGCTTGTATTGTTCAGTTAACAACCTTTTATATATGTTTAGCGCTAACGGGTTTAAATTTCTCTTCTTTCGAAGATTTCCCTTGTTTTTCTTCAGTCTCATACTACATACGTTGCTAAGGAAGTTTGTATCAATGAACAGTTATAAAACAGTACGACTTATAAAAAACAGTTCTAATGATGCGTTTGCGACCGGGCGGACTTAATAATTATGATGATTCGGTCTTAACTGAAGGCTTTCATAAAATTTTGAAATCCAAGTGTATTGCTTGTGCAAGTTGTGAATACTGTATAGAACTCATCGTTTTCGTTTACGAGGTAGTTTCAGAGCAGTTTCTTTCTTTTTCTTACTATGGTTCCCGCACTAAATACGTAACATTTTAAAGTAAACTGTTAAGATTATGCCCAAATGTACGACTAAAAGTTCTAATGATGCGTTTGCGACCGGGCGGACATATATACGATGATGATTCGGTCCCAACTGAAGACTTTTACCAACTTTTAAATTTAATGTTTGTTACATGTTTAACTTTGCATCAGTGATGTGTTATCGGAATAGGGGAACAGCTAAAGTCTTATGTTCTTCTGGTTTTGAGCGTAGTTTTCGATTAACTCAGTCATGTCTCAACTACTTATCTCTTTCTCACTCTATCTCACTCTTGGAACTTAGGGAACTTTTTGGAAATATTCGTTGAGTTTGGAGCTTGGTTAGAAGTTAAGGTTTCAGTTGAATATCATCTTTTAATTCTTTGACTTCTTTCATTCTTTAAAATTGTCTTCTTATGAACATGTAAGTAAAGTTGTCTTCACCAAAATTTGTTATCCATAGTATTTTTTGTTCTTACAATTACGTTCAATTGATTATTTATAGTTATTCTCTCTTTTCGTACCTGATCTGTATGTACGTTGTACGCTAGACTACACAAACCGTCAAGAACATGATAATGTACTATGATGAAGAATTGGATACTTAAAATAGTTATTCAGCAGATTGGAGAGTTAATCTCTTTATTTTCGACATAAATCGACGTGGGGAGATATCCAATATGCTTCCAATAATTATTAACTTTCTTCTCTCTCTCTCTCTCTCTCTCTCTCTCTCTATGTAGGCTGATTATGACTTAATTAATGTGTTAAATGAAATATTTTTGAACAATAATTTTGTGTTTGAATTATAGTTTCGTATTGAAATGAATAGTTTATTCATTGATATTCTTCCGCTTTTGATGAAAATAATATAATATAATAATGCGGAAACATCTTGTCATCGTTCTCAAAGAGTTTCCAGAAGAGGAAACAAGACTCATTCGCATGTGGTAGGATCTTTTCTTTTTTCTCTTTTTTTTCCTCCTAATAAGACGAGATCCAGCTGAATGAATTATTCTTTAAACATCAACATCTGAATTAATTTTAGATTGAAACACTGAAAATCATCCATTATTCTCATTTTGTTCTTTTCTCAACTGAATTCCATCAATTTTTGTTCATTCCCAGAATCATATCGTTGGAAGGGTAAGATAGATAGAGGGAGGGAGAGAAAAGGAGAGAGAGAGAGACAAATATGTAGATGGAGAAGGGTAGATACCTTTTGAACAATTGTAAAGCTGAAATGGAAAAAAACAGTTTTTGTCTTCTCAAAGCTTTCTCTAAATATCTCTTCTTTTAATTTGAAAACTGAATTAAGAATTTGCATGCAACAAGCTAATTATAAGCTGTTGAATTGACAAATCTGACATTCAACTGTTTTTCTTCTCCTTGAAATTGGACAATTAAAGTTTTTTCTTCTCAGTTCGAAGTATTTTCAAGCTTCCAATGATAGTTGCTCATGATTTCCTTTGTATATTACACTTATTGATTGTTGATAGATGAAAACAAGAGATTAGAACGATAAAGAAGCTTTCAAAGAGGATAACCGAGCTGAAGCCAATTAACTGCATTTGATCTCCAAACTCTATGTCAAAGTGAAGAAAATACGAAAAAAAAAAGTTGATTATTATCCTCTCATCGCTTGCATTTTATATTTCTCTTGTTGTCCGCGTCTTTGTTTCGTCGTCGTCTTCTCGCATTCCATCCAACTTTTATTCTTCGATGCTTCTTCCACCATCTTTTCCGTGCAGTTCAAGAACGAAAGAGAAAGCCCTTGCCAAACATACTTTCTCTTATAATCTCTCCATCTTCACTCTCTTCACTACATTTATCTCTCTCATCCTACATCTCTGGTTTTCTATATTTTTTCTATTTTTTTTATGTTTAACTATCCACGTATACACATACATACACTCACTCATACTTTGCAGAAGATATGAGCTTTAAGTTAAGCACCGAATATGGACATAAAACAAATTTATCATACTGTAGATCATATGAATATCCACCTAATACGAAAGCTGAAACTGAGATTAGAAGAAGCTTCAGGTTGGTTTATAAGCTTTAACTTTCTTCTTCTTCAGTATTTGAATAGGAAAAGCAAAAATTCCATGTATTTTTTGAAGTCTTCAAGCAAAATAAATGAATATCTTTGAGAGTTATGAGAAGCTTTTTATCAATTGAAGGCTCAATCGTGAATATCACATAGATGAGCTAGAGAAGGAGAGCAAGCCAAGGGGAATAATGATAAAGAAGGGAATAATCTGAAGAAGGAACAGAAAAACGAAAATGAATAAGATAGATAGAGAGAGAGAGAGAGAGAAGAAAGTTAATAATTATTGGAAGCATATTGGATATCTCCCCACGTCGATTTATGTCAGATGTCGTCCTAGTGAGACAAATGAAAAAAAAGCGATGCAGCTGACGACAAATAAGTGCATAAGCTTGGATATGCTTTAAGTCAGTCCGCTTGGCCACCATGTGAGCAACATCTAAAAGCTATGCATTCATACAAGTCTTGAATTAACTGATTCACTTCAAGCTTATTTCCAGCTATTTCTATTGATGTCGTCATTTGATGACTTTGCTCATATGGAATCTTGTGAATTTCATCTCCCAAATCTTCTCTCTCGTCTTTCCTCTTCCGCTTCTTTTTGAAATTGCCATTTCGGGAAAAAATGATCAGAAAGAACAAAAAAGAATTGATGATAGAATGTAGACAAAGATGAAAATTGCAAATTATCGAATATGGTTCGGTGACGACAATGTTCGGGTGGAAGAATGCAACTGTTTTAACAATGTAATAGTAGGACGTATCCTCCTCACAACCCAGAATCAGACCATACCACTTTCACTGCCAAACAATTGTTCGAGCATAACCTCTTGCTCCGTCAACAAAAAGTCGTTTTCTTGAACAATGAAAAGATGCCGGAAATTCCTTTTTTAATCCTTTATTTACAAAATATAGTTAAGTTGAGTCACAGATTCTATGAAGAATTTGCATAAGTTGAAGCCTTCCGCATTTGCATATTCACGTAGATCACGTCAAATCTTCTTTCACGTTCACATTTGAAATTTTGTTTGATTGTAGAACGGTTGCTTTCCGTATTTCCTTTTCATATTTCGATTAGATTAAGCTGAATGAATCTTCGATATGAACGTTAATGTTCTTTCAACATCAACTATTGGAGCGGAAAACTAGAAAACCATAAATGTCCATTTTAGTTATGAACTTTTTCAATTTTAATAAAAAAATGGCTTTCCTGAAGCTTCATTCAGGATGTTTAAGAGACAATCTAACACATTCACGAATTTGTGAGAAGTTTGATCTGAAGAATGAAGTTTAGAGGGAGAGGTACAGTGGGAATGCGAGGGGCAATAGATTCAACCTCAAGCTATTCACTTCTTCTCTCACAAAATTTAGAGTCATTTTCGGAAGTTGCATACCTTTTCTTTCTTACTTCCCTCAAGCCTATCATTGCATTGTTGAAGAATATTTGTTGTTCTCCAGTAAAAGATTGTTCGTCAGCAGTTTATATGCTTTTCCAGTCATTCTTCTATAGTTTTTCTCAGATATTCTCATCGCTTTTTTATATCAAATTTTCCATTTTTTCGTGAATTTTCATCCATTTTTGATATATTTGGGCATATTTATGCATCTTTAACGATGTTACTCATCAACTTCTTTGATAGTTAAACCATAATTTCATGAACAACTTCTTGTTTTTCTTTAGCAAAAAACGTCGTCAGAAACTAACTGTTGCAGAAGCAAAACTGCAAACGAAAGAGCAACGACAACCATCTGATAGAACAATACTCTCATCTCTTTCAACCATTACATTCATTTCGTCAAGTTGTTACAATACAAAAGCCTAATAATTATCAGCTACGAGCGCTTCCTCACTAATTATTTCATTGGGGATGATGGGTCGATAGGCATTGCATATCCATTCATTCTCATCAATTGTTCTGTCTCAGACACACTCACCTCTTCAACTGCTTTCTTAAAGTGGAGTCAAGCCTGTTGCAGGAATCATCTCTCCCCTTATTTTCTTACAAACATATCCAATATGCTTAGAGCATAAGACAGAAGCAACAACGATGGAAATACATCTGATATCCATTCAAATCGTCTTGACGATGTCGTTTGAACAAAAAAAAAGAATTTTTTGTTTGTTGGTGTGTAAAACTTTATTGTAAATGTCAGTAGAATTCATGTACTTTAATTATTTTTGAAATATTCTGACATCTGGACTTCAGTTCATGGCACGGACATGTATGAAGACGAAGAGACCACCGTGACCGATGAGAGAGACAATTCAATTGAACTGAAATTATCTTCCGTTTCTATGAATTTGAACAAAAAAAACCCCAAAGGAATCTGACGCTAGTAGCTGAAGAAGAAGCTTCTTAATCTTTCAAACTCAGTGCCACAAGGAACCTTTATTTTGAACAGTTTGATCTTATATATTTCCAATGTCTTATTCATTCAACCTTCTTATTTTCTTGGTAGTAGACAGAGAGAAAAAGAGAGAACGATAGAGAGAGAAAAAAGACGAGTGGGCTGTCTATGTTGTTTTAAAATATTTTTTTTTCATTACTACTCACATATAATCTTAGGTCATATGCTTCTTCTAATGATGAGAGGAGATATGTGCGGTCTCAGCTTCGAGACCGAGAATCACTTTCGGACTTCCAAATAAAGATTCGAAAGTTGGACGATTATGCTTATTAAGGCTTATGTCAGATTGCCTTTTGAAGATGTTGGCCTCTTTTTTGTTCATTTAATCTTCGTCTCTCTTCATTTAAAATAATATTTTTTATGAATTTGAATATACCATCATCCACTCATTCTCTCCCTCCTCTCCCTGCATCTTATTTATGATATCTGCTTTCGAAATGGAAAATAGTCTGCTCAAGCTTCCACCTTCTTCGTTTTCTTCTCATTCGTCTTCATCTTCTTTATCTATCAAATGCTTTTTAAAACGCTATAGATCGAGCATTAGTTGCAGACTGTCCTTAAAAGCTATATCGGCATAACATGCTGATGATGTAACTCATGCGTTCGGGTCTCTGATATCTTTTTCTTATAGAAGGAGTGAAAGATAGAGAAAAAGAGGTTTCAGTAGTGCTATACCATCACAGTTTGAGTCAGTCATTTGGCTTTGATTGCAAACAACACGATACCCAAGATGTCTCTGTATCTTATAATGGCTAAAACATCTTTGCATGAATTATGTAAATCAGCCCACGAACTTTCTATTTTAGCTCAATCTCCTCAGCTCCTCTCCTCTCTCACCTTTTTACCCTTTTTTTTGAAAACTTTCGTCATGACAACAGAGATTTAAATTATTTAAATAAATAAAATATTTCCGTTTCCGAAAAATTTCAATGCTCGAAGATCATGATGAATCTTCTTTCCATCATTTAACCTGTGAAATCATACACTCCTCTTTAGCGTTAGCATTTGTTCGTTCTATCGCCTTTGTTTTCTACTTCTTTTAATTAAACAACAACTTTTTAAAAGGTTTTTAAGCAGGGTATTTCAGCTCCTTGAATGGGTTTAATGAATTTCATTCATTTCTCATTCCGACAACATTCTCATGCATAGTTTGGATAAACTAAAGATGTGTGATGATACCTTTACCTTTTAAACGGAAACGAGAGAGTGGATTAGAAATAATATGTTGCAAATAGAGAGACAGAAAGAGAAAGACACAAGGAGAAATGAATGCAACCGATCTGTACGAGAATGAGAATTTCAAACATCTGCCAGCACGTGAGAACACTCGACGTATTCAAATTTCACGTAACTCACGTGATGATAAGAAATGCATGAAAAGAAAGACATGGAAGATATACAGAGGGAGAGAATGAGATAGATCTCTCTTTCTGCGCATGTGAGCCTGTGAAGCAAAACGAAATGAAACATGAGAGATGTGGTCTGAAAACAGTTCTCAAAAAAATTTTTTAAAGAGAGCTATATTGTCGAATCTCTATTTCAATGTTAAGAAACGCATAATTAGAATCGCCTTCTTATTGAGTAATTACAATATATTATAAACTATATTTATATTTGAATATATCCCATATTTTGGTTTAGAGCTTTTGACGACAATAATTCGAATGTTGTGAAAAGAGTTCCATCTATCTCTTTCTGTATATGTTTCTTATGCCCTCTCTCTACCTCTCTATCCATCTTCACTCACTTGTAAGCTTTAAAATGAAGACAAAACACTGGATGAACGAACGTTCGAATAACCAAAATTAGCTCAATACGCTTCATATTCTTTCATTTGCTTCTTCTTCCTCTTCATCGTCGTCTTGTTCAGCTTCTTGTTCCAACTTCAACTATTAAGGTTTAAAGTTCGTTCAATTTTCTGTGCTCTATTCTTTACCTTCGTTTATGTGAGAGAAAACAAGAAAGCGAGAGTGCGAATGAGTGTGCTGCCGTTCCTAACTGTTGGTGTTCTTCGTCTTCTTCTCATTTTCCTTATTTTGCCTTCGAATTTCTATCTTTTCTTTACTCCATCTTACTCCTTGCTCTAATTCATCTTCTTATATTCTAGCTTTTTCTTTTCATTTATTCCGAACACGTCAAAACTCACAATCCTCGAAATGATGGCCGTAGATCAATTCAGGTAACTACAATCAATCGATCAATAATCAAGAAATGTATGAGTGTGTACGGGAGTGGGGATAATGTCAAAGCATATACATCGTTCACATAATAATAAACATATAATTAGTGTTTATTTATTATTATTTTGCTTCCTAAATATATATGTTAATGTAGCCTCAGCTTTTTGTCGTTTATTGCCTCAAGCATGTTTTTGGTTACTAAAATGAAGGGAAAAAGATAGAGAGAGAGAGAGAGAGGAAGATAGCACACCAGTAGGAAAGAGCTCCGTGTTTTCAATACGATTTAATGACCAAAATTTACATTTCTATAATAAAAATTTACAAAATAATGAATGAAGTTATGTGTGGTGACAGAAATCTTTCTTAAGCTTTTCATACTTGGGATATTGTCAGAAGCAGAACGTTTATGTCAAGTACAAAGATGGAGAGAAGATATCTATTAAGCTTATTTCAACGAATGAAAGTCTTCGAAGAAACAAAAAAAGGGTAATGTGAGATATATATATATATATAGAGAGAGAGAGAGTGATATTAAATGAATAACATTCCCATGAAGTATTCACAAGGATCGTACTTAATAGATTTTCTTTATCACTCTATCCCCCCCCCCCAACTTTTCAACTCTCTCTCTTCCTCATCACCCATACACCACTGTGCTCTCCCTTTGAAAACTCTTTTTCTCCCTTCTTCATCACTTACTCACGATCTCTCTTACTGAGCATCAACATTCCAATTAAGATAACAATTAATTCATTTACCTCACATCCGATAAGGAAAATTTAAAAAATAAAAACGTGGTGGTTGTGTTGAGCCTTTCGTATCTCTCCTTGTTCTGATTGTTTGTTCCCACAAACTCCACTTCTAATATCGGGACGGAATTTGATGAATAATTTTTTTTCGCTGAAGTATAATAGAAGATGGTCTTGGAACGACAGTTAAAAGCTAATTAAATGAAAATGGAGAAGTGAAATATGAAAATACTCGGAAATGCATTGAAGAAGTCAACTTGTGCTAGACTATGAGAAGCGAATGAGAATATACTATTTTACGAATATATGATGTAAAATAAGTATTTTATTAACACTAGTAGGATTTATCCTGATTGCCTCACAAATTTCGAAAAAACAAAGTTTCGCAATGAGAAAATGACCTTTCCTATACCCGGGGGTGCCAATCCTGGTTGTATAGGAGGGTCTCACAATATAACACCAAGTTTTAAAAAACAAAAGAAATTTTGACATAAAGGGTTAACAGGTTAACTGGAGCATCTATTCCTTCTTCTTTGCTTGGAGAGAGGGGGCAGTCTTGGGTTTGAAGGAAGAGGAGTTGTTTCTACGAGAAGTCGTGCTGAAAGTAGTCGGATGAGCCTATTACTATGCTGAACAAAGTAGTCCAGGTAGGAAGGGGAGGGAGGATGGAGATAGTGTTAATAAAATACTTATTTTACATCATATATTCGTAAAATAGTATATTTTATTAACACTAGTAGGACGTTGAAGGAAGGGCGAGTTGCTGTAGCGCGTCTGGACGTAAGTAGTGCTTGTCGACACAATCTCGCGATTTCCAGTTCAATTTTTGCATTAGTGTATCCACTGGCATTCCTCGAAAGACTGCCTTGGTGGCTACCGCGCCTCTCACTGAGTGAGCGGAAAAATGGTTGGCTATTCCGGCTGTGTGTAAGGTTTCTTTAATCCATCGACCTAAAGTGGCCGCAGAGAGTCGTGTGCCTGTTTTCTGATTAACGAAAACATAATCCTCCTTCCTGTAAGACTCAGAGTGGTTGATGTAAGAGGTAAGTCCTCTGATAGGACACAAGCCTGGATCCTGGTGTCGGCCAATGTGGATCATGTGTGGAGGGCCGGCTTTGCGATTTTTATTACAAGAGCTGATCGGGATCGAAATGATGTCTGGAGTCTGTAGCATCTCGGAGAGATGCAACCCTGCAAGCTCCGAAACTCGCCTCCCTGAACATAGGGCGAGGAGTGTGGCGGTTCGTTTCTCCATTGACGATATTGAGGAATCGTTTTCGTTGTAAGACGAGCTCAGGTATTGGCAAAGTTTGTCCGTGTTCCAGATCTCCGTGTATTTTGCTCGCGGAGGGTTCTTCCTGAAAGCTCCTTTGCAAATCTTGGTTAGCAAGGGTGATGACTGTAGTCTAGGTTTGATGTTGAGGAAATCCGCCAGTGCACAAAGTGCTGCCTTGTGTCCGTTGATGGTTGAGAAAGATCGGTTGAGGGTACTCAGGTGAGCCAGATAGTTTGCCACCGTTGTAGGTGAGGGATCGAGGCTCACGTCTCGTTCCTTACAAAATTGTTGCCATTGTTTAATTGTGGCACTGTACTGCTTGCGTGTTCCCGGGGCCCAGCTGTTCAGAAAGAGTGTTCTGCTCTCCTCGTCCAAGGAGTGGTCGTGGGCCAGATGTGCCAAGCACAGAGCTGAAAATTCCTGTCCCTCGTTAGGGGGTGTGGCAAGCCCTGTGGGTTCCGTAGCAGAAGAGGGTGGTTCAAGACGAGCGGGGGATCCCGGAGGTGTTGTAGTAGTCTCGGGTACCACGGCTGCGATCTCCAATTTGGTGCGATTAGCACGAGGTGAGCTCCTTCTTCTATCGCTTTTTGCAGTACTTTTCCTATAAGGATAAACGGTGGGAAGGCATATCCGGCTGACTGTCGGTTCAGAAACCTCCAAGTTGTAGATAGCGCATCTATAGCCCAGGATCCTAATTCTGGAAGAAGAGATATGAATTGGGAGCATTTTGTGTTCTGGGCGGAAGCAAACAGGTCGATGTGCATGTCCCCCCATTGCTGACAGATGGTCTGAAAGGCGTCTGAGTGTAAAGCCCATTCCAATTCGTGTGTTGAGTGAGCGCGGGACAAAAAGTCTGCTTCGTAGTTGAGGCGGCCGGGGATATGCGTAGCTCGGATGCGCAAGTTATGGTCTTCAGCGAATTGCCATAATTCCCTTGCTATCCTTGTTGCTACCGAGCAGGAGGAGGAGCCGCATTTGTTAATGAAGGCTATAGCTGTTGTGTTGTCCAACATCAAAAGAATATCCATATCCCGCCGGTTCTCCGCGAAGAAGAGAAGTGCCAGGCGGGCCGCTTCGAGTTCGAGTAGGTTTATGTGAAGTCCTGCTGTGTGCGGGTGGTCTTTCCATTGTCCTAACATTGCTTCTCCCTTGAATACCGCCCCATACCCTGTCAGGGATGCGTCTGATTTTATCGTCATCGCCGGTGAGAATGTATGTACCGAGCGTTCCTTCTCTAATTGTCGTCTGAAGGTCTTGAGCCGTAGTAGTAAGTTTTCTTTCAGGCCGGGAGGTGAAGGCAGTTCCTTCGCGAAGGAACGCCGAGAGAATCGTTCACCTTCTAAAAGGTTCGGTAGGTAGTGTTGTAGGTCCCGCACAGCAAAGGAGAGGATCGGGGCTACCATCGCTGCAAAGTTTATCTTCCCGGCGAGTTGAGCTATCTGGGCCGGCGTGCACGTCCGATCTTGAATTAGTTCTTCCATGAGATCCATGATGTCCTGTTGTTTTCCCCATGGCATGTGCCAAGACATGAGACACGAGTTGAAGGCAACGCCTAAGAACTCGATCGATGTGGAGGGCTGCAGTATTGACTTGTTTCGATTGACCTGAAAGCCCGCGTTGGTGAACAGGTCTAAGGCGTAGTCCGTCTGTTCCGTTAATGTTTGCCTGTCCTGAGCAATGAACAACCAATCGTCTAGATAGTTGAGAGAGAGAATGCCTTTGCTACGAATATCGGTTGCGAGAACGCGCATGAGCTTGTGGAAAACAAAAGGGGCTGTTGCCAAACCAAAGGGGAGGCGATTGAAGTAAAAGGTTTCCTGTCCAGATCTGAATGCCAGATATGGTCTATGATCCTCCGCTATCGGAATAGTGTAGTATGCTGCAGAAAAGTCAATCTTGGTAAAGAAGGCGTTGCGCGTAAGTAGTTCTCGAACTGCTCCCGGGCGTTCCAATTTAAAATGTGGAGGGGACAGGTATCTATTCAGGCGTTTTAGATTGAGAATTAGGCGAGAGGAGCCATCCTTCTTCCTTATCGAAAAGGTAGGGGACAGAAAAACTCTGCGTCCTGTCGGCGCTAGGGAAATTACGCCCTTCCTAAGGAGGTCTGTTATCTCCTCCGACCGAACCATTGTGTTCTGACTGACAGCCGGCACGAGTGTTGGGGGACAGCGAGAGAAGGGGATCCTATAGCCTACAACCGTTTCGAGAATACTGGAGTCTCGTGAAAGAGAAGTCCAAACGTTCCAAGAGAGGGTGGGAGAGGGACTAGTTAGAGATAAAGGAACTGACCTCTTGTTCCTATCCGAAGGGTGGCGGGAGTGGGCGTTGGCGGCGTGATGGCGGCGGTTGTCCCGGGTCCTGGCGATTGTTGAGCGGGTGGGTGCCTTCAGTCTGTCCACGATTGCTTTGTAATCGTTGTGGGATTTGAGCTCGGAGCGGAGCGTCTTCCCGAAGAGTTCTGGTGTGAATTCTTCTGTCACGTCGTCGAAAAAGAAATCCTTGGACAGAGGGCACTTCTTGAATGAGGGCATGTCTGAGGTTGGGCGTCGGATGCCAATCTTAGTGAGGTTCACCTCACGGAGCTGCGAGAGGTTTGTCCTAATCCCGGCGGACATGAGCGTCTCCAGGACTCCTATGAGTCTGTTCCTTTTAGGGACGTCTTCCTTCTTTTCCTGCTGGAGGATAAGTTTGAGAATGGTCAGCAGGTTGAGCGAGTTTAGCCATAGTTCGTATTCCGTACGGACCTCGGTTTCCGATATTGAGATGTTGGGTTTGTTCCTCGAGTCGTTCAACCCTTTGAGTCTCTCATCCAGAGCTGGGACTTGGGCGAAGGACGAGTCGACAGTGGCTGACTGTTTCAGGAGGTCCGTTCTATCCGCGGTTGACAAATGGCGGCCTACGGCCAGTAATTCAAAGCGGGTCTTGAGGTCGTCCGGCAGAGGCACTTTTGTTCGAGGGGCAGGTCCTAGGTTGGCCGGGAAGTCGAAATCCGTGTCGTCTTGGGAGGATTCGGAGCTGGATCTGCTGCGGGCTGGGAGGGTAGAAGCGTCGTCGTCTTCGAACTGGTTGGCCTCTGGTAAATCCTCGGACGTAGACATCTTGACCGCTGACTGTGAGGCGTCACAGAAAAAGAATGGTGTTATATTGTGAGACCCTCCTATACAACCAGGATTGGCACCCCCGGGTATAGGAAAGGTCATTTTCTCATTGCGAAACTTTGTTTTTTCGAAATTTGTGAGGCAATCAGGATAAATCCTACTAGTGTTAATAAAATCATAATTTTTGGAAAAAAAAAACAATTCAAATGAATAATTAATAATTTGATGGAATAGAATAATACGTAATGTGTCTGTGCGTGTGATTGAAATTATTTTTTTCTTTTGTTCTGCTGTTCTCAAAAAAAAGGAAAAAAAGATGAGAAAATTGAAAAAAAAAACATTTTCCAACATCCTCTCTCTCTTGCAGTACATTGGTGACTTCGTCGTCCGTTGATAGACAACGTCATCGAGATCTACAACGAAAACGTCCATCAACACTTCATTTGCCCAAGCGAATGACGCCTATCCCAACAGTAACTTCTATTTTAACATATTCAAATAATAAATGCTCTTTTTTCTCTTATAAAGGTAGCCATTCATAAAGCTAGTGCATCAGCTGTTATGTGTCCTGTTGAAATTGAACACCGACGACGAGCCGAAAGCTCCAACATCCGAAATTCAGAACAATCGACTGTGAGTTCGTTTCTCCTTTCTTTCTTTTCCTCAATTTTTTTTTGATTCTTCAATGACGAAGTATTTGATTTGCCTAGAATGGCTTGTGCTTGATACTTCCGATTCTAAAAATGAATTTCTTCAAAGATATTAAACCATCCGAGACAGATGACTTCATAGCTCATTCACATACTTTAACCCCCGCCTGTGTTCTCAGTTCTGCTGAGATCTAGATCGTCGTACATGAATCACATGATATACAAATTTTCTCATTTTCTCTCTTCTCAAACAATTTTGACACGTCAATTTTGTTTGAAAATCTGAAATTGAAGGGAATCTGCTGACCGGAAATGGGATATTTCTAGCAGGACATCAACTAAAAAAACCTTTTGTGCGTGTTTGTCTTTAGAGATTGAAGGAAAAAACGGAAAAACATGAAATCTCAATGATAGCCTCACAAGAATAAAAGAACAAAGAGTGAGTGAGAGGAAGAGGAAGATGGAGAGGGAGAGTGAATGAATTCGCCTCATGTGATGATTTGACTACCGAAGTGGGTGGAAAAGAAGGAGGAGTGATGGCTTATAACATCTCGTCTCAATCTCTTCTCTCCTTCTTACATTCCATTCTTCCCTCTATCTCTTCTTACTAAATATCTCATAAAAAAGAGAGAATAAGAGATAGAGGGTGGCAGAGATTGTGAATGACTTGTCTTTGCCATTTAAAGTGCGTTGGAATCAGCTAAGAAGAAAAAAAAGAAGACGTACAAGCTTCATCTCAAACGCTACTCTCATGTGGTGCCACGAATGTCTACCGTTTTGGCCTATCATTCGATCTGTCAATGTATTCTTCAGTAATTTTTGGTTGCAGCTCAAAGTATCGTTACTAAATGGAAACTTGTTCGAGCACAGTCGAAGTACATCTCCACGTCCTCGTACAGGGTATGTTTTATTTTAACTTTCAACGACAAGCCCTCTATTTTGCGTTCTTCTACTCTTTCTTTCTCTCTTCTAAACATATACCCATGCGAAGCCTGTGGGTCTGCAAAAGTTAGTAAAAAGTGGTATATTTGGAGCTCATCTCTTTATCTCCAGACGACTTCTAAAAAGCTTCTTTTCGCTTTTCTGTCTTCATTCTCTCGCACCACTCTCCTTCCTTGTCCATCATGCCATGAAATTGAGATTTTCTAGAAATTTCATTTATCAGGGTATATGTTTAGAAGAGAGAAAGTTGCATTTGCCTTATATAAAACATTATCACAATCTTTCTCGTGTTCTAAGTTTTTCAATCAAATATTTTCCCAAATACGAACGAAAACAAGCCGTGTAGGTGTTGCTTAAGAAAACTTTAACACATTTTCTCATATGTTCTCGTTTTCTCTTCATTTCTTGATTATCTCTCTGTCTTCCATAATTTCTATTTCTCTTATGGCTGTGCAACTTCTCTGCTGGTAGGTTTACATAAGTATTTTGATCTTATTGGAACTTTTTCTGGCATTTCCTCTGGCTTATCAACACATTGCTATTAGTAGATATATAGAATATCCGTTTCTTGTTAGAGCATTTCCATCTTCTTCGTCTCTCCATCTCATTTCCTTTCATTAAACAAAAATATATTTAATGTCTCCAACTATTGTTTGTTACCTCTGAAGTTTCATCTATTATAGACGACGAGATTCCATGATGTCTATGCTCAATAGAATATGGAAGAGTGATGAATGCACGCGTAAGCCTCAAATGGTCAAAATGGACGCATTGGACGTACCTGGGTAATACTAATCTCTTTTAGATTTTCTCAATTTCAAGCTTCAACAATAGATTCAGAACATTTTTTTCTCATAATAACTGTTTAGACAATGCCTTCATCGCCAAATTTCTCTATCGGAGACGAATGTAACTCCTAGGGAGACAGCTAGCACATCTACAGCCTCAACCTCAGCTTATGTTGTAATGCGGCGGCCCGTTTTTGTTTCTCTAACTCCTAAACAGATTAAATTGCTCAAAGTATGATTTCAACCTTTAATTCTCTGAATAAGCTTTCTCTTCTTGAATGTATAAAATGTTTTACTTGAAGGCCAGTTTTGCTCAACTAAACTCGGGCGGTACATTTCTGAAAATTATGGAACAAGTCTTTCGTCGTTTAGAAATGAAATCATCAGATATACGGTAAGTTTTAATGGAACAATTATATATAATTTAACTATATCATATATATTACCAGATCAATCTTCTTAACTACAGCGTTTGTTAATTCATTATCAAGAGAGAGATCATCACCTCCCATTGTTAAAACGGAGCATGATCATTGCAAATGCTTAGTTGATCTATTTGATAAGTAATTATAGCATTCACTTACTTGATTATGCTAACTATTTCCTAGAATTATCAACTGCGTCGATAATATGGATAGTCAACTGCCTATGTTACGACTTTACGGAGAAAAACATGCTCAAGTACGTATCAACCGTATCATTACGTCAGCTTTCATATTTTATCATCATTTTGCATTCTTTTTTGTTCTTCACGTAATATTCCACGTCAATTACAGCTTCCACGTGCATCTTATGCAATTTTCACATTGAAATACTACTAGATTCCAAATCTTTTTGTAGTCCTCTAGAGCTGATATGCAAATTCCTTTGTTTTTATCAACTTTTCTGCAAATGTGTTATATTATAGATGCGCGAAAGCGGCTTCACCGGTGCCATGATAGAGAATTTCGGAGAAATAGCAGTTTCCGTTATTGGATCACAAGTAAACAGTTTAATTAATGTAAAAGAAAAATAACATATATAATTGAAGGAATCAGTTAAGTATAATCAAGATACAATGAAAGCTTGGAGAATATTATTAGCATATATAACTGATGAGATGAAAGTTGGATTTGATAGATATTCAAAGATAAGTGAAAGACGTAATAGTATACAACACTAACAATATAGTTATTGATTGTTAACTATGTGATTTATTCAATATTATATGTCTATATAAATCTATATACATATGTATAATTATTATATTTTGATACATTGTCATGCATATGCATTCCTGCTACAACATTACCTTCTCCTCACTCCTATCCTTCTCTCACATTCCCTTCGTCCATATATATCGAATAAAATAAAATTTTCTGGATAAAAACTATGAGACGTAAAAAGAAAAACAGGTTTCCACCTTTGAAATTGAGCATTGGCAGACATAAAATGAATGTCGGTATGTATGTGTGCGTATGGTACTTTGTATGAGGCACAATCCTAAACAACACATAGGCTATTCATTATATTGCTTCGTCAGACATTGATAAGGGATGTTGAGGTAATTGCATTGAAAAAAAGATCTCATCCAAGTGTCGGAACACTCTTTGATGTTTCTTCACAAGTTGTTACTCAAAGTAATATCTTTAAATGGAGTAATTGGAATAGTTTATGTAAAGCTTATCTTCATATTTCGATCATAAACTGATTATAAATACCGTTTTAATATCATTTAATATCACTTTGTATTACATCAGAAGACCTTAAGCATTTCAATAAAGACAAGATGTTCAGTGTTGTCTTCTCATGTGCCCGTTTGTACTTCAGTTTCGCCTCTTTTTTATTTCTCTCTCTCTATGTCTCTCTATCGTGGTTCACAGCTCGAATAAATCTTTTTCAACGTTTCATTAAATCAAATTCGTATGTGTTAAACTCGTATTCAATGATATTCTAGGATGAAGCTCATACTCTGCTTGGTTTTGGGCGTCGCTTATGCATCTCGTAAGGACGATGATTTAGTTAAGAACTTGCCCGGCTTAGTATTTAATACAAATTTCGATTTCTACTCCGGATATTTGAATGCGGGAAATAATGGATCATGGCGAATGCATTATGTGTACGTGTAACATGTTAGTTATGTGTTATCAGTTAGGTATATGCAGGTTGACAGAATCACAAAGTGATCCAGTAAACGATCCAGTTCTTCTCTGGCTGAACGGAGGACCAGGCTGCTCATCATTCTCAGGTTTACTAGGAGAACTTGGTCCATATTACGTTAATTTCGATGGACAAACATTGTTTGAAAATGTTTATGCATGGAACAAAGTATGCGTTAACTATGCTCTATATTATGACCAACGTTTGTAGAAAGCCAATGTACTGGCTATAGAATCTCCAATTGGTGTTGGCTTTTCCTATGACAATACTACAGCCAATTACACAAAGGCCAACGATGATCAGACAGCTCTTCAGAATTATAATGCCCTCATGGACTTCTTTACAAAGTAATTTCCAATTATATTTAATTCATTCTTTTGATTGTTTTTTCTGCTACTGCAATCCAGCAGGCATCACTAGTCGCTCTTCCCTTCTACTCATTTTGATTTTCTTTTCAGTGTTCGTCCTGATTTACAGAAGAATCCATTGTTCTTATCGGGTGAATCATACGCAGGAATATACATTCCCACCCTTTCCAAACTGATTGTTCAAGGAATCAACAACAAGAGTTTCCCAAATAAAAATTTCCAAGGAGCTGCCATCGGAAATGGTTTTATGCACGTCAAGTATTTGATGAATTCATTGGTTCTGTGGGGAGCTTATCACGCTCGAATCTCTCAAGAGTAATTTGTTTTTTTCGATTCTTATCAAGACAATTTTCTATTGAACTAATCAAAAACTGAAACAACTTTCTGAGCAGAAAGCCATTGTTGCCTCCAAAGATCTTATAAAAATTTTATTTTTTAAGCGATTGGGCAAAAGCCAAAATTGTTTGTAAAACTGATGGACTGGCTGACCATGATAAGTATGATTATACACAATTCATGAAAACAAAAAATGGAATGGACTATGTAGTTGATAACTCAACAGAGTGCGGAAGGATCATAGATCAACTCATAACAGATTCCCCGTAAGTGTTTTGCAGATTATCTTTTACTTTGTTTTTTTTTTGTATCTTAGAGCATCCGATGATATATTCTTCGATCAATACAATTACTATCAAGACTGTTACAAGTTGACTGGCTTGTCAAAGACTGGAATGAAGTTTGATTTTGGAGGTTTTACAGGGTTCGACCGTAACACAGCTGTATTTGTTAATTATGCTGTTTCACATTGCATCTTTTAATTCAGAACGTTTTCAATTATGATTCTACTGATCCACAGTTTGGTTATCCTTGTTGGAGTGACTCCGCCATCAGAATCTATTTGAATAGGCCAGAAGTCCAAGTTGGTCTTTACAGTATCTTCAAAGAACTTTAAAATCGGCTGTGCAAAAGCTGTTTCTTATAATCATAAGTGTTACAGAATGCTCTTCACATTGAAGACGGCTGGAAAAAACAAAATCAGGCATGGAAGGGATGCAAGTAAGTTTGAGGTATCGTTATAAAAATTACATTCGTTTTAAGCGATCCTATGTATGAAGAATACACGCTTACCTATTCTACAACATATGAGTTTTTCCAGTATGTGATTAAAAATGCTCCTGTAAGTTCTTTTCTGCCATATTTCATCACCGAACATTCAAGGATAACTTCCGATTTCTGATTTACAACGGAGATGTGGACACTGTCTGCAATTACCTGGGGGATTCCTGGTTCATCCGAGATGTGGCAGAGCAGAACGGAATGAGTGGATATCCAAGAAAGCCATGGTTCTTTGGGGATTCCATTGCCGGATATAATCAGAATTATGGCGTTCTTGGTGCATCTGGAAGTGTCAGTATCGATGTATTAACAGTGAAGGTTAGTTAAGCTTCAGTCTATTGAACTTGTCTGATATCTACTCAATAACAATGATCTCTGAATCTCAGGGTGCTGGTCATTTTGTTCCAAATGATCGTCCTGGCGTTTCTCTACAAATGATTACAAACTTCATGTTCGATGGTAATACTGTTGTCAACTATAGCTCCACAGCTTTCATTAATCCTGCACCTAAGGTCTTAGAGATAAAATATTTTCGTGAGCACATTGAACTTTTGTAGGTTGCTCCATTGATCACCACACCAGCAACACCAACTAAACCACTCAGCAATACTACTAGTAAACCGATAGAGACTATAACAAAGAGCTCAAATCAGATTATCTCCTATTTCTCAGCTTTACTCGTTATGATTCTATTATTTTGAATACGTGTTTGTTAATATTAGTTTTTGAATTTAACCATTGTTGTTGCTCTCATTTGATAGTTCAGAACAAGTTTGGTTTCCATTAAGATCTACCAAGCATCGAAGGGTTATTAATAAAGAAGATGAAGGTAATTAAGAAAGCGAAACGTGATGTAAGCGCTGGTTTCTTGAATGAAATTATTGATTTGGCATCACAAGGAGCCAAACAGCCAAATTCGGCAAAGGTTAAAAAATCTCGAAAGTCAGCTCAAAAAATAGATTTTTCTTAAATTTTCAGATTAGGTAGAATCGAAGCTCCTGATCACGAATATCTAATCAGAAATGCATAAGAAGCAACCATTCCTAAGATATTGAGCTTTGAAATTAATTCATGTTTGAACTCGCGCGCTGCTCTATGATTGGCTGATTTGCCATCTTGAGGAGTCGGACAACCAAATTCGGCAAAGGTAAAAAAATCTCGAGAGTCAGCTCAAAAAATAGATTTTTCTTAAATTTTCAGATTAGGTAGAATCGAAGCTCCTGATCACGAATATCTGATCAGAAATGCATCAGAAACATCCATTCTTAAGATATTGAGCTTTCAAATCAATCCATGTTTGAACTCGCGCGCTGCTCTGTGATTGGCTGATTTGCCATCTTGAGGAGTCAAACAACCAAATTCGGGAAAAGTTAAAAAATCTCGAGAGTCAGCTCAAAAAATAGATTTTTCTTAAATTCTCAGATTAGGTAGATTCGAAGCTCCTGATCACGAATTTGAAGTAAAACTGCATAAGATTGAGTTATGACTGAGATAATGAGCTTCGAAATTAATCCTTATTCGAACTTGCGCGCTGCTCTGTGATTGGTTGACTTCTCGTCATAGTTTCTACAACAAGATTGTTTTTCTTCTCTCTCTTTTTCTCTTTACCACTGTGTTAGTTGATGTTTAATTTGGCTGTTAAACTCCCGATTTCTTACAACAAAACATTATTTTGTTAACGCATGGTCCGGATCGGAGTAAACTTCTCTACCATGTGCAGTTATTAACATCTATACTCTATATATAACTATGCATGTTATAAGTTGATAAAAGTACAAATTTACGGTTAAAGCTGAACTCGAGAGTGACTGGTCGATAACTTTCCGAGATATAGAGATCAAAATAGCTATTGAGGTAGCTTATTCGAAAGACTTCAAATGAGCCTTTAACCTGGCAAAGCTTCAAAAAAGTCTACACAGATTGATAACGTAAGACGTTTCTTACAAATATTCCTATCCGCTTGTAATGCATGCTTATCCTGAAGATTAACTTTCCCTTTTCGTATTTCCTTCACCAATAACTTATATTTAATTTCTTTACTCAATGTATCACATTCCTTTATTTCGAGTAGTTTTTCCGTATTGTTTGTTTTTATGCCGGTTCGAACGACGTGATCAGAATTGTACAAAGTCGTTTCTCCGTATCAGCCTCAATGTTATAATTCAGCTCATTCACACTATATACTAGCTGTTCATGTTTAAAGGATATATTTTGCATCCACATCTTTTTTCCTCTCTCCTCTCTCTCATAATCATCCTGCGCTCGTCTCCAGATACTTCCTCTCCCACTTTCTCTTTTTTATCTTTTTCTTACCTTCATCATGATACCAACGATAACTAGGGAAAGAATGGCAGAAGAAAAAGAAAAAGCTTGGCAGCTGTCAGCTTTCCCTTCATCATTCTGCATTACTCTGGCAATCCGTAGAAATGGGTCGCCTCATCCTTAGTCTTCTACTCATTTCGATATTATTCAATGGGTAACTATACTAAATATGCGAAATTGATATAGTTTACTCATTTAGATTATCAGCCAACTCTCATAAAATCTTTCGGTCACGTAAATTGAGTACAGAAAGCCAATTGGTCAGCAGGATTTTATCTGAATATGACGCTCACTCGCGTCCGCCAGTCCGAGGTTGTGTCGGAAAAGTTCCATTCATTCTCTGTTACAAAGGTCCATAACACTATTAACCTTCAAGTTCTGTTTTTCTTCTTCTGGAAGTTCTATGAATGCTTCCCTTTGGTTCCTAACAAAACTGATACATCCTTGTATATTCTTACATAGTGATTTGCTAATTATCGTGCATAAGGAGAGTTGGCTTTACTTTGTTCCGATTGTGATGCCTTATTTTGTTTCTATATGTAGCTTCTTCCAGATTCGGCCGACCATTCCGCTATTCTTGTGATAACTAATGTTTTCATCAATCGTATCAAATGGCATGGAGATAGAGCTGTGAGTTTCATATTCATGATTCATTTTTATAAGTTTTTCAGGAAGTGGATATGTACCTTCGTCAACAATGGGAAGATAGTCGTTTGCAATACCCCGTTGATCAACGTGAAGGAATAGATGAGGTGGGTATATTGAAATGTTCACCAGTATCAATACGCATAAGGTCTCTTTACCATCAAACCAAAAAATCTGGAAACCAGATACTTATTTCACGAGCGGACGCGAAGCTGAGAAGAACCCTTCAATGCAAAGTGTTGTGATCGAACCATCAGGATACGTCCGATCATCAGAACAGTTTGTGTCTTTCTTATACTGAAAAATACATATAAACTAAAAGTCTCCATGTGCTTCAGCGTTTCTTTTTTTCTAAAGCTTTGCTTTTGACTTCAACAAAGATTTTGTAAAGTCGGCTGTCGCAACAAACTCGTTGTAATGGCATCCCTAATGTTTTCTTTCAAACAAAAGTTATTTTTCTCCGTAACTTCGGCATTGACTCTAAATAAGGAAACATTGCTTTAGAAGAACAGTGGATCTTCCCGTGAGCCACGGTTCTTCGTTCCCTTTCCTGAATACTAAAACTGTCAACCTTAGGCTAGCCAGCTGTAAGAAAAGCATCATGCAACTTTAATAAATACTATAACCAATTTAGACAAATATCCAGCTGAAGATGTTATTTACATGTGGGCTAACTCTCCTCCACTTGTCAATCCTGTTGAAGTAACCCGTCTAATTTAAAATTTTCAAAAATAGAAATTGTAGGTCTCATCTGATCTTCTGATGGGTCCTATCGTTTTCGAAGAAGCTTCTGCTGAAGACTGTAGTGGGAACTATTCTATCGGTAACTGTATAACATCGTTCTAATCTCATTTGTTTTCAAAGGAACCTTCTCTTGCATTGACGTTACTATCACCTTCTCCGGCAGTGTTTTTGGATCCTTGTGTACTTGGTTCTTGCCATCCATTTTTCTGGTATTTGATGAATACCCCATGAATATTTAACGTATTTTATTAAGGTTATCGCTTCCTGGCTTCATTTTTGGGTACACGGAAGTTGGTCTGTTCCACGAACGGCATCAGCTGCTCTACCTTTCATGATTTTCGCCGTTCTCTTCGTACGTTTTATAAACAAAATCCATTATCATTAGTTTTACACCTCAACACGTCTAATCACATTATGATTTCTTTAGATTTTCCGATCTGATGTTGTAAACTCCACTCCTTCAGTCAGCTGTTGGTATAGCTTCTGCTTGATTCTCACCTTTTTATCATTTGTAAGTATAAAAGCAAACAATTATTTAAAAATCATTAGGTTGAATACTTCTTTGTAATATGTTGTGGAGGTCGTCGTACTGTCCGTTTAGCATCTGTAGGTCATCCTGAAGACCATCCAATTGGAAATGATAAACAAGTAACGATCCTTCGTGTATGATCATGTTAAATATTTCAATTACCTTAGGTCTCAGAGGTAGTATATGACACGAACTGTGTTTCGTTCCGCAGACACAATGGATTGGACATCGTCTCTCGAGTTCTGTTCCCTGTCATCTTCATAATCTATCTCATAATCTATTTCATATTGCTCATTTGAACACCTGTTTCTATTTATTTAAAAGATCTTAACACAAACTATATATGGATAGTATTAGCGAGAAAGCGATAAATGATTTCTAATTGTTTCTTCTTCAGAACCTCTCATTAAGGTCACATTTTTTTCGAAATGGAATGATACTAAGAGGATATAAAGCAAACAAGTAATCAAAGAACTTCTTCCTGGAATGCTCTATTAACAGAGAAGCTCTTATAATATCTTCCTACACCACCGCTAACTAGCCTCGAGTGAAAAATGAATTACCACAAACGCGTCATACACAGCCGCTAATTTTAACATTAAATGTAAAATGCGAACATATTGTTAAGCTTGAACCCGATCAGCACAACTAGGTTCTAGTTGAACTAAAAAAACAAAACTATAATCATGCTACGAAACAAAAAGAACTCTGTGATAAGTGATACTGTAACGCAATCGGTATTGTTATGTTTGATTGTGCAATTTTAAACCTTTGTTGCTTTTTGATTTGGTGCGTTCTAGTACATGAATTGACTGAATTTCTTCAGTACATTCAATTTTAAGAATATTCTTTATTGATTATAACATATGGATTGGAATATGCACGATTTTCGTGCTGATTGATCTTTAATTAGGATTTGCAGAAACTGATTCGATGAAATGGAAATGTGATAATGAATGTTGTAATATTGGATATGATGTTGATAACCATAGAAGTGATTGGATGAAACAAGGGATCAAGCACGCATGACTGAGCGATTGTCTTGCAATGGAATACGATTCAACTGTAATCTCTTCGGTTGACATGTATTTCGCTTTTGTTCAGATTTCCATTTTCACGGAATAAAATGATTTGAAAGAGCTTGACATATGGGATAAGTATCGTCAGGTCAAGCGCCACAATCATACGCGACCCGGCTTCAACCAGTTTCTGTCACCTCATTGTTTCATCTTTGAAAAGTCAAATTTATCTTTTTGAAACAGGCAGAAGGAAGGCTCATCTGTTTCTCTGATTTCTCTTTTACCTATTTAAAACCTTTCACTATTCTCAAGTCTCAGTTGATAAGAAACATAATGATTCGGGCACTTTCCCTCTCTATCCTCTCATTTACCGGATTATCAGTTGCTCTCGCAATCCTCAAAACTAGGACGAATCCTTTTTCTCTCCTCCCATATTCGTTTGTTACATCCAATCTTAATCTTATCCGGATATCAGTCACTTTCCTTAAGCTTCCCTTGATCAACTGTTTCATATTTTTCCTTTTGCTTGATTCATAGTTTCATTGTAACTTATAGAACACTATGTGGAAGCTTGGAGTTCTTCTTCTCGCTACTTCTCAATTAGCTTCTGCTGCCACCTGTGGAGGCTCCTCGATTCCATTTCGTTTTGAGGTGATTATTAGTATGTTCCCCCTCTCATTGATCCACGTTTAGGTATTACCATCCGGAACGCCTGTCTTAGGATGTGGTTCACCACAATGTTTTGGTGCTCAGAACGGTGGCAGAAACGTCCTTCACGATACTAAGTTCAATGTAATACCCAGAGACTAAAATCTAAATTTTTTGAATTCTTATCACATACTTATAGGTTGGCCCAGATGGTGAGGATGGTTTCCTCAGAGATGGAGATGTATCAAGAAGCCGATCTCGTTATACCGATGCTCCGTCTCAGGTTGCTGATTGTCCTTCCGGATACGATTCACCAAGTTGCGTGAATCCTTACACTTGGGTTGGAGGATTCATTTCTAAGCCAGATGGAAGGTTTATAGAAAATAATATTGACAACACCTTCACCTTTTTCTGTTTTATAGCTTGAGTCTCCAGTGCTGTCACTACAGTGGTCTTCGATTCGGAGCTGAAGTTGGTAGACCAATCGTACATGCTGGAGAAGTGTATTCAGGAGGTTCGTAGACTGATTTTCATTTTTTTTTTTACAAAGTTCATAGAGCACTAGTTAAGAATGAACGTAACAATTATTCTTTGATTGATGAAGTCATTAAAATCATTTTAGGAGAAGTGCTTCGCGATGGCCGTCAAACAGGCTTTGATCTTATCTCTAATGTCAAGAAAATCGAAACCGAAGACGGATCGTAAGTTTCATATTACTTTCTATCATGGAAATTCGGAGAGAGTACAACTCTAACCTTTTTAAGAATTGCTTATGAACTTACTGTTACTCGTATGAACTGTCTACCAGACCCGCCAGAGATCTTTAACGACGGTGAGAACTGCATCCTTTATGAATGAATCATCAGTTAATTCAGTTAACCTCGATGCCTCTAATGATATCAGCAGAATTTTGGATAAGGTCGGAGAAGTTCAACATCATCAAGTGCAACAATCTCAGCCTGTTTCTGACAACAGTCAACAAGAACTTGCACCAATCAGTCCAGGAGCTTATGAAACTAACAACATTCAACAAGATACTTACGCTCAACCTCCACCACCTCAAGATCAGCCCCAGCAAGAACAGTTTGTTCAAGTTGGAGAGCAAGTCGTGCCAGTTACTGAGGCTGGATATTATTATCCAGTTGCTTCTGGGATTCCGGCTTGCTTCACAGGCGACACCCTCGTTGATACTCCAGCCGGTTCAAAGCGAATGGATCAACTCGAGATTGGAGATCTTGTTCTTACTTCTAATGAAAATGAAGTAAGTTTAATGAAATTTCGTTCTATGACATTATTCATTAAAAAAAACTTTTAGTTCACTTTCACTCCGGTTCTTTCTTTCATGCATCGCCTCCTCGATGTTGAAGCTTCTTTCATTAGGTTGGAGACCCCAGGAAATCTCCTGAAATTGACACCACAACATTTCATCTATAAGGTTAGTGATAGTGAATGTTATCGAATTAATACTCCATTTAGACTTCATGTAATGACACAACAAACAGCAAAATGGTTTATGCTGAAGATGTTCGTGTTGGAGATTGCCTCTACGAATCTTCTGTTGTTGAAGGACAAGGTTAGTTTATGCAACTTCAATGATAAAACAATATCATTATTTAAAGCTTTGAATATTGTACCAGTCATCAGAAAGACTGTAGTCAGAGAAACAGGGGTCTTTGCTCCTATGACAGCTACAGGTGATTTGTTTGTTAACAACATCTATGCTTCTTGCCACAATGTCATCAAAGCTTCTTCTCTCACACACACTTTCTTGAATTTGGCTTCAAATATCCAGAGCAAGGTAAGCTTCTAGTGATTTATTTCCCCTCATTGTATTGTATTCATAGATTCTTTCCTTATTCGGAGGAGTAGAAGATGGACACCTTCCAGCAACATCAGAGTTCTTGCTCCAAGCTATCGACTATATCATACCACATAAGCATTAATAACAAAAATATTAAGACAGGCGATTACTCGTTTTTCTCACTTACACCCCAACAGGGTATAACTAATAATAATAATTGCAAACAAAACGTTCTAATAAATTTTATCACCAACTTGTCCTTATTATTAGCCTTCAATCGTAGTAGAACTCAGGTCTAGATCTTCGTTGGTATCTTGTTAGATTAGTAGTTTTCAGCTTTTTGTTTGAAGTTCTCCAAAGAAACAAAGCAGGACGTTGTCCTCGTTTCAAAGTTTCCAATTAAGTCTCTTATCATCATTTGACCAGGAGATTTATAGAAAATGAAAAATGTATTGGCCTACTATATGATTCCAGATGGGGCGTCAGTATTTGTTCTCTGTGGGTCAAGGACATCAGAAGTTCTGGGTTCGTTTCGTCTTTGTCATTCTCGCCATTGCGCCTCTGATGTGCCTGGGCAGTGTCAGTACACAGAATTTTAAATTGTTTCTCATTCGATCTCATACTTTAATGTTTCGAAACTACTGCTGAGATCTTTTCATATTTCGTGAATGTCTTGCAATACTACGTCTTCCTCTCAACGAATTCTCTATAATACTTGAAACGGAATTTGTATTTTTCTAGCATGTTGGCTCTTCTCCTCTTAGTCTGCTTCAGTGCTGGAGCTGTTGCTGTTACTCCTGTTCAAGGTACCAGATGTTCTCCCAACCAGGTACAGTATATGAAAGCTTCTTTTTTTTGTAAATTGAACTGATTTAAGGTTATCAACAGGCTAACTGTGTACGAGGATGGTGCGTTAGAAGCTGAATGCGGCCCCATTCCATGCGGAGAATCTGGAGCAAGGTCTTTTCTCTTGGAATTATCATTAGAAAGAATGACACAATCAACAGCATTTACGGTCCTTATGACCTACTAAAAGTTTTTTTCAAGAGAAAAATGAAAATATCATTCATTCGAATAACGTTCATATAATTTTTTAAGATGTATTGAAGACCAAACTTCCTGCCGTGCTGAGACTGATGTCTTCTCGGGAATGCGTTGGGCTGCCAATGAACAAAGGTAGCGAACGAATAATTCGGGAGATTTAACCTTCTTCTTCAATTCATAGTCTTCTTCTCCGCTGTTGTACTCTAAAGACTTCTAACAAAATTTATGTTGGAACTGACTTAGTTTCTCTTGGTTCTTATTATCAAGGAGGGCCAGTTGCTCAGAAAGACTTATATGGTACTGACGGACCAGAATACGATTTCATCGCCAACGTTCGCATTGAGCAGTTCGTTTATAATTTTTACTTTTGTATTTTCATACTAATCTTTATAGAGGTGGAGTTCGCGTCTGGGTTTATAGAATTATGTGTGCAGCTGGAGAAACTGTGCCAAAGCGTATTCAAGCTGTTGAACCAACTATCAAGTGAGATATGCTTCAATCCATACTATTATTTAAAACAATTATTATAGGCCAGCCACAATGAAAGAAACTCCAAAGCAAGAAGAACAAGATGAAGAAAATGATGATGGTGAAGAGGAAGTTGAAGAAGAGGAGACCGTAGAGGAAGAGACAACTCAGGCATGCCTGCGCCCGATTTTTTTTTAGTTATAAACTGTTTCAGGCGACAAGAGAAGAAGTACCATTCAACCCACTCAGATACCGCCCACCACAAACACAAAGACCTGCTGGCACAAGAAGAGCATGAAATGGATGAACTTTGTATGAATAAGAATAGTAATAATAATAATAATAATAACAATCAAAAACAATAATAAATCATAAGGATAATAGCTAGTTCATGTGCACTTAACCAATGGAGCTGGATGAAACATAAATTTTTATTGAAAACACAAGTTTACAGCTGAACAAATCTCTGTATCAATGCTTGATTCAGGCATTGTTTGATTCCAACAATGATTAAAACTAGAAACTTCGCTCTAATCACAATCACAACAGAAAAAAAGTATCATCTACTTCAGAGAGTTTGCAAATCTGTACGTAATGCCAATTGCATCTCTTATCATTTTTTCTTTGTTTATTCTGATTGTTTTATTTTTATGAAAGGTACAACAGGTGTAAAGTACCAGCTGACTCGGTTGCATCATCGGTTACTTTCTGAAAATGAGTGCGTAAAGCTGGAGTTCGAAAAGGATAGGCATTAGTTACATCTATTTGTGACTGTAATAGCATGGGTGCTTCTTATACTTGCTCTATTAGTGTTGTGTTATACGTTCTTGCTTCTCCTTCTGCATTTCATCCTAATGGCGGTAACAGTACTAAGGAATAGACACCAAAGAATAGAGTCATCCTTGAATACAACCCTCAGAGTTACCCCCTTCGAGTAGAAATAAAGTTTTTTGAATTCTGGAAAGATAAATGTAAGAATTGTGTAAATATGTATTGCCATGTTTTGCGTTTCGGACTAATGCCTTACTTCATCTAATGCATGAAGCAAACTGCTCAAGCTGTTCTTCTAATTGAAGAAGTCCTTTGTGTGACGTTATTGAAGAAGATCATATTGATATGATCTAGTGCAGGTGAGCCTTCAGATCCCGTCTCTTACTCATAATTTCAATAACTCCTAGCATAAATAATGAAGATTTGGAATATCGTTGTTCATATATACGTTCAGCAATCTGAACAAAAAGTTTTCTTTGGTAGTAAGACATAAGCTGTTGTTAACGTAGGGTCTGGCAGAGTACTTTTAGGCGTAACGAGGTTGGTAGCAACAGGTATGGAATACTTGTGACTTACGGAGAGGTGAGATGTGTTTGCTACAGATCTGAAGTCGGGTTCTGCATTTCTAACGATTGTTATTGCAGTGATGTCATTCGAATTCCCTAACCTCTTATTTGCTTAGATGTTAGTTATTGATTTCATATGTGCATCCTGCAGGTAAACCCTCTCTAGAGGTCAACATGCCTAATGCGACATCTAATCGACTGGATGGCGTGGTTTATCCCATACGCTCCTGAACAGGCTACATGCCAGGCTCCTCTCTCCGCTAAATGTTTCATCATCTAAAATTAAAATTGTATTGTCTTTTTACTATGGTATTTTGGACATGTCTATTCCTATACTCCAGTTGTAGTTTGAATCAGACTATTGTTTAGCCTATGAGTTCTTTTCCATTCTACGGCATTTATCGATTGATCATAATTCGCACACGGCTTTCTATAGCCTCTTCTGAAAAATCTTTTAATTTCAAATTCGATCAAGCTTTGATTTTCATGATTGATTGGGATTCCCGTGTTTTCTTTTTATTCACCATTTCATCAGTTGGGTTGCGGTTCCTATTATGAACTCTTCCTTTTTCCTTCTAGTTCTATCAACATCCTTATATGAGCCTGGCAGATATCTAGAGAAGATTACATGCAATATCTGATGATCTTCACATCAAATAAAGGATTTCTGTTATTTTCTGTTCAGATCGTAATTTGAAACTAGCTGAAACTACGCTTTGTGTTTCCTAATTCTTTCATCTTTGTTACTGTTCAGTCTCTCGTTCAAAATTTCTCAGTTTTCTCCACAAGTATCTTCCATTTGTGAAGTTTGGAGAGAAAAATTAATTGTTTTTTGCGATTATCTGAAAAACGCGGAGTTGTGGTTTTCAAGTTGAGGATTACCTCTGAGCAGACGGTCTGATATATTGATTGGATTACTAATTGAATCTCGTTTTGAATTTGTTATCAGCTGGAATTAAAAATTTTTTTTGATAAAACAAGAAGGCGTAGGAAACAGATGAATATGTGAGAGCTCTGAAAAATCCCATCCATCTTCCTCACTTGACCATTAGATTTAAAAAGAGAACGAAGAGAAATGCCGATGCCACTTAACAATTTTTGATTGCAAATAAGACAGTTCGTTCCATATTCGGCAAATGGCCTTCAGTTGATGGGTTTTGTTATACAAGGACATGCGTATGTGTGTGCGTGTGTATGGTGTCTATGTGTATTTGAAGTTGGTGTATAGTTAAAAGAGTTATTTTATTATTACATATCATAGGGCTGTGTTTGCCTTTTATGAAATGAACTGATTACTCACTCACACTCCTGTGGTTGTTTGATTAATTAACAAAATATTTATCAATTTCTACTTACATTTATCAATTAATTTCATGTTTCTTAGCCTTGCATGACCGTATGGATCATACATTCGTCTTAGTTTTTTGGTTCATTTCTTCAATTGTTTCATTAAAAAACTGTTAATCTAACCTGTTTTGTTCCGTTAAGGCTATTGAAAACATTCAGCTTCTTCTTCCTTACTATTCTTCAACTGCTACGTATTTACATTCAGTAACACTTCATCGTTCTCTCTAACATATTAATTTGCATTTAATTCACGTGTAACTCCACGTGCGCCTATACGAGCTATGTTTGTGCTGAGGTCATTTCGTACTTGTAGTTTGTAGAAGTCGGTTGCATTCGCTTCTTCTTCCTCTATTCCCTCTCTTTTTTTTTCTATTTCATTCTTTTATTTCAATACTTTTTGTTTAAAAATGAAGAGAAAAGTGCTTTGAAAGAAGATCATTATGGGCTAAAGCGCATTACTCATTCTTCTCCCTCTTTCGAGTCTCTGTAGCTCTTGGGTTATTTCGAATTTGCATATTTCCATCATCATTTACGGTCATGTCATGCTGTCGGCGGATTGGAGTGTCAGCAATAAAAAAAAATTTTTTTTCTTGTTCATTAAATTCAAAGCTTTTCGGATTATAAAGCTTATCTTAATTATGTCATTCTTATGCTTAACTATATGGGAGGGATTGAAAAGTGCTCAAGTCAGCACTCTGTTGGTTAAGTTATCACTTTCCTATTTATAACATTCTTTCTATTTTTTTCATTGATGTGGATGAGATGTTCGAACAATGAAAGTCCTTTTGGATGTTCCATTCCTCAAAATTCTGCCGATACGAGAGTAGGTCGGAAAACCGGTAATACTGTGAACTGCGAGAATTGTTTTGCCTCTTCTAGCTAACTTTCACCTCTATTATTTTCTCTCCTGTTCTTATCTCGTTTTTCACTCTCTCTCTCCTCCATTTCTCATTCTCAATACACCACCCTTTTGTTCTCCCTCTCTCTCTCTCCTACTTTTTCTCTCTACTTCCTGCCTCAGATGTTCGTTTTGATGTTGTCTTTTGAAATATTTTAACTGTTTCTTCTTGTCTTTTGGAATTGGATGGAGAACAGCCTAGGGGCAACTAGCTTTGACGAACTGTAATTACAAGATGAGTGTCAAAAATGTATTTAATCGGTAACGTTTGTTTCTCTAATTCTCTTTCTGTTTCTATGTCTCAGTTTCTACGTTCTTCACGGTCTTGTAAACTGTTGTATGACGGATTGAGAGATATTTGGTAGATGAATGAAGTATAGATTTGGATATATCTTTCACATTTTAATTTCGATCTTCTCTTCCTCTATTCATGTTCTATTCGTCGTAACTTGACTCTTCATGTTTTTTCAACAAACAAAAAGATATTTTGTTCTCTGTGTCAGCTTTTGATGGTTAATGCCGAAGATGTTAAAGCAGTCTTGGGTCATATCCTTTTCCTATTCTCTTGGGAATTTGATTTTTAATTTATCAAAATGTTGTCATATCATTGGTAATTTCGTGCAAGAAAAGCTTCCATCTTCACCCCCCCCAACCTCTTCCACTCTCTTGCTACTTGGTTTCTGTTACTTCTTATCACGTTCTTCCCACGCTTCTTCATTTTTGTTGAATGTGCCTGATTCTTCGACTTCTTTTCTCCCGTCTGTTTTATGTCAATCGTTTTGTTTGGCTCATCTCCTTCTTTGAACACAAAAACCACTATAAGCTGAGAAAGAAGTAGAATGTCTAAGTTCAACTCAATTGTCTATTCATCCCAAAGATCTTACTTTTCCCCGAGGATACGATTTCAAGTTCTTCAACTGATTGTCATGAGTTATCGGTCCTTCACATTATGAACATGATAAGAAAATCATTATTGACCCTTTCATATGCCATTTATTGATAATTTCAATTTGTTTCTTCTTCTTTACGTAATTTTCGTTTCTTCTCTCTTCTCCTAATGCTTATATCTGCCTTCCTACACATCTTACTGCCTTTTCGTGACTTCAATCCCTTTTCTCTCTCATTCTCATTTACTTTTGAATATTCTTTCTCTTTCCACATGTTCAAATCATTATTTTTTTGTACCAAAACCTGCCAAATATTGTTTTGACTCTGCCTTCTTTTCTCTTCCACCCACCCCTACACCCAGCTTAGAGTTGGTGGTTTCGTATTTTTGTGAATAATAAATGAGTAAATCCGTTTAATATTCTCATAAAATGAAAGTTAACTTGAGATGAAAACGTCTTTTTATGGTAAAGTGTATGCAAATGGAGCCTTCACCCTATGGTGTTTTAAGCGTTCTGGGTGGGAAGAAAGAGAAGGAGAAGCTGAAGAGTGTGGATTGCGGTTTGAAGCCTGAGATGATGTCTGACTCATTACAGCATTTGATGAATTGGCTGTTAGAAACTTTAGACTTTCATTAATTCCGCTTGGAATATTCAATTTTTTTGTCTTAACTTTTGGTTTGACGTTTGTCAGCAATGATGTTGTTATCATAATTACTCGAAAGGGAACAATCGATCGGAAGCTTCAACGTTTGAATGAGCTCATTCGATGTTTGAATTGGCTTTGCACAAAGGAAAAGTTTACAGCCACATTTATCGTCTTCTGACTCAAGAAAAAAAGGCCATCTGAAGTTCCTTGTTGAAGCGTTTTGATGTGTTTCTGAAGTATTGAGTCATTCACAGACGATTTCCATATACGAACAAGTATGTGATGTGGAAGATTTATGCTTCTTCCACTGATTTCTTGTAACTCTCACTTTGGAGCCTTTCACTCTTAATTTGTTTTTCTTCACGATTTTCCTTATTCATTTTCACGATATCTCCTTTTTTCTTACTCAATGAAGATGAACGCTTGTTTCTCTCATGTATGAATGTGTAGGTGAGTCTGTTCTTCATTATTTCTAAGCTTGTCAGACATGGGTTCTGACATCAGTTGCTTGTTCGAAAACCATTGCAATCACGCCGAGCTTCGTTTCGCTCAAATGCTATCTCTTTTTTCATGATTTTTGATGAGCTGAACCATCATCTGAAACTATTAGCTTGAACTGTGAACGAGGAAACAATGTTAAAGCTCACCTGAAAACAAAAAAAGGTTTTCGCCAAACAACTTCTTCTATTTCAGATGACTTCAAAGCGGTTCTTCTCTCTCTCTTTCACTATTTCTCTCCGAAATGAATGAAACATGTGCAGATGAGAGAAGAATATGATCACTTTCTTTGTTCATCATTCAGTTTACTATGTAAAATTCTGTTTTTTTTTTACTGTTTTTTATATTTATTTTACATCTGTTTGTTCAATGTTATTTATCTTATTTTCTTTATTTCTCTTCTTCATTTGATCATTACATGTACATCGTCGTCTTCTGGTTTTTCTGAGATTTTTGTCGTTTTTCTCTCTTTCTCTTCGTCCCCCTCATTATCTCGGTTCTCTCTCTTTATCTCTTTTTCTTTTCCTCCCCGTCTCTCCATCTATATCATGACAATATTACAACACATACACACCCTCTCTCTCTCTTTATATGCATATTTCTCTTCGAAACTTTCTGATTATCTTGCTCTTTAGCTCTTCTACTCCTTCTCTCAAAAAATCTCAGTCATGATCCAACAGTTTTCCTTCTGAATCTTTTATGATCATACTCGAACTTCACCAGTTCGCATGCTGTCTTATCTAATTCCATGCTTTATTTCCGGTCATTATCTTGTATAATCTGATCTCCCTCAGATCCGCATGGCTCGAGAGAGATAAAGAGAGTGAGAAAAAAAACAAAGGCATTCTCTGCCAACTGTCTTTCATTTTTCATTTTTTCCTGTTGTTCCCATTTGTATGTCGACCGTTTTCAGCTTCACTTGCTATGTGTTTTTCATATTTGTTGTAAACACTACCTTCTCTTGCAATTTGAAATATTCATTATTTGACTTTGAAAACTCTCATATCTTCCTATGCCTGGGCAACCACATCAGACTACATCCATTCTTCGTGTTACTTTTCTTGTAAGTCTGACGTTATTGATTGACTGTGCATTCTTGTAGACAGTTTAATGTCTGATAAGGAAAGCAAAAGTTTTCTCCAAACTTTCTCTTTTGGTTCTCTCTTTTGTCTTTCTTAAGAAAGCCGACAACGACGAAGTCTTTTGCCTGTGACACGGTCCTATCTTACTCATTCTCTACCTCGCTTATTCCCTCTCTATAAAGCATTTTTCGAAGAAATCTATCGAACTATGAGTTTATTTATCTCTTTTAATATATCTATTGCTCTCTCTTCCAAATCCATTTGTGATCAATGTCAATATTTGCTTGAGATCGCTTTTTCTTTCCAATTTCTCGCTTTTCGCCTCAATCAATCTCTTCTCAGCTTTTTCGTGAACTGGCTGATAATTTTCATTCGAAGCTTTCATTTGAAGAAGAAAACATTTTTTCCACCAATGATTCCGAAACGCTGGTTTTTTTTTTCGTTTCTCCCTCTCCCCCAAAATTCTCATATTTTTCTTTTTCTTACTTCATGTCGATGATTTAACCTTTTATGAGCATTTCTTCACATTCATATTCACAGCTTCATCTTAATGGCTTTTGTACAACCACAGCTGTTACGAGTGTTTAGTTGAAAATCCACATTTCCGTTCGCAATCGTCCTGAGGTTTTCCAAACAGTCTGGCTTTTGCTTTGTCGTTCGTACTCGGAATATCATTTTATGAGCTTTTCTGTCGTGTCTTCTCGATGACTCAGATTCTCTTTCTCTGTTTCTTCTTCGGTTTCTCAAGATCATTAACGCTGCTGTTTTGATTACGTATAGTTCGTTCTCATGAAAAAAGAGAGAGAAAAGCTCTGTAACTATCGAATCTTCAACCTGAGTCAAAGGTTTTATAGGCGCGTTTAAGAGTGAAGGACGTAACTTGATATATTCTCGTGTTCGTGTGATGGACAGGTGCAGGTTAGGGTGGAGAAAGGACTGGTATACTCAATAAAGAGGGGCAGAGAGAAGAGAGAGAGAGACGGCTTCATCAATTTAGAGGTGTTGAGTAATCGAAATGTTCATTTAGTGTAGTAAGAGACTGGTAGAGAAACGAATGCACATCTTCCACACACATTTTTACATTTTCCTTTCTCATTTTTGGTTGTTGATCAAGGTCAATGAAAGTTACATGATTGTCCATCTCCAGTACTTACAGAGAGCATACATACATAAGTGAAGAGATGAAAAATGATTAATTAGATTGCATTTCGTGGAGTCATCGGCATCCTTTATACTATTCCTTATTAAAACATGCGATTACTTACCTCCTACACCTTTTTCTTTCAGTTTTTTGTAGTTTTACCTCCTTCATTTCCTTTTCTGTCAATGACTTCATCACTCACTTACCCAGTCTTTCTCTCTATCTCTACCTCTCTATTCACCACCATCTCTATGTCTCACATTTCCCTCTCTCTATCTCTCTCCCTCTATAACAGATGTGAAGAGTATCGATTTGTAGGAGGAAAATGTTTTCATAAATTATAAACACAGGTAAAATCGCATGTGTGGGCTTGAAACAAAATATGAAAGCTGAATCATTTCTTGCGTTTTCTCATGAGGCTTCTGCCTCTCTCATCATATGCTTTTCCATATTCTCTCCTTTCATTGATTTTTTCGAATGAAAAATGATTGGAATATCCCTTTTTTGTTATATTTTCGATTTTTCATGCGCATTTACGCTAATTTCCCGTAAATTCTGCGTGAACCACGTGGAATCCACGTATGCTGATGATGTTTTGATTTCAATTTGGATTGCTTTTTGCTTACCGGTCGTTCATGTGTTTAGTCGCCTTATATTCTTTTCGTCTTATTTTTATAATTGAAATATTCAAATTGGTCATTTATAGGAGACTTCTCTCTCTCTTCCATGCCCCAAATATCTTAATTCCAACAGGACGAAAGCAGCTCAACTCAATCGCTAGTTTAAAGGAAAAAAGGGAAAATGACTGAATTCTTCGAGTCAGTCGGAGGCGAAGTGAGTTTTCATGAGTTTTCAAATTTGCATATTCGTTGTCTGTAGCACTTATATCTATATGAAGTCGTTCTTTTCGATTATCTTCACCTCCTTGCTTTATTTGTTCCAACAAAAACGGCTGATGAGGTTGAAGAGAAGATGAATGATGTCTTGTAGTGTGTAAGTGTGTTTCTCTGTAGACGTTTTGTATTTTATAACGATTACATTTGAACTTTTTGTATTTTATTCCCTTTTTTCACAGTTGGATCCTCATTAGGCCTTCAAGAATAATCTTTTGTGCTTAGTACTGTCTTTCTCTATCTCTCTCCACCCCCCCCCCTTTTTTTGAGGCTATTTAGTTGTATGTTACGTCTTCTCTTCTATACCATCTGATTACACCCACACACACCTTTCATTCGAATTAAACGAGGTATTTTTAACACAAAAAAAAGAGAATTTCGAATATCTGGTTGGTTAATGGTTTCGATGTTGTGATTGTACATGTTGAGGGCATTGTTGTGGGCGATTCTTATCCTTTACTGATAGTTAGGATGAAGGATGGATTTGTCCATTGAACAGGGACAAGCTAACCCTCATCTGTTTTAAAAGAACACAAAATCCGTTCTACATTTCTCTTTCTTTTCCCTATATCTCTCACTTTCAGTACCTTTATCCATACAGACCGCATTTACCTGTCCAGATGAGTCATAACCAGTCTTTGCTCGTACTTATTACCATGAAGTGAACTAATTTTTGAAATGTTCTTTACTTGATGTTATAGTTAGCATATATTATGTGTGCAGAAGCATATAACTAACAGAAATCAAGTAGTTTGATGACTCTCTTTCCATCTCTCTCGACTGTATTCTCGAGAAGAGCTTATAAAAAGCTTCTTGGTTACTCTAATGAGTCATCTTTTGAATCATTATTCCTTCTCTTTTATCATATATTTCATTTTTATTTCTTCCCCTTTCCCCACTGATTTTCCCCATTTTAGCTCTGTATGGGAGAAAATAAATAAAAAAGAGTGTTCCTTTTTGATGTTCTAACATTCCTCTTGTGCTGCTCTCCGGTTTTAGGGAAACGGAAACTGAAACATCCGTTTTCGAGACAAAACAGGGCTGAAGAGAATAAACATAACTCACTTCAGAAGAACAGCCATTTACGGTACTTGACCATTTGTCTTTTCTTCTGTCTTCTACAAACCCTTTTTTTTTAATTTTTCAATTTTAACTTTCATCTATCTCTCCCTCTTTTCTCTCCCTCTTCTCTCTCCCTCTTTTCTCCCTCTCTTCCACTTCTCTCTTTTTCTGTTTTTTGGCTATAACAATAGATTGTATGGGAAAGGAAGGGCTAGTTGACCGTTTTTTGCTTCCGGCTACATGCGACTGTTGAATGTTTCGAAATATTTTTTGGTTAAAACATGAAAATAATTTTGTTCCTTACCTTTGACTAAATCAGCCACATGTTTTGAGATTGAATCTCCAATTGATACAAAAGACTATTGCATTGTTTGATTAGTTGCTTTTTCTATTTGTTTGCTCATTTAAGTTTGGAATGACTATTATGGTTATTAGTATGCTCTTGGATGGATCTTTGTCTTCTTCTGAATGCAAACGATGAGAAACTGATTTTTGACAAGCTAGGTTGACTCATCACATGTGATGATAATGGAGATGAAGCTTTTTCTATCCAATGATCACTCTCCCCGAGAAGATAAGATTCTCAGCTGAAGTTCTGAAGAGGCTTCTTCTCTGCTTGGATGCTGAACGATCAAGATATGTCTTAATAGACTGTCATTTCCTCAGGAATCTAGTCTGTTCTTGATGAAATTGAATTGCCGGCTTTACATCAATATACGTGGTGAAGATGTGACTCAATGCTTCTTAGTCTCTATTCCATTTCATAAAACCTCTTTTTCTATATTAGTATCTCTACGACCTGTACAAAATATACTTTCTTCGTCTCTGTAGCTTTCTCTCATTCACTTTGTATATCTCTTTATCTCTCTTTCCCTCTCACTCCCTCTCCCTCTTTTTCTTTCTTCAACTTCTACAGAAAGACAGAATAGGGATATCGTTTTCTTTCGATATTTTCTAACAATTGCAACAACCATTTGTCTGCTCGTTGTGCCTTTCAGTCAATGTATGTGTGCTTCACGAGCAAACACATCGTCTTCTGCTCTCTTCGTCATCTGTCCTCGTTCAGCGATATTCGAACGTTTACTCAAGTTTATTCAGCTCACTTGTATGCCAATTCCCATGTATGGTCAGACAAACAATGAAGGCCATCCTGTTTCCTTCTCTCATTTGTCCTTACAGTTCTTTTCTTTATTTTTTTGCCTCATCACAGCTTCGCATAGCATACACGAGGCACAGACCGAAACGCAGTTTGAGCTTCATTTATTTCTGATCACATGGCTTTTCTTGTTCATAGTATTATTGTTAGACACTGCTCCATTTATGGTCTAGTGCTTAGTAAGTGTCTTCTGCTAGGAGTTTTTCCACGCCGTCGTCTGACCTCAAGTTTCTTCAGAAGTTGAATTGACTGTTCGACGATGAAGTGTATAATTAGGTCATTTTCTTCCTCTCTCCTTCACCAACATACCACATTTCATGTTCCAACTTCATTCTACTCATCATAGACATCCATATGAAATACCTTTCTTCGCTCATTTCCTTTATGTTTTTGATAATTGATGCGCTTATGTGACAAACAATAGAACCTTGTTCATCTATTTTTCATTTATTTGTCCTTTAGCTCATGACGATTTGTCTATTTTTTCGTTTCATTTTGACAATCATCTTTCACTCATTCTTCCTCATCTTCCTCACCTTTGTAAACTCACTTCTCCTCTTTCCTCGCCCTTCCCTTCTCGTCTTCCATCACATATTTACATACTTCTGTCAACCTTTTTTGAAAAAAAAAGGATTTTTTCTTCTTTCCTCATTCTCTACTGTATCCAATGAAGTATTCAACGTTCATGTGAAAGTTCATTTCACATATTTCCACGTGCACAGAACGTTTGCATTCAAATTCTCTTTCTCTCTCTATCCATGTCTCTTTTTGCCATAAATCTCTTAAGTCTCCATCTAGGGCCATATGAAGTTCAGAAAGGAGAAAAAAAAATCTTTTTTTTTCTGAAAAAACTTGCATTTTTCTTTTGAATATATTTATATCTCAGTCTACTTGTTCATATTTACAAGACAACTTGTTCTCACTGAGAACAGCTTGTTTCTCTCTTTCTCTCAACCTTTTCTCTTCCTTTATATCTCTGTGTCACTTTCTATCTCAAGTAGATTTTCTGAAACGTCTTTTTTTCGTGCAATTCCCTGTTTCTCGTTGATTTACGAAGAATTATTTTTCTTTTTTCTGAATTTTTCATTTCTGTAATCAGATAGAATCCGTAGAGTAAGGAGACAGGATTCACCTGCTATAAGGCGGATCAGTATGAAGGGAGGGGAGGGAGAAGAGAGAGAGAGAGAGAGAATCAGCAGAACTGAAAAAAGTTAACACAAGAAGGGTATAGGTTAAAAGTGAGTGGGTGTAGATAGAGAATGTACCAATGGGTGAAATGAGGGTGTTGCCAAAGGTTAATTCCTGTATTTTATTTTTTCATTTTTTTCTGTTATTTTCGAATTGTGTTTAATCCTAATTCTCACAAGTTATTCATTGAACAAATCTGTCTTTCCCGTCACTTTAAATACTTAAAATAACATGTTTTTTGTGGGCATACAATGACGTTTCGTGTGGCGCTTTTGCTTCTATGTGACGTATGAGAGGTTACCTGATGATGCGTTTGTTTGAAAGTTGAAAACCATTTGGATGAACTTGATATGTAGTGTTTCGCTCATCTCACAAACACTTTTTAGTGTTTTGATCAGTTTTTTGGGACGTTTTAAGCAAACATCTCCCTCTCCCTCCCCCGTCTCTCTCTCTCTCTCTCTCTCTCTCTCTCTCTCTCGGCTTTTTTGATTCACTCTCTTTCTCTTCTACTATCTTCCTCTCTTTGCTTTCCTTTTGATCATGATCTTTCCTTTTTTGGTTGGTTGAGAATTCTCTCTGTGAGCTTTCATTCTTTTCATGAAACATGAGAAATCGAAAAGGTGTTGGAACAAGAGCAATGACGAAAAAAAGCTGAATTTTCTTTTCGCCGTTCTCTGAAGAAGGCTTGTGAGTATTGCCGATACCACGGTTTATTCCGGTTTCTCCGGTATTCTTCATTGACTTCTAGCTTGTATCTGCGGTCATTTGCTCGTCATGATGACGGAGACGAAGATGATGTAGTCTTCTTGGTTTTTGATAGAAGGTGTGGTGTTGTTTTCTTTGAACAAATGATTGAATGACGAAAGATGAAGAGAAGCATGCGAAATAGACTGTATTATAAGAGAGATAGAAAAAGAGAATCAGAGAGAACAACCAGAAAAAGAAAAAAATGAAAAGAGGCAAGGAAAATGGAGGAGCTAGTAGGGCTGCTGAACTGACAGCTTTTGGCCTGTTCCAGTTTTCTCTTACACACCGAAGAGAAGCTGAACACATCAGTCTATTCATTTATTTCTTCCATATATGGCTGTTCCATGTATTTATCCTAATGAGATGAAGCTTTATGAAGTAAGTTACCATAAATTTCTTGAAACGATACAAGTAAACAAGCTAAGAGTAAGCATCTCTTAGCTGTTAGCTTCTCCTTACCTCCCTCATCTTCTTCTCCTCTCAACCAATATCTTTGTTTGTGACACAAGCATTATTATTCATAATAATTGAATGCATTTGTATAGATATTGGTCATTTGGTCTTTCCTTTTTTGGGGTTAGTATTTCCTCTCTTTCATCATCCCTTCGCTCCCTCTTTCTACCACTCCTATGAGCTCGTGCGGTAGTCATGCTTTTCATCTGTTTATTTGTTTATTTCTAGTGGTTAGCATCTTTTCTTTTCGTCTAACGAGCACAGCCTCAACCTTACTCTGTTCTTCTCTCTCTCTTTATGTTCCTCTACTTCTCTATTAATCTTGGATCCACGTGCTCAATACATATATAGTTTTCTTGACAAGTTTTATAGAAAGTTTCTTTGAATTTGTTCTCATTCTATGGTGTTGTTTGACAATGAAAAATGTTACTCACAATTTGCTATTTCCACTGACTGGTAGCAGTCTCAGTCAACTCTGAAAATACTCTCTTTCTCTCTTCTGAACTTGGTCCGAATCTTTCTATCTATATTCTCTACCATCTCTTTATTATTATCACTTCCATTGTTGGACTTCAATTGAATGCTTTTGGAACAAGATAATCATCTTAAGAACATCCACTGCATAACATAGCACAGTGCTCCTTTCTATCTATCTTAATCATTTCTCTTGGAAGATAGATCGAAGAATAGTCTTCTCGCTCTAACTTTATCAGTTGATGTGACAACTTTTCATTGAAGATGTCCCTAATTTGGAAGAAGCGAAAGACTTCTATCCAAATAGTTCGTACGTTCGATTCATCTCAATTCATTGTTCTTTCTTCATTCATTTTAATCTCCAAAAGAGTGAACTCCGTGACATTCAGCGTCCCCTCTTCCTTCCACCTCTCTCTCGACTTCCATCCATCTCTTACTGTTTGTTATCCGTTAATTTGAGGAGTTTTCATTTTGAAAAGTATTATTTCGATATGAATCATTTTATTTTTTGTATTCAACTGTTTTGCGCTCGCTTTCTTCACCTGTGTTTACAACTCCTTTTTTGTATGAAACTATTTTTTTTTTCGTCCGTTTTGTTGTTTTTCGAATCAAAAGAAAAAGAAAATGGGATAATCTCCTTTTCTATAATCATCCATTCTTTTATTACTCTCTCTCATTCACTTTCTCTCTCTCCCCTTCCTTCTCTCCTTCCCTCTTCGATACTACTCACATCTACCTGTGTTATCCCCCAGGTACAATATGCCGACTTTCAGCTTCGCTCTCGCTTTCCTCTCCTTTATCATTAATTTTTTCCAATTCAAGTACAGCATATCGACATCTTTATTCTCGTCTCTTCCTCTTTCTTTTCCTTCCTCTCTTACCGATTTTGTTCTTTTCACGTCTTTTCGCAGCCTATCTCTCATATCCTTACATTATTCTTTTTTCTTTACCTCACTTCTCTGTCTGAATCTATGATGTAAAACTGTTGCTAAGCAACGTTGCGATCTCTCCTACTTCTCTCTCTCTATGCCTTTATAAGCTCAAGCTGCTTTTTTTCCATTTGCCCCCAGTCGAAATACTAGCAGCCGGCATACGCTTGGCATAGAAAATTTCGTTCTCCCCCCCCCCCCCCCTTCTCACCAACATTTCCTTCAAGTTCTTTCGAAATATCTTCAATTTTGAAGGCCAAACGGCAGTTGTATTGAACTGTTCATCCTATCAACGGGTCTTATATATCTCAATTATACTAACTATCATGTCATATTATCGAGTAAGTCGTTTTTTAAACTATTTAAAATACAATACTCTATATTTGTCCAATGATAATTATATTCTCTCTTACGTTTGTTCAACTGTTCACCTTTAACCATATTTGGCCTTTTCCGTGTCAACTTAGCTTATTCATAGTTCATCGCTCCTGAAATATTTTTCATAGAGCTACTTTTATTATTCCCCTTTTCTTTGTTTTCTTCTGATATCGCACTCTGCTTGTTATATCATCAAGCTAATGTGCCTCTAGTCATGACTACATGTTGGAGGACTATCAGACGACAGATTGAGTTCATTCTCCCTCTCTAGTTTCAATTCTGTTTATCTTTTTCTAACTGTGATATATAATTTAAACTTTGAAAGAGAATTATCAAATAGTAATTAGATAGCTCATTTCATTATCCTCCTCATTCATTTTCTGTTTTTCAGGATTCGCCCATGAGGCTAAACGGATCGTCAGCGAGCAGTGCCTCTGTTGCTTCTCGTCTGTACGGTACACGTTCAAGACGTGACTCTCTCGGATCAGATCCAGAATTAATTTCATTTTCCGATCAAGAAATGCAAGAATCATACTTATCACGCGAGGTTTGTACTATGCTATTAACACGAAATAGTGAGAAAAGTGGGCGAAGGTGTACTCAACAACTGAAATAGTTATGAAAGCAACAAAAATGAGTTTGCATAAAAACGGAAAAAAAGAGAGATAGATAACACTGAAGAGTAGGAGAGTTGAACAATGAGAAAAGAAAGTCACAACCGTTCTGCAGAGCTCTAAATACTAATATTGATATGATAATTGATACTTACGTGAAGTTTCGTCTCACGTAATGTCACGTGCGAAGAATAAGAGTAAACAGTTTTGTAAAATCAATCGATATGCATAGTGGTAAATGCTCTAATTCTTTTTTAACTGTTTACCAGTTTTTGAATGTTTGTAAGGAGCGAATTCCAGTTGCTTATAGTTCTTGTTGTTAAGTGACAGAAAGAGTGTTCATTGAAAGGAAGTTTTTTGCTTTAAATTCCCATCCTTGTCTACGTTGCCTTGGGAATTGCGAGTGAAGTTCAGCTTATGCTTTTCATATACATAACAGTTGGAATCAATCTATTGATTATCGTTTTTCTTGCTTTCCCGGTGTCTTCACAATCATTCTCCTCACTTCATCCATATCATTGTCGTGGTAGAAGTTTGTTCACAACATGCTCATACACTGTAGGCAGTTTAGAGTGAGAGCCCTCAATAAGAGTATACAAGAATAGTACATGATCTGTTCAAAAAGTTGTCACGGCTAATCATTATAATTTCAGATGAGCAGCATTTCCAAGCAAATGCAAGAAATGCAGGAGAAACAGCAGCTGGGTGACGATGAGAGGACAAGGTTAAAAATGGAAAACGCCCTCTTAACAGAACGTTTGCATGTGTTAGAAGAACAATTACAAGCTACCGAACAAAGGTATTGTACTCAAAACAGAATACCTCTATGTACTTATGCCATTCAGATACAAAGATCAGCTTCATGAAGAGAAGCTGCGAGCCAAAGAACTTTTGAGTCGCAGTGAGAGAGAGAAGCAGTTAGAATCAGAGAGTTTAACTCTTAAATATCAAATGATCGAGAAGGATTTGCTCATCTCAAAACGAGAAGCTGAAAAAGCCAAAGAAGAAGTCAAAAAGTTTAAAGAACAGTCGGAGGAGCTCAAAGCCGATTTGGATGATAGTCGTTTAACTATTGAAGACTTGGAAGATGAGCGAATCAAATTGGAAAGACAATTCAAGAAGTATGGTTGCATGTCAAGACGAATGTTTTAAATCTCTTATTATTACAGATTTAAAGAAGAAGCCAAACAAGACATTGATTCTAGCTCTGAAATGGTTGAAGTTCTCACTCTACAGACAGAAGAACTTCGAAAACGAGCAGGAGGGATTAGACAAGGATCAATGGCAGAACAGGTAAGCACATGTGTTTTTGTTCAATTCTAACAGGCTTATATTCAGATGCTTGATTTAGAAGAGGAATTAGAAGAAGCTAGAGCTACAATCAAGAATCTGAAAAAGGAACGGGACGATCTCCAAAATCAAATGTTAGCTGAGAGTGTTGAACGAGGTCACTCTCTACTTGCTGACACACCTTCACTAGCTGAAGAACTTATCGGAGGCGATTCTTCCCAATTACTGGAGGCCCTACGTGAACAAGAAGTTTGTAATCAGAAACTGCGTGTATATATTAATGGTATCCTTATGCGTGTAATCGAAAGACATCCGGAGATTCTTGAGGTAGGCTCGATCAAATGAACTTAAAAAAACAGTTCCACTAATTCAGGTTGGTTCACATGAATCCGATTCTTCAAGTTGACGGTGCGCCGGACAGTCGCAATCCCAGCCGGTTACCTCTCGTGAGATAACTTCTACACCAACTGAATTAAGTGGTGATGTTGCGCCTGTAACAACAACACTTTCAGCACGAATTTCTTCATATCTACCCAGCTCATTCATGAGATGGGGTTGACAACTGATTGAAGAAGTAAGAAAGAAGCAACTATAATGTCTTACTAGAAGTTATACCGGTGTTGCGACTGTTCACAGAATTGTTCGATGATCAACGATTTGTACATTAATCATGCTATTTGCCTAGACAGCTTGTTCTTTCCCATATTTTCCTCTCTCTCTCTCTCTCTCTCTCTCTCTCTCTCTCTCTCTCTCTCTCTCTCTCTCTCTCTCTACATCCTTCTCTCACTTTTTTTCTAATATTTTTGTATTGTTCAACTAGTCTTTGAGCTTCTTCCATTTTTAGGTTTTCACAACTTGCATACAAGGTTCTGAAGCATATTTCTCATTTCTAACAACTCTTCTCATTCCCAAAGGTTAAAGGATGGCTATCCGTTTTTTCGGTGCGCTCATTACATGTATTTATACATTTTACTTTAAATATTAGCTGAAGTCATAGTACGCCAGATGACTCTCTGCCGCTTCTTCTTACCCAAGCAAAGCTGGTCTTCAATAGATTTTCTACTCTTTTTATAACCATCTTCCGTTTGGTCCCCAAGATGAATGTAGCCCTTCTCAACTCATTCTCCTTCTTTAGGTTCGCCAATAGGAATCCAAAATATCATTTTTGCACGTAAATAATAAGCATTTCTCTAATATAATAATGTATTTCGTATGTCTGTGATGTTCATTTCCTTTGTTTTTTCATTCTTTTTCAATGAAATTTTGAAAAGATTTCGATCTTTGTTGCTCATGATAAGATTGTTCCATCTTATTCGAATACATTTGCTGATAGGGGAACAATGAATCCTAAAGGAGAGAGTTAACCCCTTTTCCATACACTATTCTCTTTTCGCAATCGATAATCACATAAGTTGACAGTGGAGGCAGATATTGCCAGAAAGACAACAAACAAACAAAATGTAAACAACTAAACTACAGAATGAAACTACGAACTTAAAGAACGATCAGATCGATTATCTACAGTTTACCAACTACAATAAAGTCTTATTGAAAAAAGATATCGCTTGTATAGCGGTTTGAGAAATAATTACTTGTTCGGTTAAAGAAGATGCGAAATAATCCGAAGGTAAACCCTCATAAGGTTATCTCACTTTGCTTTTCGCAATACAATCGTCAGATGCTAATAAGAAATCGCTACAGAGATGAATGAATGGAAATATTACAACGATCATGATAGTAGCATCCGCAGTAGCGTTAGTGCATGGCTGGATTAATACTATAATATTGCTCTAGGTACATCCCTCCTCTCTTACATATAATGAGGTGTGCAACTGCAAACTACATTTTTTCAGTTTGTCATCCCTATTACTTTCTTTGATCGTTTCATAATCTTACTCTCTTTAATCTTAAGTGTTTCGTTTGTAGAAAAGTGATTATAGCTCCATTTGTGCTACAATCGCATCATCACTTATATCTTTCTCATTATTCCTTTGATAAAAGAGAGAAAGTTGAAACAAAACTATTTAATTGTTCGATAAGCTGTGAGAACGCATTTTGTCACATTGAAAGAAGAACGTGCTTCACATAGTTTTGATGAAATCATAGGTGGCAAATCAGCCAATCACAGGGCAGCGCGGAAGTTCCAATAGGGAATAACTTTAAAGCGCAACATCTCAGCAAGATAGAAGATCAACTGATTGAGAATGAGATAGAACAACACTCAATATAATGGAATTATTCAAAAAAACATAATATTTCAGAATTTTGAACAAAATTTCACAAAAACGCTTATGTCTTTGGATCCGTCAACCTTATTTTTTCGAATTTTTCGGGGGACACAAGGACTCGAGCGTACCCAATGGATTCGAGCGAGCCCTTGACAGGAAATAACCTGTGGGAGGGAATAACCATATTAGAAAGATGAGAGAGAACGAGGCTTACGAATCACAAGACACCGGGGGACGTATTATGTTAGGAACCCCAAACCTACCACCTTGCGAACAAGGCTTGCCCCTCCCAAGGGACGCAACTTTGATGACTTGTTTCATAAACCAGCACTCTACCATTAGACTATGCGGTTATATAATTAATATAATATATGATAAACAAGTAATAGTTAGGCCAAACTACAATTTCTTGTTGGATCACATTGGTTGTTTTGAGTGGGCTGTAAGGTGCATACATCGGAGTAGAGCCCGCACGTGTACATAGACAATCTCCTTCTCCAGTTGATCGTTGCCAGAATGATAACACATAAGTTTTGTTTCACTTTCTCCTTTTCACCGGTCGTGCTTTGTCTTTTTTCGTATTCAGTTGTTTGTATTATATTTCTGAAATGCTTACAGGGCATCCACTCTAATCATTCAGCCATAGCGAACTTGCCATGTCTTTTCTATTTGTCCTGGAATCTCATAATCTAGAATATCTTCATTCTTTGTCGTGATGGATGACCATAGATGCCTTTCATCATTAGTCGCTCGTTTCGAATGTCACTAGCTCCTTGTTCCAGAAGTCCTTACTGATGAGTTTCTGTGAATGAGGTCTTGGTATTGAACATAAACAGGCGATATTGATCATGAATCAGAGAATAGTCAGACAGATCGTCCTAATCAGAATGACATATTTTACTCAAGTTTCCCTCTTTGTTCTTTGAAACATCTTTGAGGTGAAGAGATAAAGGTTAGGTCGTTGCAGACCTTTCTGAGTATTCATATCATGTAGTACCCCAGTTGTTCGACTCATCTTCATTACTTTCTCTTCCTTTTCACCAGTTGTTCATAGAAGTTGTTCGAAAACTCTATTATCCACGTTTGATAACTCTATGCTTCTCAATCAAGGTAAGATGAGAAGATGGTCAACGAAAGATTTCTCTTTTTCACTTTGCATGCTTTCAATCTGTTCCTTGCTTCTCCCTAATGAAGCTTACTTCTTTCCTCTTATTAACCTATTTTTATATACCGTTAATTAGCATAAAAACATAAAAATTAAGCTTTAAAATTCATTCAATAGGTTAATTAGTGATTTGCATGTTTTAATTGGTCCTGCAGCGATTGGAACGTGCGCACATGCATCATCGCGTACCATGTACGGCGCGCAAAGTACATGATAGGTGTGAAAATATGTTTCAAGTTGCGTCGTGGCTCTGTCATTGAACGCTAGCGTACGTTGGTACGTCTACGCTTATAGCGTGATTTTGGAAGACGTTGAGTCTCTCTAAGAGAGACTAAACTCTTTCAAAGTCTCAGCTGATTTTTGTTAAAAGTGTTCCCTTGTGGGAGGTTAGGTTATGCCAGTTTTCAACAGATTTTATTGAATTTTTTGATTTTATTTTCCTTGTTTTTCTCTTTGTTTTCTCTCTATTTCTTGACTTAGTAACTGTTAATTATACCCAGATTGTTAGTTAAACACTCGTTGTATCAGAAATAATAGTTTAATCGTTTGATATTTTTTTAAAAAACTTTTAATTAATCTACTTTTGTGAGTTTGATCCTATTTCTTATTTCATCAATTAAAGCTCCGAATTACCTTTCGATGAAAAAAAAGAGCATCGAAATTGGTTCATTTTGAGCTGAGTTAGAACGCTTTTACCTTTTGATCTTAATGCCTATGCACCACCGCTTTTCTTTTTACACGCGCCGCAGGAATGAAACACGTGAACGACCGTTTAAGCGCGTCAGATAGTTGAAAATGAATGAACGACCGCATCTTTAAGCTTCTCTCTCAAAAATGATTTTCCTTTTAGCTTTCCATTTTCTATTTAGCGTTGTTGAGTGAGCGGCGTCCTCGGTCCACTCTTCTAACTGTCATAACTTTCTTGAAATCCATCCGTTTCCCGATATCTTTTGAATGGTTTGTTCCTCTAATTATGATAGTTAACATGCTTGTTCGATTTCAATTGATTTCTGACTATACGTAATGCTCTTTTTCCAATTCTATGTTTTCCTTTCGAAATTACGAAATATCATACTGTGAGCGCGTTGCATGAGTTCTTTGCTTTGTTTTACTTCGCTTGAATGTTTTTGTATTATCTTCAAGTATTATTTCCTTTATAATTATGCATAGTTAACGATTTCATGTTGCTTAATTCGTTTATGCAATATGCTACATCGTTTCAGGGTCAATTCGTGTAATCCTTGAGTTTCTCGCAGTCGTGCTTTTCGAGTTTGTGTTTCTTTTAGAATTTTTATTTTTCTGCAGGTTTTCGTAATTCTTTCTTAGAAAGACAGAGACGAAGATGTTCAATCTTCAATGTATCACGCGAGCCGCAAGAACTTTCAGATATCTCTCAATGCTTTCCAAATCAAGGTATGTTTTTTGTTTGTTTGTGAATCAAATCATTGTTGATAATTCAGGTTAGTGTTTATGATGAAGGGCCATAGGTCTGAGCAGTGCAACATGTTCAGAAGGACTCCATCATTGTTACGATAATCATTGGTGAGCATCATTCTATGTTTAATCCTGGTAATTGTTCTAGTGTAGCTCTTTTGTGTATGAACTATGTGAATTCAATGATATTCATGATGTAATAAGGGTTTGGTTTTAGTTCTGCAACCAGTCAACGAATATGGTTTTGTTTAGGTTTATCAGTGAATTGTTTCTTCCTCCTTCTCCGCTTGGAATAACGTGTTTTGTCCAGTGTGCGTTCTTCTGGTCGACTCAGGAGCTACTCCTGAAGTTCGCTACTTAGATTTTCTTTATTCAGGAATATGGATGACTCTTATTGGTTCTTTGATAAGCCATGTGTTTGCGGTTGCAGCTGCATGAATAGTATCACATCGAAGAGCAAGAACATACAGGTTACTTTGTTGATGTTGGTTTCTATGCTTCTCTCTTCCTTTCAGGTATAGATCTATCCATTTTGTTATGAAGTGTCAAGAGAGATTCATCCATAAGATCTCAGGTCGATTAGCAAATAAACAGACAGTCTTTGAGGTTTCTTGTCTCGGCTAGATTTCAAAAGAAGCTCACATAGAAAGTGATAGATTAAGAAGAGAGTGAGAGATCAAAAGCGTGAATGGGATAGAGAATGAGTGCTGAACTTCGTAGCATAGCAGACTTGTTGCCATTCAGGAAAATTGATTCAGTTTCAGAAATGTTAACTGCAATGCCTTCAGCCAATGAACTGTTGTCGTTTGTTGTTTAATAAGCTTTTCTGTCCTGGTAGTGTTCGTTGACTTTCGACTTCTTTTTACTTTTCCTCGTTTGTGTTTTATCGTTCTTATGTCTTGAGTAGATGTGTTTTTATATATTTTACTTGTTATAGATAGAAACTTTGGTGATTGTTGAGCGATGGCTCTATTGAGATTATGAGATGATTGGAATGCAAGATTACAGGTGAGTTCTTATAGCTTCACTCATGGTCGTTTGTTTCAGAGAGCCGTGTATTAGTCATTGATAGTAGAATGAAGGGAGAAGCAGTTTTCCAGGGCTACAGATGCCTGGGTTGACTCTTGTGACTGTCAAACAGTTCGCTTGTGTTCGCTGGCTCTTTGAAATAGAATATATAGAAACACCGTGCTGTTCATGATGTAAAGATGTGAGTTATACTTGAGCAACGTCTTTTATCCTTTTTCAGGAATAAAAGTGACTCTGACTGGTTTATTGATTATACATGATGATCATTCAATACTCATAGATCGAAAAGAAAGTTCGGTATGGTTCACGATAGTTTCAAGTTGAAAAAGATGTTGCTCTGTAAGTTGTTTCTCTTCAAACTCGTTCCTCTCAATTGTTCCATTATCAGAATACTGCGTATCGTTAACTCCCTGTTGCTGATGTCAATATTCGAGTGAATATTCATATGAACACTGAGTGCAGCCATTAATCATTATGAGGTAAGTCTTTCACTCTGTACGTTTCGTATTCTTTTCAGAGTTTCTTCACATTGTTTCTTTAGTTTTGACAGTTGTGTTCACTGCTTTCATAAGGTCGTTCTGGGTTTGTTTCTTCGTAATGTATTTCGAAATGAAAAGTTTTGTTGCTTCCACTGTTGATAGACGATTCAAAAGGTTGCCCACCTTGTATACTGTTCTGAATTAATACTTTCACTGGCTTCGTTACAGCCTTTAACGTTCAGTTATGTCATAACTGATTGCTGTATCCTCAAATATGTTTATGTCTGCAGAGGAATGCAACCGTCTGTGAGTCATACACAATGTGGAACTGACGTTTGACGGCTTCTACAACTCTTCGTAATTGACGTAGCGAGCACAACCTGGAATGAACGGTTCCGAAGGTGAAGTAGCTCAAGCTTCGTGAGAGTTACAATGAGCTCAATAGATAACTAGTGGTTGTCTTCAAGAAAAATGAATCGTACCAGAAGTCTCAAAATGTTATGTCCATTATATGGCTTATTTCTTATTTCGGGTTATTTCGCGTCGGGGGGATTTTCAAATGATATGGCATCAGCTCAATGCCAGGCTTCGTAAGAGGGAACTATTTAATTACTTTTTTACTTCTAGAACGATTGTGATGAGCGCTTTTCATGTGTGTGTCACAAACGTGATCATTCTTTGAGTTGTAGTTTCATTTCGTAGTTTACTTGTCTATGTTCACATTTGTTTGTTGACCTCTGGGCATTCTTTGTCTTAACTGGTAACTTACATGATTATTGATTACATACGGTGTTATCCGATAATATCAGTGCCGGGAACTGCTTACATTTTTTTAGTTAATTGTTTGAACGTGTTTGAACGACAATCGTATGCATTCTATGAAATATAAGACAGCAGGGTTGGTTGAAAGGTTTTCGTTCATTGGCTTCGAGCTTTTATGGCTTCGAGCTTCAGTTGGGAGACGAACCCTACCTTCTTAACTGTCATTGATAGTTTGTAGTATCGATTTCCTCACACTCTGTTCTAACTGTTTCACGTATCTTCCTAGTGTGATCGTATTTCTATATTCTCCTCCGAATGCACGTTATACCTTTCCATACGATGAGTATTAAAGAGTTTGTGACGCCTTACAGGCACTTTTGTTCCGATCCGATTCAGTTGAAAATGGTTTTCTTCTAAGCTTTTTCATTTCTCTGTAGGCCTTGTGTAGAGAGCTGTGTCCATGGTCAACCTCCCAATCGCCATAACTTTCTGGAAATTCATTCGTTTTCAGTCGTCTTTTTCATTTTCCTCCTTTGTTTATGATCTTCAACATGCTCATCTTCTTTTGACTGAGCTCTGAACAAGGTTCATTTTGGTTTTTGTTTCTTTGGAAATTATATCTTCTGTAATCTTTGAATTCCTGTGAGCTTATAAGCTGTGATTTTGAACTCCTGCTCATCGTTTTCATTTTAACCTTAATGTTTCCGTTCATCTTCATAGAGATCATAACTCCTGAGGCTTCTTGTTCCTCTATCGCTCACCTCGTGATATTGTTTCTTCGTTACTTAGCTCTTATAGCGTTTCAATGTTAGTTAGATCTTTACTTCCTCAACTCTCATAGTCCTACTTGATACTTGGTGTTTCTTACGTATAATGCCTTAGATAGAGTGAAACTTCCGATTGTGTTTACTCGTGTTTGCTGGGAGAGGGATATTGCGACACCCCCGTCCCAGAAATTTTCTCTTTTTTTTGGCCATTTTTTCCAATTTCATCCTCCATATATATCCAATGATTTAGAGTAAATGTGGAAGGATAGCCAAGAGGTTAGTTGGTCATTCAAACAAGGAAGTGGTTGGTTCGACTCCCGGCCCTGTCAAGGATCCTTCTACGAGAGTGCAAATAGTAAGTTCCGGTCACCCCCGTTTCCAAAGGGGGGTGACCCTTATATACATTTCTACCATACTCATTCTTTCTAATTTCAGGTACCAATCATCGGAGATCTGAGTCAGCGTGTTATACCCTGACCGTCCATGAGTTGCCAGACTCTTGACTCAGATCTCCATCGGAAGGGCAGTGTGAGTGAGAGAAAGAGTCTGGCACAAGGACGGGAGGGTTTTAGAGAAATTTTTAAAAAAAATTTTGAAAAAAATGGCGATGCCCCCCTGTCTCAACCCTTTCCGTAACTACCCCCTGATTGTGGGGAGGATCACTCCTCCACCTTGGGAGAGGAAAACTTTCAAAAAAGAAAGCTTTCCCCTCCCCTTCTCCTAACGATACTTGGCTCCTGGTAGCCTCCGAGTACGTTAGGAGGATGTTGTTATTGGCGTTCCTTGTTCTTGGTGTACTTGTACTATAAATAAATGATTATTCTAATAAAACTGTTTTTAACATTTACCTGATATTGTTATCAGCTTCATCCACCATTTGAATGGATCAGCCGACGTTGTCCTCGGGTATCGCCCTGTAATGTGAAAGATCAGTACTTGCGAGTAATTGGAGAACAAGAAGACAAAGAAAACGATAAACGAAACAAGGGATGAGAACTATCAAACATACAAGTAGTTACAAGGAATTGCTACTCTTAACAACTCATTAAGAGAGAACATGAAAAAGGTTCTATGAATTCGAACTGATAGCAAAGGCTGTTCAGGACACATCGTTTCATAGAACATAGAGATGAACGAAGATACAAGAAGCCACAATACACACAGATGCATCACTTACAAAGAACTTTTAATAAAATGAAACATTCAAACCTTTCATACAAACACTTTCTCACTGCTTTCAAACTAAAACGCGACGACATGGTTGTCTAAGCTAAGGATTACAAGATGACCTATGAGTGAACATGCAAGCCATGTAGGCTTGAAAACTGTTCGGATGTAGGGAAGCATCGCCAATACAGGAAAAGACAAGTACAAGAACGAATGACAAAACTCTTAAACATCGCAACAACAGCGCAGGTCGTTCATTAGGAGAACTCAGATAACAGAAGTATTTCATCGAGCACTTAATACAACATTAAGACTATCAACAATCAATTCGAAAAGGCTATCAACATAGACTGAACAAGGCACAGAAGAAATGAAACTGTGAATTCTGCCGGAGATGATGTAAGCGACAGATGGAACAAGGCAGAGAATAGAGGAAGCAATAAGAAATGAGTTAAACAAGGACACTACTCTGATGAATTACAATGCTCACTGAACAAGGATAAGACAATCAGCAATCGATAATCTCGTAAGTTCATATAGTGAGCCGAAATGTCAAAAAATCAGTCAGAAAGGAGTAAACAAATCAACTGAACTACAAAATCAAACTACAAGCCCAAAGAACGACCAAGAGCGGAGTTCCACCCTTTTCGTGGTGAGCGTCTAGAAAATGTGAGTTAATGGAGCGGGCAAGAATGTTCTCCTCTACTCTTTTTGAGTATTCGGGAACGGTTGCACTCAACGTTCGGCCGAGTGTCTGATTCGAAGATACTACCGCTTGTTTTCATTTGATCAACAGCTCCGAACTGACTATTCCATTTTGTTCTTAACGATGCTTGTGATATGATAATCAGCACGATAAGAACATCAGAACAAAGAAAACATTTCTGGAAACAAATGACTTACAAGAAAGTTATGGCAATTAGAAGACTGAGTATGGACGCTGCTCACTTCTTTCCGCTTTCTGAAAAATGAAAAGCTTGGTTGGGAACCATTTTGGACTAGAACGCTTAGTTGTGTGGTGGTTCATTCATTTCCAATTGGCTAACGCGCTTGATGCGGTTGTTCACGCGTTTCATTCCTGCGGCATGTGAAAATGGTGTATCGATCGTCTTTGAAGGAGAACACAGGGATCAAGAATGTAAGAAATGACCGAAACCATGAAAGAAATTCTTTTTAAAACGAAAACCGGGAAAATAACGGTTGAGAAATGAAAACTTTATTCACAATAAAAAAACACAACAATATAACCTGAGATTGAATTATCCCGCTAATCCATTTTGCCTGAGTAAAGTTGAGTTGACAAGGAAATTAATGAAAGACAAGAAAATAAGAAAAAAAATTATAGTTCTAAAGCATCCTCAAGTACAGCAGCAATGAGGACATCTTCGGCCATATCATCGGGGAAGTCAACTATCTGCGAGTACAAAATGAGTTATTATAAGATTTGATCTCTGTCACCATATCGTTTTCAACCCTCCATCCACCTCCAGCGCCTCCATGAACTTCGTTCAAATGAATGTACACATTTTTCTGGCAATCACTCTGAAAGCAAAATCTGGTATTCTTGTAAGGTAGGATGTGGTTTACGTAGAATTCACATAGCCAGCAAAAATGACTCTTACAATAATGACATTGCATATGATTACATCCAGCGCTTTTCTCAATAACAGCCTGAAAGGTTTCGTACGGAAAGTTTCCCCTCGAAGACATTATAGTTACCTGACACTGAACATTCGGACAATCTCGCACAGATTTTCCTTTTAATCTTTTGAATTCTGAGATCGACAGTTGAACGTCACCTTGAATGAGCGCATGCACTATTTCTTATAACGGAACCAAACTTACTTGATATTTTACTATAGTATTCACAGGAGTAGCCAGTATGTACGTTTCCACAGCACTGGCCACAACGTACAGCTCCACATTTATTACAAACACATGTAGACCCTGGTACAGTTGACAACTGAAAGTTCTTTTCTATTTTCCTTTCATTTTCTTTTCTTACAATATTAATTCCTATACAATCTGGTGTCGAACAAGGTCTCAAATGAGGATTCATGGCCAAATTAACATCCAAAATTGATTGAATGAGAGGTCGAAATTTCTCATAAACGAATCTCTTTGGCATTTTCATATCACCCATTAACAGAAACTAAAATCAGGACTCGATGACTGATAGTAACACTTCATCTTACGGTTATATCGTTCACCGCGATCGGAACATTACAGTTTGGAACACAACAAGTGATGGGAAGCTCGCGACTTAAGATATAATGTTTGATCTAAGAACATAACCTTATTAGACATGATGAATGAACACGTACCATACGAGCCAAGCAAGAGGTGCAATAGTAATCACCACAGATGCTCAATTGATGACTGCAAAATAAATCAACTTTCATAAAGCAAACAGGACAAATAGGTCGAAAACTTTTTCTCTCGAAATAAACTTCCTCTACCTGAAAAAAAGTATATCAAAACAGGATGAACAGACGATATCGTAAACGTACAGTCTCTTGAAGAGTTTCTAATAACTTAACCAACTCTCTGAATTGATTTATCTGTCCTGTGAAATGATATTGAGAATCTTGTATGTGCTGGAACTTGGCATCGTTGGTCGAACTGAAACAAAAAGTTTCATGAAAGTACAGATGCAACTCTCACTCAATCGATTCACGAGATAAGCACTTCCAAATAACATCGTCTAGCTGAGGGAAATATCTGGGTCTATCTATTACTAATCTAGCTTCGATGGTAGAAAACTGCCTGTATATGAGAAAAGCGAATAACGAAAGGAATTCTTCTACTCGCCAGTTATCCACAAATCTTAAAAGTTGAGTTGTGATTGTGCTGACAATACATTGATCGCCATAGAGAGTAATATTTCGATTGAGACGATCAACTAAGAAAACTATGGCTCCATTATACTTTTCATTTTGACTGTATATGAAAGCACTGCCGAAACTGAAAACCAAAGATACATTTATATTCAGAACAAGAGAATGCAACTGCTGCATGGCACAACTTTAGTAAAATGAGAGAAAAGGTATGGCAAATGGTTTTTAAAGAGAAATCAATCTTGAGAGATAAATGAAAACTGATAACTTACTCGGTGAAAAGAATATCTCGGCCTCCAATCGTACAGTCAAGAACAAAACCTTCGCACATGTGGTCCAGAGCTTGTGTTGCAGTGACCACATTCCTACATCTGACTTTAAATCATAAAATGAAAGTTCATACTTTATAGGCCATCCTTCAACGGTAAGCCGACATTCTTCTCTATTGGTACCACAATCTCTTATTCTTAACCAGTTTAAACTATCACTACTTCGGTGAAGACGCCATATTTCATCTAATTTCCTTAAAACACAATAATTTTGTAAATGCTGATTATACACCTTCTTACAGTATCTCTTTATGACATGCCGCTCTGATGTTCAACGGTATATATCGGAAAGATCGATAGCATGGAATGAATCTTGCCTACATCATCCATATTATGTAACAAAACTGGAACGCAAACTTACTCCCAACTTATCCATAGGATTTAAGGTAAACGTGTCTTTGTCCGGAGATCTCTCTAGCAAGAAGCCTATAAGCTTCTCCGCCATATCGAAATTATCTGTGAAAACAATCTATGGAAAAAAATCAGAATATTTTGTGTCACAGTCGAAATACCGTAGCATATCCTTCCAAGCACCCAGTGAAGGGGAAGTCAGGACCTATGGTTACATGCCAAGGTAAAGATTGACTGTCTTCAAAAAGCTGAAACAAAAAGTACAGGAATATTGTTGGATATACACGAACCTCGTTCCAGTCTTCATCTTCAATTGGAATCTTCCCATTCCAACAATTAGAATTGATGGCAGCCCTCACCAATCTCTGATGGATCCTCCTTACGAGATGTTTTCTGATCGACGTGAATGTAAAATCGATATTATGGAAAGGTGAGGTACCTACTACAGTATTTTGAGTTTTCTCTCTCAATCAATAAACTATCGAAAGATATATGATTCGCATTCAAAGCCTCCAAAGGGGGATAATAATAAATGTTGCGAAGAATTCAGAAAAAAACCTTTCTTACTAACTCGGCGAATGCTAACTCGTTATGTGCGGCAGAGTCACGGAAGTTGCCACTATATTTCAAATCCAACTATTTATTGATGATTTTTTGATTTCAGTCTGATTTAAGAACACTAGATACCTCATCGTAAACAGTCTTATCGTCTTCAAGGAAAAATTCGGCGTTGATGTTATGATGTTTCAATACTTCTATGGTGAAAGTAAGTTCGTTGGGGTCGCATATCTGAACAGTGGGTGAGTTATTATACTTGAGGAACTTACTCTTAAGCGTGCTCGGCCTTGAAATGGTCGGATATACCATCTGACATCCATAGCCAATTCTATGTTTTGAGACCCACCAATCATATTATCACAAACCAAATAAGGCTAGAATTAGAAGAAGCTCAGCGAATTCGAGAATTTCAACGGTACCATCATATCCTTATGATTTCTTCGAGCAGATAAGCAATGTTTCTGCGATGAGAAAAAAACGTGATAGCACGAATCAGGGAGTTTAGTTCCATTTTCCACGAAATACCTGTCTATCTCTTCTTTAGGTATTTTTGCTACCTTTAGTTCACGAAATCAGAAACGTGCTTAATCAAGCTCTGACTTACCGACACAAACCCTTCTATGGTTCCTAATAATTTGCAATAAACTTCGTCTAGTTCTTCATTGCTTATATGTATGCAAGACAAATCATCGCACACAGGATACCCGTTAATGTGTCCGACACAACCTGCTCTTAGCGAAATCTTCAAAGGAAGTATCAAATTTCTGTAAAACACAACAGTCCCTCACTGAATATTTAGCGTCCGGAACTTCAACGATGATTTCCGAATCAAGTAACTCTTTTTTTATAGGCTCTATGAATCTATAAAGAATGTTTTTTTTTCAACGAATTCTTATCAACAGATAAGAGAACTCACGTTTCCTGAAAATGGTCAATATCTTGTTGACAGTATTTGGCCTTCTGAACGTACAGAAAGGCCTGCTTCAGCGGATCAGTTTCCCGACTCTTGCATAGTACGTGTATCTCATTGTATAACTAAATTCAAGTTATTGTAGAGCGTACATGTGGAGTAGGTTACTTGAACGATACCATCTTTGGTAACACTCCCTTTCTTGCTCAGTGCATGCTCTATAACAGCTTTACCGACTTTTATCTTCTTTGACTCTTTCCAATACTGAAGTAGCAATAATAACGATTCATACATTTATAAAAGAACCTGTGTTTCCCTACTCATCTCAGGAGAAGTGACTAGTTGAACTAGGCTCCTATGATCTCTTATTTTTACAATCTTAGCTTGTTTCCTCTCATAAGAAAGCTTTATCCTGGCAATATAGTCAACAGGGCGTAGAGGCTCTTTGATATAGCGATAATTTGTTCCAAGTCGAGTTATAGAGAGTTTTTGCATTGGAGAAAGCTCATTGCTCCCAATTTTCTTGACCTTGTCTTTGATTCTGACTTGACGTGCTAGCCACTGAAATGATAACGAAAATTGATCATTTCACTTAAAACTAGAACAAACAGTGTCATAATCAAATCGTCTCCTATCCCCATATGAGCTATTCTATAAGATTTGTATCAGACAAAGCTATATCAATCCTACTAACGTCATCACGGCTTCCATTCCTTTTTCGATAACCTTTAAAACAAGACATAATCTAACACAGTCGTCAACTTACCTGAAAATCCCCTGAATTGCATATTGACCTAATATAGGCCTCAGCAAAAATCCTGGAAAGAATATATTTAAGGACAATCAATCAAAAAAAAAGGACAAAGTACTCAGGAGTTAACCTAAAAGTTAGATAGCACAAAACTAAAATTACAACCGTTTATTAGTATAAATGGGGCAGTGCAATTGTGAGAATGGACCACCCCGTCCGTAATATCAACATATGTCGTTTGCGAGACTTCCGCCAAAAGCACTCTTACTTCGAAGATTCGAGATTACAGAGAATTTATCTGCGTGTTTTGGACAAGTTCCTCCAAAAATAGACGGTTTTATTGATAATGGGGCATCCTTTCCCGAAAGGGGGATTTTGTTACAAACCTGAATGATTATTGTTCACTTTTCAGTCAAATCTACTCACATCATCCGCGAATTTTCCCGTTTTACATATGTCCATTCTGCATTGAAATACTGCAGAGAAACCCGTCATAAATGCGTCAACACCTGCTCTATGACATCCTTCAACGAATTGAGATTCATAATACATCAAAAGGAGGGGAAAAAACCTGTAACCCTCAGCCGAGGCTTATCTTTGAAGTCTGCGATTGTAACCTTTGGCTGACTCTCTGGCTCTTCTTCTTTCTTAGGAGCAGGGTCAAGGTGGTCATATCTAAACAAACTTATGCTATTTGAAAACACCCGAACTCAAACAGATACCTCTTCCGTTTTTTTTTTCTTTCCTTTTCTTGCCTTTCGTATTCCAAGTCCAAGGCAAAATCAACGTCATGTAATTGATCACATCCTTTCTTGTTGCAGTATCCATGATTCTAAAGAGATATAATAAAACCCAAACTGTTCAAACACAATCTCTTCAATTCTACCGAAAATCGGGAACATAACGCTTCGCTTAAATCGCTTGGGATAATATGCGAAGGGAAATTTGGAGGTAGGGAACAGTTCAAACGTTCGATTGAGAGTTCTGAGCCTTCTGGCAAAGCTGAACCAAGATTATTATTTGTGAAGACAAACATATACCCCTGACCATTATCGAACTTGACGGATATAAACCATTTGTTAGTCAAACTCTCTCGAACATTGTCACCCTGACTAAGATAAAACAATCTTTTGTACATGTTTGATTTAAATACCATCTCCGGAATATGTATTCTAAGAACGAACTCTTCATCCGCGTCTTGTACTCGGCCAAGTATTTCGAGTCCACAAGAGGCGAGTCTTTTGGAAACAGATCACTAAGAGCATTGACGAATTGAGGGAACCTTAACACCTTACGTAATCGCATAATTCTCCAAACTATACTTTGAAGGCAACTCTGAGTAGAAATGATGATAAAGGAAGACAAGATCTATAAGTCCATTGTGGAGACATAATGGAAGAGACGAGCAAAATATTTCGTTGAAGAGAACTCGTAAATAACATGACTGTAGAGAATATTATCTTCAAAGCTTACGGTTCTCTATAACCCACTTTGAAAACTGTAGAAGGATTGTATGTTACCCCGGAAGAGAACAGCAGGTTAAAATTGAAATTGTGTTTCGAAAGAAACGCTAGAGCGTCTGGTTCAATAGTGAAAGGTTGCGAGCAAAGTGTGAAAATGTTGAAAACCTGTTGATCGTATATTCCTCGACTTTTAATAACTCTTTACCTGACTACGAATTTTGAGTCTTCTTTTCTCTTCATCCCTTTTTTCAATTTGGAAAAGTGCCAAACCAACAGACAAAACACTTCTAAAAAAAACAAATAAAACTTTCAATGAACTGTGAAGGTCGCCTGGTTAGGGCAGCTTCTCTGATAACTTCATAACGATCTTCTATGTTTTTACTCATCAAAAGCTTTTGAGATCCAAGTCCAGACAGCTCCTATTCATTTATGTGATTGAGAGTACGAATGTCTATCTTTTACCATATCTAGTGCTATAAAGTCTGCATTCTTCAATGACTTCGATATATGAGGCCATAATGTATGAAAATTGTTTTGGGTTACTTCAACAACCTAAACGATCTGCTTCTTGCCAGACCTGAGTGTCTACTCTACCTGTATTTCCTCGAAGTTAGCTTTTCTTTGCATTTGCTGGAACGTTTGAAGGTTGACGCATTACTTGAAATCAAATCCCAAAAGCAGATAAAAAGAGGTAACCAACAACTAAGCTAGGACACAAGCAAGTAACAGAAAGATTTGAAAATTCATTATATCCATAATTTAAACATATAGAGGCACCATTCTACCGAACTATTCTGAGCTATTATTGATCTTTCTTTTCTCCATTTGAAATTGAACCATTTTCAGACGAATGATGACCAGCAACTCTGCGTTCGCGAGCAGCAGCAAGAGCCCTGAAAATATACTTTTACTATTCTCCCGTCATGATGTATTTAATGTTTGTTATATTTGATAAAAATGTCTTTGTTCGATAGGATTCACAATAGTGAGAAGATTGCAGTGAGAAGGCAATGTAACTAACCTCGATAAAGCATCCCAAATTCCTCCCATGAACACAGCACAGAAAAGGTTTTCTAAAGGCGCAAAAGGATCGGTTACATCGAAAAGTATGGCTGAGAGCTTGAAATATACGAAGAAACCAACAATAGCCTGCAATAAATTATAGAACTCAAAGTGAACTCTTTTTTATACCAAATAGACTATGTCGTGAGGGATAGACACATAAATGCTATTCTTCTCCAGGGCGAGAATAATCGATCCAACAAGACATGCTTTTGTAGCAAGAGAGGGTCTGAGTACTTCGTTGTGATGAGGTAACCATACTCCGCGAACGAGCTGATTAAATGCTATTTGTCAACACTTGTTTACTAAATCACTACCTGTTCCATTGTTTTTACTATTCCCGATCCTGCTCCTTTAGCCGTTCCCACCAAAATTTGAACCATATACGAGTTGGGATAAAGCTTAGCAGCATGGGAGACACCATGAGAAACCTGGAAACGAAACAAAACCAGTTTTGAAAAACATTTCGAAATGAGACCAAGTCGCGCTCATTTCATTTCGAAAGCGTATTTTCTGTCTATCGGTTGTTCCCGCTGTATTGTCGTTGTTGCGAGAGTTATAACTTCGTGGGAAAAGTTCAATTTAAATTTAAAATAAACACCTTATAAGCTCGCTTCACTTCTTTCAGAACTGCCAGTACACATTTGATGGGTACAACTTTAGCCAATTTGTAAATTCCATCGAAAGGAGCGTAGAAGACAAGGTACCAAATGATGGAGGCCTAAATTGAATATTATAGAAGTATACAAATGTTAAAAATACCAAGAATATATCGTCGTGTCGTTTGAATGGAGCAATAACTGGTTCACCCAAGAGGAAGTTGGCGAGGAATGAATCGGCAAAGCACATCAACATCGATGATAGCCAGCATGACAAAGGATGTTTACGAGAGAATATACCTGCATTCGCACCTAAGTCATCTCGTACTTCTATTATCATCTGTAATCGCAAAAGTTGATAGAAAGTTCTCTTGTTGAAATGGCTCACCAGAATATAATGAGCTATGTCAAAATATGGAAACATCTTAAGTCGGTGCAATTGCGCACCGGCTTCTAAAAGAATTTCTTGATCCAACTGCATCCCTTCAGGGAGCATTTCCTTAAATACATGTCTCATAAGCATATGAAGTTGAAGGGAATTCGTATGAAATGATGGTCAAAGCTGTAGACGACGTTGAGCAAACGGAAAAGATGCGAGAGTTTCAATAGCAAGTAAATTAAAGAGGATTTCAAATACTACTACATGGAAAGTCGGCAATGAAAAGAGTTCAGTGGGCATAAATGGCGAAAATAAAGACGTTTTAATGGAAATGTCTGTAATTATAAGTGAAGAGTAGTAAAAAAACAGTTCTTGAAGTATATGCTCGCAGATAACGTCGATATAACAGCATTGGCAGATGGAGAACAACAGTTGCCATCAGAACATTTCGCATTATTCTGAGAGAAGATGAAAGACAGGAGGAGTTCAAGAAAATCGATTAGGTCTGATTTCTCCGAGGATACAACATAACTGAAACTATTTCAGTATGAAACTTTGCTCAAGTCGCTGATTGATTTCGCCAACGTTCAATTTCTACTCTTCGCAGGTGTTCCTTAAAAAGTATTCGCCTTATCATCAAGCCAGTCTTGCGTGAAAAATGAGAATAAGAGATGCGGAAGAAGAAGAGCCATGCCAAATCAGATTTGAAGCATTCCATTCTCTGTTCTCTTTTCCACGTCTCTTATTTCGAAGAGAACAAGAACACAAAAGCCGGAGAAAGAGAAATGAGTAAGCATTTTGAGAGAACCAAGTGATACATGCAAATCTGAAAATATTCAGAAGATACGAGTCGCGTATATGATTAATGAAAGCTGAGCTAAATCGATTGAGTGTATCTTGGACAAACATTGAGCTGAGAAATCTGACAATGCTTGTCCAAGAGCAAGAAGATCAAGTTCTACTCGTGCACATATTTATTAAAATAAAGCGACTTAGTGATTTGGACTATAAATGGAATTCAACTAAGAACTATCTTAAACACTTTGGTCCAAGACCCGCAGGACAAATCGGATTTGAATAATAGAAGATAGATGAAGAAACTATTAAAATCACAGAAAATACAAAAGACTAGATTGTATAGTAGTGTTTTCGAAGGAACGCAGATGAGAACTATAATGAAGAAACCTGAGTATAGCTTAATGTCCTAATAATAATTGACTCTATTTGTTCTTCCTGTCGTTTTTCTTTTTCTTTTCACGAACTTCCTCTTCAGTACGAACAACACCATTGGCTGTTTCATCTTTAGTATGTTGTATGGCTCTGAAACACTTGTTTACAACCTGAAAAACTCTTTGACTTCTCACTTTTGAAAAGCTTCCCATATTCCTCCCATGAAAATGGCACAACACAGATTCTCCACCGGAGCCAGTGGATCGGCTACTCCAACAAGAACAGCAGCTAATTTGAAATAAATAAAGAAGCAAACAACACTCTAAAGAATAAGACAAATATTTTTGTTTTAAAATGTTAATGCTCACCAAATACACAAGATCGTGTGGAGCTGTAACATACATACTATTCCTTTCAAGTGTGAACACAAGAGAAGCGACTACACATGCCTGAACAAGAAAGGAATTGTTCAAAAACTTTTTGATTGTCCTAATTCAGAATTGCGTCTGTTTTTTTCAGAATCTGGAGAAAGACAACAAACTCACTTTTGTTGTGAAAGATGGGCGGAGAAGCTCATGCTTATTTGGCAGCCAAACTCCTTGGACCAGCTAACAGAATGGTTAGGTTTCAGTAACGTAAAGAGAAAACAGACCTGTTCAACAATCTGAACGACACCTGAACCAGCACCTTTAGAAACTCCTACTAACAATTGAACTAGATATGACTCGGGATATAGCTTAGCAGCATAAGTAACTCCATGAGAAATCTTGAACGTCAACATTCATGTTTTGATATAAGAATGCCTTCCTCACCTTATATGTTCTTTGAACCTCTTTTGCCATATAAAGGATGATTTTGACCGGGAATAATTTTATAATCTTATAAACTACGTCAAACGGGGAATAGAACACTGCATACCAAACGATAGAGGCCTTAATTATCAATTTGAACACGTCAAAAATAATTTTTCTGTATACCAGGATAATATCGTTGTGATTCTTGAACGGAGTGATTATAGGCTCACCCAGTAGAAAACACGATAGAAAACTTCCTGAAATTCAAACTGATAAGAAGTTTAACATATGGCAGTACCTGCGAAAGAGATAAGCATACTGGAAAGCCAACAGGAAAATGGATGTCTTCTGGAAAAGGCAAAGCCCCCAGCTCCCATTTGTTCTTTAACAGATGAACATGCCTGCAATCATTTTCATGTAGGTACTGTTAAACACATGCTAAATAAATTTGAATAAGAGCACGTGTGAAACCACGTGGTTTCGTGTCAAAGCTTTCCCGCTCTACTCAACAACTCTTTGCTCACGATACGGTTGCTTCCGCTGATTGTTATTATTCTTTATTAAAGATTTCATTAATGACTTCTTCGCAGAATTAAAAAACATACTAGAAGATAATGGGCAATGTCAAAGTATGGATACATCTTCAGCCTCTGTAAGTAGCCCCCCGCCTGCAATGTTATGTTGTGCTTGCTGATTATGACAGGAGTTCAAATACCTCTATCAAATCTTCCGGACTCAAACTCCAATCTATGTTGAAGAACCCCATTGTTGACCACTCTGAAATAATTTTAAAGTAATGAAAATAGACGAGCATACGCAAGACAAGGAGAAGAATCTTAGAATAAATCAAAGCAGGACTAATACAAAAACTAATTCCTCAAGCGGAGTATTGCTGAAAAGAATCAATTTGTGCACTGGCTTTCTATCGTATTTCACAAGTAACACAAAAAAAACTGAAAAGACGAAAATGGATGACCGAATAAGAAATGAGCTGCCCCGCTCTGCAAACGACACAAAACTGAACAATATGTATAAACAAACCATTCTACCACTTTACCTACATTATTTACATTAACTTTCTAACTGAATCTGTAATGAATTGTCTCCTGAGACAAGTATCAAGCTGATTGAGTTGTTGATTGTCGCTTCAAGGCATCTTAATCTCTGTTTAATACACTGAATATGCGCCAGCATAAGCTTAATGTTCGGCTATGTGGTATGTTTGTTGCCAGAACGCATAGCCTGCTTTAGGAGCAACGAGATAGATGATAGGATTTCGAGATAGAAGCACATAGAGTGAAAGTTCAGAGTGAGATGAAAGGATAAATGCAAAATCTGGTGACGGATGAAAGAAGAGATGGATGGAACAAAAAATGGATATATAGATTTGGAATTGAACGTGGAGAAGGAATGCAAGAAAGCATACATGAGAATTATTCAACAAACTCATATCTCCCAGTAGCTTTTGCAGATAAAGTCATGGGAAATCATATCTTTTCAATACGCGAGTGACAAGACGGCAAATGTTGAACAAAGCTTAATCAAGATAAATAAAGCGGAAGATTTCTGCTGAATTGCTGCAACACTATGCTGAGTGAACGTTTCAAAGGACAACAGTATAACTCAAATCTGAAAGAACACATACATGTACGTATGTATTCATATGTATGTGTATAAATACACATGTACATATATATATATATAACGAAATCACTGATATATCAAGGAACAACATGGTGTTGTGAATCGTATTGACGTCAATTGATAAGAATTACAACGACTCCTAATCGTCTTATATTCATTCAGTAAAAGGAACATACATTTCATGGCATAAAAGAAAAGGGCGAAAAAAGTTCAAATTCAACTCCTAATTCTTCTAAATTGTTATCTCTTCTTCATTCTTAATCATTTCTCAGGTTAATTGGATTTTTTTAATATCTGAAAGTAATCAACAGCTCACCTGATAACAACAACACACCTGAAAAGGTCAAAGGAGCACTATCAATGACACTAAGTGGATGAAGTTGAAGAGTCTCAATTTTTTATATACTCAACAGCTGTTTTCAAAACGTTTGTGTAAATGTTCAGAGAGAAGCCATAAGTAAAAAGTATCAATTAGCAGTTCATGATCATGTTTTCCTCAGCTAGATATGAAGCTCACTCCCTATGTAAGGTGGTTTCTGGGGCATGTAATTTGATGTTTGCGATGGAGCTAGGGAAGTTCTTTTAATAGCCATCACTCCATTAGCAGATTCTCTGCCCTTAAAATTTCATTCCATGAAAACACATAAAGTTACGTAATTACCATTAAAATAGCTGGAAAGAAGGCATCTTGAGTTATTGTTCGCAACGCCGATGGCGGTGGTGGAGAACGTCTCATTATCAGTTCGAAAGATGGAGCATTAGAAACAGAACTTCTGAAAAATACCATTTCCAAGAGAAATTATAGTAGTTTTCAATGGAATACTAAATCACAAACATAGAAAGGCATGCAAACGGATTGCCAGATCGAGCCCCAGAACTTGAAAACATTAGCTTGAAAATTTGCCGATCTTGTGGAAGCTGTAGGTAATGATATACTTCCGCCTCGAACTCAATCCTTTTCCGTTTATAAATATGAACACAATGGATGCTATTCTGGTTTCGCAAAACACAAAAATTCCTTCACCGGTTAATATAGTCCGATAACAATCTATAAAACATTTAAGAAAACATTATTACCCTCTAGTTCGAACATTATCGAATCTTGCGTGATGATAGGCATTCTCTCTCGAAATAACTACTTCATCAGATTCTTGTGCAGCTGCTACTGCGTTCTGCAACGAGGCTGTAAGAAACTCTCACAATAAAGTTTATAATACAGTATGGGTATTCAATAAAGATCGTAGCTTATAACGATTAAACGTTCTTTCATCCCTCTTCGCCATATAGACCATTATAGAGAAGAGAGCTGCCATTTCCGTCAAGAGAAAAGATGCCTGTATAGTAAACTAGAAACAACTCTTTATATTAAAAATACCTTCAAAAATATAAATGAATATCCGTATTGAAAATGAAACAAAGGATCATCCATTTCGGAAGCAGGATGTATGCGATTTCCTACTTCCTTGGAGACTGCTGACATATAAACTATGATGCAAAGGAAGTTGGCAATGCCTGTATAGGTGAAATAAGAAACCTTCCATAGCCGATTGATGTTTACCTGCATTTATATGAATCAAAGTTGATGTGAGTAGTGAAGCATACGGTGTAGGTAGTCTGTAGCAAATGAAAGACATAAGCAAACCAAGAATATCCAGAAGCATTCCTGTCATCATGAACGGAAACGACCGTCTTGTAGATTCTGAAAATAAACAAAAATGACTTGAGTAACCGAAAATGTGATTTTAATATTCTATTCTGAACAGCCCAACCGCAAGAGTCATCAATATCTTGAAAATGCGATTAGCTCTAACCAACGTCAAGCTCTTTTAGAAAACGTGGCATACGTGTACGTATCGCGTGAGTCACATGAGTCAAACGTGACACACAGACATGATACACGTGGAATATGAAATTAGCTCCCTAGTTTAGAGTTGGGCGAGCAAAAGTAATTTCAAAATATACAATCAAATACATAATCTGTTGGGGTGAGACGTCGAAAATATTCCGAGGAATCATTATAAAATATAACATTTCGATATTATTAGCAATAAAACGGGAATAAATCTGAATATTAAGTCGTTCCCTTTAATAGTAAAGTCAGCCTTTCTATCTGCATAGCATTTGTGGAAATAAACGATCATTTAAATACAAAAATAAAAACAAAATATATAAACAGAAAGCAGGAAGTTTACATGAATGTCAATGTCTTTTACCCATCCGCTCAGATACCTTCTGGTCAAGATGGGTTCGACCGATTTCAATAGCAAACTTCCTTAAAGCTGTTTGGGGGAGCATTCATGACTAAACAACCAACTCTCTATCTATCTGTTCTCATCCGATTTTCAGAACATTTTGAATTATTAATTTGAACTTACGCTGAACAGAGGTTGTCACATCACTGGGATCGTCATCAACCAAATATTCAACCGAATGGCAATGGAAATCATGAACAGCTAAATAAGAGAAAAAAATAATTTTCATTCTTCCCCATGTCTATCCATCTACTTCTGACTCAGTCTTTCTTCTACTTCTTTCGTGTTCAGCCAGTAATTTGCATAATCAATTAGAAAATGTGGAAATGACATGAAAAAGCTCACGATCTAGCCAGCAGTATCTCCATGGGCCTATTGAAGCATTTTTAAAATAAGTTGGCTGATTGGCAGTTGAATCATCGTAAGTTTGTGAGATGTTCGGCATAACGTAATACTTGAGAACTTCAGATGTATAAAGCCAATTGTTCGTTGATGTACCTGAATTGAGAGAGATCATTAACGGCGAATTACAGAAATTCAATTATGATCAGCTGTTTGTGCGTTCATATCAACAATGCCCAACTGTGCCTGTTCAGCCATGCCTCTACTATTGCAACAAGTAAACAGGAGACGCAGGAATGGGAGGGGGGCATGTTTTCTTTTCATTTTTATTCGAATCAAAAAGCATTTGCAGCGAAACGAAATAAAATATTTTTTTATTTAACGATACTTACCAATTAAATTGAATGTGCAAGCCATAATGGAGCAATACAGCGCGAGAACCGTAAGATACCGACGATTAACTTTTCGTATTTTGATCAATTTGTGCTGGCTGACTGGTATGACCATCATCTTTAGTTCTTGAACAACAAACTATACTAACGTAAATCTCAAATTAATAATGAGCAAGAAAAAAAAATCATTTGAATCAGTCAGTTGCAACACGGACATACACTTCTATGAGAAACTTCAGCAACTTCTTCACAAATTTGCGGCGAATGCGTTTTGCTCCTGAAGTTGTCTGGCGTGCCCGCAATCAATTGAATTTCAAGAAATTCTCTTTGGCGGAAGATCTATATTAGACCTAGAAGAGAGTGAAGAGGAATATCAACGAGAATTTGTTGGAAATCGAAAAATCAGCAACTTATTCAGGTCATATGGAATGCAAATGATTCTCCATCTTCAGTAAGCTTCATCAAGTGTCCGAGAGCTGCTTCAGCATACTCCCAGTCAAAACCTCACTTCAAATGCCAAATTAGGAATAGAGCACCACAGATTGACAGAAAAGAAGAGTAGATGTGTAGGGGTGAGATGCCAGAGGTGAGTAAACCTTGAGCTTTTTCTTTTCTTTGCACATACGGATGTTTTGGTGTGTTCCAGCCTTTCAAAAAGTCAAAACATTCTTTTCTTGAAAAGTCCCAATTGAACTTTAATTATCCAGCAGTCTCGAAAAGGAAAACTCTCCGATAACGAACAGAGTTCTAAGCACAACCTGTTGAAATTCATAATGTTTTATGGTATTGTTTTGCGATTCGCCCATATCACAAAGTATAAATAGCTTAAATAGTCTTGTACTGGCAAAAGACAGAAAAGCTTCACACGTCACTCAAGCTTCATCCATTCCAATTCCTGAATGTCATTGAGCACAAATTAGCTGCGAAAAGAAGGGAGAACAAAATTAAAGCAAAAGCCCTATGTAAGCTTCTAATATGATGTCTACCTAATAAGGCAATTAAGCCATGGAAGTACTTTGATATGAGGGAGAATCCCTTTACAAACTAGAAAAAAAAAATTTAATGAAACAAGGAAAAACCCCGTGAATTGGAAGTGTTACAATCTAACAGATCCATGTCAACATCATCGGCAACTCAAATACGGGCTTGTTTTCTTCGCCTCTTCGTTTGTTATTATTCAAACAGATTTTGAAACTTTATGAGAAGCTTAGAACAGCTGCGGTACGAGAAGCCTCTCTGTCCACTCATTTCCAATACAAAATGACATCTTTAAACAGCATAAAACAACAAATATTTAACAATGTTTATTTCAACCAACACAATGGCTGCAAAACATACACACAGAAGTACATATCGATTAGATGAGGAGGTCGTTTATCATCTAAGAGCCTTTTTTATTTTTTTCTCTTTGCTTTCACAAATTATTACTTTTAGGCCAAATACAAAATGAGATCAAAGGGGTAGAAACTCAATTACTAAGCGCCGACTGGCGCCAGCAGACGCCAACTAGCAGGAAAACCGCTTTGAGATTTGTTCCTGACAAATAAGGAGCGCAAAAAGATTTTACAACGCATTTATCAGATGGAAAAAAAACCAAACCACACACAACAACAATGATGACAAAAGAGAAAGTAAAATGAGCTTAAAAGGTGCTCCATACTGCTAGAAGGAGATGAAGAAGGTGATCAGAGAAAATGAATTAGAGATTCAATAAGAGAGAGAGAGAGATTGAGAGGGAGTGATATTAGAGATCAAAACGGTGATCAATATTGATCTGGTCAGTGGTTTGAGTAGTACAATGCACATTATTACATTAATTAGAATTGAAAATTATTATTATTATTAGACAAGATGATGAAGATCATTTCAAAGTTGAACTTTAAAGCATATTTGACGTCACTGCTGCTGGTTCTGGTTATCAGATGAAATTATCCAAAACGGACAAAAGTTTGAGCTCTTTTACCGAATCGAACAAATGTCTGAGCACGTTTTCCAAACCTCACAAAGGTCTGTGCTCTCTTATTCATATCCAAATTTTCATCTTCTAAAATTATTTTAAATTAAAAACGAGAAGAAACAGGAAAGAAGGATTGAAGAGGGGTTCGAGTGTTAGGGAGTAAGGTAGAATATAAGAGAGATAGAATTGAAGAAGAAGCAAAGAAAGCTTTCTGTGACTGTTTTTCATTTTTTTCTCTTTTGTAAAGAGAAAAACCTTTTTCTTGCCTTCTTTTACTTCTTGGAAGTTCGAGAAACTCAAGAAAAGACGGAAATCCTTTTCATATTGAGTTTTCTTTTCTTTTTGACAAACGCTATGCACCCTGTTTCTCGCTCTAATTCCAGGTGTTTGTACTACTTCTATCAAAGTTCAATATTCCTAATTTAGAATGACTATCAGCTGTTTCACAACGTTCTCTTATTTCCATCTGCTAAATTTCCTATTCAACTGTTCTGGTTTTTGAAATTGAGCAATCAGCCTCTTTCAATATGTAACTTGTAACCTACCAATTTGTTCAGATTCTCTTTGTGCTCTTATGATATGCTCTATCAATTCTTGCTTCTGCTCTTCGGATAGCTTACTCAAATCCAAAAAGCCTACAAAATATGCAAATTAACTCATTCTTAACAAAAAATGTCATACTGAGGGCTTCTTCTGGCTTCACTTCTGGAGCGGGAGCGGCTTGAACCGTCGTCAAAGCACATAAAGCGCAGGCAACAAGGACAGCGAGATGAAGCTTGTTCATAACTTACAAATAGAGTAAGGATAAGGGGTACCTGAAAGAGCAAGCTAAAGTATAACAGTAAAAGAGCAAAAAACGACATTATAATGTGAAACGAGAAAGAGCAATACATGAAAATCAAACGACAGCAGATGATTACATTCACCATTGGAATACGAATACAGCACCGACTAGAGCTAATTGGAAAACTTGAGAATAATGATAAAGAAGCTGCCCTGACATGGAAATGAATCCAAAACAAAATGAATCTTCCATCCTCTCTCTCTCTCTCCCTGTCTCGCTCTCTCTCTCTCTTCTCATTTTGTGCCAAACAGAGAAATCGCGTTAAAACTATTGAAAAGGTCACAGAGTTAATAACAAGTGCTGTTGACAATGACCGAATAAGGCAATCAAAAGCTTTAATACAAAAGCATCTGACGACAGATTAGTTTAAGCTTTGTGGCAAGTAAGGTTAAAATACATTTTTTGTTCTTGTTTCTTTCAAAATCAAAATTGGTTTTTGAACTAAACTTTGAGCAACCAATACGGATTCCAAGAAATATTCAGCTAAAGCTGATCCATTTTTGGAGTAAAAGCCTTCTGGATATGACATGTTCGGCAGATGAAGATCTAATCTTGACAATAATACAAAGCTAGGTAAGAGGCGAAATTAAATAAAATGGAACATCAAACAAAAATACGAACAAGAAAAACAAAAAAATATAAATAGCATCATGATATTTCCTAATATCATATTTGATCCGAAAGGTGAAATGATCCGAACGAGCTTCTCAAAGCATCAAGAGATGGAGGAGGAGGAGGAGTTGTAGGAGGAGCCTATGTAGAGTATTAGCAGAAATCTATGGGGTGGTGGTAGCGGTGGGTAGACAGAATGGGGTAATGGGGTTCTCTGGAATTGGAGGAGGGTAAGAGGGAGGGAGGGAAGAGGGGTGTAGCGACATGTATGATTGACGTCATTTGACGTTAACAAAATAAAATGACGAAGGTATGAGAGACAGAACGGCCAAAAAAGGGAGAAGATTAAAGAGAGAGGTATGTTGTAGAGATGAAAGATTAGAAGAGAGAAAGAGTTTAAAAGAGACAACAGAACTACCTGAGAAAAAATGTAAAAGTAATGAAGGCGAGAAAAAAGAAAAGAAGGGGGAGGCATATTAGAGTAAAACTGATGAATATGTGATGAAGGCGGAGCTCATAGAAAAGACTTGTAAGATATAAGGCTGAGAAAAGGAAAATTCATATTTGTCCAAACTGAATAACAAGGTAATAGACAACTTGCTCGAATAAGTAAAGGAGATGTAACACCTCTGCTACCATTGCCATATTCCAACTTCTCTCTTTCCATCTCATATACTCTCGTCTGAACCTTATTTCCTAACTCCCTCCTTGCCTCCCTCTCACATCATCTATACCAACCATTTATTTAAAACAACACAAGAAAGACAACAAAAAAAGATTGGAAAGCAAACTTTCTATTCATTCAGCTAGTAGAAAGCTATTTCACAATAACTTGTAATTTCTTTAACTATACATATATAGTTATAACACAAGACATGTACATTTTTCTTTTTCCCAAAGTTCATTTTCAGTATTTTCCATTCAAATACAATAAACTGATGTGCCTGTTTATGAAGAATTTTCTATATTCATTTCTCCTTCTTGCCTTTCTACTTCCCTCTCTCTTTCTTTTCTCACCCCACCCCCCCCCCCTTTCTTCTCTCTCTCTCTAACTTTCTCTCTCTGTAGATGCCATTGCCCTACTCTCCTCCTTTCATCTCAACTTATTTTGCAAATAACAATTCAGCAATACAAGAAATGTAAAACGGAAACGTTTTTGAGAAACATGACGAAATCCGAAGAAAACCATCATCATGATCAACGCCAGTGAACTGTGTAGAATGGCGTAGATCGCAGAGCTATGACGAGAGAACTAAACTACAGGAGGCCAACAAGTGATAGAGGGAGGAAGACAGAATGAACTTAGGAAAGACCCTCAATGTAATCTGAACAAGAGATATTCATAGATAAAGAGATAGAGGGAGGAAGACAGAATGAACTTAGGAAAGACCCTCAATGTAATCTGAACAAGAGATATTCATAGATAAAGAGATAGAGGGAGGAGCAAAGAGAGAGAGAGTAAAGTAAAAACAATGTTCAAATGGAAACGATGAGATAGACAAAGCCAGACAAGTAATTCTTCTTATAAAGCTTCACAGAACTCATCAGATATGCTAATTAGGCCACGTCAGACACACGTGAACTTCTGACGTAATTATCATCATTTTCGGAATAAACAGCGATTTGACCGGTTGAATTGAATATTTTTAAAATAAATAACTAAACCATATATGGTTATTTATTATGGAAAATGTAATTTTCATAATAACATCTGTTCAAATGACGACCTTTTATGACAAAAACTTAAATTTATAATGATTAAAGAGAGTAGTTTTATGTGAAAATCAATGAAAAGATCAAAAGAAATGTGCTTTGGCTAAGGAACACACTCACATAGACTTATGCTCATATACACTCTCGGAGAGAGATATAGAGAGAAAGGAAGAGCGAGGGAGGAAAGAAGACAGTGTGATCCCTCCAATTCGAATAATTTTTTTTCAATTTGATTATTTCTTAAAAGGCATCTGGTTGATAGAAAACTAAACGGACAGCAACAAGATGAAGCTACAGAGTCCTCAGAGCAATGATGTGTTCATTACAACAATATACAGTATGAACACATACAAATCACTTTAATGAACATTAGACGACTAGTGTTTGATTTGTAATAAGAGGAAAGCTTCAAATATCTAACCTTTAAGCTACAAATGCCAATAAAGCTTTTACTTTTTGACTTTTTTTTGGATAAAAATGAATTAATCGGGCGAATTGAGGGACAAAAAAAAACATTTTTTTATTTCTTTTTTCCTGGGGAACATTTTGAAACAAAAACGACATTGTTCCAGTGAGAAATAATTGTGGAAATTACTGTTACGCAATGAAAATAATAAAAAAAAAGAAAAAAACACGTGTTGAGCCGGGGACTTAGAGTATGTAAGGTGTCAAGAGGGAGTATGACGAAGGGGATTGTGATGGACACCACCATGTACATTACAATCCAACTAACGTTGCTTATCGTTACCAAGCAGTAGTAGGAAGTAGAAAACGGGCTCAGCTTCTCCAATACAAAAGGAAATAATCTTTTGTCTTTTCAATTCTCTCTCTCTCTCTATATTTCTTTCCTCTTTTTTGTTTCCAACTAGAAAAAAAGAAAGAAAGAAAGAATATGACTAACGTTAAATCTAAAATTCCAAGAGATACATAACTGTCAGACGTCGTCCTTCCTGCCCCCTATGAATGATATTCAGTGGGAGAGGGGTGAGAGAAGAAAGTGGATAGTTATAGAGAGAAAGTGGATAGTTATAGAGAGAGAGAGGAACGTAGAGTGAGAGAGAAAACAACATGAACGAAGAGATATTAAAGGGCTACAGAGAGTTATAAAGAGGAACCACGAATACAATTACCTTTTAATGCCAAAGTATAATATTTTTATATTTAAAATACAGAAGTTCTGGATAGATTGATGTTATTGCTACTCATGTTACTTTTACAGAGAGAATAGAGAAAAAGATAGAGAGAAAATGATTGGAAAGGAGGGATGGACGGAAAGAGGAAGATACATCTGCGAACCAACGAAGTTCATTCTTAAATTAGGAAATAAAAAAAAGTTTTTCATAGTAGAATAGAAAGCACGATAGGATTTGTTTAGAGAAACGAAAAGCTATTTCATGATCGAACAACTCGCTCATAAAGTTCATTCCATTCACATTATTTATATAAAAAAAGACACAAAATTACGTCAAATAATGAGTGGTGTGTGGTCATTCGCAGATTTCGTTTCATTCTCATCAATGCTTGGATGAAGTTCAATCTGTATTCCAGGGAGGGAGAGGGAGAGAGAGAGAGATGGGGGGGGGACGACCAGTTCAGGCTTTAAATGAAGGACCTTTACGGCTTCATAGTAAGTTGTAGGCATGCAAAAGAGAGGGAGGAATAAGTAAGAGAAAGAGAGAGAAGTGACAATTAAAAAAGAACAAGGAACTATGCGAGAAAATGGAAAGGCACAGCTTAAAATCTATGGGAGAGGTACATGTCACACAAAGATATATACAGATAGAGAGAGAGATTGAAAGAAGAGAGAGAATGAGTGCGCATATGTATAGGAAGCCAACAAAAAAATTTTTAAAAAGCACGAAAGAGCTATTTCAACAGAATTCTAAGAAAAAAAGGCTATAGAGGGAAATTGCTCAAACTTCTCCATTACAAAAACAATTTTGGAGCAAAAAAGGTGGAGGGCGAGGGAAAGACGAGAAATCTCCGTAAAAGGCAAGTGATTACTGTCCTCAACAAAACCAAAGGTTACATTTTTCTCTCCTTATCCTCTCCTCCCATTAAAAACATTAAAAATAGTTTTCTTCCTCATTTGGCAATTCCTCTCCTTTTCTCTCAAAAACTTAACAGGAACATATTAAAGTCAAAGATTGAAGGTAGAAGGATGATATGACCAATCAAATTGACCGATGCAGGAAGAACATGACTGAGCGCAAACTACATCAAGAGTAACTCTATAAAAGGAATAGAAAGAAGAAAATGAAAGCGATAGAGAGAGAGAAGAGAGGGAGGAGCAAAGTAAGTTCGTGCCTTGTTCGAAATATGGAATCAAAAAGATAAAAAAAATGTTTTCATAGTTATCGAAAATGAATGAAAATGTGGTGTTGAAATGAGTCTCATAACGGTTGTTCCAATAACAACATAACTTTCTTTTTTTGCCTTCAAAAATGCAGTGTCTTACTATTTCTGGCAAGTATCTTACTTCTTTTCTTCTCCTTATGGTGCCACTTTCTTCTAATAATTCATTGTTTCTACCAATCATTCTGAATATGAGTGGAGAAAACCTATGAAGCGCCATGCGAAGGCGTTGTTGAAGGCATGGATGATGACGATGATGATGCGGGTGAGAATGATGATGATGATGCTGATGATGAGGAAGATGATTATCATAATCAAACGAATTGTATATTATCCCAAAGGTGAGAGAATAGTTGAGAGATTTCATCAGAAATCGTTTCCTTGTCCTTCTATTTTATGAGAGTATTTGAGGATTCCTTGAAGCTTTCAGATATGTATAAGCTTTTCATTTCCATGTTAAAAGGGTGAAAACGCGGAAACGGATCATTCCAACTTTGCAAATTGTAGTTGAGAGAGTCTAAAGAAATAGAAAGTGAACGAGAGAGTAACTACAATAGTACGAACTATAATTTGAAGAGACATTCGTTAGAAGAGTTTCTTATCGGAAAGCAGTATAAAGAGTCAAAGAGTTCTCAATGTTTTTCTGTTACATAAGGGCTCAAACGGAATCGTGTTAGGCGTTGAGATGTAAATGAAAGCTTTGACCTCCCATGATGGATAAGCTTCCAAGGGGATGATGGATGAGTTCGGATTCATGTTGAACATTGAAAATATCAGAAACAATTGATGTTCTGACTAGGATAAAAAAGAGCTGAAAGAATACACAATGAATTGCGTACGAAGACCATCGTGATCACATCGTTCAAGACATTACTCATTCACATTCTAAAAGCTTCATAGTCGTTAAGAAAGTCCTTAATAGGCTCACACTAAGCTATCATATTCACTCAACATGCAATTCACGTGCAAAAATCTTCATAAAAACGACCGTTCACTGGATTCAAAAAACTTCCCATTGAGCTTATGTACCAGGAACTTGCAACACAGCAAGCTACGTGAAACTTCACGTGAAAAGCAAATGGTACACATTGTTAATGCCATTTTCACGACCTGCAGCTTACGGACCGGTTGCTTTTAATTATTTAGACATAAACACCCATATGTGAAAATATTTGAGGTTGGAGGAGAGATTGAACGAGGGTTTTGTATTTTGTTTAAAATATGATTAATATCTGAAAATATTTACAAGAGCCTTTTGACTTCTTGTCATCTTCGATGCCTATTCCGCCTTTCTTCTTTTCAAAAATTAAGAAAACTTAGATCATTTTGTGTTTTTTCATCTCTCTCTCTCTCTGTGCTTGTGTTTTTGCCTGTCTCTCTCTCTCTCTCTCTCTCTCTCTCTCTCTTTGTACGACGATCTCTTCCTCTTTCCTTCACTTCTAAATGCGCCTGCACACAAACACAGGCTCTCACACACACACAGACGGACAAATCCGTTTGCATCTGAAGCCACAGCAACAAAAACATCTTCTCCATATAGTCTATAAAGGAAATTGTAATTCATTGAACTTATATGTCCACACCACATTACTGCCGGGTTGCTCGCTTAGTCCAGTGGGACAAGCAGAAGAAGATGCTCATTGAGTATCAACAAATCCTTGACACTCTCAAAGACTTATCGATAACGGATATTCTATGAAGAAAGTAAAAGATTAAATATTAATGGCTAAGAAGTTATAAAAAATAAAAAATAAAGACCAAGAAACATTCTCAAGAAATTTCATTCAAACAGTTGAATTAGCAGTAGAGATAGATGGGAGACGAAACTTTTTGGTTTCAACCTTTCATCGATTTGTACAGCTAACCTACAAACTTCAAAAAATGGGAGTTGGAGAGAGAGAGAGAGAGAGAGAGAGAGAGAGAGAGAGAGAGAGAGAAAGAAAGAGAGAATAATGATTAACAATTGATGCTTTAGGAGAGGCGCCCAGAGAGAGAGAGAGATGAAAACCTCAAATGTCCTATATGAGAAGTGAATTAGGAGAAATAAAAAAGATAATTTACAAGTCATTTACATAGTTCATAATGAGTTGACAAAACTAATTTGGAATAAATTTTACGTGACCGGAAGAACTTAAAAGAACTTATATGGTACGTAAAACTATGTAAGAAAAGCTATCAATCATTCTCGTTATGAATATTTCTAAATAGAAAAAGCATGCTACCCGGTAAATATCCGGAAATTAGATCGGAAATGAGTTTGGGGGGGAGGAGGATTGGAGGCGGCTTTTGCCTCCTACTTCCCAACAGATTTGACTGCTTATATGGATTGTTAAACGAATATTGGCCAAACGGTTTTTGGGATGAGACATGAGAGCAAAAAGAACTTGCAAAGAGTGTCTATAAGGAAACCTTGGATCGAAATGACAGAAAAGGGCATCCAAAGAGAAGAGAGAGTGTGAGGGTGAAGTAGGGTTGGTTGTAAGGGAGAAGAAAAAGGTGGAAGATGAAGAGAGAGAGAGAGAGAGAGAGAGAGAGAGAGAGAGAGAGAGAGAGAGAGAGAGAGAAAGAGAGAGAGAAAGAGAGATGCAAAGAGAGGGAAAGAGCTGCCACAAAAAAATTGCCAATGAAGATGAAAGCTTTGAATTATGAGAAGGCGTACATAGTTAACATAATAGCTTGTATAGTTATAGAAATTCAATTTTTAAATCCAAAAAAATATGAAAAGAGCACTAGTTGTCGAAAGAATTGTTGAAAGTAATTTATGCAAGTTGAATTGAGTTAACAAGACATTACGAGAGAAAACCATAAAAGCTAACTTGTCCGACAATCGGCTATCATATGTTTAGCTTGAAACTATTTCATTTTCTTTTATTTTATTCTAATGATAATAATGCAATTCAATCACAAAATTATCAAAAGCCACCAGAAGATGATGGCAGGAAAACAAAAGTCTTTTTCCATTTTAAGAGAGAGAAAGCAGAAAAAGAGGAAAATGTGTTTTTTACGCAACAATGAGACGCATTTTCAGAGAGATTTATGAACTCTCATATACATGAAAAACCATCTCAAAGAACATTTGAAAGAATCAAAAGGTAAAATGTAATAAAATGCTAATCACATAACGAAGTATGTTGTTCAACAAGCTTATACTGTTTGTCATCACAAGCATATGCGTTGTCAGCTTGAACGTTGAAAATGTGTGTTCTTGACAACGTTTCCCTCCCCCTGTTGAGAAAAGGTGGAAATGCAAGAACGACAGGATGCAAAGAGAAGAACCAGGAAGAAGAAATTCCTCTACCTGCCGCTTCTGCAAGCTGAAATTACGAACGGCACCATTCCATGTGACATTCAATGAGAAAGAAGAAACTAACATGAAATACATGTTTGCTCTATTGTCTAGAGCTTTTGATAATAAGAAGTCGAATTCATCAACGTGAAGCTAAAATGAAGAAAATGAGCGCCAACACAATGATAATGTATGAAGATAAGAGAAAAAAAATGAAAAAGTAAGCGATCAAGGAGAGTGGTTTGAGGGATCGAGAAATAAAGGATGGGAGATATATATGCATATGGAGAGAGATAAAATAGATCAACCGCTTTGTGCGTTCACAGAAAATTTGAATGAAAGTCCTCTCTTATGCTATCGTTACTAATAGCAGCCTCAGAAAGCAGTATTGCATGTACGTGAAACAGCTTGACGTGTGAAAATTAGCATAAACAAACACATCAATATGATAAACAATAATAATAAAACAATATTCGTAGAAATGATTATCAAAAGCATTAGATGGTTTAGAGTAGGCTATTCGAGTGGGCATTCATCAATTATTAATCGAATTCAACAATGTTTTGGATAATATGTCAAAGGCATATTCGATTAGGAGCGCGTTTTCATTGAGAGCTCTTTGACACATACACAACATTTATAATTTTCAATCACACAAAAGAATGAAAATGAAGATGAGGAGATGAGGATCACTCGGCATGTGACGTCGCAACTAAAAATGGAATTCCCAATTTATTAGTCAATGTTATTCGGGAAATGATAGACGATACATGGTCATTGATGACTTCTATGATTCCTCATCGAAGAGTGGAAGTGACTAGATGAAGAGATGAGGAATACATAGAATCGTGATATACAGAAGAGACAGAATGACCAGGAGATAGAACAAAGACGAATAGCTGTCACCGTTACCATCTCCATTCATTCTCATTCTGAATCTAACCGTAGACCTAACATCGTTTTGTTGGATAAAGATGGGAGGAGCATGCAAGTATTGAAAAGGAGAAAAGATGAAAGACATGAGCAGCCGAGCGGGGGCGATTATAGGCAAGTGCTTCATTGAGTTCTAATAAGGTATATAACATTTATAACCAACGATTTACGTCATTTTCAGAAGCTTTATGTGTGTGCCAGCGGTCAACTCAAGAGCAAAGGAAAAGACAAGCAGGAACTATGTTTCACATGTGCTATCGGTTTAAGACCCAAGTATCTCTCTTCCAACTTACTCGACAAAAAAATCTTTATTTCTTCAAATTCTCATTCTCTCTCTCTCTCTCTCTCTCTTTCTCTCAATATATCCAATTTGTCGAAAATGTGCAAGAGCTGTTTCATATGAGCAAAAACGAAAACTAATTAATTAAAAGTTGTTAATTGTCTATATATGGATGGGCTAAGCGAAGCAAAATAATAACGAGTATATCAAACACGTCACTCGATTGAAAACTAAAAAAACATCGGTTCTTGAGGGAATCGTTTGTGTGAAAAAAACACAATTCTTTTCCTCTCAACAGCTAACCCTCCTTTATACTCTGTTAACAGATCAATACCAGATCTGTACAAGATGTGTTTGATGATGAAGTTAGATGGTTGAGGTCAAAGTTCACAAATCACTCGTTTTGTAGTTATAAAATCAGTCGAGTGAAGCAAATGCACTGACGAGAAGAGGAGAGTTCTCCGTCCTCTTTGATGATTTCATCTCTTCTTCACCTATATTAAAAGCTCGAAGTCCCAAAGATCACATAAGAATATTTTTGTCTTTTTTCTATTCTAAAATTCAAAAATATTCATTAGATTCAGTTTGATTCATAGTGACGATTTAGATCTGAGTTGTAGTCATACGAGAGTGAGGGCAGATGAAATGTGATGGTGGCGGTGATGATGATGGTGGTCGTTGTGGGCTTGTCGAATAAGACAAGTCAGTCGTGAATTGCTCGGATACCAATAAACCTTCGGATGGTTTCAATTGATGACATATGGCAGCTTCTCACTTTATCCAAGTATAAAGTCTTCGTCTTCAATGCTTGAACTCTTGTGCTCGATTTAAACTCAAAATTATAAACAAAAATGTTGAGAAATGTCATAGATCAAGAGAATGAAAAGGAATGAGCATCTGATGTTCATTTTATGCTTCGGTTTCCATTAGAATTAAAAACGAAAAAGTAAAAAATTTACAGAAGCCATGTTGAATAGGCATCGTGAGCGTCAGACTTGCGAATGTAAGTCTTCCCATCGTGGAAGATATTTCAAATCAACATACGACAGATCGTAATTAATGGGAAAGCCGAAACGAATCACATCGTTCCTATTTTGGTAATCTTCTTCTGCTCATCGTAAAGGATAGCAAAAACTAATTCGAAAGTTGAATATACAGTAGGGAAGTGAAACGAAAACATGCATTTTGTTTAACAATACAAGGCTAAGAACGATGAGGACGGGTGAAGTTATATGTTGTAACGATGTCCTCTCTTCTGTACTTTGCAATAGAAGCTTTTGAGTTGACGGACAATTCATGAAGCATTCTCAGGGCTACAATATGATTGCAAAAGATGGCAATAGAGTGAGCAGAACGAGAGGGGAAGAGGGAAAAGGAGGATTGGTGTGTGAGGTTTGGCATCAAAGGGTAAAAGCCAATTGGTCATAGGAGGAGGTATTGTTTATTTGAAATAAAAATATAAAAGATCTCCACTTCAACCCCGCATATTGCTTATTCACATTTCTACACTTCATTCACTTATCAGCTTGACGAGAAACATTAGATGTTGAAGAATATGATGCGAGTACCATATAAGCCAAATATTCGGTTCAAATTGCCGCTGACAACATTTCCAAAAATTAATTCATCTCAATTATAGCCAGTTTCATATTAATTTCCAAAAAAACAGACGTTCAAAAGAGCCGTTTCTTCACTTCAATAGGATTGGTAAGCTTGAAAGATGAATAAACATAACAGATGCAGTTGCAAAACAAGTTGAAGCGCCTGTGTTTATGTTAGATTACCAAACTCTCGCTCAACACATACATACACTTGCATAGTCACATACACACGCACACAAGCAGACCCATGTACCACATAGACACACACATGCTTGCACCGACACACGCAGACATAAATGTTTCGGCGAGCGAAAGGACTAAGCTTTGAAACAAAAAGAAAGAAAGAGAAGACACAAGCTAATGACAGAAGAGATTGCAGAGAGAAGTAGAAGTGAGAGAGAAAAAGATAAAGGATGAGAAACAGACAACTATTGCTTAAGAAGGTTAGTGAAAATTTAAAAAAGTCTAAAAGCCCCAATAGAAACAGCATCTTCCATTCAAGGATATATGCAAGAGGCATTTCTACAGATTTGCAAATAAAACAAAACGGAAAAAAACTAATTAAACTCATTTTGTAGCAAAAACATATATGTCTTAAGATATAAATGGAGATGGAAAATGAGAGAGAGAGAGAGAGAGAGAGAGAGAGAGAGAGAGAGAGAGAGAGAGAGAGAGAGAGAGAGAGAATATGATTATACTAATGCTTTCCATTTATTAAAATCATCCGAGTTCAGACAAAAAAAATTGTATGTGTTTTTTGTCTAATCCGCTAATGTTATATCCTATATGAGCCTGTTTTTATCAAGCAAGGTAACGTCATCTCATCAACCACCTCAGAATTTGAAAAGGAAACGAAACAAGAAGTTGACACAAGCAGTTCTAATTCAAGTTATCGTCAACCTTAGTTCAGTCTAATGAAATGCCAGCTCATCACGTCCTACTCAAACGATCAGAAAAAAAAGGAATAAGGAAGAGACTACTACAAAGATGAATATATTTCTGGGACAGACAGGCCAGGATTTAGAGAGATAGAATGGAAAGAAGAAGAGAAAGTCTCTATCATGAAAAGTTGTTAATATGTTTATGATAAAAGCTAACTAACGTTTACTCGTGACGCCTACAGCTTTTGATATATGATAGTTTGACATCCTTTTTCTGTCCTAAGTTATAAAAGCATCGAACATCTGCAAGAGATCAAAGTTAACAGAGGCTTAGTTTGGTGACCGTATGAACAACCGCGTGCAGCCATTTCGCAACTCAGAATGACGTGCCACGTAAATGTCAATGTGGCTAACGGGGAACTGTGTTTCGCATACGATGCTTCAGACATACACTGTAGGAGGGAACAGACAAGAAAGTTGGAAAGATTAAAGAATAAAACTGATTTGTTTTTTGTTTAAGATCAGCTCTGAAGCTTATGCTACAATTCCAAAGATGACGAAAACATGGGAATTTCAGTTCATACAGCGATGCATAATATCTGCACAAGATTTTTTTGTTTATACATTACCATATATACATAAATGAATAAGAATTCTGTGAATCTGTTTAGGAGAAGCTATGTTAGTAGCGGATTATGAAGTCAGAAGCCACCACCTACTTGTCGTGACGTCAGTTCGGAATAAATTCTTAATAGTTATTTTTCAAAAGTAGGCGTTGAACAGTACAGAATGACGTTGATTAGGGGCAAAGCAGGACTAGCAGGAACGAAATCACGCCCATAAATAGAGATTTCGGAATGTGTTCAAGTGGAGCATTTTGTACGCGGATATGTTTTTTAATGAAAAGGCGGTAGACATTCACGATTTTTTTTCAGGAAAACAGACCGATTCAGGGAGGGAGTAATGGTGAACTCAAATTGACTCTCAGATCTTGCTAATTCCGACAAAATATGTTCCAGTTTAGCGTGAGTAACTATTTCTTTAAAAAGCGAGAAAAAAACTGGCTCAAAAACAAGCTGTCTGATATGCTTCTTAACTCACAGCATTTAATCGAATTTTTGAATGAAAAAAATCGGGAGGGTAACAAACACTTCCATTGAAGAAAGAAGTTTAAAAATCAAAGCCGCTATGATCTATATTGTTCTTTTCTTTTTTTTCTTCCAAAAACCCAAGCCGACTGCCATACAAACTCCAAGTTTCATAAATAGATTAATAGTATTTTGGTCGACGAGAATTGAAAAAAACATCATCGACAGCTAACAAGACTTATTCAGAATCATTTTTCTTCTCTTAAGAAATAAAAGAGGAGTAGGGAAGATAAAATGAGCTGACCTCAGAATTGTAGATGAGCTAGAAAATCCTTTACTTGAGCATCTTTCTGTAATTAAAATATGGAATGAAACATAGTCCAATGCTAGAATATCCACAAACAGAGTGGTAGAAGAGAAAACCTTGGTGGGGGCTGATCTCTAATCACACGATTGATTAAATAAACTGCCTTAATACGAACAAGTGTATGAGGTACTCATCTTGGTAAGTTGCCAAGCACTACCACGACTGTATACTTTTCATTCAATGATAGGGTAGGATGAATTGATCTGAAATAATAGATGGTTTACTTCGCTTTTGCTCTAAGAGAAAAAAGTATAAATAGAAGGGTTAGGGGCTTACATTTGCCGTTTCGTTAGCTACTAAGACGCCCTGATAGTTGCTTGAGTTGTTCCAGCTACTGCCACGGCAAACAAAGTTTTTTTGTGAGTTTACCTTTAAACAGCCCGTTTGTTGCTTCCTACATATACAAATTGTGAGTGGGCAGGAAATTCTATTCGAACTGCAGAGTGAGAAAAATTTCGAGGCGACATCCTATTGTCACTTGACGTGCCCCATCAAACAGGCTTGACCGAACCTTCTCCTTACACGGAACTTGGCAAGTCATTAAGCTGCAAAAGCATAGAATATTTAGAAACAATTCATCCCATTAAACGCAGTGACGTTCTTGTGTCAAATAAAGTTTTTTGTGATCTGATCTCTTTTATTCGAAAACAAAATCGGCTTGTCCTATTAATAAACCATTATTTCTGAAATGCATAGCATATACGAAAAAGCTTTTTCCTTGTTGGGTACGCTGGAAAAACATGCAATCTTACAATGATAGTAGTCTAAACGAGTATCTCCAAGTTCAAAGCTAGCCGGAAATCGCCCATCTGACGGAAGTGCAACACAACTCACAAAAGAAGAAGATATCGGACCACTCACTGAAGCTGCCCGCTTGCCTCATGATTACCAAGAAAGAATGAGAAAGAAAACGCTAAGAGACATGAATGGTTTTGGGAACAGAATCATCAAACTTGAACTTGACAATCAAAACAACTTTAGGGTTTAGGAGGTCGTAGAAGCGTGAATTTGCATAGAAAACAGTCGAATAACCTTTTATGGAAATAAAATGGTTGAGGGATTTGCGAGAACGTTAGTTTATTGCAAATTTATAAATAAAACACATAAGAATAAGTACAATTACCCTTTGTAAATTAGCATGAGAGCTTTAAGAACAACGCTTGAGAAGATGAACATCTCCTGCAAACACAAGATTTGTGATTTGAAGAGCAAAAATTGAAAGGCTTATAATCATTGATCTATAATCAAAGAAAATTTCAAACAAATAGAGCGATTGAAATGGCGAGCTAATTCAAATAGTTATGAATGAGAGCTACCCGATAAAGGAAAATATTATTGTGGCTTTTGATTATCACCACCAGCATCGGAGACAGTTTTATCCACTGGCTTTCCTAAAATATTATTTGATTGCGTTCCACAGCTCTTCTAACCTTCCATAATTGTGAGAATCCTACTTTCAGACATTCCATGCAGCTCATGAGATACGAGATTGTAGATTTGCTCATAGGTGCAATCCTGAAAGGAAAACATTTCTTTTTCGGAAAGACGGTTTGCAACTAGCTCACTTTGAGATATGGAGGAAGCATAGTTTTTATTTTCGCCCAGCCAACAGCGTCAAATATTTCTTTCGTTAGCCTAGGTACATCGGATACGAATTGAGATAGATCCTTGGATTCTTAAATGGATACTAAAAGAATAAACTATAAGCTAGCTTGGGATATTTGGTCACAGTAGTACAAGTAATTTTAAAATTCTGAGAACTTCTATTCACGTGTGAAACGTCATTTAAAATTCTGAGCGCGCATCGACCGGTTGCACTTCTAATTATCGGCTTTCGTCCTACTTACCACCTCCACCAGCAGCAGTACCGGCAGATGTACTCTGTCCACTAGGGCCTGCAGCCATTGAATTATCTGGTGGGATGTTGTTTAATTTCTTCTGAATTATCATTAGCTACTTCAAGAACAAGTTCATCACTCACTTCGCTGTTATCCATTCTACAACTTTGTATGATTGATGTCTGGAAACAAATGCCGATGAAAAAATTGTGGAACAATAGATATCCAATGTTAGGAGACTGTTACAGTATCATGGTTCAACATGAGAAGGAAAGAAAAATTTAATGTACAGAAATGGAAATAATCATCTACGTTTTAATCATTCAGTCAAACTCTCCTGTGAGCATCTAACTTCGTCCGGATTTTCTGCCAAAGCCTCAGCTTCACTCACACCTTTGAGCAAACTCAATCGAATTTCTCTTGAATGATTAAGAATAATAGAAGTACTTCGAACATAAATTTACTCAAAATATTTTTTGATCGCTTCCTCATTGGCTGATCGACTCATGACAGCACCTTGCCTCAACCTATGGGCTGTTCGAACCAATATCCGTCTTAAGACCATATCAGAACTTATAGATCTATGAGTTATCCTTGTTTTATGCATTCTTAGTATCTTTAAACCTTTTATTTTCGCCTTCTGCTCTCAGTTTAACCGCCAAATCTCTAGCTTCTTCAGTGATAGATGCGGGGAATGTTGACAGTTGCACAAGTTCGAAACCTGCAACGAAAACAATATGTTTATCAATCATTATCAATATCTTATATCTCTCTCTTCATTCCATTTTTCATATGTAGATTAGTCTTTTTACAATCTATGATTTCAAATTTCAAATCAATAGCCATATATATCGTAACCTGTGATTGATAAGTTGCATAAGGCTGTAAATTTTTACAACTCCCATCTATATCCAATCGATTATTATAACATCATTACCTCAGGTAATTTTCGCGGGTTGAATAGAAAGAGGGCGGAGCTGTATAATACAGTATTTCTCGATGGTATACATCAATAAAACCTCACGAGCTAATTTGTAAAACTTTTCGAGTCATTTCTATAGGAAACTCAATCCTCGTCCACTTATCGGTTGCTATCGGCTTACCAGATAACCAAATGTTGTCGTCGAATAACAGATTCTCTAAGGTGAGATTATCAGCTCTTAACTTAATGAACTCTACTCTCACTCAGAAATGGCAAGGAGGCGAGCTGAAGATCTCTGAAAATATTTCTCGCAACTTGTACTCTTGCTCTAGCGGTTCCGAATCTCAAACTCCCTCACCACTGGATGGTAGCTTCAATGGCCTTTTGCTTTTCGATGATATGGGTAAGCTCTTCACTTGTTTCTGAGATGAACCGAACTTTTCAGACTTCAAAAACCTCACGGACTCTTTCAGTCGCTATGACTGCGGCAGTGAAGTCGCAGAGCCTACTGTAAGTTGAATGCTCTGTTAGTCATACCCGTAATCATTTGCAGAACAAGCATAGGACATATCATTCGAAGAAGTATAGCAGAAAAACCAACAAAAAGAATTACTTGTACATCATGAATTCAAATGAAGATAAGGTATTCTAGAACTAGTAAAAGGCTGCTTCATTTTCTATTTAGCTTTTCAACTCTCCCCCAAGATCCATTCTTGTATGTCCTGAGAAAGAGTTCACTGTTATCGCCGACACAGATTTAGAGCGTCCTCTACCTTTACCTCAGAAGGTATTTGACAACATGTTTTTCACTTCTGAATTGAAAATTACAGCAAAGGGAAAGGGCTGCGTCGGTTACATCTCCACCAGCGCATAAATTGAGCATTGGTCGGACTAGATCAAACACTATTTGTCTGAATAAGGTAGGAAAAAGTGGTTTTCTTCGTTCTTTATAACTTGTTCAGTCTTCTCGATCCGAAGAAAAGCGAAGAAATCGGATCAACAGTTCTGGATCAGACAGTAGCGTGGGTTATTATAGCATTTGCAGTTAATATAAACATATTTAGGATTGTGCGTATTGCAAAAGTATTGGAAAAGAGTACTTAGGCCACTCAAAGCAAAAATGTCCCCGTATTGAACTTCTAGATCCTTGTAAACTATGTGGAGCGTTCGGATATGAGAATCATACCGTTACGTAAGGTTTATGTTTAAGGGAGTGTACTAAAACTTATTTTCAGTCATTGCCCTAGTTCGACGAAAGTTTATCTAAAGTTGGATCCTTCATTCTCAGCCAGACTCCTGGAAGCTCAACTCGCTAGAGTCCTGTGAAGTATAAGTTAATTTCATGCATGTTGCTAGTTTGATTACACAGCATTGTTAATCTTGTGAATATAACCCGTTTGACTCATACTAATGATAAACCACGATGATACCCACTAATTTTAAACCCACTTGATCGAAACTATTAATTATCAATTGTTCTTGAAGAAGTTTGATGACTGTTTAATAAACGTTGACTTACCGTATAGTGGTCCAGTGTAAGGCCCTTTGTACAATTTGTGAGTCGAGTGTATGGTTTCTGTATCATCATCGAGACGTTCGACTTGCGGATTGAAATGAAAACTGAACGAATTATGTTCAAGTAAGAGACAAGAGATCGTACTTTTCTACAGCTGTGTACCTGGAATCCAATGCGGAAATATCCAAGAAGTGTGTTGCATATATAGTGTATGACTTGAAAAGAAAAGTTGGAGTCGATGAACTGTTTACAAACCTCTTTACGCAGTAACTCTTCTGCTATGGCAAAACTTATGCTCAGTCCTTCCTCAGTGGAAGTACCTGCAACTGAGTTTTACAGAGGCATACGAAAGTTCCAAACTTCTGGCTAATTCATCAATAACAATTAAGGATCGACTGTCGGCGTAATGCAAAATCGCAGACATATCCCTCATTTCTAATGCAAAGGCAGATAGGCCTTCAATTAAAGAATCGTTGTGTCCAACTCTTGAAAATATTCTCGAGAAAACTGAAATATTTCAATTAGCAGCAATGGATATAAGCTACCTGGGATCGTTGCGAACTCAGCGGGAATCAGAGACCCCGCTTGAGCTAAAATGCTCAACTGGCACACCTGTTTCAGATAAGTAGATTTACCAGCCTAACAATTAGTCTATACTACACTATAAGAAATCCACAAACCATGTTGGGACCTGTGATTATAGCAAATCGTGAATCTGGTGTTAAGTACTACAAGTAGAGTGTACACATTTAAATTATATTATCAAACCGTGTCATTGGGAACCACTTCCTCCTGATTTTGATGATCCAATAAAGGATGCCGGCCATTTTTAAACAACAGAGATGGCCCAAAGAGGGGTCGTGCTGGAAAATAATTATGTGGAACTCTACAAGTTAAAAACATACAAGTGGCAGTGCTGGCTGCATACAATGCTAAGCTACATAAAAAATCACAATTCGCTAAGACATCAATTGTTTTGTAGATTCCCGGAATCAGATGACATATCTAAGAAAAAAGTTACATCTTAAGAATCGATGGCTCATTAGCCAACCTTCTCGGTGATTTCCTCAGCAACGCTTCCACTTGAAAACATAACCTCAGCAACAGACTGGTTAATTCTATCTAGATCATTCATGAATATTATTTTCAACGTAAGAACCCAGTGAGATTACCATTGTAACGAATAAGAGTGCGGGATGTGAAAGTGATGGAAGACCGATTCCTCACTTCGTTAATGAAAACCTGAAAGGCAAGTTGAACGTCCCGACAAGCATGCTTACAGAGGGTAATGATGCAGTGGCCGCATTCTGACAAACCCAGAGATAATGAAATCCCCTGGTTGCAGAGTAGGCCAGTCTTGTATTTTCTTCCGGTAGTAACTTCTCAGCTTCTAAAGCTACAAAACGCATTATAGCAACCGTTCTGATCGTATGCTTTACCTTGAGATTGTAGATCTTTGAATAATTCTTCATAAGCTTTTCTAGCCACATCCAAATGCACTGATATTCCTTCCTATATAAAAAAGTCATATTAATCATTTCAAGTAACAAATTTCACCCTAATCGCATAACATTTTTGATTCCTCACAGTTATAGAATTCCTTTTCGTTGCTTTCAAAACAGAACTGTCGAGAGTGTCTTGTAACAAATCATAAATACATACTAAGCGACTATCCGAGATTTCCTAGGATGAACCTGATCTTTGAAAAGTAGTCAAACTACACACCTTTTTCACGTTTACCAAAAGTTCTGTTCTCACATTTTGAAATATCTTATCGAGTGCGCGAACAATATCTAGTGTTTGCTTTAATTTCAACAACTGAAACTGCATATTATGTCAAATAAGCACTACTGAAGAACCTGCATAATCATATACTCAGAGGATTGTAAGTTTCTTTCTTTTACTTTATGTGAACAGACGGTTATTACGCTCTCTAGGTCATGAACCTTAGACAGTGCGTCTCTCAGACGGTCCAGTAACTGCAATTAAATGATGGAAAAAATGAATATAATCATGGAATGGAAATATTCTTACATGATGATCGTCTAGCAGTTCCTCTATAGCATCAAAACGTCTTTCCAAAACTTCTGGATCAGCAGACGGTTGTAACAAGTTACTGCGCAACAAACGGGCACCACTGTTTGTTATTGTATGATCTATTAGTGCCAATAAACTCGTTTTTGTCTAAATATGATTTTAGGTATTTTTTTCACTAAACCGTACTCTGCCCATTTTTGGAACACCAACAGGGTCAATTAGCTCCAGATTTCTCCATGATCCAGCGTCTGGAATAAAAATTGGGCTTATGATGCAAAACCGACCGAACCAATCATGCAAGATCGTTCAACGTCTAAGAAAGTGAAACGCAAAGAGTTCCCCATAAACAGCAAATTCTGTATATGTTCCACATATTTTACAAGCGCTGCGCAAGCAGCCATAGCGAGCTTTTCTCTGAACACAAGTTCCATGAATTCATACATTTACACTCACTGCTTTTGAACGACTTTGTCACAATTCGATATTTCAGCGTTAGCCAACTGACGTATCAGACTAACTCCTTTCTCGTCATGGAAGTATCTTGAATTTGAATAAGCAGAATTTCGATAATATAAATACCTTTTATGAACCGTAGTGATTGTAACCTCAGGTAAGGCGTTTTTAAGAGCTTCAGTTAATAGTAATCCTCCTGATCTATCATTTAACGAATCGGCTAATATAATCTGTATGATAAGGAATACCAGTAACTGGAAACCCGCAAAAAATTACCTCTACCGGGTCTTCTACTTGAATTTTTGTTTTCAACCTGGTGTAGGAAGTCGAATCAATGAATTGATAAAGATCGACATTTGAAGTTCGAATATCCATAACAGCTAATCCTACGGAGCCACTTGTCATACCCTTTCCCTCGAAAATACCTGAGTTATGTTTTCCTTATCATTAAAAAGCAAATTAAATTTACTAGCAATTGTGACCGCATAGAAACTTCTTGAGGTACTATTCCCTCCTGGAGTTCGACTAGTTTTCGAACTTCCTGCATCCACAAATTTATACTTCGGTTGAGCATTGAGTGTGGACAAATCAACAGTATTACTAGCCGTAGTATTTCTGGACATCTCTCATGTAAGTACTGATAGTGTCGCAGTCGGCGTTCTTTGATTAAATTTACATGAAGCGCTATTGTTTCGCAGTGAGACCATTTCTGTCCGCACTTAAGGAGTCTAAACTAACGTTAACAACTGTTGCAGTTATGTTCGCAGGTATTGTTACAGTTTGAACTGTCATAATAATAAACAAAACATCAGATAAATTATTTTACACATCGCACGTACATTCACGATAAGCTTTCATTTAAAAACAATATCTGACAGAGAGCGGTTGCATGCATACGTTAGCTTCGATCGTTACGATTCCTTATTGAGAAACTATCATGCATTAATTGAACATTAGGTCGTAAAAATCTCCCAGACTATAGAAAAACTTCTGTAAATCGGTGTGAGCTGTTGAGTGCGTCTTTCTTCTTCTAGCCGATGCTGATAAGAACTTCAAAAGTCATGAAATTTAATCGGAAAAGCGTAGGAATGTTTGTACATTACATCCTTCTTTCAAGCATTCCATGGCTCTAATTTGTATTTACCTACTAAACTCGTATCTAAACAACTTCAACATAAATATATCATATTTGCATGTACCTCTAGGAACTTTTTTTAACATTCCGACCTCAGATACAACCATTTGCACTGATATTGATTCTGACAACGAGCTTTCTCCCTAAAAAGATAATACGTTGAATTAGTACTATATTCTCCTAATGCAACATAACTTAGAATGATTTTGTGATATTTCATCATATACATAAATGAGTAATGGTCAGCTCCTTGTCTGAACAAGGAGAATTACTGATTGCTAGCTTATTCATTCCTTTATTTATAAAATCAAAACATCCTTCCCCAACTATGTACTCTAATCAATGTGTGTAGACAATTGTGTCGCCTTCACTTATGAAACTTTGGATATTCCCAAAGTTTGTAGACTTTTACGACTACGTGTGTCATCATCGTAAGTTTCTCGCTTAAAATGACAACGTGCTCGGCATTCCTAAGAAAAGTGACAACGTCAACCATTTTGTGCAGTTGTTGAGTCATCTAAGTCATATCGAAATAAAAAGAATTAGACCCACCCAATTTGCTCATTCTCATCCTGAACTAAACTCTTCGTTAACGCCCATGTAATGCTTATCGTCCGCGGAGAGCGGAAGAATGCGATAGTTAATCTTATATAAACATTTCCCCAAATCGTCAAAACTGTTCTTGAAAATCTGAATTCAAAGAATTAACTGATATCATCCTTTCAGCTTGAATGGTAAAAACACTTTTTATTTTACTGTCCATAGTTAGGTTTTCCTATTCATTCAGTAAGTTGCCTTTAAGTAATAATTGGGAGACTTCTTTCGTTCAGGCGCGGGTTGCATAGAACAATACAATGTGAAAGAAAACTCAAAAAGCATATACGGTGGTTTAAACCCATTTTATAATATTGCCAAAGGTATTGCTGATGGCTTACAACGTCAGCTCAGTAACTCAACTATGCAGGTTATCGCTTGAGCTCACATAATCTTAAACTCACACCTTTTCCAGGATTTGTATAGATTATTCAATGACAAGAGTTTTGACGTAGACACTCATAAAGTTGTCAATGAGATATTCAAAAGTCAAGTAAGTCTTATCTTCTCCACTCTCATCACCATCTTTTAAGGCACCATCTATAGTCTTCGCTTCCGCCGGGATAGCATATATATTAGTTGCCATAGTAGCTGGAGTAGCAGTTACCGTAGCTCGTTGTGTTTTCAACTCCTGTAAGGCGAATAAAGAAAATGTAGGTCGAATCCGCAATGAGAGACACTAACTGTATGATATTCAGGATCAAGCTAGCTCGAAACTTGGCATAAGTTTCATGCTTTTCTTACTACTTGTGTGCTTTGCTTTCATTCTAACTTCAGTCATAATATTCAATATTAGTGCAACTCATCTCTATAAATCAATCGAACAGTCGGATCAACATATAGCCTCCGTAGTCAATGGTTCGTCCACCGATTTCTTACTAGGAAACCCTGCTTAACAGATTTGGGGCAAACTTTGAACACAGGATCCGACTCGATGCACTGTGCAGTGGGTTCTACAGTCAATCAAACGTTCAATCAGATTGAAACCAACGCTCAAAACTTCACTGTTGGGCTATCAAATGCTTTTCTGATACATTCCTCACTCTCCCCATTGCAAGAAGTATTGGATCAACTCGAGGTTTGGAAACAATTGACAGGCAAACAATATATATAATACATTGTTTGTTTGTCATTATAATATACAATAAAAAATGAAAATTCTTTTCTAGGACTCGATACAGTTGAGTTTGGAACTTTCCACAAATGTGTCAAACACAGTGAAAAAGATTGAAAATAATAACGAACCACTTGTACCAGCTTGTAGATCTGACTTGGACTCGTTGTTCGACAAAACAACCGAATCAACAGAGCTTTTGAAAAAAGATTTAGAAGTAAGTTTTAATTTGACAATCTCAAAACGAGTAAGTACAACATGAACACGAAAGATAGCGGAACAGACCGATATATTTGAGGTTCAAATGAGAAATGAGAAATTCTCTACCAGATGCGCGCCAACTACTCCAAATCAATCAATACTATGAAAATACATGAAATAGAAGAATGAATATAGAAAAACTGTTTGATTCAGATAGTTCGAGGAACTAATGTATTGGTTAAGAATACTATTAAGCAGTTCAACACAAACTACCAAACTATTCAAAATGCAGTAAGTAATGTATGAAGAAGAACGAAATGAGGGTTTGATTACAGGTCAACAATCAAATAGAACAAATTACAAATAATACAGCTCAAGTTCAATTGGACATAAATAATGCTCTGAACAACATCACTGGAATAGTAGAAGCAACAATGGAAATAGTTGACCATTTACAGAATGCTATTGATGATGCTCGAATCGATATCGTGACGGTAAGATTCTTACTCTCATTTGCCGAAATGAGACGAATCAATAACTCTAGGATGGCAGTTGGGGATTAGTAAAAGGATCTGTTAGAGCAGTGATGCTAATACCCAATGTTATTGCTCTGTTTTTCTCCTTGTTCGCCATAATTGTTCTCTCATTCTACCTCGTTAAGCCTACAGGTATCTCTATTCCGAGATCGGTTAATCATTTCCTATTTAGATCACCCAGCAAATAGAGCTGCAGGCTACATCATTATCGTAGGAGCTTACTTGATTATGTTCTTGACCATCCTCTCAATGGGGATAGCTGTGTAGGGGAAATGGTTCATGTTTCTTATTCAAAGTGATTGATTTAAGGACAGCTTTCTTTGGAGGATGGGCTATATCAGGATCTTGTAAAAGTCTTTTTGAAGACGACACTTTCCGCATGTACAGTCTAGCCGATGACCTTAGTTGGAAAATTAGCCCTCTCGATGGACCACCAATTCAAGTCTCTGCCAGGTTTGAAAATACTAAATTTGCTGAGCAAAATGTTGCCTTGTTCCAGAGATATCCTTGTAGCTTGTTATGCTAACGAAACTGTCTTCCGAGCTGTCAAAGGAGATCAAATCATCACCACTGATATGATTGATCAGAACTTGAACCTGAATTACTATGCAACCACAATAGATGCCATGATAGGGTCCTTCAGTTTTAGTTATGTGTCAGCAACTAATACTAATGAAGCCCAAGTAACGTTTTCGAAAACAGTTTATTTCAAAAATGAACCTTAAGGCTGACCAGCAAAAGACTACAGCTGATTACAATAGCTATGATGGCTTGTTGACCAATTTTTTGCCGAACTGTGATAATCAAATGAGTGCATCGTTCCAAATTCTTAAAAACACTACAACCAATTTTTTGAAGTATTTGCGCATCTTAGAAATGAGTCGAACTAAGCTTTTCAGTGAATACCAAATCGTTTCTGATCAAATGACAGAGTTTGTGAAACTTCTTGAGGTTTATAATGAACCACAAACAGCTGTCGCGAATGGAAAGACAGGAATGACCAATTACACAAATACTCAATTCAATAACTCGCAATCTCAAATAAACGACTCAACTCAGGAATTACTGGTAGCCCGTCAGTTATCTGCGTTTTAACGAGTCTTTTTCAGAACGAATTAGATACAAACATTTTCCCTGGAATATATTTATATTATAATTTCGAAAATGGCGGTACCATCATGTGTGATACTACTGGAAAACCCGTTCATGGCCTATGGGCTTCTGCCGGTACAACACGCGCTAACTTATCTATTTTATTGCTCATCGTTTAGGCCTCGCTGCAATTTTCTTCATTCCATTATCAATAATTCTGTTCTGCGCTTCGTCCACACTGTTTACCAGGTGAATTTTGAGTTCACAAAGTCGAAGCTCTGAAAGAAAAATCGTGAGAGCTCTCTAGATTTCTTTTCTTTCGAATTTAATATGCACAACTGTTTCACTGCCATGTACGACATGAATGGATACAACGTATCTCCTACCTTTCACCTGAGAGTGACGTGATTATCTTCAAGCTATTTCAGAAACACTTTTGTCGAAATGGATAAACAGAGAAAAGAGAAGAAGAAGGAGAAAGAGAGAATGGCCAAGGTGAATTAAACGTTATCCGCCTTATCCACTTTTCCTTCTAGAAAATCCAAGACGGAACTGAATCAGAGAATTCTATGGAACTTTTCGTTCGTCCTAGGATATCTGCATTAAATGCCTCTGCATTTGATCAATCGTAAGATAAAAACTTAGTAAACTCTCACCTCAAATAGTTTCAGAGCCTATTACAGTCCTTATTCCAATGACCTCTACAGAAACAGCACCAGAATTTTCCCTGCCACTCCTACAACAGTTCCAAAAGCATTGAACAGAACACCTGAATTGAGCCGGTAAATTCATTTCGCGCGATTCAAATGAGAATCGATTTTTCAGCTATGACTATCCTGAACAGAATGATATGAGTAACAACTCGATAAAACTACGCCGTTATACTACTGCTTCAGCTGACACATTACCAAGTTTACGAAGATTTGATGAAAACGGTGTAGAAACTGTTCGTGGCTTAAACAGAATATCCGAAGCTGATGAAAGTAAATTGGAGCCGCCTAAACTACGTCGAATAGATGATACATTGGAAAGTAATACCAGTCATACCGGTGGTTTGAGACGAATGTAATGTTTTTAAAGAAACTATTTATTGTATTTATTGTTATACATTTAAAAAAAAGAATGAAACTTTCGAACTAAACTCCATCTTTTTGAATATGAATCCTTCTTTCGTTATCTCCTATGACGAGATGACAACATTCTAAAATGGAATAATTGTTATCTCTAATCAATCAATAAATTCAGTAGCTCATTCCATTTCAAACCTGATAAGCAGGAGTTGTGACTTTCACATCTGTCGGAACCACCCTAACGCTTACTGCATAATCAACAGCATTTCATTCTCCAGTGGATTGTCGTAGTGCTCATGTTCTCATTGACATTTCTAAATCTCAATGATATCTCGATTATTGTTCCAGAATGAAATCTGTGTTGCTGTTGTTAGCTGTCTTCTCAGCTGCTTGCTCTTTTGACAGTAAAATGAGATATGCATGTGATAGTACCAAATGCGTCTACCAATTTGTTGTTCCAGAGGTATTGCAGCCTCTGTTAAAAAATCATCATTTTCCCTAGGTCATATCTTCTTATGTTGATCCTGACATCTTCAGCGCAGATTTTTTAAACTTAACAAACAGCTTGAACGCCCTTCAGTCAGTCATTGGAGCAAATGAAGACACTACTGCTTCACCTCAATTCCTCGATGTAATATCAGATGAACTACTATTTCGTGAAGAACAACCCTTACTGTTTCAGAACTTCAACTCTACATATACAACCGACGGTCTTTCGATTAATGCCACGCTCGAATCAGTCAACGAAATCGACCAACAGCCTTATACTGTAAGTACCAATTACGCTCACAAGTTATTGCATTGTGTAAATTAAGGATTTGGAAGAAGCTTCTGAATCTCTTCTAATTCTTTCTGCAACTTTGCTTCTACAAGCCGACTGTTTTGCTGAGAAGAACCATACAAGCAGTTACTGTGGAACTGTTAAGCCAAATGATGGTGTGAGCACAACTGCCAAAAGTGTGAGCACAACTGCCAAAAGTGTGAGCACAACTGCCAAAAGTGTGAGCACAACTGCCAAAAGTGTGAGCACAACTGCCAAAAGTGTGGGCACAACTGCCAAAAGTGTGAGCACAACGGCCAAAAGTGTGAGCCCATCTTCCGGAAGTAGCCCATCTTCCGGAAGCAGCACTACTGTCGGAAGCAGCACTACTGTCGGAAGTAGCACTACTGTCGGAAGCAGCACTACTGTGGGAAGCAGCCCTACTGTCGGAAGCAGCCCTACTGTCGGAAGTAGCTTCTGAAAAACCAGAATAAGAACCTTACACCATCCATGAAAACAAATAAATGTTAACGGCTGATGTATCCGTATATTTTCTATTAAAAGTAAGAGCACTGATAACATAAATCTATATTCTCATAAACTATCAATATACGTCATTTTCATAAATTAAAAACAGAAAACTGTGAAATGAAAATGAGATAAACGAACAAAAACATTCCCTGATCGATGGGTAATACCTGATATATTGGATAACGGAGGTGGGAGGGGGGAGAAGGAGGGGCAGAACTTATAATATTCTCTTTCAAATATTTTTTCTACATTATGTACAAACAAAGAATAAAACAAATACATAATAACCTAAGAGACATACGGAGGAGATTCTTCGTTTAAAACCAGAACGTGCGAAACTACAAACATAAATAAATATAAAAGCAATAATAGAACTCAATAAAATTCCTCTAGCGTGGATGCAAAATACCCGGATAGGTTGTAGGGTCAAAATTGAAATAATAACTTGGTGGTTGAGATGGTTGGTGAACATGTTGTGAACCTCCTTGGGTCTGAGGTGGAGGATTCAATACTAATTGGAGAACAGGTCCTGGATGGCTCATCACTGTGTTGGCGTACTCTGGTAGAGGTTTTGGATGAGGGATTAACGCTGACAACTTTTCATTGCCCATAGCTTGAAAATTTTGTTGAGCGAAATTCAGAGCTGGTGGAAAGGGTTGACTGAGAATCATATTCTCTAATGAAGGTATGCTCCAACATGGAACGCTTGTCGGCTGAACGGTATACTTGTCGCCGAATCCATTGGTTTGATTTGGATACATCGCGATCGGGTGTGGAATGCTTGAATCTCCATCGCAGTGTGTGATCGGGTTCACACAGCTCTTGAAAGCAGAACTATATGTGAGGCCTTCCAATTGACTCATAGAGTGGGCACTAATATCTGTTTGTGTTTTGCCAAGGAAGTCAAATGGAATTTCCAGCGTTTCTCCTTTCACAGTATCCGCAGGTAATTGTTTTGACAGATACGGATGAGAGTAATCGTAATCCAACAGACTTTGTTTACTTGGCGATTCAAAAGGCAAAGGAATGATGTTTTGATTAGTTCCAGTTGCCACTCTAACATCACTGTTCCCTGATTCTATCTTTAGACCGGAGAAAATGGGTGTAACATTCCATGAACAGTCGGATGTTTCGGAACTTTTCTGAGAAACACTCTTTCTTCTTAACGCTGGCGACATGGACGAAGGACTGAAAGGGGAAAACCTTGGCTGACTTTCGCTTTCTGTTGATACATCGATTGCCTTCCTCTTGGACGGAACACCACTTTCGTTGGTCGATGGATCAGCACGTAACAGGCTTGAGTTACTTATGTTGGACTCAGAACTGACAGAATATCTCTGACTTCTAGAGTTCTCCTGCAACAGAAGTTGATTAAGAATCAAACATAAGAGTAGGTTAACCTCTGAAGTATTTAATGAGATTACAACTTCAGGCTTTCGGTCGAACTCTGAGCCTTGATTGAAGTAAGCCGGATCACTCAGAAACATTGGTACGAACATTCTTGTGAACGATTTCTTAGGCCACGATCCTTCATCAACCAAAAGGCACAACGTTCTCGCATAATCATTTAGTAGGAGAAACTTATACTTCTCTTTTGCCATATGATCTTTAACCTATAATATTTACTTTGGACTTTCATTTAATAGATGAACGAACCTTTTTCAGGCGAACTATGGAGATTTCCAAAAACTGATGAAGCAGGAGCATCCAGTTAGAGTTGCACTTCAGCAGGCCATTTTCAACAGCATCTGAGAATAGTAAATAAGAAATGGAATGACACTCATATCAACTTATGGAATCAAACATTTTGAGTTCATCCCTTCCATCACAAGCTTTCGCCAATTCATCCGAATGTTTATGAACTTCGTTCTCTCTCAAGAATTGAGCCAGCTGCAATGAGAAAGTCACGCGTAGGAGTTTGTGCCGATTATCCAAACCTGTCCATCTTTAGGATCGGGAGAAGCCACACTAAGCTTCTGGAGATAATTTGTAATTCCACTCTTTTCAGTGATGATTTTTCCAAGTTGCTGTAAGCGACGGATTATACAGTTAAACGATTACAAAAAAAAAACAAAAAACACGTGGACAGTAAAAAAGTGAGTAGGTGTCCGCAAGAGCAGTACGGACGCTTATTCGACAATTGAAGTTACTGTCAAAAGTGATCGGAGGAATCTCTTATCAACTTGATGTACGAGTACGGTAGGAATGATTGCAATGATAAAGGTGACATATTTACTATGGAAAAGTTTGGATGACGTTCCATATTTGTCTAATATGAAGTAAAGGTGAATATGCTAATTGCGATTGTCTGAAGTCTTATATCTAGTTTGGTATGTAAATATACACGAGGGAACGGGCGAGCAATAAACACCAAAGCACATTGGGAACCTATCATATGTCGTCAAAACGTTTTCATACTTCTTGCGCCTACGACATATGCTTCTGAGAGGAAGACGGTGATTAAAGATCGAAACTTACATTCAGACCGCATAAATGCTCTTTATCGTACAGTTCAGCATACAAGTCTCTGGCTTCCGTTAACTGCTTCTTCAGTACATTCTCTTTACTTTGTTTTACCACGGCATTTGCACGATGTTGAATTGTCATGTTAATCATCTGAACCCTTATTTCTTCTTCGGAGTTCCTATCGTTCTCTTCATGATCTTCTTCATCGTTCGTACCCATAGATCGAAAATCACAATCATCAGAACGCGTTTCAGCAGATATTGATCGATTATAGGATTGCTCTCTTTCTTGCCATCTATTCCATTCTGAAGGTTCAGGTTCTGAGGCTTTCTCAATCTTGATGTCCACGGCAGTAGTCTTTAACGACCTTTCAGCTTCAGAAGGAATGGGAGGCATATTTGCATAGGCTTCATCTAGTTCAGCTGAAGAGCATTGCTTGATCAGCTCCATTTCAAGTTCTTCTTGATGGTTTATCCCGTCGTACCCAGACAGAAAGAAATTCTTAAATTAGAAAGTTAACAAAAACTATAAGTTCAACCCAAGCGTACCATATCATCTTTGCGAGTCTCTGCTTCTTTTTTGAATATTCCTAAAACTTCTTCTTCTAAAGGAGCAAATCTTCTATGATTTTTGAAGTCTTCGAAAGCTTGTCTCTTCTCCTCATAGAGCCTGTCCGGACCATCAATTTGTAGAAGAAACTGCCAATTCTCCGAATTCAATCCCCAATGTACTACCCTGGAAAGGTCTAAATTATGGGTCCCTCATTGAATTATGCGTTGCAACGTGGAAAGCCGTGAAAGTGCAAAATCATTCGGAACGGTAAGAACGCATAAAGCGGTTGAGCAATATCGCAATCTATCAATTGTTTGACAGATTGGAGATATTCATCAGAAGTATAAAGGTGAACGAACCCTTGTTCTATCTCTGTTGAATGTGTATGAGAGACAAAGTTTTCAGGAGTAAACCACATATGACAATAAGTACATAAAATGCAGCATCCGCCTGTTCTTGAAGGGAACAGAGTGCCGAATACGACTTCCGGGTAACAACGATGGGACACACAGATTTCTTCACCGGGTAAACTGAAATGTGAAGATGTCCATCAGTTACAGTGGTAGCTTAGGAAATATTAAAACGAAAGAAACATGACCAAACGCTCACATTGGTATGTCGTCATACGGTGTTGGTCTACTACTAAGTCTTACTTGGCCTAAAATTCTCTCAATATCAGATTGGGACATAAGGTACATATTATGCTGAAATTGATAACTATATGAGCATAACTAATGAAATTCATTACAATAGCATCAAGTGCACAAACATCATCAAGTTTTTGTAAAAGTTTAGCTTCGTTTTCTAAAGCTGGCAATAAAGCTATATGTAGATCTTCTGAACGGAAACGTTGTGTAATGAAAGTGGATAGCGGGTTAACCTATTAACAAGAATATTTCATCTTCTTTATATATTCGAAATACTCCTTTAAGGCAGGCGGACATCGGCACATACGGTTCACCGTTAAGTATAAGGCTTGGAACTTTATACCTGAAAATGGAAGTATGTTTTAACGTAGTCTCAATTTGCATCATCCAGGGACCCCTTTACGCTTTCTATCTCTCTTATGAATTAATTTTCTTCACTTGAAGAAGTTTTATCTCACAAACAATCAAATACGATTGTACTTTGGTCATTCCTAGCTTTTGCAAGTTGTTGACGAGGAAAAGCCATACGAAAAATGAATTGACAAAACGACAAAAAGGAGTTGTGGAGATGTAATAGGATGGATGACTAGATGACTAAGTGTTCAATATATTCTGTGCAGTTAGAAGTTATGAAATGCGTTCAAACAAAAAACAACTGAGCAGAGCTCATAATGCAGTGTGAGAGTCAGAGAGTTCCATGGGCGAGAAAACGAGAGATTGAGATGAGCGGAAGGACGAAAGGACGTGAAGGAAGTACAAGAAGGATATCGAGTAGGAAGAGTCCTGAAACGTTCACAATTCAATAGGTGAGCTCATGAGATAGCCTAGACTGTTCTAACTTTCATCTTTTTCGGTTTCGAAAATTCGAAGTGATTATCATTTCAGCACATGTAATTAGTGAGCTCCTTCCAGTAGAAATGGTCCAATAAATGTGAATGAGAGAAGAGAAAAGCTGATAGTTGGTAGTTTTGATGCAAATGGTGGGTTTTAAGTACGATTCCATAAACTTTTTGCTGGAAGGGTCAAATTGATAAGCGGTTACTGGCCTTGCAGTCACAATTATACACAAATACAAGATCGGGAACAGTGCAGCTAGGCAAGACAAACGTGTTGTTCTCATCTCATTCAAACTTTAAAAATCAAAACATTTAGACTAACCCATTGATAGAAATAATTTTTGGTTCAACCAGTCGTACATCCTCAACGCTCCTATAAACTGATTGTTTCAACTTATGTAAAAACGAATCATAGGAAAAACGTTGAGATGTTGTTGTTGATGACGATGATTTACGACCTGATTCTTTCGTTTCCGGGTTTTCGTTTGAAAAAGATGTTGAAGATGAAGCTGGACAATCTAGCGGATGTCGAGATGAAGCCGTTGCGAAATGTTCTGAATCGAGCGACGTATGAGAAGATGGTGGCACGTTGGACAGATTGGAAAGCTCTGACGAACAGGCGTCTGAAATAGTAAAACAGGTTATAAAAATTCACAGGTATGAAACATAACATAATATAACTGATTGTTTTTGTTTTTGTTTTTGTTTTTTTTCGTGCACACACGCACGCACGCATGCATGCACAACACAAAAACAACACCAGAGGAGATGTTTGAGGGTAGGACGAAGAGACAGAGAGATTGTGGAAGATGAGAGTGTGAAGAGAATGGTCAAAACAAACTTTTCGAAAATGAAAAACAACAAAAACAAAAAGAAACAGTTGAACAGCTGTTGGAGAGCAGAATGAAAATACAAAAATCTTTGAAAATTGCGTTTCCGGCTTACTTGGTAGAATTTGTACGAACTTCTGAACGTTGATGCGATAATGCATTAACAAACAAAGGTTCAAACTAGAGACAAACATTAGAAAGCACCAAGAGATCATTCAGAGTGTAAAGAGTTTGATCTCTTTTGTAAGAAGTGTCAAAACAAAGACGAAGGAAGAATGACGACAATCAAATATTCAAAACGATAGCCAGTACAGGGATACAACAGAAAGGACTGTATAGCTTCGAATTACAAGAAAGGTCAATCTGACCAACTTTCTCAAAGTATTTTCTGAAGCTTCCATATTTAAAGCGAATAAAGGGAAGCGTTGTACCGTCAATGTCTCAAGACATTGTCAAGCTTCTAACATTCCATCACCCTTCTCACCCCCAACAATCAACCCTTAACCCATGTTCATTATAGCAAACAATCAACCAATGAGAATGTCCAAATTTTGACCCAAAAAAGCGTTTATTTTCAATTCAACTTTAGCTTTGAAGATGAAGGCGCAAACTTCGATGCAAACCATGGCAAGTTCATACAAACTTGAATATATGAGCTTGTTATGATATAAAAGACAAGAATCAAGACGACTATAATTTAATGTGATGATACTGATGAAAGTAAGAGAAGAATTTTATTTTCGAAACAAGGATGATCACGGATTTGCGTCAGAGATGAACGGAACGGTTCAACGACTGCTGCAGCAGCATTATCATCAGAACTTTTCTTTGACGAAAAAACGAATGAGACATTATAGATATTGTGTATATGAATATGCATATATACAAACCATAATGGATATACAGTACGTACATGAGTAGATGAGATCTTCAAACAGTAAGGAAGGATTTCGTTTGGGCGGACCGGAAGCTTGCAATCATCATTTGAAAATGGCAGGCAGAGCACTGGGTGGTCTGCTAGCAAGGAAGGTATTGTGGACAAGGCGGAAGTGCGGAAGAGGATGAAAAAACGAAACGAAAAAAAAAAGAATCATAAACATAGATGAATACACATATAATATGAATGGTGGAAGATATAAATCAATGAATTGAGCTATCATATTCATGTGTGAGACGAGGAGAGGGGGGGGGGATATACGATATTATGAGCTCATCATACCCTTATATGATAATTACTTTAAAGTTAATTAAAAAGGTTTTAAAAAAAAGCAACTTGTTCCATTTGTCCTCGAAATGTTCCCGCCTGAACGCTGATTGAATGATGGAGAAGAGAAAACTGTAAAAAAACAAGTTTATGTGCAGAAAAGAAAGAGATAAACAACTGAAAAAAAAACATCTACGAACTATATTCTCGAGACTCCGCCCACTTCGTTTTTACTTTGCTCAGAGAGAGCAAGTGAGGGAGGTCGAGACAGATATTGTCTATAGATGGAGTAAACAAGTAAACAAACAAACAACATTACCAACGGAAATGAAATCAAATGTTGATCTCTTCACATATGGTAACGTCATAGACGAACATGAACAAAGATGATAAAGAAGTTGTCGTAGAAGACGAACAACATGACAATGAAATGAAACTCACGTTTACTTGGAGGAGGTATGCGATCAAGAAGCGGATCCTCACATTCAATGTTATTCATATTCATATGGATGAGCATTTTTTGTACTGCAAAAAGGTTAGATATAAGTAATATATAATATGGTTCAATCATTACACACATACATAGACACAGAGACTAATACACACACACATACCCAACATATACACACACACATCTATATAACTGCCTTTCTTGCTCTCATACATCTTAGAAGTGAAATGAGTTTGAATAAGATCAAGACGAAGCTGGCGTACGTATGTAGTTTCCTCTTCTTCAATTAGAATAAAATTATGATTGTTACTGTCTTGAAAGACAAATAGAAGTTTGATGATCAAAGAACGGGGGAAGAGAAGAGGCTGATTGACATAAGTAAGTTAGTATATTGATAGAGTAATGACGAGATTATAATGTAATTGTTAAGAATAAATCATTTTATAATAAATGAAAAAAGGAATCCAATATCTTTGATGATAACTACTTGCAGAACATATTGGGGTAACCAATGATAGGGACCGGGGGTGGAGACAATTGCAAACATTTCTACTAGAATTTCGAATATAAAGAAAAAGGTACAAAGAGTCTATAAGAAGGTTTAGGATATCTGTGTATCTGTGTATATGTGTGTGTGTGTGTGAGTGTGATAGGAAGATAGAGAGACAGAGAAAGAGAATGCGAATGGCTTCAAGGAAAAGGTTTTTGAACAGAAAATCAAAATCAAAAAAACGTTTTCTTCATAGATAGAACGTCAAGTAATGAGATGGAAAAGCGTTTTCAGAGGCGTTCAAAGGAATATTTCAAAAATAATAATATGCATTAGAAAGATAAAAATAACAACATGGTCATGCAAGTTTAAAGAAATTATAATGGGTGGGGTCAGTATGAGAATGATGTGGATGATAGTGGGAATTGAATGATCTGATGTAATGAGAGTAAACCCACTACAGCTACCGCCATTCATGTCCCAGTCCTTGTACCCTGGGGCGCGCTATCTACTAAGACAGCCATTTGTAGGATGAAGACAAAAAAAGACAACATTAAATATCAAAAAGGGAGCAAATTGATGGAGAGCAATAAGAGACATTAGAATACAACAACTAACAGGTTCAGACATTGGTTAGTGAAGAACGTAAATGCAAGATCTTTAGAATTGTGGGATGAACTACAGTGACTGAATGAATGAGTGAGTGAACAACGAAACGAATTGCCCAACATACACAATTGCAGAAAAACGAGCCGACAGGATAGGCAGATTGGTTACTGCTCCAAGGTAAAGAAATCAAAGCTTTTTTTGTTTTCTCTCTCTCTTTCTCTATCTCTCTCTCTCTCTTTTCTAGTCTCTGTTCCCCTTCATTCTCTTTTCCTCATTCCTCAATGATAACAACTATAGGATTTACACAGATGTGTGAGAAAATGTAGTTAAATCTGCTCATATTTTGCATGTCAAATTTGGCAAAGTTTTCTTTAAGATTTACCTCCGTATTCCATTCAGCAAAATCACTGTGATTCATCTATTTGCTGGCCGTATCCCACTACATTCAGAGTCTGGAAGAAAAATGGAAATTTCAATATATGAAGTGGAAAATATGAAGAAAATAATGGAAGATAGGATGAGAATGGGAGTGATTGCAGAACAGACATACACACACACACATAGCTCGAAAAAGTGAGACTGAAAATGACTGAAAGTAATAAGTGAATCACTCAAATGACTGTTAACCATTCTTTTTGGGAATTTCATTCTAATCTATAATTAGAAAAATAAAAATAGGAGGTAGTTTTAGCTGGCTATTAGCATTCAAGCAGATGAACTTGAAGGTGCGAGACTGAATGCTTACTGATAACAACCAAGAGAAACGTTACACAACTCGAGAAAAATAATGAACGAATAGATAAAAACGATTGAGACGAGAAAGAAAAGGTAAAAGAGCAATCTGTTTGATCAAAACAAATAGTCTGAAAATTAATGCTTCATTTCTATTGCTTGTGCTACAGCAAAACCTTTTCAAAGTTTGAAAATTTCGGCGAAAGTGATATGGCACGTGATGACTGATAGTACTCATTAATTGATAATCGTATTTGTTGACACTTGTTTCTTGTAACATCCCTATCAGCAAACCAACAAGTTCATTCATGGCAGAAACTGTTGCAAGAAAGACTCTTACTTTCATCTGACTGTTAGCATAGTTGAGATTCTAAGGAAGTCAATGTCTGTCAAATTGATCATTCAAGTATCAGGTGTGCTTTCAGCATAGCAGCAGAACAGGCAATTTCTGAACATGTGCAGATGAAGAGTCACACACGCAAAAAGGGCAACAAGCGATTTCACAAAAACGTTGCAGGAAGTAGATATATGGAAATGATAAATGGAAATCCGTTCGTAACCAACTTTGCACCATAAGAGAACAAAAACCGATTTTATCTTTGACTAATTTCTATCGCTAAGTACACTGAAGGAAGAAGCGCTCTCTTCTTGACTCTAATTATAGGCACATGTTCCACAAAAGCTCAATGATCCTAAGATTGGAACGCGGAAATATCAGAGAGTACACAAAAGAAAATGAAATGTTTCACAAAACTAATCGGTGACAACGACTATTGGATAAGACAACCATAGCCTTTGTCTGATTAAATTAGATCATGGACGAGAAGGACTGACTAACCTATAGACAAACCCAAAAACAATCCGAAAGAAGAAAAAAAAGAAAAAAGAAGAAAGAAAGAATTTAATCTCAAAATCTTTGAGAAAAATCTTCACATTCGCGAGACAAGAGAAAAACAATTAAGTGAAACTCGGAGGAAGACCATTTCACGCCACTCTTCGTGAACTCGGTCAGTACACACGAAACGATTTCGTTTATAGTTTGATTTACATACTCAAGGATGTTCGAGCTATGTACAGGAATCAGATGCTAGAATCAAGAGCATCTGTCCGTCTCTCTGTATATTTCTTTTTCTCACACAGCGAGAAGATTGCAAAAATGGAATCGTCACACTCTCAGGAACAAACTACACAGACGGTATTTTATTAAAAATCATCACAAAACTACATCCATTTTCTGAACAGACACCATAGGATGATATATATATATATATATATGGGCAGGGGGAGTAACGCCCCATGAACAAGCAGAATTTGTAAGAATTACATAATAAACTCACCTGGAAATCCCGTTCACTGCTCTCAGGCTCAAGGCGGCCGTTTCAGGTGTTCATATTGGAAAAGTTAGTTTTAGAATTCAATGCACTCAAAAAATTAGAAGTAAATGAATAAAACATTCTGTTTTCCAAACCTTATTCGTTGTCTAAAGCCCTTTGGAGAGTCGTTCACGGAAATAACAAAGATTATCAGTTGTGCTCATACACTGAGTTGCTGAATTTTTGAAGTAACAAATGAAATATTTATCCCCTGCGAATGAGTCACTGACACAGCACATGGCTCCGATCCAATTCTGAAAATTAAAAAGTAAATCTCGAAGACTGGAAGGACGTTCACGTTTCTTCAGTAATAAATAGTCACTAATGTATCTGATTTTTACACATACGATTCATGTAAATCATTTTATTTCTTGTATTTTGATCTTTAATCAACAACGATTTTTGAATGTAGAGGAAAGCCCTCGATTACCCTCTAACTCATAAGCAGCCATTTATGTTAATGAGCACATCGAAAGATAACATATGGCTCAAACTACTATGAGGAAACGAATCAACCGATCAGGCGACCACAAAGTACGAAATGAAGTTTCAGCAGAAGAGAGCGCGCGAAAACGTATGCAGCCATTTTTTCTTTGAAATGAGAAATTCACGTGAGTTTTATATGGAACCCAGCTAATGAAGCAAACAACGCTACTCTGCTGGCTTGGAAATGCGCCTGGTCGACAGAAACACATCAATTGCCAAGGCCAAATAAGTATAGCAAAAGGCAATATCTTTAACTTAGCAGAAAGATCTTATAAAAATTTATTTGTTGTTATAACTATGATGTACAGCGTACGTGAATGTAGTAAATAAATAGATAGTAAACTCTGAAGTTAATAAATTAATTGAAATTAAGAGTTCAGAAGCGAAATAAGTTAAGTGAACTGGATGGCTCAACATCACAATAATCGTTAAGTGAATAAATATTGCAGTTAAAAGGGAAAAACGAAAGGGTAAAAAACATCGGATAACGTTCGAAATTATGAATATCACATGAAAAGAAACTTACCCCAGAAGCACCCATTCTCGAGAGAATTATCGGGTAAATTACACAGGTGAAAGATGACAACAAATGAGAACTATTAGTGGTGAAGTCGAGGATTCATAACCGGAAGTAAATGGAAGCTCTTCTGATTCAACAGGTTTTGCGAAAAACATCTGGGACCTTCTCAGACGGAATCTTCTTTACTCATTTGTAAAGGGTTCACGTATTCGAATCCGTCGAATTCGCTTTGATCGATTTTATCTATTACGCTTGGATCATCGGGTGTCAGGGCAGGGGCTTCTTCCGTAAAAGTCGAATCAAAATGCTGTAGGTCACGATCAGACTGCACCGAAGGATTGTAGGGTGGAGGAACTTGTCTCAGTTCAAGCTGAAAGTTTTTGAACACTGATGAGCACGGAAAATAGCTTCGACTCACAGATTCCCAGTCAATTGAGTTCTTGAAGAAAGGATGTTCTTTCATGTCATTAAATCCTTCCTCAATGTCAACCTTACATCCAAGTCTCTCCAGAGGATCCTTTATGAAAGCTGATTAAACGCTTTTCGATTTTTACTTACCTTATTAAGGAATTGTTTCAAAACTTGAGCAGCTTTCACGGACAAGCTTCTAGGAATTCGAATCTGCTTCTCCAAAATAATCTAAAGCCAATCTGAGGTAATTAAAAAAGCGCAAGAATGTCTACTTGGAACAAGAAATCCTCTGTGTTTTGTTCCGAATCGCCGGTCATTCCGACGATATCGAACGGAGATCGTCCTGCCATCATCTCATACCTGAAGTTGGATTTAGAATCGAGGCGTATAGCTTGATGACTCACATCAAAACTCCAAGAGCCCACCAATCTACACTGAAACCGTAATCTTCACCCCGCAGAATTTCTGGAGCGATGTAGTTAGGTGTTCCGCAGAAAGTGGACGTGACATCTCCAGGTCCGATGTTTTCCTGATGTAATGGAGTGAAGCGGAAATGAATTCAAACCTCACCTTGCACATTCCATAGTCCGTCAGTTTGATGTGTCCATCAGCATCTATCAAAACATTATCAAGTTTAAGATCTCGATATATTATTCCACGTGAATGTAAGAAATGCAAGGCTAAGATAATTTCTGCAGAATAGAATCTAAAAATTTTGGTTAAATTACGGTGTCATAAGAAAACAGGATTACCTGGCATGATCTTCTGGCAATTTTCTTTGTCTTTGCATATGGTACATTAGATCTCCTCCGGGGACAAACTCAATGACAAAGAATAAGCGAGATCGAGTCTAAATAAGATTGTTACTATCATAAAGTAATCATCACTGATACCTGGAAACACGAATGTAATCCTACAAGGAAAGGGTGATTGGAAGCAGCTTCAAACACAGACTTTTCGGTTTGAACCCAATCGATATCCTATCATTCAAGAAACTGTTCAAACAAGTGAGTATAATGACAAACCTCGTCTTCATTAAACATTTGTTTCTTTATAATTTTAATGGCATAAATCTGGTTGGTGTGAATGTGCTCGGCTTGCACGACCTTAGCATAGGAACCTCTTCCGATAACAGTTAATAGTTTAAAGTCCTTCAATCCAACGGACCATCGGCTAGTCGCACTCGGTGATACTTCCTAAATTGAAATGAATGATCGAACAAAAACAACTTCCTCACAGCATGGGATCCGGACGCATCAATTTCAGTTTCCTTAAATAAAAATGTAAAAAGCGGAAAGAGAAAAACCAAACCTGGAATGCTCCATTATCAACTCCAACTGTCGAACGCCTTTCTCCTGATCCTCCTCTTAAGGCAGACGGCAAAGGTGCAGGTGAAGGACGATGTGGTTGTTCGGCAAGAGGCTTCTACTCGAAAAAAGTTAAAACGCTTCTACAATGAATGAAAAAACCTGTTCACAATGCTCACGAACAAGTCTATGGCATTTCTTATGAACACATAGTCTGCAGTCAACACATCTATATCCTTGACGACCTAATCCCCAAATATAATCATGACAAATAAAACAGTGGATTCTTCTACAAGCGAAGCAATTAGAGATAGGAAAACATTTAACCATTTTACCTGTTGAGCCGTTTAGCTTGGAACCTGTGACCATTGTAAAGATAGAACTTTTTCCACCGCCGTGCACCCCGACGATATACATTTCCTTCAAGAAAAGATTAACATTCAATTTCACTTTGCAATACTTACTATCTTCTCCTGGACATGGTAAACCTGGAAGAGAGGGTTGTCCTAGGAAAACATGAACATCAAGTTCTGCATCTCCGTTCACTTGAAGCATCCTTACAGCTTCATCTAATTCCATTTGAGAATCAATTGATACAGGATCGCCTGAAATGAAAGCTGAAACACCTGGACGATCCGGCGAACGTACCATCTTCATCAATCCATTTGACAGTAATTACCTGAGTTGTATGTTGTTTACAAGCATCTTTTAACAGAAGAATAAAAGAATCTAATAATAATGGAAGTTTAGCATGCTGAACGACAATCTGCAAAACAAGTATGGTTGAACTTCTCTGAGCTGTAGCGATTACCTGTCCTAAGAATCTTGTTTTGATTTTAATTGAAGAATCTTCTTCCACCATTCTTTATTCACAATTCAATCTATAAAGTTCACAGTTTAATAAGGCATTTTCATAAACATACTAATTTTTATTAATATGGACGCATAAACTTAACGCGCACGCACGCACGCCTCTCAATGGGACACTGTTCATAACAGTATATTTACGGTATGCGAAGGAATTTGGTAAAAACAATGAGAAGCAATTAATTAAGAGTCAATTAGATTGACAGTAACTTTTGATTTGTTAATTAATGTGTTGAAATCACTAAATAAACAAAACGACTCGATAATTGAGAGAACGCAAGGGATAAACCAACAAATTCAGTTGGGTGGGAAAGAAACAAAGAATCAAACGGAATGGTGCAAAGTAATCACAATTGAAGAATAGCTAGAGGTTCATTCAGAACAGAATACAGCTTTCAATACAAGAAACGAAAAGGAAGTATATAGATCTCTCTGGTTTTTGGAAATACTTTTGCAAAACAGAATATAAATCGTTCTCTTTTGCATCGAAACAAAAGAGTAAAAAATTGAAATTCTTCTCTCACTGCACCGCAACAGAGAGAACTGTAAGCTGTCGAATTGGACCCCGTGGAATAAATTATATGTTAAGCTTACGCAATAATCTGTTTTCTAATCTTAACAAATATTAAAGCTTCATAAATGGATTGAAGAAGGACTTGATGCATGAGGAAACAATACAGACCATGAATAATCATAATCGATAGTTGATAGATGATTCATTTCGACATGGCTTCAATAGCTTCAACTCTTCATACATAGCCATACAAAACATCTTCTAAATCAATGTGCAAATGTCAAAAATCTTCATACGTTACTCATCAACACAAAACGTTACAATTTACAGACGTGTGTTCAAAGCAAACTTAATCATTAGAAAAATGCAACCGCTCTTTACTGACTTCTTCTTGAGAATGAAACTACCAGTACAGCTGGATTTCGAATAGTCATTCAAATGCACTAAGCATTCATGTTATCAAGCTTGATAAAACAACTTCACATCATATCAAAGACGGTAACCATTCTTCGGAATGATGATATTTCCGTTCAATAGAAACTGTGACCACTTAGAGTGGTTCAAAATCAAAATCAGCTTAGGATTTTTTTTAACTTAAATGTCCTCGAAGATGGTAAAAAAGTTTATTCATACTCTACGCATTTTACAACTCAAGCTTTGAAAAAAAAGATTAACTGCAAGAACGTGATTACTAGTGTTGTGAATATTTATTGCTTGTTGAAGAATTCCTTAGAGTTCTTTGGGTCTGGCTTGATGGTGTCTTTTCCTGGAGTCCATCCGGCTGGACAGACCTCTCCGTGCTGAACAAATTATGAATTTATCTCTCCAATTTAATAAATTACCTCCTCAACGAATTGGAAAGCTTGGATGAGACGGAGAGTCTCATCGACAGAGCGTCCAACTGGAAGATCGTTAATAGTGATTTGGCGGAGGTTTCCGTGAGGGTCAATAATGAAGAGTCCTCTGAAGGCGATTCCATCATCCTCCTTCAAGACTCCGTAAGCCTTGGAGATAGCGTGGTTGGTATCAGCAAGAACGGGAATGTTCATTTCTCCGAGTCCTCCGTGCTTGCGTGGCTAAAAAACAACATAAAACATGCGCCAGACCATTTTTCACACCTGGTTGATCCAGGCAAGATGAGAGAAAACAGAGTCAGTAGAGCAAGCAAGAAGTTGAACATTAAGTTTCTTGAATTCGTCAGCTCTCTCAGAGAAGGCGATGATTTCAGTTGGGCAGACAAAAGTGCTGAAAAAAAAAATTTGATTTTTTGACACGAGAAAGACTCACAAATCGAGGGGGTAGAAGAAGAGAACAACCCATTTTCCCTTGTAGTTGGAGAGCTTGACATCGACGAAGTCTCCGTCAACAACAGCCTGGGTGGCGAACTCTGGGGCGGGTTTTCCGATAAAAGCCTTGGACATCTGGAATTAAAAAAATATTATGAGCTAAACTGTATTAAAACGACTAATGTTTGTGTATGAAACAAAACGATTCCGTTCAAATCAATGGAGCTCCTAGAGACATCCATATCGAGAGAACAAATTCAACTGAGACACAACACGATAACACTTGGAATCGACGGTTCGAGAGAGCCAAAAACCGCGCGCGCGCGCGCTATTTTCCAATTAAAAATCGATGAAACAGTTCAATGTACAGGTCGGAAATGTCAGTAGAAAAACCCAACTAACAGTCAATAGTAACCAAAAGTTTGCTTCCTATGAAAATAGAAAGGATTTTGCGTGAAGTAAACGATACATTAGAATTAGCCCGTGAGAGAGAAAAGAGGGTCGTCACTGTTAGCAGCTTAGAGAATAGGTTCAGTGATAAGAAAATGAGAATGCCAAGTTCCATGTATACAGTTATGGTTTAGAATTTCTGCAGGTTAGTCGAAAAGATAATTTGGATCGAAAAAAATCAATGATGAAAATAGGGAGAAAAAAAAAGAAGAAAGAACTTGTGCGGCTGCCACGGATGAAATGTGTCATCGTCCCGCACTTGGTCAATGGTCTTGGGCATTTTTTAAACGCACCATATATACCAAGCATCCTTTTATACAATGAGGACCATCGCAATTACGAAAGATATGAGGACAATATACTTGAAGAGTTACGAAAGATTAAAGTGACGCCATTTACGTGACAAACGTGTAAAAAGAGGATCACTTCTCTCTTCGTAGCGCATCGGAGCGGTTGATACTACATTATAGCAATGCAGATTGACTTTAATGTGTGTGTACGCATTATCAGCATTCTTCCGAAAAGGTATCAGATAATTTATATCATAAGGAGACAGGTCAGCTTAGAATTATTAACACTGAAGTATACAAAGATTTTGTTTTCTAATGATGCAAGAAATTAGTTTCGATAAATATTCCTCTTTATTTCAATTCATGTATAAAAGTAGTAAACTTACTGGTAACATCCTGTACATAGAATGGAATCTTATGTGATGCTGATACGAGGAGTCGACTTAAAGCTAAAAAAATTCCCAACGCTCAGGTTGCTATAGCAATTTCGGCGTTTCAGATGGAAAGGAGGTTGGGCTTCGATCCAATAACCCAAAGATTAATAAATATGCGAAACATTATATTGTTTGATATTCTTGCGTTACAGATATGAAAGTAATAAATATACTGCCCAAACATAATTAAAGTTATTGCGAACTAAGGCGAGTGTGAACAATATCATCAAGCTTTTCCGTGAAACTCTCAAACGAAAAGTTCTTCCGCACCCATTGTGGACCCTGAAAAGAGTTTCATATCAATCGAAAGGAATTTTCCAGACCTTCACTTTAAACTGCGCATTCAACTCGGGGTTTTCAGCTAATTTCTTCATGTAGATTAGAAAATCTTTCGGGTCATTATCAGCCAGGAATCCAGAAACGCCGTGATTCACGGTTTCTAGTGGTCCTGAACAAGAATAATAATATGTACACAATTAAGCGTTTCCCACCTCCACTTTTAACGGCTATTACCGGAACTCCCAAATACATAGCTTCTACGGGTACGATTCCAAAATGCTCGTTGGAAGGTGTATACAGTACAGCACTACTGTTCCTAATCACATTCACCTTGACACTATCCTCTGTTGAAATAATGTCTTTTCATTATCTTACTACAGGAACAAGTTACCAGGAGATTTCAGAAAAGTTATGCATTTTGATGGTATTTCCAAATTCTCACTCAAAGCGACTAACTCTTGATAGCATTCAGCATTTTCCATATTAAGTTTGTCGTATCCTCCAGCAATAATCAAGTGAGCATCATCGACATTAACTTGATTGATAAAGAGAGCTGCAATAACTTGAGCTAAGAGGTATAAGAGTACAATTACCAAAAGCTTCAATAGCAAGCCCGACATTCTTCTTGATTTCGTATCTGTTCAGAGATGTGAATACGTACTTTGCCTTATTAGGTATACAATCAACCTTCTCAACTGATATCTCATCAAAAGCTTTATTGTTTAAGCTAGGATATAGAACTGCAAGAAAAACATGCTAGAATAATGAAACGAAAGAATTACCTCGAACAGGCTTGTCACTCAAAGACTTGAATGTTTTTCTGAAAACTCCAGCCGTGAAATTGCTATTAACACAAATAATATCCGCTTTACCAGTAGAGTACTCTTCCAATGAATCCAGATAATATCTATAGATTAGTAAGCTATTTCAAGAAACATAGTGTTGATGATATACCTATAAAAGGACTTCAGTCGTGACTCGCGCTTAGTCAGTAGAAGGTCAGGGTAATGACAATAGAAGATTAAAGGTGCTTTCGAAAACAAACGGAACACTAAGAGACACGCGGATACCTACAATTTTCATAAGACCTGAAGTTCATTTGGGACGCTCACCTGATCAACTATAACCACATCATGTTCAACAAACAAGCAAGTGTATAAGGCCGCAAAACACATTCTTACATATGCGCATAAAGCCCACATAAGTCCGAATATGGTACGGGGGAATAGAGCGAATCGGATTATGTCTGAACAATTTTTTATCTACCACGTTCAACATCCTGAACCTTACTCAAGCTTTTCGTTTCTTCAAAACAATGTGATCTATCATAATGATTAGTAATTAGTGTAACGTCATGTCCCTTGGATTCTAGACCGACTGCAACATCCACTATCAATCTTTCAGCTCCTCCGATACCCAGATCAGGATGCAAAATGGCAACCTTCATTCTGCTCAAATATACTGTTGAATATTCAAACACATACTCAAAACCGTATATAATGTTGTTGGACAAGAATCCAGTCAAGAAATAACATGAAGGATAATTAATTTTTTATGAAAACTAAAAACGATCACAACCTATAAGTCACAACTTCAAAGCCAACGTGAACACCGGGCTCGAAAACAAGGCGAATATTGGAAATCTAAAGAGCAATCAAGATGTTGTCCAAGAGGCTGCTAGCTCCAATACGGAAAAGATCTGGGTTAACCCAATCTTTACCAAGAATCTAAAACATACACAAAGTTACGAATAGTACGATCAACTTACATCTTCGACACAAGCCAAGAAAGAGAAAGCTTCCTCAACTGTTTTGATACCTCCAGCAGGCTTGAAACCGACCTAAAGCTTTTCGTAGAAAACTTCAATGGTCGAGAACATTACCTTCTTGCCTGTCAATTCATACCAACGTTTAATGGCGTGGCACATAACATAGGCAACTTCCAGAGTGGCATTTGTAGTTTCTTTACCGGTGGAAGTCTTAATAAAGTCACTTCCTGCAAAAAGTATAATGAAAACAAGAAGGGTTAGCCTGAATACCAGCTAAGATACTGGCCCAACTGGCTTTGTAAACATTATCCAAAGATTTCAACTCCCCAGTAGCCAAAATGGTTTTGAGATGAGCTGATCCGCAAGCTTTCTTCAACGCAAGAACCTCATCATGTACAGCTAAAAAGAGAAAAATAGTGTTCAAACCCTTTCAAACAACCTACTCTTCCAATCTCCATCAAGAGCTGCTGCTCTGCTGATAACAATATCGATTTCATTGGCACCATCAGCAACTGTGAGCTCAACTTCGAGAATCTTTGATTGTAAATGATATTGACCGGATGGAAAACCACCAGCAACTGAAATAAGAAATGATTGAAACATCATATGCTCAGGAGCACAACCGCAAATGCAATTTTCAATTAGATGAATGAATCGTCACTGAATAGACTCTAAGGCCTTTATATGGAAGTATTCGATTCAATCGATATCCGCCGAAAAAAGCAGTTAGGCGTGTATGCTACTTCTATGTCATATGTTTCATTCATTTTTCATACTTCATGAAAACTACGAACCTCCTGTGATGTTCAATTTTTTGCCTACACTCTTGAGATAGTTCTTCACGTCATGAACTCGTTGAGGATAGACACAGATAGACCCAGTAGTTATTTTAGACTGAAAGTAATACGTTCATAACAGAAAATATGAGCCTATTCACTCCAGAAACTGGCTCGAGAGCTCTTTTCGCTAAGGCTACTACTTTATCCTTTGTGTCATCTCCTCCCAAAGTAGTCAAGTCGATATGTTGGATCAATTTCAAGAGTTGGTCTTTCTGAAGTACCAAAATACATTGCACTTTAGGAATAAGAAAACTATACGTCTTTGGCAAGCTCCTTGGCTCGAAGTTCGTATCTGGAAGCAGCATCAGTAATCTCTTGACTATCGAAATCTCTGGCAACCTTAACAAATAATATGAATGGTCTAGCATTCTGATCAGTAAAACCTCCTTCTCGAAAGAAACTTGATCAAAACACTCTCTGTAAGCTCTTAAGAAAGAGTAGAGATTTGGAAGAACAAGAGTGGCCATCTAAACTGACGCATACACAACGAAATAGAAACATAGGAAGATAAAATCATTGAAAAAACATTTCTGATATAGAACAAGCGATGATGTTCAATTTCATTATGACGTAGTTTGCACATTTTGATCGAAACAGTAGATGAATCAAAAACCCATGAATACAGACACGAAGTTTACCCTTTTCATTATATAACTGCTAACAGAGTTCAATTTGGTCCAAATTTAGCAGCTAGCCTACGTTTCCTTTCTTTCGATGGAGCGGCTTCTTGGACGGGCACGTTTGATTCATTCTTCTCGCATTTTGTGTCCACTTTTTCCTCATTCGTCGTCGCTTTTTCTCCCACAGTCGTCATTTTTTCCTCAACTGTTGCAACTTTCTCCTCCAATGCGGTCACTTTCTCATCAGTCATGACACTAACTGAATCATCTGAAGCTCTGTTAGGCACACGTTTCTTCGATTTGTTTTTGATAGGTTTTGAAACCTGTTAAAAAATAGTCTGATTGATTTGAAATCTATTCTTACCGTGCTTGGCTTCAAATCAGTCAGCTTGGGATGTTGCACTCTTGGTTTAGGATCGTAATGCCTTCCGTGATTTTGATTTTGCCTTGGACTGTTTCTGTGTTTATTTCTACCCGGAGGAGACTGAAAAAAGTAGTTCAACTTATAAGACACAAAAACTCTCAATACCTCAGAATTGGTAGGCTTGTTTTTGTCCACAGCAGCCGCAGCACTATCGAACAACTTTGCAATGACGTTAGGCATTACAGTAATGTCGGATTTGACTGTTTTTGTAACATTTGTAACATCTACGACGGGAGATTTTTCAACTTTCTGATGAGTCAGCAAATGATGTACTGTTACTTGCTTACTTTGAGAGATAAGCTCAGAGACTTCAACAGAGGTTGGAGTAGGGGCACGTTCCTTCGAGTTATTCAAATCGGCTGGTGTTTTATCAGAACTTGTGCGACCCTTTTTCTCATTTTTGTCCTTATGAGCACCCTTTTTTTTGTTACCCTGTTTCACATCTGCGCCGACGATGCCAAGCATATCCATGAGGTGTCTGGCCGGATCAGCTACATCGTCTTCGTTCTTTTTCAAGATCTTATACATAGGAGTGGAAGAAGAAGGCTTTTCATTCTTGGGTGGACCTTCTCTGAAGTCTCGGTCGGGCTTCGATTGTTTTTTACCCGAACCATTCCTGTTATTCTTATGATTCTTAGGAAGATCGTGATGAGTTTTGTTGCCTCCGCTATTATTATACTGACTCTTGAGATGATCTTGGTGAGGTTTGTTATGTCCGGAATTATTAAAGGTATGGCAGTTGTTCAACTCATTATTCTAAACATTTCGATTCGAAATCATGATCAAGTTAACGCTTACTCTTCCTTGAACGTTCTGTTTAGAACCATACTTATCTTTGCGTTGAGAATGATCTGTTTTCTCGTAAGGCTTGGATTGTTTAGACTTCTTAGGTTTGTTCGCTCGCTCCTTTCCATAGGTTATATTGATGAGTGAACTCAATTGGACTGTTGCACAACTCTCTAGCGTACACCTATAAAAGAATTAAGTAAGAAATGAATGAACGAAACAACGAAAAATTGTCGTACTTTGCATAGCCACCTTTGAATTGCTTATCAAATAATACTTCGATAGTGTCTGCCAGTACAGCAATTACGGTTCCCTTTAATGAGCGTGTCAGTAGCTATGACTATAACAAAAATCAACCTGTAGTCCAAAGGGTACGCCTGAAGAACTTGAGATGTTGACAACTCTGTCAAAAAGCTGGAACTCCACATTAGGATCAGGTAACACTTTTCCTTCGAATAGCTCAGCCTGGTGATTAATCAATGAAACAGACAAGAAGATTGCAGACTAACTCTGAACAACTTTGCTGGGTTGACGACACTTTTAAGCCAGAACACAGCCTTCGGAGTTTTATTAATTATTTCTTCCATATGCGCTAAACGTAATTGATAAGTACAAGGTCATCGATGATAGTGCTTAGACTTGCACTTGTCATAAATCTTTTTCGACGAACCTATCATCACGTTGTCAATATAGTCCGAGCCACTATCTCTTAATACAATGTTTTTGGTAACAGCTTCAGATAAAAATGTCGATAAAGCTTCAAGACGCTCCTTAAAAAATGAAACTTCAAGATACAATGAGAAGATAAGATATTACAGCTCGTTTCTTGGGATTTGTCCAAATATCTTCAGCAAAGAGTACATCTTCATACTTCTGTCGACTTTCTAAGAAATTCAAAACTTCGGGGAATCTGGTATTGGAAAAGAGTTAAGCAAGAAATATAAAAATCATTACTTTTCTTTGTATTCACCTATCAGATGAACACATGGAGTGGAATATAACCAGTTACCATCTACGAGCTTCGTGAAATTGAACGCCTTATCAATAGAAACAATGAGAAGATAAGTACAACCTTTGTGATACCTCCTGACTATTCTTTGTTGAACGAATAGATAATCCTATATTAACCTTCTTATTAAAACTTCCACTCGTTAAGAATGTCGATTTTGATCCGTCAATGAGAGGAATAAAAGCTGTTAAACGACTAAGCACTTTCCGATTCACTGAAATTAGTTGATGTTAGAACCGTAATGAGCTCAAGTTCATACTTCCTAATTTACGAGCAGCGTCGTAAGACTTGTACCAGTAAAGCGAATATAGCTTTTTGTCGTTGATAAGTGGCTCAAAACATGGCTGCTCATAGATTGCGCTGGTCACATTGGTTTTCTCTGAAAGCTTCAAAGTAACTTGGTTTCAACGCTCACTCAACTTGTTCCATCAGGCCACTTCTCATGACTTTCGATAAGAATCGGGAAGCCATATCCTTTCCAGACAGATTCTAACACGAAAGCTCTAGACTTCACGGGATAAGCTTCTTCAATAGACATAGGACTCAGCATGCGACCTTCACTGGTAGAAATATCCTGAACTTTTCATCAGAAAAAACGTTGAAGCGGTGGTGTATACCGTGACCAGAAGAGGTAAGAGAACTGGGATCAAACGATTGTCAGAACTCCACTGTTTGACCGGCACCACTGAGTCATTATTAACTTCATATACAATACCTAGGAACTTTTTGACAAAGACAATAGCTTCAACTTTGTCGACAACTATTGCATAACGGTTAAGTAATCTAGAAAAAACCGAAATCAAGAGGCAAAGGGCGGGAACTAACTTTTCCCGTATATTAGTGAGGTACTTAGAGTATAACAACTTTTCATCATCGGTTAAATTGATCTGAGTAACTTCATCATAACGTTGTCGTTGGTATTTGAATTCGGGACCCCAAATGGAATAAACCTTGGCAGACTAGAGCAAGACTAAAGTAATGAAAGCAAACAGTTTAGGCAAACCTTTAGTATAGGCCAATCAATAAACACTTCCTTATCGATAAGGTCAAATGAAACTTCCAATAAATCTTTTGCAAAGTTAGGTCTTTCTGAGGGCTCCAAAAGCATGGATGGTCTGGTACTGTTAGATTGGAACACCCGCACATTGATCTAAAGATCATAAGGTTTGTAGAATTTTGAATGTGCCTACTTTTTTCAAATAAGCTTTATGCGGTAAATGTTTCATTGTGGGGAATCCAGGGAAAAACACATCCAGCTTTACACCAGGCGCTAATCCCCATACAACTTTTTCTTTAGGTATACGGAACAAATCCTTATCAACAAACTCCTTACTGAAAAGCATTTTTTTCAGCTAAAAAGAAAGAGATGACCAACCTAGCTTCCTTTTTCCCATCCTTCAGAACACATTGGAAAAGAATGTGATCACCATGAGTATTTCTCATCTTCTCTTCTTCAGTTAGCGCATCAATCTTCAAACAAACTAGGTTCTTTTCACGTTATGGTTAGCACGATACCTTCTCTCCGATTGCATCCAACAGCCTCTTCTCATCGATGAAAGGAATGAGCACCACAGCTTCCCAATCGTTCTTCTTGCCATTCAAATCAGTTTCAAAATTTTCAGGATAGAAATCAGAAATAGTTGATTCTGGTTTCATGAGCTCCTCAAAAATGAAAGTTTATGAAACTTCAACTTCGTTACTTACTCTCAGAACTTTTGGTACGGAGTCCCCGGAAGACTCGGGAAGTACAGCTAGCAATTGCTCAAAAGGGCTGAATGGTTTTGACATTTCGAAGCTCATATCCATCGTAGAAAAGTCAGTTACATCAGATATGAATGGGGCGTAATGATGAGGAAAGTACCTAGACGAGCTTACAGGAATATCTACGAGATTCAGTTTACCAGCTCCATGAGACACACCCATGATAATAATAGTGGAGAATCCATTGAATAGCTCGCACATACCCTTCTGATTGCTGTTTAACTTGATCTCGAGTGATATTTTTCAATCTGAAAATAATCTTGAGTTCTTCTTCTGTACAAGGCATACTTCATCTTGTCTGAATAATAAGATCTCTTATGTCGTTTGAAGTCATTGCCAATGGCTTTCGTCCAAATGTTCTGCAATAGCCATGACATTAACATAAGAGATTCTATTTCTCACCTCGACTTTATTCTCGAACTCTTTCTCATCCATATCTTTGAACTCGGCTAAGGCAAGAGCTTCAGTGATTTCATCGACGATAGGATCATCTTCTGAATAAGTGGATTCATATTAAAATTTGAAGTTTGAATACCATTCGCAAATGCAAAATCAGAAGCACATGCGATATCTATATCGCTGACGTTCTCCTTTATTTCTGAAAACAAATTTATAGAGCTTTATAGAAAAAGTAGGAACCTTCTTCTTCATCACTACTCAAAAAAGCTAAATCTTCCGAAGAGCTTGGCTGGGTTATATCTTCTTGTTCACATTCATTTTCCATATCAGAATCCTCAAACTTCTGAAGCTCCTCTTCATTGTCCAACAACGCTTCTTCACAGTCCGGCTCTACTTCACTACGCTTCGACTTGAAGTATGCAATATTATCCATAACCTGATACAGAAAAGTAGTTTTCTTTTCTATGCGTACAAACTTGGACAAATTGGCTCTTATCGTTCAGAGCAACGGCTTTCAGGAACATCTCAAATCTTTTGAGATTCAAATAACCGGATTCATTAATATATCCTTAATTTACAACAACTGAGCTTTTCACTTCCGTTCCGGTAACAAACCATCCAAAGTAGGAAGTACTTTCTTGTACGTGTCATAAAGGAAAGGTAGAGCATCATCATGGATGTGGATATTGGGCAGATGAGGAATGAAATCATTACCAATCAGAAAACCCATGAGAATCCAATCATCCACTATTCTCTCGGTATCATAATCGAAGCTTAGTTTGTTCTAAAATAAGAAAATGGAAGTGTTAACTGATTGGTTGGATTGCCTCCAGCGAACGAAACTCCCAGGACAAGTACTCCCGGAGTAACGATAAATGCAGCAAGTGGAAAGTTATATCATTCGTAGAAATTCTTTAACATGTTTATGACTTGATTTCAAGAACAACATCAAACCGTTTTGGTGCTTCCTTCTTCTTCTTGCGAGTAGGAGGGTTAAACTTAACTTCTTCACGAAGAAGAGAGAAGTGTGGTTCATGGGAAACGAGTCCCAACATTATCTTTAATTATCGTTGTATTCACTCAAATGATATATGTGTTACCAAATCAGCATCTAGCCCATACATGCAGTGGCGCGTGTTTGGGTCATAATTCTCGGAAATTCTTTCGCTACGAATGAAGTCCATAATCTTATGTTCACCTTCACCCGGACACTATAAAAACGTTTAAGAAAAACATTCAAGTGTTTAAGTTACATTATATCCTGAGAGGTAAATACGTGGTCCCTGCCACGCAGGATCATCATTAATTTTCTTTTCAATCCATTCGCTCATTTTTTGTTGTAGAGCATCCATAAACGAAGTTCCGGGAGTAATGCAGTTCTTGTCAAACTTCTTCTCCAGAGGTACATCTTGATTTTGAGACTTTGCTTTCTCTAATTGTTCGCGGTCTGTGCGAGCAGACCTAACAATGATAGTGAAATATTATTATAACATAAACCTCTTACATAAAACGTCTAGCTCTTTGCTGATTCATTTTCGCTCTAGGAGCTACTCCGTCCACAGCAAGAAAGAATACCTTTTGAGGACGAATAATACGATAAAGCTTCTAAAAGTAAAAGCTCTCTATCAATTTCCAACCCCATGTTCCACAATGTCATGACAGTTGATATGTAAATCAGCATATCATTCAAAAAGTTCAGCTTACTTCTATATAAGCGAAAATATCATTAAAAATTTGTTCCTCGGTAATTCTGAAGGTAATATCATCATCATTTGGATGTGAACAATTATGTATAATTCCGTTCATATCCAAATAGAGATTATCGAACGCTGGGATCTGAATGTAAGTGTTGTTTGAAAAACCGGACAACAACAAAAACCTGTGCATCACTAATAACTTCACTAAGGCAAGGATAACGTTCCGAGAGCCATCGATAAAATTTTGGAACTCCCATCTAAAACAATTGATGGAATGAACGAGCATTAAAATAAGGCAACAAAAATAGTTCCATGAACAATTCCAAACAAGTCAAAATTTCAAAAAGCTGCGTCTGTTGAAATGTAACTCCACATTGCACGAACAACCGCATCACGTTCCGACTGCATAGAAATGAACGATTGTTCTTCATTTTTTTTAGCGACGTGTAAGAGCGGTTGGTTTTTCAATTAGTGTTTTATATCAAGCAAAATACAGCCAACATCTTATCTTCATAACATTATGCAATCGAATGAAAACAGAATATATATGTCCGTAGTAGAGAATGGGTTAAGTTAGACGCAAAAACCATTTAAAGTAACTGCATTAATGGTGTACGTATATTATATTGATTTTGTTTTCTTCGAAAATATAGTTTCCTATCTACTTTGGTCCACACTATTCACTTTCTCTGGTCACTCGTACATTCGTTACCATCAACTGTGTTCTGTTAAGACACTATGTTGTTCTATTCCCAAAGTTTCATACCCCATCTAATTTCCGGAGCAAATAAATTCAAACTACAAAGAGGTGAAATCACTATTCAAATATTTATAATCTTTTAGTAATCATATACTGCTTATCAATACGTTGATGCCTATTTGTCATTGAGTATAAGAGATTTGGCCAACATTTTTCGGAAATTACCAAAAATGGTTGAAGGACAAACTCATATTGAGCGCAAACATGAAGAAGTGGCTAATTATACAGAAAAAAAAGTCTTTGAAATGATTCAATTTTTGATCCCTTCATCATTTGTCATTCTGTTGACATCATCTTCTTCAAATGTTCATTTCATAATAATTCTCGGCGAAAAAAAGTCTAGCGCGTTGTGCCAAAAGTGTAGTCGAGGTGGAATTGGTTCATTCGCACACTTGCCATCTGATCTCTCCATGATTGCATTGGTATTTCTGATTTTTGTTCCACACTCTGATGCTCTCCTGTTCCAGCCTCCCTCTACTTCGGCCCGAGCGCTTATATACCCTGGCATTCATTCTAAACGCTAACATTGTGTTTGTTCGTGTCTCCGACAAAATTTTCCTCTCCTCCAAATATCTAAACTATAAAATTCAAAAACTTATTGTAGATAATGGTTCATTACAAACTCAACTATTTCAACGGCCGTGGAGCTGCTGAGGTCATCCGCTTAGTATGAGTTTCAATTCGTTATCTTTTGAATACAAACACTTGTAGATCTTCAAATATGCTGAAAAGGATTTCGAAGACAACAGAATCAACAGAGATGATTGGCCTGCTTTGAAGGAAGGTATCATTGTAACTAACAGACCATGTTTCAATATGAGTTCCAGGAGGATTCTCTCCTTTCGGACAACTCCCCGTCTTGGAAGTTGATGGAAAGAAACTCCCTCAGAGTTTCGCAATCGCCCGTTATTTGGCCAAGCAATTTGGTAACACTTGTTTGAAATAAATCGAAATTGAATGCCTGATTAAAGGAATTGCTGGTAAGGACGCTTGGGAAGAAGCCATTGTTGATTCCTTCGCTGATCAATACAAAGACTTGATGGTTGCCGTAACACCTTACTTCCGCATGTCCTTTGGAATGATCCAAGGAGACATTGTATGTCTCGAAGAGAATAACTTTTCAAGTGAAGTTACTATTTAGGAGAAAGAGAAAGTTGAAAAACTCGAACCAGCTGTGAAGAGCAACTTTGCCATCTTCTCTGAAGCCTTGAAGAAAAACTCATCTGGATTTATCGTTGGAGATAAATTGACATGGGTCGATCTACTTCTCGCTACAGCATACACCTTGATGTCTGGTCACACCTCAGTCGCTGGTGAATTCCCTGAGGTAGAATGATACTTTCATGGGAGTCCAATATATACGGCTCTGTTCCAGATGAAAGCTCATGCTGAAAAAATCAACTCCATTCCACAAATCAAGGCTTGGATCGAATCTCGACCAGATACTCCATTCTAAAGCTTTTCGTGTTGCAGAAGCCAACCTTATTTCTCTCTATTATAATTAACTGAGCTTGTCTATACCGTAGAATAAAAAATATTTCTCAAAATAGTTTATAATTTAATATGATTATTGAAATGAAATCACCACAATTTAAAATTACTGGTCGAGAGAAGTGAAAGTGGTCGGAGCAAAACCCAATATTCAGAACATGGGTTCAAGAATCATTCGATTTCCTGGAAAAACTGAAAAATATATATTTGCTTTTCAAGGTTTTCGGGATTGAGAATGAGATATCTTTTTCTCAATATCATTCTTCAATTTAGAAACCTATTGACTTTTGATGACAATAATGACGCCATTCTCTTCTGAATTTCTTCTAAATAACATTCGTCCAAGACTCTCGTTCCCGTGTCCTCACTCGCGCGTCCGCACCTTCGCCATTTGTTTGCAAACGCACAACTACAAAGGCCGAATTCAAATTTCTTCACTTTTTTTTTGTTCTATTTTAAGACCCATTCGTCTTATCTATGAATAAGATACATGATTAAATTCGTAATATCTATCATCAAAAACAAATCTGGCAAAAGACGTTTGTAGAAGTTTCTTGCTTTTGTCATCATTTTCTGGTGGAGTTTGTATCTTACCATGTACCTCAGAGAGTGAGAGTTTCCTCCGATGTCTCGTAAGCTCCGCCTACTTCTCTTCAACATATATATAAATGTGGATCTTTACTTTACTTTTCATTACAATTCTGTTTGCAATGTTGTTTCGATGTAACATTAGGTGTCCAGTTACGTTTGCTCTATTCAGAAAATATGGTTCAATACAAGCTTCACTATTTCGAAGGACGTGGTGCCGGAGAAATCGTTCGTCAAATCTTCAAATTGGCTGGACAAGACTTCGAAGACATTAGATATTCCTTCGAATCATGGCCAAGTGTGAAGGATTGTGAGGCGAATGTAGAAAAACGTGATCATTCACCATTTTTTCAGCCATGCCTTTCAAACAACTCCCAGTTCTTGAGGTCGACGGCAAGAAGCTTCCTCAATCTTACACTATTGCTAGATATTTGGGAAAGCAATTCGGTAATACAATCAGCCAGAAAGGATAAATATACTTGTGGCTTCAGGATTCCACGGACGTGATGCTTTCGAAGGAGCTTTGATTGACTCTTATGCTGACCAAGTTAAGGACTGGTACAATGAAACTCGCTCTTACATCTCAGTTGCTCTCGGATTCGCTGAAGGAGATCTTGTAGGCTTGAAGTCTTGTTCATTCTTGAGTTTTCATTGCTTTAGGAGAAGCTGAAGAATGAAGTTCTTGTTCCATCAGTCCAGAAGAACTTCCCTCTTTTCCAAAAGGCCATCAAGAACAACAAGAGTGGATTTTTGGTTGGAGAATCTATCTCCTGGGTTGACCTCCTTCTCGCCGAGTTGAACCACAATAACTTCGACAAGCATCCAGAACTTTTCGCAGAATTCCCAGAGGTGAGACTGTCAATTGCATCATGTTTCTATATTTGCTTTTCCAGTTGAAAGCTCACTTCGAGAAAGTTCATGCTATTCCTGCCATCAAGGCTTGGAGAGAATCTCGCCCTGTAACTAAATTCTAATTCTGATCTGAGCTATTGGTTCAATAATTAATAAATATATTGGTTATATGTGCTGATTTGATGCAAAGTGATAACAAACGATTTCTTCTGGAAAACAAGTAAAATCATGAAAATTCAAATGTACGTTCCGATTAGATAAAAATTGAACCTCAAATTGATTCAATGGAGTCATGGAGTAATGGAGTAAACATCTAGCTCCGAGTTGGAATAAAATAATGTGTTATTAATAATTACAAGTAACAAATACAACCATAGCAACAAGTCTGGTCTGCAAACTACATAGCTCATTTTCGCACAGATTGGCATGACGGGGGACTCTATCTTCTTCAAAGGAGATATTTGGAATGCATTTATTTAACAGCAAAGCTTGGTTCCAAGATCAAAGACCTGACGTTATATTGTGATTGAAGACTGGCAAATAATCTGATAAGTCATAATTCTCACAAGTCTTGATGAGCTCAGCAACTCGTTGCCTAGCAAGTGTTCAACGAATATCTTTTCAAAAAATTACGAGCTCTATGACAATAAATAATCATATTTGTATTGCGTCAGTTATTCCGATAATGGATTGTATTCGCATACCAATAAGATATTTCTGATCAACAGTTCAAGTGAAGGGCTCTAACGGGAGTAAAAGCAGGTTTTAAACCAACTTAGAATCCTCTAATGATATATATGGTTACGAGAAAAAGAATATTGGTTTTTTCCCGAAGCAGACTCTATTGCAAAGTAATCAGGTTGTAAAGTTCAATCGATAAAAATGCAGCAAGAAGTACTAAGTTTGCCAGTCGTCCTCTCTAACTGTGCAGACGACAATTCAAATACCATGATTCAAAATTAATATAATATGATCATCGTAGCATGGTATATGTAGCAATCAAAAAAACTATTTACCGGTAACAGTAATTTGAAACTTTGAGGAAAATTAGCTATGGCATTTCAAAACTATCTGGCGCGAAAATTCATTCGTTCGATGTTTGGCGTGAGAAACGGTTGTATGCTGTTTAGCCAGTGGGCACATTTACCTGTAAATATGCAAGGCATACATTCTCTTTTAATTTTATAACTGAGAGCTCGACCTATTATGGATTGTAACAATGCCTGAACTGAGGAACCGATTTCTGAACTTGTTGTGTTACAAATATGAGTAAAACTAGCTGATATCCTGAGAAAGAACTTGAGATAACTCTTTGAGCAAAAAGACAATATTTAAAATCTTGAAGTTTATTAGATAGCGTTGGTGTATATGTATATGTAATAATTTAAGCTATAAGCTGTTATGTTTTACTTATAACAACTTCTCCTACAAATCGAGCATTAAAGTTCAGAGTTAGTTTCTGCATGAACGTGTTTTTTACTATATTCCAATTGTATCTTGTAGCTCCTGCGTTGTAGACAGATACTTTGACTTGTTTAGAGAACGGTTGGAATATCATATCGACAGAGGCTACAAAATAATACATGTTTTTTGAGAATATATGTGATCATCACCTCCAGCTCCATTAGCAGTCTGAGTTAGAGCGCCAGATTCTACTTTACCATACAACGGGCCAACACCTTTCGTGTTTCCTAATGAGTTTTCAACCTGGAATTCAAGAGTATTTGAATCGGAAACACCAATCTCAAACTTGAAGTGAAGTATAATCATTGGCAATATCTACACCATACAAAGGTATATTAGCTGCCGCAATAGCGTCCATCATCTACAATCACAATTCATTGTAAATGTTTCGAACTAATTGCATACCGCAGCTCTGAGTTCGGCATCAGCCCTCTGATCAGCATGAACTGAATCGTTAGCTTGACCTGGGAAGAACCATACTTGTGTATTTGCGGTATCAGATGCCTAAATCGAAATATTGATGCTGATGTGATAAGGAAAGTAAGACCTTAGTAGGGAAGTATGTCCAGCCGATAGGTGGGCTAAGTTCCATAGTGAATACGGGATCTTCGATATATTCATAATCTCCCGCTCCTCCTAAGCCTGGGGAAAAAAATTAGATTAAAGCTAAAATGTAAGACATACCTGTGCTGCATGCTAAGGCAACTCCTATCAAAACGGAGCCTAAGAACGTACGGAACATCGCAAACTAGCCTGGACATTCATGATTTCCTTGGCCTTATATAGGCCTTAGATCATTTTGAAATTATCATAAATCATGTTTCTCTGAACAAACAATATTCCAAGACATAGCAGTAAACGTACTTAAAAAGCAAATAGAGAATAACAATTTATCAATGACTGAAGGTAACAATACTATGCTCATACAACACAATTGTTTATTCATCTTCAGAGCTTTCTAAAAATAGAACGCGCTTCAGATCCAATACAATTACGATCAATAGTTCGTAAACACTCGGACATTGTTCCTTTTTGGAATATATATATAAAAAGTTGGTTAATTTGAATAAAATTTGCCTTTGCACATACTCTCTCTACCTGCCTGTCAACTTCTCGCAGAGTAGTAACTACAAAAATCGAAGAGTTTATTTTGTAAGTTGTAGGTACAAGCAGTATTGAACAAAATGTTGTGAAGATTAATAAACAGTAAGTTGTAAGTGATATGTTCGAAGTATTAATGGAATATATAATTTTTGTTTATAAATCAGTTGCCTGAATACCCGATTCACGAAAAACGAAATGAAGACTTCCTAAGAAGGGAATGGATCTAACAGAAGGAAATTAGGTGTATCCCGGTCGGATGCTGTTTCGCTTAGTTTTCGGACCATTAGCCAAACTTTCCAGATCAGCAAACGAAAGCTCTGATGCTTTCTTCTTCACTGAAAATAGAAAAATTCATTGCAAATTAGTTTAAGAACGAATTGTTCATCAGTTAATGGATGACAGAGAACTTTAGAAACATTGTAAACGACTCTCGTTCACAAAAAAAATGCGATTCTATTTCAGTTCCCTTTACAACGTTAAGGGCTCCATAGGACAGGCAAAAAAAAGGATACAAGAGTCATTACTCACTTAGAGTTTGGTCCATTTCGATTTTCATCTCGTCTGACTTCATTTTATATTTTCGAAGGTGTTGTCGCTGAGGATGTGAAGATAAACTGGCAGAAGCCTTCGTATGGAGAAGCTAAAGGTAAAAGTTAGTTAACGGAAACATAAGCGTTACACACTGTTACCTGCACTTCATCTTCCAAAGATTCTACATACACAGGTGGAACTTGATTGTGCAACTCATCAACTATCAGATAAGCCATCTTCAATGGTATAAGTACTTGAGTTTTCAAATCCAAGATTACCTCTAAGTTCCTATCCAGAATATAATTGAACTCGAAATCTTCATCGTCTGCCCCAAACGGAAACATCAGATCTTCACCGACTTTTAGCCAACCCACATAGAACAAGAATTGGAGTATGGTGAAAACAGGTACGTACCTAAGGATTTATGCATTAATACTAGAAAAAACTGAAGTGATAGTTACATGTCAACAATTTGATTATTTTCTGTCTGACTCGGAAATTGACGGCCGATCAACGCGAATGCGAAATAACCGTAAACGGATATAGTTGAAACCTAAAGAAATATTACTGAACTGGTTCAAAATTATATAAAAACAAGCGACTATATGGAATTAGAAATGTATGATCGAGTGTGCCAGAGAATGAAGTAACGAGATTTAGCTTAACGAACACAAGGCCGAAAATGTACAAAAGGTCAGGTTAGATGAAGACGTAAACATCAAGGAAGCCAGCGCTCGGTCTTTCTTCGAAAAGGGTATCAAACGTTAAGTTAGTCACGAGTATATATGATTTAGTTCGTTCAACCAGGAAGGCATCCGAGCGCTAACCTGTGTATAAACAAGTGGGATTGTTATCCAATCATACAAGTACAGGCGAGCAAAGCGTCGGCGAAAGTTATCGACTTGTTGAAGAAGAATTTGGAGGGAAGACATGAAAAAGAAATGGTTAACAAGTAATAATGAACTATACCTGGGTATAAACCAGGGGTATGGCAATCCAGTCATATAAAAATAATTGAAAGAAGCCAGTACGGTACTTTTCTAGCGAATCGAGTAGAACTCGCAGTTCGTTCGTATGAGTTAAAGTTCCTTTCTCGAAACAGCGAACCATCATCGTTTGCATCCAGTTGATTGGAACAAACCATTTCTATAAATAATAACGTGTGATATCGATTTTGAGATTTATGATGAGCTTCTGCATATACAGTGGCGTCCTCACGAATAGTAATTTCATTTCTTGACAACAAATCGCACAACCCGGTTGCATCACGTACTCAACCAAAAATTATTTTTAATTATTTTTGAATAATTATTAAAATAAGTTTCCAAAGATCATCAAAACAACTTCATCTTTCATTCATGCTCATCTAACTTGTGTGATGTGTTAGCTGGATGTTATTTGGGTAGGGGTTTGGTACAATGTCGTCTATACCTGATGAGGATCAACAGTCACATGGATGTTTTTGAATATATTCAATTCCTCTCGTGTCATCAGTCCTGAATCGATGAGGTGCTCGTCTGTAGGATACCTACGGAATGACATCGTTCCACATTCGTAGTTCTATCACTTTACCTTGTCAATACGCGCAACGATATGCTTCTCCATGCTAGCACCGAAGCTAAGATGGCATAACGAGCTATAGTTTTTCTGATTATCCGCGTTTCTGGCTGGAATTATTTAATTCAATGTTCATATATATGCAATAGTTTTCTCCTTCTACATGCATTCTACGCTATTGAGATAGCAGAAGGCAAGAATAGCTCGCCTAGAGCGATTTAGAGCTGTAACAATTGTCGATTTCATTGTAATATCACATTGGTCTATCACTAAATCCTCATTGCATTCTATTTGCATGTTGCAAAGACTGCTTATAGTTTACTCACAACTTATGGCAATCATTGTATTCATGAGCCAATAACGTAAGAAAGAAAGAAGTGTAAACGTCGTTGCACATCAATCACTTTGACCAAGTTCAAAAGTCAGAAAGAAGTACACGTGATGGTTTTAATAAAAAGTTATTTCTAGATTTTCTAAGATTCTTGAACTTAAACTCTGAAACTGAAGTCAGTCCACTCATGATTAATTTTGAAACTTTTTCCGTTTCGAGTCAGCATCAGCTGTTAGAAAATGAGGAACTAAGTATCCAAAAAATTAGGAAGAATGTTCAATGCAGTGAAAGCGTTGAAAAGAAGTGAACCAATGCTCAGTTCGATGACAACTACTCACAATAGTTGTATCATGGAGGTGACAATGGGTATAAGGAGAAACAGATGAGACTACTTCGGTGACTAATAATGAAGTGAAAAGTATTTGAACCTACATCTGATCCTCGAATTAAAGCTGAAACATTGTACAACAAATGATCAGGCCAGCTTATAAGTTGACAGCAGTCCCACCACCTGGAAAAGTTTTTTCATGCCATTTCTATTACAACCCATAGCTTCTTATGTGCTACTCCGAAAGAGTGAGAAAGAGAAAGGAAGAGAGCGACACATAGAAAACTTGTAATAGATTACCTCCGTACTATCATAGCTACATAAAAACCTAATAAGAATGTTAAAGGAATCTCCTTTGTCCAACTATCAAATAATATAACATATTTCATAAATATTGTTTTTTGATCTTCTTCTAGGAAAAACCTGAAAAGGGAAAATATGAGGGTCTGATGAGCTGAACATGAGCAAATCATATACCTATATATAATATTAATTGAATAATAAAAGGAGAGAAACAATAACAAATGTTTCCAGATAGCTTTCCATAACGACCCTTTCCATCGTAATAGAAGTCTAAGGAAAGTATCTGAGTAACTAATAGTCATGTTTCGAATATCCTTCAAGTATCAACTGCTACGAATATGGGGAGGGGGTTGAAAACTCTGTAAAAAAAAAGAATAAAATATATAAACACATATAGTAATGATAGACAGAAAAGTAGAATTAGAATATATGTGGATATGTAAGTTGGAACAATGATATGGAGAGAAGCTATTCTTAAAATATACGCCTAGTGTCAGGCTCATTCGAGACAGTATGCATGAAGTTCATAGGTTTGCCTATGACACGCCATCATACTTCGGTTCTGAGTAGAAAATAGAAAGTTAAAGAATTGTTGTATGAAAACGAGACAGTTAAATCAAAAATGCAGAATGTCGTTGCTCCTTCACATATTTATAGTATGAAGAGATAGAAAACACGCAAGACAAGTAACATATTGTAAATAAACACAATACAGTTCAAGAGTGACCTGAAGTGTTGTGTCTTGAAGTAGCCGAAAGCTCTAAAGCTAACACCTTCAATTAAAACAAAAATGCTGAAGGTTCATGTCTATCAAGACAAATAACTACAAAGTTGAGTAATCAATAGAATAGGTTTTCATTGATGTAGAGACTGCTCAGTGGCTGGTGTTACAACATTTGTGAGAGGAGTGAAAAGCTAGAAAAGAGCTGTGGTGTACCCAATTTTACATCCCATGTTACGTCATGCGATTAATCAGTTGTCATCTCTGAGATTCTATTAAATATCACTTTAATCTAATTCAATTAGCACCTATACATACAACATTGAAATAATATCTCATTTCTTCTTACAACCCAAGCGAATATATATATTCATTCAAGATACTCAACTTGAAAGACTCAGACTCATTTCGCAAAATCTCATGAGTGAAAACAAAAAAACATTCGCAAAAAAACAAAAACATTAAGTAAGAACTGAATAAATGATTTTAATTCGACAGAATATTTGAGAAAGAATATCTCGTCAAATCGCTGATAAACACTCCACACTATCTCTCTCACCCTCATTCTCTGCCAATAATTGAGGATGGATAAAGAATTGTAATTACATGATTGAAGCACAACCATTTCGTTTGCATGAAAGTAAAAAAGTAACTTGATTTACTCACGTCAGATTGCCAATAATGAGTATTCTCAGAATATCCTAATTCTCGGTGATCTGAAAACGTATTCAATTCATTATTAAGTTAATAAGCTAACTCATACTCAAACAAACCTCTTTCCCGAAAAGTCTCTCAGTCTGTTTCTCTCTCTGGATACATGCAAAAACACTTCAAACATCATCAAAGCAGATATTCAAGTTTACAGAAAAAAACTGTGCGATACAAGAAATTGACACATTGTGCAGTTAACTCCCAGAAGCATCGACGTAGGACAATTTATTATTTGTAACTGAGTAAACATATTATATCAACCACATACCTGTGCTTTAATCGTTTGCTGAACCCATTCTAATAAGCATGAATGAATTACACCAAATCATGAGTATTCAATGCAATCTGATACTGCCAGACCCGTACCTATCTTGGCGATCTCGTTTTCTTGCACAACAGCATCATACTTTTTAAAAATGGAAAGTTAATTCAATTACAAACATCAGTGTCAAAAAAAAATCGTACAACCGCTCACTTGAAAGTTCATATGGAAAAGAAAATCCAATTCTTATTTTCGTAACAACTTGTTCAAGTTAGCGGTTAGGGTCTGTTGGACAGATTACCATATAATCGTCGGAGCCGATCAGTCAGCAATTCTTTTTTCACTTTCCCATTCTATTTATGATTGATCTTCGAGTTTGTAGTTCGATTTGGTATTCACTTTGGTGCGTTGCTCAATTCATGTTGCTTTTTGCTTTTAAACCATACATAAAAGTATTGATTACTTGAGATAGAAATCTCTTTCCAACACAAGACTCTGGTGAGATTTCGGCCTTTATTTTCATCACACTAATACGTGCTTGACGATGCTTCTCTCTAATAATAGCTTAGCGTTACAATTGCAACGTTTCTATTTAAGCTTCAGTAAACCCTTTTCAAACACCTAGCGTGGACTGAATAACTAGTAGGTAGATAACAGTAGTATAAGCGCATTGATTAACATGAATATCATGGTTTTACCACTCCTTATATTAAGAACATTCATGCTCGAAAGCTTTCGGGACCTTGCTTCATGTATAAAGGTCTGACGAAGTTAGGGTCCCACCGCGGAAGTCGCCGCGCTCTTGAATCTGGTTAGGTTTTGTTCGTTCTCTTAGCTTTTCGCCCTCTATTCATAAAATATCTATATACACATTATCTTTTGAAAAGCCCGTGTTTTTCTTACTATTCCAATATTTACATTCAAGGTGTGATTAAACTGATATGAATTCTGTGCAACTTCAAGACTTCTTAACCAATTTATCAACTAATTATTCAGGAGAACAAGTAGGTTCCATCGAGTAGATCTTGTTGTACGACTTCTTATAGAAAAAAGATGAAGTTGATCTTACAACAGTTAGACGACTTGTTGTCAAAACACAAAACAGTTCGCATATGTGTATGAACTACATCATATGCAATTATACTGATATAGACTTAGTACAGCCAATACTAGCTCAGTTATTGGCGTTATATTATAAAGGAGGTAGAAACAATTAATAGTGTGTTCGTTGAAAGTATGGTTCCAGGTATTCTCCGCCAGTACGCCATACAGTATATTCCGGCTTTTATTGGTTCGTACATGTTGGCAGCTTCCAAAAAACAGCAAAGGAGTGTTTCCATGTTTGAAACTTTCTTCTTAGCAATCTATAACGAAGAAATCGTGGAAACAAAAGGCAATTCTCCGATAGCCTCAAAGAAGGTTTGCAGTTGTTTACTTTCGAAAAACGTTGATCAACTTTAGGTTGAGGAAATTCGGATTCCATCTATTCGGTTCCCTAGTATTTACCATGATCCAATGAAAATAACTTCTCTTCCTGAAATCGCCACGTTGCGTCCTGGAGGTGTTCCATCGGTTCTGGTAGGGCTCACCATATGTATATTTTTAAATGTTTATCTTTGAAGACAACAGTCCGAGTTGGACCATATCCCAACTATGTTAACTTTTCTTCTGAAAATAAGTTTTTAATTCTTACGAAGCTTATGAAAACTGTTTGTTTATGCAGTTCTTCACTTATTTAGTATATTTCATTCAGGTCAACAACTCAGTTAGTTATATATATTCAGAAGTTCTCTCACGCTTTATTTGTCTCACAGCTTTATCCATATCCATGAGGTTTTTGTGAAGATTCATGTAATAACTCATTGAGAATTGTACTTGCAGTGGTTTCTCTTTCCCTGAAACTCCATTGAGGCTGAAAGTTTTAAATCCTCATCATCAAATAGAAGCAGTCGAAGATTATTCGAAGTGAGTACTCCGTACCTAAGCAATGCTGATCAATATTTCAGAAAGGCTCGCCAGCAAGTTAACAGTTCTATTCTTTTGGAATTACTCACGGGTAAACTTATACATGAAGCTATCATCAGTGAACACATTTAAGGCGTTTATTTATCTCTATATAACGGAACTCCTGATCTTGCACTAAGAGCTATTGATGCGGTTCATCAAAGAGCTCAATATGAGATGCTTCCTGAAGTTCTTATTGTTACAAACGCAATAAGGAATGCTCTTCTAGAGAGCCCTGTTGCCAAAGAGAAAATCGACGAGTTAGCTTGGAAAAGTCATAATAAGGTACTTAAATCTTGACATTTCTGTTTTATTGACCATTACTTCAGGAAATCAAAAGAACTGACTTGGTTACGAATGCCTCTCTTCGAATGCGTAGAATGCCTGAAGATATCCCCATTCAACCAGAGTTAAAAGAGAAGGAGCATTCAAGAATCGGGGAATTGGTCGAAGAAGGTTTGGTTAGACGGAATTTTCACGTGATGTTTATGTTATGAAGGAATGGATCACTTTCATGATCTGAAGAAACGTGTATCATCTATGTCATTGAATCCCAAAGCATTACGACGAAGAAAAAGTGACGCTGTTGACGTATGTTCGAATCAATCTCGCTTTTAACGAAATGATCATCTTAGGTGGAGTTACTGCCCATAAGTGAAGAAAAACTTCATGAAAAAAACACAGTTTCCGCGTGTCAACCGGATCAACAACAGGAGAGAACTGAAAGTAAATCAATCGAAAATAGTACAGATAACGGAGTAGTAGGAGATGTATGTTAAATTGTTAGAAGTATCAAAACATCACTGGTTATTTAGCAAACTTTAAAACATTCCGATGATGAATATGCTTCTGACGATGATGTTCGACCAAGAGGAACTTTCACTGTAAATGGCCTTAGGCATATGGATAGTGGTGGGAGTACTCAGAGAAGCATCGATCACTCGTAACAATTTGTAAAAATCTATTACCATTCCAGGTGAATGTAAGTACGTTGACGTTTTTAGATTTTAAATTATCAATTGCATGTACATTTATTTATTGAACACTTGGGTAGCCAGTATAATAGTATTAATAAATATTATTTTTTTACAATCATTCTACTGCAGTCATCTTAGACACAACTCCACCTGCTGATGCTGTTGCCAAGAACGCGAACAAGGTTGCGATGACAGCAAGCCAATAACTATAACCGAGCGAGGTATCGGCTAGTAGTTCATAAGTTTGAGACAGTAGATAAGCTGAAAGTCTCAGATAGCCAAAAGTGTTTAACAATTAGTGACCTGTTTTCTTCTCATTGCGAACAGCGTATATGATTATGGCGGCAAAAAGACAGATGAAAGCAAGAAAACTGAGACTCATGGCTGGCATTTGCAGGCGTAACCTTGGCGAAAGTAAGCCGAAAAAGCATCCTGAACATTCATCAAACTATTGTACTCTCATTTAACCTTTGTACCTATTGCTATTATTTCGAAAAACAAAGCCAAAATCAGAAGAGCAAGTGTTAATTTCTCGAACGGGTATTTAGTCTAAATAAGTAGTGTTTTCTGTTTCTAATACGTTCCGTACCGCCCATTTTCGACAGTCCCAATCAAATACTTTTCGATATCCATTACCACAATCTCTGGTGACAACGCCAAATGTAGGAGCTCCGTCGCCCTGCAAAATCATGAACTATCTTTGGAACGTCGGATCTTGTGAACCTTATATGATCTCCAGGCAGGTGTGAACAAAGCGATAAGAGTGAAGATAAATGCAATGATTATACACAAACCGTAAACGAACTTAACAGGAGATGAGCTCGCCATTTATCGTTCTGAAGTATCAATCTTATGAACAGATTGGTAGATAAAAAAATTTCGGGAAAAAAATTGGAATCGTGCTCGACTTGCCAGCTGAGTGCCAAGCTACGAATAAGCAACCGTAACTATGCAACATCCTCTTCTGAATTCTCATGAATAAAGCTCTGGTGTACGAACAAAGCTTTCCCAAGAAACCTTGTTCAAAAATCAATAAATCGTGTGATGTTAAACACCAGATAGTCCATTTTCAAGAACTTCTACACGTGAGCGGTCGCATTCCATCATTTATGGCTCCACGAAATGAAAAACCATTCATTTTTGCCAAAGCGCAATTAATCATTGTATTAATTAGAAGAAGTTCTATGAAGTTATAGTTAACATATATGATATATGATGAATGAGCTCGCTTAAAATCAAGATCATTAGGATGTAGCATGAAATAGGCGCGCAGTGATCGCATTCCTCATGATATTTGTAGAGACAAGTGTCCTTTATTAAAATAAAACTTTGAGATTAATGGTTTATACTATTTATTGAATTCAACCGAACTTGATTCTGAACTTTAGAATGCTTCGATCAGATCGTCGCGCTATTGATGATCAGTTCATAAATTAATGTTTCGAAATAATAATCGAAGATCAGAATTATGTTTCTCATCTTGGGGTATCCCCTGCTTTTTTTTGGGATACGCAATAATGGGCAAAGTCTTATCATGTTTGAGATCTTTGGAGTTTTGTTTCTGGAATCCGGGAAATCAGCTGGGTTTTAATGTTTTCTTCTTATCGTTAATGGTCTTTTTTGGTTCTTAGTCTGTATGCACTCATAAGACTAATTCAGCACTCTGTAGCCACGTGTCATACTCAGGACACAACGCACCTAACTTAATGTCATAAATGTGTTTTTTAATCGTAATCAATGCGTATCATCTATTTGATGTTGAAACACAATGCTTCAGAACTAACAATGGGCAAAACAGATGAACAAGAAAACTCAAAGAACGATTGAAAGCCCTGTAGGAAATGAGAGATAAGACAACGTCGTTGAAATTTGTTGCGCCGCCCCTTTTCATCTGACTTGCTAACCTTATAAGGAAGCCGAAGTCTAATGACGGCAGAGCTCTCTTGAATAACTTGTTAAAGCTGGTGGCTTCTACACTGGCTTACAGGTTTATAACGACTGAGTATCGCTTTAAAAGTTTACTGATATGCGGACAAGCCCTCCAAGAAAAAATTCAATGCGAGGTTTACATAATCATGTGAGTAGTTTACTCTTTGATTGTTTTCCTTTTCCCTTTCTCGTATTTTATTTGTTTTTTTTTTCCAGGACTCTATGACGAAAGTCAAGAAGATGGAAAGGAAAAGGAATGCGAGTGTGAGTGATGGACATGCCTACAACAAAAAAGTAAAATAGATCTACCAACGGCTATTAAAAGTTATTTCAGATTAAAAAAATACATGATGAATTCATCGAGAAAGCTAAAGAAGTTATTCCTGAAAAGAAAATATCAACCGTTAAAATTCCCGAAGGTATGCGTTTGTCACCAAGTTCAAAGACTAATTGATATTGCAACCCTCAAAATATTCTTTTCTCGTACGTGAGAACTAGTTTTCATCGAATTACCGTCAAATGAGAATCAATTGAGCCAATCAACCTACTCATGATACTGATATGATGATACCCCTATCTTCGAATTTCGTCATCAAACTGTCTCCACATTGTTTTGTTGTAAAAACCAGCGACAATCTAGTTCTTTGTGTCGACTCCTGACCATCAAGAAGATATAATCATTTAAACTTTGACAGATGTGATTTTTCGATCTGGAAAGAAAAATGCAACATGGAATTACTTCTTAGTTCAATATTACAGAGAATCTTTTCGATCCCGATTGTGATCCAGAGAAACCAGTGAAGATAAGTTTCTCCGATATCTCAAGTGCTGCTTTCAGCATAAAAAGTGGAATTCAAAAAACGCCATGCACTGTAAGATTTTTAAATTATAGTAATGAAATGATTTGGATTTAGCGATCCTCTCAACTATCCACACTATATGGTATGGATTTGTTCTTCAAGAAAGTGAGTGGAGATAGCGTGTATACAAAGATAGGGCGTATGTTCAGGAATATCTGCAAGTCACTGGATCTTTCAAGGAAAGAGGTGCCAGATATGCTATTTCCCGTTTAACAGAAGCTGAAAGAAAAGCTGGAGTAATCGCAGCCAGTGCCGGTATAAATATCTCTCATTCAATTCTCTCAAGCTTGTATTGAAGGTAATCATGCCTTAGCCTTATCATTCCATGGCCAACAACTGGGAGTACCCGTAACTGTAGTTATGCCCGTTGTCGCTCCCCTCATGAAAATCACTTTGTGTAGATCTTATGGAGCTAATGTTATTCTGAAAGGAGACAATATTGGGAAGGTGAATCTTTGCAAACGTTGATTATTAAACTTTCTATGTTCCAGGCCAAAGACTTCGCTATGAGACATGCTAAGGAGCATGGGCTGAAGTATATCAATGGCTATGACGCTTCCGCTATTCTTGCTGGCCAAGGAACGATAGGATTAGAGATTCTGGAGCAAGTGAATGATGTAGATGCTGTCATAGTACCTGTTGGTGGTGGTGGTCTCATCGCTGGTGTAGCTCTTGCAGTCAAAACCTTAAAACCTGCTGTGCAGATAATTGTATATAATGATGAAACATACCTATAATACAGTACTAATTCAGGGAGTAGAGTCTGAAACCTGCCCATCGTTCACGGAGGCCGTTTCTGCGGGAAAGCCTGTGTTATCGAATGTCAGCAGTAGTTTAGCTGACGGTTTGACTAATACAATTTCTGATTTCATTTGTTTTTTTAGGATTGGCTGTGCCTCTTGTTGGGGGAAATTCCTTGGCAACAGCTGACGGGTATATCGATAAGATGGTAACAGTACGCGAAGAATACATTGCTTTGAGTATTCTACGACTTTTGGAAATGGATAAGGTAAGTAATAATTCGATGTAAGCAATCTCACCGAAGGAACAGGCTGTAGTTGAAGGAGGCGGTGCTGTTGGTTTAGCTGCGATTATTAGTGGAAAACTGCCGGAACTAAAGGGCAAAAAGTAAGATATCTGATCTTATAACTTATGCTGATGATCTCTTCGTGTAGAGTCGTTTCTATTCTCACCGGAGGAAATATTGACACCACGGTCTTGGGAAGAGCCATCGAAAGGGGATTAGCTGTTGACGGACGTTTGATCCGTTTGGAAGTTATAGTATCCGATAGACCTGGAGGTATATTGTACTTTTGAGTTTCCAATTATCAAGATGATTAGGTTTTGCTGAGTTGGCTACTAGAATTGCCCAACTTGGAGCTAGTATCAAAGACATATTCCATGAAAGAGCCTGGTTGAGTACGGATGTGTTCTCAGTCAAAGTAATATACAACTTTAATTTGGAGCATTTAATTAAATGGCTTTACAGGTTAAAGTGGTAATGGAAACAAGAGACAAGGATCATGTAAGAGAAATCGAACTATTCCTCAAAGAGAAATATGATGGGGTAATTCCATGTACTATGATGATTCAGTATATTTCGCCATATAGGTACAAATTTCATAGCTGGGCATATCTTTCTTCAATTATGGCAACGAACATGGGCTGGTAATTGTGCTCTTAATAAATTTTTACGAAAACTTTGTTGTTGAATACATTTATTAGAAATTACAAGTAAATAAGTGAAATAGAACCACCGGGTCGACAAAATGTTACCGAAAAATGAAAACCGGAGAGTCGGTCACGTTTCCACGTGAACGTGAAAAAAATGTGTCACGTAAAAATCATTCTTCAGTTGAATTTGCTAAGATCTGGTCGGTGGATCATGGCTAAACTTGACATTGACAATTTGATGCAAAGACTCTACAATGTAGGAGCCGGTGGTGGAAGACTAACTCAAACTGTAAGTATGCGGTTAAGCTATCATAGCTAATTCCCTCCAGGTGTCTGAACAAGAACTGCAAGCGTGTGCTCAAATGGCCAAAGAAGTGTTCAAGAATCAGTCTTCACTTATAGAAATTGTTCCCCCCGTAGTTGTCTGTGGTGACATTCATGGACAGGTAAGCACATCTGATAAACATTCAACTTATTATAAACTCATTTCAGTACTCTGATCTTTTGAGAATTTTGGATAAGAATGGCTTTCCACCTGATGTAAACTACATATTCCTTGGAGATTATGTAGACCGGGGTCGTCAGAACATTGAAACGATAGCTCTAATGTTCTGTTTGAAGATTAAGTGAGTTATTAACTACTTATACAATAACTATTTATCCATACTAGATTTCCGGAAAACTTCTTCATGCTGAGAGGAAACCATGAATGCCCTGCAATCAATCGTGTTTACGGGTTTTTTGAAGAGTGCAATCGTCGCTATAGAAGCCCAAGGTTGTGGAACACTTTCCAGGTAATTGATACTAGTAAGTGTTCGATAGTTCTATGATTATTAGGAAACATTCAACTGGATGCCTCTTTGTGGTTTGATCGGAGGTCGTATTTTATGCATGCACGGAGGCCTCTCTCCACACCTGAACAGTTTGGACCAGCTTCGAAACTTGGCTAGACCCCAAGATCCTCCTAACCCCTCCATGGGAATTGATCTTCTCTGGGCTGATCCTGATCAGTGGGTCAGAGTAAGTCATCCAGCAAATGCGATTGATTCACGATAACTTGTGACAGGGATGGCAAGCAAATACAAGAGGAGTGTCTTATGTTTTTGGACAAGATATTGTGATGGAAATGTGCCAGAAGCTTGATATCGACCTTATAGCTCGTGCTCATCAAGTAACACGGAACGGATGTGTACACACATTAAAGAAACACAATTCAGGTTGTACAAGACGGTTATGAATTTTTTGCTTCCAAGAAATTGGTAACAATATTCTCAGCCCCCCATTATTGCGGCCAATTTGACAATTTCGCAGCTACGATGACGGTATAATTATATAAATAGACTGCATATCGACAAAAACATTAAGGTTCGAGAAGATATGGTGTGCAACTTCTTCATATACAAACCCACTAATAAAACAATAAAATCACCAAGCACTTAAATAACATGGTGTTTCCGAATAAATTTCTGAAAGTATTAATATTCTTTTCTATGAAAAATTCAAAACATTATTCAACCAGTAGACAAATCGGATGTCTATAACATTAAGCCACGCCCCATTTTCCATGCGTGTTGCAGATCTGTGCACCCTTTGCATTTTTCTTTCCGTTATTCAGATTTTTGAAATTTCATATAATATTCTAAAACATCACATTTTTAAGCGGATGCTCTCTTTAAACCAGGGTGTTGGATCGGCTTTAAAATATTCTCAGTTCCGCAATGTGAAACATTTCTCTGCGTGGATCAATCAAGCAAAGTAAACTGATTTATAGAGTTTCAAAAGTCTAACAAATGATTTAAGAGCCGATGCGGATACCTCCATATCATCTAATGTGGATGCTGAAAAATTATTTATTGACCGTGATGTTCAATCACTCCTATCAGATCTTACTGGTTTAGACTTAGAAAAGAAAGTTAGTAGAATCTACACTATAATAACTGATAAACGTTGTTCTTAGGTTTTTCGAGAGCGTAGGACAGGATATCAGCAAAGGTCTCACTTTGCTCTCATGACTGAGGAACGTCTCGAAAAGGTTTGATATTAATTGTAGAATTTAGCATTTTTTCTTTGTTCAGACTTTTGAAAAAATGAGAGAAGAAGCTAAGCACTTTCTCCACTTTGTTCCCCTCAAAGAACCCAGACCTGCAAAAGTTGAAATACTGGCCAAAGATTCACAAATTGAAGGTTTCGATAGAAGTAAATTCGTATTCACTGATATAACTTTCGATGCTACTGATCAGGTAACGTTTTCTGTAAATGCACACTCACATAACTTCACTCATTAGGATCGTACTGTTGTTGTGCGTGAAGTAGATGGAACTTTACGAACGGCAACTCCTTCGGAACATGACAGAATGAATAGAACGTATTATGAAAAAACAAATCGTCCTGTCTTTTCCCCCCCTGTGTTTGAAGATCCCAATTTACAAGTTGGAATACTGTTTTTTTTCTATTCTAATTTCTGATTATAGAATGCCCTAGAACGAGATGAGCACGAGTTTGTTTTAGATTGGGCATGTTGGTTCTATGAACCTGATGATCCAAGTTTTGTGAAAGTGAGTTATTTGCTTTGTTTACGTTTTCAACTTTTATCTCTTAAATTTGAAGTTATCACAAAATGTCTTTGACAAGATTATTGACACTCGTAAATTTGATGTACTTCATTCTACCCGCCACTTCGGACCTTTCGTATTCTATTTGGCTTTGAACGGAAATATTCCACCTTTGTTAAATCATTTGGGAGGACAAGGAAGGTACATAACGCATTAATTATATTTCTTTAATCTATCTTCTCTAAGACTTCGTGACTGTGCAAACCTTATTCGTTTACAAAAAACTCTTCACCCGAATTGGAGAGTTATTATAAGCAGTAGTGATTCTGATGAAAAAATAGTAAAAGATTACTTGAAAGAGGTTAATCTTCATTATGTAGCATTCTTTAATGGTCGGGTTTTCAGAATAATCGTCAAAAAGATCAACTGAAGGATCTCACAGCATATTTGAATGATGGAATAATAAAATCTGAGAGAAAACAAAGAAAAACATTCAATCAGAAGAAAGTCACAAAAATTCAGGTATGCGTTTTGTTCTGGCGAAGTGTCTATTTGTTCTCTAAGACATCCATAAATGCGAATAATGTAGAATCTTCTGAAGGTCCTTTGGGAGAGCTAAGTGATGAATATAAAGTTAATGTGAGTTTTTATCATCAGTTTATCTTTCATAAACGTGTTCAGGTTGTTCAAGATGCTGATGGATCTACAAAAGAAAGAAAATCTTTCAAGAGAGACACAACACGGAAGCGAGATCCTAAGAAATGAAGAGACTAAGTTTTGTTAAAACTTTCAATTTGTATATTTTAGAGAGAAAGTAGCTAGGAAGTATTCTTATAACTGTTACTGTTGTACTTGTTGATTTTAAATATATTTTAACAACTATATGCTTCTATCATACAAGTTCTTATGCTTTCAATATTTCATTTATCGTAGTTACTCTGTACTATCTTTTTAAAGAACCATTCTGCATGGGAAGAAAAAATATTTCTTCCGTAAGACGGGTCTCAAATAGAGGAGACAAGCCTGTTAATTCAGAGCATGCGCCAATGTAAGCCTTAAAATGTTTTAATAAAACGAATTATTTTTGTAGTCCGCGTAGTGTGGAAAAGAAACCTTCGTCGCCCGTGAGAGAATCTTTCAAAAAGCTTTATGCTAACTGTGATAATGATGAGTCTGTCTGGGTGCCTGGCCCAAATGCCGTCATCAAAGTCAGAACAATTTTTTTTGTAGTTAATCAAAGCTTCATTCAGTTTATGGCATCACTACGTCTTTGCTCAGCAATGTGGGGTATTATAGGAGACTGTGATGAGGTTTACAACTATTGGGAACCATTACATCTTTTAACTTATGGAGAAGGTTTCCAAACATGGGAGTATTCTCCTCTGTATGCTATAAGGTAGGCTTGATATGCTATTTATGTACTATCGCATGCTCATACTTTTTTCAATCCAGATCGTACCTTTATATATACTTACACTACATTCCGGCGAACATCTTCGCTCAAATCTTTCCAACATCCAAAATTGCCGTGTTTGTTTGCATGAGATGTATTTTGGGTATAGTCTGTCTATCAGCAGAGTATATTCTGTTTAGAGCTTTATGTGAAAGGTTTGTCTCAATATATTTCCCTTCAACATGATGCTTCAACTACAGACTAGGTAACAGTATTGGACGTTTTTATGTATTATTATCTATTCTCTCGGCTGGGATGTTTATATCTAGGTTAGCTTCATAGCAACTCTATTTTCTGAATGTTAATATGATTACAGTACCGCATTTTTACCATCTACTTTTGCAATGGTGATGAACATGCTAGCAATTGCTTATTTCTTAAGAGAACAATGGTTATTTTTTTGAGAAGTTGCCTGTTTAATGTATCTTTCCAGGCTAGCAGCTATATATTTTACTGCTTGTGCTGCATTGGTAGGGTGGCCTTTTGCAGCCATGCTTGGCTTGCCAATCGTAGTGCATATGGTATTTATCAAGCCTAAGTGCGTTTTATTCTGTTCCATGACGCAAACTTCTACTTTTGCAGGGATCTTGCCGTACAATTCGTTTATTATGCTCTACTTTCTGGGCTAGTGATCTTGTCTTTGTTGTTCACAACTGATACTTACTATTATGGAAAGCATGTTCTTGTGAGTAATTCGATGAAGTTGAAGAACTACTTTGTCTATTTAGGCTCCATTGAACATTGTTCTGTATAATGTCTTCTCGGGACACGGTCCTGACTTGTATGGGGTCGAACCATTATCATTCTACATCAAGAATCTTCTGCTAAATTGGAATGTTGCTATAATATTCACGCTGTTGTCTGTTCCGCTCTGTGTTATTGCTCTCTTAAAATCCAAGAAAAAGACTATTAATGAAAAATGCGTTTTAGGATTAAGTGAGTTTTTGGGCTTTGGCATTTTTGATAACTTTCTTTAGATTCTACGTTCTGGAGAAGCATATCTCCAGTTTTACTCTTGTTCTTAGGACTTTTTGCTTGGTGTCTAGTGTTCTTTACTCAACCTCACAAAGAAGAAAGATTCATGTTCCCCATATATCCATTGATCGCTATTTTCGCAGCTATTGGTTTAGATGCAACTCAACGGTATGACTATTTGATAATTTATCATTTGTTGAATTTTCAGAATCTTGGCTCCATATTCGAGTACACTTAAGCAATGCGTATGGCTTGTTGTTTTAGTGTTCAGTTTTCTTTCTTTATCAAGAGCTTATGCTTTACAGAACAATTACGGAGCTCATATTGAGGTTTTGATGCAGTTATCACAGTTTTCTAAACTCGTTTCAGGTTTACAAAAGCCTCAATGAACACCTGTCTGTTGTTGAGCCTAAACGTGATTTCGGTGGAAGATCGGTTTGTATTTTCATCTCTTTTCGTTATCAATCAAGCTTTGAGTTCAGGATCCAATCCGTGTATGTGTAGGAAAAGAGTGGCATCGTTTCCCTTCATCATTTTTCTTACCCGAAAAAATCCAGGACAGAGCGAATAATACAAGAAGTCTGTTTCATCGTTTCTTCACCTCTACGAATTATTCTTCAGAAGTTAAGCTGTTTTTCTTGAAAAGTGAATTCCGTGGGTTGTTGCCCAAATACTATCCTAAAGGAAAGCTACCTGTTATCACGAAAGCTATTCCAACCGAAATGAATGATCTAAACAAGGAAGAACCCACCAGGTTTTCCATTCATTGAGATTTACACTTATATGTTCAATTTAGATATGTGCCTTTTGACTCTTGTGAGTATCTTGTGGATTTGGAAGTCCCAGACGAGTATAACACGAAGCTGGAACCAAACTATGGATTGAGAGTAAACGAATTCGATGAAACATTTTAAATCATCAACGATTTCAGACCGATATTCTGGAAAAAATTGCTTGTCATCCCTTCATGATTCAATCAAAGTCTCATTGGATGTACCGAGCTCTCTATGTGCCATTCCTTTCTTCCAAATATTTAACATTTGGCTCATATTGCTTGTACCAAAGATTGTAATTAGAATATATTAAGGCTTTATTAGGTATGCTTGTTAACGTTGCGACAGTACACTAGTTTACATAGTTTTTTATCGGATTATGTTGTTTTTATTTTTTACACTCATTTCATTTATTAATTTATTGCCGGTGTATTTCACTTGTCATCTGTTCGTTAAACTATCGGGTTAGAACAGTTTTCATCGTTGGTGGTTCATTTCCACTTTTACCTCAATTGTTTCTTTGACTACTGTTTAATCAACATGCAATCTAGAATGACTGATGAGAGCGCAAGTTCTGGAGTAAACGATGAAGAGAAAAGGATAGCTGATGTAGTTAACAAGATTATCACCGTCACTCATACGACTTTTCAGACTGCCATGAAATGCGGATCAGCGCTGGTCAGAGCTACAAAAGCACTTCCCAAGAGAGGTGGCGACTTCGAGTATTGTAATTCATTTTCAGTGTTCAATGAGCTGGTTGAAAACCAAAGAGATCGGGTTCTCAGACTGTATCACCCAATTTTCTATCAAGCCGCTTATTCTGCTTTTTCAGGATATCAGAAACACTACGAGTCGTCGGTTATCCTACCAGATTTCCCAAAGATGCTCGTTTAGACTTGCATATGGACATGATGGTGAACGCTTGTGATAATATAGCTGAAAGAGCTGTGAGTCAGTTTCACGTTTTCCTATCATAATAAACTTCTAAAGGGTGTCCTCATGGATGTATTGGAACGAGCCGGTAGAGATGAAGAAGTCAAGGTTCCGCAAGTTATTATTGGAGCAGAGTCCACTAAAAGAGGTTTTTTAAACAGCTATATGTAATCGAACCGCTTTTGTTTTAGCTGAAGCTTCTAAAGTTTTGAGCACTGACACTTATTTAAACATTGCTGATCGTTTACGCATTGCGCATGAAGAGCGAGAGAGAGCAAGATCTACTAAAACGGTTTGGTTTTGATATCCGACAATAGTTAGACGTGAGTTTCAGCCTACTATAGCGGTTATCAAGCCTCAAAAGGAATTTAATTTTCAATCTCTCATCGACAATTCTACAGCTCCTTTTATTAACAAATTGAAAGTAAAACACAACGCTCGTGAGATAGGAAGGCAAGGAATGAAGGTTATAGACTTAGAAGAGGAAGGGTTTGTTTTTTCTTGTCTTAATCTCTCTAAAAATGAATATATATTCAGTAATGCCTGGCCAGCTGAAGAACAAGCGAATGAGCATCCATATAGAGTTGAATTGGAACATTTCCGTCCTTCCGATCAACAGATGAATAGTCGCGAAAGCCAAGTATGTCCTCTCAGCCATTGTGCACAATGAAAGAAAACTGCTATTTTACAGGAACCTAAAAAAATTGAAGATACTGACCTTACAATTGTGAATACCAAAGCAGGACTAGAGAAACTTGTCGAAGTACTAAATGGTGTAACTGAGTTTGGAGTTGATGTTGAAGTATGAAAACATTTTTGGGACTAGTAATACATGTTCATGTTCAGCACAACTCTCATCGTTCATATTTGGGGTTGACTTGCTTGCTCCAGTTGTCAACTAGAGATAGAGATTTTATTGTTGATCCATTCCCAATATGGAGTGAAATGCACCAGTTGAATGATCCGTTCACGAATCCCAAGATACTGAAGGTATTCGTCTTACTAACAGTTGTTTCATTAATGGTTCCTAAGGTTTTACACGGAGCAGGCTCTGACATTGAGTGGCTACAAAGAGATTTTGGTATTTATGTGGTCAATATGTTTGACACATACAATGCTATGCGACATTTGAATTATGAGAAGTTCTCGCTTGCCTATCTGGTTCAGAAGTTATGTGGCATCGTGCTAGACAAGCAATATCAAACAGATGATTGGAGGATACGGTAATGGATGGTTTTTTTTTTCAAGGCTGTTTTTTAGACCCCTTCCAGCTACTCATATCAATTATGCTAGAAGTGATACCCATTATCTACTTTACTGTTATGATAAGCTGAGAGAGGAACTTTTGACTCAAGGAAATGAAACAAAAAATTTGTTGACCGCGGTATATTCGGACAGTAAGATGACCTGCCTAAAGGTATCTTTCGCTTATAAAACATACCAGAACTACTTTTTGAGGTATATGAAAAGCCCCATTCTAGTTCCGACTTTGACAAACTACTATCTTCAAAGATTAGGTTTAATAGCCAGCAAGTAACTATTTCTGTTTTCTGTCGTTAGTTATACTGATTCTTTTGTAGCTTTTCGCCTTGTCGGAACTTTTCAAATGGAGGGATGGTATTGCCCGACGAGAAGATGAATCTACCCATTTTGTTCTCCCTAATCATATGATGATGAAAATGGCTGAGGTATCAAGACATTTTGTTCTAAGTAAACCAGAACTCTTTTTAAGGCATTACCTAGGGACGTTCCAAGTGTGCTAGCTTGTTGCAGTCCTGTACCAATTTTAGTTAGACAATACGCGCTAGAGATACAAAAGTGTGAAAAATAGCATGCACTCGTTCATTAAATTGTTTCAGTATAATGTATACAGCTAGAGAAAAGCCTGTGGAAAAAACTTATATCCAAGAGAAGATGGCCCTAGGTGATGATGAGCATATTCTAAGAAAATTTGATGAAAGGAACAAAATGAACTCTTCTAATTCTATCCTCAGGTAATTTGTGAGTTACTATTTCTAATGTTATATATATTCAAGATGTAAACTCGATTTCTCACAATCGAGGTTTGATGAAGAAGTAGGTGTGAAGCAGTCTGTCACTGACCTCAGTAACCTGAGCATTAAACCGCATAGTGAAACATTTTTAAATTTCCTTGGAAATTCTGAGAAAGGAGGAATAGATCTTATTGTTGATGATAGTGTGAGTTAGTTCTTGTTATATGATACTCATGGCATGCTTCAGGTTTATCACCATAATAAGAAGGAACTAGTTATAAAAGCCATGGAAGAATGGGCATCGCCTTTTGAGACTTACTGTTTAGCAATAAAGGAAGCTGATAGGAAGAGAGTCAGACATCCTCAGTTGTTATTTATATGTTTATTTATTAATTGCAGAAAGCATTAGAATTGCTGAAGCAATCAGAAGTTCCTGTAACTGAGAAGAAAATGTATTCTCATCACGATCCTGTTGTTTCAAGACCTAGAGTAATGAGGAAGGAGGTAACTTAATCATTTCAGAGCAAATGTACTTTCTGGTTCAGGAAGACGAAGTCAGACTAGTTGAGGAGACAGGGAAAACTTTGCCACGATTTACAGATGATCAAATTTTAACTAGGAAAGCTATGAAACGTCAAATTAAATCAGTAAGTAATAGTTATATGTAAACAATAGTGTTTCGAAATCGAAAATAGGGTAAATTTAACCCCTCGTCTCTCGTCTCAACTCAACGAACCGACGTGATTCTTTTTTTAAGGATCGAAGAGCCGCTGACATTCAAACAAGTCTCCCATCTGGACATGAAAGTGCTGGCGAGCTTAACGATGATGCTGATAGTAGTTTTGGGAAACGAAAAAGGCAAGATGCTAAAGAAGATGTTGTGGAAGAAGGACAAATAAAGGATGACGAAGAAATGGTTGATTACTCTAAGTTTGATATTAACATGTTCAGTAAGTTTCAAATCAGTTGACCAGTCTCTAACTCGTATTTTCAGAACAAAGACCACGAGATAACCAAGATTTCGATCCGTTCAATCAGCAACATCGGGCTGGTGGTAATAAGAGTAATATTGCAAGAAGAGGGCGTGGTGGAAAGCACAGAATGGGTAACATGAGTACTGCATACAAGCCAGAGAAAAAGTGATTTCTCCTGAACAGGGAGTATTGTTGATTATTGTTGTTTGTAACCAATTTTTCATCGTTCTTGTTATTTCATTACATATTTCTAATAGAACTTATTGTTTGATTATATTCGTTTCTCAATAGTCATACTTTCAACCTTTGTAACTCGATTTATAACTTCTTTGATTAGGATGGAAACCACCGTCACAGGAAGATTGAGACCCATGAAATGTGTCTTAGACTTCTTGGACAGAGCTGACGGATCTTGTTCTTATTCTCAAGGAGGAACCGCTTTATGGGCAAGTGCTAACGGACCAGGTTACTTCACTGGCTCATGTTATATACTAAACGTATAGATTGTAGGAGATGTCCACATTGCTCGACGAGAGAATGACAAGATGTTAATAGATGTGAGCTTCAGGAATATTGCTGGAGACTCTGTACATCATAAGGTCCTATGAATCCAATCCAAAAGTATTTGTAGCTATGATTTTCAGTTGAATAATATCATTGAGTTGGCAATATCACATGCTGTTTATGTGAAACGTTTTCCTAGGTGCTGTCTAACAGTATGATTTCTTTTGTTTTATTTCGAACTGTTTGTTTTATCAGGTTACTGTACAATCTTTGCAATCAGACGGCAGTGTAGGAGCTGCTGCACTGACAGCTGCCTCCTTGGCTATCTTGGATAACGGCGTATGCAGTCGGTATGTTGATGGAACAGATCAGTTTATGACTGTTGATTTCTTCAGGTCACCATTCTGCGGAGTTCAAGTTGTTTTAGTTAATGGCGAGTTCATCGTTGATCCTGATGAGAAAACTGAGAAAAACTCTACTGCTTCCTTCCTCTACGCTTTAGAGAAGACTTCCGAGGTAACGGCATTGAAACTGTGCCTTCAAGAGATTAGTTTGCTTCAGGGAAGGATTGCGGTATTATGTTCCGATTCTGTTGGTCCATTCAGTCTAGAACAGTATGGCAAAGCGCTGGCTCTAGCTAATGAAGCAGCAAAAGAAATTTTCAACTTCTTCCATGAAACATTCCAACGTAAACTGAGCGTCGGGGGATTTGTGTCAAGTACACAGTGAAGCGCTCCTAATGTTCGCAAATTCGTTTGTTTTTATTGGCTTGTTGTTAATTGTAAATGTACTTTCTCTCCGCTTTATATTCCGTCATTGAATTTAAATCATAAGGGCATTAAAATTTGTGAGATTAATGTCTTTTTGATGGTATCACTGACGACCTTCCATGCTAGTGCGATAGGTTTACGATGCCAACGTAAGCATCAAGACCAAGAGACGAGTAGAATCACTTATTTGCACATTGAAATATTCACACTCGTCATTTTGACTAATGTGTTCGATAATAAATTGTTTTCTGAGGATGCAATTGAGAGAAAGACAACGGAATCTTCTCGCGCGCTCGTGAGGTACAGTAATCAATCTCACGCTTAAGTATCAAAAATTATTCTGTCTTTTCCAGCCTCCCACTCATTTTAATCTAGAAGAAGTTTTCTTACCCAGTCGTCCCGTGCGAGCCAGTCCTTGGCGGTATATTTTTTTGCCATGTCCTTTTTTTGCACAAAAATCAACTAGAATTCCGTGATTGTCTGAGTCACTGTGTTTTTTATCTTTGAAAACCCTCAGGCTATTCTACCGACATAAGAAACAGAACACACGCAACATCAGCGGTTCCTTTCAGATTTCATCGTCCGATCAGTAAAAAATACTGGAACGTGTCGCTCGTTCTATAAATATGATATATACGAATAGGAATTCTCTATTTCACTCTCATTACTTAATTTATAGGCGTAGGCTCTTAGTACACAGCTATTGCTTTTCTAGACTAGAAATCTTTCAAACACAGTTAGAACTGTTGAAATATTGTAAAAACAAAACTTCTTCACGATCTCTTCCCTCTCATTCTTATTTCTGTTATACATTCTCGTCTGTTAAACCGTTCCTCGGCTTACAGTTTTTTGTCATTTCTGTTGATTCAAGTTCTGATGTTCACCCTTGAAAAACTTGCTTTTAATCAGAAAGTTTATGAAAAACATTCATAACGTGCGTGCGTGTAAACGACTTGTTTAGAAGTTTGAGGAAAATGTAGAGTGTGATTAGAAAAACGAAATATTGATAAAATAGAAAGTATTTGACTGCTAAAGCGGTAACACGTCTTTGAAGTTATCTTACCGGAATATAAGATACCATCATAACGTCATTCAAACTCTCAGAAATTGAATTTCGATACGCAATCATTCCTTAAATATGTAAAGGTTAATTATTGCCCGCCCATTGTTTTTTTTCTGCGTCTGGGATTACTGTAGAATTCCTCACGAAAGCCTTGCATGCTTCAAACTTTTGGGTAAACAGTCTGAATTTAAAATTTGCATGGAACGGTTGAGTGGTATGGACGTCTGTCAGGAATTTGGTTTAGGTTAGTATATTTTGAACATCACAGAAACTATCGGAGTTCCAAATTCTTTATTGCGTTGTTTCCAATTCTCCGTGAGAACCAACGTGAGCTTGAATTAGAATGACACATTTTCATTTTGAACAATGAGCGATGTTAAGAACGGTCGTGTTATCCTTGCATTATGTATTCCTCCTCCTCGTCTTTCTGTTCTTTACTTTTCTTCATATTGGCAAGGAAACAGCGTGTAAACCTCCTTTCATTTCCTTCCGCCTTTTGGTTTCATTAAGCTATAGGACCAACCATGCGAATCCTGACCAACAGTTTGACTGGTTTCTAACAGAAAACGCTTAACTATAATGAGAATAGCTATAAGTCGTCGGTTTTTCTCTTCTTTTTTGTGAGAGTTATGACTTTAAAAAGCTTTTGAATTGAACGATTCCGGTATAACTGTTTTTTGCAGTTTAGGTGAATGAGTATCTTTTTCGATTTTAAGATAACGCTTAACCCAGAAACAAACGTGTAAATTTATCTAAGGACTTTGAGATGCCATTAGAATGTGTCATTTAATTTGATTGTTTTCGATCGAACTTGAGTTTTAGGAATGGCCATAAATGCATTCTTACGATCATCTTGTCTATCACTGTCTGAATGATCGTATTCTTTTGAACGTGTGTTGTCTGCAAGGGCTTCCTTCTCTTCGATTTCTTTGATTCTCTACTGAAAATTCTTTTTCTCATCACTGATTTCCTCTTTTTCTTTGTGTCATTTTACTCCCTCTCGGGTTTGAGTCTTCATGAGTGATCATTAAGAGAGTTGATGGCCAGGCTAGGTGATGTGTTGGTGTCTCTCACCATCAGAAGACGGTGGGAGAATCCTCGCCGTTAAGGGAATCTAGAAGAGAATGCGATAAAAAAGAGAATGAAAAAAGAGAGAGAGCTGAGAGAGAAATATCAATTAGAAGAGAAGCGAGAGAGCGATAATGATAATGATGATGCTTATGAAGGGAAGGTGCTTAAACGATGTTAGGCATACGGGCAGAAATGGAAAGGCTAGCGATAGCAATTGATAAAGAAGATAGGAATTGATTGAATCGCCATCAGAACTGTCAGCCTTAACAACAGAATGCTGCCTTTTAAGTTCTTGTTTCTCCTCTTCCCTCCTTTTCTATTAGCAAGTCTAAGAAACTACAACCATTTCTTGCTATTTCCCCGTTAACATTGGTTCTGTATTTTAGTTTATTCTGATGATTAATTCCTGATCTGTCCTCTGGTGTACGAGGTAATTCGATTGATTTCTTCGGTTCGGATCTGGTGCAAAAATTATGCGTATTTACAAGTTGCGTCTATCTACTTCTAGTGATCATCATCGTTCAAAACATGAACAAACAAGTCATCAATAAAGCATTCATCTCTTGATCATATCATCTTCCCCCACTCTTTGTATTATTCTCATTCTTTTTCTCTAGCAACAACTCTGTCTTTCACGTCACATCTCTTGTTCTTCCATGCGATGTCACGAAATACAAGGAAAATCAGACGTTGTACAAGGAGATGTTGAGCGGATGTTCTTTCTTCTGTTCGTCATAACTCAACTTCCTCATCTTTTCTCAAGTAAAAACGACGCGTAATCTTTGCTTTGCATTTTCTTTTCTCTGAACATCTCCGTGAATGCCCTAGTCCAAAACTGTTTGTCGTCAGGTAACTGCAAACTTTTATCAGTTATGCTATGCTTCTCTTATCAGTGGTAGGTATGCAGCCTGTACCGTAATTCCATATTGGCGAGGCACTACATGGACCTCTATCCCAGCTGTAAGTAAGAAGACCAATGCTGTATGATTAGTTCGAATATTCCATACTACTTATTTTCTCATTATCATGAAATACTAATACAATAGACGTTTCCAATTACAAACAACTTTCGAACTTCAAGAAGTTGTTGTCTCCTATTCCTATTCTTCGACCGAAGTCTTGAATTGATGGAAGACGGTGATTCATCTGGTCGACGATCAGAGAAAGTCTGAAATGATCTTTTTTTCTTGACTCCTAAAGATTACCCAATGAATTATCCTGACAGCATGAACATTTCATGCCCAAGTACCGCCTGGAAAGTTCCAATTAAGCAACCAGAGTCAATATATGTTTGTCTGATTCTCCTTGTTATCAGCTCATGGAACCTTTCTTCAATATCAGATATTTCTTTCAAACGAAATTTATGTTTGTCTTGTTGCCATTCACGAGGTCGATGCTTGGAAAATCTCGATGGTCCGAATATCCAAAAGGCGGGCGAGGAATGAGAGTGGGCGTTCCAGGACCTAGACGATTCGATACATGGAAATCTAGTTCCATTTATGTTTCATTCGGTCTTGTTCCTTTTTTCGTTATCTTCTATGTCTATTTTATTATTTCTGTAATTTATTGAATATATTTCACCTTCCCTAACATACTAGTAGAGTTGCTGTGGTTTCCGCCTTTCTCTTTAATTTCTCTTCCTATCATTCCTGTCTTCCTTTTTCACACCCTTTTCCTGTCATGAACTCAATATATCATACTGACTTCAATGTTATTTCTCATAAGATTTCACTAAAGAATGACGATGATGATGATGATGGGAGGAGCTTAGATTGATAATTGGTTGTTTAGGTAGGCGTGGTTTTCAAACACATCTGACTGTCCTTTTGGAACATGACTCAACTTATATGTCCCGGCTTAAATGAGGTAAACAATTAATTCTTAGTTTCAATTCAAGTTTTAACTGAAAAGAAGATAAATCTTAATAAAAATTGATAATAAACGTTCTCTCTTTTCGCACGCATGACCTGTGACGAGGCGTAGAGCTAACGTCATTCTTTTCCTCTCAAAAAAATAAATAGATAGCAGTTCGACGCTTCAACATACCATGCTCAACGAAAGCTCTTTGCAGGTTTGGGAAGACATCAAGGATTTCCTTTATGAGGAGAACTTCCAATTAGGAGATGGTGTCACCGCACCGATTGGTGCTTACTCGCCTCTTGAGACTCCATCCGTTTCTGGAATGACATCGTCATTGATGAGTGTACCTTCCTCATCATCAAACTGCCGTTCCGTTCCTTTACCTTCGTCAAGTCTCAGCCACCGGGCTGCTCCACCAATTGCGTTGGGCTTACCCCCTCCAGCATTGCCACCTATTAGGCCTTGCAACCAAGTACCGAACTACACACCTCCTTGTGTTTACTCATGTCCAGCAACGACTTCAATATATGTTAAAGTGAGATTTATTTTTCATCTTTTTTTCCGCAGCATTCAAAATCACTTCAATTTCCGTAATCTTCTCATTCCATTAGTTTCAACTTTCGCTTTCGTTTATCATTTTTTCAACAAATGGGTCTTTGTTCTCACTGTTTATTTTTTTTAATTTTTTATTTCCAGGAAGAATCACCCCCAAGTAGTCCTGAAGTTAGCTTTTACTATGGTTCAACAACAATTAACTCTAATAGTGGATCTCCCTTAGCCCAATCTTTGCCTGAATTACAACAGCCTCTTCCATCCCATCAACCACATAGTCAACATATTCAGCTTCGAAACAGGAAATGTAGCAGGTTTGTATTACCTTCTTCGCTGACTTCTCACCCCTATGGTCGCAAAAGTATTCTGCATGACGTTTTCCGAGCTTGCTGCTCAGTCATGATAATGAAATGATGTCGAACTATACTGAATAAAGACAATCTGGAGCAATTCATTAAGCATTCTCTATTTTGTCTTTTCTCGCATCGTCATTGTCTCTTTACTCTTCTTTCTCGTCATTCTTATCTACCTTTCTCTCTGTTTCTTTCTGATTGCATTTCCTATTGATAGGACCACAGATAGACAAGTGATGAAAGAGAATATAAGAAATTGAAAAGAGCAAAAGATATGCGGGAAGAGAAAGTAATTTCATATCACGAATAGGTAACGTTCAATCGATGCGAGTACTGAGGAACTTTGTCAAAGGCGCAGTTTCAAACTTATCACTGTTTTATTTTTTGATTACCAGTAGTTCTACAAAGGAACTTTTCAAATTATCTTTCGAGAATGAGACATCCTTGTATGCACTTCATTGGTAATTAACATTTGATAGAATGAGAGAGAAAGAGAGAGAGAGAGTTATTTACCCTCCGCTATCATTGAGATTGCTAGGTTTTTCGATCTCCTAAACTTAGTTACACTTTAGTATTCCTATCAATTAATTTTGTAATGCATTACATTTATTTTTGAGAGGTATAATGTCTCCCACTAAGTACAAATGAGATTACATTTCTCGTCGTTCCCATCGAAGATATTATAAGTTTTATGAGATGTTTCAACTTTAGTTCGATATGATGGCCTGCTACCTGCTACTTCTGCTGACGTTCTTTTCGATTTCTTTTGATTCGCCAATATAGTTGAACAGTTCTTGGTTCTTCCAACTATTTGCTCATATGAAGTACTCGTTTGTGGTAATCTTCAACTTCGCTTTCTCTTAATTTTTTTTCAAAAAGAGCTTTCCAAAGATAAAATTAACAAATATCCCGTCGTCTGCAAAAGTTCTCCATTGAGTAGCCACTTCATTACCTTGGTAAGAAAATGCAAAGATGTTCGGAAAATTTTAGTAGAAAAATGTTTTGCGGCAACTATAAAGAGAGCGTTTTTTTGTAGACAATGATAGCGTTGCGGATAGATGACAAAATTGAAAGACAACTAGTTCTCTTATCATCTGCTTATTTTTCACAAGTACTAGGCAACAACTCCACTTCCTTGCATTTACGTTGAAAAAACTGAATTGGTTCACGAAAACTGTGAGATTCGCAGATTTTTCCGTTTAACCTAGTATTTTGGAAACTTCGGAACTTGTGCCGATTGTTAAACCTTTCCGTTCTAACATATGTTGGAACTATTTCTGACTATCAGCTCTTCTCTTCCCTTAACAGCTTACTCTCACCGTCCTTGAAACGCGACCATTCATTTGTGGGCAGACTTATGGGGGCTCTAACAACGCATGTTTCCGCACAGAAAGGAAGATTTACGTGTTCTCATGCTGTGTTTGTAGCCTGTTGCTAAGCTTGTTTCTTACATGGGAGGTGAAACTTTTGTTTACGCAACTTTGAATTTTATCAATTATGTCAAATAGTTGACGCCATTCAACTACTATTCATGATTTAAATGATATGACATTTCGTTTGTCGCATTGTCTCAGTATAGAAGCTGATTTTTTCTCATTTATGTCATATTCAATCATTTGCATAGAACGGTGATAGCTTATGATCATCGTAAATTAGATGATCAGCAGCAAGGTGTCATACGGGACAATCTTCTTCCAGTGATCATGTATCGTCAATCACGACCGCACGTCTACGTTGAAACCGGTGAATTGATCAAAAATCTCATGTACGCGCGAGGGGCAGGCAAGCTGGCAACAATTTAGATGAATTATCGGAAACTATTTTCTTATAAAAAAACGTGATCGAAGAAATAGAGCTGTTAACGCACTTACTGTCAGAGAAAAAGTAGTGTAATTGTTTGAATGGTGAAACTTACTTTAGCTATCTCTTCTAGAATTCAAACTTCAGAATGCAACCTTCCTGTGTGTAGTATGACATACAAAATTATAATTCATCTTTGATTTTGCGCTTTTCTTATTTATCTCCATTCTAACTACGGCATGAATGATACTTCTAAACTCAGCGGTATGCCAAGTAAATTCTCATAACATTTGCATATCCCATTTGATGAACGATTGTGCAAGGCTGACATTACGACCCTACATTCCAATCACAGATTTACAGTGCCACCCGCAGATTTGTCATTGGTTCATAATCCGTCGAATTGAGATTTGTTCCGATTTTTGAAGACAGGGTTTTAACTGTTCTTAACTCGGGGTTATTAATTTATCAGGTTCTTCTAATTCCGAATGCTAAAATTTTACACATGATTAGACCAAATCTTTAACCTCATACCTGCCTTTAAAACCCGTCTGTGACCCGAAAATGGAAGTGCTTGTTAGCATATATTCTGATCTTTTCAGTACTGAATCTTCGACGGAATCGGAAGGGGAGCGACCTCGAAAAAATAAGAAAGTGAAAGAGCCTACCAGTCGGAGGTTAGCAGTGCACGCTTGTCCTTATACAGGATGTGGTAAAAAGTGGACATTCACGCACAATCTCGATTTTTTACAATTTATGCTTCAGATATTCGAAGAGCTCACATTTAAAAGCCCACGTTCGAACACACAGCGGTGAAAAACCATATTGCTGCCCATGGCAGGGCTGTGAATGGAAATTTGCCCGTAGTGACGAATTAACAAGGTAAATAAAAAATGTACTATCCAATAGTAACCTTGTTTTTAGACACAAAAGGAAACATACCGGAGACCGTCCTTTCCAATGCAGCTTGTGCGAGAGAGCTTTCTCGAGATCTGATCACTTAAGCTTACACATGAAAAGACACAACGTGGCTTGAGAATTGACAGAAATGCCAATTCCCTCAATGTAACATGGAATATACATAAATATATACATACATTAATACAAACTCAACCTTCGTTAAACTTGTCTTGCTTTATTGTGATTTCTCAATACTACAGGTGACAAAGTCCCATGTAAATGTTACCCAACATTTCTTTTGAATAAAGTTTAAAAATACGGTTTGTGAAAGTATGAAACATACAATATAAATATACCCAAAAATTACTGATTAGACGTATTAATTTGTACGTTTGTACTTGGATCCTTCTCTTCTTCTGGCTGGATTCGAGGGAAAACTGCTATTATGGGGTTCCCATTTGCAGAATTATTCGGCACGAATGTGGTTAAACACCCCTGTAATCAATAACGTGAAGACGAACACGTGATGCCGATAGTAAAATCAATACACGGTTGAAGAACTCAATGAAATGAGAAAAGCAAAACCAAACCTGAGTTTCTAATGATAGAACCAAACTAACGCTCCTGGAATCAGAACACTGCGGTTGGTCTTTATTAGTATGCCTTGCATTATTATTGCTAAATGGAAAAGCATATGGTAGATATAAGAAAACTAGTCACTGACTTATTTTTTAACATCAACTGACGCGACTTCTGAACATCATCTAGAAACATAACTGGAAAAGAATAAATAAAATATTCATATTTATTAAAACCTAAATTTGCTTACATCGCACAACCACTCCTTCCCTGTTTATCGACTAAAATGAGCCGGCCTGAAAAATTTAAACTTCGCGCTACAATAAGAATTTCGTTGTAAGACTTCTCCAGAGCGCATCAGCTGCTTGCGCCAAGCATAGCAGGCGGATACGCAGACCGTCGAGCAATTTGAACATATATGATTTTATTAAAATTTTTTTCTTTTTTTGTAAATTTTTGGAATAAAGTTGCTTGAAATTTGTCTTTCTATCTTAATCGCTAAGGTATTGTAGGTGTCCTGTATTATGGACTATTGACTTGGTACAAAAAACAGTGAAATTTTGATACCCAGACAAGCTTCCTGCACTTGTTCACTTCTTCAAAAACAATGGTTGAGTACGGTTGCAATGTTGCCAACAAATTTGGCTTCATGTCCGATGATGATGGTAATTGAGATGATGGAAGCTAACGAGGTTATACAATTTGTTTCAGATGTAGAGGATCCCCAAGAGTTGATCAGCAAGGTTGTTAAGGCCGAAGCTGACAGAGCTGCCGCCCAGAAGAAAGCTGACCATGCTGCTGCGAAGCAAGCCCCGTCAAAGGACGCTGTGAAATCCGTTGGTAAGTTTTTTATAAAGTTTTTCGCACCGAAAACATTTGTTCAGCCCCTGGTAAGGAAAATAACCGTCCTTCTACCGCTGAACGTGGTCGTGGAGGTCGCGGACGTGGGCGAGGAGGAGCTGCTAGAACACCTAGAGAAGGCACAGATATTTCTGATCGCTTCGGTGAAGGTGGACGCGGACGCGGTGGACCCCGTGGACGTGGAAACCGTCCTTCGTGAGTCAATTGTAATTGTATTCGATTTATTATTTTGATTTTTGCAGCCGTGGAGGTCGTGGTGGAAATGCCGGATCTTTTGATGCTCCCAAAGAGGTTTCTTTCGAGGAGAACCCAAGCCAGGAAGTCAGCGCCGAGGGTATGTTTTTTAATTTAGTTTTCTTTTCCATTTTATTTGTTTTAAGGCGGCCGTGGACGACGTGGTGGACGCCGTTTTGGTGGAGATCGTGAAAACTTCGGAGATTCTGTTGGTGAGTTGAAGCATCTGCATTGTTGTAATATGTGTAATATTGTTCAGGACGAGGTGGACGTGGTGGTCGTGGACGTACTTTCGATCGTCATTCCGGATCTGATCGTACCGGAGTCCGTGGACAAGAGAAGAAGGAGGGACACGGTAAAGGAAACTGGGGAACTGAGAAGGTTTGTCGTATTGATGCGTATTTATTTTATCGCTTTGTTGTAATAGGATGAGCTCGTTGTTGAAGGCGAGACTGCAGAGAAGGAAGAGACCAGCGAGCCAGAGCAACCACGTGAGAAGACTGAGGAAGAGATCGCTTATGAAGCTGAGCTCGAGCAATTCAACAAGTTGAAGACCCTTAAGGAATTCAAGGCTTCTCAACAAGTTCGTGCTTACTTTTTAGTTTTGATATTAACTTGTGCTTTAGCGTGAGGTCCCTGCCTTCAAGACTCGTCGTGCTGGGGAAGGAGCTGAAGAGAACTTTGGAAAGCTCGTTCCCATCAAAAAGGACGTCATCGAAGATAAGGAAGACGAGATTGTTATTGTCCGCAAGGAGAGTAACAAAAAGTTCCTCGATATCAATATCCAATTTGCTGAAACTGGACATCGTGGTGGTAACCGTGGTGGTGCTCCTCGTGGTCGCAACAACGGAGCTCGTGGTGGACGCGGACGTGGTGGTCACGGACGTCAGTCTGCTCCTTTCGATGCTTCTCTTGAAGCTTTCCCTGCACTTGGTGCAAAGTAAGGAACCATCATCTGTTCTTCTTGGCATTAATTGTCAATATTGCCAATGTCTGCTTCCTCTCTGGTTTAGCCACCTGCTTTTTTTAGTTTTAGCCTCATGATGAATAGTTATTTGTTGTTAGCCAATCGATCTCAAGAAAGATGACCAGAAGTACCCTGGATATCTTTTTCGGTGGCTTTGCTTGTTTGTTTTCTTCCTGATCTTGCTATTAATCTCTTTAGCCTGATGTTAGTTTGTAGCTATACCTGATGTTGGAGGTGCGGACTAAATGTTGTTTTGTTTTTTATTTTGTTGAGAAGAACTTGAGGTTAAGTGTGACTCATTTTTATTCTTACTTTTGAGCGTCACTGTATTTACAGATTTTTGTCGCTTTAATAAAGTTTTGTTGTTACTTGATATACTCTCTATTCTCATCAATGGAACTTTTTTTCCAAACTGATTTTAGTGGTATTCGGTTTCCTATTTGTTTTGATTCGACGGGTGCGAAACTGCTGTCAAAGTGGTCACTCCAACCCATATTTGACCTAAGCCTCTCCGGAACTAAATCGAATTAAATGACCGGTGATTCTCTTTTTCTAATCCTATTCACCATTATTATACTATTATCGCTTCCCAATGCTACTAGTTTCATAGTTGGAGGTTGCATAGGACCAAAATCTGTCTTAGAGAAGTATCTAACCAACGAAGACCGCCGAGAGTTGAGACGACTTGTTCATACAGAGTTTGATGGTTCGAATGTGGATGAGGTGAATTCGTCATCAACTAATCAATGATCAAATTTTCTTACAGATTTTGCAGAGAGTTAACTCCTACGTCTATCAGAAGATCACTCTGGAACAATGGCGTTCAATTCTTCCTTACATAAAGGTTTTTCTATCAAGTTATTGAGTAAATGTCAGAAAGTATTCAGCAATATCAAGAGAAAAAGTACGAGTGCTCAGTGTATGCTCAGCTACTTCCGACGGACATTTATAAGACGCTGATGGTTTGGCAACTAATAGTTCTGACACTTTTCTCTTCCAGACATCAGTTTGGCGAGCAACTGAAACTGGCGCATCTAAATATGAAGTTAAACGATTAGTCGAAGATTATTTGGAAAGACTTATCAAAGCTGGAAAATTGGAAATAAAAGCCAGTGCTTCGGCTAAATCTGCAATCAAACCCGCAACTCATATGTCCGTGTTTGTTTAATTAAGATTAGTAATCAAATTGTCTTCTCCAGAGAACGATCTTTGCCTATTCCTAGAGCGAAAGGAATCCCTGAGAACTCCAAGTATCAAAACAATTTGCGGTTAGAATTGCAATTCTCTCAGTAACATAGGTTTTTCTTTTTCAGTGGTCCTCCATTTGCTCTTCCACGTGTTTCTTCGAAACAAAATGTCATACCAATGTTTCCTTTAGTTGATCCGTAAGTTTAGTTTGCTTATAAAAGAAGAAGATTAAAGAATTGCGAACGCGAGTAGAGGGAATTTAATTTCAACTGTTTGCTTTCCTGAATATGCGATTTTACAGATTTCCTTGCGGCCAGAGGCTTCAGTATTACTCTGAACATGAGTGATCTTGGGTCATCTTCATGAGAATTTATTTATAGATCCTAGTTACATCTTGATACAAATCTTTAATACTGCCAGGATCATTTAACACAATCTGCCATACTTTTCCATATCTGTCTGATGTAAAGCATATTTTCAAAGTCTCTTTCTCTCTGTGAACATATATCTTTCTTCGTCTTGACGTAGGCGTGTTGAGTTACCAAATTCTTTCATTCATTTTCATCAATGTTGTAAATTTGTGCGTGTTCTGAAGTTCCGCTTTATATTTCACTTCGTATGTAAGATGAGCATACTAATCAGGGTTTGAGCGTCCCGTACTCCTGTACCTAAAAGCGTCAAACAGGCAACTCCTCTCTATGCTTTTAATCCATTCTGTGATTCCCCGCTTCGGCCAATCTATTTTGATGAGAAAAATTTATTGAAACGTGACCCCTTGCTGACTACTACATCTTGTTTGGCATTGCCTCCAATTTTGTGGAGAACAATGAATACTAGCCGATCTGGCTGATTTTTGCGCCAAAACAATGTTCTCTCTTTTTATCATCTGTAATGTGTCCACAGTTCAATAGTGTAAAGAGGTGTCAAATTCTCATTTGTTTTTCTTTTTTCGTCTGTATCTTTCTGTTGTATTTTCAAAAGATCATAAAGCATTCGCTCACCTTTCCTTTCTTGTGCGCCGCAAGATAATCTTATGTTTCCATTTGGCTAGCTTCTTCTTTTAATAGAACAAGAAAGCACTTTCCAAATTGGTTCTGCAACATATAATGGAAGAAAAGCGTTCCAAAAATTGAGCACAGCCGTTTTTACGCGCGAAGCAAATTGAAATGAGTATATGCTAATGGTCCACGGACATTTGCACGTGGAACGTGTAATAAGCGAGTATATGCAATATGAAACGCGAATTCATAAGAGACATACAATCATTTGTAAGCTCTCATCATCTCCCCGAGGGAGTTTTTTTCCTTTTATTTTATTATTAAAAGCAAGAACGGATATTGAAACAAAGCACTCCAAAATAAAATCTGGATTAGAGCATCAATTGGTCCATGAACATGAATCGATTGCGTACCGCTATTTTACTGTTTGTTTACGTTCCATAAACTATACTATTGAACTACACTAACCTTCTTTAATGTTTTCATTTCAGAATGAATCCTACTGTCGATTTCATTTTTGACGAATATGCTCAATATGTAATGCTTCTAAGTGGTGTTTTCTCTCTAGCTGTCAATATTTTTGCAGTTCATGTTATATTAACTAAATCAACGCGACACATGATACCATACAAATGGCTTTTGCTTCATGTCACTGTAAGTTTATGCATTCTCTTTTCAATGGTCAAAAGGTTCAAAATCTTACTTGTTTACTGCAATTAATGAAATTGCGATTGAAAGCCAAGAGAAGAAGAACAAACACATCAAGCAATTAGAAAAATTGTTTCAGTTAGCATCAGCATTCACGGATATTTTCATCTCTGTTTTATTAGCCCCTGTTCCAATATCCAATGCTGTTGGAACAAAAATGTATGGTATCCTGGGTCGGCTCTTCCCGAATCAAGGAAGACTTTACTGTGTACGTAGCCACTTTCGGTAGAGCAGTGTGATCACATTAAAGCGTTCTTTCAGCTTCTACTTATCATTAGCATTGGTTATATGATATGGTCTAACCTACTCTGCTTTGTCTATAGGTTATACTTACTTACTACAATTCAGTATATGTGGATGCATAAGTTTGATCTCTTACGAAACATTTTACAACTGTTTATAGATACCTAGTGATTCTGTTGTTTCTGTCCATTCAAAGTGTAATTGGATCTGCGATGATTTACTGGCCTGCGTTGGCTTCAGAAGAGCTTGTTCGCGAATATGCTTCTGCCGTGAGTTGTGCTTTCATCTAATTAACTAATGAGTTCCCTGAAGCATCTGAATATCTCTGCGTCTGACATAGCACTGTGGCTCATTTTACCGGAAAACTACGAAGCAAATACCCGATGGGCTACCTACTGCATTACTTACATTTTATGCACCTATATAGTTTTTGGAATAATAACACTAATATCATACAGGTAGTTATCATAACAGAGCGTCCATTTTTGTTGAGTGTTCTTTGGTGATCACAGAACACACAAAGAACGGTTGCATTCATAGTCAGACTAAATACTGAAGCATCTTATGTTTCGAAATTGATATCGTAAAGTACGATATATCTTTGATTCTCACTCTTACAAAAGAAAATCATGAAAAAGATAATCTTTTCAGTTAGATAAGCATCATTTTTTAGAATATTACACCGAATGAGAGGGATGTCGAAAAGAATAGTAGCATACCATACAATGTTATTGAGATCTTTAATTATGCAGGTTCCGGAGAAGATGTCGTACATCTTGCAAAATGTATATATTTTAAGACTGCGATTCCTTTCTTGACATTCGTCTTTCCTTTTTTCATTATAGGATTAGCTCAAGAGTTGAAACAGAATCCTGGTAAGCTCGGAAGCCCCAAAAGCTTAAAAAATGAGATAAACTGTTTAGAAACTATCAGATATGCTCGAATGTGTTCAGTGCCAGGAATGATAATGTTATCGCATTATTCTGTCTCGCATGTTGCAGTTATGCTTATATATACGACACCTTACAACGAGTACTGTCGTCGGCTGATTCTCCGTAATTTTTGTTGCCAGAAAGATTCGCAACACGATACATTTCTTGAAGCGAAAGAAAATTTGACAGATAAGCAGAAAGAGAACTCAGTTTCGCCAGCTTTCTGAACTGTTTCGCTCCGAACATCTCTGCTAGATAACTAACTAGTTGTGCTGTTTCTCAACAAAAATTAATAGGAGATGATAGAAATTTAATCACTGAGCAATTTGGCGAGAAAATTGGACCCGCATTCAATAGGATGAATGTACAAAAATATCGAACTGAACAAAAGTAAGTATCAACTGGTGAAGAGAAGTTCTTGAGATATGTGATCGAATGAGACAATTTTGAAAAGCCGCATAACCTGAAAAGCATGAGGAATTAAAAAAAAAGGAATGGGATGAAAGCGATGCGATCTTAGTATATTCTCGAACCTGATAACTTTCTAGCATAGCTGAAGCTGCTGATATAATTCCCGATATCATGAGAATCACATTACCAAATCTTTCTGAAAGATAATTAGTCAGTTCAGGAACGGGAGGTTGTAAACCTGCGTAATCACTGATCCCTAATTGTTTATAGTGAGCAAAGAGAGAGTGAATCACTTTATCTCTAAATAAGAGAACAATTTTGCGTGTGGTTTCAGATATGTCGGAATACTCTGAAGAAAGAAAAACTGATTGAAGATCGACGTATATGAGAATGTGCGAACCGGAATGACGACCATAATTGAATAACATTATTATTTTCAACGCAACCAACTCTTGAGTAGACAACATCAATTTTCTGAATGGACTGGCAACCTGAAGTAAGTATTGATGATTCATTTGAAAAAAAGCTGCTTTCGTACTCCATCTATGCAACTATCTGTCATTTGTTTGTACAATTTCTCTTGTCTCCATTTGCGATCAGCTGATATGGAAATCTTGAAAAGTGACAAATTAAGCCCACAACAAAAATGTTTTCTTTACTTTGCTTTCCTCAGGCAAGACATCGAAGTTGCGAGGCATGCAAGTTCCGTCCGATATAAGCCAAACGTCGTCAACGTTGGCATTCGCTGTGTAGTATCCATGCTCTAATACTAGATGGTAGACAGCGTATCTCTAAATATCGAACAGTGAGTAAAGGTTTGTGCTGAAGATAATGTAACCTTTATGATAGTTATTCGATCTTCTACAGAGATTGTGCTGTAGCAGGGCAAGGATTTGATCCATTCCAACATAGATAAGAATTCCGTTTGTGTTACATTAGAAATATCACTAGCGAGAACTATCATCAAACGAGATTGTTTATCAATCTGCAATTTGATAAACAAGTCCAATGAAATCGAAATTTGAAACTAACATCACAGCTCTTCTTACTGAGGGACAGATTTAGAGCACTCTTTTTAGCTTTAACGATTTCGTACTTTTTTGTCCTGTTAATGGAGACAGTTAAGGTGAATACATTTTTATCTTCTTTACCTTATATGCTCATCCATTACAGTCAACCTAGAAATTATAGTCAGAAGTTCATCCGGCTCTGTTGAACGAACTGCGGCACCTAACGAGGACGTCAGTCTATAGTTTATACGACGACAGCCGATCAAATCACGTCGAGGTTGCAAAGCTACATAACGAATACAAGTCATACGAAGAGATATCAGGACGATACCTTCTTTGGTCATACCAACTTCCATACATCTTTTGTACCTACATCCTCTGCAAGATCTACGCGAACGTTTGAAAACATCACAAGAGGGTTCGCGACGGCAAGCTGTCGTTTGCTTTTGGACTACAGCTCTGGAACAGCAAGGTATACAAGGGCTTTCCAGAAAAAGAATAGCTTATAATTCGAAACTTTGTGCGGTAGAATTAAAAGCAGAGATGAAACTCAAATAAAAACCTTCTAAAAAATGTTTTACATCCCAAACAAGAAACAACACCATAGTGTTTTCCTGCTGACGGCTCTCCACATATTAAACAAGTTTTCGTTTCATCTGAACAAAACGTTGAGAAGTGAGCAAAGGTGAAGTGACACTGATTGTTAGTTATTGAGAAGTTAATATGAGTAAGATCAAAGGGATAACAGGGGGAGTAAAGGAGAGAAAAGGAAGATTTTGGAAGAACGTACTTTTGATTTCCTGACTTGTATATAGGATTGAGCCATCTAGACTCGTGGACATGAACTGCAAACATATGATGAGAACACTTATAAAGCAATTGATTTTCAAGCTTGAGTTGAACAGAAGACAGAAGAAATCTGCGATGCGCTGGAGATCTCTGCTGAGAAGAGAGAATGAAAGTAGCATTATCAGTTTCAAATTTTTATAAAAAACGAATTTTTAAGAAAAAATGAAAGTTGAAACTGTGAACAAGAATGAGAATGAGAGAGAATCGTATTGGAATGATCGAAGAAACACAAAAAATAGAGAGTAAATGAACAAAAAATAAACTGAGTACGAAAAACAGTAAGTTTGGGAAGGAGAGAGACAGCAAAAACATGAAAATGAATGTTCTTTGAACAGCATTATGAAGAGAGATGGGACGGCAGAGAGCGGAATAACGAAGTTCTGGCTAGGACTGCTGTGTCGCTCTGCGTGTCTAACGTTTCACGCACACACTTTACGTGTCGTTTCTGTCTGACTCTCGCTTTTCGCTGTCTCACGTGTGTTTTCTAGATATAGTGCAATATGTGGACGATTTCGGTTGAAATCATTTTAATGAGAAACCTGAGCTTCAATTCTTGTTCACTGCTGTTAACCCTTATTGATCACGTTCATTGGTAGAAGTTATGAAAGAGTTTAAGAGATAACTTTCGTCTTTGATCTTCTACGCTTCGCTTCAATATGATTATGCGAATTCATCGAACTTTCATTCTCTTTTCTGTCTCTCTCTCTTTCTGTGTCTTCTTTTCCTCTCCCTCTATTTCTCTCAATTTACCCCTTCTCTCCAGCTTACTTCATCTTTTACACTTTTCTATGATATATTTTGAATTTCTATACGAAAGGTGAATGGATGGATAGTAGAGTCGTAATGGTTCCATCTTAGAATATGGAAAAGTCCAATGATTATACCAGGCGAGAACTAATACGGAAAAAAGCGTAAAGAAATTGAAATCAGCATAAAAGCAATTACAATCGAAGACGAAAAAGATACACTGATAAAGCATCTGATGATGATAATCACATATTCTGATGTTGAACACACTTAGTGACTTCTTTTGTTACATTTAGCTAAAATCTAATCAATAATTGGATTTGGTAGATGAAGGTTTGACTTACATTCATCAATTTATTATAGGTTAGCAGTATTTCACGATCCCGTCATGGTGGTCGACGGTAATTATTGTAATATGCGAACTATATAGCCTCAAGAATGAAAATCGGATAACAAAAGAGGAAGGAGAAAGTTGGATATATGAATGGACTTCAACCATTCACAGGAACTTTTACCGTTTCAGTTTCTCGAATAGTTCATATTCTTATTTTATTTGCTGTATGGTTGTATCTTGTATATCATTTGAGGCTATTTTGATATTTTGAAAGTTTCATAGCCGTACTCTGTGTTGTCTGCCTAAATGAAATTCAACCGCTCAACCTGCGTATCATCGTGCAAAATGATTCTTCAAATTTCACGTTCATACACAACATAGGCCACGTAAAACATGCAAATGTAGTGTATTACGAATGATTCAGAAATATTTAAGATATTTCGACTATCTCCTGATTTCTAGAGATTACAGAAAAAGAAAAAGCTTTGCACTCAAAGTACAACTGTTTGAGACAAAAGAGTTTGTAACAGAAGATTTAAAAAGAGTGTCAGAAGGTCAATCAGATGGCATTGAGTTTAAAGAACGTTCACCTGTTATGACATACATGGTGGTAGAGATGAAGAAGTGGGGGAATACTTCATCTTCAATAGTCTATGATACTGCTTTATTGATTTGTGATTATTACATAGAATGAAGTATGCTTACTCGAGTTATTACAGCACATGAGAGTAATTAGAATGTTTTTTTAATCACCATACATAGAAGACTGAAAAATGTCGATCTTGTTTCTCTCACATTCTCCTATCAGTCAACTGCTGCCCTAAAGTGTCCTTAAGACTCAAGCAAAAGTTTGACTAAAATCGATTGATATTTCTTTCAGTGTCAGATAGTTTTCCATCGGAAACTCTTAATTGCCATTTCGTTTTCGTCTTTCAGGTCCCTTCGTTAACTTTTTCAACCTCAATAAGCCATTCCTTTTCATCCGTTTATCTTATCTCCACTTACTTTTCTGCGTTATAATACCGAAAACAATATATTGATTGGAGGTAGAATACAATCTTAACAGTGTTCATAAGGAGAGGCGTGTGTATCACTCTATAAGTCTCCATTTCACTTATCTTTTTGCTTTTTTTTACTTTTTTTTCTAAAAACTTTTGAATTTGCGGACATTTCGTCGAAAAAAATGGAAAAGGATCGAACAATTGCAGAGTTATCATATCACTTCGGCTCTTATCTTTGCTTTATATAAACTAAACTCTTGTAAAGTCTATCACTTTACTTCAACTCGTCCCTTTATTGAGCAATTTCCTCTTTTGCAGAGTCGTGAATGATCAAAGGATTTCTATGGATCTCCTTGGCTTTCGCCATTCAGTTGGCTCAACCGGCTAAAGTACTTGTCTTACCGAGTACAATATACCCAGTTCATCCGTACACGATGAAACATTTGGTTGACGAATTGGCAAAAGTAGGACACGAAGTAACTTGGGTTGAACATGGACCTGTACAGGTTAGTGTGTCGTCATATTTGCTTGTTTAAGTCTTGTGCATTATGATAACTATACTATATTCATGATAAACTGCGCGAATTGTGATAACAACATGACTCTTTACAGAGCAAAGTCGATCTGCCCAAAAATGTCAAAACTATATACTGGAACGTTGATTATGACAATCAGCATTTGCACGAAATTCTCGTGGAGAAGGACCATCTCGTCAACAAGATGGTTTTGAAAATATTGTTTTTAAAATTCATTTGGTAATTGCAGTTGTGGGAAGCCGATTTCCATGCCCGAACCGAGCAAACAACCGGCTGGGTTGCCGGAATACGGTTGTGTGATAATCTTCTGAAGAAACACAAAGAAGATTTTCAAAGAATAGCAGATGAGAAGTGCGAACAACTTATTTTAAACGAAAACTCTTCTTCTTTGTTTTTTTAGATTCGATGTTGTTATTGTGGACGATTTGTATAATCCCTGTGGGATATTACAAGCTGCTTTGAAAGGTTTCGTTTGAAATTTCAAAGAATGAACAGGCAACTTTGACCTTTTAAGGAGCTGTCTACATATACTGGAGTATGACATCTATGCGAGCCGAATCAGCATGGGCAAATCAAAGCCCAAATCCTCCAAGTTATCTTCCCGTTCACGGAACAATGTAAATTACCCCTACTGGAAGATTACTTGTGAAGCCAAATCGTTTATCATATTCAGGTTGACGGAGGAAATGACGTTTACAGAGAGAGTTTACAACTTGGCTTACTACTTACGAGCTTTATATATTCATCAGCACATCATTCATCCCCGAATTGATGCTGTATTCCAAGTAATTTAGCAATTGCTTCTTGTTTTGCATTCATTTATATGCAACTTCTTGCAGAAACATTACCCTGGAATTGATAGTGCTTTTGATATTGAGAGAAATGCTTCGATTAACTTCGTTAATACTCCTCCTATTTTCGATTTCGCCAGACCTTATATGCCACGAGTCAATTTTGTTGGAGGATTACATTGTCATAAACCTAAGCCATTGACTGGAGTACGTTTTATCTGCTAAACATAGGAAACAGACGAAAGCAATCGAACACAACCGCTTCAGTCTGTTGATGTAGCTACAGACTGAAAAGGAGCCAAGACATATGCATATTCAACTGGATATGTTATCCTTCTCATTGTTCATTTGCAGGAATTAGCAAAATTCGTGGAAAGTGCCAATGATAATGAAGGATTTATTGTTATTTCGGTTGGATTCACTGGAAATTGGGATCAAGCTCCACCGAATGTGAAGGTAATTAAAATAAATTATTCCAATTAAATTTGAAATCTTTCAGTCAATTTTCACGGAAGCTATGCGTAATCATCCAAAAACCAAATTCGTGTGGCAGTTCAATGCTGCTCCAGAGTCAATTCTGCAGCCCTCGAATGTGTTCATAGCTTCTTGGCTACCTCTGCAAGATCTATTGGGTATATAGAAATGAATTACAATGAATAATGATGACTTTCAAGGACATCCCAAATGTAAAGCTCATATATCTCATGGAGGCTTGAATAGTCTAATTGAGTCTGTTTATCATGGCGTTCCTGTCCTCGGCATTCCATTGACCGTAGCAGGTGAGAGAATGAAGAACTTTGAATTCATTCTTAACATTGTCCAAAATAATATTTATAGGACATGATAATGTATTGAGAATAACACATCGTGACGCTGGTATCCTTCTCACGAAATATCAACTGGATGAATATACTTTAACAAAATCAATCGCCAGTATTCAAAAGCAGAAGTAATTGCGATCTTTCAATGTGTATCAGTTATGAGATGATTTGCTCAGGTACAAAGATGAGATGCTCACTTTCCAAGATATGGTACGTGATGTGCCTTACACAGAGTTACACAATGCTGCTTTCTGGGTTGGCTTCATCGAACGACATCAAGAGGTTTCGAAAACAAACAAAAAAGACATTTTCATCAATTTCATCTACTTCTTGCAGGTTCCCCATGCTCGAAGTGGCGCAGACAAACTGAATATCATTCAATATTTCATGATTGACATAATAGTTTTCCTCATCTCCATTGCTGTTGTTGTGACGTCCGTGTTACTTTTCGTTTTACGAACAGCTTACCGAAGTCTCTCATGGTTTGTACGACGTCTGACTTCACCCTCTTCTTCTTCCTCCCCCTCCTCCTCTTCATCCTCTTCTACGAGCAAAACAACTAAAAAGACAAATTACAAAAGTGCTAAGCACAAGAAAACTGATTAGAACTCCATTCGCAATATAGCATCATTTGAAAGAAAGTTTTTGGTCTTCTAGTCTGTGCATTCATTTGTATGTCATATACTCCTACTACTTCTATTGCTACTCCTATTCTTACTCCTACTATACTCACTGTCAATGTGCTCTTGTCTCTATTTCAATAACTGCTGCTGCTGCTTCTCTATGGAAATATCTCAATTCTTTACTAGTATTGAATGTTATAAAAATGTTTTATCTTCGCATATCATCTCATTCACTTTTTCTGTTCTTATCGTCCCATAATTAGATAATCTGAATATCTAATGTCATCAGCTGATATAGAACATGTTTTCTTTTTTTAGAAGATTTAACCATATGAATACCCATAGAATCAATTTCCTGCTTTTCCCTCTTCTTTTGGTTTGGCTACCTTCTTTCTTATCCCTCTCATTGTCTGTCTGTACTACCCACCACCAACACACAAAAAGACAAAACTCTATGTGAGAGGCGATAAGAGAGTGCATCCATAGCATAGCACTAACAACGAGAATAGATGAACACGAGAAATAAAAAAGATCTTAGCAGATAATATAAGTCCAAAAGATATATATGCAAATCGGGTGTCGACATCTCCAACCCAGCCATTTCTAATCAGAACATTCCGGCACAGATGAATAGGTATGATAGAGAAGAGTCAGTTATGCATGTATAACAGTCCATTATTCTTCTTTTCACAAACATTTTTCATTTTTATTATTATAATTTGGCATTTTAAAATTATATGTACGAACTTAGAGTTATAGTACAACTAGAATTAATCAAGTCCGTGCAGCTACACACACACACACACACACATACACTCAGCTACATAATTTGTGTTCGTTGGCTTTGTTCAAAAAGTATAAACTGAACAACTATTCTTCGTTTTGTCAAGTATGCATGAAGAAGATGAAGATGCCTATGCATCCAAAGGAAGCTATAAACGATTAGAGTTGAAAGAGAAAAAGAGAAAGAATAAAAGAAACTATAAAGTGCGAAATCGACAAGAAGAGTATGAGGAGGAAGCTTAAGAAGAGAGCAGAGCGCAAAAAACACAACCGCTCACAACATACGCTGGTCTAACAATAAACTCTGTGGATATTCACGTGAAACGGTAGCTAAGAGTTTAGACCTTTAGTAGTCATGTATCGTACTCTCATCTCTGAGTTTAGTTTTTTGTGTGTTTTGTGTTCTCTCGCTCTTGCAGTCTCTCCAGTTATATCTTTGTGATTGTGCGGGAGAGGGGGGGGATGTATGTATGTGTGTGATGATGTCCTCTTTAGCCTCTCTATTCCACTCTTTCCTGTATTTTCGAACGAACTCTGATTCTTCGAGACGTCTCACCCATAAAACCATTCATTTTTCTTTTAACACGCATCATATTTCATTCAAATATTTTATAATTTATTAGAAAAGAAGCTTCGTATGAAATAAAAATTTTTTGAGTTTTCACCACGAAGTCGCCAAAACAATGGCTCGATGAATTAAAATTTATTGAATATTTTCTTTTTTTTTTCCTTTTTTGATAAGTTTCGAAATAGAAATAGACATGCGCTGAAAGAGCAAACTACTATAAGGTGTCTGTGCATGAAGCTTTTCCTTCGTATTACGACTAATTCCTATAAATCGTGGATCTTTACAATGATGTTTGAAGGGGAGAGAGAAAGAGAATGTGATGTTCTGAACGAATGAAATTTACGGAAACATGAGGCTTAGTAAGGGAATGTAGAGAAATCTCGTTTTTTAAAAAAGAGGGAGAGAAGGTGAGAGAGAGAGAGGGGGAGATGTGAAGGGGAATAGGAGAAGAGAAGAAAAAACAGATAAAACGTGAATAAAGAGGAATGATGAAGGTTTGGTGGAAGCTCATTCAAGTTGTTGGGACCTCTATTTTTCTACTTTCTGCAGCTGCAAGACCGCATGTTTTGCAAGCTTAATCTGAGTTGGGGACGGCCTTTTGGCAGTCCCAATGCTTTAGCTTGAACACCCCCTGGTACACAAAATTATGTTATGTTATTTCTCATTTTCATTCTTTGCATCGTCACATTCAGCTTTCACTTTATTTCCTTCTCATAACTATTTCCATTTGCTTACATGCAAACGAAGAGAGTAAACGAGAAAAAGAGAGAGAAAGAGTTGTAGAGTAAGAGGTATGTAGAGAGAGAGAGAGAGGGAGGAAGAAGCTACGAAAGAATTTTTCTATTTTTTCTGTTGAATATGCTTAACATAGAAAATCACTAGATGATGCTTCTTCTTGCCACTCACTCTAATTCCATTCAACCGGAACATTTGGAAACTGTGTCAACTACGGAAACATAACGGCTTGTCAAGGAAATTGAGTCTTCTGGCATCAAAATTATTGGATCCCATGACGCCTACAATCCTAGGCCAACCTTTTTTGTTTCCTAAATAGCTAAAATGACGAAATACACAGAAATCATTTTGTCCAATCTCAGTCAGATGTTTGTACGTTATGGTGTATGTGTGTGGTTGTGAGTTTGTCGGTATGAGTATGCCAATCAGCTTCTTGAAACGAAAATGAAAATGAATGAGATTAATTGTCTTTGTAATTATGATTTTGTGAGGAAATACAAAGAGAGGGAGGAATAAGAGGCTGAAAAAGGAGCTCAAAGAAACCTCATAAGATGGTATAGAGGAAATGAGCCAGAGAGAGAGAGAGACATTGAGGGAGACTAGAAAGGGGTTTCAAAGTTCGAATGACCTTTGCATGTTACCATCCGCAAGCGTAATATCCTTGTATAGGCGTCAAAGTACGTCTTCATCTTCATGTTTTTGAGAGGGAAAAGGCTAAAAGAGTAAGTGGAGATGGAGATGGAGAAGAGTAGAAGCACATCCTTCGCCTATCTTCGTCATGTTTCCTTTTTTCTTTCCTATTTTTCTTTTTTTTTGTTCTTTTCAATGTTTTGTTTCTGAAACATTATGATAGTGACTATGTGTATGTATCTCGTAGTTTGGAACATGTTTTCAGTTCCAAATTGATACTTCTCTTAACTGTTATCTGTTTTCCTCATCTAATCTGCAGAATGGATAACGATTGATTTGTATTTATGCTCAGAAGAAACAGAAATTCTCTTTAGTTTTTCTCTTAATAATCTGCATGTTTTGGTCAGATATGCTGTTTGTTCCTTTGTTATCACTATTCAGCTTTTGCATAGAGCTCAGTAAAGTGGAGACATCACAGAACGAAGCTTTAGTTTTGTGTTTTTGTTAAAAAGAGATTATTCTATTAATACAACTTGAAAGCAGGTTAAGATGCAAAAAGGTGAGAAGAGATGAAGATACAAAGGGAAATGCACACAAAGCTACTAAGAGAAGTGTGTTTCAAGCAAAAACTGAGTGCTGCTGCAGAAAACCAAGTTATGATGGGGTGGGCGAAATGAGAAGGTTTCAAAAGAGGGGGCGAATATCCTGGGGGGGGGGGGGGCAAAAGCCAATCAACGAAGGAATTAGACATGATAGACAGATAGGTTGAAAGAGAGAGAGAGAGAGAGAGAGAGAGAGAGAGAGAGAGAGAGAGAGAGAGAGAGAGGGTTTTAAAGGATATGAGAAGATAATGTTAATACTAATTAGAGGATTGCAACTTATGCCCCTGTTTCAACCATACAATTCAAATCTTAATAATCATGGCAGAAAGTTGGCTTCGAAGCGTATCTCATTCGTTTTCATTCACTTTGTCTCTTTTCTAAACAACTTTCTGTTTTTCTATTTTTGAGTTTTGCCTCGTTGTAAGTCAAGATGGATGTACTTTGAAGCTTACAAGGACTACCAATCCTTCTTTTACTCAAAGTATAGACAGAAATGGCATTAATGACAGTTTCTACCAGAACTTCAAAGTTCCTCCTCCCTTGTTGTTGATGGTGAGCGCTTACTTTCTCTCTCTCTCTCTCTCTCTCTCTCTCTTTCTCTCTCTCTCTTTCACTTTACCTTTATTTCTCTATACATGTATTTCTCTATCTCTCACCTCTCTCTCTCACCCTTTTTCTATCTTTTGTATTTTGTGTTTTCTTTTTCTGTTTCATTTTTAAAATATTTATTGAAATCGTCATTTACTTTGCTCATTAGGCTATTGTTGGTCTTTCTTTTTCCTTTTTGACTTGAGAGCAGCTGTTCACTCATAAGCCTTTAGATGGTGTTCCCTTCCCTCTTACTCTGATTTCATATTACTTTTTCCCCTTTTCAATTCTCTCTCTGTATGGTATCCTCACATCTCTCCATCTAGTCTTGCTTCATCTCTCTCTCTCTCTCTTTCTCCCTCTGTGTTCCCTTTCTACCATCCACTCTCCCTCATACTCTCGAGATATTCTACTTTATCAAATATTTCTAATTGAATATATCTTTTTTTCACAAAAAAAGAAAAAGAAATCTCTTTTTGCTTTTCATGAAAAACATTTTCTTCTTCCACTCTGTTTTCCCTTACATTCCTCCATCTTTCTTTTTGTTCTGAATAATTAGCATATTGCTGCCCCACGCACGTGAACATTCACACGACCTCTCTTTATTTCATTTGCATCACTTTCAACTTTTTCGGATCGGTTGTGCTCTTTCAATCTCTCGTTTTTCTTCTCTGTGTTCTTATTTTGTTTCTCATTTTCGCCTTCTTCCTCTCTCTCTCTATCTCCTCCTCTTTTTTGCATCACTTTTTCTCTTTCTCTATTCCTCATTCTCTCTGAACTCGCACATCCATTCTTCTACCCTTATACCCGCTCTCTCTCTCTCTCTGTTTTTTTTCTTTCTTTTTTTTTATCGATATTTTATATTTCTGCTTTTTCCTATTTTCTTTCTCTCATTCTCTTGTTTTGGCTACCATTTCCATTTCACCTTCTCCTTTTTTGGCTTCAACTAACATTCTGTGTTGAAGCTGGCAATTTCACGTCGCTGATATCGCCGTCGACGACGACGACTACACCATCAGGCTGCACGATGTGCCGATATTTCTGATTGTTGTTGTTATCCATGTCTTGGGATTCTGCTGTGGAGCAGAAGCTATTCTGTTAGTTTTCTTCCACGTCTTCACTTATTTTGTGTCCTTTCTTACATATCAGCTCGTCAGTTATAGTTAAGCTTATGATATGGAAGAGACATAGATGAATGATGATTACATATGATTTATATCATTATAGTTAGTATCGTATACATGTGTAAGCATCAAAATAGGAAATTTTGTTTTTTTGTTTCTTCCGTCTTCTCCGTCAAATAAAATAATTAATGATGGTTGTTATTGATAACTCATCTTACGCTATTTCCTTTCCCATGCAAGGTAATACCTTTAACGGCCTGTTTGACTGGTATAGCTTACATAGTCAAGACAACCTTCATGTCTTGGCAACTTTTTTCTGCTTTCTTCCCATATTATCTGTTTCCATACTCTTTCTTACTCTCTCTCCCTCTACATTTGTATCTTTTCCCTTCTTCGTCATACCCTCTCTCTATTCCCACCCTCGTTGTTGTTGTCGTAAGCATTTGGAAGTGAAAAAAACAAATCCATACATGCATATCAATATTATTTATTTACAATTTATTCATATTCAATATGATATAGTAAAGATATCTCTCTTGATGACTAGAACGTTGAAACGAAAAGTAAAAAAGTGTTTATCTCTCTCTCTCTCTCTCTCTCTCTCTCTCTACTCTCTCTACTCTCTCTACTCTCTCCTTTTAGAGTAAAAAGGCAAAGAACATTACATTTTTGCATTAATAATCAATAACACTTAACTATAATTAATAATTAAAATAATATTTTGGCAAAGAAAACGCAAAGTTGTAGTTTCGATTGAGAGCAACCCCTCAGATGTTTGTTAATCAATAACTTGTTATAATTGAAGGAGCATCTTCTCGTTGTCTCTCTCTCTCTCTCTCTCTCTCTCTCTTTCTCTTTTTCACATTTGTACTTCCATTGCTGATCATAGAAATCTTCCTTCTTTTTGTGTTTTTGCTATTTATAGATCATCTATATATATATGTTGGGAGAATTAGATGTAGCAACCGTTCGAATGACATTTATTCAGTTCAAATGCCCATCAAAGCTATATTCCACGTGAACAGCGTGAGAATGATATGCAAATTGGTCCTTGCAACCATCTTTCAATTATGTCGACGTATTTATATGAATAATTAATATTTCCTGGAATCTAATATCTCTTCTAATAGTATCTAGCTCTCTTTATGAATTAAGCTTTTCTCTTCTTCCTCAATCTGCCTCTTTTTATCTTTGTTTTCTTACGTCCCCTTCATATGACGTCTTCTTCTTCATCTTACATCCATTTTTTCTTCCAATCGTACCCCATTCCCTCCCAACCTCTGATCGGAAATATTCATAATTCCTACTCTTCCTTGTTCATTCTCAGTTGCTCTTTGTCTTTTTTTCGTATATAATATTATCTCTCTTCTCTCTCTCTCTCATTACCCCTCTCTTATTCTATGTTCCTCTTTCGAATTTCTTTTTTTTTTTTTACGAAACTATGCAGCCAAGTTTCACTCAATGCTATCTAATTTGAATTTCTTTTTTGTCATCACCAACTCTCTTCTTCGTAGCCATTTTTTGCTTCTTTTACAACTCTCATCAGTTGAGCATTTCGTTCATCTGTCACCTATTTGCCATCATTCCCTATTCGTTTTTGCAAAAGAAGCAAGATCTCGTCTGAAATGGCATCTAGCTTTCTGCAAAACGCTGCTACCGACCGACCTCTGCTCCACAATCAACATTGCACGTCGTCGTTTATCTTCTTCCTTTCACATCGTCTCCTTTTCTCTCTCTCTCTCAGGCTAGTTCTCTCTATTCTTTCCCTTTTTTGTTAACAAAATAGTAAAAAATGAAAAGAAAATTAAAGTAATTTATCGATGAAGACTTTTCAGAACAGTCTATTAGCTCCACCTCCCTTTCTTCCCTTTACACCCTTCTTCGTCGTATTCTTATTCTTCTACTGTTCTCATGTAAGTTCAAACGAATTTAACATGCAGTTGTGAAGCAGTTTTCTCTTCTCAGCTTGCTCCCTTGTGTCTTCACACTTTCATATGTTTTCCTATAACTTGTGTTATTTTGAAATACATAAAGCTTGGCATAGCTTCTCTTCTTGATGATGACAACATTGAGAAGATTGGAGTTGTTCCTTAAGTTGTCATTGGCAACTATTTCCCTTTGTCTGATTATTCCGACTTTATTTTGGATCAACCACTGAATAATGAGTTTTGAATGAAGCAAAATACTTCTTTCTCCCTCATTTTGAAAGTAAAAAACTCTTCAAATATCCTCGTTTGCTATTGAAGGTTAGTGTTGCTGTTGGTATGTGTATTACTCTATGCTCCACACGTATATTTCTACAAATTAAGAATTAATGATTATCGTCTATCATTTGATGAATTCTCTCGTAATTATTGAAATGACAGAGATAGAGAGATTACTGATTGATAGAAAGAGAGAAGGAAAGAGAGAAAAGGAGAGAGCAGTATACGAAAAGAAATGATTGAAGAAAGAGAACGAGGAGGGTGAAGAGAGATTTATGTTAACCTTTACTAAACCATTTCCTTATTTGAAATCATTTATACTGTGACATGGCAAACATCGATTAAGAAGGTGCTCCCTCTTTCCTTTTCTTGCTTTCTCCAATACTCTCTTTCTCATCTTTGATCTCTCTCATTTTCTCCCTTTCAACAATTTTTTTTCGAAAGTGAAATGAAGCTATAAGTCGATCCATTTGATAGTTGTCAAGAACTCTGTTCAATCATATCAAAACGTTCTTTTGAAGAGTAGATCACGAGCCGTTTCAATTAATAATTTCAATGAAATTTCTCCTTTTATGTCAACAAACGGAAACGACTCCTCATCTTCATCTTTCTCTCTCTCTCTCTCTACCTCTCTCCCTCTCTCTCTCTCCCTCTCTCCCTCTCTCTCTCTCTCTCTCTCTCTCTCTCTCTCTCTCTCTCTCTATAATTGTAATTCTTTCCTGATCGTTAAGCTCTTGAAATATTCGTTTTTATCTTGTTAGACCACTTCGTTTTGACTTGTTTATCTTTGTTAGTTTCACAACCCACGTCTTCTGTTCTTCGTCTTCATCTTTATTTCTTCGTTTTCTAAAGTGCTTCCACTCATCTTTAGATCTTTTCAAGCCTTTTTTTCAATTTATATTGACTTTTCTTGATTTTTTTTTATTTCACAGTTCAGCAATATCCATGGATGTTTTTGATTTCTGTAGTTTACTTGTGGTTATCACAAATAGTTCTCCCATCTCTCTTCATCCTCTCTCTCTATCTCTCTCCTTGTATATATCTCTTTGTTCCACCCACACTAATACTCCCTTCCACCACAACTTCATTTTCCCTCTCTCTCCTCCTCTCTTTTCCTCTCTCTCTCTTTCTCCCTCTTTAGCTCCTTTGTCTCTTAAACACCTCTGACTCCATTTCCTGAATTTCATTTTTTACCAAAAGCAAATACACGTTCATATTTGCAGAATTGAATTTGTTCATTTTCGTTGTTTAACAGAAAGATAACCAGTAATTCATTACTTGTCTCAATCAAGGTTCTCATAAATCTCTTTTTAGTTTTTGCAATTTTCTCTTTTACGCTTTGGGAATTATCTTTGTGTTTCTCTTTTCATGTGCTTGAGTAATTAAAGTTTCGTTATCTTATGCAATTCATTTTATCTACATCTCTTAGCCTATCACAATCCCCCTCTCCCTCTCTTTGTTCTTACGTTGTATCTCCTCTCTCTATCCCCTTCTTCTAATCTGTCTCATTCTTCGATTTTGATGTTTCAAAGTACATGAATATCTCTCCTGAGAGCCAATGTGTTGCAAAGGATCTATTTGATAATACCCATTTGGGTGATGAATATAAAAGAATTGCAGTTCAAAGAATGCAATGATCTTCTTCAATGATCGTTTTCATCTTCTGAGATATGTAATAGGGGATGAGCACATTTGTCATTCATACTTCCGACTGCTCTGAGCCCAGAGTTGATATTTCCATTCGTTGTATCCCTTTGCTGTTCTCATGAACTTCTGAATAAGTTTGTCGTCGTCGCAATCAGTGTTATCGCTGTCTTTCTCATAATTCTGCTCTTTTCCTGACTTTTTTCACTGAAAATCTACTGAGTAGTGTCCATTTTTAAATTTCTCATCTTCAACAGAAGAATGCATTTACTTACTGTAGCTCTCATCCTGTTACTCATTCTTTATCATTCTTCCATTCGTTTTCTCTTTCTCTCTATCCTCTCTCTCACTCTCTCTTACCTTACTTGGACTCACATCCTTCTCCATCTAACATATATCTTTGTCTTCATTCTCCCATAAACTATCATTACGTGTGAATTTGGTGGAATGTGCAATCTTGGCTTGACAGCTGACATGAAATCTTGGAAATTGTTGACTAAACTGCCGTTCCAGACCATTTCAACGCATATATGGGCGTTTAAAAGAAACTTAAGTAGACAGCACCTCTTCCCGTCCCTCTCCTCTCTCTCTCTCTATCTCTCTTATATGATTATTACCATATCCGCGATTCTTCATAACCATGAATCTCCTACTTGTGTAGTTCAACTGCTTTGCCTGACTTTGAGTTTCTATTGTTCGTTCATGTACTCTGTCAACGTTCTTGTTCTTGTTGTGCAGCTGTCTCTGATTATAATTGAAAACATTTTTTCAGTTCCGTCCTTATAATGTCTTGAGAGATGATATTCAGAAGCCTTTCACTGGGCATTTTCTTTATAACATTAGCTTCTGCTGATCGTTTTCTTAGAGATCCTCCTCCTACTTCAATTAATCGTTATCGACATCCATCATACTATCATGATGATGACGAGTACTTTGATGGACCGACTGTCGGTGTAGTGAGTGACATGCTTATAGAATTATTGATTGATTATGTGAATTTATTTTCAGTTAAAGGAATACAATGCGTCTGAAAATAATGAAATCCTTATCAGCTACTTGTCGGCAGTTTCTAGAGTTCCGAAGAATATGGAAGCCGTCTTGAAAATTCTTTCAGAATCCAAGGTATTATAATATTGAAATGAACTAGGAATATCATTATGGCAGATGTCCTCCGAGTCTTCTTCTGATCACGAAAAATATTCAAATTCTATCCATTCTCTCTCAAATTGTTTTCGTACAGACTTTGACGGTAACTTGGTTGTTTTTATTTTTTCATAAAACAGTGTTTACTTTGAAGGTTCAATGATCTCGGGTGCTTTACAAGTAGCGATTGATGAAATCAATGCCTCCAAAGACATTCTTCCCAACCATAAACTGACTTATACATTTGAAAATACTTGCGGTGATGAACGACGAAGTGAATCCTCACTACTCTTTTCGTATAAATACGTCTTTCGTTTATTTTCCAGGCACGAAATTCTTTATGAAACATTGGAAAGAGGGAGCTCGAGTTTTCATCGGTCCTGAATTGAATTGCCGAACAGAAGCTCAAATGGCTGCTGCTCAAAATCTCCCAATTATTTCATACAAGTGTAGAGACCAAACAGTGTCTGATAAATCGAAGTGAGCTTCGTGAATCCAGTGGTCTATCATCATGTTAATCCTATTACAGGTACAACACCTTCACGAGAACTGTACCAGCTGAAACAGACATAACAAAAACGTTTATATCATTAATGAAAGAATTCAACTGGAAAACCTTTGCTGTAATATACGAGGACTTAACTCAAAACAACGAGATGCTTCTAGCCATTCGAGTAAGACTGCCACGCTTTTTGTTTCAGTATGATTTTCATTTGAAGAGAGCTATCGAAGAAGAAAACATTCGAGTCTCAGAAGGCGAGAATAAGTATATGATTAACAATGTCTCTGTCGTTCCAACATTCTCTGAGATTAAGTCTGAGAAACTTGTTGACAGCATTATTCAGGACACAAAGGATACTACAAGAAGTTAATTTTCTTTGTAATATCAAATACATTTCATTTTAGTTTACTTAACATTTGGAAACGTTCGATTATTCCGGAAAATTCTGTTCGTTATGGGTCAACGAGGCTTGATGGATAAACAAGAGTATTTACTGATTTATTTGGATACTGACTACAACTGGTTAAACGTTTACCATGCCATGAATAACCATTTCGTTAGAAGTGAGTGATAGATTTCTGGTTGTTTCCAACCCACAGTGTTTAAGATACTATGATCGATTTGTCATCTTCATGGGATTTTCCAAACTCATCGGATCGTAAAGTTGCTGAGTATCTACGAAACGCCTTAGCAATCATACCAAGTCCGGTTCGTCTGGACTCCGAACGATTCTCGAAGTTCTGGCAGTCTGCCAATCAACATCTTATTAACTTCGGAGTTCAAAAAGATCCTATTGCACACAACTGGTCCATTAAGGTAAACATTCTTGAATCAATTTTATCGATCTTTGAATTGCAGGTGAATAGATTTGCTTGTTATCTCTACGACGCTGTTTATCTTTATGCTACTGCTTTGAATGAGCTTTTGTCAGATACGGTTGAAGAACAGGTAATTGAGAGGCTTAAGTATGCCTTTACGTGACAATATTTTAGGCTCGTGGATATGATCCAACACGTGACGGAGATGCAATTACTCGACGAATCATCGGACGGCGCTATGACAGTCAGTTGAAGTAAACATATGTGTTAACGAGTAGGATTTTGCAGGTATGCAGGGATTTGCAATGAGAATCAATGACTTCGGAGATGCTAAAGGAAACTACACTCTATTGAGTTGGCAGGTACGATTAAGTAATCATATGGTTCTAAATTATATTCTCATAGGCTGTTCAACCTGTTATGGATAAAGATAACGCTGATTACTATCCATTGGATCATGCTTTAGATATCACTGCTGTTTTTGTAGAGGATTCGTCTAGTGATGGACGTCCACCTCGATTAGAGTGAGTCGAGCCAGATGATCATGATCATCAGAACATTTCGATTACAGTTTTAAGAAACCCATCAAATGGTTGAATGGGCTACCCAAAGACCGCCCTGAGTGCGGTTTTCACGGAGAGTTATGTAGTCATGGAGGTTATATATCTCTGATAGTCCTTCTTGTTCTCTCCATAATAGTGTTTGGTTTCACTTTGATAACATCTTTCGCATACAGGTGTGTTTTATTGTTGTTTTCTGTAGAGTTAAGAGGGGTATTCTAGAAGTCGACGGTTTGAGAAGGAATTGCATTCTATTTGGAAAATAGAGCCAAGGGAGATTCAACGGGTAACGAAGAAGTCTGGTTCAACTGCTTCGCTGTTTGTGGAAGGCAAAGAGGTTTTATTGGTTGCTTTTTTTGTGATAATCCTTCTCTTACAGTATTTCGATCAATCATGCTTCACAGAGACGGATAAGAAGTTTGTTCGAGATGTCGCTCACTACAAAGGCTCTATAGTGTTTCTCAAAGGTGTGTCCAATTTGTTGTTTATCATCAGTAAGAGCCTCTTATAGAGATCAATTATGGTAGGAAAACAAAAGAATTGACCCGTCAAATGAAGATAGAAATGAGAATGCTGAGGCAACTGGCTCATCCGAACATCAATACATTCATGGGTATGATAGACATGGTTTAGTTATATATGGATGCTTTCGAAGGTATTATTACTTGTGCCCATTCTATCTGCGTAGTTCGTGAGTTTTGTGCTCGGGGCTCATTGATGGACTTATTACTTAACAAGGACATGAAACTCGATGAAATCTTCATAGTGTCTTTTATTGATGATCTCATTCGGGTATGTGACATCGGCTAGTTTATATCACGATTAATGAGTTTAGGGAATGACTTATCTTCATGAGTCAGAACTTAAGGTTCATGGCAACTTGAAGAGCACTAACTGTCTTATTACATCACGATGGATGCTTCAAGTTGCTGATTTTGGTTTAGCAGAACTCAGAGACGGGCGAGAATGGGATAGTGGACAAGCATTTGTATGTCATCACAGTTGTAAAACACTAAGTTTTTTTTTGAAGTGGGAAAACCAAATTTGGACTGCCCCAGAACATCTGAGAGACAGTGTGTTTGGACAACAATCATTCAAAGGTAACCACAATAACTCAAGATTTAATTTATCCTTTTCTCTTAAGCGACACAAAAGGGAGATGTATATTCGTTTGCCATTATTCTGCATGAGATAGCTCTCCGTTTGGGACCATTCCGCATATTCGAAGCCGGAGCACCATCAGTAGAAGGTTTCTTACACAATTTTTTATATTAACCTACTCAAAATTTGTAGAAGTAGTTCGTCAAGTATCAGATTGTTATCTTCGACCTGTTATTCACAGCACTGACATTACGAAAGGAGTTCTTGAAACGATGCGCCAATGTTGGGATGAAGTCCCGGAGAATCGACCGGACTTCCGTTCTGGTATCCGTAATGGCTTACGTGAGCTGTTTGTCAAACAGAAAAAGCGTAACATCATGGTTCGTACATATAAGAATTTAAAAGAATCACACAGCTGTTGCAATCATTCGTTTAATGGTACAGAGTACAATAAACAAGCTTCCTCTTTCAGGATCATATGATGGACTTGATGGAGAATTACCAAATAACATTGGAGAAGAAAGTTTTTGAGAGAACTAAGCAGCTGCATGAAGAGCAGCAGAGAAGTGAAAATCTCCTACAACGAATGCTTCCAGCGTAAATGAACACATAAATGCTATTCTCCTGAAGAAAAAAAGCTTTAGATCTGTCGCTCAACAACTCCTGTTAGGCAACAATGTTGTACCAGAATGTTTCCCTTCAGTTACAATATACTTCTCCGATATTGTCGGATTCACTCGAATTTCCGGTGAATCCACACCTCTCCAGGTTGTGGCTTTCCTCAACAAACTTTACACCCTTTTCGATAATATTATCAAGCAGTATGATGTTTACAAAGTATGTTTCCCAACGTTTTCGTTTGCACTATGTTATTTTAAGGTTGAAACCATCGGAGACGCATATATGGTCGTGTCAGGTGTACCGGAATATCGAACGGAAGTATATCACGCTGAACAAATAGGTTTGTTCTAAAAGACACGCTGTCACACATTTTGGTCTAGGAATGATGGCGCTGCATTTATTGTCCGCTGTTCGTAACTTTATGATACCTCATCGTCCAGAAGAGCAATTGATGCTCAGAATAGGCATACACTCCGGAAGTTGTGTTGCAGGAGTTGTAGGGAATACCATGCCAAGGTAGCCTACTTTATTTGTAAGCTTAATACGTATGCTTCAGGTATTGTTTATTCGGTGACACTGTCAATACTGCCAGTCGTATGGAGAGCAATGGAGAGCGTAAGGAGGAGCTTTTTATTTCGATTTTCATTTTTTTCTCTATTTTCAGCATTGAAAATTCATTGCTCTCAGAGTACTCGTAATGTTTTGACTACGATACCAGGCTTCATACTAGCTGAGCGTGGAACTGTAGAAATCAAGGTAGTTGATTGTCACCGTAAAATCAATTCATTACTGTTTTTAGGGAAAAGGAACTATGATAACATACTGGCTGTTGGGTAGATACGGCGCGGAGTTCTCAACGGATTATGAAAAGGAACAAACGTTTGATATAACGCAGTTGATAGCTCCTGATCTTTTCCCAAGAAATGCCAGTTTCCGTCCAACTATTCGAGGATCCACATGGGGTTTGGAAGTTGTCGTTTTGAACTACTGACTTTGGTTATCTTTGCAGGTCTGAATCGAGATTCCACGCTATCATTGATACAGAAGGATTCGTCTTTTTTTAAACGCATCGATAGATCTATTTCCAGAGTGGGATCAATTTTCCAGGTAACCTGTTCTCTTATATAATTATAAGGAAAATGGTTAAGGATCCCATATCAATGTATTATTCGAGTCAAAACGGGGGAATGGTTTCGATTGGAAGTTCCTATAAGGAGTTAACGTCTGTCAATGAAGAGAATGATTTTCTCTCAAACAACAATAACATGAGGTATTTCACTTGGTATAAAGATAATATATTTTATATAGCCGAAGTCGACGACCATTTGGTAAAACTCATGTCTCGCGAGCGCTCGACAATAAAGACGTCGCTCTGCGCAAAAGGTTTTCTTTTTTTTTTGCTCTGGTTTATTGAGATTCTCCAGGTCAACTTCTTTACCTGATGGGGAATCTTTAAATTTGGATCAGCTCATTCAACCTAATTCCACCGCACCTGTTTCATCTTCATTATCAAGAAGAAATGCTGAGTAAGTAGATATGCTGTTACTTCATATCATTGTCTTTGTTCAGCTCACATTCATTGAATTCTGATTCACCTTCCCCCAGTCAATACCCCTCGTACAGAGATTTAACTAACGTTCAAAGGTAATACTCGGTTTTTGGTGGTGGCTACTAACACAGACATATAGAAAGCGTGGTATGAGGATGACAGTCTGGCCTTCCAGAAAACGTTCTCTCTCAGTCGGCGACAACTTGCAAATGCCAACAACGTTCGATGAAGTGCCTGGAAATGGAACTGAACACCTGATCGATGGGCTTACGAAAAGACGTCCAATGAGACGGTTTTTGAGCAAAGTTAGTTGTACCTATTTGTGTCATTCTATTGAATCTTTCCAGGAGAGAAAGTCCGTAATGTCCTTGCATCAAAATCTTTTGCGAGACCCATCACCGTTCTCGAGATTGCGCGATGCTTCTCCATTCGGACGACATAGGAAATCATTATGGGGCTCTAAAACTTCCAAGTAAAATTAAAATTTCTGCCTGTTTCGATCTCTTATTTCTAGTGACAGAGTACGAGGAGATTCCATTTCACGCCTATGGCGTCGCTTGAGGAGCAATGGTTGTAGCGAGTATAGTGGTCTGGAGGACGATATGAATGGTAATGATGTATTCACAATTGAATCAGCAAACGGTAATCCGATAGATAGGAAAGCAACGTTGATTGAGATTCATTCTAGGTTCAATCAAGAGTGGTCAAGATCCTTTTCCTATAGAGGATACTGAGGATGCCACAGAACCATTGATTGAGTTGAAAGCAGAGCTGATGGTGTAAGAGATTCAAAGTATATGTACGAACGATGAATCCACACCAAAGAATTTGATGAAACATTCCGAATGCATTAGTGCACCTCTTAATAATATCTATTTTTGCTAATATTAACAATTAATAACTTGTAATCATGATGACCTATTACGTTGATCTCTCATCTTCAAATATTCAGAAATACTGGTTGTTCCTACTGTTATGTAAGTATGTGCCGTCTTCTTACTTTTTCATTTTAAAACAATCCCACCACTGTGATCGTTTTCGGGTTTTTTTTTGTGTTTTGAGCTTGATTTTATGAATGAAGAACGAAAGTTGTTTTTATATTACGAGTTGTTCATGGAATAAACCCACAGCTCTCTCGAGCTTATCAAGTTCTTTCACTCAGAATTTTCAGTTTCCTCAAAACGACTCTTAAATATTACAAGCGGTGTTCTCATAAATTACAGAAAAACGCTACCGCTGGCATCTTGGATTCACCTTATTTTTTCGAATTTTTCGGGGAACAAGGACACGAACGAATCCATTGGATTCGAGCGAGCCCTTGACAGGAAATAACCTGTGAGGGGGAATAACCATATTAGAAAGATGAGAGAGAACGAGGCTTACGAACCACAAGACACCGGGGGACGTATTATGTTAGGAACCCCAAACCTACCACCCTGCGAACAAGGCTTGCCCCTCCCAAGGGACGCAACTTCGGTTACTTGTTTCATAAACCCGCACTCTACCATTAGACTACGGTCTCATTTGATTTACAAGAATATGGGTTCTTTAATCGACAGTTGCTCATAGGACACTGCCCATGTTGAATCGATATGATGACTGTTGTACTACACTTGGGCGGTCCATAGTTTGCCAAAACCACCTCTCATACGAGTGTGGTTCAGAAACTTTCGGTTCGTCTGTGATGGTATATGGTTAACACTTTGTATAAATCTGATTGTTGATTATTCAGGTTACTGTTCATCATGTACTAGCCTGGAATCTATGCAGAGCGAGTTCGGAATGATTGCATCTTCGTTAGGATTATCATTATGTAAGTATCATTCTATGTTTAATACTGTTGGGTGTTCCAGTAAGGTTATGCTGTGTGTACACTCTGTGAGTTCCACCATTTGATTTTCGATTTTACTTGAAATAGCTTCATTCGGTTTCGATGTGATGATTCCTGATGCGATCATTGTGTTCGCTAACTGTTCCTTTTCCTTCATTCTACTTCTACTTCTTTGTGTTGCTTGTCATAAGTTATTCAATTGAGTTGTGAGGGACTGTTTAAACCTTTGATAAGATCCTAGTTCTATGAAATATAGTCGATGGTTTGCGATAAGCATTACTTTTCCTTCTTTTATTCGTTTGCTTCCGTAGTTTCGAGGTGAATGGAGAGAAACTCATCCGAAGAGCTTTCAATAAGCTTCCGATCATTTGAAAGAAACTTCAAATTGGTTCATTATGCGCTGAGTTGGAACGCTTTTGCCTCATAAACATAATGCTTAAGCACGACCGCTACACTTTTTTCACGTGCCGCAGGAATGAAACGCGTGAGCAACCGCTCAAGTGCGTCACTCAGTTGAAAATGAATGAACCACCGCACAACTAAGCCTTCTAATTCAAAATGGTTTTCCACCAAGCTTTTCATTTTCCTGAACGCGCATTGAAGTGAGCGGCGTCCATACTCAGCCTTCTTAAAGCCATAACTTTCTTGTAAGTCATTCGTTTCCAGAATTGTTTCCTTTGTTCTGATGTTCTCATTATGCTGATTATTATTTCATTCTCATCACAGATTTCGACTGTTCTTTTTCGTATTGCTTGCTTTACATTCACAGTGATCATGAAGAAAGTGTGCTCGTTCTTTGCGCACTTGATCGTTCTCTGAGTTTGTAGTTTCATCTCGTAGTTTACTTGTTTATGTTTACGTTCATTTGCTGACCTGTCGGTGTATTTTGCCCTGACTGTCAACTTACACGAATATTGATTACTTAGTTGTTAAATGAAGATTATGACAAGATGACAGGTACCTGTCTGTTCCAACAAGTAAGCTGCTTCTTCGACAGTTTATAACCAACATCCTTTCAGACATCTGTATTCTCCACTACGCAACACTTCTTCATAGTTACGGTTCGAGCGACTTGTTCTCTACAACTCCCTCCATAGTTCATGAAGCTTCTATGAAGGGAACTAGTGGAGATTGAGTCGCTCATCTCATTTCTTATATCTTTATACGGTTTCCAGATGGCTGTTCGATTGGTTTGATAAGTTTAACTCAGGGAAGGAGGAGGAATCGCGTTGAACCATGAGTATAGGCACGGCACAACATTATTCAATATATGAGGTAAGTTTAATTATTTGATTAATTGGTGGTTATGATCGTTTTCCGAGAGACGTTGCTGTTCAGCGAGTCTTCCGTAGGAAGTGGAAAGGCTATTCAAACCAAAGGACAATCCTATTGAGTAGCTTCCTCTTGTTAGTTGTTGTTCTTCGTTCATATAAGTTAATGATTACGTGTATTTCCATGTTTCTATACATTCCACTTGATATAGGAAGGATCAAGGGAATGTGAAGTTGGAATTCTTGGACGAGAAAGTCGCGGGTGCAGATAACAGATAAGTTCTCATATCTTTGTTCATATTGGTTAGTTACAGAAAGCCGTACGTTAGTCTTTGGAAATACAATGAAGTGCCGCAATGCCTTCTTCTCAGTGCTACAAATGCCTGAGATAGAGTGAACCTTGCGATTGTGTTCACTCTTTCTCAGGCACTCGTAGCACTGAGGAGAAGGTATTGCGACACCCCTTGTCCTAGAAATTTTCTCTTTTTTTTGGCCATTTTTTCCAATTTCATCCTCCATATATATCCAATGATATGAAGTAAATGTGGAAGGATAGCCAAGAGGTTAGTTGGTCATTCATACAAGGAAGTGGTTGGTTCGACTCCCGGCCCTGTCAAGGATCCTTCTACGAGAGTGCAAATAGTAAGTTCCGGTCACCCCCGTTTCCAAAGGGGGGTGACCCCTATATACATTTCTACCATACTCATTCTTTCTAATTTCAGGCACCAATCACCGGAGATCTGAGTCAGCGTGTTATATACCCTGACCGTCCATGAGTTGCCAGACTCTTGACTCAGATCTCCATCGGAAGGGCAGTGTGAGTGAGAGAAAGAGTCTGGCACAAGGACGGGAGGGTTTTAGAGAAATTTTTAAAAAAAATTTTGAAAAAAATGGCGATGCCCCCCTGCCTCAACCCTTTTCGTAACTACCCCCTGATTGTGGGGAGGATCACTCCTCCACCTTGGGAGAGGAAAACTTTCAAAAAAGAAAGCTTTCCCCTCCCCTTCTCCTAACGATACTTGGCTCTTGGTAGCCTCCGAGTACGTTAGGAGGGTTAGATATCTTGGCCTTCCATGGCCATCCTCGTTCAAGGTGTACTTATTCTATAAATAAATCATTATAATTATGAAACTTGTATTATTATTCACCTGATATACTGATCAGCTCTATCCACCAGAAGAAAGTTCAGCCGTCGTCGTACTCTGTGGAATCACCCTGTAATAGAACAGATCACTTGAACTATTTCGAAATACAAAACGAAGACGAAGTAAACGACGAATGAAACAAGGGAATGAGAGTGATTGTGTGCATTCACACATCTGTTAAAAGGAAATGATACTTAACAACATCTTGTTAGGAAACATCAACAAGGAAGAGGGAGAACCTAGGATGAAAGAAATACCAAACAACTAAGAGATCTAACAAATTCAAACTCATGATGAGAGCTATGGGGTTAGGGTCACAGATATTAAAAGAACTTCGACATGAATCATCAGAAAGTTTCTAATCTCTTCTGCCACACATGAACTGTTAACGCAAAGTTCAAACAATACAGGTGGAAACACTTAACATTAGAAACATACTTAAATACACTCACTCACAGCACTCGGACGAAAAAGTAAAAGAGTGATTCGATGGATATCAGCAGTTAGCCCATGTGACCAATCGATAATCACGTTAGTTGACAGTGAAGGCTGATACTACCAAAGGGAAGATAAACAAACAAAACGTAAACAACTAAACTACAGATTGAAACTACAAACTCAAAGAACGATAAGATTCACGTTTTGTCAAACAAAGAGCATATGATGGGGCAGTTGAGATCTCCATGATGAATGATAACGAAGGAATCGTCCGACTATGGCTTGTCAAGAATATAAAAAAGCGTAGTATTCATTAAGAAGATGTGCATGATTCTGGGCTAAATATCATGAATAGTAATGTAAAACACAAAAAAGATGTCTGGAAACGAATGAATTTCAATAGAGTTACGGGTGTTGGAAGCTTGATTCTAAACACCGCTCACTACAAAGCGCTAAGTGGGAAATGAAAAGCTTGGTGGAAAACCATTTGAATTAGAAGGGTCGGTTGTTTCAACTGACTGACGCGCTTCATGCGGTTGTTCACGAAAGGAGCGGAACAAAAGTGCCTGTAAGGCGTCACAAACTCTTTAATACTCATCGTATGGAAAGGTATAACGTGCATTCGGAGGAGAATATAGAAATACGATCACACTAGGAAGATACGTGAAACAGTTAGAACAGAGTGTGAGGAAATCGATACTACAAACTATCAATGACAGTTAAGAAGGTAGGGTTCGTCTCCCAAGTGAAGCTCGAAGCCATAAAAGCTCGAAGCCAATGAACGAAAACCTTTCAACCAACCCTGCTGTCTTATATTTCATAGAATGCATACGATTGTCGTTCAAACACGTTCAAACAATTAACTAAAAAAATGTAAGCAGTTCCCGGCACTGATATTATCGGATAACACCGTATGTAATCAATAATCATGTAAGTTACCAGTTAAGACAAAGAATGCCCAGAGGTCAACAAACAAATGTGAACATAGACAAGTAAACTACGAAATGAAACTACAACTCAAAGAATGATCACGTTTGTGACACACACATGAAAAGCGCTCATCACAATCGTTCTAGAAGTAAAAAAGTAATTAAATAGTTCCCTCTTACGAAGCCTGGCATGGAGCTGATGCCATATCATTTGAAAATCCCCCCGACGCGAAATAACCCGAAATAAGAAATAAGCCATATAATGGACATAACATTTTGAGACTTCTGGTACGATTCATTTTTCTTGAAGACAACCACTAGTTATCTATTGAGCTCATTGTAACTCTCACGAAGCTTGAGCTACTTCACCTTCGGAACCGTTCATTCGGTTAGGTTTATCTATCGTATATGATTGTTATGATACTCATGTGCAGGAATCGGAAGATAGTAGAGATTTCAAGTCGATACTCTTCCGATTCTCAGATGATTGTTTCGATGTGTTAAGAAGAAACGTATTTTCCCAAAATTTACTGAAAAATTACAAAAAGAAATTGCAATTCGTTGGTATCACAATGAAGGAAATGAAGAAGATCTCGATTCGAGTCACTCGCTATTAAGAAAAGAGAAAGATAAAACTTGATGGAAAACAGATGTAAAGAATAGAAAATCGGAAGTGGAATGATAAAACCTTATTAAGAAGTAAACGTTATGGCAAGTAGTCAATGATGAGTTTCCACTTAGTAATTAATAATACGAGTGATAAAGAATACGCCTGAATATCATACAAGGATTCAAAAAGCATGAAGATGCTGGTACAATTCGTTATTAATTAAAATATAAATATGTGATGTAACCTTTCAAGCTAACAATGAAAATAGAATTTTACGTTGTTCTAGTCGTAATAGCTTTTCTAAACGCTCCTACATTCAAAATTATAAAAGTTCATTGGCTGAAGGCATTGCAGTTAACATTTCTGAAACTGAATCAACTTTACTGAATGGCAACAAGTCTGCTATGCTATGAAGTTCAGCACTCATTCTCTATCCCATCCAAGCTTTTGATCTCTCACTCTCTTCTTAATCTATCACTTTCTATGTGAGCTTCTTTTGAAATCTAGCCGAGACAAGAAACCTCAAAGACTGTCTGTTTATTTGCTAATCGACCTGAGATTATATGGATGAATTTCTCTTGACACTTCAAAAACAAAAACTGATTCTATACCTGAAAGGAAAAGAGAAGCATAGTAACCAACATCCACAAAGTCTCCTGTATGTTCTTGCTCTTTGATGTGATACTATTCATGCAGCTGCAACCGAAAACACATGGCTTATCAAAGAACCAATAAGAGTCATCCATATTCCTGAATAGAGATAATCTAAGTAGCGAACTTCAGGAGTAGCTCCTGAGTCGACCAGAAGAACGCACACTGGACAAAACACGTTATTTCAAGCGGAGAAGGAGGAAGAAACAATTCACTGATAAACCTAAACAAAACCATATTCGTTGACTGGTTGCAGAACTAAAACCAAACCCTCATTACATCATGAATATCATTGAATTCACATAGTTCATACACAAAAGAGCTTCACTAGAGCAATCGATGAGTAACTCGCGGGATTCATTGAACTGCTAAGAGTTTTTGTTAACTATGAATTTTTGGAAAATCAACTAACTTGTTTAAGTGTTAGAAGATAGCTGTATAACCGAAGACTAACGAACGGCTCTCTGTAATTAACCAATATGAATAAAGATATGGGAATTTACCTGAGGCAAAGATCCAGATTGTGCTCACTACGTCAATGACGTGGAGTTGTAGAAGCCGTCACACGTCGGTCCCACATTGTGTATGACTCACAGACGGTTGCATTTCTCTGCAGACATAAACATATTTGAGGATACAGCAATCAGTTATGACATAACTGAACGTTAAAGGCTGTAACGAAGCCAGTGAAAGTATTCATTCAAAACAGTATACAAGGTGTGCAACCTTTTGAATCGTCTATCAACAGTGGAAGCAACAAAACTTTTTATTTCGAAATACATTACGAAGAAACAAACCCAGAACGACCTTATGAAAGCAGTGAACACAACTATCAAAACTAAAGAAACAATGTGAAGAAACTCTGAAAAGAATACAAAACGTACAGAGTGAAAGACTTACCTCATAAAGATTAATAGCTGCACTCAATGTTCATATGAATATTCACTCGAATATTGACATCAGCAACAGGGAGTTAACGATACGCAGTATTCTGATAATGGAACAATTGAGAGGAACGAATTTGAAGAGAAACAACTTACAGAGCAACATCCTTTTCAACTTGGAACTATCGTGAACCATACCGAACTTTCCTTTCAATCTCTGAGTATTGAATGATCATCATGTATAATCAATAAACCAGTCAGAGTCACTTATATTCCTGAAAAAGGCTTTAAGAAGTTGCACAAGTATAACTCACATCTTTACATCATGAACAGCACGGTGTTTCTATATATTCTATTTCAAAGACCCAGCGAACACAAGCGAACTGTTTGACAGTCGCAAGAGTCAACCCAGGCATCTGTAGCCCTGGAAAACTGCTTCTCCCTTCATTCTACTATCAATGACTAATACACGGCTCTCTGAAACAAACGACCATGAGTGAAGCTATAAGAACTCACCTGTAATCTTGCATTCCAATCATCTCATAATCTCAATAGAGCCATCGCTCAACAATCACCAAAGTTTCTATCTATAACAAGTAAAGTATATAAAAACACATCTACTCAAGACATAAGAACGATAAAACACAAACGAGGAAAAGTAAAAAGAAGTCAGAAGTCAACGAACACTACCAGGACAGAAAAACTTATTAAACAACAAACGATGGAACTCTGTTATGAACAGCGCATTAGTGAAAGTAACCGACTTCGCACCGACTACTTGTTGAACTGCCAGTTATCGTTCTTTTTGGAAATGGAAACCTTAACCGTGAAGCAGAAAACTGTGAAGCTAACACACACACCACAAGCTCGGAATATAAATAAAGAATTTCAAGGGTTGTATTGTAAGTATAGGTCCTGGCCCGACACAACTTGTCAACACAATGGGTTAAAACTAGGTGGCCTCGGAGTAGAAATTGCATAAACGTATGAATATTAATCAATTAAAAATGAACAAGCATGTTAACTATCATAATTAAAGGAACAAACCATTCAAAAGATATCGGGAAACGGATGGATTTCAAGAAAGTTATGACAATTAGAAGAGTGGACCGAGGACACCGCTCACTCATCAACGCTAAATAGAAAATGGAAAGCTAAAAGGAAAATCATTTTCAACAGAAAGGCTTAACGATGCGGTCGTTCATTCATTTTCAACTATCTGACGCGCTTAAACGGTCGTTCACGTGTTTCATTCCTGCGGCGCGTGTAAAAAGAAAAGCGGTGGTGCATAGGCATTAAGATCGAAAGGTAAAAGCGTTCTAACTCAGCTCAAAATGAACCAATTTCGATAATTTTTTTTTTCATCGAAAGGTAATTCAGAGCTTTGATTGATGAAATAAGAAATAGGATCAAACTAACAAGAGTAGATTGATAAAAAGTTGAAAGAAAATTTTCAAATGATCAAACTATTATTTCTGATACAACGAGTGTTTAACTGACAATCTAGACATACATAACAGTTACTGAGCCACGAAATAGAGAGAAGACAAAGAGAAAAACAAGGTAAATAACATCAAAAATTACAAACAAAATTCAATATAATCAGTTGAAAACTGGCATAACTTAACCTCCCACAAGGGAACACCTTTAACAAAATTCAGCTAAGACTTTGAAAGAGCTTAGTCTCTCTTCGAGAGACTCAACGTCTTCCAAAATCACGCTATTAGCGTAGACGTACCAACGTACGCTAGCGTTCAATGACAAAGCCACGACGCAACTTGACACATATTTTCACACCTATCATGTACTTTGCGCGCCGTACATGGTACGCGATGATGCATGTGCGCACGTTCCAATCGCTGCAGGACCAATTAAAACATGCAAATCACTAATTATCCTATTAAATGAATTTTAAAGCTTAATTTATATGTTTTTATGTTAATTAACGGTCTATATGGTATAAATATAGTTTAAATAAGAGGAAAGAAGTATAAAATAAGAGGAAGAATCAACAAGCTGTTTGAAAGCAGACAAAGTGGAAAAGAGAAATCTTTCGTTGATCATCCTCTCTTCTTGACTTGAAGTATGAATGTATCAAACATGGGTAGTATGCTTTATGAACAACTGATGAAGAACAAGAAGAAGTTGCTAGTAATACTCAGAGAGGTTATAGGTTATGTTATACCCTGACCGTCCATGAGTTGCCAGACTCTTGACTCAGATCTCCATCGGAAGGGCAGTGTGAGTGAGAGAAAGAGTCTGGCACAGGGACGGGAGGGTTTTAGGGAAATTTTTGAAAAAAATGGCGTTGGCATATTGTCTCAAACCTTTCCGTAACTACCCCCTGATTGTGGGGAGGATCACTCCTCCACCTTCAGAGAGGAAAATTTTTTCTTTCTAAACCCCTCCTCTTCTCCTAACGATACTTGGCTCTTGGTAGCCTCCGAGTACGTTAGGAGATAACGATACTTGGCTCTTGGTAGCCTCCGAGAACGTTAGGAGGATGTTGTTATATGGTACTCCTCGTTCTTGGTGTACTTGCACTTAAAATAAATAATTATTCTAATAAAACTGTTTGTAACATTTACCTGATATTGTTATCAGCTTCATCCACCATTCCAATGCATCAGCCAATTTTTTCAAAAATAAGGTGAATCTAAGATGCCAGCGGTAGCGTTTTTCTGTAATTTGTGAGAAATTTTACGAAATTAAAGAAAATAATTTGTTAAATAATCTTCCGCTGTTGACAGTAGCCCTCTTTGCTTCTCAATGAGAGGAATTTGAACAACAAACAACGAGTTTTAATAACAATTTATTTAATGTACTTCAACAACTCTGAGCGACTACATACTCCTTCACAATCATACGTGGAACGAAAAGAATCAAAGTCTGGAAAACGGCATGGAGATCGAATGAGAAGTATAAGATGAGTGACTCAATCTCCGTCAGTTCCCTTCAAAGAAGCTTCATGGACGATGAAGAGAATTGAAAAAGAACATGTCACTCATACTGTAATTATCTGACGCATTACAATCCGGCATACCTAAACAAAACAGAAAGCTATACATAACAACATCATCAAACTCACGGGAATGGACCTGCTCATGGATGTGATTCTACTCATGCAACTTCAAGAGCAATCTCATGGAATCACAACTTAGCTGGAAACCCATTCAAGGATTTCCGACAGTATCACTGGCTTAACTGTTACTCAATACAAACTAACAAAACAACAAACAGACAACAACAGCTCTTTTGATGATTTCTCCACCAAGTTGACTAGAAGAACGTCTACTGATTGAGGAACGTTCTTCCTAACTGAGAAAAATAAGGAAAGCACTCACTGATTAATCTGTACAAAAACCAGTATTGAATCACGAAATCATGCAATTCAAAAAGTGTTCACGCTTTCTACGAATATTTCACTTTTAACAGTTTTCTAAGCCTCCTATGTTCTTCTGTGATATGTTAAAGATCTGTTCAAACAAGCTCAGGACATGACCTCTAGAAAACTCGGATTGTATAAATCAAGTTTGTACTAGAAAGAAGGCTAGAATCTTACATATCTTGCATTAGAACCTAATGTTCAGGTATCTCTTACCCAGCTAGGATAAATGATTTCAAGTTTTATCAAGCTTTGCTTTCCACATAATAATTTTACTGTAACCATATTTCCTTCCGCTTGTTTCTAGCCAGTCCCCCATCAAGTCTGACAGCAGATAATTATGTAACAGTTGTACAGCTGTACAGTTATCAGCTAGCTTGGTGTGCCATACCTGGCTTTATAACTTCTGCTTGGGAAGAATCTGGCTGGATTCGCGATTTAATTAGTGTGCCTACATGTGCACGGTGGAAAAGTTTATAATTAATAAAATTGATCGAATCATAGTTCGAACAAATCTGAGGAATACCGAGATTCTGATTCGACTGCATCGATTAATGTCCACGAAGAAAATTCGATATATACTGATATATCACTCTTGCTACGCAGTATCTAACAGTATTGCGCCTATCCTTGCTCCAAGAGCAAAGCGACGACTCGGTAATCAACCAAGATGCACAATTACCAACCTGTTCTTCAAATATCAAGCTGAATCTGGCAATGAAACGAAGCTGGTCCTATAATACTCTCATTAGAAGAAAAAACATACATAAATCTTACTGTTTCAAACATAATAATATGAACATTTACAACCTCGGAAAACGTTTTTATTTCGGACTATCTGAGCAAATGGTGTTGCTCCAGAAAGTGACATGGTTTTCAAATAGAACTCATAGGCAACCTACTTCGAGCACTTCAACCACTCCAGCAATCCTCTGTCTTGAATGAAAAAAAAACAAATGAAAAAGATTGGCAGTTTAACAATAAAAGTTAGCTTCTGAAAGTACCGTAAGATATTCGCGTTATAGCATACTTAATTAGATGAAATTCTTAGCATTCGGTCAACAACTAGTGATTATTTGGAAACAGAACTCATCATAACTTTCTGTTTTCTTCAGAACAAAAGTGAGATAAAGAATATATGTACAACATGTCAACAGTGTTCATAAGAAATATACACAAGAATCTCAACAAAGAGTTGGAAGACACGTTATTGGATCTTCAAAATTGATAACCTTAACTATTCTTTTTTTCAGAGCACGGGCTCTAAGCTGATGCAACGAAGAAAAAAAAACAGGGTAATACATTTGACTGAACTAATTATTTTGGTAAAGGGAAACAGTTATTGCTTGAAAAAAAAGTATATGAGGGGAGCCAGATATAGGAGTGAAATTTCCCGACTATGATCCAGATACTTCCTATTCTCATTTCTCAACTCTGGTTTGAGAAACTGGTTGGGTTATTGGAGTAATGGATTCTGAACCGATATGTGCGCTTCATCGAGCTTCAAGAAGATTAGCGATGGTAACACAATCCTGATCATAGTAAAATCATACTTCAGCTCAATGGGTTCTTGCCTGAAATTTACTTGCTCACCGTTGGAATTTGGGATATTATGACTCTAACGAGTATGAATCAAGAAATAATTGCAAACGAAAAGAGGGTAGGAAACATATTTTGAGCTGAAACGGATCATTTTAAAGATGGACAGCCTACTGAAACTACTTTTCTACCTGATAATTCCATCCATAACGATGTTCTCAAATTTTTTCCGGCTACTTTACTTCAAATATCCATGCTTAGCTCCTATTTTCGGATATTATAACTCAATTTCTGTTCTGAATATCAAAACTGTTATGGTAAACTCGTTCAGCTTTCGGTTAGTGTTACCTTTAGTATGTTGAAGGGCATTGAAATGATTTTGACATTCATCCAGCTCTTCTACCGATTCTGGATAGCTGTATCAGTTGTATCTGGCATTACCTCACCTACGTGGAAAACAGCTTTCCGATATTTGTTTTTGTTTCTTCTTCAGTTCTACATAACACTGAATTTTCTGATTCACAAGTCTTGTTCTGTTTTCAATTACCGGTAAGAGGATAAATAGATAAATATAGTTTATTCAAAATTAAATTGAAAAGATTGGCTTGCAAACGAAATGAAATTGCGTTGAAGAAGCGTATTCTGGAACGTTCAAAATCCTGAAATAGAGAAATCAAGGTATATTTATCTGCCCACCGTACTCTGAAATATGATTAGAGCACAGTTTCATGTATATACCCAGAATGATCAATCAGTTTGCCAGCGAATTATATGTAAGAATGTAAAAGAAGATGATCAGTTGTGTTTTTTGCAGGACTTGTTCTCTGATCTAAGAAATAGATTGGTATTCACGTGAACAATTATACTTTTACAATGGTAAAAAATAAATTATTAAGTTTATAAACGCGTCTTTCTGTTTCTCTCTCTTCATCCTTCTCTCTCTCTCTCTGGCTTTTGCAACAATCATTGTGTTCTTCATGTGAATGAAGGTGTTTCAACATGTGAATGTCTCATGATCATATCAGATGTGTCATTGGGTAGGTCATCAATAACAAAGAAGGCAAGACGACAGCAAAAGAACAAAAAATGAAAATAACTTGGTTTGTTCCCCCCCCCCTTTATCAACACTTTTTTTGTTCGAAAAATATGAGAAAGTTGAGTGAAGTTGAGCCGTCATCAATGAGCTACTGAGAACAGATTTGCATTTTTGATGAGTCTCCTTTATGATCCGCGTAATGATGAATCAAGCAGATTGTTTTGAATGGCAAATGTGTTGAAACTCGTAATGTTTGAACCCAAGCTTTGTACCCACACACCTCCGCTTCTTATCTCTCCCTCCAACGTAGATGTCGACGAAACTTTTTAGTTTTAAATCATAAATTTAATGTTTAATGTATAAATATAACTGTAGTAGTCGCAGTCGACGCCACTGGGAAGAGACAAGATCTTGTTCGACGCTTTCGTACAAGGGAGGTTATCGTGATTTGGTTTTTCTTGAGCATGAAACATCAGCTTGTCAGGTGATTGTGAACAAACAAAGCACAACCGATGACTACCATAGAGTTGCCAAAAATAAAAGTTGCAGTCACGTCACTCTAATGTCTGAAGGTCATTAGCTTGAGGCGATAAGAAAGCTTGATCACGCTCAGCTATACGATGTACATCTGATCTGGTAGACTTATCATTGGAACGATCTACTTTTGCTTCTCCCCCTCCTTCATCGTTCAAATGTTTTTGTTTTTTTATTTATCGTTCAACGAACTAAATGACAACACATGTACTCATCATTAACAGCAAGGACTGGATTCTGATGTAATTAGCTTTTCATTAACAGAACAAATACATAAAACTTTGTATTAGTTTAATAAAAGTTTTCATTAGTTTTGTTGAAATAATATTAAATATATTTGACCAAAACAACCACTTCAAATATGTACCGTCCAGTCTGAGTGCATCGAAATTACAAAAACAGCTTCTAACTCTGTCTCCCTTCTTCTCCATTCACATGGTGTTGAACTGCTTTTACTGCTACTGCTTCTTCTTTCTCGTGTCCAATAGGAAGAAAACTGCAAATGATAGTATTCTCTTAATTATATACTTTATATTAGATGATATGTATATATATCTAAGTACCCTCTATCCATAGGTTCTCGATTGCTTCACTCAATTCTCTCTATTACCCTCCTTTCCTCTCTTTATCTGTTCTTCCTTTCTTCTTTTCTTCCAAACAGCCTCCTGTCCCAATCCGCAAACGTTGTCTACTATTCATGTGCGGGACACATGTTGTCCACGTGCATAACACAGGTTCGTCGTTTGTTGATTGTCATTCAGAATACATTCATTTTATTTCGGATAAATAGACGCACAAACGTCTCTATGCCGTTAACTATACAGTCATTCTTCATAGTTTATATGCTTATTTCTCAATTTCAATGACTTCTCTCCCTTGTCTTGTTTCTGGCTATGGCAAGAGAAAGATTCTGAACTTGGTCTCTTTCCGTTTGTCGTCATTTTCATAAACGAATTGAATATGTTAGAGACAAAAGGTCCGAAGTTCGCTTTCGTCATAGGCCACCCATGTTAGAGAGAATAAGAGAAAGAGGACAAAGTACATAAGGAATCTCCAGCTTCTTCCTCTTTATTAGTGATTTGTGATCATGGCAGTTGTCGAAACAACTCGTGTTGGCTACAGTTTAGTGTCAGAAACATTAGAATTCAACAAATTTTGATCTTCAATTCTTTCTTATTCGTAAGATCACTGCAAACGAAGAACGATGGTTGTTTTGCTAAGTAGTCAACTATGAAGTGAGAATTGTGAAAGTCATAGTAGCACACAGGAGTTTCTATTTCGTTGCTCTTCAACAAAAACGTACTTCCGTTCGAGACGAATAACAATTTGATATTACAGTAGATATATTGATCTAATTGATGTAGTATGAACTACTTGTTGATTATTCTGATATCTTAATGTTCAGCAGAGAGTCACAGTTTCCGTCTCTGTGTAGCTGTGGCTGCTGCTTCTCCTTCCCCTTCTCCTTCCCCTTCTCCTTCCCCTTCTCCTTCCCCTTCTCCTCCTTCTTCTTCTCCTTCTCCTTCTTCTTCTCCTTCTTCTTCGCATTCTCCTACCCCCACCCTTATCATCACACTTCGGGTTCTTCTGTTCTTAAGCAAAAGGCACAAGAGAAATGAGAGAATGAATAGTTAACAGAAGAATTTCTAATGAAAACCATAGAACATCCAAAGAACAATCGATTTGTTATAGTAAAGCTTTCTGATTGTAGGAGATAGCAGATGCAAATCTACTCAATTATATAATAATTATTTATGTGAAAGTATTATATATTATACACAACTTTTTTCAAATCAAAGAATGATCTTGACCTCTGATGACGTGTGATCTCTCATTCTGTCTATCTCTGGAAAACCCAAATGAACATTAAGAAAGTCCACAAAAGGAAGTTCGCTGAGAACATACGAGAGCGCAGAGAGTAACTACGATTAAGACATCAAACCTCTTTTTGTATTTTCTGATTTTGTCAACAAATTATTGTTTCGGATTGTGTCTCTGTTTGTGTTCTCATTATCTTCTTGTGATCTTTGTCTCTATCGTCGTCTATACTGTCTAGTGCTTGGGTGCGAGGTCCGAAAATGCAGAGGAGAAGACGACGACGCTACGTCGGCGGATGTTCATAAGTAGAGACGTCCCATATCAGGGCAATGGCCAGAAGCATTATGAGAAAACAGTGAAATATGGAAAGGTTAATGACTGACAGGCGTATTTTTCATCATAATTACGTAACCTATTCTGCTAATGGCCGGATGACGATGATGATATTGGTCGGAACCATTGGTGAAGACCGTTTTTGTGTTTTCGCGAACAGAAACTGAGTTATGACTTGGAACATAACACTCTGAGATAGACTTAAGCCTTATGAACGATCAGAAGTATCTGACAACGTGAGAAGTTTGAAGAATGACATCTTCCAGAATTCTGAACCAAAGAAAAAGAAAAAATGGTCTTTTGCTTTCTCTGTAACTTCTACAAATGTCTTATTTTCATGGAAAATTATCTGTTGATAACAGGTACTTTTACATTATTTCCCCATTATCTTTTTTTTCCATTCACACAGAAGCGTTATCACAATTCGATTTGGGGCCGGGAAACCCCCATCACTTCCACAATTTGCTCGTCTACCCCGCTACCCCTTTCCCTTCGTTTCTCTCTCTCTCTGTCTTTATCATTTTTTTCTTTGAAATCATAGTGTTTCTTCTTCCTCCCCTTCTCTCCATCCCTCTCTCTTTCTCTCTATTCAATCATTATCAGAAAGCGTTGCAGAATATAAAACTGATGAAGGAAACTCCTAATAATTTTTAGTAAAACCTCATAGATCTTCTAAGATATGGGCAGTTACTTAGAAAGGGAGAGAGAAGCAGAAAGAGAGATATGAAGAGGGATGTTTTAATCTTATCATTTCAATGAAAATGTTTGTTCTCGAAAGCAGTTTTGCGTCTTTCAAAAACATCTTTTACTACCGAAGCAATGTTACTGAGCTTCCCTCTCCCCCACAGTTATATTCTCGTACTTGCTTATTCGTAAAGACCATACAGCAAGAAAAGGAAAAGCTTTAGATGGTGAGAAGTGATTATGAGAAGAACTGGCTAATTCGACCAGATTGAGATCGTCGTTTCTACGGGATTTTCATGTCAGAACTACTCGCTCATTATAATAATATTGATTAGGTGACCTTTGAACGTGTTGAAAAGAAAGTTTTATCATTTGACTTTCTCACGTAATTCCAAGTTGTTTTTTCATTATCTATCCTCATGTTTATGATTGAGAAAGATACTTGTTGGCTTCAACATATTGCATCAGATCAGATCATTGCATCATTCTTTTTTCTCTCTTTCTCTTACTACCTCCATCTTTATCATAACCTTTCATACTCTCTCTCTCTCATTCTCTGTGTATCTGGAAGAATGCCGAGTCCAACAGTCGAAAAACGAACGTTCTCTGATCAAAAAGTAGAAGAGGGAAAGATTGGTCAACACGGTGCATTCTGTCCGGGGTTTGTCCGTATCTAATCGGGGAAAGACTTCTTCTCTTCCAATTCTGCTTTTTGAAGAAAAGTGACAGAGCGAGCGAGCGAACTGTGGTTAGAAGAGTTGTATTTCCATAAGGTAATTTCGTGGACAAAAAAACCTCTTAAATAACTGGAATACACTTGGTTTTCGATAGAATAATCGGTATAATATCTTGTGAAATATCAATATGAGCTAAGATAATCCAAAAATGAGAGCTTAACTATATGATATCTTGTTATAGTAAACTATTCATTCATCTTCATATAATATTCACATGCAATTGTTGTTTATTTATATTTTATTTTTTGTTCATAAAAAAAGGAAAATAATATAGACATAACGGCTCGTCTTTTTGCTATTCCAAGCGCCGCCCAGTTGTGTGTGTTTGACACGCCCACATAACAGGGCGACCCCTGAGAACCTATATAAGGAGAAGAAGGCGAGCATTTTGTTCTGTGCTATTCACGTGTATTCCATACAACATTATTATCTTTATAAAGAGCACAAATAAAATATTTTGAGAGGATGAGAGAGTGGAAGAGATTGAAAGAAGCTCCACCTCCACGTGTGATTGGAATCTTCAGTTTGTTACTTTAGAAATGCTCTTCACATAGTCATTCTGTTGCTCATTTCGTTTTGTCATCATATCTCCGTACTATTATTAAATGTATATCATTAACTATATATATATATATATGTTATAGTTAACCAATCATGATCGTTATAAGCAATGAACATGCAACGTCTACACGAAAGACGCATCAAGTAAGCTTCTTTTGTTATTATCAATTGATTCTTCTTTTCTTTTTTTTTTCTTCATCACACCCCCTAGCAAACTATAAATTCTAATGTTGATCAGGCCATTTTTGAATTGACACGTGGCTTTATTAAAAGAATAAACGAAATTCCTTTATATATATATATCTTTATGATATAGTTGGTTAAGTATATGCTTCTCTGATTGCAGATGTCCAAAGCTGAGATGAGACAAGTTGTAGCTATTGCTGTTCTGCATAGATTGCACGAATGGTAAATGATGTTTCTTACTTATTATATATATCATATAGTTTACTTCATATCTTAATTATACAAGTTTTTAACTTGAAAACATAAAATCAGTTTTCTTTATCGTTCGTCAAGTCTTTAATAGAGTTTTCGAAATGAAATAACGTTATTCGACTGACTTTGCAAACTCAACTTATCAGGTGTTTGTAGGTGTGTTCAACTGTTTTGGATAACCATTCTGTGTGTTATGGGATGTTGTGGAGATGAGAAATCGACATCTGAATTAAAGAAATCAAATAGCTTATATCTTACATCATCAGACAATCGAAGAGCATCAATCCGACATAATCTCGCTGAAATCGAATTAAAAGTTCGTTTTTTCTTGAATTTTCTTTTGCTCTCATCCTTTCTTTCTCTTTTTCATTTTCCCAACTCTCTCCCTCTCTCTCTTCCAGCTTTTCGAGTTTCATACACTCCTTCTCGTATTCCCTTTCTCCGTTTCATCCTTTTCTGTTCTTTTTCTTCATTCAAAATATTTTTTTTTTCGCACACAAAACATAACATCGAAATGTATCTACTTGTGCTGATCTTTTCCTTTACTTTGCCAACTACCTTAAAAGGTCATCATTTCCTGTTATTGTCTTTTTCTTTTACTGAGAGTACAGTATCATATGCTTGTCTTCTTAACAAACCATCTTGCCCTTCTCCTTATTATTCTTTTCAACCTCTTCCTCCTCTTCTGACCCAACTTTCTTCCTTTCTATCTAACTCTCTCTCATAGCCTTACTCTCTTTTAATTTTACAATATATTTTTAAAAGTTTTATATCTTTCAGGTTTTACGTCATTTGACTGCTCCACAACTAATTCGCGGAAATCGCTCTTCTTCACGAAATTCTAAGAGACGTCCAGCATCTCGTCCACCCAGTCCACAACTTTTTGCTATAGCTGAAGAGCAGGAATAATCATGCATATTAGCAATCTCTCTATTCTCATTCATCTACAAGAGAAGAGCTTTAATAGGTCTGGAACCATATGAAAGCTGCCAGAAGAATTCTTATTGAATTAGTCATCTATAGGAATCGATTTATGATTATTTCAAACTGAAATAATTTTTATATTTTTCTTCATCAAAGTCAATCATTTTCCATGTTCTCATTCAATCCATTACGTGTACGTATGTCACAATGTGAATACGCTCTTTCTATTTATTGCAAAAAATTTTTTTTTTAAAACTTTGATCTTATTGTTGAACAGCATCGAAGAGGTGGGAGGGGGGTCTTGTTCGGTAAAGAGAGATCTAAGAAAGCTTTGATATACAATCTAATTGAGACTTCATACAGAAATACAAATGCCATCAAAGCTTTCCAGAAACAATCGGTCTGTTATCTCTTCTCAATCAACATATTTCAATGAAGAATGTAATCTTATCAAAAGATTCTTCTTCTTCTTTTGTAGGTGTTCAAGATAATACAGAGAAGCTCACCAAAATAATAAAATGCTTACAAGTTTGTTCATAAAAAGATTATCATTTACACACTAATGAGCTTATATGCCCAATAATATACAACCGCTCATTACCTCCGTAGAAGCAGAATGAGTTTGTTCCCTTTTGAGATATTACAACCGTTCAGTGTGGCGATAAGTGATCGGAATGAATTGCTGCTGTAATTGCTCAGCACAACCGATCTATGCACATTTCTTGTTTTCAAAATGAATTAGTGAGGCTATGAACGTATAATTCTCCTTACGACTCGCCCACGACTGTTTCAGATGAATTGCAAACATAGATTGGATCATTCATTGAAACTACTGTAAAGGACAGGCTATCATCGCACAATCGGTAATATTCGAATGAAACTGCTCGTTTGGCTTTGACAGCTGAAAGAACCGAATGTTTGTTGTGTTCAGGAATACAGAAACCGTTCTCTGCTTGTTCTCCAAGACAAGAACACTCAATGAGTGCGTACAACAGTACATTTGGAATCGTTCATTGTGCTGAAACTTCATAGCACAATCCTGCAGCTGATTTGAACACAATCAAGTGATGCTTAAACTCATCTTGTTCTTAAACAGTTCAAAGTGCTGTCGAAGTTGTTGTATTCGACTGATACTCGTACATTTTGATTGAAAGAAGGAAGTAAGATGATCGACTGTTGTAATCAGAAAATCCAATGAGATTCAATTAGAAAATGAAATCGTCCCTTGATAGCTGTGATCCAGAACGGTTCTCCATTAGCTACAAAGCTATTTTCATAAAGTGCTGTTGTTTTGAGCTTTAACCATAAACAGAAGGAAGTGATCATGGCTACGTCATCATCGTTTCTTCAGAAGTGAAGAAAGCATTTGTTGATGAAACGGAAATTCCGATGTCGTCTGTTGAATTGCATTCGAACACACATTTTGTCATAGTTTAGGAATCGCTAAGTAATTGTTTTTGAAAATTAAAAGAACGTTCTGCTCTTCAAGCCGGAACGTCGAATGGCCATCAGCATCAGCATCACTCAAAACATTCATTTTAAAAGTTAAAATTTGTAACAAAGAAGTGTTTCCTTCAATTTTAGTAGGTGTGGGTGGTGTTTATGTGATTGTATGCACGTGAGTACGTAGAATGTGTTTCACGTACAACTAATACCCGCCAACTATCTCTCTTTCTCTCTCTCTCTCTCTCTCTCTCTCTCTCTCTCTCTCTCTCTCTCTCTCTCTCTCTCTCTCTCTCTCTCTCTCTCTCTCTCTCTCTCTCTCTCACTCTTTCCTCATCTCATATACAGTAGATCATAGAAAACATGTCAATAAACATTGATTTTGTTGATTTGTTGTTTTGGAACAACAAAAGATTTATATTTTTTATCTTTTCATTCCCTCCTTCTACTTCTACCTCCCTCTCTATCTTCTTTGCTCTCTATGTTCTTCCCATTCGCACAATAAAGGGTATTATGTATTATTATTAATACTATACATTGGTTGAATACTTCTTCGTATTATAGTCTTATACGGGCATGTGTAAGGGCTTCCTCAAGTAGGTGGATAGCCTCACAACTACTACATCGTATAGGTTCAAATGCTTCACATACGATATGCTGCCTCGGAAGGCTTCATCCTGCTCTTACAAACTGCACACGAAGCTTGTTGCTAGTTCAATCCCAGAAATAGACTTCACTTTCTTGTCTGCTAACAACAATGAGTCGGAGTTTCTAAAAATATTTGAAAAATGAGAAGAAAAGGTTAGAAACGAGTTGATGAGATGTAGTCGGATCATTTACATTAGAAGAAAAAGTTTTCTTTTGAGAAAAACATTTTTGAAAATGAAATCATTTTTCTTCTTTCTCCCTCGTCTTTCAATCTCTCTTACTTCTTGTTTCCTCTCACTTTCCCTCAGACAACTACACAGACAGTCTGCTTACACATATTAAAGGAGAGGTTTTTGTTCTGATTGAAAGGTCATAAGCTTATTGAAGACAATGAATTCCCATAAGACAAGTGATTCATTCATGCATTCCAATACATTAAATATTCAAACATTCGGATGATTAGAAATCAGATAGAAAGTTATCTGTTGCTTGTTGTTGTTGTCAAGACAGGAATAGATCATGATGCCTCAGTAGCAACAGTCTTTCCCTATCTTCAATCATAGACATATTAGTTTGATACTTCACATCATCCTGGCCCCACTTCCCCTTGTGTGTGACGCATTTGTTCAAATGAAACACCTTATGTGATGCTTCTTCTTCGGCGGCATTTGTCTATATATAGATGATCCTGCCCTAAGGCTATCAATACATATTGTCTTGCGTATGGTGTCGAAAGAGGTCGATTGACAACGACCACAAAACCTGATTAAATTTTCCGACAGTTGTGACGATTTGAGAAGGCATGTAAGAATGAAGCATTTTTTTTCACCATCAGAGAAAAAGAATCACATTGCCGGAGGGCTTGAACGTTTGTAAGGAAGTGAAGAAAAATGAGAAGAAGAAGAAGAAGAGAAAGAGAGTAAGAAAGAGAAAGGAAGATGAAGCATTTTGGAAGTTCCCCACTCTCCCCTTAAGATTTTAAGTATGAAAATGACCATATGTAGTACATAGATGGTTATGAAACAAAAAAAGCGGAAAACAATAAAGTTCAGCTCTGCTAGGTTGTAATAAACGTTTTAAAAGAATGTTTGTTATGTTAAATATGAATGTTTTATAATTATATATTATATGTATACACACACACATGTACATGCCAAATGGCCCTTTTTTTAAAATGAAGAGAGGTGGACAAGAGAAGGGGAGGAGAGAAGAGAACAGAAGCCTCTCATTTCATTGATCAAACAAAACTTTTAATTTTATTAATCAAGTGTTTTATTTATTACCTAAAGGTGTCTAGAAAACTGGAGTTCAATGACAATTAACCGAAAACTGTTACCAGTCTCTTGTAGAAGGGGCAGAGGAAGACCAGCTTATTTCTCGTTTTCTTGACCAAAAGCATGTCAGCTTTCTTTTTAGGTACAATTGTTCAGAATTTAAGGAATTTTCAGAGAAATGATGGTTTTTGTAATTAAACAACAGAAATTCTCATCAAATGTATGATTCAGGAAAGGTTAAAACGTTTTTGTGTCTGGAGCCTTGACAGAGAGTGACGAAGAAAGGAGGTGACACTGAGAGGGTAAGAAGTTGGATGAAGAGGTGGAGGTGGGGGACAAAAAGAAGAAAAGATGAGTAATAGCTTGATCTCTAATAGATTGTTAATAGCTGTGAGGCAAACATACTCCCACATAACGGAACTCATTAGCAAATGCTACCAAATGCGAAACAACATAAAGTTACAAGTACTTAGAGTTCACATATGGTATAGACATGACACCATCTGCTGCACAATGAGTGAGCTTTTGAGAAATCTGAGAACGTATCTTATCTGTAGACTAGATGACGTCATGCAACAAGAATATCTAACATTCCAATGAGTGTGAAGAACAAGCTCGAACGAACACCCACTCAAACAAAGTTTTTAAAAGTTTAAAGAGGTTCCATTTAAAGTTTCATCAGTAAGACATCTACTTAACAAATAATGCTTACGTGTCTTTAAAGATAAATAGAAAAAGCCTCTGAAGAAATACGATATTTTGAGTAGGATTGTCAACTTAATAAGCCAATTATGAAACTGAACGTTGAACCTCAATGGTCCGCTACAAGTGTCTTCTACCTCTCTCTCTCTCTTTACTAGCAACCCCCTATCTCTCAGATCCTTGTCTCTCTATCTCTCATTTTCTCTCTCTCTTTACCTTTCTTTCGTCATACCTGATTTTCTCCTTTTTTTAAGAAAAAAAATAAACGCAAACATTGTCATCAACTTGAAAAATTATGAAAATTTCTGTCCAGTTACTAGTGATCACAAAGTATTTGCATTCTCCTTTCTTTCTCATACTACAATGACATCTTGCAAGTTGAAAGGCAATCGGTGTGTCATTTCAAAAGGATTTCGTATGAGCAAGGAAGGAAGCACCTTACAAGCTTATTGCTGAAAGCATATAACAGTGCAGAGAATAAAAGTTGTTATGAATGAACTAATGAGGAAGTCTCTAACTCTATTGACTCTCATCTAGCCAACAGATTTTCAGGAGGAATGATAGTTATCAATGTGTTGTCCGTTTGTTCGTTTCACGATTTCAATGATGAACAGAATTCATTTGTTCTTTCGCTTTTTTTTGAATCTCCTCTCTCAATTTTACCTGTCGTGGCTAATGAAAACCTCGTCTAAACCGCAAATTCTACCCCCCCCCCACTTTCCACGCCCGTCTCTTGTCTTTCATTTTCTTCCACACGTTTTACCATTCCTAAATTGAGTTATCTGATCGTATTAGAACCTCAACTTAGGCTTTTTTGGGTGTGGCGGTACTGGTAGACTGGTGCTAATGGGCCAGCGCCCATATTTTTCTGATGAGGTTAAGTGATGACGACGACACGTCGATGCAGGTGGGAAGGCATAAATGCTTGATGTACGATAGGATGATTAGATGACGTCCTCTGTTCATGACGACACCCAATGATGAGATTAGCGTAACGTTTTTCGAGTAAACTGTTCCCCCCCCCCTTATTTCGCCTCGCCAACCCTTCGACCACACCTAATTTTGGGAAACAGTCACGAGAGAAAAAGAAATTTGTAATGGATTTAATGGGCTTTCCTCGAGAGTATTGGTCAATTAAGACTACACTGTCTGGGCACACCTTTACCTAAACCCCATGTATTCTGACATTTTCTCTACTTTTTTGGAACAAATTGGATTAGTCAATGAGCCCATTTTCATTTCAAAACCAATTTGTATGAATAAACAGTTTGTGGTCATACAACTACTAATTAACGATCATTAATAAATGGATAAACCATTTTGATCATGCACAACGTTGTTTTGACCATTGCGAGCTGTGGTCATGCGAAGTCAGAGAGAATAGGACACGTGAGGATGAAAAAAGAACCCGTTGTTAATCACGAGCTCTAACTATAGGAGGTGTCCTTCAGATCTGTCAAACGCCTTCTAAATCTAGCATGTACCGGAAGTTTTTTTGCAATGTTTATGACGTGACCTGCAAGAAGCATCTCATCGAATGCAATGATCTCTGATTAACCGAACGAAATTGAAAGAAGTAACGAAAACATTCTTGAGCTATCTATAATTAGAAGTTTAAGCTGAGAGATGAAAAGTCATCAGGCTTATGAACTCAATTCTTAGTGTTGCAGTGTCTGTTTCGGGCGAGGTCTTCTTTTTGTCACCTGCTTCATCTTCTTAGTTCCTCTCATCGCTGCTCTCTTTTTGTTTCATCATCTCTCACAAGCATTCTCAGACTTGCAACGTGCATCTGAAGAAATGCTGATTTGCAAGATTAACTTACTAACCTTGCTACTGTCTGAAATAGCAGCTGACAACTGTGAATGCGAGAAGCTTGCTGACGCAGTCTTGCATCCTCCACTGACGTCATAATATGTCACCTCTTCCGGAGCAGAACACTTACTTGACGTCAAATCAGTTAATTCTAAGAATTCTGGAGAGATCTTATTATCTTAGACTAAATCTTCTAAGCGTTGTTCTGGTAGTTTGTCAAACGAAAAGATCTTGCAATAGTGGTTCTGATGACAATGGTGGGGGCTCGGTTAAAGTCCAATAACCTCGTGCACTTTTTGTCACTTTGGGTACTTATCTATCACACATTACCTACACATGTAATCGTACATCCGCGGAAGTGTTTATAAGCATACATGCACAATGAGCTTTTACCATTTACAGCTCAGATCCAAGGATATTCCTTTAAGCCTATTCCTCCAATCAGCAGTCGGCCACACCCAACTTAAGCTCCGCCCTCAAGTCGGCCGCCGCCCTAGTATTTAAGCCGCACCCGGCTGCCAGCCAGGCCCCAAGAGAAGAAGGAGACCGGACGAGGCCTGTGTGTGAGCGCTGGCCCCGTGGTTGCTTTGCCCACCCACCCACCAATCAACCAACCAACTCTCCCTATCAACCAACACGCCACAAACGACGTTCAGACCCCACCCCCATCTAACAACTAATCATCATCATCATCATCATCGTCAACTCTCATATACGACGATTGAAGTAAATCAGACTAGGCATTGGTATCTTCTAAATCCTTTGTCTACTACATACGTCAATATACCGAACTTTCTGAGACAACATTTGTGTTGTTCCTTGTTTTTATTTGACGTCATCATTTGAGCTTCTTGTTGCTCATCCAATTCATATTGTCTCGCCGTAGCTCAACATACAATTCCTTATTGGAGCTCTCATATTTGGCTGATTGTTCAATCACATCTTCTAATCATTTCTACGAAACTGAGTTATTGTCATTTATTCAATATACTCAATCATACAGCTCCTGTTGATTCTATTGCTGATTTTACTACTAATGGCTACATGCTTGCCACCGTGGCGCTATACACTCGACGATTGCGCCGATCTGTATTAGATACTCCCTCAATACATACTTCCAATCTTATTTGGAAACTTCTCCTGATGATACAATTGCTGCTGCTGTTGCTGTGCCTCTCATTGCGTGGTTTACTGACCGGTCACGATCGGCTCCTTCACTATGAAGCTCCGATTTTCTGGGCCACGTAACGACGGATCCACTCATATGAATATCTGAATCTTCAACATTCTAATATTCAAACTGTAAATTATTGTTTTCATTACATATTCGTTCATATTACTTCATACTCTCAAACATCACTACCAATACACATGCTCTAATCATCTTCTTGGTATTCATATTTGGGTCCGGAAACCCACCTCAAACACATCACGCAATTACGGGATATCTATCTACTTATATAGAAATGCATTTCACTTTAAACACTCCTTATATCTCATGAGATACAAAACATACATTATTCTTTATATTTTTATGTATTTATTCGTTTTAATCTGTTTTCTTATACATCATTACTCTCTCCCCCCCCACCCAACACACATCATAACAGTGTCAGCTTTATTCCGTTAGCTTCTTCATAGCTTGATCTCCTATCTTTCTCTCTCTCTATATATCTCTCTTACTCTCTCTCTCTCTCTCTCTCAGCATATTGTCTGTTAATATTATTTTTATTTTTTTTTATAAATAAATAAATTATGAACTATACTTCTCTGTGTTCTTTATGTTTACAAACACAACAAACTACTTTCTCAATTGACTTTCACACTATCGTTATCGATCGAGTACTTGATGATCATGTTCTCATATACCCTTATTCGGAATGATATTGATTGGTAATCTCATAAATCTCTTTATTCTATCTATAGAAGTATATTAATAGAAAAAAAACGATTGACATTTGTAGTCGGATGAGAAATGAAATGATACCTGTCTTTATTCGATTTTGATTCTTCCATATTTAGAAACCGTGCTATGTCTATAATTACTTCTCTCATTTCATTGACCTTCTCTCTCTCTCTATCTCTCTCTCTCTCTCTCTCTCTCTCTCTATTTCTTCTCATTTTTTGTGCCTTCTCTTCCTTATTAGCTAAGTTCTGCATCTTCATCCATGCTTTGTAGTATGACAAAGCTCAGAAGGAAAAGAATGTCTGTTTTCCAATATTATGAAATATGTGTTTTTTCGTCTCAAACAGCTCTCTTCATCAAATTGAAAAAGGTCAGTTGAAGCATATATTTTCCTAAAAAAGTTCCTTCGACACATTTTCTCTTTCTCTCATTCTCTCTATCTTCTACTGTCTCTTTCACCCTTTCAACCCTCCCTTCTCTCTCTCTCTATCGTTCTCTTCTTTATTCTGTTCATTTGTGAGTCGTTTCTGATTTCTTGAATGTACTTTCCTTAACTATTCTACAGGAAGCTGTTCCTATTAGAACCTCTCGCTACTAGACTACATGTTATTGAGCTAACAGTTGATCTTGTTCCTATTTATGTTTTCATGACAAACGATCATCCTATTCTTACATATGAATGTCTTTATATAGTAACATTGGCCCGCTTATGTCCCTTCCTCCTCTTTCTCTTTCTCTTTCTCTTTCTCTTTCTATTTCTATTTCTCTCTCTCTCTCTCTCTCTCTCTCTCTCTCTCTCTCTCTCTCTCTCTCTCTCTCTCTCTCTCTCTCTCTCTCTCTCTCTCTCTCTCTCTCTCTCTCTCTCTCTCTCTCTCTCTCTCTCTCTCTCTCTCTCTCTCTCTCTCTCTCATCCTTATACGAATTGGGTTAATCTTTAATTTTCATTTTTAACCTATAAATAGCTGTATAGTTAAGCAATAGATATATGTGCTTAGAATAAAAACAGTTGTTTTCTTAGGAGAAGTATCATATTGCCTTCTGAGAAGATGTGTGACGTCAATGGATATTAATAGTCAAAAGACATTTTGTATTCGAACACATAGCACAAACGAAAACCTTCTCTCCTCATCCTTCATCTTTCTCTTTCTCTTCCTGTTTCTTGTTCGACGAAAAAAAAATTCGAACTTTAACGTTTTTCTTGAACTGATTGTTAATGTAGGCGTTCTTGTGTGATAAACAGATCAAAATTGATTTAAATTGTTTTGTAAAAAAGACGTAACAGCTGATTAACAGAGTGATAGAAAGAGTTAGAGAGTATAAGAATAGTGTAGAGACAGAGATTGTGACAGAGAAAGAGAGTAAGAGAATGTTTTATGAATTATATTTCAACGATCAGAGTGAAAGTCCGAAGACTACATAAACATACGTACATGTTTCTAAGTCAAATTGTAAAAATAAACAAGTTTTTCGTTAGGAAATTTAACAAAAAAAAATATCATTGGAAGGTGATAGACAGTTGCTAACTGATAAGGGAAGGTCTTGGATTCCTTCTCTCTCTCTCTTTTTCTCTCTATATACACTATCCATTGTCATACTATCTCTTTTTCTCCATTTAGTAGTGGGTACAAAGAAACAATTATTTTTATCCAAAGAATTTGAAACTTCTCATTTGATTACGAATCATCGCTTTCTATATGCTAATCTCAGGTGCATGCGTACATACGCATGCGCGCGCGCGCGACTGTTTCACGTCATACACGTGGACGACGTCTTCATTTGCATTTTTCTCATTCCATCATAAGCGGTTGCATTCTTGATTTATTGAATTCCGGTTGATACGAGGGGAGTGCTTTCCAATTATGATTCCATCATATATACCCTATATGGCAAGTGAACATGGACTAATCAATGTCATTCCATTTGAATTGCAGTCTTGGCGATAGTTATGAGTGTTTGTGTGTGTGCTGACTCTTGTTGTGTACCTCACCGTTCTTTCTTCAAAATCTTTCACACATTGTTTTCAACGAAATTATATTAAAACATGTTGTTTACTGATTACAATGACGTTCATCACAATTTCAATGAAACTTGTCATTTGACTAATGCTTTAACGATCTTCATACGGTCATCCATGACAGGGTCACACTCTTATTGCTTGAGGCGTTGACATGAAAACAACAAAAGAAGCTTCACCTCTTTTCATTCTCTTCTTCTTCCTCTTTCTTTGCCTCTCTCTTACCCACTCTCTTTCTTCTTCCTTCTCTCTCTTTCTCCCTTTTTTTTTTGATTTTAAACAACCTTTTTTGGGAAACGATTACGTGTAAAACCACTCCCTGGGTTGAAGAATGTCTTTTGATTTGGCGAATATCTTTTCGCCCCACGGCATTTCTGTGAAAGTTAAGACAATTGGTGAAGCTATTACTAACTATCAAAGGGAACCACTTTCTTGCTGAATAGATTTTATTAAGTTGAAAATGAAAAGTTTTCCGTTCATTTTTGACTTCAACTGCTCTGCAACCACACCACTCCATCAACACCGACAACTGTATTTTATGCTTTTTTGTATAATTTTTTATGGAAAGTCCATTCAAAGTTCTGGATTTTTGCATTTCGATCACAAGGGTTTCGATTTAACAAATGTGAAAACAATTGAAATATTCATTGAGATTATTGAGATTCTTATACTATATGATGATTACTGTAAATTATTTTTAATTCTCTCTCATCTATATATATATATATATATATTACTTTATCTCTCTCTTTCTCTCGCTCTCTTTATTGCATTCGAATGTTAGAAAGATTAATCCGTTGAAGAGTGATAGGCAATTAGACTTGAAGGAATGTCTATGAATCTACATTCCATAGTCATCTCTATCTATCTTACCTGTACAAGCTTCTTCTCATTCCATTACTCTCAGTTGACGTATTATCATCATTTTGCATGGAACGAATATGTTTATTCATTAACAATATGATAACTTTCACTTTTCATCTTTTATCTTCGTTTAAGAGAAACGTTGCAGAAAGACTGTCTGTGACGTCATATTATTACCATCCAAATATAACTGTGTGTATGTTGTAGAGAACAGTTTGCCGCAGAACAGTCATGACATGATCGGAGATGACGCAGCAGGTCAGAATAGTGATGGAAGCTCGTTTTTGTTCGTCAAATTGATTTATATAATCATTAGAATCGATGAGTACGAAACTTCAAGTGTCCAAGCGAATTGATTTGATTGTCTGGGTTGCAGGTTGACTGTCTGACTGACCAATTCATGACAGTCCTGGTCCTCTCTTCAACCCAAGCAACAAGAATGAAGAAAAGAATCGAATGATCGAAACAGATTTCAATGCAAAAACAGATCAAATTTGACAATTTAAAACTTATCTTCCATCACATATCCTTTCTTTTCTTTCTCATTCGCTTGATACCGAACAAGGAACTTTGTTCACATCTCTTCCCCCTCTTCCCATCTCTCGTGTCTCCATTTCTCGCTTTCCATCTCCCTCTCTTCAATCCTATCACAAATGTCTTTGAGGTTTTAATGAAGTTGCTGACGAAATGTTTTCATCATCAGCAGCATTTTTCTAATACCATTGAAGGGAATCAAACACAAAAAAAAGAGATAGAAAATACAAAAACAATTATTTTCTTGCTGTACAAGGATGATTTGATTAAGACATTCTTCTGTCAACTTTTAATTTTTCAATAAATCTGTATTACCTCAATGTTCCATATTTGTCTGTGCTTAACATGATTATCATCATCTATGTTATACCCAATTATACCCAATCACACATATCATTCTCATAGGTTGAAAGGTTGAACTGGCTGATCAAGTGTATGATTATTAACATCATTCTCATCATCGTCATGAGTTTGTACGTACCAAGTAAACGTGGTGAGAATAAGAAATTAATGATAAATCAGAAATGTTCGGCGGATAAGTTGTTGTCTGTTTTAGGCAGGCACTAGTGGAATTCAAAGAGCAACCGTTTGCCACGTGTAAAATTGAAAAAATGAAACGATGACTATTAGCAGAGAATTCCAGCTTCTGGCTACTTTTGTACAAGAAAACTTATCGTAAATAAGTGAAGGGGTAAGGGAGGGAGAGTTAAAAGGAAGAATGTAAGGACAGTAGGGTCAAGGAACTCAGATTGTTTCCTGAAACTTGCAGACATATAACGTATGACTAAGTGAAGAACTCGATAAATATTTTTGTAGTGCAAAATCAGTTTGGAATGTGTTCTCCTCTCTCTGCAAACCTGTTGAAAAAAACTCCTTTTTGTTAATATTGAAAGAGAAACATCAGTGTATATGTGTCATATTCTGAGAAATAGAGAAGTACTGTTAGCGATCTTTGGTAATTCTGTGCGGTGAAACAATCAAGAACACAGTCTTGGAGCTTGTAGTTTGATGAAGCATGTTATATGAATCATTCGCATAGACTTCACAGAACAATGGGGCTAATTGAAATGGTAACGTTGCTGATCAAGAACACACTACTCACAGAGAGTTTTTGGCATTTTTCTATAAATACATTTTGTGTAACAGAAATAGTCGATGATATTGAACACGCTGATCATGTATGGAAGGATGGAGATGCAGAAGATGGACGAATTGCACAAGTCAAGAAACATCACGGATGAGAATGAGAGAATTCAGAGAGACAAGGGGGAACTATATGACGTATGAGGATAGTCCATATGAACTAATATCCATATTTGACCAAAAAATGAAGAGAACAGTCTGAACAGGAATCGTATTTTTCTTAGAACACCCTTGGTTAGGTAGGGGAACAAGTAAGACGAGTTCAATTGCGAAATCTTTACGATGAAAAGAAGTTCGGAATCTCCCTCTTTGTCTTAATTCCATCATTTTCTTCTTAATCATCTATTTCCAGACAGTTTGAAGACAAAACGAGAAAGAGAGCGACGTCATCATTGCCATTCGAGAGCGTATGTGTTCAAAGGATGAATAACAGAAATTTGCAAATTTTTGAAAACATATCAGGAAGAGAACACGTGACTGTATGAGAAGTCACATAGCTTCTCATTATTATTTTGTTATTTCGATCATTTCGACATTCCTGTTTAAAGTGGTTTTCCCTGCGAATGTCTTCCATATTCGTCTTCTACTACATCGAATGTATATTGGCGAATGATTTACTTTCGAATTCAGGTGTCATCTGATTTAAACTTACTTCTTCCATCGTATGCTACTCTGCTACCACCTGAAGTGTGTCAGATGAGACAGAAATCAACAGAGAGTTGAAGTCGTTAATCAGATTAGCATGAAGGTACACATACCATCGCTGATTTACACACCAAGAAGGTGATCTCATATGTGACGTTGTTGCAATAGAATTCCTCATTGCCCCCTTCCCACTCTTCTAGAATTTAATTCTTTTTTCGGTAGCAAAACGCTGAGCTGAAGACAATTGCATGATCCGAATATCCCTATAACAGACAGATGTGCTCATTCGTAATGCAAACACATTACTAAGAAATTGGTCACAATGACGAATATTAAATCATCTGCAGAGACATTGACAGAGATACATTATCGAACATTTGATTTGATAATCTTTCTTTTCATTTTTATCACTTGTCTAACTTCTTCTTTTAACGTTAATTAAAGAGAGTTACTAACTAGATTAATTTGTCCTTTAACATTACACTCCTTTTTCGTAGAAAGATAGAGAGTGAGAGAGAGAAAGAAAAGCCTTCTCAAACTGTACGAAGAATTTTCATTTTTGCTTCTCTACGTCACACAGGTCACTTCAAATCGCTTCACGTTGTTGGGTTTTTGCAATTCAATTCAAACTCCGCCCCCTTGAAATCTACTGTATGAACCCAATCATACCAGGAACCAAAATATCTTTGTAAACCGTACTGTACTTATTCAATTAACACATGCATTAAAAAAAGAGTTTTGTGAATTCGAACATTGCATCGTGATTGTTAAATAATAATGTTTGGTTAGCTTCAAAAATGATTTGAATACGTCAAATTCCCGCGTACACGAGTAGTACGTAATGCGCTCATTCATATCAAAAACTTGTTGATGAACGGTTGTGTTTTCTTAATTTTTGCAAATGTCTCCAGAATAACCTTAGCTGGTTTATTTAAAAGTAAAGTTTTCTATTTCTGTTTTGCACACATCTCGCTGTTTGTTCAGTGTTTTACCAAATTGATTCAGAATGTTCCGCCATTTAAATTGTCAGAGGGAAACAGCTTACTATTTCACGGATGTATTTCAGTAGCTCATACAAAGTTGAACGAACTTTAGGAGATGAAAAACTGACTATGCGATGTTTGTAAACGTGCATGCTTGTGCTCAACATATTAAAAGAACTTCCTCGAATACCAAAATCTATCTCTACGTATGGCGAATAACCGTATCAAGTAGTAGTTAATAGGCAACTTTTTCTCGTTGACTGTTGGTCATTAGACTAACAAGTTGGTAATTTAAATTGGCTGAAAGCAATATCTACAGCCTTTCATCTTGTGATTATTAAGCCTATTGCACCTTAATTCCTCAGCCTGTTCTTCATGGTCTCTCTCCTAATTAGTTGGAACGCCATACCCATGGGCACATTCCGCATTCCTTGAAGGAATAGAAAAACATTTGTAAAACTTGCTTGATGTCTTAAAAGCGAAACAAATGTTAAGAATAATACGTAAGCCTATATACATATTGTAGATACGGACAAACAGCCAAATGGCGGCGCGCTGTCTTCTCAAGGCGACATTTACCGAAAATCGAGAAGTCAATTGGCATTTCACTGCTGTATGATCGACTTGGGTAGATCGAAGATTCCACATAAAGCGAGATTTTTTTTTCTTGTTTTCACAATGGCCATTTTTCAAAATTTCTTTATCGGAGTTCATTTCCCGACAAAGTACCAGCACCAGAATGTTCTCCTTGTGTACGTGTTTCTCTACTTCTACGCGGTCGAACACCAACATATTACTCTTCGGGTCCCTGCCCTTGTCAACACGTACAAGTTTGTACTATGTAGTTACACCACGTTATCCTCTATAGGCTCGGTGTCTTTCCTTAGCTGTTTTCAACCATGTTTTCCATATCCCAACTGTCAAACTAGCTCTTGAACGTTCCAGACATCGGTCGAATCCATAGTTGTGCTAGTGCTTGAGTCACATTGCTGTTTTTCCAAATGGACCTTCTTTTTTGCCCTTTTTCCTCTAACACTTCCTAACATTCCTGAGCACGTTTGACAAGCATGAAGTCCTACTATGATCTGACAGATAGTATCGGGACCTTCTAATGTTTCTCTCTCCTCTCTTCAAACTATGCATAATCATCGTAGTACTTAGTTTTTAACCAACTACAACAAAAAAACAACAAATTGAGAGGTAATGAACAAATCAAACACAATGGCACACAGGAAGGATCATCATACAAACATCAGACTCAAACATGATGATTAATATTCTACGAATCAAGCTATGCATCTTCTGGCAATTAGCAAAATACAATTGCTTTGAAGAGCTTTAAAACCAGGCACAGAATTTGGTAAGAAATACGAAATAAAAATATCTGCGGATTGGGTTACAGAGAAACAAACACTTACAGGAACTGAAATACAACAGACGAATAAAAATTTCTTTGAATCTGTATGGCAACAACGGAGAAAACAAGATGGTGAGTTCTGGGCTGGAAAACTTCGGGAAGATCCGAATTGAGGATGTATAACTTACGGAGTTTCTACTTGACTTCTACATCTGACACTTCCACGTTGAAATGGTTGACACCACCTTTTCCTTTGACAGGAGTACCAATAGCTCCTGCACTGTTCGTTGGAATGTCATCGATATTGAAAATATTAAAAGCCATATCAGTGAGAGTTGGAGCAGAAATATCAAAAGTAGAGAAATCGCTCAATCTCCTCTCAGCTGCTGAGCACTGTAACCATCTTGATTTGAAGAAACAAAGACCACAACAAACTTACGCCAATTTCTTCTTCCAGGACAGTATTTGTATCGTTCATTTTGAACTGCGAGAACAAATCGAACATCTGAAAGATGAATTTGCCCTCATAGTTTTCAATCACAAACCTTCTCTACATTTTGGAAAGAAGTCATTTGAGGTTTAGGAGATGAGAGGGGACTGCTTTCCACGTATGGACTTTCGAAAAGAGAGTTTTGGAAGCCCTCTGTTGGCCGGGTGTACATCTTCTTCTCTTCAGTTTTCTTAATGAAATCCGTTTTCTACATTTCATTGCATACTTACATCTACTAGAGCATCACCTTGTGCTTGTCCATCATAACCGAGATACGAGGGTAGTCTAGAGTTCGTCTCCGATAAATTCTCGCTGAAATTAACGAGCATAATGGGAAGAATGAAAAACAACCTGCCTGAACAAATTGATCGGCTCTTCTTTTGACGGAGTTTGAGGCTGAAAAAGTTGGCACTGCAAAGGGAATCCAAACCGAACTCACATCTATGTGGAACGAACTTGTAGATTCAGAGCGAGGGAACAAGTTCCTCATGGGCGACCCAACATAACCATAAGGTGGAGATATAGAGTTGCTCGAAGGAGACGAAGTCGAACCTGAACCTCTCGCGCTATTCCTACTCGGTGAGAATATTTTACCTCCGTAACTTGAGCGTGGAAACAAAACACGTCTATGAGATCGAGTTGGAGTTTGAGGTAATGAATCTGAAGAAGATGGGTCATGTGGATGGCATGTACTATCATACTAGAGCCCAAATGGAAAGAAGGAGTTAAAGAGGCCATGGCGGCTGACTTTATACGTATTAACTGCTGATTAAACTGTAAAATTATAAGCTCATGACGATAGTTCCAGAAAGAACTTACTAAATCCAACTCGTTCGAGTCAGCGAAACCGAAACCATAAATATCACTATTTTTGTCAAACTTATTACAAACAAATTGTAAAAACTTCTTTGAAGGTGTATGAATATTGAAATTGGAAGACACAGGCACATTATTAATTACAAGCTAAAACAGACAGTTGGACCTATTCCTCGATATCTCACCTTAAGGCGCCAAATCGCCAACATTTTTGCAACTCCTTCTAGTTTGTCATGGATGAGATGAACTAAGATCGGTTCAGTAGTTAATTCTACCCATTTGGCGTCAATCAAATGGAAAACTTGTGCTTGTACCGAAACAAGCCTGTGAAGTCTAAGGAAATCATAAGTTCACTTCCTTCAAGATTAATCAAACCTTCCCGATAATAAAACATCATCTACCTCAGCTCTAACTACCCTAGGGTGTAACGGCATTACCTGAATACAACCAAATTTCTTCTAAATCAAAATTCAGTTTTCAAAATCCCAAGTTTCCCGAATTTAAAATTATCCACTTAAACTACCTACAGGATGTACTGGAAATTTTTATTTCAAACTGGTTTAAAACATAGCAGTGATAAGATCCTTTTAAAATTTTCGCTGCAAGACCAATTTCAAAACGGCTCATACGATTCAATATTACGTCTGTCACTATTTACGCGATAGCTTGTAAAACAAACAAGTATTGGAAAACTTCATTTCAATGTAATACATATCTTACATATTACTAAATCTATCAGTAATCGAATTGGCTCTATTTAAATCTTCTCAACAACAATGTTGTACGCGGGCTTGCCCTGAGCATCAAAAAATCAGTCTTGGTGGAGAGCGTAAACGGAATACCTGGGTATCCTGACCAATAGCAACCTTCTTTCCATGGAGAAGAGTAGGTTGGGCTAAATCGTGTCTGCAGTTAGACCATCCAGCACCAATACCGATTCCGGAACCCAACCAAATAGGAAAAGAACGACCCTGAATTAAGAAGCATAACCAATAGGTTATGCAACAACTACTACCTTGAAGAAGGCAACGCTAGCTACGATTCCTATAGCTACTCCACCAGTAATTTTGAGAAGAGAGTCAGCAAAGCATCTACGGGGAAATACATGACAAAGGTTGTGAAACACAGCTTACCTGTCTACTTTCTCGCCCAAAACGTCTTCACTACGAGCCATGCTAAAACAAAGATGTGCTACTCAAAATGAACCTAAGCTAAATGCAGAGATAACATCAGATGCAAACTGAACAACTCACAACTTCAAGAACATGTTAAAAAAAATTTATGAACCTCATGAAACATTTCGAAACTGAAGAATTAAAAAATTAACAACTCTTGAGTTTTTCCTAAGTATGTATCAAACATTCGAACTTATCAAACTTGTAATCGTAAAGCTGTGCTGAAGATCGGTTAACCTTTTTGAAGGAATGCATTACGGGAATGTATTATGAATCTTTGAAAATAGAGTTATGTAATAATCACAAATAAAATGGATTCTGCTGCAATTGGTAAACATAACTTAACTATGAAATCGAACCATAAGATGCTACCTTAATCAGTGATTATTGACTCAATAAGACTCATGTGATTCGTACCTGGCACCTGACGTTGAAGATTGAACTAATTATTAAAATATGAGATCAGTTTAGTGTCCCTTGACTAGAATATCATGATGCAGCTAATACTAAATCTGATGTTTAGAGTTGTTCGTTTTTAGAATGCAAACCGTTCTGTACATGTCTCTGTTATCGCTACTCAAACGGTTTCCAGAATTAATTATATCACTTGGTTTGATTTTCCCATCAACGAGATCAATGATCTGATAAATTTGTTTCAGGCTTGATGCACACCGCTCAACTCACTTCTTTCCAATCATCATCTAAACCACTTATGTCGGAACCATTCAAACTAGTATCGTCCTTGAAATCTTTGATATCGCTCGTTTCAATCCTTCATGAAGAATATTATACTATCAATAAGTTCGAAACTCACTCTTTCATGGAAATATCCAAATTCACATTTAGCTTAGCGTTCGTGTCTTGATTGGCTTGTATATCGCAGTTATTGTGAATCATACCAGCTTTCTCTTGATTTTCTTCCTTCTTGTTACCATTATCCTTACAGAGAAATTATTGAGAAAAAAAGCTTTTTCCTTAACATACTGTTGGGTTTCCTAGAGATTCTTCAATGTATTTGTTCCCATATCCATCAAGGTTTGCTTCAGTTGCACTCATTATCAGTGCCGATTCACTAGAAATCGACTGAGTAGAAGAGACGCTAGCTCCGTGTTGGTTCAGATCTTTGGAAGTGTTGATTTTAATGTTGTCTTGTTCAAACTGAAGCACTAAACTACATGAAATGAATGATGTTAAGTCATACGTCTGTACTCGAACTTGTAGCACGTTCTCGTTCATCTTTTTTTGGAGGCTTAGTTTTTCTATTTTTGAAATTTCTGAATTTCGAAAATGTGGAAACTTATTTGAAGTTATAGAACCTGCGGGTATCAAATTTCCGATTTCTGTTGAAGCGATCATCATCTTTGAAACGCCGCTGAAATTGATTAGGTTCCTGTGCACGAGTATTGAGAGCGTAGTTGTGAGGAGGTCTATGAGGAGGATATTGGTTGCCATTTGGAGGATGGTCTCTCTGTAACGAAAAAATGAAACAAGTTCAAAATTTTACACAATACGGGAAGAAAAGGAGATTGATTGTAATCTTGATGGTAACGAGGATCTCCTGAGTAATAGTCATAGGGATGGTGACGTGCAATTGGGCTGTTGCAGTCCTGATAGCGCATATCTGGAGCTCCGTATGGTGCTCGACGCCAAGATTCAGCTGAAACCTTACCGTTTTAGTTTTTTGATTTTGAACGTACTGTGGTATGGTCCCATATTATCTCGCATCAATGAAGATGGTCCCTGTATGGGATGATGTTCGAATCTATGTGGCTCATATCTCTATAAATAAATTATGTAAGCTACGAGCGAGGGACTAATCTTACATTTCGATCGTAACAGTGAAGTGAAGACACATCACGATGCATCCAGTTGTCATTCATACTATCATCTACAACTAACTAATGAAACTTTGTCAAAGGAGTTTAATTAACCATAGTGAGAGCTTGAAGATCGATACATCGACCAATGTAACTATGTTTACAAAATTCTGTAAATATCTTACATACTCGATTACAATCTTTATGTTTTTAATGCAAATGCCAAGAAAAAACAGAAAATTGATCATGTACAACCAATCTTTTGAATAAAATTCGAAGAATCATAGAGCTTCACGTTTTTTTTCACGTAAATTTACATGATTCGATATCAATAGAAACAAGGTTGAAACCGGAAAAAAATTTTGGGTCCCGCACGGATTTTTCATAATTTTCGAGACTTCCATCCTTTACTTCATGTAGTACTGCACCCTTAAGCGAGTCTTAATGCTATTCGAGTATATATTTACGTTTTTCCATCTTTCTATAATTTCATATAATGGTTAACGATATAATGTATAATTCAATATAAAGGTTGTAAACATGATGCGCGGAGGAGGTCAACAGCCTATCATCGTTCTTAGCCAAGGAACGAAAAGAGAGAGCGGACACCAGGTTCAAATCGGAAACATCACTGCCTGCAAGGTTTTTGAATATCTTTATGAAACTCAGATCTATTTTCAGACTATTGCCGATGTTATCCGTACTAGCTTGGGACCAAGAGCTATGCTCAAAATGCTTATGGATCCCATGGGTGGCATTGTAATGACCAATGACGGTAATGCCATTCTTAGGTATGTTCATCTTTTATCTTTCTTTATGTTGATAAAATTTATCTTTTTTGAAACGCATTTTTTATAGAGAGATCACTGTTAAACATCCAGCTGCCAAGAGCATGATCGAAATCGCTCGCACTCAGGTATGTTTTCTTCTTAGCGCTAAGTTTTCAATACTGAGTTTTTTGAGGATGAAGAGACCGGAGATGGAACAACCTCAGTTATCATTTTGGCTGGAGAAGTTATGTCTCAAGCTCAGCCTTTCTTGGAGCAAAAAATTCATCCCACAGTTATCATTCAGGTTTTTTTTCTCTCAGTGGTTCTTACTAAAGTCATGCTTAAGGCTTACCGTCAAGCTCTCGAGGATATGATTGAGTTAGCTGAAACCAAATTCAGTAAGCCCATCAACATTGATAACGATGAAGAGGTTAGATTTTTGCTCAGCTTCATTAGTATATATTCGATAAACAGACGGCTGTTGTTGTAAAGTCTTGCTTGGGAACCAAGATGATGAGCAAGTGGATGGACTTGGCTGTTCAAATTGCTCTCGACGCTGTTAAAACTGTTAAGGTTGATAATGCTGGACATAGAGAAATCGATATCAAGAGGTGCACATTCCCTATAAGAAGTAATCTTATCTTCATATTGCAGATATTGTCGTATCGAGAAGATCCCAGGAGGTACCATTGAAGACTGCAGAGTCATCAAGGGAGTTGTACTCAACAAGGTATGGTTTTACTCTTATCAGAATCAGCTAAGTCGATGCATTAAAGGATGTCACCCATGCTAAAATGAGAAGACGCATTGAGAACCCAAGAATTGTCCTCTTGGATTGCAATCTTGAGTACAAAAAGGGAGAATCTCAAACCAGTTTGGAGGTTTTGAGAGAAGAAGATATCAGCAGAATCCTCGAACAAGTTGGCAACTGATTATTCATTGATTAGTATTGTTTTCATGTTTTAAGGAAGAGGAATCTATCCGTAAGCAATGTGACGAAATTATCAAGGTTAAGCCAGATCTTGTTTTCACCGAGAAAGGTGTTTCCGACTTAGCTCAACACTTCTTGCTCAAGGCTGGAATCACAGCTATCCGTCGTTTGAAGAAAACTGACAACAACCGTCTTGCCAGGTATTGACTAAAATGCTTCTTTATCACTAAATGATCTTTTCAGAGTGTGTGGTGCCCGCATTGTTCACGACACTTCTGATCTTCGTGAAGAAGATGTCGGAACTCAAGCTGAGCTTTTCGAAATCACCAAGATTGCTGATGAGTATGTTATGTGTGTTCTTCTATTACTCATGTTCTTATTACAGATATTATACCTATGTCACTTCTTCTAAAACTACCGCTTGTACAGTTTGTCTTCGTGGACCCTCCAAGGATGTCATCAATGAGGTTCAAAAGTTTATTGTAATGCTTGTTTAAATTTATATTTTTAGGTTGAACGTAACTTGCAAGATGCTCTTCATGTTGTTCGTAACATTATGTTGAACCCCAAGCTTGTACCAGGAGGAGGAGCCTTGGAAATGAGCCTTGCTCAGGTTTGTAGTATTCAATTAATTTTTGTATCTGATTTTGTCGTAGGCTATTACTGAAAAGGGAAAGACTATCGAGGGAGTGAGACAATGGCCATACAAAGCTATTGCTCGCGCTCTTGAAGTTATTCCTCGTACTCTTATTCAAAACTGCGGAGGAAACACTATTCGTCAGTTAACCGCTTTGAGAGCCAAGCACGCTCAAGATGCCAACAACTGGACCTGGGGTATTGATGGAACCAACGGTGAACTGGTATGTTAAGGTCAACATATTCATTTCTTCTTCTTTCCTTCAGGTTGACATGAAACAACTCGAAATCTGGGACCCCTTATCAGTTAGATCTCAAGTTCTCAAAACTGCCGTCGAAACATCGGTTTGTTGTAGACAAAATGTTTAAAGTTAATATGCTGTTTCCAGGTTATGTTGTTGAGAATCGATGATATTGTATCTGGAACAAAACGTGCAGTTAGTGGAGATGGACCAGTCCAAGAGATGCCCCAATAAGGAGTATACTGACACTGCTTTCTTATAATTACCTGCGTTTAGCTTTCGGATAAATTTTTGGCTACACGTTTTAATTTGAACAATCTCCTTCCTGATCTTGATTGTTTAAGTTTTTAATCAGCTTTGTTGAGTTTGATTTGTTTTAATCCCGCTATGTTTGCTGTTTTCTCAAAATAAACTTTTTCATGCTTTTATTGATTTCTTCTCTGAAACAGTCATGAGTTATCTAGGATTATCTCAATTGCTTTATATGGGAGGCTAGTCGCAGATCACAACCCTTTTTTCTAGAATGGATGAATGGAGTATTTTGGACGAAGTAGATGTTATAGGACTCTGGCCTTCTTCTGAGAAAGCCAAGATATCTTCTGCTAAATGGCTTGAGAGAAAGGAATCATTGGAGGTTTTGCGCAATCCAATATGACTAAGCATTGATTATAGTCCTTATTCGCTTTGATAGAAAAAAACCCCCGACTTGCATCGAAAGCCACAATTTATGGAGAGCTCATGGATGAACTGAGAAAGGTTTCTCTCTCCATATGAATTACTTCGCAACTGTTATGTTTTAGATAATATCGAAGGACAGTAACATAAATGTAGTTATTGTTGCTCTCAAAGTCTTGGCTGGTGTTGCCAAGGGTTTACGGCAGAATTTCACCCCTTTCATAAGCATGGTACTCTCTCGCAATAGATGTTTTCTTAGTATTGTTCTCAGTTGTACAGTTTTGTTCTGGATAAATCAAAAGATAAGAAACAAACCGTAAGGGATTCCGTAGGAGAAGCACTGGATGCTATGTCAGCTCATGTAAGTTCAGCAGTAGATCTAGTGGTTCTGATGTGAATTTTAGTGTGATCCCGATAGACTAATCAACTATATTAACGAGCACATTACTAAGCCATCTCCCCAGACCAAAGAAACTATTTTAGCTTTTCTGTATAGATACTTCATCACTATGAAAAATCCCCCAATGGCTTTCTTGAAAAGTGTTGTACCGTCTGTAGTCAAGGTTTATAGCGTTTTCTTTTTTAAGTTACTTCTTTCTTAAGTTGGCTAACGATAGTGACCCCTCTGTTCGAGAAGCTGCGTGTGCTTGTCTCGGCTCAAGTAAAAGACTGCTAGGAGATGCTTTGAGCACTTTCATCGTGTCCATAAACGGAGATAAGAAGAAAATGGAACTGGTACGTGAATTCTCCATTTTACATGAGATTCTCTAGTTCAGATTGATGATAATCTCGTGAAAGCTAATGAAGCTAGAGCCAAATTTTTGGAATCTTCTGGGTCTGTTGAACAAAGTGCTCCTACTGAAACTACTATGGTGAGTTGGCTCTAGATCATTTGTTATCACATCTCTTTTAGGGAGAAACTTCAGTTGAGGAAGTAGCTTCGACAGCTGGAGAAAACATAGGTATTGACCCATGGGAACTGAAAGATCCCATAGACCTGAACTCACAGATATCTAAAACGTGGATGGATGAGGTAAAAATTAGGAAAAGAAATTTCGAAGCAGAAAACTGTGCAGATACAAGACAGCAAGTGGCAAGTGAGGAAAGAAGTGTTGGAGAATCTTCTGTTGAAGTTGGAAGGAGAACCAAGACTCACATTAACCCCAGAGCTCAAAGAAACCATATCTTCCTTACTCAAAGTATTACCGTGTGATAAATATACATCAATCGTTTCACTTTTAGGTAATAGAGAAAGACTTGAATGTTAATGTTAGTAGCTCCGCTGCTAAAAGCTTGAGATTAATAGCTCTCGGGTTACGATATGAATACTCACCCTTTGTAGCAAAAGTACGATGCAACATGGTTTCTATCATACATTACGTTTTAGACTGTAAATATTTCCCTGGACAAGTTGAAAGACAAAAAGGAAGTGTTGAGGAAAGAGCTGATTGGACTCGTTGATACCTGCACCTATATGGTTTTTTTCGTATCTCAAACTCTTCACTTAGTTTCATGTTCAGGCTTGCTTATCAATCTTCACTGAGTCTGTAAGCAATGGACTGAAAAACAAGAACCCTCAAGCAAGAAGCCAGTCTTGCCAATTTTTGAGTCGGATGTTCTGTAAACACGATCGCAACACCTTGCCCCTCGAAGGTTTAAAAACAATATCAGCCGATATAGAGAAGGTTCCTATCTAATCCATACGGTCTAATCTAGCAGTTCAGTGTTGCTCTGACGGTGATGGTGAAGTGCGTGAGTCGGCGTTCAAAATCGTGGCTGGCATTTGGAAGGCTTTAGGAGAACCGATAACTTTAAGGTTATTCCCCACAATAAGCGAAACAAAAATAAAAGCTGACAAGGTATCATGTTTTTTAAATGAAAATCATTCAGTTTTTTCTTCTTTCTAGGTTTTATCATTAGTAACAACATTAACAGAAGAGTATGGCACGAAAGCGTGTGTTGAGTATGTTCGCTTGTTTGGAAAAATTCCTCCTAAAGTATGTTACATTGTCACTACTACTATTCAAATGATTCCAGTCTACTAATAATAAGCCAGCTACTACCCAATCAGTTGCGAGACCAACTAGCGCCGCCAGACCTCAATCTGCTGCACGGCGCGCTCCTATTCGACCTGCACCAGTGGTCCGTAGTACACCACAGGCAGCTCCTTCAACTCCAGCTGTTAAGAATTTAACTCCAGCCACGAGACCTGGTATTAGTGGTTTCTGTTGTTTCTATTTCGTTTTTCCAACTTCTTTACAGCTGTAAGTTCTTTCTCGAGACAACCTATCAGACCTCCATCACAAAACGGTACGGCCTCCACAAGATCCACACCAGTGAAACCTCTGAGCAAACCAAGAACCATACAGACCAACCCAGAGCGTACTATACCGATGAGCCGTTTCTCTCCAGCTCCCAAACAAACCATTCCGTCTTCTACCATAAGGAAACCTAGTCCCAGTTCAGCCATCAGACCAACGAATACTACAAGAACACTACATGGCTCTGAAATTAAACCTCCTACAGCAACTCGTCCAGCTACAGGTATGCGAATGCCTTCGGCATTCTCCAATTCTTCGGGAAGCAACATTCCGGTGCCCAGCAGAAAGTTTTAACCAGTCAGAAAGCATAATTAAATGTATAATAAGCAAACACGGGCGTGTTATGTACCAAATATTGTTCTACTTTTTCCTTCAAATTTTTTTCATAAATCCTAAAATTAATGTGTTTTTCCAAGAAGTCGTAGAATCGAATCATAATTTATTTGAGAATTGCAGCAGTATAACTTATACATAGCGAGATGAACCCATTATCTGAGAAAAGATCAAGACTGGGAAACGAACTTCGTTCACAATTTAAGAACGAGCATTGTCGACCACAAGAGAAGTGGATACTGTTCGATCAACGAATAGAACTCCACTTGGTTTATCAGAGATCACTGCACTCCCGGAGACCTAGAATTCAAAAATCATTACTACGTTTTCATTCTTCGTGTTTGGCGCGCAATGACCGGTTGCTCTCAGATCAGTGTTTATTAAGATTCTCTTCTGTTCTCAGATTTTCACATGACGTGTCAAATTGAAGCTACCTGAGACTCGTCAATGGCTTCACCCTCTGCTACTCCCAGGCCACTGTTCGCATCTGTTTTCTTATTTGACAAATCCAAGTAGTCGTCCTTATCACTCTCATCGACCTGCAACCATCCAATGCTTTTCGAGTCACTTACAATCATTACCTCATCAACAATGTATTCAATATCACCAGATTTGGAATGGATTCTATTTTTGATTTCCTCAACTCTTTTTTTCTCATCCGCTTCTATGCGCTTCTCGTACTCCAAACGCGAGCCCTATCGATAAATGGTATCAATGAATGGAGAATCTAGTGGAACCTCATTTTTAATATTTTCCTTGACTTCAGAAATGCGTTCCTTATCATGAATAGCTTTTAACTTTTCCTCTTCTTCCATTTTTTCTTTCTCTCTACGTTTATCTTCCTGACGAATACGCTCTTCTCTCATCTGTAATTGAATTATTTCACTAATTCTTCTGTTAGGCAGATGATCTTTAGTTGCACAGTAATTTCATATGAAACATACCCGTTTTTCTAATTCTTCTTTCTCAATATCTGGACATAACTTTTCATCCACACATATCTTGGTTGCTTCATCGTTTTTTAAACGTTCTAGGTTCACTCTTAAAATCTTGAGATGTGATTGAGGAAACAAACGATATGTTACTTATTCACCAACTCGCAGATCGTACCATCATCCTTATCCGTCCCATTATAAGCCCAGCATTCTTTGGACATGTTCTGCAACAAATGTTTGAAGAGGGTGCCACAACAACTTATGAACTTCTTCGAAATTCTCTTCGTTTTCTTTTCGAACTTTCAACTTCTCTATAACAGCCAAGCAGAAATCGCAGAGGTAATCCAATGGTACAACCTTAAAACGAGCTATCACGTAAGCAAGTAAGAGACTGCTATCACCTCGAAGATACTCGATCGATCAGCAACGATCTCCGTGCCATTTTCCCATACGAAATCAATATGAAAGGCATCTCGAATTAGATCTTCTGTTTTCCTTGCCTCTGCTACAGCAGGATCTTCTGTCTAATCACTCAACTCAAGTGAAATGCTTATAGAACTCACTGTTGAAAATTCAGATTCTGTAGAAGTCACTTCGCTGGAAGTGTCCTCATCATCAGCAAAGAATATATTTGCTTCGGGGGGTCCCACATCTCTTACTTGAAGAGCGTTTCTGTTCGGTCTTGTCGAAGCCAAACCGATGAATATGAACGTCCAGAACAATAACATACTTCAAGGTTCCTAGTATAATATTCTATCAAAAAAGAGAATGGTAGACTGAACGGCAATAGAAGCACTGAAAGAAGGAATGCACGGGTCTGTGAAAGTATAAGTAGAGGGCAAAGAGAAGATTGGGAAACGCAATAAATATGTCATCAACTACGGCTAATGTAACCAGTTGTGATATACTAATTAGATATCACTTTTATCCCAAAAGGACCTGTCGTACTAGCAACAATAAACACCCTTTGAGATCACGCAAACGAAGACAGGAAATAATGTTAAAATCCTAAGTGATGTGGGCATACTATCACTTTGCCAAAAATATCCTCCCACCTTGACCCCCCATATCACAAAATAACCAGTTTATTCCAACACACTTGTTGGCTGCTATTACTATCAGGTAACAGTATGAATGTAGGCTTCTCACTATTTACAAAATAATTTATCCGGTCGAAATTGAGATGGATCATAAATTAAACACGTTAAACAAAGAGAACGGTTAAAATTATACAGGTTTGTAGTCTAATTTGGTTTCCAAGCGCTTAGCATCACCAACCTGAAAGTAATGTTAAACTTTAAACCAAACTAGTTGATGCTTTTACCTTTCTGACAGCTTTCATGAAATCTTCTTCAACTACATATTCTCTTTCAGCTCGAATGGCGAACAAACCTTGAATGAGCACGCATATTTAAATTGAAGAATAAAAAACTAACCAGCTTCAGTACAAACATTTCTCAAATCAGCACATGAGAAACCGTCAGAAAGCTTGACAACAGCTTCAAAGTCAATGTCACCGTGCTTAGTTATTGGGTTAGAATGGATTTTAAGTACCTTAGTTGACATACTAGATTAATTTGTGAGATTTATGACTTACTTCTAATCGACTCTGCTCGTTTGGTAAACCAATTTCAATTTTCCTGTCAAGACGTCCAGGACGGAGAAGGGCAGGATCAAGGGTATCAGGACGATTGGTAGCCATAATCACCTTTATTTTGAGAATATAAACTTGGATGAGAATCAATGAAACATACTTTGACTTTTCCAAGAGAGTCGAATCCATCCAATTGATTGAGTAATTCCATCAAAGTTCTTTGAATTTCGCGATCAGCTGATGTTCCCTCAGAGAAACGGCGTCCACCTCAAATGCATAATCATAAGAAAAGAAGGTGAAGAACAAATACCAATGGCGTCGATTTCATCCATAAATACAATACAAGGCTGATGATCTCTGGCATAATTAAACATTTCACGGATCATTCTTCAATATAGAAAATTTGAGAAAACTAGCATCCAGTGATTGCAAACCTGGCAGACTCTCCAATGTACTTGTCAACAATAGCTGATGATACAACTTTCAAGAAATTACAATCCAATTGGGAAGCAACAGCTCTACAAAAAACATTGCGTGAAAATAAAACCGATCTGAGAATGCATTACCTGGCCAATAAAGTTTTTCCAGTACCAGGTGGGCCGTATAATAAACATCCCTTGGGAGGAGTGATACCAACACGTTTGAATAGCTCAGGATTTAGAAGAGGTAATTCGACAACCTGGATTTACAATGAGACAAGCCGATCGAGTCGAAGTTACCTCACGGAGTTCACGGATTTGTTCTGCAAGACCTCCGACATCAGCATAGCTGATGTTACCAGGATCTTCATGGGACATTTTGTAAACCAAAGGATCTACTTCACGAGGTAGTTGCCTCCTACAGAAGATAGTTGAAACATCATAAACGAACAAATGTGACTTACATAATAGTGAGAGTTGTCATATCAAGAGCAACGCGAGTACCTTGTTTGAGTAATTCCTTGTTGATAGACCGTCTACATCCAACAACATATCTTGGTCCATTTGTTGCCTTGAATCACGCGTTCGTTAAAATAACGAATAGTAGATCGACTCACTTTAACAATGTATTTTTCCTCGTTGAGTTGCTTAAGGACTTCACCTACGATCTGTCCAACGGATTGTAGAGCTTTAATATCATTCTCGGTTTTGTCAAAGTTTTTTTGCATCTCTTGCTCCTACAAAACGGTGCTAAAAGAAACCAAAGAAGCTTGATAGTACCTTCTTTCTTAACTCCTTCAACCTCGCTTCGATATCGCGACATTCTATGATTTTTTTGCGATAAGTTGCAAGTACTCTTGCCTTTTCTTCATCCACACCCGTAGATACTGGACCAGTAGATTCAACCATCTCCTCTAAAACATTCAAATAAACTAGTATACAATGATATAAACACAATATATACATACACATCGAAGCTAAAAGGATGATTTTGGAGTTAAAGGATTGATGTCTTTGAATACCACAGGCTACCGTACTCGGTTAACCATAGAGCGCGCTTGGCGCGTTTTTTTCAAAACTTACTTAAATATATAGTAGGGTAGTTTTCGTGCTTTCTCAATACGGCTCTTTTTTATTCCGCTAAATCTTTTTATCTTCGCTATTCGGTGAGACAAAAAGTATCTTCATTTTGAGTTTAAATCTTTCTTGCTCACAAAGTTACTTCGAATGTTAATCTGGTACACCAATTACTTTTCGTGATAAGAACAGATTCACATTCGATTAAACAAATTCAATTTCAAAAAATTCGGAAAAAAAACTATTTTAACAAGACTATATAAGAGCGAAAAGAGTTAGTGAAAATCACTGTTTTGATAGTTACATCCTTTTGCAAGATATTTCTTGTAACGTTTGGAAACGCCATCGTATGTCGGTTCCATGGTGTAGCGGTTAGCACTCAGGACTTTGAATCCTGCGACCCGAGTTCAAATCTCGGTGGAACCTATGCTTTTGTTTTCTCGCTAAACATGGCATGTATGCATCTCTTAGTTTAATTTTGCATTTAAAAAAGGTTTGTACTTTTTAGTAACTGTTATCATGAGAGGAATGAGTCATTCAGTTTATTTAAGCTTTCGTGGTTACAAAGAGTGTTAATCTACATGTTTTTACATTTTATTTATTTTCCATTCTTTCTGGAGATATTTCTGCAGATTTTCTGCGTATGAAGTAATCGGGAACAATAACACTAAGCTCTGTACGTCGTAAAGCCTGTGAAATCTGCAAAACATTAGATATCAATGTAATTTATCAAAGATTTACTTGGGAGACTCCTTGTTTAATGTCTGGTGAACCGTGGTGATTATCCGCCAAACAGTTTATAACTTCAATGCGGTTGGCTTTGCGAATAAGTCCGTTAGACTCCAATCCTATTTTCATTTTGCTAATTATGAATCGTAGCATCTTAACATGGTTATACATAAAAACAATGTAAAGTTGTTTACTTCTCTCCATAAAATTATAGCAGAATCTATTTCAGCTGTTGATTTAATAGTGACACGTTTCGAAGACCTCGAATTGTTTGAATCTGTTAACCCGATGGTGCATTTTACGAACCTTTTCACTGGTTTGTTTTTCATTTTGTCTGCTTGCATTGCCTTCCGGAAATGAAACAGAACACATTCTTTGAAAACTGACCAATAATGCGAGCTGAAACAAATGAAATAAAAATTGTGAACTGTTGATATCTTGGAACGCAACCGTTCGTCGTGCTCTCAACTTTCAGAATGAACAGAGTCCCGCTATTTGAAAACATCTCGTACTTACCTAAATCCCAAATGTTCCTCATGCCGAGCATGAATCTTTCCTAAGTTGAGAAACAGTGTATCCAGGGATTGAGGATCATCAATATGATTCATTGTGCTTTCTATGACCTATAGCGAATGTGTTTGGTTGATTTACTTCCCCATACTATACTAACTTGAATGAAACGGAGAGCGTGGAACGAAAACTCATTGGACTTCTTATCGTCATTAGCTGATTCCTTCAGCATGAAGGAAAACAGGAGTTTGGCATCAGGAGCTTGCTCAAAGATCATTTGAAAGATATCTTCCGCTATGCCCTGCATGTCCCTGCAGAACAAAGAAAAACATGAGAAGACATTACAAGTAAAATTACCTAGAGACAACTTTCCATGAGTTCTGCAGTATTTCTTTATCTGTTTCAGTTAAATGAGATAACGACTGCATTTTCACTTTAGCCTTAAACATTTCAATTAAAACATAATTGAGAGAGAGAGAGAGGAAATAATGGAAATGATGAATAGGAGAGGACGTTAGAAGTTTTTGGATATAATTAGGAGCCGAAAAGACTTAAATTATGCTCATGAGGTGAATGTCATTGAGTCTTATTACCCTTTGTGGCTGAATAATATGCCTTATTTAGAAATACTATAATTATCAAAGATGATGGTAATGTATACGTATATATTATTTTTTTATATCCCACAACCAATTCATATATGTTTCCGTGAAAAGTTAGAGAATCAATCTCCATCAATCGATATCACACGAAAACAAGATAATGAGGATGTGACTGAGGAAGCATTAGAGAAGCGAAACACACTCTACATAAAGAGCAAAGGCACGAGCAGCGTGAGAACGGTGATGTATTATGCACCTCATTAAGTAATTTAATACAATATATTGAAGCATTGCTGCAAGAATTGTCATGAATTGACTTGAAAGGTACGGAAGATATTAATATCCAAGAAGACAAATGAAAGCGAACTGCTGAGTAGTGGTTGCAAGGGAAAAAAGCAAATCCTTAGTAACGACAACGTTCCTCACGGGACTTTCTCCGTCAGGAGAATTAAGGAGGAGGTGAAATTCGAAATGCTTATAGAATTCATGTGCTGCACACACACTCGAGTGGCTGTTTTTTTTCCAGCCAAGCAAATGGAACAACGTTTCCAATTACAATTAAGATTAGGAAAAGATTTGTGTCTCAATTAAATTTATTGTCGTTAAGTATCTCTGACCTAATCCTCTGTCCTCACAATGCTTAATAGTCAAGACATTTGGAGGCTGGAAAGATATTTCAAGACAGACTAAGACACACACTATTACATTTTGAAGAATAAATAGAAAAAAGCTCATATTAATAGGCAAAATAACTGAGACTGGCCCTGCCACGAAATCCAAATATGAGCATTTCAAATGAGAAAAGTGAGATGAAATGAATAAAATTTGTATTTTCTAGATCTCAAACAAAAATTTTTATGTTAAACGTTAACGCAGGAAACAAAACTTTGAAAATACGGGAGTGAAGTCAAAACTCAAATGTTGCCTTAATGACAGCACAATATGAAAGAGATTAGTGAGATAGGGGAGAGGCGGAAAAAATACAAGCCGAGCTACAAATTATTTATAAAAATTGTTTCGATAACCTTCTGTGAACCTCAAAAACAACATCGTTATTTCTGATGAAGGTTGTTATAGCATTACACGAGTGATCAAGAAATAAGGAGAAAGGACAACCTGCCCATTTTGAGGTTAGTCCAACAACTCCGTTTCTGGTAATACATCTGAGCAATCAAAATGACACAAGATCTTGTCTTAGCAGAGCATATAGATAACAAAACAAAAACATTCCTCAAAGCATCATGAACCACCAAAACTCCAATAAATGAAAACATCTAAATAAGAGCGGAGTCGATTTCTGGATGGGATGAGCTAACGGGGATGCACACATCTATAAGCTTTAGGTTAGTGCTCTCTCAGCGATTACTCTCTCTGTCCTGTTTTTCACGAAACTCTCTTTTTTTCAGTCAAAACAATATACATACATTCCTTAACTACTTTCAGTTCATCCATATTTACAACGATAACAGACCTTTTATATACAAGGATAACCATCTCTCTCTCTCACACACACACATTCTATGCACTTCGAAACCACCGGATAAACCTATCTCAGAAATTATTCAATTCATTTCTGGCAATCGTGCTGGAACATGCAGCTAGTGACTGCAGAAAGAGGAAGTTCTATAACGGGTACTTTTCAAATCCCCAAAGAGTAACTTTTTCAGTTCTTTTTTTCTCGGTCGCTTTTTGCCTGCTCTATCGAATATGGAACGTATTTCAACTCAGAGAAAGACATATCGTAGACATGAGAAACAAAAAATGAATGAGAAAGCCGATTAAAGAATTAAAAGAAAAAACTTACTCCACCAAAGCCAAATGCAATCGGTTCATGCAACGGATCCGAACAATATGAACTTGCTCGTTTCCATAATAAGCATAACTTCTCTAGACGAGTACTACCCGCTATTGTTTACCAATTTCAGGAGCTAGCCAATACCATAACTCCTATAGAAAGGAGAAGGTTCAATCTTTCATAAAAATGAAAATAAACTTTACTACAGTGCAACGCCAAAATCGATATGTCTAGTGAGACTCTTCTTCCACCCTCTCCGAACAAATTACAAAACAAAAAGTAGTTCGTGGTCTATAGCTTGATCCTCATCACAGTCCTATAAGACTAAGGAAACAAGTACTTTGAACTCATTTGCTCGACAGTTGAACACTTACATGCGTGAAAACATCGTTGCACGCTTTGTACATTCGAATATCATCAGTTGATACGTATAGGATTTGTATAGATAATATAGATTTGGCTTCACTTTATTGAATACCTCTTCACTCGATACAATCAACGATGTTTCTGTTAATTCGCTTAAGCGTCATATCATTGGTGCTGTGTTAGGGAACACGGTTTTCATGTTTTTGAACGATGAAAAATGGTTGTGAGAGCTAAGAACGTTGCTATGTTCGTTCAGTAAAAGAGTTAAGAACCTGAATTCACTATAAATCCATACACGTATCATATTCGGAGTTTGTAGAGCTTTGGACACTCATTCGAAAACTGGTATTTAAATTCGCGCGCACTCCAACACCTTACAGTTTTCGTCATTCAGTGATTGATCAACTCGAAGTTGTACGTTCTTGAAGGAAATAATTTTTCTCTTTCCTATCTTGTATACTTATTGATTGAAATGAACTATATGTTTGAAAACTTTTTTGTTTTCATTTGACTCGTTTTTGGAGTTGCAGGACCGTTGAGCCCAGGTACGTAAGCTAATTCCGTTTTCGCTCGCTTTAGATTGTATTAAAACGAAAAATCCACTCATCTATCGGATTGTTCCATTGCGATGAAATCATAAAGATTCTCGGAAATGTTCATTCTGAAGCACATGCTTGAAACAAAAAGTTGTGGAGAATTAAAAACTGCACGCGTTGCAAAAAGGACTCAGTTTTTCATTTGAGGAAGAGACCAAAAAATAGAAAGATCTCATTTCATGAACACTTCCAATGAAGTGTGGTTGCAACTTTTTTTCGGCATCTGTCAGATCAGATTTGTTTTCGTTCAAAGATACTTATGAATCACAGCTGGATCTCCTTCTGATCTAGTTTTCGAGATAATAAGATGAAGGACTTTGGCTATTTCTGCACAATTTTTTGAACTTTTTCATTCGGGAAGGTTTCTTAATTCCAATAGCTGGATAGTTTTCTTTCACGAAAATTGTTGAAATCTAGGACGATTCTTATCAGAAGTGCGGGATCTATGAATCAGATTCTTACCTCGCTTTGGACGATCATGCTTTTCTTGTTATCTGTATTGGAGTGCGTCTTTCTTTCTCGCTGCTATCAGCTCTGACTGTTAAATACATAATTCAATTTCATAATTGTATTTCGATTTGAATTTTAGTATTCAAAACATCAAAGCGGTTAGGGCTTTAGTGTGTGACTCGTTTGTTTTCCTCATCTGCCGCACTTAGTTGTTAATTGCATAACACCCTAATCATCGCGTCAAGACCTGCTACTACCAGCTTCGAATTAAAAAGTTAAACCACGCTTCTCATTTTTTGGCGCGCAATTGTGTGATGTGGTTGCTTCCTCTCGCATCTGTTCATGAAAAGTATTTTTTAGAAATGAATTTATATGAATGGTCGGGATCTCTTTTGAAATTGCATGAGATGTTAAGAAGAGGTTCGTGTTATTTCTATAAGGTGCTCATAAGAACATTTTCTATTTGTTTAGAATGTGGAAGTTCTAGAGAAACATTTAATAACCTAATGTAAGATTGATCAGAGTTCCAAAGGTTAGAATATCCAATAGTTTTCGTAGTTTATTTTCGGTGATGTTCTTCACCATTATTGTATTATGCTTTTAAGTAGTTTTGTTTATTTAGCCACCACGGTCTATTTCTATGCCATGTGTGGATCATCTGCTGCTCCGAATATAATAACGAGAAGCCCTTAGTAGCTTTCGATTCGGCTTTCCATCATCTCTCTCTGTTTATCTTCTTTGCTTACCTGACTCTCTTGTCTCTTTTCCCTTTCTTTCTTCGTCCTCTGCCTGACTATTAAGGGGTGGAGCTAGCGACAGAGGTAGATGTCCACTGCTATATTCGCCTCGCTGTTTCGTTCGTTTCAACGCTGCGCGGACATTCACTGTTTTTCTATCAGCTCGCTGTCAACCGAAAAACTCTCTTTGTTTGTTCTTTGTTTTTTTCTGTATTATTTCTATTCAATGCTATCGGAAATAGTTAGAAAATTCCTTATTATCTCATTTTCATAATAGGATTATTAATAATAGCGGGCTGTTCAATGTCATTGTATTAATCGTTCGTATTTTTCATAAGATTTAAGACAGTTCATCTGAGAGAGGGACTGATAAGATTAACTTCTTTGTGAGTGTCCTCTCACCAGCGTTCAATATTCGTTTTACGCCATTCAGATATTAACCTGGACGTGCTAAAATGTTTCATGTAGCATATGAAAACGTTGTAGGAATTTGAAGATGTTCGTTGTAAAACTGTTATCACGTATTCAATTGATTTTTTTTTATCAACATGAAACACCTGGGTGTGAGTAGTTTCTGTTTTTAAGTTTGAGAGACCTTTTTCTGTTTGAGAATGCAACGATAGTTTTCACTGTTTCTTTTAAATATTCGTGTAAATAAGAGTTTTCCTAATTTTTTGACTAATCTTACACGTTTTCAGGTTAGTGAATCGTGATGGGAAAAGAGAGAAGTCTTTGAGAAAGGAAATATCAGTCATGACTGTCAGGAGTTGGCTCATTGCAATTCTATCAATTTGGCTCATCCTCACCATATGTAGACAAGTTTTTGATCTAGTGGGAAGACTATGGATTTCAGTTGGATTCAATTTGCTTCAGGTAAATATTACATGCCTTATATGATTTCTTTCTAATCACATGTGTCAGACTTTGGGTGTAATTAATAGTTAATTTTATTTATTGCGTTAAGATCATGATTTAAGTGCTGGCTTTTGATTACTAGTGCGACACATTTTCACACGAAATACCTATAACTGTGCGCGGTTCTTTATTTTTTATTCCTTTTAAGATTTCTATTTGTTCCTTCTGCTTCTGCGACAAGACTTTTTGAATTCGCTTATTCTAAAAACACTTAAAACCTGATTGAAAATTTCTGACGAGAACCTTCGTTTTACATGACAGTTTCTCAATTTTCAATATGACGGTCGTCCTCAATCTGAAAATGATCCACTCTCGATTTCTCGTGCAGTTTCCAAAGTAAGGTCAATGTAATGTCTATGTTTCCGGCTAATGAAATGCACTGTTCGAGCTAGTCGAGGTCATTCCGTCGTTGAGGCTATTCATATATTATTCGGAGTCTGGCAATTGTTCTTTGCTATAATTCCGAAGTGTTGCAAGTCTTACATGAAGAACTAAGGATATGTAGAAGTTCTGTCGATTCTAATTATATAATCCCTTCCAGTTATGTATAATCCCAATTGCGTTTTTACCTATTGACCGCTGCCTAGTTAGTGCTGCTATGTGTGTTCGATATTTTCCTTCTATGGGTCTCTCATCGCCTAACTCTATCCCGATACCGACCTCTCTTTCTGTGTCTGTCAGACTGCGATAGATTATTTGTCAGGTGTCTCCGTTGAGGTTATATGAATGTGAGGGCTACTTATACAGAAAGAGAGCTATCCCACTCTCTTCAAAGCTTAAAAGGTTGTGTGCCACTGAAGAAGGGTTGTATTGATTTGATTAGTTATATTAATCAGAAAGTAGCTTTGTTTGACTAATGGGGAGGGAGACTTAGAAGACATAAATATAATAGCTTTGACTCAGTTTTTGTTTTTGTTGCTGGACAATCATTCTTTTGTAATCCGAGGCTCGATTGACTATGTGAGGGCTCAAAATCTTGCTTGACAGTTCTCAGATGACAAGTGTTCAAGCTTAAACTTCGAGCTGGTCAATAGTGAATGGAACAGGACAATACATATGCTTTGTGTACGTAACCAAAAGCAATGTGCAATGTTTGTCAGAAAGATAGGGAATAAGGCAAGCTTTAAAATATTTCTTGAGTTGTAGACTTTTCTTCTGAAGCTCAATTCTATTCCTCATTCTTATTCAAATTAGAAATATGAATCAAGGCATACGCATAGCATATCTTTCCGTATGAGGAGTTTCACAGAAAGTCCGATCGTTCTGTTAATATAAGCAGTTTTATTCTACGATGGCCATTCGGACAGTAATTTTGAGTTGAGGGAGAACCTAACTGAAAAAGTAGTTCATCGAAAACATAATACTTTCAGCAGAAAGGAACATGATATCTTCTCATATGCTGTGTTCTCTTATTGTGGTCGAACTGAACTGACATAAAAAACTGGAGGTTATTGGCCTAAGTAGGTCGAAAAACTGTTTTGAGATTAGCATTGTGTTCATTGTTCAAGAAATTATGAAGCTTCTGCTCTGTTTTGATTTTTTGAGTGAGCAGTAGACTGGGGCTATTCTTCTCTCAATAGTTTTGAAGATGGATCAAGTTTGTCAATTGGTTAGACTGGAAAAAGGATGTATATCATCGTTCGTTTGCATATGTCTCGAAACTGAACTTCGATCATTCACGCGTTGTTCGATATGCTTAAACTCGAGAGCCGGCCAGTAGTTCATTGTCTGAAATACGATCAGGCCAGATGATTTATGGAATGCTTGTATTGGTCAAATTCTTGTTTTGCACGCTGAATAAGATAGTTTTAGTGTTCCTCAATGAGTCTAGAAAGCAAAAACTAGATGTCATAGTGCCAATATGGGGCTCTAACAACTCAGCTTTTCAGATAGTATGCTGCTTAACAGGTCTTTTTGGAGTAACACAACGGAGGCCTCCTCTGTTAGTTGCACTAGCTGTTTCTAATCTCATCAGTATTGCTCAAAATACATTAGTTTTACTTTGGTATTTCAAGTTATATATCTAGTTTTTAATTTCGGGTTCAGGTATTGTGGTGTGTTTGGTGACAGGTCGAAATCAGTTTTATCGGCTGGACTGCCGTACTCTTTCTCTTTCTTCCTACGTTATACACCTGGTTGTGAGTCCAAGTTTGATGTGCACAGGTATGATATTTGTGCCTTGAAATAACTTGACTGGAATTTTTAGATCACGATGGGTCCAAACTTCTTGCTTTCTCTCATATTTTTATATCGAAGCTGGTCAGGCAGTCCTTCATATCCTTCTTGCTGCAGTTAGCTTTGTTTTAACAATAATAATTTTCTGTGAAAAGAAGTTTGTCACTTTTTTTTTTCGTATTCAAGCTATCTTGTTTAGAAAGGCGAAAATGGTTCCATCCATGCTACCGTCTTCAAACCCCACCTACGCTGATATAAAACACGGTAGTTCAGCTTTGCCAGCAGTCAAAGCACCGCCGACAGCTTCAAGTTCGATAAACGACGTCAGGTTCGCAGACAGAGTGGGCGGCCTTACTTTTTATTTGTTGCACATACAACTCACCTTCTAATTTGACAAGTTAATTTATTGACGGGCCGGGGATCTGAGTGCTTTAACAATGGTTCTCTGTAGAATCTGTAGAAGTAGAAATTGCATGAATCGAAATTAGAGTTTGCTTGCACATACGGGTGGTTTAGGTTGATTAGTTTCTGAGTATATGTGTTAGATCCTTATTTTCTTGGCTAACCCACAGCCACATCACCTTTCTTTCATTTTGATTTTCACCGAGTTATTATTTCCAGCAGTGGCTATATGAACTCCTCGTTTGATAACGTAACTTGCGAGAATATCAGTCATGATCCGTTGCCTCCCTTGCCAATTTACGATCGTAATAATAAACTGAAAAGGAATAAAATGAGAACTAACTCTTTGGTAAGTTTTGTTTTATTTGAATCAAAGAATTTAACTTTAAACGCAACCGGTTTGAAAAGTTCTTCAAATGAAGATGGTCTCATAGTGTGGACCATTATAGACTTATACTAATTATTGATTTTCTTGTAACATGAGATTCTAAAGCCCGATTACAGTGTTTCCCTCTTCTACCAGCAGAAAAACAGGTAGTTTATTAAATACGGCCCCCATGCAATCTCAAGTCCAATCGTTTACCCTTTGTCAAGCTTTGAAAAAAAAATAGTCGTGCGGTTCTTTATTATGTGTTGCAGCAGCAGAACACGGACGACGAAGCTGAAGTTTTCTCTAGCAATAATGATTTTTATTCAAAATTGAATAAATCTCGCTCTTCCACAGATGATTCGGGAGGTGCACCCGCTGGTAAATCAAGTGGAAGATTCAAAAAGTCCACGCATCAAAAAAGAAGAGCGACAGTTCATGAGGTTGGAGATCGTATCGGTTGTATGCTATTTCTTTTATAGGAACCATCAGCGGAAGATACACCTGAGCCTGGAGATATAGTGCGTAGTTCCAGTGGAAACTTGACATCCTTAATTAGTTTCGATCCTAAGAGTCGAACCCTTCTTAGAATTCGAGAACATGTAGCTGATGAGGATGAACAGAATTTGGGTGACTCTCTCGGATATATGAGTATCGAAAAGGTTTTTCGCTTCTCGATATCACGTATAATTTTTTGGTTCAGGATTCTCTCACTGAAATAGCAACCTATGAAAAAATTCGAGATGTAAGCGCATATGTTTCTCAGCCTCGACACTCTACCAGGAAATCTCAACAAGATCGGCAACGGAATGCTAGTCAAGTGAGTGCACTTTTTCATAACATATTATGACAGCCACTTATCTCCAGGATTCTGTTCCTTCCATAGATGCACCTGTGCTTGGGTCCCCTTATCCAGATACGAACAGTTCGGATTCTGGAGTACCTGGTTCGACTTGTGATTCACATTGGCCACCGCCACCTGCTCGTATGGATCCATGGAAAACCAAGCTGGTAAACACTAACCGGATACCAATGCTATGTAAATTAATTTCAGGGCTCCCCCACAAGTAATGAAAACAATAGAGAAAACGAAGTAAGCTCTCCGGGTATACGTCTTCTGCAACCGAAAGAATATTCTCCTGGCATACGCTTGACACACTCTTTAGCAAATCAACCAAGATATCGAAGCTCTTTCCATGTTAGTTTCAATATATTTATGGCATATACTGTGTTTTACAGGTACAAAACTCAGAGAACTCTCGTGTAGTTGGTCATTACCATGCACCCAATGAGTTCCATCTGACATCATCAGAGAAGGAGAATGCAGCTTCTCCCAATGTAGCAATTATTAATGGAAATGGGCTATTAGTATAAGTCTTTTCCAAGTGCCATATCTCATCTTTCACTTTCATCCATTTGTTTTAGAATCTGAGTCCGGTGTTGTAAAAAAAAAACAAGAAAAACGCTTCTCTTTTTTATTCCTATTCAGTTCTTATATTTTGCATATTGTTGAATGTTGATACTGTTAGACGGGGTCTTAATATAACCATAATTTACGGGTACAACTCAGGATAACCTTGTAATAAATTTATTCCAGAATTTATGTTCTACAATGTGCTAAAGAATAAATAGTTCTTCTACTTCCCTTTTCCTTCCTTTGAGTCGGAGAGTTTCTTTAATAGTTCTGGATTTTCCACTAACTTACCAATATCCTAATATGGAACATGTAATTGCTTCATCAAAAAGAGACATTACCTTTAAGGATACGTTTTGCGATCCTCTCTTAGCAGGCTTTGGCATCAATGGGCCAGGTTTCCAGCCAATGTAGGACACTAGTCTAAACGTGGCTGGATACTTTTCGTCTTTTGCATACATCGCCTTAAAAAGACAATTTGAAGGGATTTAGGTCGAATAGGCTACTTTATAAATACAATCGGCTGCTAGGAGCACATCTCTTCGAACAGTGGGACTTCTGCGATAAGTACAGTTTGATTCTCCCATCAATTGGAGATCATAAAGTAAGGCGAACATGTTCGGATATCCAACCTGAATTTCACAATTTTACATTTTTAGATAACTGAGCTTACTTCTATTTCATCTGTGTCTAACGTTATCATATCGAAGCCTGCTTTACCTAACAAACCCCCAATGTCTTGGGCTTTGACAAATGGAGATATGTGTGAACCAACACCTCCGATCCGTTCTATCTGAAGTGGAACAGGATTATGATCTAACACTTTTCTGAGTAACCTCAGCCAGTTGTAACGAGCATCGAAGTTCATATAATGTATCCTCAGCCAGCATTGTTCCAATGAATGCGCCGTCAGGTTTCAGTATTTCAAAACACCTTTGGAACCTACGAACAAACATATGAAACCAAGTTCTATCTGAATAGGGGTCTCACCATCCCGGTAAGTCATTTATCCAATGAGCTGATAAAGAAGACAATAAAAGATCGAACTGATTTTTGTGAAATGGTTCCAGAGTTTCCTCGTCGCAAAGCTGTCTCTCGATGACAACCTTATCATACGAACATGAAACTGAAACTTCCACCAATCATCTTACCTCCGGATCATCACAGCCTTTACTGTTTTCAACTAGAGAATAGCTCATGTCACATTGTATCAATGTACCAATATTTTCTTTGATCATGTGTGGAGCTATATGTCCAATACCACATCCTATATCCAACGCTAGTTCATTGAACTTTGTCAAGTCAAAAACCTTATTACAGTGCTCAGGTTAATAAAATTCAACAAATAAAACCTTGTCAGCAACCCGCCAACCAACTTCTTCTTTCAGATATTGAGCCGCTTCGAAGTCCTTCTGAGTATATGACCAATCTCTCTGTCTTCTTTTCAGATCACGGTCAAATACCTAAAGCTTGTATGGAGGATTGAATGATGAAGATTTCTAACTTTCATATGTTCAGGTAAAGCTTTCTGGGAGTCGACTGTAGAGAAAACTCTTATAGAGCTCGTAGAAGGGACGCATTTCAGCAACCTATTCATGTCATATAATCTGAAGAACTATGTGAGAATATACATTATTCGAAGAAGTATGAAGAGCATTCAACTGAAGAATGATAGACAATAGAATCTTATGATTGAAGTTTATTTTCCCGATTTAACAAAAAGCAAGCATGCATTTTCACAACAAGATACACGTCTCAACAAGACTAATGAATAAGTAAGTAACACAATAATAAATTAAATAAATAATCTGATTTAGATATCCCGCGATTCCTTAGGTGTCACAACTAAACTCTTGCTACAGTTAAGTGGTTTTGACTTTCCTTTTATATCTTTCTATTCTAGTTATAATTAGATACCCTAAGATGACTATATGATAGAAATGGAGCAACGAAGATGACAACACAGTTGAAGGGTAGATATTCCAGCAAAATTCGATTCCAACCAGGATTGAAACTCTATAAAGACGTCCTAATTCCAGTTGATCATTCATTTGCAACTCACTTCAAAAAGATGCTCATCAAGTTAACCTTTGACCCATCGAAGTGTGATGAGTTCCAGAACAGCAAGAATGGCAGTTGATGATAATACCAACTGTAGAACTGATAATGTAGTGACCGTGAAAACGTTATTCCAATGAAGTTGGCAGTGAACAGAGCAAATAATGTTTCTGAAACATGAAGTATCTTCCGAATTCAACTGGACGACTGTACCGGCAACTCCAGTGCGAGTGCGGATTCCATGACTCAATTCTAGTAAACTTGCTCGTAAGCCGCCGTGCGATCTATAATTATAAGGTAATCTAATGTTTAGGAAGTGAGTCAAGACCTGAACCACATATAATAACCGAACACTAGCACCACAACAATATGGAGTACTAAAAGGGCAATATGGAGTCTTTTATCCAAAAACATCTGAAATAACGGATGTCCCGATTTAATCCTAAACCACAAACCTCTTCCGGAAGAAGCCTCCAATTCACGGTCCATTTGTACATAAATACCCGTCCTAAGTCGAATGATCGTTTTATATAAGCTATTGGATCGTAGAGGAGGAACCGCTGTCCCATGAACAGCTGGAACACCATTTATACAAGCCTGGGACGTGAAACTTACTTGTACAAACGCACAAATGGCCAAGTTCAGAATTGTTCTTATCAATCCAATATTCAAGAGTAGCACAAACAAAAGAGCTGGAGCAAACAGAAGGATGTTCATTTTGATTGAGACCGCAAAGCTAGAACGGTTCATAGTAATGAAAAACCATCATTTGAGTTCATTTTGAATATTGATGCGTCCAGAGGCGGTTGTTTTCGTTCATGAATCTAATGAGGATTTCTGTACCTGTAGAACAAGCACCCGAAGATCCATTGTTGCGAAATGAACAAATTCGCAGATATATAGAAGAATAACATGGCGACGGGATCGTTGAACATTCTAAGGACGAAGATGGAGTGGATTCTATAACCAGTGAATACCAAAAGGGGTAGAACAAATGGAGCGATCCAGAATAGAATGGTTTAACACTTGAGCTATCATGCCATCTTACCTTATTGGATTTGTAATAGAGTCGGAAAACGAAGAAAAGGTTCAAAAGGTACAGAACCATGAAAATGTATTGGCCTGTCACAATATCCTTTCCTTTGTTAGTTAAAACATAGAACATTTGATAAATATAAAGATGGCCGGCAGGATATACTACAGGGCCTGTATCTCCTTCAATTAGGGAATAGTTTGATATCTTTTTCTTGGTAAAGCATTCCACTTGTTGCATATAAGTTGACCAATCAATTTCAGTGTCTGAATATGGAACTGAGAACCGCATTAAGAGAGTTGGACATACATGGCACCTTCTTAATAATGAAAAATGTTACGAAAGTATCTAGTATCATTAGAACAGTTGCCACGAAGACGAATCCTCTCGAATTCACTGTGAAGAAGAAAGATAACATCCGTTCCAGGAGTGTCATCTGAAGCTTTTAATCTTATGAAAGAATCAAATCTTGTAAGATATAATACTTGAGGTACGTCATTACCTATACACACTGGGAATTCATCATTCAACAATTATTTATTTGGAATAATTAATATAGGATTAACAACATATTCTAGGTTCTTTGAACAATATCCAAGATGAAAGTGCGAACATGCAGGTTATCTTCTGTAACGATATTTCTTGAACTGGAACCACAGTTGGAATACGCCGTTTTGGAATTGGGATTTATAACCGTTTTTGTGACTGACTTCCCATTCTCGGTTAACAACTCTGTAAGACAAAAGTAATTGGATGTTAAAAGCTAGTGTAAGAGTACTTGAAAGCGATATCTTCATATGGAGGTCCTGATTTGAAGCGAATAATAGCAAAATCTTTGTCATCGCATGGAGTTACGGAGAACGACGGAGTTTCTCTTTTATCAAGAAGATCAGGATAGAATATCTAAAGAACCATACAATGGAAAGCAGATGTAATTAATGACTCACATTGAACTTATATCCCTGCACAATTTTAGGTGGCGGATTGTCCATGTCATAATGTGTTTGATTATATTTGTTCCAATCGAAACCAGTTTGAACTCTGTTGAGATATGTAGGCTTTCTTGGACGATATTTATCCGACCAAAGTAAAGTCTTCACGTAATAACAATATTATTTAGTTCCGCAAATATAGACAAACCTGTGTATCAATTGGTTCTTCAACTGAAAACATGGACTCGTCACGGTCCATTCCTTGCTTGGCTATGGTGAGTAACTTCGAGTCCATTCCCTGGATAATAAGATATTGGCTGATTACGAAAAAGGACCTACATCAATAAGAGAATCGTTTTCGTTATTCTTTCGGTTACGCTGACGAATAGCTAGAAGATTATCTCGATCAGCATCTTCTTCCAGAATTTCAATTCCAGGCATGTTATCCGTCTCTTTCAAGTAAATAGGACTGTAACCTCCTCGCTCATACAGCTCTAAGGTAACATATTCCAACTGTTCAGGTACGAGAGCTCTTAAAATCATATTTATGACTAGCAATTGTTGACCTGTAATTACCTCCATTTCAGTTCGAGTTCTTGGTCATCAAGATCTTCATTCTCAAACTCTGCAACATTTACTTTCCTGCGAATAGTTTTTTCTATCTCCTCATCATCATCCATATTAATGATCTAAATGTTGCAATTTTAACAGGCGAGTCGTTTATACAAACCTTAGGTGGTTTGTTAACTTGACCCGAGCTTCCGGCCTGCCGTTCATTTTCATCTCGAATAAGTTTAAGTTTGAGCTTGATCTTTGACTGATGCAACTGCTTCAATCTTGTTTTTGCGATATGTACTTTTAACTGCTCTAAACTACTTTTTTCAACCATTTTTTTCGAAATAAAAACCTAATACTGCTTCCCAATAAGCTACATCAACTCCAGGACCAGGGTTATCGATACGACTTGTGATGCCACTCTCCAACTCCAGCAGTTCCGTCAAGCTGCTGCCCTGAAATACTTCAACTAGCTTACATGGAAGAAGTGTACGCACGAAACTGCGCGTCACAAATCATTAATAATCGACATATCATTCAAACAAGTTGCCCAGGTGAGCCCTATTGTATAGTTCATTCAATTCGAAACGCATGACAGAATCAATAGGATAAACTTGAAAAGCAATACCATATCAGTCAAAAGACTAGAACGCCTCACATCATCAAAAATATGTGCCCTCTACTCTTTTAGAACGGTAGTGTAATAGAGAAGATGCACCGTGGGCTATGGCTTTAAATGGTTTCTCATTCATACATTTCAGAAAATGCATTTGAGGCAGGTAGAAAAAGTCAGCAGACAAGGAGGTTAACAGATGAATATAGCAGAAGAAGAGTTTATAAGATGAATATATTCCAGAAGTTATGAAGAAAGAATAAGATACAAAAACTCACTTTGAACATTTTTAAAACTTCAGCCTGCACAGAATTGTGTATCTCTGACCGACTCGAATCAGCCTTCAGCTTCTTCAGCTCATCATCTATTATGCATCTGATATCTTTCCAGAATTCGGCGCTTTTACTTTCATCAATCGAGCGAAAAACCTGACAGAAAAGTTGCAAACTAAGAAAAATAGGAATTCAACTAACTTTTATGTCTTCAATCAAATCTTCGTAGTCTTCAATGCCGAGGTTCAAGACGTAAGTTGCAGGATGTTGCAACTCAAACTCATCTTCATCATCGGCCTTGCTGTCCTCTCCATAAGTTATGTATCTATAGTTTGCAACATTATACTATATTGTCAAAAAGTAGAATAGAGTACCGCGATAATAAATCAATCGGCTTGGCACGATTCTGCTCGATTCTGAGCTTAGTTCTCACTTTAACTTGCTCTAATTGGAACTGGCGTTCTTTGGCATCCCAATCACCATGAGCTCTACGATCCAAATCTCTTTGAATCATATCTCTATCTTCTCTGAAAAAATATTCGGGTTAATGAACTTCTTAACAGTAGTCTCACCTAGCAGCAACTCTAGCATCGCGAGCCCGTTTGAAATCTTCCATTTCTCGAACATTTTTTTGCACTCTCCTTCTTGCTCTAAAACCAGTGGTCAGCTATCAGTATACAATCTTGACACAAACTCTTTCTCTAAAACTTTATGAGAAACTTCATTTCTCCCCTCTGATTCCAACTTCTTTCCCCATACGAATGTTTCAGTAAGTTTACTATCATTGAAAGGATTGTTGAGATTAGTATATGAGAGAGTAGGAGGAAGGTATCCTTCACTTTCTTTTTCTTTTTTAGCTTTTTTCTGAAAAAAATGATCACTGCAGACCTAGAAACGAAGAGTTACTTTCTTTTCTTTCTTCTCTAAACGTCTAGCTCTCTTTTCTTCGGGAGTTTCCTTCTCTTTTAATCGCTGCTTTTCTAATTTCTTCTGTTTTTTACGATCAGATCTTTCCTTGTCGAGTTTAGTCTGAAAATAGTATTCCGTAACGAACGAACAAATGACAGTACCTGGAAACGGTCAGGACTTCTGCTACTATCCGAGCTGGAAGTAGATGGCCTTCTCCTCTTTTTTTCTTTTTTCTCTCTAGATCTGCTACGACTTCTACTTCTTTTTTTTTCTTTGGACATTCTGAAATTAGCTCTCTCACTCAATAGAAGTAGCATAAAGTAACTAGTGTACAACTAAGAACACGCTATTCGAATATTTTTCTCAATGGAGCGCGTTTGTTTTCACCTCGTCGTAGTCTCTCCACCGGTGACCCCACCCTCGATAGTTCTGACTATTTAAGTAAACAGCGAAGATGGCATTACGTTTATTAGCAATGTCAGGTTTGAACAAAGTTGCAGTTCGTTCATATTCTTCTGTTCTTCCTAGAGGCGCTTTAGCCTACATTGATGGTGAGTTGTTTCTTTTGAATTTGAGGTATTTCAACATTACTTGCTACAGGGCAGTTTGTTGATGCTCATTCTAAGAAAACCTTTGACGTTTATAATCCTTTCAATGGCGATTTGATTGCAAAAACAGCCAATTGTGATGTTGCTGATGCTGACATAGTATGTTCTTAAGAAGTTTTATTTTCACTTATTGATTTTAGGCTGTATCTGCCGCTCAAAATGCGTTCAAGAAATGGTCACTTGAAACTACTCCGAAACAAAGAGGTTGGTTTTATTCAATCTTCAACCATTTCCAATTATTTTCAAGGAGCTATTTTGCAAAAATGGTTCAATATCTTGAATGAACGTGAGGAGGAACTCGCTCAGTTACTTACTTCTGAACAGGTATGAGTAGTACTGATTCTTGATTTCCTTATTCGTTTCAGGGTAAACCCTTGGCTGAAGCTAAAGGAGAAATCCAGTACTCTGCTGGCTTCTTAGACTGGTATGCTGGAGAAGCACGTCGTATTTACGGTCAGGTTAGTTGTTTCATGAGTCTGGTTTTCTCGATCTACTGATTCAGGTTGTGAGCCCACCCGTGCTCAATCGCGAGCACATACACATTCGTGAAGCAATTGGTGTTGTCGTTTTGATCACTCCAGTTTGTTTCTCTTGTTAGTTACTATAAATTTTGTTTTTTGTAGTGGAATTTCCCTACTGCCATGATCGCTCGCAAGGCTGGTGCAGCTCTTGCTGCTGGATGCACTTTAGTTGTGAAGCCAGCTGAAGATACTCCTTTAAGTGCTTTGGCTCTTGCACAGGTTTGTCTTAATCGTTTTAAGTTTTCATTCTCAAGCCTTTCAGACAGCTGAAGAAGCTGGTTTACCAGCAGGAGTTTTCAACGTAGTCACTGCCGATAGGAAAAACACTGCATCTATCTCAAAGTTCTTCTGCTCTTCAAACGATGTTTCTGCTATCAGTTTCACAGGTAGTACCGCTGTTGGAAAGGTTTTCATCCGTTGTTATCATTTCATTAACGGCTTGTCTAGATTTTATTGGAACAATCTGCTTCCACTGTTAAAAGGGTATGCCTTGAATTAGGTGGAAATGCCCCACTAATTGTTTTCGGCACTGCTGATTTGGAAACAGCCGTCAAGGTTGAACTTGAACTTTCAACGTTCAATGACGATTAAATGTTGTAGGGCACCATGGCTACAAAATTCAGAGCTTCTGGACAAACATGTGTCTCAGCCAACCGAATTTATGTGCACAAGACGGTTTGATGGGATTACCATATTGTATATCTCTTCCTTAGATTAGCAAACAGTATGTTGATAAGTTAGCTGAGGCTATGAAAACTTTAAAAGTGGGCAATGGTCTCGAGAATGGTGTCAATCAGGGTCCTCTTATCAATGATAAGGCTGTAGAGAAAGTAAACTTTTTCTGTCTTCTCAGAGTCTTTTTTGTCTATTTATAGATTCAAGGACTTCTTTCTGATGCTGTTAGCAAGGGAGCTACAATCGTTTTGGGAGGAAAACGCGGAAAAGGATCTTGTTTCCAGCCAACTTTGATCACAGGTGTCACCGATGATATGGAAATTGCCCACAACGAGATATTCGGCCCCATCGCTGCCATCAGAGAGTACAAACATGTTCTCCTTTTTCATCTATTGAAGTACCTAATTTTAGATTCAACGATGAAGAAGAAGTTTTAAAACACGCCAACAATTCTAGATCAGGCCTTGCTGGCTACATCTTCTCTAAGGACTCTTCACAGATTTATCGGGTGACAAGACAGCTGCAAGTTGGAATGATCGGTGTTAATGAAGGTGATTTTAAACACGAATGAGAGACAGCTGTGATATTAAGAAATAGTCGTATAATCACAATGTTTCAGGATTAATTTCATGTGCCGAAGCAGCTTTCGGTGGTGTGAAGGAAAGTGGGCTCGGAAGAGAAGGAGCCGCTCAAGGAATTGACGAGTTCACTCAATGGAAGTACATCTGTACACAGCACTGAACATTTGTAAAGAAATTTCGTGATTTACCATGCTTGTCATCTCAATAGACTTCTATTATGTGCCAAGATTACTTGCCATCTAGTCCATATAGTGTGAAATTTATTTTATAATCTCTATTAAAGAAACAATATTAATAAATAAGTTAACTTTGGGTTGTGTTTAAGCAGTTTGAACTGTCAGGCGTTAGTCATACCTAACATTCTTTGAAAATCTTAAAGCATCTGGGAGGTATTCACGGTTTGCAAGATTAGTTTCTGTAGAAGCGTCTACGACGACTGGTTAGGTTGTCATGGATATATTTCAAAGTTTCCATCATACGATCTTCACAAGCGGATTGTCTTTGCACTAATATTCCGATAGCCTCTTTCTTAAGATCTTGAATAGGCGACTGTTTGATGTACTTGTCACAACTGAAATAAGAATCATGTGATTACATTCGTTCTATTAATGGCTGCGGAAATGACGAAACTAGTCAAAGATCAAATACTTACGGCTTGATGCTTGCGCAACAACGACTGATATTGTTACAACTGTCGCGGAAGGCTTCAACCTGGGCCAAACATGTCAACAGATTATCGTCAGAACGAATATGGTTATCGTTCAAGAAACTTTCGACATTTTCAGTAGATGTTTGAGGATTTTGGCATTGAGTTAAATCATCACCGGAGAGTCTGCCACGATTTCTTCCTAAGTCAAGACAGGCTCTTCTTACACCTCTCTCGACATGAAGAAGTTGACGGAGCTGAAAGTGAATGCCGTAATTCGACGTATATTTCAGTGAAATCATACATTAGTATACGCATTCTTGTCCAGTGGGTGTAAGCAAGCCTTGATTACTACTTCATGTTTGCTGACAGAGTTGTTTGTGAGGATGTTAACAATTTCCAATTCTTCGATTCCTGTTAAAAGATCATACTCTATATCATTGAAAACTAACTTTAACGTACCATGAGTGCGAACTCCTTCGGAGAATTGTTGATGGCATCGGTTCTCAAATTCATGAGAAAGGTCGTCGCATCTAGCATACTGAGAACAGAAATGTGGCTGAAAAAGTTCAATATTCTCGAAAGAATGTTTATTTCATAGATGTCTATTTCAAGCTTTCTTGGCTCATAAACAAAACTAACCAGGGTTTGAGCTGGCGTAGTTGATTCAGAACCAGTTGATGCATCTACATGAACTGTCTGAAAAAAACCCATTTCTCTTGTTCATTTTCAAAAAGTGGAATGCATGTAGCGGTTGATAACCCACCTTTCCTGTTAACTCCTCAGTCATTGTGCTTCCAATAGTTGTGATGCTGCTCTCACCATCTGTGCTCACTTTAACTTTTGGCTCGATATTCTTATCGTCTTGATAAACAGCATCGATTTTCGCTAATTTCGTTTTTAAGTTATTGAGCTTCTCGCGAAATTCCTAAACGAATTATTAAACGTACTCAATTACTATAGGAACAAACTTCACGATCTTTGTTGATATCTTGAACGATATCTTCGATGTTCCGTTTGTTTTCATGGTTCTCTTCTGTTAGTATACTTTCGTCCTCTCGTGGGGCTCTGTTATTTGATGGGATTTGAATTTCTCCATCTTGGGTTGTGGTTTCAAGAGCGGATGTGGTTGATGAAGTTTCAGTGCTAGTAACAGGCGAAGTAGTTGTGGTTTCAACTCTGCTCGTCACATCATTGGTTGTAGTTTGTGTTTGAGCCGTAGTCGTAGTTTCAGCAGTGGATGTTGTTACTTCCTTAGAGTCTTCACCGCTTCTATTTTTACCACCTTTATTATGATGGTGTTTCTTGTGATGTCTGGACTTTTTGTGCTTCTTGTGTTGTTCACGAGATTCAGAAGATTCGGATTCGGAAGATGATCCGCTCTTGTTATCTCGTTTAGCAAGTTCCTTGTCATCATTAACACCTTCTTCTTCTGTCTCATTCTGTTTTCTATTCAAAATGAGTTCGTCTTGAATAAGAACAGCCGATTCAATTTCGGGTTTTGGTTTCACTTCTTCATCAGTTCCTGAACCTTCAACTTCTCCATCTCCTGATCCTTCTTCAACTGCAATTGTTTCGATAGGTTTTTGAACAGAGCTAACACGTCTAGCTTGAGTCAGTGGTTGAATATTCTTGAGAGTCTATAATAGCAACATGTTTTCCAGCATAAAAGTTGATAAATTTATTACCAAAGTGGCTTGCTTCAGAGCAGGAGATGCCTCATTAGTTTTGTCTTTAAGAGTTTCGAAATCGTGTACTTTGCCACCTTCTGGGACTTCGGCAGCAGTTGAAGTTCTGAATTGGGATGGATACTTCGTGCATATATTACAACTCAATCAAACCTTTGTTGAGATAAACCATTTCCATTAAAGGTGTTGTCCTGGGTCAAGATCAGTTCCTTTTGTGCTTCTATGGCCTCTCCGACCGCGGAAGCAAACTTTTTGGCTCTGAAGAGAATGTCGCTGTCGACATTTTCCAACACTTCTCCTAAGACTTCATTCACGGCGTCTTTTTCTTTACGCTAGAAATAAGAATGATTATGCGGCTGACTCCATTCTCCTACATCATTCCAAATGTTCTCTTCCTCGAGCTGCTGTACAGCTTCTTGGGGGACTTGAGCTTTGATAGCGTACTCGATAGTTTTCTTTTCTTTGTTGGACAAAGCTTTCTAGAATGAACCATTCAGGTGCGATTAGATGTGGTGGATATTACCTTGATAGCATTCTTGATAATTCCTATTTTCTCAATAGCATGTTCTGCTCCTGATTCATCTTCAATTTTTAAAAGCTTCTGTTTTTCCAGTTCGGACAACTTCTCGAAATTGCCTTCGGAGATTAGGGATACGTAGATGGCTAACTCTTGGTCGCCTGCATCTCTGACAACAAGATTTTCTTAGTAGAAGGAATTACTATCTTACTTCAGGAGATTTTTTATTATGGAGACTCTGCGTTCTTCGGAGATTTGTGAAGTTGATTTTGGTGTTTTCGCTAATTCGGCAGTTTCAATGCGCTTAGCAAGAACTTCTCTAATCTAAACAATTCCTCATTATCGAAAGGTCGTACGACTATTCAGAACCTCATTGTATTTCTGAACGAACTTCTGTTGTCGTTCTGAGACCGTTACCGTAGATGTCAGAGAAAGACGACGAGCGATTCTCTCTTCTGTAGTGAGTTGGGAGAAGCGAAAAGACTTTGTCTTGCTTACCTGTTGCCAAATCTGGTTTCAAGAAAGGTAAACCAGCGTTTCTTACTGCACTTCGTTGACGACGTAGCTTAGAAACCAAATCATGAGCACTTGGATCTCGTGAAACAACACAGCTCAGTAAGTTGGAAACAATTTGAACGGCTTAATACTAAGGATGTCAGATGGATACCAATCCTAATTCTCACATTTTGCAGTTCCTTGTTGATAAGCCAAACTTACAGCATTGACTCTCTCAGCGCAACTAAAAGTTGTTATGCATATTAGTATACGTTGAATGAAGTGTTCATTTATCTTTTTTTTTGCAGATATGTGAGAGGCGGTTGTATTTAAAAAATTACCGAGAATGGTCGGGGCAGCAGTTCAGCAAAGTTTCACATTTTTGTCGATCAGCCAAATATTCAACAACACATTCATATTGTTCTTTGCCATAGTGATCCCGAGAAGGTATTGGTGAATACTCACATACTCCAGACTTCTAAACGGGATTTGTTTTCTACTGCTGTGATTGATGTTTAGTACCGCGTCTACTTGTTGTGTTGTTTCGGGAAGTTTTTCAAAACACTCCCGAGCATCTTGGGTTACAAGAACTTGCAAAGCATCGAAATCGATTATTTCCTTCGTAAGATGATCTGAAGAACAGGTTTGATACTCATTGATAATCCTTGCAAGTAGCGAGCAGTTAGTGTTAAGATACGCTATGGATCCGGATAATTGTTGTTTTATTACCTTGGCAACCACTGATAACTTGAGAACGTCCAGTGAAAAGTTCACTCAATGTTTTGTCTTTGCTTTCGAGAACTAAGGCTACTCCGGTTCCTCCCGCACAATCTTTCAACATTGCTTGTGCATTCTCATAGCATTCGATGTATTGAAAACAAGATGACTAAAAACTAGATGATTAAAAAATGATACAGAAATCAACTAACTCTATCGGTCGTGGCCCATGCTGTAGTAAAAGAGACTAGCAGCCAAACGATGAAACCCATCTGAAATCAAATGCTTTGATATTATAAAAACAATTTAAAGAAGAGTAAAATGGTCTAGAAAGATATAGACAGGTATAGCTATTCCACGAATTGCAACTTTTTCTCTTTCAGTTGGAAAAGCTAAAGCTTGAACACGCATTAATTGTTCGCAAATAGGATGTGATCTCTTTAAATAGTCAAGGGCCCAGATTAATGGACGGCAGATTCAGATCTGTCCCACCCTTCTGAATCCCAATGGCACAAAAAATGAACTGGAAAAGGACCACTGACGAGATGAGTGGAATACTCGTCGTCTCTCGCATCCAGGAGTTTTTGTGGGGAGACGCAATTGCAACGCACCAATAGAAGGAGAATGGATTATTCATTGAATGATAGCTGTGTGATAAAAAGTACTCCGAGATTCGAAATAGTTTTTATCAACTTGTTGAGAAAAAATGAAATTGATATTTTGGCACAGTGATGGATTAGATTACTTCAGAATTGTATCATGCAGTGCGGCCTCATTAGTATATCCCGGAGAAAGCGAAAAGCGAACTTGAGTTAGAGTTGATTTGAAAACTGAAACCGGTGTGGTTATACCGAAACTGGTCAGATAGAAGAATGACAAGTAAACTTGAGAAACTTATCAAAGTATCATAAGCTTCAGAAACAACGCTGTTTTCATACTCAACATGAGTGTTTCATCGTTGAGGTTAGGATGTTTTGCGTCGGTCAAGCGTTCATATGAATCAGTAATTAGCGGATTCTTGAGACGCGTTTTCAGATGTCTCTGCATATCCTCGTAAGAAGTTCACTAGGTTATGTAAAAACTTAAAGGAACTATTTGTAACTGTCATCTTGATTAAATCACGTTTATTGTTTCCGATGCTTAGAATCTAACAAGCTTGTCGGGCAATTACTTTTTTTCCAGTAAAATATCCATCAGGCCAAACAGCAGTTCTTGAATTTCAAGTCCGACATTTGCTTCGAAGTCTTAGTACACAAAAGACCCGCGGGCTTCATGTGCCTAAAAAAAAACGCTGATCAAGCAAGTTCGGTATTCATAAAAACGGACACATGAAATGTTGTTTGGATGAACGAACACATTGATGTGATTGAAACAGTTTTAAAGATTTATATTACTCTGAAAATGAATAAGCTATAAAATACATTGCATGTACATGTGTTTGGACTAACAAGACACAAAAAAGTGTCCATCATAAATAAACTATATTTGATACTGTAAGCGGTTTAATAACAGCAGATGTAACCGGAGTAGAATCAATTGGCGTGGTGTCGCCAATTGATTAACCCGTGATTTTTGAAATCTTATTTAAAGAAAGCTTATACGATATGTTGATTCCAAGCCGGGTGTATCTGCGCGAGAATCATAGTTGGGTTGTTGGATTTTGTTAACTTATTTAAGAAATAAACATAATTGTTTGTACATCTATGCTAATTGGAACATCAAAAACCTCTGAATTTGAGCTGAGAGTCGAACTCAACCAGTGGCGGAGCAGCTTTGCAGAAGCCTCACTCACTCGTAAAGCGTCGTCGTTTCTTATGAGCTTCTGTTTTACTTCTAATATCGTGTCTACGAGCGGATGACGTGTTTGGCGACTGATTTGCTGATGTCGGGGACTTCGTTGGTGGATTTCCCGAATCGGATTTATTTGTTGCTGAATCGTCCGCTTTAACAGTCACGTCATCCTCACGTTCGGTGTCGTGCTTTTTGAGAATCTTTTTCGCTTTTCCGTCTTTTTTCAGGTTCTTGTCTTTCACTTCATCCATGTTGTTGATTCTATCAACATCAGCTCCAGTATTATTATGTAGAACTTCATCTTTATGAGGTTTCATATGAATAGAAGTTGATGAAGTACCAGTAGATTGACCACTATGGAATGAATCTGAAAGATCTTTGTTTAAATTCATCAGATAAGTACGTCAAGTTGTCTTGACCTCCATCAGAGTGACGTCGTTTGTCGTGCTCTTCTTCTTCGATTATTGGTAACATTTCATCTACAGTCCAGATCATGTTCTTCGAACCATCGAACTATAAGTCATTCTCATTACACTTTCACATCTTCAGGCTCTTTCAAAAATTTTGTTTTATTGTTTAGAACTTTTGAACAATTGGCTAATGGCAAACAAACCCCTGGACTAGTTTCGCCTGGCTGTGATTGATCTGCACTCAATGAGTTTGAACTGTTGGTGAAACTTAAAGGAGTTAAAGCCGAGTGTTGAGTTGGCGGAGGCGGAGGAGCAACTCCATTATGAAATGATTCATCGAAACGATCCATTGAATCAAAGCTCGTTGATCTGTAAATGCAAAAAAAGTATCTTCAGGAACTTTACAAAATCATAAAGCGTTTCACGTATTGTTCACGTGAACTAATATTAGCATTTCGAATGAAATGAAAGCGAGGATCGGTTGTTTTCGATTTATTCTTTGGATTGTAGGAAATGAAGTCTCACCTAACGGCACCTTCTTCGCTAACACCTTCTCCGCGTGATAAAGCTCTCTTGGTGCTCAAGGAAATACCTGAACGAGTATAACGTTTAGTGACTTAAGAGATTATCGCTCAAACTTGGTCTTCCCCCCTTCAATCTTTTGAACATCTCACTGAGCTTCCTAGTTGGAACAGCAAATGATTGAGAAGTGGCTAGTGATTCACCAGAATTATAAACACTTGAAATAATTTTAATAATAGTAGTATGCTAATCGAGTACCTTCCACTTTTGCGAATTTTGTCCAGTCCCTGCACGCGAACAATATCGCTCTCGTCTACAAAAATAAATATTCAACGAGTTAAAAAAATCTATTTGTATTGTCTCTAACCATAATCTAGGTTGATTTTTGATGAATATGACGTGTGTCTTCTCGGACGGAGCATGTAATGATCATCTTCTGTTCCCCTGGAATATCAAGTTCGTAATGAAATTCCAGTTGTTATGAATATTACTCAAGATTGGCACAACTTCCTATTTGTGGGTTACTAGGTCTAGCAGCACTTTCAATTGTGTATAGAGGTTCTGGTACTAAATCTTCCCAGAAATGATCTCTTTCAAACGTTGGGAACTTATTGTGCCAGCCATCAACCATAGCCAATCCCACCTAGCAATTGAGAGTTTCTAACGCGGTTTCGTTTTCACTATCATTACCTGTAAATTACGATCTAAGATATAATTCACTTCAAAGTCATCGTCATCTTCTCCTAATGGGTTAAGCAAAACTTCTGCAACCTGGAAAGGGAAGAAGACAATCATCTCGATATTTAGATGAAAGAACCTTCATCCAACCGACGAAAAAGATGAATTGGAGAATAGTCATGACTGGGACGTACAAATCAATCTAAATAAGTAAGATTGTCATTGAAAAACTTGTAAAATCTAGATAAGATCAAGCGAAAAGAGTCTTTTGGAAATCAAAATTTTCGGAAATGTTACCGTTTGTTTCAATCCAATTTCATCTGGACTCCTACTTGTTTTCAAATACTGTCTGCCTAATAAGGCAATGGCAAAAAACGATCGAACAGCCAAGTGAACAACCTATACATTGCGACAAAAAAGTTTAAAGTTTACCAAAGTTTCAAAAACAAACTTGAGTGTAGACGAGCGGAACAGGCACCCAGTCATACAAGGTCAAATTTAAAACTTGAGAACGAAAATCGCGTATTTTCTAAACAAAAATATGAGTTAATGACTTGCCTGACTGTAATTTAGTAACTTACATCTACTAAATCAACATAAACAATGTCGCTTTTCACATATCCCTCATCTCTAGCAATTCTTATGTTGTTGAAAAGCCAATGCATCGGTTGCCAATATTTCTTGTGCGGACTGACAACGTTTTCAAAATGATCCAATTCACTTTCAGTCATTAATCCTTACAAGTATAAGCAAATATAAGGCTACTGTGAATGTTTCTCTTACCTGCGGTTACCAAATGGAACATGGTAGGAAAGCGTTTACGAACTGCTTTGGAGACATCCCGGAAGACAATTGCTTGAGTCAGAACCATATACCTTAAAGAACATTCGATTGTTTTTTTTAATGTTTGCACATCTTCCTGCCTCAAACAGTTTCTTCGAATTATTCGGGTACGCTCGGATGATCCTTGTATGGCTTGTGTGATCATCAACGCCGGTCTAAAAGTCCCATTGCTTTCACATAATTCATAGCATTCCCTTACGTGTCAATCCAACCAATGTTGTCGAATATTTTTCCCCAACGAGTGAAAACCGCGTTCACATAAAAACCAAGCATAAATGTAATTGGAATGAAGCCAGAGTATGTTTCGAAGAATATACAAACATCTTCGAATATTCTGAAAATATGATTAAGCATTGAAGAAGAAAATCTCATACAGTCTTTGTTCGGGATTCAGAGCCAAACGATACATGGTACTGAGAACTGTGTAGAGGGATAACCAGACGACTAACTCTGACCATACACATTTCCAAATTGATCCCTAATCAGTAAGTGTATAATCACAAATTTCTTAAGGATAATGAGAACTAACTTTCCATCGAAATAGTAGTTTATGTAAGCACCAGAAGGATGAAGACGAAACATCCAATGAATAGGTAACAGTCATTATCTATAATTAATCAACAAGAATTAAGAGAAAAAGAAATGCACGTCTAACATCATTCTTAAAGAACATTTTGTAATTATTTTTTTGTAAAAAAGGAAAAACTTAAGAGAACAAAAACAATTTGATGGAATGAATTGATAGTAGTTCAACTCAGAAAACACGATTCCTTACTTGAGCGGGCGACAAAAAGAGATTCTAACTATATAATATAATAATAAAATAAATTTGATGTTCAATCAAAGGCAAATGACCTTTGTGTCTAGAAAAATACATCAAATATGATTAAATTGTGTTCTCTTCTTCAATGGAATCTTGATAATAAGATGAAGAGAAAGGTTAGTTTGTCGTCATCTATCTACTTATTACCATATATGATATAATCAAACTTTGTTTTCAGAAGGAACAGCAAAACGGTATGAACAGGGAAGGTATGCGACAAGACACGAGCACACGGGAAGGACAACACGCATGCCGATACACAGATGGCTTAAAGCAACCGCTCTTCACGTAAGCACGACAACGAATGAACGATTGGAAATTAGCATAGGGTTAGTTGACGTGCGTTCTGACGTCACTACGTGAATCATTTGAAAACAGGCAGATTTCCAATAATGTATCTTTTGAACTAGAAAAGAAGGAAGAGAAGGAAGGAACAACGAAAGAAACAAAAAAACAAAATTTGTAAGAAAATGAACTGATATGATGATGCAGTGTCATTGCTTTGTGATACCACGAATACAAATACTAATTGTTCCTTCCTTCTCTCAAAATAAAAATGATTTTATCCACTCTCTGTATATATGCATGCTTACCTTCCTTCTTTCTCTCTCTATCACTCTGTGTAGCTGTCCCGTCTACCTTTCTCTTGTAAATAATCATAATCATTTATGAATGTTGCTTTAGTATATCATAGCCCAAGCACTTTGACAAATACAACATTCAACAACATATTGAGACAGTTCGACTGATGATTTAACTTAAAAATATTTGCGAAGATTATTATCCATTTCGATAGAGACATTATCACTTAACTACGGCTAATATCAATAATTGAGCAAAAAATGATTTTTATTCCTCTGCTACTGCTGATGCTGATGCTTCTGTTCACATCATTTCAAACAAGTTTAAAGAAATGAAATCATCTACGTGAACAGTTCTCTTTCTCAGCACTTCTCCAAAGTAAATATGTTTGTTAAAAGCTATTTATCATCCGACCGCTTCAATCGCCTTTTTTAATAAAAAAATTATAGGAAAATCAATAATAATATAAGTTTTAAACATTAAATATCATTTTTTAATAGTTTGAAGAGAAATAATACGGGAAGAATGAGTGTAGGGAAGAAAAATAAAGAGAGAGAGCGAGAGAGAGAGAGAGAGAGTGAGTTTTACGAAAACGTTTGATGCTTTAGTCATTTGCCAAAACGAATGATGAACAGAATGGTAGAAATACCCCTGTACTTTCATGGAAAAGCTTTACAATCTCCACCTCTTTTCTCTCTATCCCTACAATTCTCTCTCTTCTCTTCGCCTCTTTACCCTTCTCTCTATCACTCTCTACAGCACAAAATACAAAAACAGTTTTTTCTTGTTAACGATAGTGATCGTGCCAGAATAATTCTGTTAAATTTCGCTTGATAATCGGATTTGTTGTGGTGCCACAATGCAAAATATTTATTCCTATCATCAAAACTGTCCGACTAAGAAATTACCATTTATCACAGTTATCAGAGCGTCCTTTTGCATGAACAGATGAGTCAAACAAGACACATGTAAGCTGAAGATGATACTCTCATTTCACACATCTTGTGTTTATGATGTCCTAGAGGAAATGAGAAAGGATGATTGTGAGAAAAGTTTCATAAATCAAGAAGACTATCTGAGATTCGGAATAGTTGAATGATTCAGTCACGTCATATATGCAAATGATCAGTGTAGTTGATCAAAGAAGCATAAATTTGTTTTGTGTTTCGACAAGGTGATCATACCTCCGGATGGTTTATGATTCGAAGGTTTTTTTTGGGTAGGACAGAGGGAGGAGATTAGGTTATTTTGAGTTTTAATCGATTAAAGTTTACGAGAAAAGTACAGAAAAAATAAAATTGAAATTTGGCGGGAGGGACTGTTATGAAGGAAAGGTCAGTAGTTACACGAATTTATCATTCGCAGGTAATCCCGTAAACAGTTCTCTTGTGCTCGTAATGCAGTGGACTAATGGAATGCATGAAGGATAGGGAGACGATTATAATCTTTAAAAAGCATTTGTTTATATTCTAAGCTTCTTTTAATATATTTGTGTTGAATTCGAGGTAAACACGTTTGTTCTGATGGAGAAGTTGAACATGCCACTAGCTTATATAGTGGCTTACGTGGAGATGAATTTACCATGAAGCAGTGTGTTCATTTTCAATTTGAAAGTAGTGATGAGCGGTTGGTTGTTTTCATTGTAGACGAATAATTATTTTATTTGTTTAATGGATAACATCTATTAATCTTTCATTGTTTTCAACTTGTTGAAGAAAGTGAAAGAACAGATGAACATGGGAGTTATGTGTGTCGGTAAGTCTGAACAGAGTTCAATGAAAACTATCTTCGTTTTCGTTCGTTTTCATCTCGGACTTTCTTCTGATCGACAACCAGTGTTGGCCAAAATCTCCGCTTATTCACTCATTTGTCGAGACAACGCTCAGACAACGAGACTGTAAAAGTGTAGAAGATGACGACAAAGTTGGGATAAAGACTATTTGATAGAGAACAATTGAATGGAGTATCGGAATTTCTTTCCTTTTTTAATGATACTCATGTCATCTACTCACTTACGAACACATCTCGTTTCCAGTATCTCTTGCTGTCATGCATGGTCATCTCGCACTTGGGTTACAATTGTTTCTTCATCAATTAGTTATCGCCTACGGAAACAAAGACGATTCTATTCCGATCCACAACATAAAATAGAAAAGGATAACGAGTAAAGAAAGAAGAAAAGAGAAAGGATACAAACTCTCGATTTCCATAGGCATTTGCATGTGAATCAACTGGAGATTATGAGTTAAAACCATAACTTATCGAATCATTTGCATGCGATAACTGTTGTAACCTTTCAAACGTTTTCACCAGCTTAGTTGGTGGAAAGAAAACAGAAAAGCAATTGCTAATAAGGGTCGGGTACGAATTTAACTCAGCGAGGCGGTTTTCCCTGATGTACTTTTGCTGCTATTTGACCTCTTTTTCATAAGCAATGAAGGTGAGATGAGTTTTATCCTCGTCGTAACTGTTCTGATGCTTCAGATTCTTCTTGATTCTCTCTACGAAAGCTTCGGATACCTGCGGATCCAGTTAGCTTGGCAGTTTTTCTGATGTCCATTTTTCGTCGGGACGGGTCATTCCCCCGCCCCCGTATATAAAAGTCGTGAGTTACGCAGTTCATTTCGATTCTATTGTTCTTCATCCTTCTCGTTAGACGTCGTTGAACCTTCTGGCCTACGTTTATCCTCTCATCCCCTTTATCTTATTTCAAACATATTGGTCAAATTCTCAAACTTAAGTCAATGTTTCTTCAGATGGAGACGTCGGAGCATCGTGAGCTTCGCCGCGTGGCTTTCTTCGCCATTGTTGTCAGCACCTTCGCCGTCATTGCTGCCGTCGTTACATTGCCCATGCTCTACAGTTATGTAGCTAACTTCCAGTCCCATCTCATCATTGAAACTGATTTCTGCAAGGTATTTTGTTTGAAACGTTTAATTTTCTATCTTTTTCTACAGACAAGAGCTCGTGACATGTGGGCAGAAATTCATCATATTGATGCTCCATCATTCCAACGTGCTAAGAGACAGTACGGAAGTTCTCCACAGCCAGCTGCTTACCCATCAAATGGTGGAGCTGGAGGTACCGTGATGATTGCGAGAAGCAGTTATTTACCCTGGTTATTTAAGGCTACGGAGTCGCTCCAGTCGCTAACAGCGATGCTGCTCCAACTTGCTGCGGTTGTCAACAAGGACCAGCTGGACCTCCAGGACCTCCAGGAGATAATGGAGATGATGGACTTGACGGTCTTCCAGGAAATGATGGAAGCAGTGGAAGAGTAATTTTTCGAACCCAACCCGGTTTTAAATGACATTTTTGAAGGACGGAAGCTTGCTCGAATCTGCTATCCAGAATGAACCATGCATTATCTGCCCACCTGGACCTCCAGGACCTCAGGGTATGGGAGGAGCTAAGGGACCACAGGTTTGTGTTTCTTACAACACTTTAAATATTTGAATATCGAATTCAGGGACCAAAGGGAGCTGCCGGAGAAGGAGGAAGAGATGGAAAGCCAGGAGAGAATGGAATGCAAGGACCACCAGGAACCATGGGTATGCCAGGTAGACAAGGAGTCAGCGGCCCAAGAGGAGCTCCAGGAAGAGTCATTCAAGTATATCCAGAATAGAATATTTTTTTTATATTGATGAAAATTAAAGGTTAACGGACCAGCTGGACCAGCCGGAAGACCAGGACCACGCGGAGCTCCTGGACCACGCGGAGAAGCTGGACTTGACGGTGGAAGCCAAGAAGGACCAGTTGGACCTCAAGGAGATTCAGGAAGACCTGGACCACAAGGAGCTCCAGGACCACAAGGCCCAGAAGGACCACGTGGACCAACTGGAGAACCAGGATCATGTGAACATTGCCCAATCCCACGTACTCCACCCGGTTATTAGACTAGAGGCCATGAAAACGCCCGAAACGGGTGAATCACGCAAATCCACGTATAATAAAGCCTTTATTAATGACCTCTCTATTTATTTCTCATCCCATCAAAATGTAAAAATAAACTTACTTTTGACATTTCTGTTTTGTTGATAGCAATTACACCAACCGCTCATGCGAACGAATAAGAAAAAATGAAAGGTTCGACGTCACGATGATTTCTATTGACCAGGGATCGGAACAATTTCAATGTTTGAGATAAGTTTTTCCTTTTCGCAATCAAATTTTGATTGGAACCGGACTTCCAAAGTTTTAGATCCTTAGTCACATTTCTCACCGATAAGATCTGATTAGGAGTGATAAGGATTTCTTTTAAGTTTAATGAAATGATGTTTTTAACATGTTTATGTCCTCAAGAAGAATCGCAGCTTAAAACTGTAAGTACTTCTCGGTTCATACGGTACAAACGACCTCACACTCTCTCTTCATTTAGCCCAACGTCCTGTAAACAGCGTGCATGCAAAACACGCCAGGTTTGAAAATCGTATTAGCATATTAGTACTACGTGGGGGAAAACAAGCTGGCTTCTCATTCTGATTGATTCCAATTTTCTTTTAATCGATTGAAACATAATTATTGTACTTACCAATGCGTATTCATCTTTCGGAGGAAGAGAAGAAGCGTCTTATTCATGATGAGAGAGAACGACGGAAAATAGTCAGGCAACATCAGGTATCACAGTTGTTATTCGTTAAAATAAATCATGTTGTTGAGGTTCGTGTTCAATCGGACGCTTTTGTAAGGAAACAAACGGCAGAGATGCAGAAGAAGAAAAACGCTCTTGAAAACCGAGTTAGGTCAGGTTTATATGCGAGTACAGAAAACGGTGTTGCTCTTCATTTTCAGGACAGGCTTAGAGAAAGCTATCAGTAATAAAATGGAAAATCTTGTCGAAAGTATACGAAGATCATCAGGCCGTGGAACATCCTTATCTAGTGTTTCCAGTAAGTCTACAACCATAAGCAAAACGAAATCCGTTGGTGATGAGAGGTCAACTTCTGCAAGGGTCAGTTTGTGTTATCATTTTCTTCAAAGTTTGAATGTTACAGCTAAGACGTCGTCCTCTTACTAAAATTGATGCTGTGGTAGCTGATTTAAGAGGGAAAGAAGCTCAATTGAAGTTGATGAATGTAAGATTATCTTATTCTCCTTCAATTTACATACAGTTGTTTTAAGGAAAAGAATTCTCAGCGTGAACAAAGGGACCAAAATTTACAAAGAAAGCAATCGGCAAAAGAACAGGCAAACTTGGTTATGAGACATGTAAGATTTACAATTAAAATACATTTAAGTTTGAGAATTAAGGGTGCTCTGATAGTGCCTAACAGTAGGTGAGATCAAACTCCTTGTTGTAAATTGGTTTGGAAGAAGTTAATTTTCACAAGTATATCTCGTCCTTCCTCCGAAGTTTATCCGTCTTGGTGGTTTTTCGCAGACGTCAAAAGTTAGTTTCAAGCATGAAACCTCATTCTCGTAAAGTAACCAGGGGAGGTAATCATCTCTGAAAGTTCAACTTGATCCTCTGCTTACTGTCCCTACTTGCCTGTGCCAAATATTCTTCCTATATTCGGTATACCATTGACTGAATTTATCAAATTGTCCATTATTAACATCCCATGTTCGTCTACGCTCCTCTAGCTCTCTGAAACGATCTTCATACAACTAACATTGTACATAATACTTACTTGGCTACTGATTCCTCTATTTGTAACTCTTTCAATTGTCTTTTTCGGGCAACTCCACCCGTGGCATTAAATGCTAATCTTATTTTTGCGATGACTGATCCCTAAATAAAGCTGATTAACTTCATTTTATCTCATCATTTACTTACATATCCTACTTGTTGCAAGCTTGAAAGGGCTCCTTTATAGTCTCCGCGGTCTCCTTGTAAGAAATCCATTTCGCAATCCCCATCAGCATCGAAAGCTGACCAATCATTGAAGCAGAATTCCTTAAGATGTGCAAATGCATATGCATAACCGGATGGAGCTCAAACTGTTCCTACTTTTCTGAAGGTATAGTAGCCGGGTCTCTGAGGACAGTTGATCCCTTTTAGTTGACTGGCGAGGGAATCTTGATTTTCACGAGAGTTGTCGATTTCGGTTAAAGATTCACAGACATCGCAATAATAGCTGGAAGTTGTGGAATTATGTGGGTAATTTTCTTGTAAGAATACCAGTTATTCCCATAGCCACCACACCCGTTATTTGTGGCATTTTGGCATTTTAGATTCGAAAAATCTTTTACATTCCACCATTGATATTCGGCTTTAGCGAAGAAAGAATTGTCTAATGCATCTTGATCATCTTTTACCTAAAATAGATGGAAATCAGTCACCATCAACTAAGGAACTGGATCGCCGGCGACTCACCTTTAGATTTTTTATCTCGAGGGTGAAACAGCCAGGAAAACGGACAACGTCCGGTTTGATGTGTACTTGTCCCGGGTTGATTTCCAGTACCCGCTTAGCACCCGGTCTTGCTGAAATTTATAAAAATTTGTTGTGGAAAGAAGAAGTAAGGATGATCATCAGTTACATAACGTCTACATGTTTAAGCAAATAAAGAGAAAAAAAGATGAAAGAAAAGCTGTCATGAAGATGAATCAGAAGTGGTTCAATTGACTGTTCTGCCAATTCTCAAAAGCTCTCTTCTGTTCTTATCTATCTTTGTCTTTTGAAAGCTTCTTTAACATCAGGCTCAAGAAATGAGAACAGGTCTTTTTCTCCTATTTCATTGGAAATATAATTTTTAGATTCAAGTTCAAGGTCTCATTCAACAACATTCAAACTCACTACAACTGCCATCGGCTCTTCCTGGTATCAACCATATGTCTTGATAATTGCAGCGAGAATTGATTTTTCGTTTAATATCAGATCGATGGCCACCATTTCTTCAAAAATGTACCTAATGAAAATATTTCAAGTGATACACGAACCTATAACGTGCGCGGCATTCCGGATCCAATATGTCACAATCGAGCTGACTCTTTACCAAGCACACCACAGCTAATATGCCTAAAACCCATCTCATCTGAAAGTAAAGACAAGGTTTTCTTTGATAGGCAGACAAATACAACGAGGTAAAGAAAGTGCTAAAAGGAAAGTGGAGAAGTGAAACAACTTGTGTCGATTGAAAACTTGGGACGTCCTTATTTGGATATGTGTGTAACTATGCCACGTTACACAATATGATGGGTAGCTCTCGTCAGGCCGAAATTTCGCTGGTTCTTACAATTTTAAAAAAAAAACCTTTTAGAGCGAGCAAATATCTACGAGTTGCCCTGTCTTTCAAGTTCAAACAGCCGACAGACGATAATGATGGTTCCATGCAATACAAGAAAATTCTAGCACTTCAAATGTTCGTCATGCCTACTGCATTGACGTTACAGCGACTGTCACACTTTCTCTGAGCATAATATTGTAAGAACAGTCTCTAGAAAGTATAAGATAGGAAGTTCGTACACAGGGTTCGGAAGGAGGTGCGAATAAGAAGGGTTAAGCCGAGAATTTCTTGGTCGGTGAAGTCGTTGACCGTGGACTCCAGTTCTCAAAAGACGCTTCTTACTACTTAAGAGCATAATTGCCTCACTCGACTGACTGTATCAAGAATAATTTCGACAGAATGCGGCAAGAAGTCAATGTCAACTGTGGTTACAATCTTGACCGACGACCAAACAAGGAAAATGACGACACGTGACGCCGCAGGCAATAACAAAATCTTTCGGAGTTAGGAAGAATTTCTGAAGTGAACAGAGAAAGGAAGATTTGACGCAAAGAGCGAATTGGATTAGCCAGTCAAAAATTCAATATCCAATTGTGACAGGTAAAGAAAACCGGATGATGAATAGCCGGCGGAGGACAAAATGGCATATGACAGTAAAGTGACAGAAACAGAGCGGATGATGATAATTGACTTTAAATAGTATTAATAGGTTCAAGTATATAGTTTACTTCAATTTGTTTGAGAAATAATGTTCAGTGAAGCCATGACAGGCTGGAGAGAGATGGTTGCAACCTGCGAAGACAACTAGCCAATCTCTCCATCGATCACGTCGTCCTGTTCGACTGGATCAAAGGAATGATATCCTCTGCCAATCAATGAAACCTTCTTTTAAAAATTTGTTTGCAAAAAATGGTGAATTATGATGTTTCTGATGTTTATCGAATGTTGTTTTAAACATTGTGATGGATTGTTATTGTTTCCAACGTAGTAGGAGCCTCGCACGAAAGCATGCTCTGTTGCCAACTGTTCTTAGTCATATGAAAGAGAAAAAAACACCAGACGCCTTTCCAATCTACTTGGAAAAGTCGTCCGTTTTACATCTAACATTTTCTATCATATAATGTTTGCAAGTCTGGAGAATGCCTAGAGGGAGGAAGACCAATCCCTTGCGTTTAAAGTAATTTGTTTTATCATTCATATTATTTTCTTTTCATAATTACAGCTCACAAGGAAAGCCGAAGAGTCCTTTTTACTTTTGGCTCCAAAGAAAAGGCAAAGATCTTTTTCTTGAGAGATATGGTATCTATTATGATCAATCTGAAAATCATCATGAGCAAATGACAGAGATATGGCATGTAAGTATATTTTGCCCATTTTCAAATATAAATTAACGGTATGGTAGAGTATACCCCCCGATGAAAAACAGTCCTATTATGAGAAGTGTGGAAAGGTATGGAATGGACGCAATGGAGGTATTGAAGCCCCTAAACCATCTGCTCCTGCTGCTACCTCTGCCAATAATCAGATGCATTCCGCACGTCCTGTAACAGTACAACCAAAGGCAACTCCATCGACTTCGCAAAATCTACAACCCGTCAGCTTATTATTGTGTTAATAATCTCATTCAAACTTGTAGGACCCTACCTGGCGGCCTCATGAAAGGAAATGTTCCCCTATTTTCGGGATGTCAGTTCCGATAGCTTTGAAGCCGGTTGGGCTTGTTGATCTGAAGGTAAATATCTCGTTTGACAACCAAGGGAGTTATTTGATTTTTAGGAACCGACCAAAGCAGAGTTGACCAACCTTTTTAGAGACGAATGCTCAAGGCTTTATGATCATTTACATTATCATAAAGTAAGCTCTTCCAAGTTTCCCAACTTGTGCTTGGGAACGGACTTTTATTTTATTACTGTTGCTTCAACTTGCTCTATACTCTTTGATGACGATATCACTTACACTTTCCCAAGTGAAGTTGCAATTCTGCGATTCTCTTTGGAAGAAGGTATGTACCTGTAATATTAGATAGTCTACTTATTGATTGTAGGGCTGAAAGCTAAAGAAAGCATACGTGTAGCTTTTTCATCAAATCTATTCACCAATTGTTCCTTCCCCCTTGTAGAAAGTATACAGTTACGCGCTCAGGCAGCAGGTGTGTTCTCATAATGTTTTGTTGCTGATTTACGATGGTTCCAATTGCAGGTTCTCATTTTAGACTCAACCCAATGGAGGGAACAACACCTAGGGAAGCTTATAGTAAATATATAGACTTCGTGGACACGGCTTGCCCTCTAATTTATATCGAAAACGAAATAGAGTTAATTGTGAGTTTATATTTGTTGCTAACCTTTCTTTGATTCTTCTAGACCTCCACGTTGAGAGCTCTCTCGTTTCCTGTTCATCTAAATAAAAATAGTAAGAAGACTGTTCATACCATTGTCCAACTCGTTTCATTCAGATTTATTTTCTTTGCAATCATTGTGCCATGTGATATGCCAGTTCTCCGCGGAGCAGAATAGTCCCGCATGGGAGAACAGAATCTACACAAACTTCATCGAATTTCTAGAAGTAATCATTACTAACCTTACTTCCGTCATCTGATTATGACAGATGAATGTCTCTTATGCCAGAGAGATGTATTGCCAATCTCATGCTGAATTAAGTATCTCAACCAACGCACCGAATTTTAACTGTCCTCTAGCTTACTCAATTTCAAAGCTGTCAGTGTTTTTTTAAAAAGCTTTATAATATTCGATGTTTTTAGTCATCTCTTCTTCGAGTACTTAAACCATTTTGACATGCTGGGAATTTCGAAGTTCTACAGAGAGGAGAGTCACGTGTTTTGTTTGAGCCATGTTGGGGCTCGTTCAGAGTAAGCATCATTTCTTCATCCTTTATAAGTTTCGTTCATTCTAGTGGATATGTAAGTTCATCCAGTCATTCTGATAGAGTGGACGAAGTACACGTCTTGCCCGAGCAGTTCGACAAAGTTCTCACTATAGAGTAATATCGATCAGTCCACATTTACATTCAACATCTGAATATTTCAGCAGAAGCAGAAGTCTGAAAAGTCGCTCTCCTACCAACGCATACGCCACCGACAGCAATGAAGATTTCAAAAAGTTAAGAGGTATTGCTTTACATTATTTCAAAAAACGAACCTTCACTTTCAGAAATATTTGGGAAATGGCAAGGGTGTTGGGTAGTTTTACCGGAAGTTTGTTTTGATCACATCCCAGATTTTGTATAATAGCAGAATACTGGAAGGAGAATTAACTGCCTTTCATCTGATTAGTAACAGCTATTCCAAAAATAATCAGTTTTATATCACTTTCTCTATTATATTGTCATCTACAATACGTTTAGAAGATGCTTCTGTCAAGTTATATTTAGGTTTCGACTCCAAGTTCTTTAAAAAGTTTTCTTCATCATCACTCAATTGTTCTCTCAGTTTTTGTAGAGCTAAGAGCACTTCTGCTTTACGTGATAGGAACCCATCAGTTGATAATGAGCCCAATTTGTGCTCCGTTTCAGCCTATTGATGTAAACTTGAAATTGTGTTTTTAATAAAGATTTACACTTATAAGTTTCTGTCTTAAAGCTGCAGGTTGTTTCCTGGCGAACAGTGCCACGATCTCAGGGGTTTTGAAAGCTTCTCCAATCGCTGCTCGTATTGCCTAAAACTGAAACAATGAATCATACCATAACATTAGGAAATTAACCATTTTTGTAGTTGTTAACTCATCGACAGTGCTGATGTCACCATGTTCCATCTTGGATAGAGTTCTTTCTAGATCCTTAACATTTTGTTTTGCTTTATTTTTTTTACAAATAATAACGGTACTTTCAGTTGATCAACAGAATCTTCACGTGCTTCCTCATAATCTTCTTCAGTCATTTCGGCTCTGTTGAAGAGAACAGATGGATGATGAACTCGATAAGTGAGCATTACCTTTCTTCATTAAGGTCTTCTAATTGTTTCATTAACCTTATAAGCTGTTCTTGTATATTCCTAATAAGCGCCTGATTAGTGTCGGCCATGTTTTCTCTCAAAATGAGAAGATTAACACAAGTGTTCGAGAACGAAGAACCAGAAGAATGTGGCGAATTCCTAACACAAAGGACAATTATCATACGTCCATAAATATGAGAAAAAAGTAAGAAAAGGCACAGAAATTTGAGAAGATACACATTCTAAACCCTTTTAAGGGAAGAACAACTCCATTCCTTCTTTTTTCTACAAAAATTGACGCAATTCACCGTTCAGAATTTTTGCGTACTGGGCGATGGTGTAAACTGAATGTGTGCATGAGAATTTCTTTGTTCAATTGTGTTTTCAATTTCATATTATTATTAAGCTTATCGACCCCCGGTGTTTCCTATTATCTCTTAAACTCTATTTATTTAAAAAAAAGAGATTACTTGTTTTTGGTTGAGGAGTCATCTTCTGGCAAATAGTCGGTAGTAGCACTAGTATTAGAGCATCGTTTCCTTCCTCTTTAGCCCTTGAAAAGCATTAAACTTTACGTGTTTTCTATACGGAACTGTTTATCTTCCTAACTAATATGTTCTCTCATTCTATTCAGATCGATCTCTGCCTGGCTATATCGGTCGGAACATTTTTCGACAGAACAATCCAAGATAGCGCGGGATGACGGTTGCTTTGCGATGAGATCTGTCACCCCTTCAGCTGCATCAATCGATTCAAGAGTTCCGAAAGTATAATTCTGCTCATCTTAATTATTCTAATTCCATTTTTTAAAGGTCTTAGTGAATCCCGCTGACGGTCTTTCGCCCAATACTCGAGTTTTGATTAATCGTTTAGAAGTAAGTACATCACTGTGTGTGTGTCTGCATTCTCATTTGCCAACTCAACACTTTTTCAGACAAAAATGTTACGGAAAAGTAGATCTTTAATGTCTTTAATATTTGGAAAACAGAAAGAAAAGGACAGCAGAGTCGGCAAGAAAAGTGTAAGAAAGGTTTCTTTCAATTTGATACATTATTTACTTGTTAAGGAGGCACTAGTTTTTCACGCGCTCGTCGTGATTTTCCTAGAATATTTCGCTTGGGGATTGCTCACAGTCCCGATTATAAATGTAAGCTCCGTTATTCCGATGTACTGTATGATTTGATTTCAATAGGTTTTGGCGGAAACATTCCCTGCTAATAAATTTCTTATGAATGGCCTAGTTTTAGGAATAAAGGTATTGTGTGCAACCGTACATGCCGTCATGAGCTTGTTGTGTTAAGGGTATATTGTCGTTCTTGAGCGCCCCTCTTGTTGGAGCATTGTCTGATGTATGGGGACGAAAAGTTTTCTTGATCGTGACAGTGTTATTTACTTGTATGCCAATACCATGTTTGAAAATTAGTCCATGGTGCGCTTTTAGTTCGAACTTTTCTCTCATTTTATCATTTTCCTTTATAGGTGGTACTTTTCTTTATTCAGTATCAGCGGGCTGTTCTCGGTTACATTCAGTGTAGTTTTAGCCTACGTTGCGGATATTACTGAGAAACAGGTTTTGCTTATTAGGAATGCTAGTTTCAACAAAGTTTTCTTGTATAGGATCGGTCAGCAGCATATGGGGTTGTTTCTGCAACTTTTGCCGCTTCTCTGGTTACTTCCCCAGCTCTTGGGGCGTACGTGTCAGAAACTTATGGAGATGGAACAGTTGTATTCTTAGTAAGTTGTTTCTCCTTTGAATTTTGATATGTTGAATTTCCAATGACGGAAAACCTGCCTGTCCTGCACGCATGCATCAAATGAAAATGATTGTTGTTCATGCTTGTTCCGTGTGCTCAATGCATATTCTAATATGACGATTTCGAATAGGTTTCAGTAATTTAATTGTTTCAGGCAACTATCGTTTCATTGTTAGATGTTCTTTTCTTAGTTTTCTTCGTACCGGAGTCTTTACCGGCTAAAAAAAGCGTAGAAGTTTTCAATTGGCAAACCGCAGATCCTTTCGCTTCATTGAGGATAGTATGGGAAGACAAATTGGTTAGTTCAGTTGGTAATCGGATAAGTCATTGAACTTGTTAGGTTTTGCAACTTGCGTTGATTGTGTTCTTGTCGTATCTGCCTGAAGCTGGGCAGTTTTCATGCTTCTTCGTGTATCTCAAGCTGGTCAGTGATTTCTAAATGACTTCTGATGTTTGATATGATATTTAGATGGTCGGATTCTCCCCGGAAGCTGTAGCTGCCTTTATTGGCTTGGTTGGCGTTCTATCAGTGTTCGCTCAAACCGGTAAGGATAAAAATGCTTCTTTCATCAAGGACTGTTACAGGAATGCTATTACTGCTTACGAACTATTTTGGTACTAAACATACTATAACCCTAGGATTGATTTTCCAATTAGTTCAACTTACTTGGTACGGACTGAGTACGAAGTATGCTTGAAATTGCTTACCCTTGAAATCATCTTCGTGATTAAAGGTACTGGATGATGTGGACCGCTGGAATCCTTGCTGCTATGAGCAGTATAACTTATCCTTCAATCAGTGCATTTGTCAGTATTTTGTCTGATAAGGACAAACAAGGAACAGTTCAGGGGGTCATCACCGGCATTCGAGGACTTTGCCAAGGTTTGCTAGCTTCTCAGTACAGGGCAAATGGTTTTCTCTCCAGGATTTGGTCCTGCATTATTCGGATTCGTCTTTTATCTTTTTGACGTTAACTTGGATGATGAGGAAGGCCATTTGGGAGTAGCTCAGTTCCCACCCGTCAGAATACGCCCAATTCCATTGACCGAAAAGATTCTGTCACCGAGAAGAAACGAAACATCTGCGGTTAGTTGGAGATTGGAGAAAGCTAAAGAAGTTTATGTTGTTAGATTGATAAACCTGCTTTTGATTGGCAATTGATCCCTGGTCCACCATTCTTACTTGGAGCCTGTTTAGTACTTTTGGCCTTATTATGTAATTCTTCATTGTCTACAGCCGCTTCGAGCAAATATTTCCGGAGGTTTGCTATACTGTTTCTGATTGAGCTTTAAATTTCGCTTTCAGGTCACCTATACACTCCCGCCAAAACTCGGACACCACGGGCTTATTATCAAACGAGTACAATGATGGTCAAGGATGCTGATATTTTTCTTTTCTTTCCGTTCCATTCATAATGTGTACATTCTCCAGAACTACTTCCTCAACGTTTTTTTCTCTCATTGCTTTCGTTGTGTGTTAATTAGAAAGATATTACTGATCTGTTAGTGCCTTGAATCTTGTGAGAACGTTTTGTTGATTCCCTCCATTTGTGATAATATAAGTGCGTATGGGTTAATAACCTTTCAGAGGTGTTTACTTTAATTTTTGCTGTTTTATTATATATTTTGGCTTTTGGATCTTATCCCCGTTATTACATGCTTCCCCGTTAGTAATCATAGACTTATTTGGATAGGTTTACCCATCTGAGAAATTGTAATTTATGCAGAGTTCGTATCTAAACCAGATTACTTATGTTTATGCAACCAAAAATGATGAAAAACTTTTTTGTTTCTTTCGTTTATTCGATAACTACTTTGCTCTCATGGCCATACAAGGAAATCCATGTGTTTAGGATGGATGCGGAGGAGTGTGTAGCGCAAACAGTTTCTAGCACTTTCAAGCTACAGGTATAGTTCAGAATAGAGTTACATTTGGATATCATTTCAGTTGGATGAGTTCCAAGTAGAACGAACTCCTCATCAGTTCGTAGAAGAGAAATGTGAGGCTCTCGCCCAACAAATATCCTCAGCTATTCGAAATGCTAAAGTTAAGCATACTGTCAAAGTAGGTTTAGGTTCACAATGCCTATCTTGTGTCTTTTTTTTCAGATAGGTGATATCGAATACTGGGATAAATTTAAAATATCCTATCCTTTAACTTACATCAAACAAATAATCAAAAACTCTCACTTCACCGATGATAAGTATACCTGGGCTCCTTGCGAAGTTGTTTTATCTATTTACGCGCTTGCATTATCCTTCTTAAGGCAATCACTACACTCAAAACAGAAGTATCAGATGGGCGAAGGGTCAAAAGATGTTATATCGAGTTACCTGAGGTACAACCTCCATGATAATACGGGGATACACATATTCTTTCAGAGTATTTTCGAGGAAAGAAGCTTTTTGAACTTGCAATATCCTGTGAGAAGAGCTCATTATATCTGCAGTTGTATCACTATTCTAACGAAAAGTTTGAAGAATGTAACGATAAATTTCGTGCCAGGTGCTCACGGAGATCTCCTGTTCCCTAATATCTTCATTACTGGTTCGGAATCCTTGATTTAACTTCTAATTTTGTTCCTCTAGATGACGACATTTCCGTTCATTTAATCTACTCAGGAGAAAATCTAGCAAAACCATCTCGATTTGCAATAACTCAGGGCAACATAAGACCTTCAATCATCAATGAAACATATAAACCAAAAGGTTTTCATTAAAAGATGTGTTGGTCGAGAATCAGGATTTTTTTCAGATTTCGTAGCGACTCCAAGATATAATCAACGAGTTCTACGAACTATGCTTGAACTGTCCTTGATGGAAGAGATTCAATCTTCAATTTGGGAACAGCCTAATTTAAGAGAAGCATTGAATCTCTTGAAAGCTTGGTTCAAGAGTCGCGATCTACTAGTTGTTAGTGAGCTTGTTTTTTGGCGATTTACAGAAGTTTTTTTCTAGTTTGATGACATGTTCCTTTCTTCTTTCATGTTGCATCTTCTGAACAAGTCGAAGATTAAAGCGCTACATGCACCTTGGGTTACCTTCAAGAATATTTTGTTTGCTTTAGGTGCATCATACCTATCAGAACCATCTTGAAAACTTTTTTCGCTTCAGAGGAATGGAGTACTAACGAAGTTGTTTCTTTACAAGAAGAAGAAAACTCTGGTTCTAGCACTACAGACTATTTAAAAGTTTTCGACATCGTACTACTAGATCCGACAGGAACTTGGAACATAGCATCAGATATAACGTTTGATGATCTTAATAAGGTAATCCCTATAAAGCATCAAGTTATTCACCTTACTTGAAGGCCAAAACGCTCATCGTTCATTCTATACCGTATGTAGGAGAGTATCATTACTTTGACCGGCTTTTCAAGTCGATCGAAGACTTCAACTCATCCTACGATGAATACTTCAAGTATGTGATCACTTTTCTTCATGTCAGGCTGAGATTTTTCCAGGATTTACTTATCATCATCGACATTCGAGAACATCATCAAGGAATATGTTGAGGATGTAGTTGATTGGAAAGATAGATTGTTGGCTTTCACGCGAAATGTCCAAAAAGTCGTTTTGTTTTTCTAATACTTCCCAGCACATCTGAGTTTCATTTTAGGTTATTCGAACAGCAATGGGAGAACGATATGAGCACTGTAGATGTTATATAGATTATAAAAATGATTCAGTAAGTTAGAAAGAATGTTCATAGTTATTGTGTGCGAACATTATAGTGGGGACTTCAAGAGAATAAGAACACGATGCCTGTAGATATTTCTTTAATAATAGGATTCAAAGTTAAGAAGGAATGGAAAAATCCTCTAACAGTTGGACCAATTGCTAATGATTCGGCTGCTAAAGGTACGAAATAGTTGTCAACTGTGAACCACTAGATATTTCTAGAGTTCCGAAACTTCTGGGGAAAGAAGAGTGAACTGCGTAAATTTGCTGACACCAGAATATGTGAATGCGTTGTTTGGAGCGAAGAAAGTTCTAGCTCCATAGGTTTCGATATAATCAAGTTCATTTCGGAAGAGTTAGTTGTTCTATTCGACCTCATTAAGCAAAAAGTTCAGAAAGTTGAACATACCTATCAAAAACGTAATGTGGTTATCTCAAGTTCCGGATTCATTGAAATCTGACAAAGCCGTTTATGATAAATTAGGTAAGCTGTTCCTGACGCCAAGTTTCACTCTAATTTTTGCAGGTGTCGCTTATGCCTCTTTGAATAGGATACTCAGGAGCTTAAAATCATTACCATTAGAGATCACAAATATAAGTGGCGTGAGCCCCTATCTAAGATATGCAGAGGTAAACAATCAGAGGTTAGGAATACTAGTAGAATATTTCCAGCCTATGGTTTCTGATATCATAGCTAGTCAAAACGTCAAAGCTAAGGATAGGTCGCGTCAACCGGATAGGCTTTATTTCCCAAAATATGTACCTACTCTTGAAGGTCAGTACCTGGAAAATGAGGAACAAAAACAACCGTTCTGCGATCATAACCCTTTCGAAATGAAATGCTTCCGTGTTGAAGACACCGCGATATTCTAATTTATGAGCTATTCAATTTTATTACAGTTCACATAAAAATGGTTTACTCTGCTCAATGGGGAAATGAAATTGAGATGGTCAAGAAGTTGACGACAGCATTCTATCTAAAGATAGCTGAAATGCTAAGGGGGCTTAAATATGTTGCTGCTGCTACAAATGATGAGCTCTATGTTGTTCAGGTTTCAACTCAAGTTATAGTTCTATAGTTCGCATTTATTCATTCTCAGGATGACATTGTATTCAGAATTCTCATTGTTAATGATAGATTGAAACTCATTTTGGGAAGAGAGAAGAAAGCTTTGATAAGTGGATTGGCCCCACGTGTTGAAACTTCCGAAGTTTCCAAAAGTTTGAAGACACTTGAGATAAAGTGAGTTTGAACGGATTTTTCGTCATTCTTTCAATTCACAGATACTTGAATGAGCCCAACTTATCAGCTTCAATCCATTCCTTTTCTCGGAGGTTCAGTGTATTCTCGGATACTGTTCAGTTAACCAAATTGTAGTACCAAGTCAAGAGTTCCAAAATCATTACTGTGTTTTACAGATGGCTTTCCTCGCATCTGCTTTCGTCCTATATAGATGACTATGCTGTTGAGATGATAGTGTGTGCTGCTATCAAAGATTTGACCATTAATATTCCTGAGTTTGTAAACGTGTAATTTCTTAAACACTTTAGTGTTCAGATCTCCTTGGGCTGCTTTCCGGAAAGTTCTTCATCTACTTGCCACACACCCATGGGTTTCTGCACCTCTAATTCTGGATTTAGATCATGCTTGGAAAGGTAGCCTACTTCTAAATTTAGAATAAACAAAATAATTATTTGATTTTCAGAAGATTATATAGCAGAGCTTGAGCAGAATTTCTTGAAGTTCAGACCTGTTCTTCCACCAATGGTCATCATTACAAATCAAGACACTGCTGGTACTAAGTAAGTGTCTGAAATTAAGATCATAACAAATCTGGCTGTCAGATGGACTCATGGTGGTCCCAATCCAGTAATCGTTAACAGGATAACAGCTTTAGCGAAAATATGCTATAACGCGCTAGAGCAGAGCATGTTTAGCGTGGACAAGCTTGATATAAAGGTGAGAAATACATGAGAGCTTATTCATAAGTTTGTCTGCAGGGAAGTCTGTTCAAGCCCAACGTGTCTTCTTATGATGCTGTTGTTCACTTCCATAAGAAAGCTATCACAAGAAAGCTTCCCAAAGTAAAGATTGATAACAGCAAGGTTTCTTTTCCACTCCAAAGCATTTGAAACGGATAATTTACTTAAGTTCTTGCCTGTCGTTGATTTTGATCCTTTCTCTTCGTTCGCTCTACATTTGAAAACATTGTTAGAGCCTGTCGCATTGGTGTTCTTCAATAAATATGGAGGAGAAGAGATATACATAAAATTCAAGCCTCAACCAGAGAAACGGAATTTTGCCGTAAGTTTTAGATTCATTCAAACGATGAGAATTAGATGCTCCAGGCTTCGAAGTGCGGTTTCCATACAATGGTTGATGACCATCTAGAGTTGAATAAGAAAGAAATTTTTGAGACCATTAGGATTCTCGGTAAGGATTTAGTTAGAGAAGTTAAACCTTTGAAATAATAATTTTGTTTCTTGTTGTTGTTATTGAATGTCTTGTTCAATCTTATTTGCTGTTATGATTGTTATTGTTGTTAATGTTTAATGAAATGAATCAAATTCTCGTTCTCTTTGACTGATATTCATCGGTAGTTCATTCTTCCTTGCATATCTCGATGTTATGAAAGCTAGTTTTCGATATTCAATGTTTGTATATAGATGGAGGAAATTATTGGTATGATGTCAGAGTCAAAGGTTGATGCACACAGTTTGGGAGACCATCCCAAGTTTTCAAAGTTCAAGAATGCTGGAAAAGCCGCAGAACAGCAAGCATCAAGAAGGCGAGAGGTTTGTCTCTCTGCGAATGATGGCTTATTGTCCAGCTTATTCAGAGAATAGAAAGACAAAAACAATCTCGTCACGATCATTTGTGTTTTCTCCGTAATTTAGATCCGAATGAGGAACTCAGTGATCATGAGCAAGACGATGATCAAAACGATAAAAAGAGATATCGAGACAAAAGGTTATTGTTTCATATAAATTGTGTGAAATTGTATATGCTATATTCTAGATATGCTTATCGATTAATGTTGAGCGAATGGCTTGTTGACATACCAGACTCCTTGTCCACAGAATGGCTCATGGTCCCAGTTCCTAATGGAAAAAGAGTTCTCATAATCTGTGTTAAGGTATGTTTAGATAGTGGCTCATTGCGCTAATGTACGATTTAGGGAGTCACTTATTTATATAACAAAAATGGACGATTACTCACTCAATTCCGTAGCGGTCTCCCTTGTCGAGGAGGTAGATTATATCTTTCTTTTATTTTTCACTCCTATCTTTGAAGGTTTAACAGTTATCGACGGTGTATGGGACAATAAAAATATATATTGTTTGGATTTACTATCATGGGATGGACAAGTAATGTTTTGCCTAGTAACCCTCTGACTATATTTGTTTTTCCGGTTTTCACCGATAGTCCGTTCGACTTGAGAAGGTTTTGGATAAACTCAAAACTTCAAGAGAATCCGGACTTCGCTAGAGGCAAAAAGTGAGTTATGTGTATCATAAAGCTTCACATTCCGTTAAGACACAACTTCTTGGAGCTTCCTCAATGCTCGTGCACAAAAGAGAATATGGAAAACATGGTTAAGACAGTAGAGGAAAAGTCGGAATATGACTCACTCACTTTTCCTCTCATCCAGTTTTATAGATATCAGTTGGACGGATTTCTGTTCTACTACTCGAAAGTATTCTATGAAGAAGGGCAAAATCCTTTAATCGGGTGGTTGAAACCTTGGATGTTAACAGAGCTTTTAGGAGTTCAAGTCCCTGAAAAGTATGATTTCAGCCTACTTCGTTTTATTTAAAATCCACATGATTACAGGTGGCAGAATACTGAATACAATACATCCGGTGATTTCATCAAAGCTTTCAATACTAAGTATGGCCACGTCAGTAAAATTGAAAAAAGCATGGATGTATCTCATTAACTTATTACAAATTGAACAATAAATGTTCAAAAAGACTGTATGAATTACTCAGCTATCAATATTTAGGTTTTTTTGATGAAATTTTGAAAAATTTTCCCCTGATTATTCACTAATGAATAGACGTGGCTCACTGCACTTGTTGCGAACCTGTTCGGATGACTATCCAACTCAGAGTTGGATAGTCAGCTTAAAAAGTATCTCTCTCTGCACATTCAACAACACCTTCATACCCGGTTGGAGAACTGTCTAGCAAACTGTTCACTCCCTGTTCAAGCTTTGGTGCTTGAAGAAGATGGAGTTCTACTGTCAATAGCAGAAGATCATTTAACTAATTATTTTCTTTAATTTTGTAAAATTCCTCATAAATTACAGAAAAACGCTACCGCTGGCATCTTGGATTCACCTTATTTTTTCGAATTTTTCGGGGAACAAGGACACGAACGAATCCATTGGATTCGAGCGAGCCCTTGACAGGAAATAACCTGTGAGGGGGAATAACCATATTAGAAAGATGAGAGAGAACGAGGCTTACGAACCACAAGACACCGGGGGACGTATTATGTTAGGAACCCCAAACCTACCACCCTGCGAACAAGGCTTGCCCCTCCCAAGGGACGCAACTTCGGTTACTTGTTTCATAAACCCGCACTCTACCATTAGACTACGGTCTCATATTATTTACAAGAATATGGGTTCTTTAATCGACAGTTGCTCATAAGACACTGCCCATTTCGGATCGATATGATGACTGTTGTACTACACTTGGGCGGTCCATAGTTTGCCAAAACCACCTCTTATACGAGTGTGGTTCAGTAACTTTCGGTTCGTCTGTGATGGGTGTATGTTTGGCACTTTGTATAAATCTGATTGTTGATTATTCAGGTTACTCTTCATCATGTACTAGCCTGGAATCTATGCAGAGCGAGTTTGGAATGATTGCATCTTCGTTAGGATTATCATTATGTAAGTATCATTCTATGTTTAATACTGTTGGGTATTCCAGTAAGGTTATGCTGCGTGTACACTCTGTGAGTTCCACCATTTGATTTTCGATTTTACTTGAAATAGCTTCATTTGGTTCGATGTGATGATCCCTGATGCGATCATTGTGTTCGCTAACTGTTCCTTTTCCTTCATTCTACTTCTACTTCTTTGTGTTGCTTGTCATAAGTTATTCAATTGAGTTGTTAGGGACGGTTTAAACCTTTGATAAGATCCTAGTTCTATGAAATATAGTCGATGGTTTGGGATAAGCATTACTTTTCCTTCTTTTATTCGTTTGCTTCCGTAGTTTCGAGGTGAATGGAGAGAAACTCATCCGAAGAGCTTTAAATAAGCTTCCGATCATTTGAAAGAAACTTCAAATTGGTTCATTCTGCGCTGAGTTAAAACGCTTTTGCCTCATAAACATAATGCTTAAGCCCGACCGCTACACTTTTTTCACGTGCCGCAGGAATGAAACGCGTGAGCAACCGCTCAAGTGCGTCACTCAGTTGAAAATGAATGAACCACCGCACAACTAAGCCTTCTAATTCAAAATGGTTTTCCACCAAGCTTTTCATTTTCCTGAACGCGCATTGAAGTGAGCGGCGTCCATACTCAGCCTTCTTAAAGCCATAACTTTCTTGTAAGTCATTCGTTTCCAGAATTGTTTTCTTTGTTCTGATGTTCTCATTATGCTGATTATTATTTCATTCTCATCACAGTTTTCGACTGTTCTTTTTCGTATTGCTTGCTTTACATTCACAGTGATCATGAAGAAAGTGTGCTCGTTCTTTGCGCACTTGATCGTTCTCTGAGTTTGTAGTTTCATCTCGTAGTTTACTTGTTTATGTTTACGTTCATTTGCTGACCTGTCGGTGTATTTTGCCCTGACTGTCAACTTACACGAATATTGATTACTTAGTTGTTAAATGAAGATTGTGACAAGATGACAGGTACCTGTCTGTTCCAACAAGTAAGCTGCTTCTTCGACAGTCTATAACCAACATCCTTTCAGACATCTGCATTCTCCACTACGCAACACTTCCTCATAGTTACGGTTTGAGCGACTTGTTCTCTCACAACTCCCTCCATAGTTCATGAAGCATCTTTGAAGGGAACTGACGGAGATTGAGTCGCTCATCTCATTTCTTATATCTTTATACGGTTTCCTCATTTCTGTATTCATTTTTGTTTGTTTCAGAGGACCTTCTGATGTAAGGCACACAAACGAAATGGGGGGATTTGAAGATTCGATACTCATCAAGCATCTTTGAAGGAATCTGATGGAGAATATGTCGCTGCACTCCTTTCTGACCACACAGACTATCCAGACCGAGCTAATCTTTCCGAGCAGTTAGTTTACTTGATTGTTACATATTTCTTGACAGGGTTCCATTGTTCATGGTTTGATAGCTCTTCTCCTGAGTTAGTGATGTATCTCATTGTAAGAGCTTTGAATAAACTCTCAATCACAGTCGAAGAATTCGAAATTGGTTGTGTGCAACTGCATCAATCGCGTCAGTGAGTTAGAAATGATTGTTATGATTGTTGATTGTTCAGGTTACTCACTATCGAGCACGAACCATGGATCGAAGAAGAGGAAGTTGAGAACCACACCATCTTCATTTGGATAACCATCAAGAGGTATCATTTGAAGTTTAATGATGTTCATCAGTCAAGTGATGTGAGTGTCGATTCAGTCAGCTTGGTGGGGCAACCAATCATTATCTGGTGAACCGGTCTTACCTTCTGCTGTTCTCTTTTGCTTGTATTGAGTAACAGTTGAGGTAGGATTACTTTCAGTTAATTTTCAATGGTTTTAGAGCTGGGTTGTTGTTCCAGAAGATTAGCACTAACATGTTGTTTTCTCAGGAAAATGAATAGACTTGTTCGTTTGTCTTTGATAATGCATGATACTTTGATTGAAGTTGCATCAATAGATACACATGCATGAGCAGAAACATCCAGGTGAGTTCCATGTTTGAAGCTTATTCGACTTTCTGTTACTTGTAGGCAAATCAGATTGTAATGTGTCGAATTACTTCTCGAGTTACAAAACTCAAAATGATGACTATCATGTGTTCAGAGCACTAGTGCTGCTCTCATTTTCTTTCCAAAAGGGTAACACATAGTGGACGACAGCTTTGGGTAACTTGCTTGTGTTTAGTGATTGTTAATTAACGGACTCTTGTTTATAAGCTTTGTTATCGCTGCTTGAGAAATAAAATTTATTTTTTAAACCTTGGGTTGTATATGATTCTGAGTTGACTCTCTTTTATAATACTTTGATTAGTTTGATAAGTCATTGAGTATCAAATTCTTTTTGAGTTCGCATCACGTTTGTTGCTGTGCAGTAGTCTTAATATGGTCTATCTACTACGTCTCAGTTTATACTTTGTGACAGAACAGAAGCTTGACCGTCGCAACAAGTTGAAACCAAAGGAAGACCATGTAAGGATTGTGGTAATCGATTATGTAACCGAACAAGAATGTATGAGCATAGTTAAGAACAAAATGGAATAGTCACTTCGGAGCTGTTGATCAAATGAAAACAAGCAGTAGTATCTTCGAATCAGACTTTCGGCCGAACGTTGAGTGCAACCGTTGCCGAATACTCAGAGAGAGTAGAGCAGAGCATTCTTGCCCGCTCCATTAAGTCGCATTTTCTAGACGTTCACCACGAAAAGGGTGAAACTCCTCTCTTGGTCGTTCTTTGGGCTTATAGTTTGATTTTGTAGTTTAGTTGATTTGTTTACTCCTTTCTGACTGATTTTTTGACATTTCGGCTCACTATATGAACTTACGAGATTATCGATTGCTGATTGTCTTATCCTTGTTCAGTGAGCATTGTAATTCATCAGAGTAGTGTCCTTGTTTAACTCATTTCTTATTGCTTCTTCTATTCTCTGCCTCGTTCCGTCTGTCGCTTACATCATCTCCGGCAGAATTCACAGTTTCATTTCTTCTGTTCCTTGTTCAACCTATGTTGATATCCTTCCCGAATTGATTGTTGATAGTCTGGATGTTGTATTAAGTGCTTCTGTTTTCTGAGTTCTCCTGACGAACGACCTATTGTTGCGGTATTTAAGAGTTTCATCATTCGTTCTTGTATCCGTCTTTTCCTGTATTGACCATGCTCCCTCACATCCGAACAGTTCTCAAGCCTACATGGCTTGCATGTTCACTCATAGGTCAGTCGCATCTTGTAAACCTTAGCTTAGTCAACCATGTCGTCGCGTTTTAGTTGGAAAGTAGTGAGTGAGGGTTTGTATGAAGTGTTTGAATGTTTCATTTTCTTAAAAGTTCTTTGTAAGTGATGCATCTGTGTGTGTTGTGGCTTCTTGTATCTTCGTTCATCTCTGTGTTCTTTGAACCGATGTTAAGAGTAGCAATTCCTTGTAACTACTTGTATGTTTGATAGTTCTCATCCCTTGTTTCGTTTATCGTTTACTTTGTCTTCTTGTTCTCCAAGTTACTCTCAAGTACTGATCTTTCACATTACAGGGCGATACCCGAGGACAACGTCGGCTGATGCATTCAAATGGTGGATGAAGCTGAGAACAATATCAGGTAAATGTTAAAAACAGTTTTATTATAATAATTATTTATTTATAGTACAAGTACACCAAGAACAAGGAGTTCCAATAACAACATCCTCCTAACGTACTCGGAGGCTACCAAGAGCCAAGTATCGTTAGGAGAAGGGGAGGGGAAAGCTTTCTTTTTTGAAAGTTTTCCTCTCCCAAGGTGGAGGAGTGATCCTCCCCACAATTAGGGGGTAGTTACGGAAAGGGTTGAGACAGGGGGGCATCGCCATTTTTTTCAAAATTTTTTTTAAAAATTTCTCCAAAACCCCCCCGTCCCTGTGCCAGACTCTTTCTCTCACTCACACTGCCCTTCCGATGGAGATCTGAGTCAAGAGTCTGGCAACTCATGGACGGTCAGGGTATATAACACGCTGACTCAGATCTCCGGTGATTGGTACCTGAAATTAGAAAGAATGAGTTTGGTAGAAATGTGTATAAGGGTCACCCCCCTTTGGAAACGGGGGTGACCGGAACTTACTATTTGCACTCTCGTAGAAGGATCCTTGACAGGGCCGGGAGTCGAACCAACCACTTCCTTGTATGAATGACCAACTAACCTCTTGGCTATCCTTCCACATTTACTTCATATCATTGGATATATATGGAGGATGAAATTGGAAAAAATGGCCAAAAAAAAGAGAAAATTTCTAGGACAAGGGGTGTCGCAATACCTTCTCCTCAGTGCTACGAGTGCCTGAGAAAGAGTGAACACAATCGCAAGGTTCACTCTATCTCAGGCATTTGTAGCACTGAGAAGAAGGCATTGCGACACTTCATTGTATTTCCAAAGACTAACGTACGGCTTTCTGTAACTAACCAATATGAACAAAGATATGAGAACTTATCTGTTATCTGCACCCGCGACTTTCTCGTCCAAGAATTCCAACTTCACATTCCCTTGATCCTTCCTATATCAAGTGGAATGTATAGAAACATGGAAATACACGTAATCATTAACTTATATGAACGAAGAACAACAATTAACAAGATGCTACTCAATAGGATTGTCCTTTGGTCTGAATAGCCTTTCCACTTCCTACGGAAGACTCGCTGAACAGCAACGTCTCTCGGAAAACGATCATAACCACCAATTAATCAAATAATTAAACTTACCTCATATATTGAATAATGTTGTGTCGTGCCTATACTCATGGTTCAACGCGATTCCTCCTCCTTCCCTGAGTTAAACTTATCAAACCAATCGAACAGCCATCAGGAAACCGTATAAAGATATAAGAAATGAGATGAGCGACTCAATCTCCATCAGTTCCCTTCAGAGAAGCTTCATGAACTATGGAGGGAGTTGTAGAGAACAAGTCGCTCAAACCGTAACTATGAGGAAGTGTTGCGTAGTGGAGAATACAAATGTCTGAAAGGTTGTTGGTTATAGACTGTCAAAGTAGCAGCTTACTTGTTCAGGTACACAGGCCCCTGTCATTCTTTCGCAATCCTTGTGGAATGTGACATATCCTGATAACTTTGAATTGAGGATGATGCAAGTAAAGAAGGTTCCAGTCGCTGTTCAATACACCTCGGAAGCAGATAGTACACGAACAACAAGAATCAAAACAGAATTGAAGAAGAAAGTGATTGAGAAACTCGAGGCTCACAGATACATGGATCTGTTGGTTTCTAACAGTATAGGATTAAAACGTGAAAACACGAACATAAAGCCTTAACTGCGAAGTTGAACAGTGAACATCTGATACATGAAACTCAAGAACACGAGTAATAACTGAGTAATCGATAATCGATAATCGAGTAAGTTAGCAATTGAGGCAAGAATTGCCAGAAGAATAACAACAGAACGTGAGCATGAACAACTAAACTACAAAACTAAACTCCAAACTCAGAGAACGATCGACTGCGTAAAACACAGGTAACAATAGTTAACTAGAGGGTGATTGGTTCCTTCACCAAGCTGACTGAACGAACGCAAGGACAAACAAGGAACGATCTTCATAATTGAGAACATGGAATAGAGTCACTGAGAAATCTGAACAAAACAGAATCTCTAAAGAATTGTGGGAGTATAACTCACATTTTGACTTCAGAGCAACATGCGGTTCCCGACGTCGACACTCACATCACTTAACTAATGAACATCAATGAACTCAGAATGATACCTCTTAATGGTTATCCAAATGAAGATGGTGTGGTTCTGAACTTCCTCTTCTTCGATCCATGGTTCGTGCGCGATAGTGAGTAACCTGAACAATCAACAATCATAACAATACAAAGGGCCAACCATACACCCATCACAGACGAACAGTAGGTACAGTTGAAAGCATTAGAACGTCTAAAACGAAAATAAATTCGCATCGCATTAGGAATCATCACATCGAAACCAAATGAAGCTATTTCAAGAAAAATCGAAAATCAAACGGTGGAGCTCACAGAGTGTACACACAGCATAACCTTACTGGAACACCCAACAGTATTAAACATAGAATGATACTTACATAATGATAATCCTAGTAGGAGTGCAGCGACATATGCTCCATCAGATTCCTTCAAAGATGCTTGATGAACGATGAAGAGCATTGAAAGAGAATGGGTCGATCAAACTTTGACAATCTGACGCATTGCAGTGTGATAGAGTATCGAATCTTCAAATCCCTCCATTTCGTTTGTGTGTCTTACATCAGACGGTCCTCTGAAACAAACAAAAATGAATACAGAAATGAGGAAACCGTATAAAGATATAAGAAATGAGATGAGGGACTCAATCTCCGTCAGTTCCCTTCAAAGATGCTTCATGAACTATGGAGGGAGTTGTAGAGAACAAGTCGCTCAAACCGTAACTATGAGGAAGTGTTGCGTAGTGGAGAATACAGATGTCTGAAAGGATGTTGGTTATAGACTGTCGAAGAAGCAGCTTACTTGTTGGAACAGACAGGTACCTGTCATCTTGTCACAATCTTCATTTAACAACTAAGTAATCAATATTCGTGTAAGTTGACAGTCAGGGCAAAATACACCGACAGGTCAGCAAATGAACGTAAACATAAACAAGTAAACTACGAGATGAAACTACAAACTCAGAGAACGATCAAGTGCGCAAAGAACGAGCACACTTTCTTCATGATCACTGTGAATGTAAAGCAAGCAATACGAAAAAGAACAGTCGAAAACTGTGATGAGAATGAAATAATAATCAGCATAATGAGAACATCAGAACAAAGAAAACAATTCTGGAAACAAATGACTTACAAGAAAGTTATGGCTTTAAGAAGACTGATTATGGACGCCGCTCACTTCTATGCGCGTTCAGGAAAATGAAAAGCTTGGTGGAAAACCATTTTGAATTAGAAGGCTTAGTTGTGCGGTGGTTCATTCATTTTCAACTGACTGACGCGCTTGAGCGGTTGCTCACACGTTTCATTCCTGCGGCACGTGAAAAAAGTGTAGCGGTCGGGCTTAAGCATTATGTTTATGAGGCAAAAGCGTTTTAACTCAGCGCAGAATGAACCAATTTGAAGTTTCTTTCAAATGATCGGAAGCTTATTTAAAGCTCTTCGGATGAGCTTCTCTCCATTCACCTCGAAACTACGGAAGCAAACGAATAAAAGAAGGAAAAGTAATGCTTATCCCAAACCATCGACTATATTTCATAGAACTAGGATCTTATCAAAGGTTTAAACCGTCCCTCACAACTCAATTGAATAACTTATGACAAGCAACACAAAGAAGTAGAAGTAGAATGAAGGAAAAGGAACAGTTAGCGAACACAATGATCGCATCAGGGATCATCACATCGAAACCGAATGAAGCTATTTCAAGTAAAATCGAAAATCAAATGGTGGAACTCACAGAGTGTACACGCAGCATAACCTTACTGGAATACCCAACAGTATTAAACATAGAATGATACTTACATAATGATAATCCTAACGAAGATGCAATCATTCCAAACTCGCTCTGCATAGATTCCAGGCTAGTACATGATGAACAGTAACCTGAATAATCAACAATCAGATTTATACAAAGTGCCAAACATACACCCATCACAGACGAACCGAAAGTTACTGAACCACACTCGTATGATAGGTGGTTTTGGCAAACTATGGACCGCCCAAGTGTAGTACAACAGTCATCATATCGATTCAAAATGGGCAGTGTCCTATGAGCAACTGTCCATTAAAGAACCCATATTCTTGTAAATAATATGAGACCGTAGTCTAATGGTAGAGTGCGGGTTTATGAAACAAGTAACCGAAGTTGCGTCCCTTGGGAGGGGCAAGCCTTGTTCGCAGGGTGGTAGGTTTGGGGTTCCTAACATAATACGTCCCCCGGTGTCTTGTGGTTCGTAAGCCTTGTTCTCTCTCATCTTTCTAATATGGTTATTCCCCCTCACAGGTTATTTCCTGTCAAGGGCTCGCTCGAATCCAATGGATTCGTTCGTGTCCTTGTGTCCCCCGAAAAATTCGAAAAAATAAGGTGAATCCAAGATGCCAGCGGTAGCGTTTTTCTGTAATTTAAACAACGAACTCTGAGGCACGTTGGTAATAATCCACTTCAGGAACTTTAGTGTACGCCCATTCAGTTCACTTTAGTTTCATCTGGTTCGACCAGCTTTCCAATTGATGATGGAAGGAGTTCGGCTGATGTATCAGAGTGAGTGGCAATGCATTGGTATTCGTACAAGTGATATAGAGAAAGATAAAAATTTATGTAAAATGAAAAGTATTTTGTTCAAGTAAAATGATACAAGTGTTAAGGAAGTATTTGTTAAGTTCAGCCGAAAATCATTTACAAATATAGAGTAGCGAGGAAGCCTGCTGAGTTAATCCTTCTCTTTACTTTTGAAAGGGAAGTATCTCTTAATAAAATTCTTCTTCTTTTTTCCTATGGAACCGGAACCGTTAAGCATGGAACTACCTCTGAATAGATGAGTAAGAAAAGATTCCGGAATTAGTCTCTCACTCATTGCTATCCTGACTATCCAATGAATAATTGGTAGAAGCTTTTCTATCTCCTAATGACATTCCCGAGATCGACAAAGGGCTTGTACCTTCCGTACTGCTCCCACCTTCAAAGCTACGAAAAGATCGTGTTTCGTCACGACTTTTGGAAACAGGTGATTGAACAGAATCTGATCCAACCAATTTTCTATGTAATACAGGTCCGAAGCGAGAAGCCTTAATAATGGAATCATCAACTGAAGCCAGAACAAAACTAATTACTTGTAATAAAGTTCGAGTATTTCGTAGGAGTTTCTGCTCTTTGAGAGTAATCATTTGGAGATCCAAAAGTAAAGCTGACAACTCGAGATCTTCGCTAAACTGGTTTTTCAATGGTACGGAACGGAAACCTTCAAAACATATATTAGTGGATAACGTTGATTCTGTGAACTAACCGCATCGGAGTGAGTCTACGGGGAAAACTGCTTGACCAATGAAAGGATCAGTTTTAGGTCCAACAAAATCACCATCTTCAACGTAAAATCTAAGTAAAGCTAATTCAGGGCAATGTAATTCGAAGGTGAATGTCTCATTCCAAACAGGATTAAGACCATTGGAAGCTATAAACGTGAGCGAAGTTAAGAGAAGAAGGTTCAACACGTACCAATCGTTCTAGTTTTCTGTATGCGATCATCACAAGAAGCACCTATGATCTCGACTTCAACAAAGGGAGAGCAAATTCCTTTGTTTTTATCTTTTCGAGACAAATGTCGTCCAGCGATAATTTGTAAAGTTATTTTAATAGGCTCAGAAGTTGTCACCTGAACGCAGAATTATATGAAAAAAGAATTCTTTTCATAATTCACACTTACCTTCTGTCCCTGATTAGGATCAAAGTTCTCGTTCAAAAGATAATCAGGTTTCAGAATATAACCGCATTGTCCATTTGCTAAAAACTTTCCTTGATTCAACTGCATTGCTTTATCTCCAGTTTGATAATTGAGAGCAACCTAATCCAAAAGTTCTCAAAGTTGCTACTCTATCTCACTAACCATATGGCACCCAGCGTTCCACATAGGAATAGGATTATAGTTAGTAGATGTTATGCGTGATCCATGAGGGTAAACTCGTGAAAGCTGTTTGAAATTAAACTCAACGATTCCCTGGGCATAAACAAAGTAAGTCTTCTAATATGTAAAATCTCACCATCTCCACCAATTTGGGTAATTTACCCTCAACGAAGGAGCACATTTCGTAAAAACACCCATCTTTTACACTAGCAGGATCAAAAGGAACAGCTTGACAATACACCTGCGAACGACTAGTTGTTAATATGAAAACGTTATTCACTAACCACAAGGTTCGAGAGTTCTGCTGCTATTCTAGCACTTTTCTCTTTTTTCTGAATGGCTGTTAGCTTATCATTTACAGATCTAGACAGGTCTATGAGTTGATTGTACCATTCATCAGCTTCTTCACTAGCTATACATTTCAGTAATGATATAGTCAAAAACAGATCACGTACAGCTAGCAGCTATGCTCCATTGCTGCCCACTCCATTGCGCGCTCTGAGAAATTTTAATAGCATGTGATTTGGTTCCATCCTGAAGCCGCTCTATGACTGTTCCTCCAAGCTCGATAGTATAATAATTAGTTTCTGAGAATGCGAAGATTGAATGAATAAAGATAAAACGGCTTATTACCACCTTGGACAGAAGCTTTCTCCGGTAATATTTCCTGGACATAGGACGAAGGAAACCATCCTGAAGCGGAGCCATACCGCCCTGGAAAATATCTTCAGAACTGCTTAGCGCTTTCCGCTAACCTCTCCAATTGCCTTCCTCTTTACGAAGAACCGTGATGGTAGCATTTGCCGGAAAAGATAAGTCATCGTCACTAATACCATGGTATGGCCGGAGGGAACGAGCTTGAATCTGGAAGAATAATGTTCGAGGTAGCAGAAAAAAACAACTAAAACCTCTTTATTGAGTTCCCCTAATTCCATATAGCATCCTGGAGTGGATTGTCCGATAATTTCACTCGAATAGGGATCGATATTCTTTTCATTAACCTAATGTTGCAGAAATTAGATGAAGCGATATGCTTATTGCTTACCGGATATCTAAGACATATACCACGAACGAACTCTTTTTTACCGTAGTACTGTACAATTTGATTTAAGTTCTCAAATACAGATTGGTTCACAACAAAAATTCGTCCTTCTCTCTTCAAACGGTAATGCCAGAACTCGCCGTCCACTCTCAAAGAAAGAACAAAAACAGAAGGATCAGCAGTTGACATTCGTATGAGAAAGGCTCCATCCTCGTTCACTCTGCTCAACAACTCTTCAGCTTTGTCCTTATTAGCTGTAGCTGAGAACCAGCTGCGAATATATAGATAAGGAACACAACCTTTGCAAGTAAAACGTACGGTTGGTTGAGATGAGGTTGGGGTTGAGGACAAGGCGTTGTTAAACCAATTACAAAATCAGCAGTTGTCAGATAATGCCGCGTATAATACGATACCAGTTCATAGAGAGTGTCACACATCTTGTTTTCGAGGAAATAATACTTCTTTTCACCTGAAACGAGATCATTAAGACGTATTACAGAGTAGTGAACAAACGTACGTTCGCTCATGGTGGTTTTGATTCTTACATGATGAACTTTGCCTTTATGCAAGAACGATAAAGAATAGTCTCCAATGAATAAGTTGGAATCTCGGATCATGAAAAGTCCATTTCCTTTATCTTTATGCTGGAGTAAACGCTCGGCTGCTTCCTGAAATAGTAAACATATTAATATCATGCCAATCGATAACTCCAGACATTACGATCACAGCGCCCATGGAACCATTCTTCTGATACGTGCATTTCATCTGGTTTCAACTCAAAGCCGGAGTTTGTTTCATCCTTAAGATAATAAATTGGAACAACATCGCAACCCAAATCTAACCTGCTCCTCATCTCCGACCTGACTTAAAGAGTCTTCACAGAAGTTTTCAGAACATGTATCGAACAAATAGCACAACCGATCATTGAACAATACAAACACATGAGGTTTCCATTCCTAAATGGCACTCATTAAAGAATTGCTAAATGTCCTCACATGGCTGGTATTGTCCTTTAGATAAAGGACACCTCGCTTTTCGCAATCTCGCGCGAGAATGTCTGTGTCCTCGACTAAAAATTATAGAGTATCATTTAGTTCTAGCTAACATTCAACTCACATTCATCCTGCTTCACGACGACATCTTCACTCTCGATGGGTAATTTCTTATGTTTCAGAATTATCTTTTTCTTCAAAGCAGCGGGAGATGGAAGCTGAGTCTCATCTCTGTGAACCTAAAAAACGAATAGTAAAACAATGAATACATCTTGAAAACTTACTGGAGCAACAAGTAAATAATCACCTAAAATTTCTTTGATTTCAAGCGCAAGAAGTCGTTGAGCAGGCACAGAACAATTATCTTCTATTGAAAGAATAACAGGATACCTACGAGTTAATTGTATTACAATTCTGTTGAGTTACGAAATCTAACTCGCTGGTAATGAAAGCATAATGCTTGATAGTATAAAGAACATCTCGTAATAAGAGCTTAGAAGTTATAGTGTAGCCGTGATAAATTACAATATCTTGAAACTCGTTTGAGTTAGGTTTTTTCTGACCATCCCAACAATCCACTTAAAACGTTAATTTCAATAAAACAGCATGAGCAAGCAAAAACAGAACTCACATTCTATACATCGACAACCCATAAGTAAAGCTTGTGCATAACAATCCAATGAAGAATCCGATCTCAACTGATCACCTGTTAAATATCTGAAACCAAGCAATACCGACAATATAAACAAGAGAGCACTGACGTATTATGACTACTTGCAATCCAGTAATGAGATAATGGATGATTCATATCCTGTATGACCTTTTCGTTTAGAGGATCCCATACTGAATTCTCACGTGAGAACAAGAAATCACAAAACTAAACACAAGATATATGAAAATTCAAACAGTTCTCACCTCGTATACGGTTAAGCTAGGTTCCACTTTTTCTGTACATGGGAAGTGATGCAAATATCTTCAAATAGATAAGTAAACAACTCTATCAGGTTCTATGCTATCTTACCTCCGTAAAAATTCACAAACTCTTTGATGATTTTGAGACATTTCATCATATTGTTTCTTTTCTAAAAAGCGCAGGAAATTGTAGAAGCTAACATTGAGTCCATCATCCGATAAATCATTGAAACGAGATGAAAACAACTACAAAAAAGAGTATGATAAACTGATAAGAACGAACAATAAACTGACTGTAGGTATATGAACTAAGCTGCGTGCAGCTTTTGAGAACTGAGCCACAGACATTGAATCTTCTGTTACTTCTTGGAGTTGTTTTGATTGTACTTTGAACTGTAGCGTTGTTTGTACAAACGGCTTCATGTGTTTCCGTGCAACTCTAAAATAAAAAAAGTCATTTGTGAACAAGGAAAACAGAACAGCCGTTTGAATGCAACAGTTTTTGAAAATGATTTCTGTACACGTGAGTAACGTGAACGATCAAATAGCTAATATTATAATTAAAAACTCACAAGCCATTTATAGGAGTCAACGAGTCAAAGCTTTTAGCCAAGAATCTTTCAATACGTACATGATGTGACGACGAATCTCTGTCTCTTGTATCAGTAACTAAGTTGCTCAAGCCACTGTTCCACAGACGACAAGCTTCTAATGTTTCAACTTAAAAAGTTTTAGGATAAGGATTCTGTTTCTTCAAACTGATCAAACTAACACAATAGAATCCAATTATTGAGTGTAAATTCTGTTCCATACGAAATGACTAGTATCTTATTTGATTCGAAATTCTGTATTTCTTTATCTCTCTTCCATCTGTCAGTGATTTTGACAGTGTTTAGTTTATACTCAAGTGTCTGAACTTCCCTGATGTGTCGAATATCAAGAGAAATTGCTCTTCCTCTACAAACCAAATTCATTAAAAATTGAAGAAAACACAAGCCAAACTTAGTAGAGTTCTGCTCAAGTTTGAACAAGTGTAACATGCGCATATCTTGCCGGAGCACAAGCATTTTATAGGCAGGATCCCATTTTTTGAGTAGATTTAATCGACAAACCTCAAAAGAATAAATTTGTAAGATAATCCGAATCAAAATGGCTAACCTTATGACCCTTTTCCATAGCACTGAACATTTGATTGTAATCCATCTCATGCATTCTGGTATATGTTCGATTGCGATTAGAAGCAGAAGATGCATGAGTTGGAGTAACGACGGACTGTTTTCGTTGAGAATTCATTCTGACCACAGGTCACTAAATGGAAACCGAAACCATCAAAGGAGTTAGGAAAACCCAAATTTGAGTGATACCAAACGTTGCCTAAAGCTGTGAAACTACAGGCATGTTATAAATCGATAACAGTGAAAGAAATGTTACACATATCGTCGTTCAACCCTGAGGAGAAAATATAAGAAAACATGTTAACTGTTTAAAAGTATATAGAATCTTTGTATTGAAAAGAACAAAAACTACAACGAAATAAAGGCCATAATGAAAAATGGTACAAACGCAATACATATCAGTGCGGCTTAAAAGATTAAACCAATTCGGTTAACGAAGAAATCAATATATCAAACGAGGTATTTCTTCATAAATGAGATTAGATTTCCAAAAAGTCAACGAGTTAATTAGTGGAATTCGGGAAGGGCACAAGCCTCCAGCGACATTTGTGATCTTTCCGTATATTAGCTCATTACAAGGCAGCCACAACGGGTAACATTTGAAAAACTAATAAAAAGATAAAACTATTCGATAAGAAATGCAAATATGGAAAGAAAACCTAGCATAGAAACTTAGGATTACGAAGTGACAACTAATCATTCATCTTCTCACTTCAGTTGGCAGTCAGGCTATGATTATTAACAACACTGAGTAATACGATCACTAACTTCTAAACACGTTATCAGAAAAAGATATTCAAAATCCTACTTTTACAGTCTAACATACAATTTAAAGAACAAAAAGGTCAACAAATCACAGCTACCTTCTATGACTTCGCAAAATTTGTCGCCGTTACCGATCGATAGACGATGGTGAACCAGTTTGGACCGTCCTCCCAAAGCGAGCTTCTTGTGCTTCTTTCTTTACTTAAAAACTCAATGATTATTCGTAACACGCCCAAGTTTCAACTTTAAGCCTCGAAAAACTATATATTAGACATTTTTTTAAAGTTTTAATTAGCGGAGATTCCGTTCGAGACGAATATCGGCGCAGAGAAGAGAGGGGCGTGGCTTCGAGCGAAGAGGGGAACCGAGGCAAGAGCAAGACGAAGACGGCTTATGCAAGTTCTGGCTAACAACGACAGTGTGGCGGATCGTCGTTGATAAAATGATGAAGCTAAACTGTATTTCGGTCGAGACTCTTCTAGCCTTAATCCTGACTATAAGCTCCATTCATGGCGCACCTTCTACCAATCGTGACAAACATGTGGAAATCCCAGATGCAGCTAATGTTACCGGAAGTTCATATACAATCAGTGCTTTCTCGCCTAAAATATTCGTTCGTACAAGTGAATTCGATCTGACTTACGAATCCTGTGTGCAATTCAGCTTCAAACTAAGCGAAACGCGTGTCAAGTGAGTTTTTATGTATCGACTTCGCACTTTTTGGTTTTGTTCTTGGGTGGTCTATGGTAATGCGAGATGACAAGTCTCTATGTTAATCCGTTGTTTCTTTTCCTAGAATCTATGATCTGTTTATTATTTCCCAATGGTTTTCAATTATTTGACAGCAATTTTCAATTATTATCTAATCTGTTGGTTGTAAACGACATGAAAAAAAGAGGATGTTCATTGACGACCTCTCAATTTCCACCTTTTTTTAATGGACTTGTTCCAGATATCTTGATTTCTAGCCTGAACCAACATGTTTCAAATGCTTTATAACTATAGGTTTCATTGAAAAGAAGATCGTAGTGGCTTTATACTGCTGTTTACTTTATGTGAATTTCAACTATTGTGATAAGAGAGAGGGGGGAGTTATGTGTGAAAAGCAAATTATGGTTGATTCTTAAAGACTTTCTGTTTTTCCCGTACCAGGGTATACGATTGAGCAAAGTCAGCGTCCTTTCCGGTTGAAGCATTTGAACTTCCTTTGCTGTGGTTTGAGATATGAGTGTGACCAATAACTAGTACTATCTGTCAAAATTCGTTATGATCAGAAGCGTTAGATGTGATTTGTTCTTTCAGACTGCGTGCTTACACATGTCAACTATCAGAAGGAGGTTATTGTACTTTGGACAAATTCGCTTTCCCTAAACAACGAGAGGGATGTGGATACTTACAACCATGGACACGTACTGACGACAGGTACAGTCTCTTTCCAAACAATTGCTGATAGTTATTGTGCTTCGCATAAGACGCCCTTCCCAAATCTGCCTTATCGTCTTTCACAATTTTTTTGGTGATAATCTTTGACACAAACGGTGCCATAAGACGCTATTGAGTCATGTTGTATTTCAAAACGAATAATATTTTAATGATGAAATATTTTGATTTTCCAGATTTTCGTTCTATTTCGTGTTAGAACGTCGTGCTCGCAAATATCGCCCCGGAAAGAGACGTCATGTATCGAAGAGAACTATTTCGAACAAAGCTTTTGCTAAGTTCCAAATTGATGGAATAATGCCTTGTAACAAAGTGTGTGATGGTATTCTGGACAAAAAGAGAAATCAAATTCCTGAATGAACAAGACGTGCTTAAGATTTGTAAGCAACTTAGCTGGAGGTGCTGCTCCTCATAGGTATCGAACTTTAATACTTCACTTGCCAAATCGAATTAGTTTTCTCTCACTTTTCTTCTTCTATTCTGTCTCCCCGTGCTATCTCGATTGACTTTCTCTACATCTTCCTTTCCTTGGGTTAGTTTTTTGATCCTATAGACTTACTAAAGTTTGACATAATACGTAAATCCGTAATTCAGTTGTGGCCGGTTTCCTTATTGTCTTCTATTTGTTTTGCCAATATGCAGAGTTTAATAATAATAGTTCGAATGTTTCCATTATTGTATTTCTATGTAGTTATTATTAGAAATATTCTCAACTCTTATCGTCACTTTTTTTTTGAGCCTTTAAGATGTTTAAGCATCATCGCAGATTTTTGTTGTAAACGATAAGGCAGGCATTCGCAACCATGATGGCTTCCATTTTTCCGATTGTCGATGAAACCTTTTTTCTTCATCTTTTACATGTCATATGTTTGTCTTGAAAAATGAAATGAAACAAAATATAACGAGTGTATGTTTCTTCCTAAAAGAAAGTAGTAGTAGTACTGACTTCGACGCCTGTCGTCATGTTTGTAACTTTTCTGTTTGCTCGTGGCTGCTTCTTCGCACCCCGTTCGTTCAGCATATATAACTGATTAAACAAAAGAAAACTCTTAGGTGAAGTGACCCTAGCTTCATTGGCGAAGTTCATGCACGCTTATTCAATGAGGAGGCTCAACAAGCTCTTGTTCTTTCACATTGTCTCCTATTACGAGCGTGATATCATCAAGAATCGTACCTGATTGAGAAATGAATGAGCTCAAGTGCTTGCAAAAACATACTCTTACTGATTTCAAATCTCAGACACAGCCATGCTCTATTTATGTTTGTCCTTAAAAGAGCAAATGGTTGACAGACGAGTTCTATAAATTCTACATCTTTTTTAGAAGATAGCAATAAAAGCCTCTTCAACATACTCTTGCCAGTCATGCCATGCCAAAGAGCTCTAATCGTTTTGCAAACAACATCTAATATGAGCATACTCGCTTCATCAATTGTCATCTACCTTTCAGCCTTTTTCTCTTTCAACCACCAAGAAACAGGAAATGCTACGCAAAATATTTGTCATTTGGCTTTTTTTTCGAAGAAAGGGATCCTTTGTTTTAAAACTGATCAACCCAACGAAAATCAGGGATGATTAAGACGTGGCGCCATATTAGTCATAACACAAATTTCATCAGATTGCCTTAGTAGGAATCTATTTTTAATTCCCGTAGGCGTACTGAAAAATTCTGACTTTAGTCATAGTAGCTTTTTTTTGGCGCGCCCGCCATTTGTTTTTAAAAACCCTTAAAGCTAACTTAGTCTACTTCAGCTAAAAAGTCATACAACATTAAGAACCGCAAAAAAATTATGAGATGCAAGAGCTGATAGTTCGCTTCTCTCACTCACTCTCTCGCTGGGTTCAGCTCGCATGATAGCCGTCAATGCTGAGGGTCCACGTACGATGCTTTAAGCATATAGAAGATGAAGATGAAAACACAAATAACCCTGTGTTGTTCTTAAACAAGCTCTCATTGAGAGAGTAGCAAGAGAACTCAGACTAGCCCGCATTCCGCGCATACCCCGCATGATTTACCTTGAAATTCATGAGACCTCTCGTGATCTAAGCTAGGCTTAAGAAACTTAAAGAGCAGAAAAGTCTTTACGTTTTCTTAATAATGAGTGGGCGAAAAGTTAGTGAACCGTTGTTCTTATCTGATTGCATTGCTCGTTATATCTTTCCCCTGCTCGTATAACGGACAGCAATTAGAAACTCAAAAACGTACGAAATAGGTTTCGTGGAAATCAGATAATACAGAGAATCAAAAAACAGCCTGATCCCGTCTTAGCACGCAGATTCCCGAGCCACGTCATTTCCACGTGGCAGTGCGTGAAACGAGCGCACACGTTTCATTGCTTTTTCCCACGCCTCACGGAACGGTTGTAAACAAATAAATCATCAAAATGTCAAATCATGAATATAAACGTCGAAAAAACACTTCCAAGTATTAAAACACGTAAGAAAGACATTCATTACATATATGTACAAGTACGACCTAAAAAGATTTGACTATTTAATGTTATTAGTAATAATTACAAATTTGGCAATTTGAAGAATCCCGAATTCTAATGAGTGTTCTAACCCATCTCAAGCAGAGTAGACTAACTAGCGAGATCGTAAAGCCTATTGATACAGAATTTACAGATGAATTGATCTAACCCCCATATGTACAATGCAGTTTATTAATATCCACACTCGTTCGGACATGTCCAGAACGAAACTGAGCCAGATCCATCACCCATAACCAAATAGCCATTGAGATAATCGAACCTAACTAATTCATTCTCAAAATCTCCTTCTACAGCACGAGTTCCCGCTTTCATTCCAGGTTTGAAAACCTAAACATGCGGTTGAATAGCAACTCGTATAAAGTTAAAAACTGACTCTCATCTCTCGTCTTCTACTTATAGCTATGATAGAGCCCCCCGTATGTTTTATTTGCCTAATGGACTCCATTTCAGACTGAACAAGATCATTAGTAAATGTTTCAACGAACAACTCACATTGAATCGTCCAACGCCTAATAATGTCTTCGGGTCCAAAAAAACGACTTGACCTTTGGCTAGTCCGCAGACTAATTGATTAGGTCCTAAGGAAAGCCATTGAGTCCGACCTTCTTGTAACTTCTAAACAAGGAAACGAATGCAAAAATATAAAAAAACAAACTAACTCTGCTACACACAGGTAGATTTGTTTGACGACGATCAACCATTATAACTTTATTATCTTCGCCGGCAGTATATACATAATCCCCCTTAGAAACGAAAATTAATACGAAGTGTGAAAAAAAGAGTTACCGATGCTTCCATTGCGAAAATCGGCCCAGTATGAAAGCAATATTCTCCTACTACATTCAAATTATTCTTAACGTCTAGTATGATCGTCTAGAAAGAATATGAAATACGAATACAACCAAGAGCTCTCTGACCTTTCGAGTATATGTAGAAGCCGCACAGTGAGTTTCACCAGTGTAAGCAACACTTGTTACAGCTCCATTTCCCCTAGCAGAAGCAAGCTCCTAAAGAGTTTGTGATAAGGGTTAATAGAGAGAAGAATATGTTCACTTCTATTTCTGATTCTCCAATGTTCCAGAGCTTAATGTAATCATCCCAGCTACCAGTGAGAAATTGGTTAGATTTTTTTTGAGTATCAATACTCCAAATCCATCCAGAATGAGCTCCTCTTAAGTCAGCTCGAGAGCAAACTTTGGGATCAGTATTCTGTTTGACTAGTTCTAAATCCCACAGCCTAATAGATCCATCTCGGCTTCCAGAAAGACAGTATGGTTTCGAGTCGTTGAGAAACATTTTGACTGAGTCAACTGTTCCAGTGTGTCCTTGAATGGACTTTCTTAATAAAATACTTCAAGTCAAAAGAACCGTTTAAGACAGTATAACCTTTCTCTTATGTCCCAGTACCCCCATCTCCGTTCTTCTGCTTTTAGCAAACTGAACGTTCTCGCATAGGAAAATCCAGGAGCAGTTGTAGATATCGGGAAAAGTTTTATATCAGCCTCGTGCTGAAAAAAAAACTCTTTAATACATTAAATAATTTCGAAAACAAACTTCGATCCGAGATTTCCACCATCTTTCGTCAGATACGAAACCATTGAAATATTTACAAACTAATCTTACTGACATCAAGAGATCCTTCGGAGGAAGGAACGAAAAGATAATTCTAATAATTTCTGGAGGTAATTGTAAAATATAACATTCGCTGGACATTTCCTGTAATTACAGATTAAGCAAAACATAAGACGCGTAATGGAAAAGTAGGAGGTTTGATCCCAACAACATGAAGTTCAGAAAGCAAGATGAAAGTAAAAATTTAGTTCCACGAAAAATTATGGTAGATTTGTGTAAATAGATTACCCGTGTGAATATTTACAAATAAAATTCAAAAACAAAAATTCAAACATAATAATTTAACCTAGTGGGATCCAACTGACTAATGTCGTAACTCGGCTTCCAGTGAAGTTTTTCCGGACGAACTATTCGTCGTCTACACATTGATAATGGCCATTTGTAGGCTCTCTTCTGTAATTCATATTTAATTCTCATAAAAGGCACATCTTCACTCACTCCAGTTTTTACATAATAATTCCCTTCTTTATACAATAACAGTTTGTCGCGTAGCAATTGATTGATAATGTCAGTGGGATGAATACGTGTGCTGAGTGACATGGATTTTACAGAAGTTTGTGCCAGATTTCGAACAGATCTGCAACGATAAAGTCTTATATTTTCAGCAACGTTTTATTCACCTCAAATAACATAAGATGCTAGATCTCCAATAGCCACGATAGGCGAACAAGCCTAAATCGGACAGAGGATGTTCTGGAGAACCAACCTTCAGTTCAAGGGCTGATAACTGATAGCCTTAACAATATGCATATAAACTCCTTTTCAGTTCAAGTAGTCTTACTCATATCTATAAGCAATCGTCCAAATCCCTTCCTACTCTCACTTGGCAATGTTAATAGACATGAGAGGTTATTGTTTTTGCTCGGATTTTTCTCCTGATCATAAATAATTCGATGAGGGAAGAGAAAATGAGAAAGAACCTTTGAAAAATAGCCGACAATTCTACAGCCTTCTTCCGTGATTTCGGTTAAAATGTAGAAAAGAAACGTATCCACTTCATGATGTAAAGTTTTTGAAGATATAAACAGTTTCGCTAATAAGCAAAGATTCCGACAGTAATGCTGAAATACATTCATAAATTCATGCAAGACGAGCCGGAAACCTTTTCCGCTGCTCCGTCAACTTCAAAGAAAGATAATTCTTCGTCTCTGTAAATTTCGTTTCCGGGTGGATGATGGAAAGGACAGTATGCCTGAAAATCGAGGCGGTTGATGAAAGCGTTTTATAATCTGATTTTACTCTATGCAATCGATACACATGGAAGTCGCTTGTAGGAAACAGACAAAACGGGCATATGAATATGAATTCGCCGTTCCTGACATCTTCCGGATATGGACTTTCATATAATGCCTGAAAAAGAAAGATGTTAAGGCAAAAAACATTATCTGTTGACCTTCATTTTCTGTTTTCCTCCAATGTAAACCCATTTCCCTACAGTACTCTGAGTAATGTCCCGAGTTGCCAAATATTCCATTTCTGCTTTGTATTTCATTTTAGCAGATTCATATCTGCAATTTTCATTTATAATTTGAGCCTCCCCGAATACAACTAGTACAGGCTTTTATCCTCTTCAATAGCTATTGTCGGTAGTTTGTTCGAGCTATCAGTTGAATCTTTTCTCTTTCTGGGACTTGTAGAAACTCCATCTTTTTCAATGTTATAGAAGTCCATCAAGTTATCCCATATCTGATCTCTAGATGATAGAACATCCTCCGATTTTGCCGCTTCCTCAGAACAAAGCTTTCTTCAAACCAGTTATAAGACTCAGCAAGTTATAAACTTATATACCTAGCATTCATAAGATTACGCGTGGCTCCTTTTGGTCTTCCTGGACCCCTTTTTTCAATTGGAGCAAGAAAGCCCTTCTCAGGTGAGGACTGTGGGGAAGGAAATGGACTCCATGCAGGCAACTCTAACCGGTTAATTATCTTTGCGGGAGACCTAATAACAACTCTATTTAATCATTTTTTGATAAAACCTTACAGGTATTTAGGCGGGCCCACTGCTTTGATACATTTGTTGCAAGTCCAGACTGACACACTGCCATGACCTTTTCCTTCTGAGCATAAACCATGCCAAGCATGCAAACAAACAACACATTCCTTGTTATTTACATCATCTACCAATTCTTGACAAACGTCACAACGAACACACTGTAAATCTAACATGATTGAAAAATGTAAAATGAGATAAACTTTTGGACAAAGCCAGGAGGTAAGTTTTTTACAGTTAGCTTCCATGACCTTTGAGTAAGATAAGCATTTTTGTAAATGATCTGAAAATAATTGCGGTAAGCTAGGAAAAGGAAATGATAACATACAATTTAAGTTGCATTTTGAACATGTTTCAAAAGATCCGTTAGTTTTAAAGCATAAGGTACAGTGAGGAACAGCTTCTTTACTGAAAACAACAACAAAAAAACTAAGACACACTTATATGTAACAACCTCTTATGTAGCCGCCTTGTTTTCATTGGAGATGGCTTAGTATCAACTGCAGATCTATCAGTATTAGACGGTTGTAACACACTTTTTCTTCGCCCAATTGATGTGCGCTTATTCCTGGGTGATGATCGACAGTCATTATTCTCCGTCTGTGGGCTCAAATTAATTAAAAACATCTCGATCAACATACATTTCCAGATTTGGGTGTAACATCTGTTGAGCGTCTAGGCTTTTTAATAGGAGTCACGGGACTTATAACAATAGTTGGAGGACTTTTCTTATTACGTATCCTGTAAAGAACTGATTGAAAATTAGAATATATTGATCACGTGGGAATCACGTGAACATAACTCCAGTTAGCAACACTTGAAGGCGCAGAGCGGTTGAGATAAGAAAAATAAAGTGGAAAACAGGTAAAAACATACACAGATTTTATTCCTTTTTTGTCAGCAGATGCGGCTGATAGAGCTGAAGCTTCTATAGTTGATTTTCTGACTGATCGTCTTGAAGGCATGCCCTTAACACTGATCACATGAGTTAGAAACATTATAAATGCAATTCGAGAATTAACAAATAAACAACTAAAACAATTATACATGAAAGTAGAAAAAGAGCTGGAGAATGCATTGATGCGAGAAACATTCAACTAATTAAGATAATAACAAGCTCAAGAGAAGCTGCATCTTACTTAAACTCTTATTCAAATTACACGGCATTTGTGCCAACGCGCAAGCGCTGCGCATTCGAGGTGTTATGAGCACTCCTTAGAATACATACTCTCTCGCGTGTCGTTTGTACTCCCTCTCCGTCCCTCTACAGCACGTCATCGACACAGTCGTCGTCATCTCCGACAGCACTTTGGATCCTCAAGTCACATCACCAATTCGCGGTTTGCTGAATTTCTTCCTTTCCGTTTGCTTTGTCATGGCCAACTTCTGATAGTTATAACTTTACATGTCATGAAATTTGTGTCTTCATGGCCGTTAACAGAAATCGACAGAAATTAGTGTGTGAAAAAAGTAAAAAAATGTATTTCGATGTCTTCGCCCAATGAATATTGATAATTGCAGTTGTAACTTGTATTGTACTCAATTTATTCTAGTTCAACTTCGATTGCCTATATAAAAGTGTGTAAATAACAGTTTCTTCTACAATCAAGCTTTCTCGCTGTCTCGTTTAGTCTCTTCTTTTCAAGCGAACAGCGGTCTCAATTTCTTTTTTAGAAATGTTGGAAAATACCATCCACTCTATTTCCATTTGGTGTTTCGAAATGAGGAAAGAGCGTCGTTACATAATTCATTGATTTTTCTAAAATTTCATTCATCACATCCGCCTAGAAGACTTTCCTACATGGAGCACTCGACTTGTGACTTAATTCGCTAAAACAAGCCTAGAAACGTTGAGAAAAAGCTCGAAACATGTTTGTCAAGTTGTATAACACCTGCTTCCTTTTTTTGCACACAATATGTTTTACCCGTCTCTGTCTTGCATACCACTTTTTTTCAATTAGCTCTCATAAATACTTTAGGGTACAATGGCCAGTAATTTGGAACCTGAGGACAATGTGGTGGTGCAGGAATCCGATATTAAACGAAAGGATTCCCGAATAATATCCAATCCTTTGGAAGGAGCCAATGTAATGGTTATCTTATTTGGTTGGGCCGGTTGTAGAGATCGATACTTGTCAAAATATGCTCAATACTATGAGAAAGCTGGGTATGTTCCAAGATTCTAACATGACGTGTAGTATCTGCAGTTCAAGTTCTTATGTCCTCTTTTACAGTTTTTCCACAATTCGATTTACAACACCGATAAAGAAAGTATGGTCGTTTGCTTCATATTCTCACTTCGCCAAGTGTTTCTATAACGAAACCTTCGGGAGTGGAAGCAAAATCCCTGACAACATTTTCTTCCACGTTTTTTCCATGAACGGATGTTCTCAGTTCGCCACGTTCTGGGACCATTTGCATGAAGTGGAAGGTGGCGATAAGATCAAGCAGAAAGTCAAAGGAATCCTGTATGACAGGTAATTTATCAGATAAACAAACGGCTGCCACACAAACAAGCGTTTTAGTGCACCAGCCTTTACTAGTCCATCTCAATCTGCAAATGCAGTTAGCTTCGCGTCCCTTCCTCCTCCAACTTTCAACTCCACTGTTCGTAATACTTATAGAGTGATACTTCTTACTTTCTTCTCAATGCATCGGTGAGCATTTTGTATCAAAACAATTTTTAATTGGAAACTCAGGGGAATGATTTGGATGCAATCACTGCTTGATGGTGGCGCTTACGAAAAAACATATGCTTACTTCCGAATGCTAGCAATGGATGATCTGCCAAAGAATCAGATTTTCTTCTATGGTCCTCTTGATGATGTAAGCATAATTAATACCTTGAATCAAAAACATTTACATGAAATGGTTTCACAACAAAGCTTCATTCACATTTTGAAATCATCGAAACACGTGAAATACGTGAAAACAAATGCCATTTCATTGCGTATACAGCGTGCAAACGGTTGTGCAACATGTGAAAATTCCATTTTGCTCATATTTTAATAAGTTTAATTGTAGGTCTGTTCGGAAGAATCGATAGAACATTTCGCGAAAGAAATGGAAGCGAGGGGAGTGAATGTAACTCGCAAGATAATGAAAGATTCCCATCATTGTCAACACTTCCGTATGTATGCTGACGAGTACACAATAGCATCCCTTGATTTCATAAATTCTCTTGCTGGGCAAGTTAACAATAATTTAGATTAGATGCGATTTGCTCTACGAAGTGGAGTAGTGAGAGAAGACAAAAGCAGAAAAAAACTACTATTTTGCGGTGATTTAGAATCTAATAAGCCTTTTGTCATCAATCCTTGTTTTCATCAAATCATTCCATAATACTATTTGACTAGTCACATAATTTGATAATTTGTGTTTGTCTCGAGACCGCATAATATAAAAAAAAGTAATTTATTAACCACAAAATGTAATAAGAGCTTAATAATAACTGATCTTCCCCCCCCTAACCATTTCCTACCCGGTAACTCATTAGATTGTACTGCAACGACGTTGCAAGTGAATTTAAATTCAAATAAAAGACTTTTTTTGTGTTCTGTATTTGATTCAACTTCACTGCATACTTTTTCAATATAATATCCGGTTGCACTGATATGGATATGACAACATGCGTTTCAGCCGACTCACTCACCCTACAGCGCAGCACAGCAGCAGAAGCACATGCTCCTACCTAAGGACAAACGGAAAACGATATCTGTGTTTTGCGTACTTTATACTCACATTTCAAATTTAATTAATTACCAACTGTGAATGAAGATAGCTTCGATCCCTTCTTACTCCTCTCATTTCTTTCTCTCTCTCTGTTTCTCTCTCTATCAATATACACATTCCCCAACCTCTCTCTCCTTATTTCCAAAGAAGGAAAAACAAAAAATATCTTCAGTTTGATATGTTTACAAGCAGTTGATATACTGTTATGATAACAAAAATGTTCTTCGATTGACAAAAAATATGATCAAAAACGATGAATACTTCAAAAAATATTGTAAATAAGCTTCGAATCTCCTCATCTACATTCAGAAAGCGAAAAAAAGGAATTCATAACGTAGACGACGACATTTTCACAATGTTTACTTATATGGGATTAGAGATTTCCATGTTTATACGAGGTAGATGATCAGAAACTCTCTATCATCCTCTCTTTCTGTCTGTTTCTCTCTTCATTTTCCCGCTCGTTTGCCTTCTCTCCCTCTTTTCAAATAGTTTTGATTAAAAATATGAATTATCACACATAGCTCTAGACCAAGATGGATAGAAGATGAAGTACAAGCTGCAAAGCAGTCAAATCGCTGTTCAAAGCTGTTTTCCTGTCATTCACGAATAATTTTTTCATTCAAATGAGCATATATCTTGCTTTCTGTTCTACGATATTCATATATTCACCTCTGAGCTAAAGACTGTCAATGGAACATTCAAATCGTATCTCTTGCTGCTCATATATGGAAGATTTTTCATCATTTTGTCTAATTTTTGATATTTGAACAGATATTTGTTACAGTTGCCTATTATTTACCATCAACTGTTCATTCTGTTTCTTTCTTTCTCTCTCTGCCTCTCTTTGACTTACCTCCTTGTCTATTTCTCGTTCTTCGACTACCATTCAGTCTACTCCCCTCTTTCCCTCTCTCTCTCTCTCTCTCTCTCTCTCTCTCTCTCTCTATCTCTTTCTTCTCCTCTGTACTTGCCATTCATTCATAACATTTTTGTGTTAAGAAACTTTTCACATGTTTTTCATCGAAACCATATTCTTAATGTTATCTATATATGGTTATATATATATATATACCAAGTAACTTGTTATATCAATGATTATGTTGTTATGATTTTCATTATATTCAATCTGCTGTTTTTCCACTTTATCCTTCCCACAACAAACTCTCAGCTAACCAACCAAACTATTCGCTTACTGCATCAGACATCATGTGTTTCCTCTCTCTTTCTCCTCTTTTTGCTTCTTCTTCTTCATCATCATCAGCTTCATCTTCTACTTGAACTTTCAATAAGTTTTTAGCTTCTACTTCTGCTTCTTCTTCATCACTGCTACAGACTTATCAATCTCTCAATTACTTTTTATATCAAAATATCTTTTTTTTTAAGCTTTCAGCTCAGCTCTTCCTTCCAATCTTCTCTTGTTCATAGGCTTCATGATATGCTACTTCTTCTCCTCTCACTAATAATCATTTGAATCGATTGAGATGTTTGTTTTTGCATTTTTCTTCTTCTACATTCTCTTTTCTCATTTCTCTTTTGATTTTTCCTGTCATAAACGCTTAATCTGAAAACATGTGAAAAGCTTAAGAAGATGATATGAATTCCATGTTTTTTTCTGCGAACCTCTCTATCTTTCTCTCTATATCACTTTGTATCCCTCTGTGTCTCTTTCCGAAGCTACAATGACAGAATTATTGAAGAAGGAGAAGAATAAAAAAAATCTCTTGAAAAGCTTCAATAGATGAAAACATATATGGCATTGATCCTTTCCAATTAATTGCGATCATCCAAGATTCTTATCTCTAACGCTGTCTCAAAAGTCTTTTATAATCTTCGAAATTGCTTTATCTTGCCTTCTCCTCCCCTCCAACTTCCCTAAATAAAGGTATATGTATAGATAGATATAAATAAATGAATAACGCGAATATCACAAATTATATTCAAAACGCTCTTCCACCTTCACGACTAAATCGAGCGAGATAGGATAGAGAGACAGTGAGAGTGATGATCTCTGAGAGTTATCTCAACTAAATAAGTAAGTGAATGAGTGAGATATAAAGATATTGAGATTAACAGAGAGAGAGAGAGAGAGAGAGAGAGTGAGAGAGTGAGAGAGAGGAAAAGGTAGAGGGTGGATGAACAATCTTACAAATTGTTATTTCTTCTCACAAGAACTGTTCTTGAATTGTCCATATACTCCCTATATACTCAACTCATTTACCTCATTTTGTTCTTTTTGCCAATTTGTCGTTGCCGTCGTTATGTACTTTGCATGCAAGATCATCCAAACAGTATTTTAAATTCCATTTTAATCTCTCATTATATATTTGTATATTAGAAGGAGAAGTTATAGAAATTGAGCGATAGAGAGGGAGGCAGATAGAGAGACAAGAGATGAAGAAGACAATAGATTTTGCTTGATCCATTTAAACTTTTTACCTTTTTTCGACAATTCTCATTGTATGTTATCTCTCTCTCTCTCTCTCTCTCTCTCAAATAAATGACATGAATGATTAAACTGTCCATTTTCTTATCATTTTTAGAATGATTAGGTCTTTTCTCATACTATTCTGGAATATTATAAACCGCAGCTACTAGATCATCTAATGTTCTAAACACTTTGCATGATCTAACACATGTGGATACGTAGACACCAAAAACACATAAGAAATTTGCATATCCACATCCCTTCTCTACTCATGTAACATACGTCAATCTGACGTCAGAGTCATTTTCACGAGTTGAAAGCATGATGAGCGGTTGCATTGAAAACTTTCATTTCGTTCGTTCGTTTCAATGCTCATAACTACTTCGAACATTTTTTTCTTTTCCTTCTTTTAATCACAGAGCTCCTTTTTTCGTGTTTCATCTTTCCATATGTGAGCATGAAGAAGCTAAGAAGACGGCTTTCTTCACACCTCTAGTTTCGCTTGTTCGTTCGTTCTTCTTCTTTCTTTCTTACTTCCTCTCTCTCTCTCTCTCTCTCTCTCTCTCTCTCTCTCTCTCTCTCTCTCTCTCTCTCTCTCTCTCGCGTTCTCTCCTCCTCTTTCACTCACGTTATCTTTCTCTATCGGTATAAACATTGTTTTTTTCATTCTTTAGGTGTCTCATTAACATAATGAGCAATTGCTTAAGCTGCGTCTGATGCAAAAGATATCTATTGATGCGCTAAATCTCCTTTTTTGGCCAAAGAAATATCATTTGTCCTTTCGTGATTATGTTTTGACTTCATCTTCCTCGTATTTCAAATTTGTTTTTCTATTCATCCACCTATTATATCTATTCATTTTTAAACTTTTATGCATCAAAATGTATTGAAAACAATAAGAAAATTCTGAAAAAATCAGATGTTTCTGATAGAAAAGCTTCTTTCATCTCGTTTTTTCTGATTGTTTTGTCGTCAAATATACTTAAATATAGTTAATTATACGCAAAAACCTCGTTCTCATTTAACAGACTGCATTTTCTCTCTCTCTCTCTCTCTCTCTCTCTCTCTCTCTCTCTCTCTCTCTCTCTCTCTCTCTCTCTCTCTCTCTCTCTCTCTCTCTCTCTCTCTCTCTCTCTCTCTCTCTCTCTCTCTCTCTCTCTCTCTCTCTCTCTCTCTCTCTCTCTCTCTCTCTCTCTCTCTCTCTCTCTCTCTCTCTCTCTCTCTCTCTCTCTCTCTCTCTCTCTCTCTCTCTCTCTGTCTCTTTCTCAGTCTTATCTTTATTCATTTAAATCTTGGTGCTCTTATCTCGAAACTGATTCTAACAACTATTTTGTCTATCAAATCACAATCATTTTGAGAAATTTTCAATCATTTCTCTCTTTTTTGTTGTTTTAATCTGTTGCCCTTTTTAGGATCTTCTATAAGTGCATATAAGAATGAGAGAGAGGGAGAAAGAAAGAGAGACAAAAAGAGAGAGAGACGGGTACAGAGGTAGGTAATGAGAGTGTACGAGAGGATATGAGCATTAGGAGAGCTGTCAAAAATCAGAGATAGAAAGGACGAGAGAGACAGAAGTTTGAATTATTAAATTTGACGAATGAATGTTAATTAAACTGTTTTGTTGTGCAACAACTCAAGAAAAAGAGATAAATTGTTGATCCCTTCTGTATAAATAGTCATTTGTATATGATAGAGAGGGAGAGAAGTGAAGAGAAAGAGTGAGAGGGAGAAATCTCTCAAATAGTCTGATTCGCCTCAAATTAAAAGACAAAAACCTTTTATCAAAGGGCTTTTCATAGAATCAGTTTTGAGCTTGCCGTTCTTTGTCTTTTCTTTTTCCTTTTTTTTTGTTTTATTTGTTGAGATTTTTGGAAATCTTTTTTGCTGCTATACAGGGCAAAGGGTTATCTCCATAGTTGAGCGTCGTTCCTTCCAAGAACAAGGCAATGTGAATGGGTGAGAGAGAGAGAGAGAGAGAGAGGGAGACTCATCATTGAAACTTTGTAGTTCATGTGTGTTGGCTCATTGCTGGGAACAGTCTGCGTCATCATAGCTTCCCCTCTTTGATAAAAAAATCTTTTTTAGAACATGTAAAAGGCATTTGAGTAAGAGTCTTTAAAACAGTTTTATCTTTGTTTTTGGCCTCTCTTTCTCTCTCTTTTCTAGATCTCTCCTCGTGTAGTGTGCATCTTCTGTTTGTCTCTTTCTCTCTCTCTTTGTATGTCTGTTTTCTCTCTTTCTCCTCTCATCCCTTATCACAGAAAAGAAAAGTAATAACTGAAGTAATCAATAATCTGGATAGCATTGAGGATATTTTGGAGAAGCTTAACTCTCTGAAACTCTTTCATCCTTCCATCTCTTCCTGTCTTCTGTATCTGAAAACAGACTGTTTTCTATTCCCTCCTAATCCTTCCTTCAATTAATTTGGAAAATAAAATGAAAATATTTGAAGATTTTTTATTTTTTTAAAAAATGAAAATTTTTTTGGTTGATTTAGCGAGTGACTCATAGATGAGTTGAGACGATGACATGTTCCTTATTACGAAAAACTGTTATCTTGCCTTTTTGAGATGCTTATCTAGAGCTTGTTTCCTGCTTGTTTTCAACTTCTCTTATCACTCATGTAGAAATACTTGTGGTTATATGTCTGCTTTTGGGTAATATCGACATGCTACCCTCTCACCCCACCCCTCTCTCCCCCTCTAACTGCCGCCGAACAGACTACCAGTTAATGAACAACCTCATCCCCACTTTTCACACCTACCTCTTCAAAGATCTATTGAATTATGTCAGATAAAAAGGTTTATTCTAATTAATTCCATATTAGGTAGTTATGAGAGACTGGAATCAGTCAGCTTATTATATGAGCAAATGAACAGCCGATGTCAGCTTTCTGATAGCTGCAGATAATTGACGTTTTCGGTTGAAAAAGAAGAATGGGAGTGAGTGGAGAAAGTGAATGAAATATTGTCAATTGAGCTCTGTACTACTAGAGAAGTGAAAAAATTGAAAAAGATAGTTGAAGATAAAGAGAGTGATAGAGAAAAGATTAGTTGAAATAACGACTGTTAGAAGTCAGAGAATGAAAGACTTGCAGTCGAGCCCCGAATTCGCAGGTTCAGTGTTTGAGTTTTACATCATTAGAAATACGGAGAGAACAGTGAAAAATGAAATGATAGATAGCAAGAGAGATAGAGGGTTTGTTAGAGAAACAGACAGAGAGATGGGGAGGCTGAACTGACGGCAAGGAAAAACGACAACGACGACGAGACGACACGTAGTGAATCACTGGAAGGCAGGCGCTGGAATGGATGAATCAGCAAACACAGAAGATCGCTACCCTCGTTTCTACCGGCAGACTGACAACCACCTTCCGGACCATCATTGGCATCAATGAGGTTCATCGAAAATCAGAAGCCATGCAGTCATTAGATGATATCAACGACCTTGACGCCACACACACGTACACACAAGTAGCCTATGAATGGTAAAGAAAAATGATGGAAGAAGTGATTTTAAAAGAAGAATGAGATAGATGAAAGTGTTGAAAGGTAATTCGCTTGGTTTCATCGTCTTTTATTATTGTATTTTTCTATATATGTACATGTTTATATATGTGTTCGTTTCTTGGCAGTTACAATCTCATATTCATCAGCTAATTGGCAATGAGTGTAGTCAGTCAGTCAGTCACATTCCGAACTGGCTGACGAACTGACTTGAAGAGAGGGGGGGGGGGAGAGAATGCTGCCTGCTTGCCTATCTTTTCTATCTACTCTATCTTTTCTATATGTGTGTGTGTATGTGTGTGTATGTGTGTGTATGTGTGTGTATGTGAGTGTATGTGAGTGTATGTGAGTGTATGTGAGTGTATGTGAGTGTATGTGAGTGTATGTGAGTGTATGTGTATGCTTGTGTTTATGTGTATATCATTGTGTTTGCCTCTCCCTTTATCGTTCTCTTAGTCACTTAGAGAGGTTATTAGCAATAAGCTTTAAAAAATAGGTTTGAATGATTGACTTCATTGAGTTGTGTATAAAAGTAAGAAATGCTTTGAAAAGGGATTGCCTATGGCAGATAAGCAAGGCAATCATCTTTTACATTTTCAATTTTCATTTTGTGTTAACAGCCCCGACGACCATTCGCAGTGTGTCCCACCATAGCCTATTCTCACCACCTCTCTCTATAGCATACCATCATTGACGATGATGATCATCATCACATATCAAACTTTGATTCCCGGAAGTATCCTTTATAATCAAAAAGAACAACAATGTCTGTTCGTGAACTTCACAAACAAATCCTTCATCAGTTTCTGTACTTTCTTTTCCTTCAAAATGAAGAAAAAAATAATTTTTTTTTATTTATTTTTCATTAAATTCTCTCATTGTAACTGGTTGCTATCGCTTTGCTCTTTACGTATTCATTATAAAACTTTTCTCTTCGTTTTTATTTTCTTTTCATCATCATCTTCATCGTGTTCCTCTTCCTCTTCACCGTCTTCCTTCTCTTCTTCATCGTCGTCGTCTTCGTCTTCTTCTTCTTCTTCTTCTTCTTCTTCTTCTTCTTCTTCATTATCCTTTTTTTTATTGCAGGTTGAAGAAGAAAGTTATATATTTATTATTATTATTACGAGTATATAAAGAATGATGAGCAGGGATATGGGGGAAGGTGTTTTCAACTCCCGCAAACAAGCACTTAGTTTGGATCTCAGGCCCACATCATTACATTCGGCCATGACAATAAAGAGTTAGTTCATTCTTTTTTAAATTATATATATATACATAGTTATACACATGCTTTTCAATAACTCTTTTAATCGAATTAAAATCTTTTGCCCGTTACAAGCTCTCTTTTTCTCACTCACTCTCTCACTTCTTGTATGTGTTGCTACTATCTCTATGATCCTTAGATCTCATGTAGTCATTCATCATAATATTCTGTTCATTTGACTCCCATACATGGTGTTTCGAAACAACGTTTTTCGGGCTTTCAATTTTCATTGATTCATTGATTCTTTCAAATTCATTAATCTTATCGATTTTTGGGTGAAAATGTCGAAAAGAAGATTATGAGTTGTATCAAAGCATGACTGACTGCTCTCTATCTCTCTGTCTTTTTCTCTTTTGAAAAAAATAATTTTTTGTCTTCTTCTCCCCATTTGTTACAACACAACTTTCAATCCAATTATTAATATTTTATTTTGAAAATTGAATGAAATCTAGTATTTGACGTTCATTTAAATGTGGCGATGACGATGTGATCATCACTGACATCGTATATCGTCTATCTCGAAATTTTTCGCTCCTTGCCTTTTCACTCTCGAACAGAACAGCTTTCGCGTGGTTCTTCTGTTGAGATGAGTCATGTTTGCCACAGATACATTACTACAAGTAGAAGGCAGCAAAATGGTAGTTCAGAAAGAATAGTTGAAGAGAGAGCAGGAATGATAGAACTAACAAGAGAAGAACTTGTTGGAACAAAGTCACTTTCAATGGCTTTTTGAAGTTTCTCATTCTCTCTCTCTCTCTCTCTCTCTCTCTCTCTCTCTCTCTCTCTTTCTACCTATCCATCTATCTATTATCTATCTTGTATAACCACAAACCAAATCTTATGTCATCAAGGGATAATACACGTAAAGGACTGTTGTTTCATTTCTACTTTCAAGTCAAACCATCTCTCTTCGTTTCTCAGTCAGATAAATGTTCGAAGGAGAATTCCAAATTTCTTGTTTGCTATCATCAATCCATTGCATTGCATCTTCAGAGAGCAAATGTCTGCATGTGTTCACAAGGTTAAGCTTTACTGACATTGAGCGTTCATTTTCTTGGGATTCTTAACCATATTGATCTATATAAACAGGCAGTTCCAACATTTTTTGGTTACAACTCTCATAGAGAAGATTTTTGAACATGAGTCGATCGATGAATGAAAGAAAGTTGAAGCGAAAAAAAAAAGAAGAAGTAGACGACATGAAATATGCTAAGAAGAGAAGAGAGATAAAGAAAGAAGTGTCTGTGTGTGTGTCTACGGGAGAAGGTAAAAACAGACAAAATCGTAGAAACTTTTGGTTGCCAGCGTCAACGGAAGCAAATATGTGGATACTTGAGGGTATAAAGATGCCGCGCCACTTCAACTAAAAAATTGACAGTTTTTTATTTGAGTTTTTAGCTGCATTACTCTCCTTCATTTGCTCACTCACATATATGCTTCAATAAGTTGCATAATTTGTAATCAAAGTTGATACTTTATGAGATAGAAGGAAGTTGTGAACAAACGGTTGATCTAATTAAAAGAACAGGGTTGACTGATAATCACTCGATAAAAATGATAAAAATTCCATCTTCAACGAAACAGTCAGAACAATTTTGCACGTGAGCTGTTTAAGAGAATTTTACGAATGCAAGATCATGCGAAGCACTCGCAAAATCATAAAATTATCTTTTTGATTACAATCTAGTCAAAACTGAAATCAGAAGGTAATCACATTGCCACCATGACTTTGTTCGACTATCCATAACAGACAAACTGTTTCACTAAAAATGATGACATAAACGAACTCTCTCTCTCTCTTTCTTCCTCTTTGTATCGCTCTTTATGCTTACCAAAGATACAGTTCCAACTGGCGTCATAAAGAGCGAACTGTTTATAGACCTTTAACTCTTTTTTTCATTTTTTCTGTAAATAGTTTTGAAATCTTTTTGGCAAGCTGTGTCAATAGTCCACGAATCGAAACCTTCCGGAAGTACGTGTATTGTGAGTTCTTCTTGTTGAACTGACTGAAGATAGGGTCGAGGGGGAAGCTAATGTAACAAACATGAATCATAACATCTTCTTAACACATTCTTCTCATAATGCTCAAAAGTCAAAGAAATTATTATTATTATTCTCTCTAAATGACAGGATGCTTCTCAATCATTTCGATTCTCAACGACTCAGGTCGTATGACGTTTTCTGTTCAATATTGATGACACAGCCAAATTTACTTTTTTATACAAGAATCATTATAAATTGAAGTCTAGTCATCGCAATTCTTTAATGATTCTTAATGCATCGCATGTTACTGTCTCCTATCACATATTATTAGAAATGATTATTGGAAAAATGAAATCTGATCAAAAGATAATATTCTAATATGTTGGCATTGATGTTTGGAGAAAGCAGTCTGTGATTGCTGGTGCTGGTGCTATTATCCCATAACTCAACGAAATATTCGTTATTTCAAATAATTTCTGAACAAAAGAATGTGCCGATAAGCTAGAATGGATTTCAACCAGATATGCTTGATCTCACATTTAGAAAGGATAAGAAATAATTTCAAATGGACATAAGCTATCTTAATAAACCGAATTTGCGCTAGACGCTAGATTAAGACAGAAGAGGGGGATATTCAGACGGTCAGTCTAATGCAGACATCAGCATTTTGAATACATACGCATTCACTTATTCTCATCTATATTCTAATTCCATTTATAAATTGAAAATGGAATCAAAACCCTTGACTGCAGTTTATCTGTTAGTACTGCAGGTCACATATCAATGAATGAAAGATTAAATTATAAATTAATCTCATATAGAAGGGGGTCTAAAGGGCTAGGCTCGCAAAGTTCGACATACAAAATAGATAGGTTATTTGTACATGAATACTTGTCTGAACAGAGCAAATCAAAAATGGAAATTGAGATCATTACACGTGTTACACGTTGTTTCAAAGTTGCAAGCAGTCTATTGTTAGACTACGGTTATTAGGATATATTATAACACAGGTATTAGAAGCAGTGGTAGTTCAAAGTACAATTCCAATTCGGATCATGAATTGGTGTTTGGAAAGAGCAGGGTGGCACACACAATGCAGATGATAGTGTGATATTATGTCAAAAATACGCAAATTACAGTGAATACCTATACATTCTTGATGACAAGTAATATAACTAATTATAATTAATCTTAAACTATATAACATAAATGTTCAAATTATGCAAAATTATAAAACACTAATAGCATTGACAACAGAATCAATCGATTCAATTTTTTTCATTAAAAAAATGAAATTTTGAACGCTCACGTAGATTTCACGTAACTTACATTGTTTTCCTGAGTTGCAGCATATTTTCTCGCAGTCTTGATAAAATAATAGTTTTCAAACATGAATTTATTACTTTTTTTTATTGAAGCTTTTCAGAGGATGATGTTCGTGATACAGGTTCGTATGGATACACTATCTGGTTGTGTTTATAAGCAACAGCCATTACAAGTAAAACGAGACTTAAACGAATATGTTTCAGAAGTGGCACGAGCGCAATACACGCAAGGGTTTCTCGACGCATTACGAAGTGTACATAGTTTGAATAATTTCGATTTCGATGCAAAAACAGTTTTATATTCTCCGAATGACAATAATTTATTAAGTGAAATACTCACTCCAGCCCCTCAAATGACTCCAACATCGTCCAGGTTTGACAGTTTATAGCTAGTTTCATATATTAACATAACACATTTGCAGTGATTTACAAGCTATATTGTCGGCTTTGGCAAGTACTCCAAGTATCCCACAAACACAAAACTTCCAAGCAACTTTTCCTGGTTCTGCACAGTTTTCCAATACATTTGGTGTCCTTCCTGGAACCTCCATGACGGGCTTGACAGCTTCTCTTTCTCCAACAACCACAACTTCAAGCGTTAATACACCTAAAATGCCGACAGAAAACTTAGAAGCTCGCCTTCTTGCTGCAGTTAACAACTTAGAATCCGATAGGATAGATACTAATGTCAGTTTGTTATGCCTATAGGATGTAATCATTTTCATGTACTTCAGATAGATACAAGAGGAGATCCTTCTGAAGATTCAACCGATAATGCTTCAGAAAGATCGCGATCATCTTCTGTAGCCTTATCACATGGAAAAGATTTCAAAGAGTAAGTTTTTCTGTAAATCGTATCTACACTGTGTAAAATGGAAAAACGAGCAGTGTTCTCAGTAGTTGGTAGCTCTGCGACAACGAAGTAGCATATGCACTTCATGTGTTCGAAGATAGTTCGAATCAAAGATCGACTGTCCTATGTGAATATTAGAATATCACATAAGAGATAATTAGATGGATTTTTGAGAGCAAACCGAATGTTTTAAACTTCCTCCCTCTTCTCAACAGTTTGATACTCGACACTGGCTAGACAGCTAGCCAAGAAACCTATCGAAGTTCTTGTGACTCACAAAGTAGTTCTGTTGTTGTTTGCCTGTGCGCATTCTATCACAGACTATTTCTATTTACAAAAAAATATTTTCAAGCTGCAAATTTGGATTCATTTGACCAATATGATTTCTCTTTTTATTCATTAAATTTATTTTGTTCAATAATCTTTGCTGCTGCTGCTGTTGTTGTGAAAACAACTGGACACATACACACACACACATACACACTCTCCAGATCTTTAGACTTATAACTTAGTACTTGCGAGACTTATAATATTTCTATTAAACGTGATTACTGCAAAAGCTGAAATTGGATATTTCGTCATCAAGATTTATAGATCCTACTCATGCCTACTCATCTAACTATGATTCACAGCAGTTGTTGTTCAACACCTCTTTCTCTCTTTAGCGCTTTCACCCTCTCTCTCTTTATTCGTTTTTCTCTTTAAATTTTCCATACTTTGCAAATGGTATATATGTGTGTGTGTGTGTGAGAGTGCCGGCAATGCTCTCTCTCAGTCATAGTCGTCCCGACAACCGTCATCATCACATCCTCCCTCTAGTAAGCCCAAAAACTGTTAGAAACGAGAATGCCAACCAGATGGCCCTCGGTGACATTTCATTTCAAATCCTTTCGCAAGTCTTCCATTTTTCTTCGTCGTTGCTTATTATATTTGCCGCATTTCAACAATATTTACAGAGACGAGCAATGAAAATACTTTCCAAGAAATTGAAACGGTAGGTGTGAGCTCATATGCTGATTTTACTTCCAAGCAAAACGGGATTAACTACTCGAGCTACATTCATTAGCCTAACTTGCCACGAGAATATAAGCTTACCTCCGTCATCTTCAACCAGAAACTTCCGTTGTTCACTAGCAACATTGAATTCTTCCTTTTCTCTCTCTCTCTATTACCTACTTTAACAATGTTCAAATTCGCTAAAGATTTTGGTGAAAAAAGATTCTCTGACTAAAAAGCTGAATCATCCTCCTTCTCTATGTGTCTGTCTTTATAAACAGGTCTCTAACTGTCTGGTACTCTCCTTCTTCTGTATATCTCTTGTTCATTTTCTTCTTTTTTTTGGGTCTGTGCCTTTCCCCCAAGTACGGTCAGAATCATTCTGCTCTTCTCTGCTTAGAATATAATCGTCTATATCATATTCCTAATCAATTATGTCTTCTTCGAAAATGTTCGATAACTGGCCCAGTAACTCATATTCGTGGTGGCCCAGCCAAGTCTTACCCACATGCCATTATCAGTAAGTTCTCCAAACATTTATAATCATCAAATTACTCATTCGATTTTATTATCGAAATGATGAGAAGAGGCCTATCATATTTATAATTCAAATGACTCAATTATGAGAAATTGAATGAAATGTAAACAAATCATATGTATCATCATGATAGCTTTATTCTCGAAATTTCTCCGCTAGTATGGACATGAGCATGTTCATTCATTTAGTCAAGTACAGTTTTCGTTTCTCGATCATTCGATCAACTTAAATTCGAAATATTCGAATGTTTCTCATAATTCGTATAGTTCTTCGTTTTCGGAATCTTTCTCTGTATAACATGCCATAAATGGGAAAAGACAGTCTAGTGCTGTATGAATCATTGCTTGATCTATTCTTTTTCTCTTTAATCTTTTCCTTTATACTTTCACCGTGTGCTCTTTTTCTTTTCTCTCTCTTTCTTCTCTCCATCTGTTTCTCCTATTCAACTCTCTCATTCACAGTGCTCTCTTCTCTTGTGCCCTACAGTTGTGAGCTCATCATCTATCTGTCGGTTTTCTCTTTCTTTTTTCTTTCATCCAACTTTTTGTTTGTGCATATTTACCTGTGAGATGAAGATGATGAAGAATAAGACATGAACACATCGGTTCTTCTTAAAAAGAAGAATCGTCTAATCTCCCACAAATCCTACAACTTCTCTCCTTTTACTTGTTGCTTAATATCAGACGCTTGTCAAACAGAAATTCGTTTCAAAGCATTAGTCATAAATCGCTATCGTTAACTCTCTCTCTTTCTCTCTCCTACCAGATCAAACTATTTCACATCTCCCTTCTCAACCTCCACATGTTTCCTTTTTTTCTCTTCATCACACGCAAAGGTGATGATTCATCATTCAAAAATATTCTCCTCCTCTTTAACATGCATTTATTCAATTTCTTTTTATCTTTTTCTTTACACCTAACAGCTGCATTTCTTCTATTTTTTTTTTACAATCTTAGTATTCAAATTTCCTTCTGTTTACTCAAAAAATAGTTTTGATCATCAGATAGTTCAAACTTATCTAACTATACTTCTCACTGTTCGGCGGCAAATCTCGTAGCCATGTACGACATGCCACATTTTCAACCGGAATGGTAAGTGAACATGGACTCTTGAAAGGACTCTTTAACGGGCTTCCAAAAATCATTCTTGGAAATTCTCACATCGCAGCCTATACTCTTTTGATCGATTAATCTTATATGCGAAAACGTTATGATGGTTTGTGAAGAACGAACTTTATAACTTCCATTCACGATCAATGACGTCATTGTGATAGACCATATACACATCGTCCAATGTCGTAAATGCAAGACATAAAAAATTGAGAGAAAAAAAAACAAAATTCAAGCCAAACTAATTTTTAATCTTTAAGGATGTCCATTGATGACCAAGAGCAGAAGAAGTTGGAAAGAAAACGTGCAAGAAACCGTGCAGCAGCATCTAAATGTCGTCAAAAAAAAATGGACAAAATAGCTGAGCTGGAGAGTCAAGTAAGTGAAGAACGAAGAACGAAATCTGTTTTGCAATTTCGTAATGATGGCCATACAATCTGTTCTCTGTTTACAGGTGAACAACGAAAAACAACGCGGGCAGAGTTTGGATATGGAAATTCAACAACTGCGTGAAACTCTTGCACAGCTTGAACATCTTATGGAGAGCCAGCGAATTCGTCGACCAAATCTCTAGATTAACCCACTATGTTCTTTTCCATATTTGAATTTGATTAACTTCGTGGATGACTAGTAGAGACCTCGACATTCAAGTGCAAAAACCTTCCCTCAATGATCTCAAATGCTTTTGTTTTGTTCCTTCGTTTAAATTTGCGCCAGTTTTATTCATTTTGAATGCCCCAGTCCCTTGCAACTTATTAATGTTGCTAATGAACTTAACAAAACCTATCCGTCTATAATGTAACCTTTAGTTAGAATTTCTTCTGATTATAAGTGATTAGGTTTTCATGTAACAGAATACGCAGGGTGTGACGGAGGATTACCCTACTTATACGTAATTCTTACTTGCATTTAGTGCAGATTAGAGATGTGCGATACTTTTTATAGAAATATAAACATGAAAGGAGCATTTGTGGGGCTCTCCTTCTTTTATTTATTAATGTTTTTCTTCTTGGTCAACATTAAGAGTTCATACTTAGTTTATGATTTCCTAGATGATTGTTTGTCCCCTCTCCACCATCTATCCTCCGTATTACTTGGAATATCATACATTTTATCATTTTTGCTTTTCCTCACAATTTCAGGTATACATTGAATATTTCTTAAAAGAATTTTATATGCCATTCTTCTTTCCATCATCTTTGAAGTTTAACTTGTGTTCGTCTTGCAATTGTTTTGGAATCTGAATAAACCTTTCCAAATTAATCGATTATTTCTGTTTTCATAAGTAATGGGAGAGCTTTCTCTAAATATGTAAATATAGGTAGTTGACCAATAGATAGTACACGTAGTTTCTATAGAATATATTATGGGTGCTGACTGTCAGACAAGCTATGGCTGTTTGTGCAACGCAATCGTATGTCAAATGTCGCATGAGCGAAAAGAAAAATTCATAAGAAACAACTGGTCAGTCAATTTTTGGCAATCTGAATGTCATTCAGATCTAGTTTATTCCTGAACGGAAACATGACGATCAGACAAGATTTCTGAGATCCGGGCTATAAAAGAGTGAGCTGAATGAGAATGAATATCGTTCATCAAACGGTTCCAATTAGCAATGATTCGTTCATCTACTCTCATTTTGGCTACTACTTCACTTTTCCTATTGGTGGCTGTTCAAGCTGGTCCTTTACCTGTGAGTGTTGATTCATCTTCAACGGCTATTGATACATTAGGAGAGACCAGGTATTGAGAAATTAAGTCAAATTAACGCAACACATTGATAATTTTAGAGTGAAGCGTCAGGGTGGCGGCGGCTGTGGATGCTGTGGATGCGGGTGTGGTTGCTGTGGATGCGGTGGTGGAGGAGGAGGAGGATGTGGCTGCTGCTGTTGTCGTCCTAGGTGAACAAAATTAAAACATGATGTTTATTCAATCCAATATAGATGCTGTTGTCGTCAATGTTGCACTTGTTGCACCACTAGATGCTGTACTTGCTGCCGCACATGTTGTCGTCCATGTTGCTGCGGTAGTTTGCTATTACTTTTATCTTTATATCCGCAATATTTCAGGATGTGGTTGTGGATGTGGATGTGGTGGTGGTGGACGCAAAAGAAGATCTCTTCAAAACCTTCGCATCAAGTTAGCTGATAGGCTCGCGAGTGAAAGCCACGCATCTCATGAAGATCATTCAGATGAGACAAGCTCGGCTGAAGATAAGAAAGTTGTATGTTTTTCCTATGCGTTTTCTTTCCACAAGTTTGCTTGTTTAGGAGAAGAGAGATATTGTCCAGACATCTATTGGAGCAATCGTTGATGTACCTGAATGGCCTAATGCTTACGGTTATTACTGAGCACTTTTCATGACTACAAACACTTCAAGAAGTCCTCAACGCTTACTCAAGACTTTAAAAGAAAAGCGTGAACTTTTATAATAATAATCATTATTTAATTTAAATATTATGTATTTGACAGTTTACATTAATAAACGGTTCAATTTTCAGTTTTCATTTTTATCTCGTTTTTTCATAGAGCCGGTTGCATCTTCAACATTCCACGTAAGTTCCACGTATCTCACTAGTATATATAGGCTTCACGTAAAAATTTCGGCCACTAAGTGTCGCTTACGGACATTGACTACATGGATAAAACTGTTTCTCGAAGAGTTTCTATTTCGACAAAAACTAGAAGTCGTAGTCGTTCTGGATCAAGGACAAAAGCTTCCACAACGTAAGAGCCAACTATATAAATCAATTAAACATAAGATCTTTTTCCAGACTACAAAGTTCTCAAAGCACCCTGCGTAACAGTATGAAGGCTCACTCTCGTTCCAGTTCTCGCTCAAGAAGTAGAAGCAAATTGCGTGGTAAGAGAGCTTCTATGGCCAATATGAACACTCGCTCAAGATCGAGATCTCATTCCGCCAATACGTGAGTCGACTTTTTGCTAAAAGTTTCATTTAGTATTAAACTTTTTCAGTGCTAAAGAAATGAGTGTTGATCCAGTCGAAGCTCGAACAGCTTCCAAACGATCCTTATCCCACCAAAGAAAATCGCGTTCGATGAAAAAAGCTCGATCGAACTCGCAGGAAAGAAAGTCAAGAAGCTCATCTCGAAAATCAAGATCCAGCCGCTCGTCTTCTTCCACTACACGCAAATCTCGATCTGCTTCGCGTGAAGCTTCTACTACACGCAAATCACGATCAACTTCCCGCAAAGCTTCTACTACACGTAAATCACGATCAACTGCGCGCAAAGCTTCTACAACTAGCAAGGCCAGATCGACATCAAGATCAAGCTCTCGCAGATCTGGGGCCGTTCCAAGAAAGTCAAGATCTACCTCAAGAAAGCCGAGATCTACCTCAAGAAAGCCGAGATCTACCTCAAGAAAGCCGAGATCCACCTCTAGAAAGCCAAGATCCACCTCTAGAAAGCCAAGATCCACCTCTAGAAAGCCAAGATCCACCTCAAGAAAGCCAAGATCCACCTCAAGAAAGCCAAGATCCACCTCTAGGAAGCCAAGATCCACCTCTAGAAAGCCAAGATCCACCTCCAGAAAACCAAGATCCACCTCTAGAAAGCCAAGATCCACCTCTAGAAAGCCAAGATCCACCTCTAGAAAAGCAAGATCCACCTCCAGAAAAGCAAGATCCACCTCCAGAAAAGCAAGATCCACATCGAGAAAGCCAAGATCCACCTCTAGAAAGCCAAGATCCACCTCTAGAAAGCCAAGATCCACCTCTAGAAAGTCAAGATCCACCTCCAGAAAAGCAAGATCCACCTCGAAAAAGCCAAGATCCACCTCGAGAAAAGCAAGATCCACCTCTAGAAAGTCAAGATCCACCTCGAGAAAGCCAAGATCCACCTCGAGAAAGCCAAGATCCACCTCGAGAAAGCCAAGATCCACGTCGAGAAAGCCAAGATCAACTTCCCGCAAACCCAGATCGACTTCACGCAAGTCTAGATCGACCTCCCGCAAGTCTGTATCAACCCCAAGCAAGAAAGCCAGGTCTACCACACAGTTGGTTTTATTGAGTGAAAACGTTTATTTCTCGATTCTATTTATAGATCTGTTTCTAATGAACATGAAGACGAGAACACCCACATGCAACTTCGTCCCCGTCGTAATAAAGCTTAGAGCTAACAGCATTCAAGTGTACTAATGTAGATGATGCTAAGTCTAATAAACTCGTATGAATTGAAATATTTTTATTTCATATTATAAATGGTAAACTATCACAGTAAAAGAGAATACGCGTTCAAAATTATGATCTTAGTTATGATGCACCAGTTTAGTAAAGTACAAAGTACAAATTTACAAATGTCTAAAAGAATATGTACAAAGGCTAAGGGGTATTTATTGTTGTTCCTGAATGTATAGCATTATACGTTTATCGAAAATGATAACTAACCTTTAATTGGTTCAAGTACATCAGTCGCTTGCTTTCTATCATTTTTTGTGGAAAAGGATTCAAGCTATTGAAAGCTATCTGCGAAATTAAGAAATTACTTTGCGCTTGAAAAATTAAAACATACGTGCGACAAACTTTTAAACTCTGTTATATAGGCTGATGGTCTACTCAAACAAGCATGAACGGTGCCAATCGTTTTACAGTTCAGTACGGCGGACTCACACTGCTTGAGGACAGCCAGAGCAAACCGGAACAACACCTTTCGAACGATTGTATATTTTGAATAGTCTTTTCTCCAATACCTTGTTTCCTTCGTACAAAAAAATATCGAATATGCTCAGATATATTGCGTGTGGTAAAACATCAACGAAACATGTGAGAAACCAGGGTAGAGTGAACAATGAAAGATCAACCTAGGTAAAAGTAGTGGTTAAGGATAGTTTTCAGATGTGTACCTCAGCAGATTTTAGATGAGAGGCCAGCTTAGGAAGCTTCTCAGCCACAAGATCTCGTAAAACCTGAACTATCAGTGTTTCTGGTTTTCAAGAAGAAATTAAAACTTTTTGATCTGCAACAGCTCCGTTCAAAGGATTAGTATAGTATCCTTCTGGCTGTAAATGCTCGACACAAGCGACCATGAACCAAAACGCATCTTCTTCATCCAAGTAAAGTAACGCGATAGCAGCAAATCTATTCAAGCCCTAACGAAGTATAAGTTTTAGACTTAGACTAAGACTTTTTTTTTGCTTTACTTGGCAATACTGTACATCCTTGTTATGATAACGGAAGGCATACAGAACCCTCCTCAGCATTTCTATCTTGCTTGATTCCGAATCATCAAAATGTTTATTATTGGGGAGAGTTCGAGCGAGATCTAGATCTATCTGAAGGAAACAAAAAATATTCAAACAGCTTGATTCAAACCTGTTTGATCGCGTTGTCAAAAACACCTTCTTCTTTCTTTGCATTAGCCTTTTTCAACATGCAGTGATAATAGCCGTTTCCCAACTCAGCAACTTTGTCTTTAACCGACAACAAAACAAGGCTTGAAAATTATTTTTTTACGCCAATCATACTATCTCCCCAACCTTTTCCAAACTCTTCCACGATAGGCCGGCGGTACTCCACTACGAACTAAGCTCTTGAGTTCCGGAGTTGCTGACAGTGACCTCCCGACCCAGTTAACTAGAAGACTATCCCATGCTTGAAGCCACGCCATGTAACTTTCACTCTGTTCCTAGAAAAGTTTTTATCAAACTCAATATACACTATTCAGATTGATACCAGACTGGTTGCCTTGACTATGTTATGGGATTTTTCCATATATAGAGCAGCTACATCTAATAAGTCTGAGCTTGGAGAAGATTTATGTGGCTGAAAAGAAAGTTTGAACAGAGTCTGAACGGCAGGACGAACCGGTGAGGATAAATCTTTCCCGTTGAGATAAAACCCTAACGTATCAGTTTCATTGGTTGATCCTTCTTTAGGAGTGCGATTGGCTTCTTCTAGTAGCTCTGTCAGAACACCCGGCTCCATAACTTGAAATAGTTGAGTTTTAACAGAAGCCATTGATCATCACATACTTTTTCCTGGTTTCTCAGGCGATTTAAAATGATTCAACACCATCAAATATCTACTCTTGAGCTGATAGTAGCAGGCTTCTACCTCGAAGTTTCTCTTTATTAATGATCGCTCCCTATTTTCGAGAGAACGAACGATTTCATGCAAATCTGTAATCACACAATCTATAATAGATTCAGTTTGCAAACAAACCTATGATTTCTTGGTTCAGGAAACTGTTTTGAGACTTGTACCCCTCAACTAGATCTTTGAGTTCGTTGATGTCATGTACACCGGCATCATCAAAAACCTAACAGGAAATGAGAATATTGAAATTGGTGATGAAAGAACCTTTTGAGTTGCTTCAATACACATAGCTGAATTAACATCAATGAGAATGCCTTCTGGTACGTCAACTGGAGAAATCAAGATGTAGAAACATGTAAAATTATCAAAACTACACACCATCTCCTAAAACTGCAGTCTCACCAACGTTTTCTTCTGATTTCTCTTCACACATCCTCATTATTAATTCTTCCTGTATAAACATAGTTTTGAATAAATCATGATAATAAGAAATGCCTTTGTGCGAACAGAGTCTCGGAAAGCTTCCACAGAAGAGGTCAAGTCAGCAACTTTATCTTCTAACTCCTTGTTCTCGAGTGTGAGGAACTGCATCTGCCTATTCAAGCAGTTGTTTTCCATTTGAAGATCAGTCATCGTTTTTTCCTTTTGTAAAAGAAAGTCTTTTACTGAATTGTCACTAGGCATTTCTTCTAATTGTCTTCTGGAATTGATTCAATTGAAAATAATATCGAAAATTAGGCCTACAGAGTCTCTACTTGATTCTGTGCTGTTACCAAACCATTCTTCAGAGACTTGATCATGTCATTCAAAAGAACAACATGATCTTCAAGCTCTCTACAACGCAACCCTAATTCTTCTTCATTTTTCTAGAACAATCCGTGAGTTAATAATTAACGATAGGCTCACTGATTTCGTTTCTTCACTATCTCTTTTGATTTTGAAACTTTTACGAGCCATATCCATAGCCCGTTTAGGCACTTCTGACAAACTTTCATTAGTTTTGTCCGCTATGCGTTGAAGAACTGTTTCCGGACTAGTGATAGCCTATGAATGTAAAAGTTTGAAATTATGATAAAAGTGTTTCTCACTTTTGGCATTTCCATACTGTTTTCGTTAAGCTGACCGTCTGGACTCAAATAAAACTTAGAGTATGACCCAGGTGGACTGGAGACTTCGATACTCTCTCCAACAATCTATAAGTATCAAACATATCGTGGAAAAAGAAGATTCAAAACTTCAACTGGGGACGAAGGTGTCTCGGATTCACAAGTACTAGCTTGTGGGCCCAAGTAGTTATTGATAAGAATGTCTGCAGCTCTTGATGGCAGTATTGGGATTTCTGAGTTCATATCAACATTGGAAGGCTGTGAAGACAGTGAGCCGATTTCCTGAATGGTTATAAACTTTAAAGAAATAGAATACTTGAAAGTACAAGTTTGTCATCGTTTGCAGTGCTGACTTTCCGGCTTCGTTTTCTAGATTCTTGTAGGGATTTGATCCATTCATCACGCATCTTGTCCGAACTAGCTTCCAACACATGAACGTTATTACCAGAACTAGAAAGTATATGAGATAATGAACAATCAATTCAAATATACTGTATTTCAAATCTGCCTCTCTCTTGTGGATTATAAGTTATGGCTGCACCAGTCAAACATAGTCTACCCACAGCAGTGACGTCATCGCGTTCCTAAAGAGTAAATTTATCCATATCGACAATTATTTGTGTGATACTTTAAACCAGTACAAGTAAGGCGAAACATCAGCCAAAGCGAACCAATATCTTCTCCGAGAAACTCCAATAGCTCTTGTCTCAATCTATAAGTTTCTTATCATCATGTTTCGGGAAATAAATTTGTTGCCTTATGCAAATACGCAGTCATACATGTTCGGCCAACTGTTAAGCGAGGAGAAGTCTCCCCCATAGATCTAAAAGCTTTTATTAAACAAATGTAAAAGAGAAGTGTAAGATAGAGGATTGTCCGAGACAATGTAGTAGTAACGAAAAAAGACAGACAAAAGGTTTTATTAACAGAGATCAAAAAGAAGACTACTTAAAACTATCATTATTATTCCACACGATTATGACTTTCATAAGACTTTACAAATAAGGGTCTATAGCCCAGTTGTAGATAAACAAAGTAAAAAATGCTGTTAGGAGGAGAATTTTTACCAACAGTAACAAGATATTCGATTGATCTTGTTGTCTTTTTATTCCAATCAGAGATATGACTATCTTCCACATGACCACCCAGGGATCTACAATATCCGAATTGGTTTCTCGTTCAAGAAAAATAATTACTTGAGTCGTATATCATCGATGAGTTGCTCGTAGATTTGAATAATACTCAGGATATCCTTGACACAACTACTGGATTTCGGCGAAGTCTATAAACACCGGATTCTTCAAAGGCCACTAAGATAATCGAACCCAAGAGATAATCAATGACTCTGTTTCACGACAAACCAACTCGACATCAGTAAAGTTTTCAGCTGAATCTATCCTTGATAAGGTGAGATTTGTTAAATGATTCAACTATATAAAATATCAGTAACAATATAAGTGATCTACTCACTGTTAGGTAAAACTGTTCTCTCATGACTCCAACAATTCTAGAGAGCTTATCAACGATATATCGGAAACGTCGTTTCGTCGGGACGGCTCGAGTTATTCCTCGGAATGCTTTGAGATACGCTATGAGAAAATACTTAGCACTATACAACTAACTGTCGTATTTAATGGATTCCAATAATTCCTTCATGCGAAATAGCTTGAGCCAAAGTTCCAAGAATCCGCTCATAGCATCTACAAGTGATTTCCGAAACAGAGAGTCCAACGGTGGGGGAATCTTGGAATTACAAACCCTATATACTCTTCTAAGTCTTCTTACCGTAGCAGTGAATGTCTTGGTCTTCAAATTGAAATCCCAATAACTCGTGCGAGATAGTCCAGAACTCCTTAAGACTTGCGAAAAGGAGATCTCCTATAAAGAGATGCATGAACGTTGTTCTCAGCAGTATCGTTAACTTTTGTGCCTGGTTTGTACAAATATTGGGCTAGAATATCAGCGAACTTGCCGATGAGTAATATCTGAACATACTGGGCTTACAAGATAGTGAAAAGGAACGCAACTCTCATATCCTTGTAGAGAAAATGTAATTGCTTTTCTTTCGTTACTGCAAACAACTCAGATGACCACGTGTCAGAAATTCTTTTCGAAGCGAGTAATAAGATTTGCCTGAACTCATCCACATTGAACAAACTGAAAACAAATTGGGAGTCTGAAAACACGATGATCCAACTTATGTTCTTTATAATTAGATAAGGCTGCCATTTCCTCAGTAGCAGCATTCGTGAAAAATGGCTCACAATGCGATTTCACATTAAGCATTTTCCGGAATTTCAAGGCGCGTACCATCTTAATGAAACATCTAGGAATACTGATAAGATAAGTTTTTACCTCTGTTATCAATGGTAAACTCCATAATGTTAAACTCAAATCTCCCGCTTTTCGAACGAAAATTTGATTGGGCTCGGTGATTTCACTAAGTATACGTGAATTATGACACAACATCTTGTCGTAAACCTTACTTGAACAGAATGGAATGTTCAGTGAACCCAGAAGGAATTATTAAAGAGGAAAATACAAAGTCAAAAAAGCGAAACAAAGTTTTTATAAACTGCTGTTGAACTTTTACGGCATATGCTATCTTCAAAAGAAAAAACAACTGAAGGAGAAAAATAATGACTCACAACTGGAACAGAGGAATGGGCAAAAGAGCCCGTAGAGTTGATAAGAATGAACCACGCATACTCCACCTTTTAATATGATAAACATTTAAGTAGCAAAAAAAGTAAAAAAAACTTCGATCCATTTCCATTTATGACCACTTTTAATTGGAGTTACTATACAGTGAATCAGTTGCGTCCTCTCTCGCAAAACTTTAGTCTCTACAGGCAGAGACTGAAGAGCTGAATGAGAAGAGATTATTCTGCGAAGAAATGTAGCCGAAAAACCTATGTTCTTCTCAGATAACTCATTGATCGAATTGTCGTAATCAACGAAGAAGCTTCTGATGACTGAGCATAGACACTGAACACAACAGTTTTTACGAAAATCAAAATCAAAATGATTACTTGAATGAAAACCGGAGCGTTTTCAATAGCTTCCTGGCGGTCCACAAAATTGATTATTTCTTCTAATTGTTGAACTAGGGGCAAAAACGAGCTAACTATAGCCTCTAACTAAACAAACAAAATGACCCATAAGATTGTCAGAGCTACCGTTTCGCTTTGTAAACACCTCAGGATTTCAGTCGTTGGAAAAGAAAATGATCTATTCATCACGACTTTATCATTTTGAACCATGAAAAGTCGCTCCTCTATTTAATTGAGATGTAAATGAGAAATTTAACTGAAAATTACCTTCCAAGGTACTTTGTTGATGAAAGGGGCTGCGTATAAACTTTAGAATATGATAAACAAGCGAATTCGGGTTTAGATCATAGAACCCTTGTCTTCAAAGATCGTATAGAAAATTTAGAACAAGTATCAAATCCTCATATACCTTTCTTCATACATGCATATAAGTTCTTTCTTCAATACATTGTCCCAATACTTCTTGTTAGTCACGTCATGTTCTGCCCTTATACTGTTACTTGTGGGAGGAGGTTCATTAGATTCCCATCTAGCAGTGCCATATCCCGAATCTCTGCCTGTTTCTGGCTGATCAGGTTCATTTTCGTTACCAATATTATAAAATTGGAACTGTAAAATACTGTTTGAGCTTTTAATAAAAGAATCGAAAACCTCTTCAGCTATCAAATCGATGTCATATGGAATATCATCCTCATATAAATCATCATCCTAAAAACCTATAGACAGCCTATCTAAGAAATGGAACAAACCATTCTGTTTTTAAATCAGGAATATGGAATGATATGTCCTGAATGCAACTCTGAAAACCAACTCTGGCCATTCGCTTGTCAATTCGTTGAGATATTTTACAAAACGTAATTGATACACCGAGGAAAGCATGTGAAGAAGTAGGTTCATTCTAGTTATAAACATAGCCACTCAGCAATGATAAAGTGCATTCGACAAACTAAGGATGAGTAAATGACTAGAAACGCAAAGATAAAGAAAAACTCAGTAAAAAACACAAATAGTCATGAAAAACTACCTCAGGTTTCGCTAAACTCGCTAGACCACCTATGTTTATGATATATTGCCGACAGCTCTCCATGTTCGGAACGAACTTGGCGACATCATAATTAACAATCTCATTCTATACAATCATTATAGTGAACATTGATCTAAGGGGACGGGGAATCAGTACGAAGGTATTGGGTGGCGAACTGTTCTAGTTGGCTCAGCAACAAAGTGGTCTTTCCTCTGCAAAATAGAACTTAGGAAAAAGCGCCCAAAGTTAACCTACTTAATTGTGGCCAAAGCTTTCAACGTTGAATCAACAGCATCAATTTTTCTTTTGCCTTTGTCTAAGTCTTCTTTCATTTCTCGATGAACTCCACCAACAGTACTTTTCAATCCATCGAACACTTGATTCATTTCTCTGAACGACAGAACAATACCCGAGAATATGGATATAGAACTCACCGCACTGCCTGGATTTCACATTGAGAGATGTGAGCAGCAGCAACCTGAATATGCGAATGATCATTGATCATGAAAATTCAGAATTACTTGTTTCATCCTAGCAGCTAAGTGGGATCTGAACTGTTCCTTGAAGTGCTGTTCTTTTGCACTGGCGTTCCATCGTAACCGCTCCAAGGCGTATAATCCTCCATAAGCAGCAGCGCCGACGGCAATCACCTACAATAGTATTTTGACAATGAATCAATAAAAACACTGACCCTCCATCCAACAGCCTTGTACACAATTCCGCAAACAACCATAACTCCAAGGCTACCATTCGCCAAGTATGCAGCTGAGCTGAGAACCATCTGAGTCATAACTGCATTCTCTTCTGCGGTCATGTAAGCTGGATCGGTCGGTTCATCAGCATTTCCAGTTTTATGCTAAATCGAAACATGAGTTGACCATGGTAGAGAAATCGATACAAGTTTCAATGGGGTGAGTAGATTAGTTTGAATGGCTGTTACTGGTTGCCCTGATCTATAAGCCACAATTCTACGAATGATTGAAGACAATCCAAAAGTGAAACGGAACTCAAGATCTTCATGGAAATCTCTGAAAAACAATGATATTACATGTAAAAACTATTGTTTTTAACTGAATTAGTGCGGGAGCGTCAACGCAGATTGAAAATTTGAATGGGGCACGGTAGCGCCATACTTCTTCCAGCTTATGTTGATAAGGTTCCGAAAGAATTTTCTTAACATAATCTTAAGAATACGAATGGAAATGAATAAAAAATGAGTCACATACGGAACATGTCATTTTCAAGATTCCAAATTCGAGACATGAGTCCGCCAGTACAACGAGCTTCAAGATCATCGTTCACAGACTTATTAGTGAACATCGACAAACTCTGAATTACAAAAAAAGTAAATACTGCTAATGCTCCACGTACTTCTTTATATTCTCTTATTCCGTCAGTACTATCCACGAATGGTTGATTGAAACGGTCAATAATTGCCTCTAATCTCAAGATTTCTTCAGCGAAATCAGCAGACACCTTCAAATGCACTTCTGCTCTCAAGTTATCCGTATGTTCCAAATATGCTTTTTCAAAATGAGAAAAATTATTACGACAGTCGTTGAAGACTTGAGAAGCGGTCTGTATATATGATGATAAACTGATTTGGTAGAACTTTAAAATCATACCTTGAGTTCTTCTTCATATTTAATCTTCTGGTCATTAACTTGGCCTTGAGCTAGATCCACATTTTCTCTCATTTTATTAATAATTTCGAAAGCTCTTCTTTTATGAGCTTCTAGTTTAGATAGAATAGCAGATCTGAACTTTCTGTTCTGTAACAAGGTAAAGTTCTCCTTCTCACCTAGATATACATTGTTTAAAGTTTTTCTCGAAGTTTTCGAACTCTAATAAGCGTTCTCTCGAGCCAGTAGCTTGGTAGGCATTCTTTCTTAAGCCTTTTTCTTGCAACCTAGCTTCCAAAACCTAAAAGAGGCATATATCAGTGATAACAAGAATTAAAAACATACTTCACGAGACGAGACAAAGTAAATTCGATTATTAACTTCTTTTTCTGTACAAACTTCTAATTCATTCACCAAGAACTGCCTAAATCTGCTCTGATGCTGTTTCTTCACCTGATATGCAAAATAGTTAAGCAGAGAGAAGAAAAACAGAGTTCACTTCTTCGACATCCTCTTCTGAAGCACTAGCGTCCCATCTGTTGTTAAGAATGAAAATATTAGGTTTACTTAGCTTCTTCGCAACACGATAGAAGAAGTTCTTCTCCTAGAGAACTAATATGATATGTGCTAACAAAACGAAACTAACGGCTTGTGATAGTGAGGATTCAGCATTCAAAACTAAAACGAAAACGTCAGCGTCCAGACAATGTTTATCAATCCAACTATCAAATTCTGGCGACAAATCAACACCCGGACTAAACAAATCTAACTGATGGTTTGAGGCGTGAAACTAATAAACCTGTCGAGTAGTACCACATCATTCTGTAGAAGTCTGTTTTCGTTTGAATCCCCATCTCCGATAGGATGGTAAATACTGGAAACAGCCAATGTTCAACTTTGGTTTTAAAAACTCACCGTAAGAGAGAATCTTGTCCCATCTCAGGTACTTCTGAGTTTTCGCTGCTCATCGCGTGTCCCAACTTTCCCAAATCTTTGATATCTAACTTGTTTGGATCATCCCCCAGAATCATATAACCATCAGTTTCTCTGCATCCTTGTACCTATACCCAATATTAAAATTACAATGAACACGTTGAATACCTGGAGGAAACAGCAAGTCGTATGACCCATCCCTTGAGGTAAGACTTTATTATGAAGCATAGCATTTATCGTGGTACTTTTGCCATTACTTGTTCTAAAGAACAGAAAAAAAACTAATGCTTAGCTTCGAGATTCACATACCTTCCGAAGAAAACAACTTTCATACTATCTCGTCTGAATGTGTGAGTTATGGTTTGGATGGATTCTTTTAGGAGAGCGATTTCTTCTCCCTGTTCGTTCGGAATTACAGCAGTCTCTTCTGCGGAAAGCCCTTCAACCGAAAGTGAATTTGAGAACGAAAATTCAAAAATGAACCTTTGTAAACGTTTTTCAGTTCATCTACGTGATCACTCAAGTTTGTATAAATTTCTCCAAGCATTTTTTTTGCTTCTTTGAATCTAAGCAGTGGTTCATCTCCGTTCAACCTACGGGTTGGGTTCCCCGATACTATGAATGAATTACAAACACTGAATAAGGAAGTACAAACTTACAGTTCATATGAGCTCTTGAATAATCATTATTCTGAGTTTGAGGCATGTAGGCACTCATTATTAAATCATAAAACCTGAATGGGAAAATGTAATAGAATTTCAGTAGTGTTTGGATACAACGAAATGGGACAGATTAAGCGATTCTAAGAGTTCTTGCAAATATTGAAATATTCGAGTGGTACGTAAAATTTCGTCGAATTTACACTTTCGGTCTAGATTGTAGTATAACGGTGAATGAATATAAGGAGTTTTCAGGTATATGAAACTTTACAGATGTTCCGACATTGATGTGTGAAATGAAGTTAATCCAAAGATTTATTATTCCAACTCAAGAACAACAAGAAAAGCTATTACTAGGTAAACTCTTTTCATTTCTGATAGTCAGTGCGTCGACCATGCTCATGAATCTGGCATTCTCATTTCCAAACAGATGAGCGGTTGCATTCATTCTCAAACCGTATAACAAAATATTTCTATAAATTTCTATAGCCACCATGATGAAACTTGAAGTTTCTCATACTGTACTACTTAGCTTCTTCACGCCGCACAAATGCTGTGATGAACCGTGTATAAAATACTGACTTTAACTTCATCTCTCGGAGTCTAGGACTAGCCTACCGATATGATATTACTGTATCAAAAGGCTATATATTCTCATGAATAGTTACTGATAACGTGAAAATTCAAATAATTCACAAACAGCACAACACAGGCGTCACCTTTATGAATTTATGACAAATCAAATCTCAACAGGCGACACAATACAACAAAGGCCAATGCAGGAAGTTTCATGGAAACTTATCGGTACTGCGCTGCTCCTTTTCGTGCCAATGCGTCAGCAGCTTCGTTTCCGGGTTCACCACTGTGAGCTACTACTTTCTCAAAACGAACCTATCACAATTACGATTTTTATTCTTTAAAGACATTTATTAGACTTACATCTACTTCCCCGCGTAAATCTCGGATCTGACGATGGAAATCCTGGTTCTTCACATCTCCTCCTTCAGAAGTCTTCCAACCATTTCTAAGATGCATACTGTTTATGATTTCAACGTATAACTACCTTTCCCAAGTGCGGATATATTTATCGCATGAGTCGATGAGATGTTGAGAATCAGTTCTCACAGTTATCTTGGGTATATTATTATCAATTGCCTATAGAAAACACTGTCGACTACTACACACTATTAACAAACCGATCCAATGGCTTCAGCAACTGCTTGAAGCTCTGCTCTGTTATTCGTAGGAGCTCCATGAACTGGTCCGTAACTATTAGCTGGATGATCCTTGCCCCAGTAGACTCCGTATCCCGCCTGAAAAACGTTGAATATCAAGCCTTTGGAGAATTTGAAATTGACCTTAGCACCATATTGGCCATTAGCAGAGCAAGCACCATCCGTATAGACGACGTGGTGAGAACTTCTCGAGTTGGGCTGTCTGTTATAGCCACACGAGCTAGAGTTATCATTGTTTCTCGAGTAGTTATCATTGTTTCTCGAATAGCTATCATTGTTTCTCGAGCCTACATGTGGGTAGGAACCAGAATATGATGAATAAGAATTTTGTTCACCGCCGGATTTTCCCGCAGCATAATCAGCAGCATCTTGTTCACATGAGAACTTGCGGAATCTGATAATTTTCATTGTTAATACTTTTTCGAAGAGTGGAAATGTGTACCTGGCATTGCTGTATCCATTAACTTGTTCGTTGCAGCCATCCCACGAATCATAGACACCACTATTCCTGCCCTGCGCAACACCGTAATAATATCTTCCGCTCATTTTCTATGAGCAGTATGAGTTGGGAAGATTTCTGAACAAAATTAAAATAGATAAATAAGACTGGAGAACACGAGAACAATGATTAACCAATAAGATACGATTTAATAACGCTACCCACGTCTAGTAAAAATAACATTACAACTCAATGAAAGTACTATCTGATTGCGAAATGAGGCTTCTGTGAAACGACATTTCGCAATCCGAGAGTATATGTATATGTTGTTGTTTTCATTGTTTGATAGATAGTTTATCCCGACAAGAGGCTAACAAATAGAAAAGGCATGGTTACTGTATCAAGAGGCTGTACATTCTCATGAACCGTTCCTGACAAGGTAAAAATTCGAATAATTCAAAAACAGCACAACACAGTCATTGACTTTAGGAATCAATTTGACTAATCAAATTATAATAGCTCATTCGTATGACTTTGAATATAACCACACCCACTTTTCTCATGCTATGTTTGTGTATATAGTAACAACGTGGAGTTATAAGATCAACCTACACTTCAAAAACTTGGGTGATGTATGTGAACACACAGAGCTGTCTTCTACGAACGAGATACAAACGATAGCTGAAGTCAGAAGATAGAAACCAATTTATTCCTAGAGAAACCACTGCTCATAGAGCACAGGAGCGCTTTGAAGAATGGAGTCCCAGCCATTCAGTCGTTCACTCATTCTTCTTCATCAATAGTCCAAGACTTTTTGTACCGAAGGTTTAACGGAAGAAGAGGGTTTGATGGAACATTTGGTTAAAGTGTTCGGAACATTGCTGCATAATCTTTCAGAAACTACATTTAACGTGCAAAAAAGTTTTATTACAAAACATTTAATTTGAAAGCTTAATCGACAAGTACACACAATACAGATAGTATATGTATATGTTGTTGTTTTCATTGTTTGATAGATAGTTTATCCCAACAAGAGGCATTCGACGAGATTGTTAAAGTAACTTGCCAGATTACACTCATAACCCCCATCCTGGCACTCTCATTCTCAAAAGTACGAGAGCGGTTGCATTCATTCCAATTTTGATCAATAACTTTGAAGTCTAGGGCTAACCTATAGGAAAGGTATGGCTATTGTATCAACAGGATGTACATTCTCATCCTGATTAGGTAAAAATTCAAATAATTCATAAACAGCACAACACAGTCATTGGCTTCATGGATTAACTTTATAAACTCTACTCATAAATTCTATGTATGGATGAACCTGACTAATCCAGTTCTCAGTTCAATCTGATAAGCTTGAGCTAGACTAACCTAGCTCATACAAGGAATAAGCTAGCCGCACTTGCGCGTGACCACGCCCACTTTTCCATGTTTCGTTTGCGTATGCAGGGAGGAAGTTTAAGTTCATAAGTTATACTTGTTTGTTCGCTTCAACAATTGTAAGTGAATTTGATTTTCACCACTACACTTCACTCTTGTAATGTCTAAAGTCTCACTGAGCTACCCTGTCGATTGTAAACGTTAATTACACAGCTAAAGCTGTAAAAACTGCTTACTCATCGCGTTTGTCCTTTTATGAGATGCCTCAAACCAATTTTTTACTTCCCCTCGTGTGCAAAAGTTTTTGCTATGTTATTCATTTAATATACTCGTTCAAGGTATGATGGGTCTATTCGGTAAAAAGAAGGATCCAAAGGAGCAGGTTAGGGAGCTTCAACGGAAAATGAGACAGGAAATGAGAACACTAGATAGGCAAGTTCACGGAATCCAGAGAGAGGAAATGAAGGTTAAACAGTTCTTAGTTACATCTCATATCTTATAAAAATAATTGCAGGTTACAAAAGAAATTAAAGAAGCTGCGAAAAAGGGTGACAGGGAAGTTTGTACGGTTCTGGCTAAATCTCTCATACAGTCGAGAAAAGTATGTTTGTCTTAATCTATCTTCGTATTTTCTAACTCTTACTTTCCTCAGGCTATCTCCAAGATTCATGTAAGTAAAGCTCAGATTAATAGTGTTATAATGTGTATGCAAGAACAACTTGCAACTATTCGAATGGCGGGCTCTCTCCAGAGATCGACTGAGGTCATGCGCAGTATGCAAAATCTTGTGAAGGTAGGCTGGACTTCACTTCAGTTTTTCCGAAACTCTCCTCACAGGTACCAGAAATCATGAAAACAATGAGAGAAATGTCTGCAGAGATGACAAAACTAGGAATTATTGATGAAATGATCGAAGACACCATGCAGAGTCTCGAACCCGAAGGCCTTGAGGAAGAAGCAAATGTTTGTTCATTGTTTTGTATGATTCATCAGAGTTATTCATTCAGGAAGAGGTTGATAAAATTCTCTGGGAGATCACAGCAGGAGAATTGGGTAAGGCTCCTGTTGCTGCTTCTCATCCATTGATTGATGGAGCTGACACGGAACAGAACGAAGAGTTCGAAGCAATGACAAGGCGCTTAGCCGAGTTACGGGAATAAAATACTCTTAATGTCATGATGTGTTCATATGTTTTATACTTGTCTTGATGCAATCTTTACAATAAATTTATTTAATTTTGCAATTCGTGAAGTTGACTTCCGGCTTTCCCTTTCTTCATTGCTTGACATCCTCCCCCTTGATTCGAACACCTCATTATTTTAGATACTATGGTTGTATACGCTATTGCCTACGGACACAAAACTGGTGTATTCGAAAAATGGAATGAAGTTGAAGAAAATGCACGTAGATCTTCTATTGCATATTACTGATCTTCATGTTCAGATCAAAGACTTTCCTCAGCCCGTTTATAAGAAATTCTCAAATGAAGAAGAAGCCAAGAAGTTTTTGACTCTCAGGGCACCACGCACTGTTCAAGGTAGTTCTGGGTTTGTAACCAATATGAACAGCTTGGTCTATCTTAAGAAAAAGTTCCGAGAGAAGATGAGTTCAAAATTTTCTATGCTGTGGCCAGAGGGTACGATGTTGGTATCTTCGGTAACTATGAATTGGTGGAAAAATCTGTAAATTTCTGAATAACATCTATCCTAAGCTTTCTCCTAGATTAAGGAATATCCTCAACCCTTGATGAAGAAGTTTGACAACATAGAGGACGCTAAAGTCTTCTACAATCGTTATCAGAAGGGAATTGGTGGAGGTTGAATAACATTCAATAACTTCTACAATTGAATACTCAGTTGAACCAAGAACTCCTGATATAACGAAGGAAGACAAGCCACAGGCATACTATGCAGTAGCACGTGGTCGAGAAACTGGAGTGTAAGTTAAATCGTTCAATCCGAATGTACATATACTTCGAAGATTCCTTACATACGCTGAGTGCAAACAGCATACAGTTGATTTCCCAGGTGCAAAGTTTAAGAAATTTTTTAATGAAGAAGACGCCAAAATGTTCGCAGAGGGAAAAACTTTGAAACAAATTGGTGAGTTATTTTTATGATTATAGTATCATCATCAAGTTCATTGCTTATGTTTGAAGAGGAGACCAAGGCCGTCAAAAGAAAGTCACTTACTGAAGATAAAGACGAACCTTCCTCTAAGAAAGGAAAATAGGAGAAAATTTCATTCTTATAGTATTACTTTAATAAACATTTTTTTGTCATCTGAATTTAGTTGAGCGACAGGCGAATTTCATCCTATATCCAACTTGCGCGTTCTCGCCAACAACTGAGAAGAAGACTAAGACTTCAAAAACAAAATTGAGGGAGCTAACATGAAAATAGAGTCCGCACCACAACCACCTTCTGACTTAGCAATTGTATCATGAAAAAGTGGGCGTGGTCATGCGCAAGTGTGGCTAGCTTACTCTGTGCAGTGGTATGTCTTGCTTTCAAGGTAATTAGAATCAGCTATAAACTTCGCACTCGTTAAATATTAATCAAAATATAAATATGCTTTGGTTGAATATGATGAATGGAATTGACAGAAGTACTTATTTTTTATTTATCAGCTTTTTTTACAATCTCGTTGTTTTTGTTTGAAAATGAAATGCCTACTACAATTAAAGGTAGTCCTTAAAATCCTTTAGCATTGCAATGAACTTCCTGTTATCTTCTTTTCCTGATCATCGTTTTGATGTTTGCCAGTTTTATGATTTCGTATAGAAAACTATACTGCTTAGAGCGAATGAGCAGAATTTCCTATTACGCTGTTGCACGAGGCAGAAATGTTGGTATCTACAGTTCGTGGGATATGTGCAAAGAACAAGTTAATGGGTTCAATAACGCTAGGTAATATTAATAATTTAAGAAAATTTGTGGGATGGGAGACGGTAACTCGTTCAGATATAGAAAGTTTTCGAATATGCAAGAAGCTGCTGATTTTGTCTCATCGAATACAGCCAGTAGTAACTCAACTACCCGTACATCTTATTCGGGTTCCTACCCTACAGGTGGCTCTTCCAAACACTGTGAAAGTAGCTCTTTCAAAGATTCTGGAGGTAGTTCGTTTGACCTCAGTGGAAGTAACTCTCCTGACTTGAGTGGAGGTAGCTCGTCCTACTTCAGTGCAGGTAGCTCTTCTGACTTTGAAAGTCGTTCCTCTGACTTTGGAAGTAGCTCCTCCAACTTAAGTAGAGATGAGTCTTCCAAATATAGTAAAGGAAGCTCTTCCAAATATAGTATGGGGAGGGCTCCCAACTACCGTGGAGGTAGCTCTTCGAGCTATACTAGCATGAAACAAGCTTCATCCTCTACTTTCCGCCGTGGTACATTGTACATTATAATCAATTGATTCTCTTCTCTTCAGGAGCTGTAGGTAAAAGAAGTTACGCTGCCACCAGTCATAATGACGCTGATAAGAATAGTGGTTATGAAATGAAAGCAAAAAGGGAGAAAATGTAGGATTCTACTGCTTCTATTCAACATAAAAACTTCCACAATAGTGAACCCTCATCTAGCTCAAGAAGTTCTCGTCCCGTTGTCTATACAGATGGCGCTTGCTCTTCTAATGGCAAACATGGTGCTAAGGTTTACTTTTCTCTCAACATGGGCTTGATTTTCTGAAAACATTTCAGGCGGGATACGGTGTCTATTGGGGTGAGGGCCATCCAGGTAATAGTTACGGACCAGTTCATGGATCTGCTACAAACAACAGAGGAGAACTCTTGGCAGTTATCAAAGCCATCGAGACGGTTTGTTACTAGTGTGTAGTGATCAACAGTACTTTCTATAGGCCAAGAAATCTAAGATGAAAGAGATGACTATTAGAACTGATTCTCAACTCTGCATCGACTCATGCGATTCATGGATCAAGAAATGGGAAAAGTTAGTTCTACGATGATAGTGTAAAAAGTGTTTATCGTAGAAATGGTTGGAAGACATCCACAGGAGATGTGAAGAACAAGGATTTGCTCGTTCAGATCCAAGATCTTCGTAAGAATGTTGATGTGAGTCTAATCAGTGTTATTAGGTTGGTAATCTTATCTCTCGCAGGTTCGCTTTGAAAAGGTAAAAGCTCACTGTGGTGAACCCGGAAACGAAGCTGCTGATGCGTTAGCACGGAAAGGAGCAACATTGTATAAAAATTGAGTTAATCAGCAGATCCATAAGATATCTATTTTTTCTTGTATATATATCAGGATCAGATTTTATTTGATTCCTTCCTGTTGTCATATCACTCTGCAATAAAGATTTCGCATGCTTTCTGTTTCGTTACTTTAAAACCTTTTCTTGGTTTTTATATTTTCAACAGAGCACTTAGTTTATGAAAGATTATGCAGCAATGTTCCGAACACTTGTCATCAAATGCTCCATCAAACCCTCTTCTTCCGTTGAACCTCCGATTCAAGCAGCCTTAGACTATTTAAGAAAAAGAATGAGTGAACGACCGAATGGCGAAAAGGCCAAGGACTCCATTCTTCAAAGGCGCTCCTGGGCTCTGTGAGCAATGGTTTCTCCTCTAGGAATAAATTGGTTTCTTCTGACTTCAGCGCTCCCTCAGTTTTAGCCCTTTCGAGAAAGACACCTCCATCTGTGATGCTAATTTGGCCGAAATATCCTCGAAGGTAGTTGCATGTTTCGAAATATCTTAAAAACAGTTTCTTTGAGGAATGTAATCATATCTCTTCCATCTTATAACTATTATTCAGCTGAAGTCCTTGCCGTGCTCTACTCATTAGTTCTAGTAATCGTCCGCTTTCTACCTTTCAAATCTGACTATCTTTTAGAGTGTGTACTGTAAAGATGAGAAGGTGATGGTATATTCTGGGAACGATACTGTTGTTCGTGTGGGGAATGGACTGAACAAGCCAATGAAGGAGCGAAAAAACTTGGAAAAGATCAGATCCTGTGTGTTAGCGGACGATAACTCAAAAGCTTTACATGCAAAGTTATTATTGTTGACTGATGAATACTTGCAGTTTTCCAACATCAATAAAAAGAACTTATCAGATATTCCGTTCAAGTATTGTACCGAGCAAGAGTTTCGTGATGAACTCAGTTCATCTCTAGTTCGTATATGAATATTTTATTTGAAAGCGAATGATGTTGATAACAGTTAACTAACTGAGACTATTTGCCTTGATGATTGACGCTTTGTTATAAACCATTCTCGGTTTACAGATGATGCTAAGTTGTCTGAGGCTGGACCTACCCAAGATATCCCGTTTCTCGGTTTGTTGCTTTTCGGATTTAGCGAGCTCAAGGTAACCCCTGTCGCTGGTCATGAAACTAGTATTGCTTCCAGCTCCGAGCAAGCATTCTGCACAGGATATTCATTTGTCAAAAAAGATGGCTCGAAATGTTCGAAATATGGCGTGTATTTCGGGAAGAACGATTCTCGAAATTGCTTGGCCATCTTAGGTGCCAAATATACATTTGTTGGAGCAATGATTCAATCCCTGATACGAGCTGTTCGTGCGGTAAGTCGTTGTTTCACTTCAAAAGTGCGTAAATCATGATTTGCAGTCACACCCGGGTAAAGATCTCCATATTAAAACAGATTTCCAAGTGATAGGTGATCTTAAAGCAAACTTGGAAAGCTTGAATAGCCAAAACTTTCACTTGCCAAGCGGCAAACAAGTTCCGAACGCAAAGCTTCTGAAAGAGCTCTTTCTGAGTATGATCAACAAAAATGTAAGTATAATAAAAGAAAAAGAAAAAATCTGATTTAAGGTCACTTTCGAATATGCTCCAACTGTTACCCCGGATCAAAAAAAGAATTATGTTACGGAGCTTATCATAAATGATGACAACTACAGATACACTCAGCAAGGTACGAATATTCCTAAGCTCAGTGGAGTCTTGCCTGGAGCTGTGTACGACTCTTATGGAAAACTAGTACAACATTCGGAAAAATGGCCAGAGTGTTATGTTGGAGGGAAATTTGTAAAGAGAATAAACGGTACGACTAAGATATAAGACACTACTTTAAATCGCGTTACAGGTTACATAGCTGCTTCTTACAGTACATACTGGCCCGCTGGTCAATGCAAAAGCATTCCTCGACGTTTATCCTTGTTCCCAATCACTCTATTTCGAGCATACCTTTGTGCTATAGAATTAGCATTAAACGAGGTTTGCGGTCAATCTATTCTCAAACCTAAAGTCACTTGCAGGCATACGATAATGGTTTGACTGAAATTCTGATAAATATGAAGACACCTTTCTTCATTCAATGTTTGCACACTGAGTAGGTAGTCGGAGAGGTTAAGAAATAATTTGTGGTTTTGAGCTGGAAGAATCAGGCCAATAATGATCTCCCGAACAAGTTTCTGTTCCAACGGATATCCGATATGGTTAATAAACGAAAAATGGTGAGTATTTTCGAATTGTTCTTCTCAACAGGTAGTTGCAGCATGTTCGCTATAGATACATCTCGCCTGACAATGAGAGTAGCGAGTGGAATATCGTATCCGAATTATGCGAAGAAGGACTATCGTTTCCTGTTGCAGCTAAAGATAGAGAAGAATACAAATGGACTCTGGAAGACATAACGAACGATGTAGAAATCGGAAATAAAACGTGAGTTACGAATTGATGTAAGAACCTCAGAAATATACGACTCAGGGCTCTACGAGCAAGAGTTTTTAAATATGGAACTGAAAGATGCCCCGGAATAGCATATGATAAGGTAATTCAAATAGTTTCTGGCCGTGAAAACGTTAACTTTGTTGAGATGAACTCAGAAGAGCCGCCATACTTCGTACTCAACGACAGGCAAAGTATTCCAGTTCTTCTAATCGATATTATGAATGAAGTGAACGTCTAAGAAAGTGTGCACAAGTAGGATAACTACATACTTTCAGGCTATAAAAAAAAAGGAAAAGTATGTTGTCATTCGCACAGATTCCACGAAGCTCATCAAGTCCTTGAAATCTTGGATGCCTGTTTGGAAAAGAAACGGATGGAGGAACAGACTTCACAAACCCATAAAAGACGATGAAAAATGGTGTGAAATTTACAAGTTAAGCGGAAAACTTATGGTACGAATCATTGTTTTGTATGGGAAAAATCCATGTTTCCAAATGATAGATCCGTACGGAATATATGGACAAAATGGACGACATTGACGAGAAAATGGCACTCAAGCTCGAAGAACTGAACAAGAACAAAGTGAGGAAACCAAGATCCAAGAAGAAGAGCGAAACGTTAGGAACAACATCAGGGGAAGGGATTTGAGAAGAGAATTTTCTTACTACTCAGCAGAGAACGACCGCATTCTCTGTCTTTGAGAATAAGAATGTTAAAAGTCATGAGCTACTCAATGAATGGAATATCAAAAATGACGTCAGATATCGGAAGACACGACGGCTTCTTTTGTAGTTCTACAGCTAATAAACGTTTCAATTCCTCTCTAAGTATATTTTTCTTACTTCCTGTCTATTGTCGGTTTTCAGAATACAAACGTCAGGAGAAGAAATAATGATAAGGGTGAGAAACCGTTTTTTTTATCAAACATGATATAGTGATCCATGTAATCATAGAAAATCAGACTAACTTATAGTTTCTGAAGCGAACAGCTAGCTTGAACGCAAGCGTACCATGAAAAAGTGGGCGTGGTCAAGAACGCAAGGGTGGCTAGCTTTCTCCGCGTAGGGTCTTAGCCTCGCTACTAAGGTAACCATAATTATCTATTAACTGGTTACTCAAATGATTCAGTTCACCCAATTTTTAATTTGATTGTGTTACTTAGCGTTATGCCTGAAGGACATTAATGTATCTGCTTGAAAAATGCTTGCATCTTTGATCCCATGAATGAAACAGGGTGTATGCAAATTTTGTTATAACTTAATATTAGGTTATTCGATGCGTATGTATGAATCTCTACACGCGTTGCGTTGCTTGCTTGAATCGATCGCTGCATACAAACCTTACAAGCTTTATTTGGGAGTTAGTTGAATAAGAGAGGAGTCAACCAAAGAAAAAAGTGTTGTTTCCCGTTTCCGTGTACTTATTATCGTGTTAGTAGAATTGTTGCTATCTATTGTTTCCTGGGTGTGAGTTGCTTCATATATTATAAGCTTACTATAAGTTAAATGTTTGAGTTTTCTCTTCTAACTATATTCTTCATCTTCTCAAGTTATGAAATTAGTATTAATGTTACAGTACCAATTGTGTTTTCTTATTAAATGTATGGAAGCATAATCAAAACATGAGAAACGCTCCAATAACATCAACTCCAAAACGTGACAATGTTTGGTAAACTTGACTCAAACAAAAACTTGTATGACTGTATTTTTCCCATTCTTAGGTCACTCTACAGAACTGCTAGTGATAGATATCATGAAGGTGCCGAGCCAATTGTTACAATAGATCCCACAGGGTCTCTACTAGAGTAAGCTTACTTGCTTTTTGACTATATCAACTGTCTTTGTAGTCATAATGTTAAAAACAACAATAGCTTGCCTGATGCAGATGTTGGAACTTTGAATTATTTATTAAAATATCAACAAGCACAACGAGATAACAATATTTTGCTGGTTTCGCTAAGAGATAGAGAGCGCGAGATCGAAAAGCTCAAGTCGATAATAAAATCTTTACAATCGTAAGTTAGTGATGTGGTTGAAAGATTTCCAGGAGTTGTTTCAGTGAATCCGAGTCCACCGATTCACGGCAGGACAAAAGTTCTTCCTTCAGTAGTGGACTACCAGTAGTTAGAGTAACTCCTCAAAAAAGAATTAAAAGTGCCGTCACGGCTTCATCACCTCGTAGAAACTCAAGGCGTAGCCTTTTTGAGCCATCAGGCTCTCATGTAAGTTAATTTCGAATTTCTTGAACTCAATTATAATGTTTCATAGATGAATGTAACTGAACCTCTATCATATTCCCGTCAAATACTAAGAAACGCTGGTATTGAGAGTGATGTCCTTTTAAGCAGTTCTAATAATAGTACTCCTCGCCATTTGTCTCAGTCTCATGAATTGAATACTGTCTCACCCATCAGAGGTTTGAAACACTCACTGTTACCTTACTAGAACAAACATTAAGCTACGCAAAACCCAAACAGAGTTGTAGGTCAAGGTGAGGTTCATACTCGTCACCGCCCTGTTCTACCCAATAATGCTAATCAATATTCTCCTAATAATACATTCATCCTGGAAAAATTGGTTCAACTTCCAGGAAATCCTCCTCCGACTGCTCGAGACGAACCCAATCAAACTCCGAGTGTTTGTGATCTCATCATTACCATTCCTATTGTAGTATTGCTTGTAGTATTACTTGACCGTTAACAGGCCAGCCTTTATTAGAAGAAGTGAACTTCGACAGAGTATCATTAAAGAAGCTTCACGACGTCGGCAAGCAATAGAGAAGAAGAGAAAGGTGAATCATATCACCTGCTGTGTTTATCCACAAATATACTGTTAGGAAGCTGTTAGGGCTTTAGCTATGGGAGCTGTTTCGCTCGATGAAGTTAGCGATAAACTTTTCGTAGACTCAACGAAAATTCAAGCTTTTCCAAAAACGGACATGAAAGCTATTACTCAGAGGTACGGTTTGTTCTAGATTTTCAAAAGGAAAGTGTTCCAGGAGAATTTTGAACACTCGTGAGTATAAAGATCGGGTGATGGAAAGGGAGAAAAAGATCGAGCAAGCCGCTAATAGAATCCTTAAAACATGTTTCAGTTGGGTAGGCACTCACTTGCTTGATTTTAATACATGTTAGTTTTTTCAGAAGACTCGTAACAGATTGTCTTCCTAAGATCTCATCACTAACATCTTCAACCTCACATATCCATGACATTCTAATTTCTCTGTATATAATTTGTCATAAAGTGTCTGATCTTCTGCATTATATTCAAGTTATATGTTATTTCGACCATTATACATAATATCTTTTTGTTGTAAACTTTTCATGATCGCAATTTCACCATATACTTTCACAGATGAACACAAATGTCTTAGTTTTGATTCTATTGGTTAATGCCTGTATGATCAGTGGTGATCATAAGAAGAAAGATTTGAGTAGTTATACGTAAGATACAGATATGCTGATGGCTTCTTAAGTTTTGTAATTCAGAGATGCAGATTTAGAAAAGCTTTTCGATGAATGGGAAGAGAATGATGAAGAGAAACTGGATGAAGAAGATCTGCCATCTCACAAGCAAAAGCCAAAAGAAGTAGATTTAGAAGCCTTGAAAGCTAAAGTTAGTAGCTTGTTGATTCTGTGTGAACATATGCATTTAAGGCGAAATCTCCTGAAGATCTGGTTCGATTGTCTAAAAAAGGTCAACCACTTATGATGTTCGTTAGTATAACTGATCCCGAACGTCCAAAAAGCAAAAATATTAGACCTTTCACTGAACACTGGACTGGACTTTGGCAATCCGCTCTGTACAACAATCACATAGAGTCGCAGGCATGTTGATTATAAAATGATTTGTTATAGCTTGTTTGCTCAGGTTTTTACTGTTGATGATGATAGAGTCATTTTCATGTTCAAAGATGGTGCTCAAGCTTTCGAAGGCAAAGATTATTTATTGAAACAGCCATACGTCAGAGAGGTATACATCTTTCTGAGAACCTATTATAATTTTTTATTCTCCCAGATAACCTTAGAGGGAAAACAACATGCTGGTCTTGCTGCTCAACGTAATAAGTCAGAATTATAAAATCCTTGTTATACATTTCACGGTTCTCTTCTGTTCTATGCCTCCCTAGGCTCCGCCCATTTTTGTGTGCGCCGCTTTCGACAAAGGCTGAGCCTTTAAAACTGATCTGAGTTACCTTATCTCAAAAATTTGACTTAGGCTTTGTCGAAGAGGCGCACAAAAAAATGGGCGGAGCCTAGGGGGGGCATAGAAAAGAACAGGATTTATTTCACTTAGTCGTTTAACATATCAGAGTATCATATCGCTCGACTTTCATGCATAATAATGAAGATTTTTAGTAGACTAAAGGCGTTTTCGTCGTTCAATTAACCGTATTCCTAACCGGTGATTACCTGATACTCAAAACGTTACACTTCTACTTCATATGTTTAGATGAATGATGTGTAGTTGTCCGCAATAAAACTACTTGTTGCTATTATGGAATGAGTAATATAGAAAAAGAAAAGGTACGGCGCACAATGACGGTTTAGTAAGTTAGACATTCATGTGTGAATGTCATGTGGAATTCCAGACAATATTCAACTGAACTTAAATAAAAATTCAATAACTTCTGGCTTTTCTCTGTATTTATCCCACCGTACATGTGACGGGTTATTACTTCAAATTGTGCACAATTGATTTTCATTGTTTATGTTCAGATGGACGATGTGGAGAAATCCGCATTAGAACAAGTTGCTGCCATGCTGCAACGACCTGATCACTTGGAGAAGTTGCCTGAATTCAGAAAACGAGCTGAACGGAAGAAAGTATTAGTATCACCGTTTTAAAACTACTGGTCGAGTTTCAGGCTGCTGTGGAAGCAATGTTACGGACCGGTGTTCAATCACAGCTAGAGAGTATAAGAACTGCCATTGCTCATCTGCACACAGCGTCAGAAGATATTAACACAGTTGATAAAGAGTTGAGCTCACTCTACATGCTTCAATATTCATGCGTACATTCAGGATAAACACTCTTCGCGCAAAGTTGAAACCGTTCCCAGGACTAAAAGAAAAAATGAAAGAAGTTCGTGTTGCAAACGCGCAGCATAGTCAGTATGCTGCCGCTATGGATAATTTGAAACACATTTTCAATATTAATCAAACTATTGCTGACACTCACGTAGCTCTTGAGCAAGGAAAGCTGTTGTTAGCGCACAAGCAGTGAGTTGAGTATCTTATTATGTGTTCTAAATATATGAATAGTATCATGGACTTGGAGCAAGCAAGAGATGAACTACTGGCAGAGGTTCATAAAACAGCTGGTAATCGTGAATACGAGAAAAATGTGGGTGTTTTGGGTGGAACTAATTAGCATAAAGCTCTTTCAGCTACTTATTACGTTTTTCATAAAGGTTGATGAATTAGTAAATACCTTGGGAAGCAACATGTGGTATGTCATTGGTCGTTCGTTGGACATGGCAAAAGGTCTGGATACGTTTTTCTGTAATGATTCAGATGAATGCAAATATTTTTTATGAGCAATAGAAACAACCGACTTCTTGCTTGTCCATTTCTAAAATGAAATTCGAAGCTTTTCCCGTGGACTTCACGACTGTGTCACGTGAACTCCATGTCATTAAATGAGACTACTTATCATTTTGTGGTAATTTCTGTTTTCTAGGAAGTGAAAGCGGTCTCGGACCACAACAGCTAGTTTCTTGTCTTCGCATCGTAGAAAGAGAGGAGAGAATCGATAAGTATTATCTGGAAGCTAAAGGCGCAAAAGATTTCATGCCACCTAATAGGCCTAGACAATGGAGGGAGAAAACGTTTAATGTAAGATAAAACACGTATGTCAGGTATTAAACACGATACTTTCGTGCAGACTCTGGAGAAAACGGTCTGGAATAGAGTGGAAGGTAATCAACTGGAAGATGACAGGGGACATAATAAATCATGGTTGGCAAGGTGAATAATTTAAATTTCTCTTCAATTCATTATTCAAATTTAGATACTTGGAGACCATGCGTGTGGTTGTCACAACAGATTTGCTTCATGCAAGAGCAGCTATACCATGTTTCCCACCAGATTATCAAATTTATGATCGTTTTGTACACATGTATCATAACTGCGTATGCAAAAGAGTGAGTCTGATACTATCGAAACATCAATACAACTATTCATATGAAGGTTCGAGAAATCGCCTCCCAAGATTTAGAGAAAAGTGAATTAGTACAGCTGATGAGTTGGATACAATCATATGGGTGAGCTGGAAGCTATAACTATAATTAAAGTGTTCATGTTAAGTGGAGAAGATTTCTTGGGAAGCCGTAGATTACAAATTGCGGCTCCTGCACTTTTGCAAGATTTGCCTGTTCTGCCCCGCTCAACTTGGAACAGTCTCTGCGATTCGTGAGTTTCAAAGTGAAAACATAATGTATAATAGAAATATTTCTTAGATTTATTGCAATGACAAAGAGAGACATGAAGCAATGGCTGGAAAAGATGTTGAGTGCCGAAAAGGATGTAAGAGTACATCGTCGATCTTGTTTTGAACTCTTTTCTTCAGGATTGGTATCAAGATGTTAAGCCTGACGAAGACAATTTCTCATACTTTTATACTAGTTTGCCGAATATTTTATTTGGAATGTTACGAGATACGGTTAGTACTCGATATTCGGGGTTTTAAAAGACAGAATAGGCGCAACTGTTACCAATGGGGCATAATTTGAACCGACAAGGACATCCATAACTGTTTTTTGTTGGGATCGCTGAAAGTTCACTGTTTTCTTGCTCCACACATTGGGTTTTACTCACTCCTGACTGGTCTGGGCTTGAGATATCCTGCTGTTTTGAGAAAAGTCGGAATATTTCTGCGCAAGTTTTCAAACTGACGAAGATCCCTCAAAACCTAAAAGTTGTGGAGTTGATAAAGCTAAGATGATCGCAGGAAATTACCTTGAAGCTTTCAGCAGAAAAGAATAAAATAGTTAAGATGCACAACACGGTCAACAAACGAGCCATCTGCAAGTTATAATTTCAAATGCGAGTTAATGAAATTAGTTAGAATGAAATGAGCTGCAGCAAATGTAAGTAAGAAGATAGTTTAAAAGAGCATGGCTTCATCTTATGAGCTGCACCCGTGCAAGTAGAGTGGGTGTTCTTAGCAAATGAAGGGGAGGGGATAATGCTCCATTTATAAGAACACTCGGCTCTTTCGAGTGACGTAAGTTCTTCAAATAGGAAGGATGGTGTCGTTTGTTTCTAATTAGTGTAAAAGCCAATGAAAAAACTTAATTATTTCATAAAGAGCATACTCATAAGAAATCTTTAGGTGACATTAGCTAAAGAAGTTAGTGTGGAAGTTATCCCAAGCGTCATCAATTTGACCGTGGAAGAGTTTTATGATTTTGCCACAAAATATAGAGGTCTGTCAAAAATTATGCTCGAACACTCTCTTCATTGGCTTCGTTTAGATGCCTTTTCGGCTTATAGGAACAAATACTTTGAAAATCGGAGTCTCTTTCCAAGCTTCACATCAATTATGGTTAGATATCTGAATAAATTAGGAAGAGAAGATTCAACTTATGAATATTATAGATAGCTGTAGCAAACAATTTACAAACATGTATCGAATCCACGGAGAGGTACATGCAACAGGTAAACAAAAGAGTTTCTCGAAGGGTTTCCTCATGAACTTCTCAGGTTCGTCTATCCATGGAGAATGATGAAGGTAATAGTACCAGACGAGGACCTGCTCGCCAACAAATCATTGACAATATCGATAAGTTGAACGGAAGATGGAACAGTGCCATCAGCACAGCGTATGATAGAGCTGATTCGATTAAGAATTTCATATGATCTACTTACAGCGTGGGATTTATTCGTGAAGAGGTCTGCGAAGATTTGGCACCATACTTGGCCGAGATTTTTTCACGCAAATGGTCACTCCACCTACTTGTTTTGACTCTAATTAAGAAATTCAGGCTAGTGGGAAGCTCTTCGTGTGAAACGATCTGCATGACCTTATCAGATTACTTTTTGGATCACAGACATCTTAGACCGAACGCTAGAGGAGCTTTGCTGGCTGATCTTCACTTCCGAATTGTTGGCGAATATTTACGAGCGATTGATAAAAGGTTTCTAACTATCAGAAATCATTCCGATTCTTATATCAAAATTAATTGAAGAAGACTCACATTTGCTTCTCATGAGGAACGATTAGCCTGTGGAGAAAGGTTACAAAAAGATATTGAGAAGATAGAGGAAGTGTTCTCTTCTTGCACAGAGAGCGAAGACTTAGTTAATCAGGTGAGGGAGAGAAGAAAGCAAGTGTCATTTATGATCTTTGTAGTTTATTTTGTTAACTCCTGTATTGCACCATATGACAGGAATCATAACGTTGACGGACAAAGGAATGCTTTCTTTAGAAGCGACCTCGTTTGGAAGGAAATATCCTAACTTCCCCGTAGATCTTTTAGCATCTCTAATAGCAACGAGGGAAGATATGTCTAGAGTTGAAGCAAAGTGAGTTTCCATATTGATTCACGCTAATTCATTTTGAATTTCAGATCACTAGCTGAAGAAGTCATGTCGCATGTTCAATTCCATCCCAAAGATGAAATTTTCGCTCAACTGTTCGCTTCAGCTCAGTCATCGGAATCTTCTTGGAAACCATCCATCAACGTTGCCAACTTCCTTCCATCTTTTGTCAAACTTGAGAGTGGGAGTAAATAGTATCTTAATTTATTAAAAAAAGAATGAAGAAGAAGAAAAGACAAGAAGCCTTGGTACACATTATGACTGTGATAAATAATTAAATTAATAATTCTAATCGTTGAGTTTGAAGTAAAGTTACTTTGGAATACTTCTTCATTGCTGAAAACATAATATAATATTGATAGTTTTGGATGGTGGACGCAAAAAAAGACGAGCAGTTAGGTTCCACAAAAGGAGTTGCTCCTCAAAAGAGTTCTGGAAGAAGAGAGTATCGTGTGTTCCGACGAAGACCAACGAAGGCAAATGGTTTGGAAAGAATATTAGTAGAAATTTGCATATTTCATTTAAGTTCCGAATGAAGAAAGTTCAGAACAAGTACCCGAAAAAGCGGTTTTGTTGGAAGGAGAGAAGGAGCCAAAGAAAAGGAAGCCTAGGCTCTGTCGTTATTTCAACGCTCCAGGTGGTTGTCGCAAAGGAAATGATTGTCAATATAAGCACAAAGTGATGAAGGTTTTTTTTGAGAAGCTAAAAACGGAGGCAAGAGCTGACGACTTTCAGCCAATTATAATTCCCGCAGTTGATGTCGAAGCAGTTGATTTGAAAATCAAAGAAGAAATCAACTCGAGTATTGTGTTACCTCCATCAACAAGTAAAAGTTGCAGACCCGTCGTTCCTCAAAAGAGAAGAGTCCCTTTAGTACGTTTGAAAAGAACATCTATTGACAACAGTTTAATTAAAGAGCTCTAAGGGCACAGATGTACAAAAAACTTTGTTGGATCTAGATGTAGCTTATTTCAAGACTAGGTCTGCACTCTTACTCCTTCTTATTCCTTAAATGATTCGTTTGAGATATCGTAATGCTAAAATTGAGAAAAGTTACGACGAATCTATTCAAATCGACTTTCGTTATGACATAACTGAGCCGGATTGGGTAATGTTACACTAATTAACTGCATGTTCATATGAAGAAGATTGTTTAGGTTTTTGACATTCGATCTCTTCGAATTAGACTTGTTCTCAGTAAGGCTCACCCGCTAGAACCCTTAAGTTTTTCACTGCTTGAAAAGGAAAATAGTGGGCTGCCTGAAATTTTAAGAAAACAAATCCAAGACACTGTTTCTGAGAACATAAAAGTGATTTGGTCATTACGTCAATACTTCAAACGAAAACTTCAGGAAACATTTGATACTTTCTACTCAAAGGACGCTTTTGAGACTTTTGGGAAACTGATCATTAGATTCATCGATCGAAATGTTTTGAAGATGTTTGTTGATGGTCTAACGAAACTCAAACTGCATAGAGAGGTCAGATACTCGGAAGTTGTTGCTTGAAACGCTTTTATAATAGGCAGAAGCAGCGGGAATATCTCTAGTTCTTCCCAAAGGAACTAATCAAAACAGAAGTTCTCAGAGCTCTAATCATTATGACGTGGGGGTGGGGGAGAAGGAGGAGGAAGAAGAAGAAGACGACGACGATTATGATGAAGAAGAAGATGAAGATGAAGGGGAGGAGTATGAAGAAGACGCAGATGACGAGAATGATGAGAACCTAAAGGTTTGTTAATTAACTCACAAATGATCCTTATTAAGTTGTGAGCTATTCTGAATGCAACTCCTTTACCACTCACCATTAATGCAAATAAAATGAATGTAAATGTTTCGAACAGAAAGATCAGCGGAGAATTAATGCAAATGGGAACATCAGCTCAAGTGCCACGCCATCCGAATTACCTATCGAAGTTGTTCTCATTTGGAATGACAAGAGGTGAATTTCGTGTTAATATTCTTTGTGACATATGAAATTGCAGTCATAACATTGCTAGTATAGTTCCGAAGAAACTTCGTATCTCAAGCAATTGTTTCCGATGTAAGTTGAACTCTATACACGATTTGGAATGCCGCGGCTCTGGCAAAACATGGTGTTGCGAGAAATGTTCAACATTTTTGAGCTTAAAGTTTGTGTCCTAAGAAGATAACGGAGGTTCGGAAAAAAAAAATTAAAGACTGGTTCCCCAAATAGTTCACGAACAATCGAACATCCTAGCTCGAATGGAAGCTCGTGGATGCATTCAATTCGATTGCATTTTAAAGGATTGCAAAATGGATTATACTTGCTTTTTCTGTAACAAAGAGGATACAGTTCAAGTAATCTATCACAAATCGACATATTTCTAATTCGCTTATAGAGTGTATCATTTGGAGAAGCTCACAAATCGTGGTGTCGACAGTGTCACACAAGTTGTGAATTCACCGTATCTGCCATTCGCTTCAGAGGTGACTTTTCACTATGTTCACAAGAAGTCAAATCACAGACTAAACTTCGTCGTCCAAAAAAAACGGTTTTTACATTTATCGACAATTTCATTCAAATTCTTTTAGAAAGCAGATGAAGGTGTTGCCGTTACTCCTGGACTTCCCTTACCTCAAATGGGTACATGTAAGCATTATAAGAAAAGCTACAGATGGTTCAGGTTGGGTGGAATCACGAAACGAAGGAGTTATCAGAAATTTGTTGATTGTAGATTCCCCTGTTGCGGGCGAACATTCCCTTGCGATCTTTGTCATGAAGATGCACGATTAGGCCATGAGATGAAAGTTGCGAATCGTATGATTTGCGGTCATTGCTCAAATGAACAGGTAAAGAGCAAATGTGTTCGTTTAATAGTTTATTATCAGCCGTTCCAAAAAGATAAACCTTGCTCTAGTTGTAACACGGCTACAACCAGGAAGAAAACTCAATTCTGGGAAGGCGGAAAAGGCTGCAGAAATCAAGTTTTGATGAGCCGGTATGTCTGTTTTCCGAAATCATTTTTCATTATATATTTGTTAGAAATGATGGGCACAAGTTCAATGCAAGCAGAAAGAAATCTGTATCAAAAGCTAAAGCGGAAACCTTAGTGACTAAGAACAAAAAATGATTTGTCTGTGACTGATTGTAATGAAACATATTTGATGACGACACAGGCGTGTTTTTGTATAATTTTATTACGGAGTACAGAGTACAATATTTGAGTTATTAAGGGTTTTTGTAAGTCAAGCAATATCTTTTCAGAATGAGGAGATCCAGGCAGCGTTTTTTTCAGGCGAAACAAGTTCATCTTCTGTTTTAGACACGAATTTCGGTAGGCGAGACCGAACAGAAGAAAGCTCCCGATGACGATCTCTCTGTTCCATTGATCTGTCACTACAAATTTCAGTTTTCTTCAGAAAGGTGTTTTAATATTACCTATTAGTTTCTTCAGATTTATACTCATATCGTTTTCTGGATCTTACAGGTGCTGAGGTGGTTGTGATACCGAGTAATCTTTGGAAAGAAGGGGGCATTGTGAAACTTGGAAGTGTTGGCATTGGCGACAATGTTGGAAGAGTTGGAAGGTTTGCTAAACTAATAGTCGGTAATGCTACTGGCTGCATGGCGGCCATTGGAGCTAAGCCTAACGGTCTAGGCGATAATGGTCTTCGGGCAATTCTTGCAGTTGGCTTCACCATCTGGAGAGGTGCGGAGTGTGTGTTTGGAGCCCTTCTAACTCCAGTAGAAGCTCTGACTAAACCCTTTGCATGAGGAACAGAGCTGAATGTTCTTTCTTGAGTAGGAATGACAGGTGCTCTTAACGTTTTGAATGTACGTGATTGTCAAAGTAAATATTACCTTCGGATATTGGATTCAGGTTTCCGGAATCCATGAGCATGGGGGACAATTTCTTCAAGTGCAGTTACTAAACCGATATGTGATTCAAAGAAGCACTGAAAAGAACACACCTGATCCGATGAAAAGTAAAATGAGAACAATAATCATGGCCTGATTCTAGGAATCTCTTAATCCAAAATTACACGCAGAGGACAGCAACGACAATGAAACCCGAATGATTACTACAGACCCTCCCCTTTCCATTTCATAACCTGACTAATATGAGTTCGGATTTTCTCCATCGATCAAGAAATATCTTTTGTCTAGAGAAAAGGATTAATTGCCGGAGAGAAGCGACATAATGATAAGGTCAACGAAATGAAAAAGGGGTCAAAGTTCTGTTTTTACATTTCAACTCTCACTTCCATTTCTATTTGAAAGATTAAAGACTGAAGCCTCATATATCTATATTAGCCTTCAATCTCGAATCATACCATACTTGTATGAGGACAAAAGTATAATAAGAACGATGCTACATCGCATCTTATCATCAGATTCACTTTCTTACACAGCTTTGAAGACTTTTCTTGCAACACTGTGTGACAATTAGAACCGTTTGAGTTGTTGATACTGCACAGAAATAATAAGTAACACCATCCTAATTCCAAAACTTATTTTTCTAACTCTCTACTTTGTATTCTCATTCCACATCTTGCTCATTATTGTCGCAGACTTCTAGGTTTCCGAGGAATCGTTTCTAGGTGTCTTCTATCTTTTTGTATTTCATAGTACAGATGTTTCAATATTTATTTAAATCCCATCAGAACTTCTCAATTCAGGTGATTGTAATCTTGTCAATACGTTGTTTGAAGCTGTTGCCCCCCCCCCCTTATTCAGCAATATCGATGAGCGTGGAATCGATCTCAAAGGTTGGATGCATCCTTTATTTTCTTTGTCATCTGTCTATCCCTGTTCTCCATCAGATTTCCTCTCAATTGAAATTTTTCAAAAAACTTTTTCAGTATGATATTTTCAGACAGTAGCCGATGTTCGTTGCTCAATAAAGTTTGAAAAAAAGTGTTTCTTGTATGCCGATTTATTCTGCCACTTTACTGGAGACTATATTCACGGTTGTATGATTACTACTATTTATGGAACATGAAGAAAACCATTTAACTACTTCGGCTTGAAGGAAGAATGGAAATGAAAATGATAATAATAACCGCTCAAGTGTGTCGGCTCGAAGCGAAAAAAAAAACCCACAACTCTCTTGAGCTTATGAAGTAAAACTGTTCTTTCACTCAGAATTTTCAGTTTCCTCAAAACGGCTCTTGAATATTACAGACGGTTTTCTCATAAATTACAGAAAAACGCTACCGCTGGCATCTTGGATTTACCTTATTTTTTCGAATTTTTCGGGGGACACAAGGACACGAACGAATCCATTGGATTCGAGCGAGCCCTTGACAGGAAATAACCTGTGGGGGGGAATAACCATATTAGAAAGATGAGAGAGAACGAGGCTTACGAACCACAAGACACCGGGGGACGTATTATGTTAGGAACCCCAAACCTACCACCCTGCGAACAAGGCTTGCCCCTCCCAAGGGACGCAACTTCGGTTACTTGTTTCATAAACCCGCACTCTACCATTAGACTACGGTCTCATATTATTTACAAGAATATGGGTTCTTTAATCGACAGTTGCTCATAAGACACTGCCCATTTCGGATCGATATGATGACTGTTGTACTACACTTAGGCGGTCCATGGTTTGCCAAAACCACCTATCATACGAGTGTGGTTCAGAAACTTTCGGTTCGTCTGTGATGGTATATGGTTAACACTTTGTATAAATCTGATTGTTGATTATTCAGGTTACTCTTCATCATGTACTAACCTGGAATCTATGCAGAGCGAGTTCGGAATGTTGCATCTTCGTTAGGATTATCATTATGTAAGTATCATTCTATGTTTAATACTGTTGGGTGTTCCAGTAAGGTTATGCTGCGTGTACACTCTGTGAGTTCCACCATTTGATTTTCGATTTTTCTTGAAATAGCTTCATTCGGTTTCGATGTGATGATTCCTGATGCGATCATTGTGTTCGCTAACTGTTCCTTTTCCTTCATTCTACTTCTACTTCTTTGTGTTGCTTGTCATAAGTTATTCAATTGAGTTGTGAGGGACGGTTTAAACCTTTGATAAGATCCTAGTTCTATGAAATATAGTCGATGGTTTGGGATAAGCATTACTTTTCCTTCTTTTATTCGTTTGCTTCCGTAGTTTCGAGGTGAATGGAGAGAAACTCATCCGAAGAGCTTTAAATAAGCTTCTGATCATTTGAAAGAAACTTCAAATTGGTTCATTCTGCGCTGAGTTGGAACGCTTTTGCCTCATAAACATAATGCTTAAGCACGACCGCTACACTTTTTTCACGTGCCGCAGGAATGAAACGCGTGAGCAACCGCTCAAGCGCGTCAGTCAGTTGAAAATGAATGAACCACCGCACAACTAAGCCTTCTAATTCAAAATGGTTTTCCACCAAGCTTTTCATTTTCCTGAACGCGCATTGAAGTGAGCGGCGTCCATACTCAGTCTTCTTAAAGCCATAACTTTCTTGTAAGTCATTTGTTTCCAGAATTGTTTTCTTTGTTCTGATGTTCTCATTATGCTGATTATTATTTCATTCTCGTCAGAGATTTTGACTGTTCTTTTTCGTATTGCTTGCTTTACATTCACAGTGATCATGAAGAAAGTGTGCTCGTTCTTTGCGCACTTGATCGTTCTCTGAGTTTGTAGTTTCATCTCGTAGTTTACTTGTTTATGTTTACGTTCATTTGCTGACCTGTCGGTGTATTTTGCCCTGACTGTCAACTTACACGAATATTGATTACTTAGTTGTTAAATGAAGATTATGACAAGATGACAGGTACCTGTCTGTTCCAACAAGTAAGCTGCTTCTTCGACAGTCTATAACCAACATCCTTTCAGACATCTGTATTCTCCACTACGCAACACTTCTTCATAGTTACGGTTTGAGCGACTTGTTCTCTACAACTCCCTCCATAGTTCATGAAGCTTCTATGAAGGGAACTAGTGGAGATTGAGTCGCTCATCTCATTTCTTATATCTTTATACGGTTTCCTCATTTTTGTATTCATTTTTGTTTGTTTCAGAGGACCGTCTGATGTAAGACACACAAACGAAATGGGGGGATTTGAAGATTCGATACTCTATCACACTGCAATGCGTCAGATAGTCAATGTTTGATCGACTTATTCTCCTTCAATGCTCTTTATCGTTCATCAAGCATCTTTGAAGGAATCTGATGGAGCATATGTCACTGCACTCCTACTAGGATTATCATTATGTAAGTATCATTCTATGTTTAATACTGTTGGGTGTTCCAGTAAGGTTATGCTGTGTGTACACTCTGTGAGCTCCACCGTTTGATTTTCGATTTTTCTTGAAATAGCTTCATTTGGTTTCGATGTGATGATTCCTAATGCGATGCGAATTTATTTTCGTTTTAGACGTTCTAATGCTTTCAACTGTACCTACTGTTCGTCTGTGATGGGTGTATGGTTGGCCCTTTGTATTGTTATGATTGTTGATTGTTCAGGTTACTCACTATCGAGCACGAACCATGGATCGAAGGAGAGAAAGTTCAGAACCACACCATCTTCATTTGGATAACCATCAAGAGGTATCATTTGAAGTTTAATGATGTTCATTAGTCAATGTTGATGTAAGGCCGAGTGTGTCGACGTCGCGATTCGCATGTTGCTCTGAAGTCAAAATGTGAGTTATACTCGCACAATTCTTTAGAGATTCTGTTTTGTTCAGATTTCTCAGTGACTCTATTCCATGTTCTCAATTATGAAGATCGTTCCTTGTTTGTCCTTGCGTTCGTTCAGTCAGCTTGGTGAAGGAACCAATCACCCTCTGGTTAACCATTGTTACCTTTGTTTTTACGCAGTCGATCGTTCTCTGAGTTTGGAGTTTAGTTTTGTAGTTTAGTTGTTCATGCTCACGTCCTGTTGTTATTCTTCTGGCAATTCTTGCCTCAATTGCTAACTTACTCGATTATCGATTACTCAGTTATTACTCGTGTTCTTGAGTTTCATGTATCAGATGTCCACGTTTCAACTTCGCAATTGAGGCTTTATGTTCGTGTTTTCACGTTTTAATCCTATACTGCTAGAAACCAACAGACCCATGTATCTGTGAGCCTCGAGTTTCTCAATCACTTTCTTCTTCAATTCTGTTTTGATTCTTGTTGTTCGTGTACTATCTGCTTCCGAGGTGTATTGACAGCGACTGGAACCTTCTTTACTTGCATCATCCTTGATTCAAAGTTATCAGGATATGTCACATTCCACAAGGATCGAGAAAGAACGACAGTGGTCTGTGTACCTGAACAAGTAAGCTGCTACTTTGACAGTCTATAACCAACAACCTTTCAGACATTTGTATTCTCCACTACGCAACACTCCCTCATAGTTACGGTTTGAGCGACTCGTTCTCTCACAATTCCCTCCATAGTTCATGAAGCTTCTCTGAAGGGAACTGGTGGAGATTGAGTCGCTCATCTCATTTCTTATATCTTTATACGGTTTACTGATGGCTGTTCGATTGGTTTGATAAGTTTTATTTTCTTCAAGCATCTTTCAAAGTATGAGCGTTGCTTGTGTTCTTTGTTTTCATTTCGACTTTTCCCTTCTCAAATACTTTCCGATTACTTTCTTTTGATATTTGGATGGAAGGTTCACCAATGTTCGAAACCAATTTCTGGTTGTGCAGGTCTTGTGTCTTGTGTCTTGTTCGTTGAATACTCAGTTTATAGACTCTACTACTTCCTCTTGTTAATTGTTGTTCTTCGTTCCTATAAGTTAATGATTACGTGTATTTCCATGTTTCTATACATTCCACTTGATATAGGAAGGATCAAGGGAATGTGAAGTTGGAATTCTTGGACGAGAAAGTCGCGGGTGCAGATAACAGATAAGTTCTCATATCTTTGTTCATATTGGTTAGTTACAGAAAGCCGTACGTTAGTCTTTGGAAATACAATGAAGTGTCGCAATGCCTTCTTCTCAGTGCTACAAATGCCTGAGATAGAGTGAACCTTGCGATTGTGTTCACTCTTTCTCAGGCACTCGTAGCACTGAGGAGAAGGTATTGCGACACCCCTTGTCCTAGAAATTTTCTCTTTTTTTTGGCCATTTTTTCCAATTTCATCCTCCATATATATCCAATGATTTGGAGTAAATGTGGAAGGATAGCCAAGAGGTTAGTTGGTCATTCATACAAGGAAGTGGTTGGTTCGACTCCCGGCCCTGTCAAGGATCCTTCTACGAGAGTGCAAATAGTAAGTTCCGGTCACCCCCGTTTCCAAAGGGGGGTGACCCCTATATACATTTCTACCATACTCATTCTTTCTAATTTCAGGCACCAATCACCGGAGATCTGAGTCAGCGTGTTATATACCGATGGCGATGCCCCCCTGCCTCAACCCTTTCCGTAACTACCCCCTAATTGTGGGGAGGATCACTCCTCCACCTTGGGAGAGGAAAACTTTCAAAAAAGAAAGCTTTCCCCTCCCCTTCTCCTAACGATACTTGGCTCTTGGTAGCCTCCGAGTACGTTAGGAGGATGTTGTTATTGGAACTCCTTGTTCTTGGTGTACTTGTACTATAAATAAATGATTATTCTAATAAAACTGTTTTTAACATTTACCTGATATTGTTCTCAGCTTCATTCACCAGTTGAATGCATCAGCCGACGTTGTCCTCGGGTATCGCCCTGTAATGTGAAAGATCAGTACTTGCGAGTAACTTGGAGAACAAGAAGACAAAGTAAACGATAAACGAAACAAGGGATGAGAACTATCAAACATACAAGTAGTTACAAGGAATTGCTACTCTTAACAACTCATTAAGAGAGAACATGAGAAAGGTTCTATGAATTCGAACTGATAGCAAAGGCTGTTCAGGTCACATTGGTTCAAAGAACACAGAGATGAACGAAGATACAAGAAGGCACAACACACACAGATGCATCACTTACAAAGCACTTTTAAGAAAATGAAACATTCAAACACTTCATACAAACACTTACTCACTACCTCCGAACTAAAACGCGACGACATGGTTGACTAAGCTAAGGTTTACAAGATGCGACTGACCTATGAGTGAACATGCAAGCCATGTACGCTTGAGGACTGTTCGGATGTGAGGAAGCATGGTCAATACAGGAAAAGACCGGTACAAGAACGAAAGACAAAACTCTTCAATTCAACATAGGTTGAACAAGAAACAGAAGAAATGAAACTGTGAATTCTGCCGGATGACAGATGATGTAAGCGACAGACGGAACGAAGCAGAGAATAGAAGAAGCAATAGGAAACGAGTTAAACAAGGACACTACTCTGATGAATTACAATGCTCACTGAACAAGGATAAGACAATCAGCAATCGATAATCTCGTTAGTTCATATAGTTAGCCGAAATGTCAAAAAATCAGTCAGAAAGGAGTAAACAAATCAACTGAACTACAAAATCAAACTATAAGCCCAAAGAACGACCAAGAGAGGAGTTCCACCCTTTTCGCAAATGGTGAGCGTCTAGAACATGTGAGTTAATGGAGCGGGCAAGAATGCTCTGCTCTACTCACTCTGAGTATTCGGGAACGGTTGCACTCAACGTTCGGCCGAAAGTCTGATTCGAAGATACTACTGCTTGTTTTCATTTGATCAACAGCTCCGAAGTGACTATTCCATTTTGTTCTTAACTATGCTCATACATTCTTGTTCGGTTACATAATCGATTACCACAATCCTTACATGGTCTTCCTTTGCTTTCAACTTGTTGCGACGGTCAAGCTTCTGTTCTGTCACAAAGTATAAACTGAGACGTAGTAGATAGACCTTATTAAGACTACTGCACAGCAACAAACGTGATGCGAACTCAAAAAGAATTTGATACTCAATGACTTATCAAACTAATCAAAGTATTATAAAAGAGAGTCAACTCAGAATCATATACAACCCAAGGTTTAAAAAATAAATTTTATTTCTCAAGCAGCGATAACAAAGCTTATAAACAAAAGTCCGTTAATTAACAATCACTAAACACAAGCAAGTTACCCAAAGCTGTCGTCCACTATGTGTTACCCTTTTGGAAAGAAAATGAGAGCAGCACTAGTGCTCTGAACACATGATAGTCATCATTTTGAGTTTTGTAACTCGAGAAGTAATTCGACACATTACAATCTGATTTGCCTACAAGTAACAGAAAGTCGAATAAGCTTCAAACATGGAACTCACCTGGATGTTTCTGCTCATGCATGTGTATCTATTGATGCAACTTCAATCAAAGTATCATGCATTATCAAAGACAAACGAACAAGTCTATTCATTTTCCTGAGAAAACAACATGTTAGTGCTAATCTTCTGGAACAACAACCCAGCTCTAAAACCATTGAAAATTAACTGAAAGTAATCCTACCTCAACTGTTACTCAATACAAGCAAAAGAGAACAGCAGAAGGTAAGACCGGTTCACCAGATAATGATTGGTTGCCCCACCAAGCTGACTGAATCGACACTCACATCACTTGACTGATGAACATCATTAAACTTCAAATGATACCTCTTGATGGTTATCCAAATGAAGATGGTATGGTTCTGAACTTTCTCTCCTTCGATCCATGGTTCGTGCTCGATAGTGAGTAACCTGAACAATCAACAATCATAACAATACAAAGGGCCAACCATACACCCATCACAGACGAACAGTAGGTACAGTTGAAAGCATTAGAACGTCTAAAACGAAAATAAATTCGCATCGCATTAGGAATCATCACATCGAAACCAAATGAAGCTATTTCAAGAAAAATCGAAAATCAAACGGTGGAGCTCACAGAGTGTACACACAGCATAACCTTACTGGAACACCCAACAGTATTAAACATAGAATGATACTTACATAATGATAATCCTAGTAGGAGTGCAGTGACATATGCTCCATCAGATTCCTTCAAAGATGCTTGATGAACGATAAAGAGCATTGAAGGAGAATAAGTCGATCAAACATTGACTATCTGACGCATTGCAGTGTGATAGAGTATCGAATCTTCAAATCCCCCCATTTCGTTTGTGTGTCTTACATCAGACGGTCCTCTGAAACAAACAAAAATGAATACAAAAATGAGGAAACCGTATAAAGATATAAGAAATGAGATGAGCGACTCAATCTCCACTAGTTCCCTTCATAGAAGCTTCATGAACTATGGAGGGAGTTGTAGAGAACAAGTCGCTCAAACCGTAACTATGAAGAAGTGTTGCGTAGTGGAGAATACAGATGTCTGAAAGGATGTTGGTTATAAACTGTCGAAGAAGCAGCTTACTTGTTGGAACAGACAGGTACCTGTCATCTTGTCATAATCTTCATTTAACAACTAAGTAATCAATATTCGTGTAAGTTGACAGTCAGGGCAAAATACACCGACAGGTCAGCAAATGAACGTAAACATAAACAAGTAAACTACGAGATGAAACTACAAACTCAGAGAACGATCAAGTGCGCAAAGAACGAGCACACTTTCTTCATGATCACTGTGAATGTAAAGCAAGCAATACGAAAAAGAACAGTCAAAATCTCTGACGAGAATGGAATAATAATCAGCATAATGAGAACATCAGAACAAAGAAAACAATTCTGGAAACAAATGACTTACAAGAAAGTTATGGCTTTAAGAAGACTGAGTATGGACGCCGCTCACTTCAATGCGCGTTCAGGAAAATGAAAAGCTTGGTGGAAAACCATTTTGAATTAGAAGGCTTAGTTGTGCGGTGGTTCATTCATTTTCAACTGACTGACGCGCTTGAGCGGTTGCTCACGCGTTTCATTCCTGCGGCACGTGAAAAAAGTGTAGCGGTCGTGCTTAAGCATTATGTTTATGAGGCAAAAGCGTTCCAACTCAGCGCAGAATGAACCAATTTGAAGTTTCTTTCAAATGATCAGAAGCTTATTTAAAGCTCTTCGGATGAGTTTCTCTCCATTCACCTCGAAACTACGGAAGCAAACGAATAAAAGAAGGAAAAGTAATGCTTATCCCAAACCATCGACTATATTTCATAGAACTAGGATCTTATCAAAGGTTTAAACCGTCCCTCACAACTCAATTGAATAACTTATGACAAGCAACACAAAGAAGTAGAAGTAGAATGAAGGAAAAGGAACAGTTAGCGAACACAATGATCGCATCAGGGATCATCACATCGAACCAAATGAAGCTATTTCAAGAAAAATCGAAAATCAAATGGTGGAACTCACAGAGTGTACACGCAGCATAACCTTACTGGAACACCCAACAGTATTAAACATAGAATGATACTTACATAATGATAATCCTAACGAAGATGCAATCATTCCAAACTCGCTCTGCATAGATTCCAGGTTAGTACATGATGAAGAGTAACCTGAATAATCAACAATCAGATTTATACAAAGTGTTAACCATATACCATCACAGACGAACCGAAAGTTACTGAACCACACTCGTATGATAGGTGGTTTTGGCAAACCATGGACCGCCTAAGTGTAGTACAACAGTCATCATATCGATTCAACATGGGCAGTGTCCTATGAGCAACTGTCCATTAAAGAACCCATATTCTTGTAAATAATATGAGACCGTAGTCTAATGGTAGAGTGCGGGTTTATGAAACAAGTAACCGAAGTTGCGTCCCTTGGGAGGGGCAAGCCTTGTTCGCAGGGTGGTAGGTTTGGGGTTCCTAACATAATACGTCCCCCGGTGTCTTGTGGTTCGTAAGCCTCGTTCTCTCTCATCTTTCTAATATGGTTATTCCCCCTCACAGGTTATTTCCTGTCAAGGGCTCGCTCGAATCCAATGGATTCGTTCGTGTCCTTGTTCCCCGAAAAATTCGAAAAAATAAGGTGAATCCAAGATGCCAGCGGTAGCGTTTTTCTGTAATTTATGAGAAATTTTACAAAATTAAAGAAAATAACTAGTTAAATGATCTTCTGCTGTTGACAGTAGAACTCCATCTTCTTCAAGCACCAAAGCTTGAATAGGGAGTGAACAGTTTGCAAGACAGTTCTCCAACCGGGTATGAATCAATTAAAATAATCAAAGTTTGAGAGGCATTGGTAAAAGAAGAAAATAGGAGAATCAACTCAGTAAATATTGGGGTCTTCTTCTCATGGTCAGCATAGACTACGCTCAGAACAATAGCTCAAAAAATTTTGAAATTACCGGAGCGGGATACATAGAAAAAATGTCCAAAATGATTATAAAAACTTTATTTCTAACTCTGTTTTCTTCGAATTTCAGTAATTCAAGTATTTGAAGGTGTGTAAACAAGACATATAGTTTTGGAAATAAAACTTTATAAGATTTCATAAATCAGCAAATAAATAAAACAAATTGAAAGATATTGAAACTATTTGGCTTGAAATTGCTTTCCATTCGAGGAAAACTGAATAAATAATAAAATTCAAAACTAACTCCAGTAACATCTAAACTCTTAAAACTATGTAATTCCCTTTGTGAGTGTAAGCTATTGAAAAAGGCTTAATAACTGAATCGTCCCGCGAATGAACAGCCTGATGATATAAATCACAGTTAGACTTCCTCGCTGCGTTCTGTGGATCTTGCTCATCCCACATTCCTCTATACGCGCAGTATGGTCTATGATACTTACAAATTATGTGTTAAACTTTGAGCATTACCGGTTCGCGTCAGGTGCGCAATTGAACAATTGAAAAACGAAATAGTTGACGCCCATCTCTTTAAGAGTATTGTGCACTTCAACCAAAGGTTTCTTACTGAAAACAGAATAAACTTTGAGCGTCCGATTCCTGAATGAGAGAAAATTTATGAGGAAATTGTTTTGAATGAACCTTATTCCAACATCTTCATAATGAGGATGGTTCACTATCGGTCTTCCAGTTGACAACTTTACATTCGCCATTACCGGCATAGTTCCCGCGAAGACATCATCTGATTAAAATCTTTAGGAAAAGAACGAGTGAAAAATCAAACCTTTTTCAGTGTTCTTGATAATCCAGTTGAAAAGAAGTTCTTGATCTGGATTGCTGAACTCTCCTCTTATTGCCAACTGTTTTTCGAGGTTGGTTCGTCCTATACTATGCATGTATACCTTTACATATCTACCTCCGTACCTTCGAAAGCCATTGCGGAAACTAAAAGAACGACAAAAGCTGTCGAGTATGCCCTGCTGAATCTTGTGAAAATGTATTTCTGTACAAGGTTTTGATTGGCCAGCACTGCGGCCAAAATACAAAGGTGAGGAGTGAAGAATAACTTCAGTCTCATGATAAGAAGAGCCATCACCGTGTAGCAAGCCAACTGTATCAAGTTGTAGAAAATCTGGAGTTCATAGTCAATTTATGAATTAATTCCAATCGCTACCTCTGCATATGGTTTTCCTCTGCTGTCTGTGTCTCTCCAGAGTAGTTGTTTAAACTCTGTGAGAAGGAAATAAAGAATGAACACAAGACAGCCTAATACAGCAGAAGGAATCAGAACTGATATAAGAAGTTTGTGTACTGTCTGAACAAAAGGGAAGAGAGTGGTGAATAAAATACTATCTCACTCACTTCCATTTTCATGAAATCAAACTCAGCTGAGCAAGTGTAGAGACGAGTGTGAAAATTACTGAATGAACTGAACTTCGAACGAAGTATATCTATGATGTGAGCCTGAGAAAAGAAGCTAATGAGACGGGATCTGTTGTCAACTTACATCGTCTTCGACTTGCAGATTGGAAGCTATCAGGATCTTCAGTCCTATTGCTGTTCCCACGAAAATAGAAGTGGAAAGCAAAACATACAGAGGTCGGAATGTCAGGCGATTTAATAGTGGCTCGAGGCTGATTATCAACTGAAAAAGGTGTCCAGAAAATCTCAGTAGGGTGAAAAACAGAATGTACCAAAAGAGCCAGAATGCTAGGAAAATAGAAAGCTGTTAAGAGCATTTCGTTACCGAACAGAAGGAAAAATGTACATGCGAAGGAAATCTGGTATAGTGACGAAGTTAATTGGAATACAAACTCTTTGTTACCAGATGAGATTTGAGAATGGTTTTGATTGTATTCAGTGGAATGAAGTCGAAGACGTAAACTATGAAGAGAGATCCGATTTGAGTGAAGAAAGCGAACTGCGAAAACTGCCAAAACAGCATTGAACCAATCGTGAAGAAGCCCAAGGCGATTGGCCAAAAAAGGTTTACTGTATTATTTCTTAACAAGTATGGTGTTATAAAACTGAATTATATCTTAACAAACCTGAGTATGTATGAGAGTACTGTGACTTGGGCAATTATCATCGGAAAACCAAAAGATTCTCGCAATGGAGGTGTCCATTGAACACGAGTAGCTTCACCATGGTTGAAGAAAAAGGCAGCAACACTCAAGAGACCACCGAAAATGGAATCACTAAAACTTCTATTTAGACAAGAATGATATGAAGCCAGTTAAAACCTGACGATAACCCCAAGTAGGAATAAACAACCAGCCACTGTACCGGCTAGAACAAACACATTATCGATGTAGAAGTAATGTAAATTTCCAATGCCTGTAAAAAATGGTACAGAGAATGAGGAAAACCAGGAGAGTTACCTTCACATCCTTGCACGGGAGGCAAATCCGGCCCACGATTAACTTGCCAGCAATTTTCGACCTTCCAATCGTAAGCCTCAGCGATTTGTTTGAAATTTCGGAATAAAAAAGAGAGGATAACCTTAAAAGATTGTTTCAAGGGGTATTGAACGAAACACTGAACCTCAGGATACAAGTTGAATCTCTTTAATGTATTGATGGTGTGTCCGTATTCCGTCACATTATCATTCGTGACTTCATAAAGTCCTTCAGAAAAACTATTGGCATTGACTATCGTTTTGTAATAAGAGAAGTATAATCCCTTGAGTGTATGATATAGTTAAGTGATATAATTTGATCCTTACCATTTCTGTGCGGAAAGCCATTTCTCTTTCAAAATCCGCCAAATGTGAGAAGTGTCGGTCATTTTCAAACAATTTGTCCAAGTGATGACTGTTCAAGAATGATACAATTAAAGCTGAAAAACATTTCGATTGAAAAGTATGTGAAAGTTCGGAAAAAGGTTGAATATAAGCTTTCCCCATATTTGTTTGTATCTCTTTATAATTTCGCTCCAGAACCAATTAGGACAACTTGCTATTCCCTAAAAGACTCCTCAATCTGGTTTCTATCTCCTAATTTTGTTGGTAAACTGAGCTTCTCCACGCATGTACAATGCGTTCAATTTATTCTTTTTTTTTCAATAAAAAAAAAACTTTTCTTCAATGAATGACTGTATGGGAGCTCCTCAGCTGTGCGAAAACAATTATTTGCCCTCAGGGCACATTCTTTCTTATGGCTGTCTCGTTTCCCTCTATTTCGTTCCGGTTGTGTAGCTCCGACAGCCGTCCTCGCCGTTCAATTCATCGAAGAGATCCAGAAGAGGGATCCAGAAGCAGGCACGACAACATGGCTTCCGGTTTGCCGTTGTCATTCAGTTGGCTTCAAAAAATCTCTTCGTTCACTAAATATCTATCTTCCTTACCCTTTCTCCTCTCATTGCCGCTCTTTCAATCTCATATATCTTTTCTTCTCTCTCTGTACATTTCCCTATTGAGCTACACATTGTCAAAAAAAGAGATGAGCGGATCATCTCTATCCCATTTTTATGAAGTGTGAAAAGCAATAACCAAATTTCAATTTATCCTTTTCATCCACTCGTCCAGTTAGTAATTCTCCAGCTGTGATTTCAACTCATTTCATCCGCTTCCAAACAGGCTAAACTCGCTTTTTTGAAACCGAAATCTGTTGTTTTTGCAGGTAAAAAACCCTTTCATTATACTATTAAGGAATATAGCCTCAGGCAATAGATGGCATTTCGACTGCAAACAAGTTTCTGTAGTTTTTCCTTTACCATTCTTTCTTTTAAAACGATCTATTACTATCCTATCTATTTTCATTTGCATAATTTACAAATTCATACAAATTTCAGTTTTTCTGTAGAATGAGCGGTCGTGTTTTTTGTATGACGTAGAATAGAAATGTGTTCTGTAATCGGACAATCCTTCACAGATTTGGGTCGAACACCGTCAAGTTCACTCATTTATCCTTTTTCAGCAATTTGAAGACAATGACGTCATTGAGCAAGACCATATTCCAAAAATAGCAGAGAAAAATCATATTTCGATCCAGCATGTTGTAACTTTTTTTTATTCGGAATTCTAAACGATGCTTGGAGTGACAGTCTCTTTCTCGGCCTCTACATCTACATTTATCTCTTTATGGACATATATAGACTAAACTAGTTAAAGGGGGAGAAGAGGAAAGAGAGAAACAGGGAGAGAGAGTGAAGGGAGGGCAGAGGAATCTTTTGTAAATAAGAAAAACAAGTACATCATAATACAAATAGAATTATATCTCCTTTTCTCTTTATAAACTTCTCCACAATTTTCTACCTTTCTTCTCCTCTCCCTTTCCATTCCAATGCTTCTTCCACTTCCCTTTCTTTTGCATTTCAACGAATATTCTTTCGAGAATGAAAAAAGGAAAAGAACAAAAAAAATTGCATATTCCATCAAAGAAAATACGGCTCTGATGAGCTTTTCAACTTACAGCATTGTTGATAAGCCTTTTTTGTTTCTGTTGTATATATTGTGTTACAGAGATAGAAACTGGCTGAGAAATGGGAAAGATTGATATCCATTTTGATCTTCGATATCATTAAAAAGTTCATTTTATTTCTGTCTGTCTACTTCTCTGTCTTCCTTTCGCACTCTGTTCATCTCTCTCTTCATATTCGAGTAGGAATAAAGAGAGAAAAACAGAGATAGAGAGAGAGAGGAGTCGGGAATATATGCAACACCACGAGAGAACTTCCAACAGTCTTGTGACTCATTTTTAATTCAAGTTCATATACTCTCTCTTCCTCTATCAAACCATTTTTTAATGAAATAATTAAATTGTTAAAAAACACAAAATGTTTTAATAGCTTTTGCAATCGAGCTTCCTATGAGTGAGAAAGAAAGAAATTCCTCTTTAGTCAGTCGTTTCCAGCACATAATTTGATCAGCTGGTTTCGTTCACCACGTTCACTTTTCCCCAAAATTATTTTTGATAATTCATATCAATTTCGCCTCCATAGTCTACTCGTCTCTCTCTCAGTTCCTCATTATCCTTCCTTCTCTCATACACACCTCTTTTTTTCTCATTCTCTCTTTCCCCTTCTCCCTCCTTCTCTCTCTCTCTCTCTCTCTCTCTCTCTCTCTCTCTCTCTCTTATTCTTCTCTTCTCATCTGCTTTTTTGTTCTTCGATGAACGAAAACTTCTTTTTTTCTTATTTGCCATCAAAACAACGACAATTATCAATTGAATCATCTTATTTATCCGTTTTCCTTAAATCGGTATTGATTGATCCTATCAATTGATAGCCCGATTTCCGCACATGGATCAACAAAAATTATAATTTCACAAAGCTGTTAATTATCAGATTATACATATGTTGGTTGACCAACCTTTGCTCTGGCAAGTTTCTTCAACGTAATCGTTTGGAAAATTGTTTTTCATTTCTTTCATTGGCTCCATCCACCTTTATGAGCCTTCGAGTCCCTTTCTCTCTCTCGCTATGCCTTTGTAAGCAAATGAAGACACTTATAATTTATTTCTTTCCTTCTTCAGTAATTCCCTTTTTCATATAGGCTGCTTTTTACTTTTCAATTATTTCTTTTTACATGCCATTCCCCTCTCATGTACACCAACTCCCTCACCTTCCACCTCGCGCGAGACCCTCGTTTAGTGTCTCCAAACCTAAACATTCAGTTATGAATTTTGGAAAAAAACTGACTTTGCGATATTTTGTTCTCTCTCTCTCTCTCTTACTGCTTCTCTCTATGCTCCAGAAAACTCGTTTTTCATCAAAAAATTCAAAATCTCTCCACCACACCATCTATAATCTTATTGAATTTCCCATAATTTTGAATGAAAAATGCCATTCCACAACAACCTCGACACCTGCACATTAACGATTGAGCTCAGAAAAGTTAGCCTTTTTTTCCCAAATTTCACAATTTCTCGAAGGTTCACAGAGATAGATGAAGGAGGGGGGGGGGAATGAAGAGAGAGATAGAGGGATGGGAAGGCGGAGAAGGACTTGGAAGAAAAAGAGGGAAAAGTCATGCTTATGTCACTACTGTTCATGGATCAAAACGACTTCTGACTCTCAGTTTTGGCGTTTTTGATTCCATATTATCTAGAAGTCTGAACGACAAAACAAAACCTCCTCCTCCTCCTTCTCAGCTTTTTTTGTCTGTTATAATTTGACAGTTCGCTCCTTTTTCTTCTGTCTTTCTCTTGTTCTCTTCATACTGCGATTGTCTCTCGTATCTATTAACTTGTCAATTTTCTCGTTTTCTCAAAGGTTTTTCTTCATTCATCGTAATTTCGTACTCTTCAATCGTTTCCTTTTCCATCTTCCCCATTTCTTGTTTCCTCCTGACGATTGGCCACTCATGTCCGAAACTATTCGGGGTCGAAGAATAAAATCTCTTTTACAATTGCAAAATGTCACTTTCTTTCCTCTTTTGTCGAGAAATAATAAACCGGGCTTCACCAAACCATATTCAAATCTTTTTTCTGTTGTGAGGAAAGTTTGAAAAAGAAAGAATATAAAAAACCTTTTAGGAATATTTTGAACAAAATAACGATGTAGAGAGAGAATGACACACTCCATTATTTGCGTGAAAAAATAACACGTGAACGTGCATTTTCAATTTCGAATGTTTGTCGACCGGTTGTTCTCGATGATCAGAACGATTGCATTCATTCCTTAATCACCTTGTCTCTTCACAACTCCACCTTTCTCAACAAGCTTTACATCTGTTTCCTTTCTTTTTTTCGTTTCAGAAAGATGCTTATTCTCATTTTTTTATTTCTGCCGCCAGTCATTTTGGCTTCGAACGATCTTCAATCATCATCAGAGGAATTGAATGAAACATTATTTTTTCGATCGCTATTGGAGGAAAACGATGATGAGAGTCCACAAAATTTCGAGCCATACCGTTTGCTCGAAAACTATTTTCCTTTATTTTATTTATTGTTGGCTCTACCTCATAACGATACTGAAAACCTCGCAGAATATATGAATCAGAAGGGATACGCTCAACTGAAAACTATAATTGACGAAAAACAAAAAGTTTGTTAGAAAAGCAGAAAAGATCTGGGAAGATCTCAAATAAAGTCTTCATATTCCATTTGCAGGAAAACAGTATCGCTGAGGTTATTTCCGAATTCGAAGCAAACAACACGGATTTACTGGGTTTCATCCAAACAGAAGACAACAAGTTATATGTTACCTTAGTCGAAGCTTATCATGTAAATCGTTTTCTCGTTTTCGCACCCACTTGTCATAAGCATGAGAAGATCAGTATTATTTTCAGAATGCCAGCATTTACAGCGTTATTCGTGGGATTTGGAATTCACAATTAACACCAATTCTACCCGTTATTGACCAAGTCGCCATACTCGAGTATTTTGCTGAAAGGTAAACCTTTGATTATCCTCATTATATCATTCAACAACAACAATTTAGAAAATCATCAGAAGCGCTTGAAATGTCTTTTTGGGCAAAATTGTGGGCAGCTCTAAGAGCATGGCTTAGCGGGAAACGTGAATTAACCGGAGGTATGGTCTCCATATAACTCTGATAACAAAAGACTCAGGTGACCTAGACTGCTATGCAGATCGCCCTCGATGTGTTCGGAGAGCAGTTGAAAAAATGTCAATGGAAACTCGTATTGAGTTAGATCGAGCAGCGAGAGAAGATGATTGTCAAATGGTTGATAATATTATAACGAATCAGGTTATATAATCACTTCGTTTGATTCAAACCCATGACTGTTTCAGCTTAGCAGCTTTTCGCCTTCGGATCGCCATGAATTTGATAATTGGAGAGCATCGAATCAACCACCATTAGCTCTCCAACATATTCTCAACAATGTTTCGGATGTTGAAAAAACGTGAGGATTATAGATTAAGGAGGAAAGAGAGAGAGATAGAGAGAAAGATACTCTGAATCTTATATTTCCATTTTCAGATCTCTAGACAGGCTTAGAAAGCATGATCTCATCCATTCTCTCAAAGATTATTATAGGGCAATGATTGAATCTCGTCCACATCACGAGCAACTAGTGAGTAGCTAATTTCCTGGCACATCCTATTCTTACTCTTTTAAGGAATTACGTGAATTTTTTGAGAAAATGAACAACAGCTTCGCCGGTTGTTACAATCCCGTACGCGGTGAATACGAGTACAATTGATTGTTGGATATAACAAACTTGCTGGGACAAGGAGAATCCTCAGTACATCCGCAAATCATTCATAACCAATCCCTCCACTTTACATATTATTTTTGCCCACTCAGGATCTTGCCAAGTCTCTGTTAACTATATATATATATATATATATATATATATATATATATATAGATGAGAGACAAATAAACAAAATTAATGAGAAATTATCAAATTTCAAAGAAAGACAAGTCCGATTAAAAAAAACTGGTCAAACAAAGAACAACGAATTCCGTTAACTATGTGCATAGCTATCCCATCTCTCTCCATCATTCACCCTACTTCTGCTCTCCTCTCATTGTAGAGTATTTTTTCGTAATGAAAGAAAAGAAGCGCACCTATTAATATTACGAATCCAATCCATAGCTTTGATCGTTTTTCTTCCTCTACCACCACGACCTTCTTTTCTATCACTTTCGAGCCTTTAGTTGCTCCTTTGGCCATCACTAAAGTAAATGTATAGACTCAGAAGCAAATATGAAAAAATAAAAACTGAATAGATTGAGGAATGGCAACCGACTGTTTTCAGTTAAACGAAGTAGAAGAAAAAAATGACAAATTGGCTGAGACTTCGTTCAATTTTGAATCGTTTAGGGAAAGGCTTAAAGCTCAAATGGAAATGGAAGGCAATTGCGTTCCCACATCCAGTCATTCAAGAAAAATAGTAATGCTTGTAGCTCATATACACATCCATATACATATGTCTATACGTTGTATACGAGTAAGAAATAAAAAATATACAGAGGTTACTTAAGGAAAAAAGTCTCTGGGGAGATTATGCGTTCGAGACAAAAAAGAAAGCCTGAGAGAGAGAGAGAGCGCGCGGAAGAGAAGTGAGCAAGATTGAATGAACGATAAAGTTCCATGAACGGAAATGAAAAGATTAAGAAACAGACAATTGAAGAAGCCCATGAGTAGCAAAGATGTCGGCATCATCAAAGGATGAATAAAAACTGAGTGAATATGAGACGGAATCAGTGTGATTTCCACAAATTATTACCAAATATTAGCACAAAAGACAATGGCTGATGGATATCCAACGTGGACGATTAATTGTTTGAGCGGATTTTGAATGAAAAAAGGTGAATTTATTTGTTTATCGATCCAAAAATCATTTAAAAAATGAAACGCGACTCGGTGACAAGATTGATGAGAGGAAAAACAAAACAAAGACTTTCAATTAACTATGTACAAACAATTAATAAATGCAAAGTTATGTTAACCATCTGTTGAACTATAAGTTGTCTGTTCTCTGTTTTTTCTTTTCCCTCTCTCTGTTTAACATGCTGTTGCGTTTCACAGAACGTCTAACGACCCCATATTATTGATTTTTCTCGGTAAGATCGGTGACATACAGACCTTTAAGGACAGAAAACTTATTCATTTTTCAGTTTTGTCAATGAGAGTGACCGGTTGTGCATAACATAAGATGGAATGTATTTTAAATTTCAAAACTTTTATTTATATTTCTACAGAATACTTAATGAGTGACGTGAACAGAGTGAACATGAACATCTCCGGCGATCTGTAATATTTGTATTTACAAACATGTGCTTTCAGTAGCAGATTGTACCTCAATAGCGTTGATTTCGTGGCCTGGGTGGCGCTCAGCGAAGTCGAAGAGTGGTCTCCCATTGACATTAACCTGGAAAACACAATAATGATTGCCTGATGTAGTAGATGAGTGAACATACGTGAACTTGTCCGTTCACAGAAATGAATTCCAAGGTGTAGACCTTTCCGTGTTCGAATGGGAAAGAGCCGTGTCTTTCCTCATTTTGCCAGTTTCCGTGGACAGTGGAGTTGAAGACGACAGCTCTCTCCTAGAATTCATGAGTTTGTAAATATTAGTTTGAAAAGCAATTATTACATCAAAACGGGGGTTGAAATGGAGAACAATATCTTGAGGACTACGGAGGTTCACGATGAATCTTTCTCCTCCATGGTTGGGAACGATGACCATGCGGAGATGTTGTCCATTGTTGAATCCACGGACGGGAATTTCAATAGGAGTTTGCTATAATATGCATAATTAAGCAAAAATACTATAGCTATGTGTCTTTTCCACTACACAAACACATGATGCTATAAAACTTTGAATTGATGGAAACTTACGGGATTGAAGAATTCGTTTCCGAAACTGACGGCAACACCGGATCCGATCATTGTTCTGAGAGGTTGTGATGTTATCAAATGATTGTGACAGCCTTATATGGCATTTCCATCTTCTGCGTTTATCAGTATTTTTTATCTTTTTATCTATTTCATAGAAGAGAGATTGCCTTATTTGGAGTGATTCATAGGCTTCTCAAATACTATTTTACATTTTTTTGGTTCGGAAGATTAGGTGAAAGGCGTTTTTTCTCGTTTCAACACCCACGAGACGACTCCAAATATTTAACCGATGATTAATGTGAGCTTATTTGGTTTTCTCGATAGAAACTTTAGCAAAAAAATGAAAGAAAGAGAGATGGAGAGCTTTCTTATCATTCAAATTAGTTTTATGTTTTCATTAATTTTAACCAAATTACTACGGTAGTCGCAGTCTAATGGGTGATGTCATGCTCCACGTATGGAAGATAACCTGAGGCAGTGGGTACGGCGACCTATATTCCATTAAATGCTCACCGGAAGCGAGGTGAACAACTTCTAAAGAGAAAAAAAATCTTAGTCTCCTCTCTCACACTATATCGCCCTGTCTTCCCTGATGATATTACTAAATGGAAAATGACCGAAAATAGAAATGCTGCTTGAGAAATCTTTGAAGACAGAAAAAATTGCAAAAGGATGAAGATTTCAAAAGTATTTCCTGCTTCTCTCCTAGATCTGCATCAGAACTCTATTTTGATGAGAAATAAAGAGTACTCTCCCTTCTTTTTTATCTTTTAATTAGAAGTTCTAAGCTCTGCTTGACACCCACTATCCGTCGTCCATTTCGTCGCTTCCTCTTCGCTTCTTCTTATGAACAAAAAAATCTTTGATTTCAAATCTTAAACTTTCAATGCTTATTGCTTGAGAAAACAAATAACTCATCGGAATCTTTAGTTATTGTATCAAAGATTCATTGCTTGGAGATGCCAATGTCTCCGTATAGCACTACATTCGCTCTCTATCGGTACCACCAAAGATAGGAATGATATGATGGAAACACATGTCAACACATGCTTTTCCTTCAACAATCGTTTCGTTTTCTGAAGAAAGTTGTTTTCTTACCACATTCTAATTAGAAATGGGAAAACAACAACGTTTTTATGACATTTGATGCTCAACTTCAAGTCCATTAATTCTCGTATATGGTAGTTTTCACTTTTAAAAAACATTTTTCACATTTGAATTAGGTAGGAACACGTGACCAATGCCATTAATGGAGTTTAGATCTTCAATATTGTTTACTATTAATTGGGATAAGAAATGAGCTGAAAAAGAAAGCGAATGAGAGAGCATCTAAGAGAGATGGTATTATACACATATATAGAGAGTGAGGAGAGGTTGATAGATAGAGAGGGAGGGGTGAGAATCGGAGGTAGAAAGGCCCGTCTTTTTCATTTTCAGAAAACAATTCATATTCCTCATAATTCGCCATTATCTGTGTGTGTGTGTGTGTGTGTGTGTTGCCTTTCACAAGTACTAACTAATTGCTCTCTATTTAATATCTTTTAATTAATCAAATGACTTTCAATGACTCAGATGTCCTCTTAAGCTTATCCACGACCTTTTCACGTGAAATTGTTGACCTTTTACGTCAAAATACGTGATATTCACGTGCTATCGTGCACTTTCAAACTTTTTTTCCTTTTTTTAGACATTTTCTCTCTGAATTAACAATGACAAAGAGTGAGATGAAGTTGTCGTCAAAAAAGGCAAGCGGAAGCAAAAAAAAAGAAAAAAGTTTCAACTTTGTTTATTCAAATTTTGCATAAACAGTTTGAGCTTGAGCACAGGAAAAGCTCTGGTCGATTATCTGCGCCAAAATAGATCACGTCATGTAAAGAACTTTTTAACAACAGAATCCTGATTATCTTGGCCTTTCGCATCATATTAAGTTCTTTTCATTTTCAAAAGTTGATACGATTCCGTTCAGGACCATTTATGATCGTCTAGTGAGCAAACTTCACTCGTCAATTTCAGAATAGATGTGTTTCTTCTTTTTTTTCTTCTTCTTCATCATCTTATGCTTTTGTCATGCTCAAGCTATAAAAATATAACTTTCATGTAGACTAAAGATCTTCACACAGCTCATTATTGTCTAGAAAATGCGTCAAAACCGCTTTTTGAACTTTTGACAGAAGATCTTGTGAATACAAATTTCCATTTAGTCAAGAAGTACTCAGACATCTGTCTGTTTTATAACTTGAGCGTTCTATCTATTCATCTAACTGTAACCTTCCTTTTTTGAACCCTCTCTCTGTGTCTCAGTACTCTTGGTGCTTCCTCATCAACCTCCCCTTCTTCCTTCTTGTATATCAGTCTGCTTCTATTCGTTTATTTCCATAAAATAACATATTCCACCTCTCAAAATAATAATTCTTTCATAATTTATTAAATATTCTCTTGAAATTAAAAAATTACTTTGTGTTTATGTCGCTTTTGATTTCATTTTTCATTTGATTATCATTAGAAGCTGTTTATGGTTGAGGAAAACACTTTTCATAATTCATCTAATAGTCATATTCAATTCGGGAGGTGGGGGATGGGCTGAAAGTGAAGTCAGAACGAGGAAAGTGTTTTATGAGAAAAAATAACTTTAAAAGGAAGTAGAGATTAAACTAATTAGGAGAGAATGGCTTCGAAGAATACCATTAAGCTTTTTGCAAAAAGACCGTTTTTCTCCTCTTTCTCTCTCGATATCTCTCTGTCTGTCTGTTGAAACCCGCCACCGCACACACCCCTTCTTCTATATTTTTCTCCCTTTTTCTCTCTTAATTGTTTGCAATAGAGACGAACAAAGCTTACGCAGTAGTAAAGAGGAGATAAGCCGTAAGGAGAAATGGAGAGTGTGGGAGATACAACAAATTAAAAAAGGGGAGGGAGAACGTGATAGATCGACTAAGAGAACGATTGGTTTGAGCATTCCTCTGAAACGGACATTTTTCATGACGCCATGTGTGTGTTGGTCATCAACATGTCCCCTAAAGGCGTTTCCGGTAATGTTACGTCATCAAAGTGGACGACCACCTAATTTGGGTATCAAAAGGCTAAAAGAGAAAATGAAGATCAAAGCCATTTTTTCATTGAATTTTCGCAAATACCCCGAAACTTTAGTCTTTTAGTCGTCTAGAAGTGAATGCATGTCTTCCTTTTACTCTACTTGTTATTGTATAAGTGAAAGAGTGAGAGAGAGAGACAGAGAGAGGGGGGGGGGGGTAAGAATGAGCTTCTACCTTGTGAAGTATGAGCATTATGTTACTATGAAGTCATTCAGCAGAAGCTCTTCCCCAACTTCGTTCTGTTTCCAACTTTCAGCTGGATTGACGAAAACCTTTTTTTTCTTTTTTAATATTCAATGAACATTCGAATGTTCCTTGGCATTTTTTTCTTCGCTGCTTGCACACTTCAAATATAAAGGTTTTTCTTATTTTAAATGAGATGAAAAAATAACAAAAAGTGTCGTACAGACAACTGTTAAGTTAAGATTTCTATGAAAACAAGAAAAAAATTTTCGAGAAAGAATAAAAAACTTTTTTTTTATTTTTCGCTTTAAAGATTGCAGTTGTGGTGGGTGGAAAGAAGCTTCTTTTGTCATTTACATCATAATCTCTATGATTTTGATCTACAATGCCCCGAAATTGTCTTCCATTAGAAAGAGAATGAGAAAGAGAGAGAGATTCTTCACTCATTTTCATTCAAGTTTCCATTTAAATTCAAAAACTTCTTTCGCTTTCCAGCTGTTTCGATATTTAACTTCACGTCTGCCATCACGTAAATTTTTGATTTGCATAACCATTGGCGTGGCTTCTCATGTGCACATAAAAATATCATTTTTAACCATTGATGTCGTACAGAGCGGTTATGTTTCCTTTCTTTCTCATTCTCTCTCTTGTTCTCATCTCTCTTTATCTCTCCCCCTCAATGCTCTTTCTATTCTAACCAATTTCCCCTCTGTATATCATAAAGGTCTCTCGTATAGAAGCTCACTATACTATGTTTATAATTAATTAACAAATGTTATAGAATGAATTTGAGGATTATCTACAGTTTAATCATTTCAATTATATATTTGGTTGTCTTAACAACAGCCTTGGTATCAAATGATTTCATTTTCTATATTATTCATAATTTCGTTTCATTTTCAGCCTTTCAATTTGTTAGGACAAGCTCAGGTTTTCGATGATCTGGATGATACCAGAGATTTCCCGATCGTCGAAAACTACGTCTATAAGGAAAAGTCACCATCAGACAAGCCAACTTTAACATTTTTCGAAGCTCCGGTGAGCATATAATCATATAATTATAAATATATTTTGCTCTCGCTCAGGTTACTCTCAGTAATCCAATTTATAATTTGGTGAAAAAGGCTCGTTTCATAATTCGATGGATTCGATCAGACGACCAATTGCCTTCAAATTTCGAAAACTCATAAAGATAGTGACGTCATGTATGCAAATTTCATCGTAAAATCTCCTGTGAAGCATCACTTGTTCCGATGTTCGAAAGTTTCAACTATTATGCAGTTTCCTCATATTAATCATGAACAGAAAGATTTTTTTATTTCATTCTTGTCGTCGTCGTCGTCGTCGTCGTCGTTGTCGTTCTCTTCGTCATCATCATGTTCTACTTCCTTTTCTTATTTTATCCTCTCCATTGCTTGCTTTGTTTCAAATCTATCTATGAGAGAAGCTTATTTAAGTATTTATTGATTGATTTCACATAATAAACGATCACAGAAGGACAAAAACACAAATTATTTGTTAAGTTATTAATTATTACTTCTTCTTCTCTCTTGATTCTTAAATACAAGAAGAAAAATAAATTATTTGAAAGACATTTCCTAATTCTTTCGTTCTCGTTGTGTTTACTTGCGGCCACGGCATTCTCCGTTGGGACATCCTCCTCCTCCCATTGGACCATATCCTCCTCCGTATGGACTTCCATATCCACTACCGAAATCTCCTCCGCCACCTGTTAGTTATAATTGATTATTGTTCTGTTACTCTTCAAAAATTGTTAGTTTACCTCCCATTCCTCCTCCATTTCCTCCATATCCTCCCATTCCACCGCCGTTACCATATCCGCCTCCGTATCCGCCACCGAATCCACCGGGTCCAAAGTTATCTAAATTTTGCAGCATTGAGTAGCATTATTACCAACTTGACAACATACCTCCGCCCATGCCTCCTCCTCCCATGCCTCCGTATCCTCCGCCGTATCCACCACCGCCATAGTTATCAGGGCCATATCCTCCGCCCATTCCTCCGAATCCACCACCGCCATAGTTATCAGGGCCATATCCTCCACCCATTCCTGGGAAATACAGCTGGTTGAGGAGAGAAACAAAACTTGAAGCTTACCGTAGCCTCCTTGGCCTCCTCCCATTCCTCCGAATCCGCCGTTTCCGTATCCGCCGCCACCCATGCCATAATCTCCTCCGCCACCGTAACCTCCGAAATCTCCACCGTCTCCACCGCCGTATCCTCCTCCCATTCCTGCAATGATTTGTTTTTTATAGAATATGTGTTCAAAATGTATTACCATATCCACCGTTGAAGTTATTGAAAGGACGTCCACCTCCTCCAAATCCTCCTCCACCATATGAACCGTAACCACCGTTAAAGGATTGGAATGGATCTGAACGCACTGAGAAATAAAAAAGAAATCCAAGATAATAGAAATACTTCTTTTACGTCCTCTCATATCCTTAGCAACGTGTCCCTTCAAGGAAGCGGTATCGTCAGCTTGAGGGGCCACGATAGCTTCCTCAGGAATGGATGGAGCGGCATCATTTTCAGAGTTTTTCTCAGAAGATGTAGCTGGAGCAGCAAATACTGCTGTACCAAATAAGGCAATTATAAGAACCGTTCTGAATGTCATACGATCAAATTATGAAATGAATGAGTAGCCTGTCATTTCTATCTTCTTCATGACAAACAAATGAAAGGTGTGAAGCCTTGAAGAGAAGGATTGACAAAATACAGATGAAGCACGGAGAATAAATAAGAAGCTCAAAAGATACTCGACCAACACAAACATTTTCTCAAAACGGTTTTGTCACGGCCGGAAGCAGCCAATTTGAATTTCTATATCTCGAGCGATTTTCGATGCATAGAAGAATGATGCTGTGAAAGCTGTAAGCCTCTTATACATCTGGTTCGCAAAAAATCGCCAAAAACAAAATGACTCAATGAGTGAGGGGGGGAATGAAGAAAAGTTAAAAAATGAACGAACCTTTGTTTCATTGAACTGATTGTTCTTGTCCGAATGACAAAACCGATGGATGAAAAGAGGTGGTCAGTCATTTATATACTGTAGACAGAAGTCCAGCTCTATGGAGGCGGAGCATACTTGTCGTCATATAAGCCAAAAGCCCCAAGTCCAGAAATTGACAGGTGGACCTGTCAAACGGGATTCAGGTCGAAATTAAGAAAAACCACAATGAAAACAAACTAATAATCATCTCTAATGACAAGACATCAGAGGACTTCGACAGTCACAATAGTGAGTGAGACGAACGGATAAAGATCGTGATCATCTAAAGAGATCAGAAATAACTTTTTGCATTTCTGTTTATTTTTAATTTTGAAAAAGTCAAAATAAAAAAGATTTTGCAAAATGTGCTTCTCATCTACAGTTACAAAGTCCTAGAAGATATATTCTCCTGAGTGTTACCATCCATCAACATGCTATCATGCATCGTCGGGTGTACATACCCACAAAGGAGATCATCTGAACGAAGATGAGCTAAACATGCTCAATCGCATTCTCTTGCAATTGTTAAGAATGAGATTTTTCTCAGTTTTTTGCTCCTAATCTTTCAAAATTTTGCAATTTTAGAAATCATCTGTCAATATTTGATAAACATCCAACCAGATTCGATCATCAATTATTGTCAACAATTGCTCGCATAAATCCATTTTCTCGCTATGTTCCAGAAATGATGCAATTTCTGAACTGCTCTAATCAGTTGTTTCGGAAACTATAACTGGATTTCAATCATATTTTCAAAACAATCTCCTATAAATAGATTGATAGAATCAAATTCTCATCAAAATTGTATTTTGTTGAGAGATAAGTGGACGAGTAATTTGAGAACATTTCAGATATATTTGTAAAAGAACATCGCGTCAACCTCTGAAATGGGCTTCTTATTGCATATTAAATAAATACTTTTAAAAGGTTCTCTTACAAACCTCAAAGTTACTTCAAATAACACTCGAAAACTTTTCATCATAAAAGGCCTTACATACTTTGACAGAGCTTTGAGACCAATAGTCCCCATAAATCCTGTAATGGATCTTCCTACTTTCAAAACGCAACTAAAACACACGTTTTCGATTACTATGAATGTTCTCATTGATGGGAGAAAATTCCTGCATGAATTTGTTGTGATTGAAATTATTAACAAGTGGGACCAACCGCTCAATGCGTAGCAACTATGCGAAATAAAACTCACGTGTGTTCGTTGAGTTATCACGTATGCTAATCTGGTACTGTTACTAGGGTTCTCACGAACGGTAAACACATATTGTGAATTACACAAATCTATAATGCATAACATGCTTTAATTAAATATTCATAATCGAGAGTAGTATGGAGTATAGACTAGTACAATACGTCGATATGTTTCATAAATATATTTTTACATCAAAGGATCTGTCTTCTTGTTGGTTTTTCCGAAGTCTTGTGCGTAAATGTTGAATGATTCTTGGAACCTTCTAGCTTTCCGTCTCTCTTCCATTACTTCTTCTAAAGATGATTTTAAACTGATATCTTCTTCTCCATTGAGATCCAAAATTTCAATTTTCAAAGCTAAACAAATCCTGCACAACACGAAACCATACAACATCAATATGTACCTGATTTATCGAAGTCTTCGGTGTCAAACAGTTCTTTCAAAGCCTCATATGAGACTGTAGTAACAAGTTTGCCAGAATCAATGTTCTCCCTTATTCTCTCAACCAACAAAGCCTTCTCAGCATCCTAGAAGACGGTGGTACAGAACAATTTTATGCAACGTACTCTTTCTTTTTTTCGCAGCAGCAAGCCATCAATTAATGGTTTCCATAAGCTTTCGAGAAGATTTTTTCTATGCAATCTTATATATCTCATGAGTTCTTTCCCATACTCCTCGACTAATTTCACATGCACATCCTTCTTCCGTTTAGATACAATTTCCTTGTAGAAACTGAAGAAGAAAACAATACGAAAAAACATGAGATTTGATACCGTGATAAGCTCTCTTCTGTTGGCGAACTGGATGATGTAGTTAAGCTGAATAGTTTTGAAGTCAATACAAAACAAATCTCGGCTCACCTTTGTTTCATGAAAACCCTTGTTTCCAAAAGATAATCCAACAAGGAACCAACGTTTGACGTGACTCCTTGCTCTTTCAAGCTGTCATCAGGAGAATACTTCTTCATCTGATAGAAAATGATGTATATGTTTGAACTAATCCAGAACATACTTGAACATGGTTATAGAGAGCTAATATGTAAGCAAAGGCTCTACGTTTATACAACTGTTCATCTGAAAGACATTTTAGATCATCCCTCCATGCTGTTTTGCCGAAGCTACTGTAAGAATTATTTCTTTGGCAATAATTAGCACAAAATATGACTCACAGTACTAATGAATCGAATAGTGCATGCTCTCCTTTATCTAAAATTGCCTCTCGAAGTTTGTCAGAAGCATCAGTGACATCATCAAACAAGTTACTGAATGTACGTAATGTTTGAATCATATCAAGTCGAGACTGTAATGTTTCATGTATTAACAAGTTCTCAGTCAATGCGGACCTTAGTATTTCGTATTAGTATGTTCTTCTCAAGATCTCTAGGATCTATATTTAGATACGGCTTATAGTAAGGTTCTTCATACTCGTTTAGAACGCTCTTATAATATTCATTGGATATCTGAGAAGATCATTGATATTTAAAATCTATGTTGCTCACTCACGTCCACAAACTGAAGAGAAAAGGGATAATCATATTTCGGCCAATAAGGATCGTGGAAGAAATACCATAAGTATGCTCGATTCTGATCACTATCACTGAGGTAATCAGCTAAAAAAGGTTGATTATTAATCTTTGAAATATTATTGCAACAATATACTATATGCTAATTCTACACCACCCATAATGGTAGCCAAATTTCGGAGACTTTTCATAGCATCTTCATCAGGCATTTTACCGTTTTGCACTGAACAACAGAAACTCTGATATATTAGAAGTTTAGATGACTACCGTAATAACTATAGTTGAAGTAACGCTCGAATATATCATCCATTCGGGCTTGAATCTCAATTTCACGCTCTTTCTGGAACTTAGGAAGCCTTGATATAGATGTGCGTTCAGCTGCACTTTTTCTTCTTTTGATACTCATGAGCTCCTCGCTAACATCTTGGAGAAGTTTCTGTCCTTTTTTCTGGAAAATGATAACTACATAGGCTTTTACTACTCCATAACTTACCTTATTCTTAATTTCAATCACTTTATCTTTTAAGTATAACACTAGATCTTCCTCTGATACAGAGGGGGTACATTTGATGGCTTGAGCATTACCCTTAGAACCATCAATTGAACATAATCATGAACTCAGCTTCCTTACCTTTTTCGTAACGATGAAAGGTTTCAACTTGCATAAACTTCCTACTTTAACAACAATTCTATAATTACATGACGATAGCTCCTGAACATCGGATATATAAGCTGCACTAGTATCAAGTTTGGGATCGCATTCAAACTGAAAAACAAATACATCCTCTGTATCATAAAAACAGCAACTCACGCGTAAGGCAGTCTTCCTCATTACATTGTTGTCAGCTAAATCGCAAGGTGTTCCTCCTTCGTAAATTTCATCAAAATACAGTAAGCGTTCCGCTGACGACTGCTACAAACTAAACTTGTAAGCCATTTTTGACTACTTGCTCTTACCATGAAGTCAGGCATTTCATAGCGTCCACTGAAAAAACCTAACGAATTCGTAGCGTAATCTTTGTCACCCTCTGAAAAGCATAAAACTATTCACAGTGTCATCAGTGAAAACATACGATTGCCATGCATTTGCTTAATGCTACTTCCGTGGCAAACTTCATACTTCCACCATCCTAAGTCCTAAGAAGAGGATGCAACTCATTTCATTAGAAAAGCGAATACCAATATTATACAACGACCAACATAGAAACTAGCTGATACAACTTCTGATAAGTATTTAGGGTTATAACTCTCTGTAGCTCCAGGCTCTTCTTTTTCGTGAATAATCTGAAGAAATCAGTTGAGAACGGAAGAAAGTTTGAAAGACACACCGTCGGAATTGAGCATGTGAAACTTTGACCAGTCTTACTAACTATTCTCTGAGCATTACTTCGTTCAGCCTATGAGAAACAGACAATCATCACACCATCAAAAACAAACCCACATTCTTTTTCCAAATACTTTGAGCAACATTCTTTAAATCATTTTCATTCAACTTCTCTAATGATATTGAGGAATCGAGTTCATACAATTGATTATTCAAACTAACTTCATAAAATGTATTTCTGCAAAAGCTATCACCTTGAACGAAAAATAGGAATAAGAACTAACCTCACTTCTTTTACATTATAATTACATAAGGAGGCTTGGAGGAAGACAAATAATATCAAATATTTCATTTCTTATTTTTTCAAGAGCATGTCAGGCCTGAACAGAATGATTGAAAATGATAACTGGGGAGTAGATGACAAAAACTAAGAATAAGCATTTCCGATAATACGAGCTGAAGTGTACGAATTCGAATTTCGTTCTCTGTAAACGAGTACGACTATAACAACCATTGTCACAACCCCAACGATCGATCGCATAATACTATCAACAAAGTTCATTTCATAATAACTTAACTCCTCTCGAAACATAATAAGAATTTTTGGTCTGAATGCGCTACATCCCCTCCTTCGATAATTGAACCGCTAGAGTTATAATGTAAACAAACAATAGTATGCTAAGAAACGAATAGTAAGCGTGTTGTTTTATGCGCTCTAGTGCAAATTAGGAAGAACCACAGTCAAATATGGCTTTCAAAGGTTTTAATCGATCTGCATTCTCTCTTTAAACCTACGCACTCTAAACCTTCTTTAATATGAATTAAGATCCTTGAACATTCATCAGCTTGATCGTCGAAAAGTGTTTATACAGAAAGTAAAGAGAAGTGATTGAAAAAAAATTTGGCATGGATTAGTTGCAGTTGTCAATCTTCTATGTAAAGAACAACCGTTCATCGCGTAGCAACTATTCGAAATGTGCTTTTGACCGATCTGCGCGCTGTTCGAGTTCGTATGCTAATGAAGACTAAGGGTCATAAAGCAGATGATCCACAAAAAGCTACGTTAAAAATAGCTAAGCTGTTCATTTTTTTTGAACGGTGCGGCGACTTGTTGTTATTTGAAAAAGCTTCATCTAACCATCATGTGAACGTTTCATGTAGATGATACTGAACAGAGAGAAATTAAGATCAGTCGAGTATATTTTATGAACTTCATAAGTATAATTATCATAACAAAGTGTCTAACTTAACTTGGTAACCACTTCTGAAGTTTCCCGGTGTTGGGCACACTCTTAGACACTTTGTTTCTTTCACGTTCAGTCTCCAAAGTTCTTGCTTACATAATGCGTACTCAACCAATGTTGTAGAAAGAAGTATATTGCGTACTTTATTTCAATTCGAACTCTTCGAAAACCAAAACTTCTCTTTTGAAATATACTCTGCGATGGAAATCGATTATGCTTGTTGTTGATCACGCTGTACATCCTTCTACCAAATGACAATTACAAATGTTTCTGCTAATCAACTTTTTTCTTTAATGATTATTGTTTCTCCATATTTTATGTAATGAATGATGTGCTTCCTCGTGTCCGCATGTTCTACGTTTCGTCCAGTTGCAAAACCTTCTTCAACAATATTAACTTTTCAGATGGAACGCTTAGAACCTCTTCAGTCACTAGAATCCGACTATTATCTGGGCGAAGCTGTACGGGATGCTGGACCTGATAGCGACGAGGAGATGAGGTTTATTCCAGTTTATCTTTTTTTTAAAAGTTAATTGAGGTGTCCCTTTAAAGCAAAACCCAGAGAGATGTGAGCGAAATAAGCTTGAGATATTCTATTGATCATTCGTTTCCGGTGTTACATTATCGAGGTTGAGAAGACAAAATAAAGTCAGAGAAAAGAGAGATTCGAAGGGGCGCCAGATCGTCTAGCCTCGTCTGAGAAACCGGTTAATATTTGGAAGGAAGTTTTTGATAAAGACGTAATGAATGTTGTTCTTAAAGATATGATTGATAAAATAACAAATACAAAGTTTCGATTTGAGCGAAATGACCTGATTTCAGTTCTGATGATGAACTGCAGCGGGAGCTGAAGAAAATCGCTGGGATAAGCAATGATTGTCAGAAGAAGGGAAAAAGAGAGAGTATGATTTATAAGGTTTTCACGTTTCTTATACAATTTTAGGAAGAAAATCTGACTTTGAAAGTGATATGGAGGATGAGCTAGATCGTAGTATGTGTGAATACGCTACTGAATGTTTGAATGATTATGTGCAGAAAAATCCCCAAATTGAACTTCCTAAAGTGGAAGAAGAAATTCCGGACTTAGAACCTGCTAACGATGAAGATATGGGTACATACCGTGATGTTTCAGTTTTAATTTATAATTTTTTTAAGAATGTGAAGAAAGTAAGGCGTCGACATCTTTACCAACTTCTCCCCTTAAGGTTTTTCATATCCAATGTCTGTCATTCAAAAGTGATTTAAGTCTTGTTTGAAAAGGAAATCTCCTCAAAAGAAAAAATCACCGAAACCCGCAGAAGATAATGATTTATCTAGCGATAACAGTGAGGAAGATAATCCAATCAAGAAGATGGTTAAGCAACGTAAGAAAGTAATGGACGAAGTAAGTTCATTGTTTTAACGATCCCTCCAACTGCTCTCCAGGAACCTCCAGAGTTTTACGATACCGATGAAGACGACGATAATGAACGATGGGTCCAAAAAAAGAATTCAGAAAGACGAGGGGCCAACACTCCTGCAGCTGCTAATAATCAAGCAAAGAAAAAACCCTCGTAAGTTGTTAAAGTGCCCGTGTACTTCCTAATTACTCTACAGGGCTCGAATCGATAATGGCTCAGATGCCGTGCTGTCATGTCCCGGTTGTATGATTCTGCTCTCCAGAGATTGTCAACGCCATGAAATTTATAAAGATCAATACAGGTATCGTTGGTATTTAGTTTTTCTGCTAATATGAACTTCCATGTAGGGCGATGTTTGTTGAGAACTGTGAGATTGACAAGAGTGAAGATCTAAAAGTTGAAAAAACTGGCAAAGAAAAAAAGCGTCAAAAGCAACAAATGAAGAAAATGGGATTAGCAATGGAAAATACAGCCGTGAGTCATGCACGAGAAACGTTTTTTTCTAACACATCGTGTTCTTTTTAGGGTAGTCCTCATGATATCTTCCATGCGGTAAAATGCAGTAAATGCGGTACAAAGGTAGCTGTTTACGACCACGATGAAGTTTTTCACTTTTTTAATGTTCTTGCCGGCTATTCCTGAATCATAAAATACGCATGTTGTTTAATTTATGTATATCCGGTGCTACTTTCCTTGAAGACACTCGAATGATGATTAGTGCCCCTCTTCATGTTTTTCCAAGTTTCTAATTGAATTGTCCTGTTCACTTCGTTTCCATGATAAAACATCAAATTTACTCCACGATTCTGTTTTTGTTTTGAAGGATGGGTGTATTGAATCAGTTATAGAAGAACAACACCTAAACTTTCATCTCTATAGTGTGATAAGGAGAAAGTTCAGGATGGAAAAGTTAGTGCAAATCTCTGAAAAAGCGGTGAAAGATAGAAAAACAGAATAACCGCGATTCCAGTGTTTCATATTCTTCTCTACCGTTGGCTTCACATGTTTTTTTTTTAAAACTCAGACACTTCACTCTCTTTTTTGTAAGATGAAATGATGTTCCTGATTGTCTCCCATAAACAAATCTTTTTAAGTGTTTTTCACCTTGTTTGAACAAGTCCGTGAACCATTCAAATATTTCCCAATTTCCGATTGCACTTGGACCCAGGGCACGTCATTCCCCTACCAAATTCAATCATTTTTTTAAATGACCTCGATGATTTTAAAAACAGTAGCGAACATGAGCAATGAACACATTTATGACCATATTTCTAATTTCAGGTTGGAAGTTGAAAAGTTCTCGACAAATTGGCTTCTGATGTACCGCCACCATACAACGTACTGGAATTTCTGAGAGAAAGAGAGAGATGTGTAAGCTTAATGTCATATGGCACATTTCGAAAGTTGTACAAGTTTTTGTAGATTTTTCATTCATATCCTTGGCGTACTCGTTTAATAATTACATCAAGATTTGTCGGTGATGGAATTAAGAAATCTGGATACCTGAACGTCATTCTCTGACATTGAGAACTTGGAGCTTTACACAAGTTAAATGCTACTATATAGGAAGGATCGTGTAAAAACCTTGATGTTTCCGATGCATGGATGATAAGAAGCTGTCAGATCTTGTTAAATCTGTTCAAAAAAAAAACTTTCATTTTCAAAATAAGATAGTCTGCAACCAACTTGATTGGTTTAATCTTTCTCTGATTCCAACTTTGATAGAAGTTGAGGATACTGAGATTCTGAAAAACAAAGTCATTTGGAACGTAATTTATGGTTGTTGGATGAGATGAACTGATAAGAGCTTCCGGCGACAGCTTGAGATAAGCGGTAGGTAATGCTGGATAAGGTTGTATTTCAATCCCAGGTGGCATTAAAGAGCTGTGAGTGTGATCGTAAAGTTGCGGATATGTGATTCAAAAGCTTTTCAGATAAAAACAACACCGAAAGCTTGCGAACGAAACCGAAATGAACGTATCTCGTCCTGCATACCACGCGTGTCTTCGTTGTCGGATCTCTGAGACGCTTTGATGAGAATTCAAATGACAATCGTGTCAGCGGTACGTTTTGATCTGACAATCTGATAGACAAATTGCTAGTTTGATGATAATACACAAGTCTTTTTTGTTTCTGGGACTGTTGGTCAACCTGTAGAAGAACTTTAATATTCTCCTGCTTAATGGATTCTTTTCATTTTACTACTGTCATCCCACACACACCCATCTTCTTCTTCTCCTTTTTTGTGCAAATCAAGTTGAACGAGGCTATCGCGCCTCATCACTTCTTACCATTTAAGGTAGCGGGGGCGATGGTACATCACGTGCAGAATAATTTGATTAAGTATGAGTTGGATCAAATCTAAATTCAAATTTTCCTTCAATTCTACAGGTTTTGCAATCTTTGCGTGAAAGTTGCTAAAAAAAAAGAGAAAAAGTTCACCGTAAATGGAATGATGATAGATGGTCCTTTCCCAACATAGTTTAGTAAAGAAACTATCAATATCCGGTTGCTAAAATTGTTTCTTTGATGGTTTACTTTTCTGGAAATGCAACTTCGATCTAATCACCGAAGAACTTGTGAAAATAATTTATTTTCCATTGGCCGGAAGTTGGTTTTTTTACGGTCAGACCATCATCTGCTTGGGTGATTTGTTTGATCATACTAGATTGAGGAAGTTGAAACTACATACAGTTCCGAGAGCACATTTCAAATAAGGTATATTGCTCTTGTATTGCAAATCCATTCATGATACGGGACAGAGTTCAAAATACATTATTGAACTGACGGGCTAATGAAGTAGTTAGGCTGAAGAGAACCTTGTGATATAATGGCTTTCTTTAATCGTAATGACCAATAACCAAAGTTTCCGTTCCTAAGCAAAAACAACTGAAAAGTTGAACGATAACGGTGACGGAAATGATGGTCTAGTTTAACTTTGCAACATTTTGTTTGAAGAGCTAGCGGTACAGTTAGAATAGAAGGATAGATATGTAGGAGAGAGACAGTGAGAAAAGCCTCGGGCAATCTACGGTGTCAGTTTTGCAATGGGATTAATCGGTCAAAAGCCGTCTTCCATCAGCAACTTTTTGTGTTGTCATTGCGTAAAACATTCTTCTCAACCACTGGAAGATATCGCGCATTTCGTCACCTTCAAGTGTCCAAACGAGCCCCGACGTACGTAGAGAATCACTTGAAATGAGATGTGAGAAGAAAAATATGCGTGTACTTGAGAAAAAAAAACGGAAATGCTTTGAAGAGGTTATCCAAAGAAGAAGAATAATGGCTATTCATTTTGCCACGGATTGCCTTGTTATCTAAAATAGATTTGCTGGATTACGATGTATCATATGTGATGTCTGCATATCTTAATTATAGCATATTATACACTGTGCTTTTCATCAATCGTTCCAATTCTTCTGTGGTCAGCTCTACTGTAAAACTTCTAGGAGAATCGGAGTTGATTTTGAAAACGATTGGCATGAAAGTACATATGTTTGGTCAATGTTCGTATCGCAGAAAACGACTGATGTTCTGTTGAGAAAAATAGCAGAAAAAATGAAGAAGATGAGTGTACAACTGAATTCTGTAGATTGAAAGGCGTCTACAGAGTAAAAGTGCATCTGATGATGGGCCAGGGCGTCTTCCAAATTTATGATTTCAATCGAAGAGTTACGATCATAGTTCGTCTTCTGATTATTCAAATAGTATTGGTATTTGAACGTGAACACACGGATGAAGACAAGGGGCGGAGCTTTTCTCCTCTTTTAGGAAGTAGGCCTTTATAAAGGGATTCTTCAACCCTTGCCAGCCTTGCATAACGTCGAAGCGACGACATGCAGAAATTGACGTCTTCGGTCAACGTCAGACAATTATCATCATGCTAGTCTACGTCATCAAGACGGAAGAAGATGATAACTAACTGTTTTAAGATATATCACTCCGCCCATCGTGGGATCTCCCGAAAGGGAGTGATGAAGCAGAGAAATATCTTCTACTCCTCTATACTTAGTGGATGATCACTTTACGTTCGACAATATGTTTCATTTTGGCTTTTTCTCTCTCTCTCACTCTCTGTCTTTTTGCCTGACATGCCCCACCCTTTCTTTTCTCACGTTCCAAGATATGAAGTTTTATCTAACGTTTCTCAATGTTGCCTATTCATACTCAATTCTTCTTATGAAGCATAAGAGAACAGGAAGGAGAAGCTTCCTATCACAGTTGACGAAGTACTGGATAAAGATTCCAATTTACCAGCTTTCGATCTTCTCTCTCTCGCGTCGTATCGTAACAACCCCTTCCGGCGCAATGAATTTCCTTCTTCTCCCTGTTCATTTTTCTTACAAGTTGTCGTCACCGTTGTCATTGCTGTTTTCTGATATCACAAAAATTCTGAATATGTGCACTACTGGCAGAGATCATCTCTCATAAAGATATGATCTCTTCTTTGAGACGCTTCTAACTTCCACGCATATTCACGTTGATAGAGAGTGAAAAAGAATATGAGAGAGAGAGAGAGATGTTAGAGATATAGAGAGAGTGACAGAGAGATAAAGAGAGATTTAAAGAATCTCTCACATTGATATTCCGCAAAAACGTCCAAATCTTTTCCAAAAATTCAAGATCTTCATTCATTTTTTGTTTTTTCTCCAATTTCAGAGCTGTTTGATCATTAGATGAAACATGATTTTCAGAAGAAATTCTTATCAAAGCAAGCCATGGTTCCTTAGATGTTCGATCATGTTCATTCAAGTACTTTCGTGTTCACAATAGAGATTTTGAGCTTTCTGCTGTACTTCCCCTCTCTCCCCCACTTTCTCTTTGAAAATAAGCGATTTTTCCTATTTAGGTCAAATTAATTCAGCATCTCATCCTCTCTATTTCAGTAGAAATATCTGAAAACAAAATAGATTTGGGATGCGACTGAGAACCTCTACTGAATAGCTTCACATTCTATCCAGAATTAGGTCTCTCACATTTAAATGTCTTTTCATGTTCTTTTTATGAATTTTTGAATTTTCGCACAGTTTGCACAGTGAATGAGATGTCCCATGGCTTCGGAAGCTTTGAGGAAAATGAGGTCTAAAGCCATCAACTGAATCCAACCTGAACAGCCTACTGAAGCGCACCTAGAGATCACCTGTACCACCTGAGCGAGTATCTCATCATTTTTATCTCCACTCCTTTGCTTTTTCTCTTTCTCTCCTTCTTCTTTCCATTTACCTTTCTCTCTCCTTGTTCAGTTCCTTTCCGGCATCTGTTCATACAATGCACTCTTTAATTTTTTTTCAAAATTCTTCTCTCATTTTCAAACTTTTCGCAAATGGCGTCTCTCTCTCTTACGAAGTTTCGTCATCATTCTTGCCATATGAGGGCTTCTCAAATAAGAATCTCCTACTATTCTGCAACATTTGATTGTCGTCAGCATGTAATAGGCTAGGAGGTAATAGAACGACCTTCGTGTGGGCGGCGGATGTCCACTCTGGCCATCTGTGCGGTAGGCTGGCTGCTGTCCGTCTTTAGGTTTGAATAGGAGTTGCCCTATCAGGTGGTAAGTTGCGCCCCGACTTGCTATCAACCTGAACCAGACTCGTATTTTTCAAATTTCTCATCTTCTGTAATTGAATTTATCGGATATTTTGAAACTTGTTGTCCTTAATTGTCATTCTGACTGTTCTTTTACATAATATTTTTTCAGAATGCAATCTCTGCTTGTCCTCTCGTGCCTTTACCTGTTCGTTTCGGCTTACAACGTGCCCTATTTGACCGGCAAGGCTGAGACGAGTCACAGTGGTCCATCAAGTGTTGATGAGCTTCTGGATGAATCGGAGCATCATCTCAGAGAGAAACGTGGATTTTATTTTCCGAGTCATCAGTATTCAAACAATTTGTTGATTTCCTCTCAATCACCAAATGAGTATTTGAAGAAATGGATTGTTTACGAGCACAACAAGTACCGAAGAATAGTGAGTTATTGAACTTTGAGCGCTGTCCTATAGTCTAAGAATTTCCTAAAAGTTGATATTTGTTTTTTAAGAAAAGTGATAATTCAAAGTGTTTTTGTTCTTATGTAATTAATTGTTTTGTTGTAGGTGCCAGCTTCTGATATGCACATGCTCTACTGGTCTGATGAGCTTGCAGCTTCTGCTCAAAGACATGCTGATACATGTGATTTCCGTCATTCACGCGGACGTATGAACGTCGGAGAAAATATCTGGGCAGCTCCATATTCAAACTACTCAGACGCCATTTCGATCTGGTTTAATGAGGTAAATAAATGTCAAAAAAGATTTTAATTATGCGCCTGTTGACAGACAGCAAATTCCTTTTTGACATATTTTTTATCATTTTGACCAATCTTAATGTCTTTTAAGTTGTTAAGTTTTACCCCCTTCTTAAAACTTTTTTTACATCAGATGTTAAAAGGTAATATTTCATCTGACAGGTGTTCCTAATATGGGCAAATTCTCTTTTTTTTCTCAACTTTCCCTCCCTTGTTCTATCTCTATCTCTCTCCCAGGTTCTCAAACCATTTCATTTATTTGTGCAGATTGAAAAATAATTTTTTTCTATTTTTCAGGTTCACAATCCCCGCTGTGGATGCAATCATGCTTACAAACATTGTTGCGGTCATTACGTTCAAGTAAGTGTGCCGTTTGCGACAAAGATGATAGTTGATGAAAGCTTACTCATCAACTTTCTCTGTTCAAAACATCATCTTTTGAATGTAGGCAGTGAAGGATAGGATGATTGTTCAGAATTAAAATATTTGGTACGGTCAGCCCCGTTGAACAGGACGACGCTCAAACGTCCTGGGAACGACTAAAACTCGTCCAAAGGTGCTGACGGGAATCGAAAATGAGCTTGTGAATCACCTGAATGACCATCAGTGCAAATCGTCAAATTACGATTATTTCACCTCGTCATTCCATTTCCGGAAATGACATGTCTCCTTTCCCGAACAGTTTCAATAGAGAGAGAAACGTGTGATGAGGAACAATAGAAATACTCGAGAATCCACTTTTCCCATATTTTTTTATTTTCCCAATTAAATTTTCAAAAATTCTGCCAAGCACTTTTTTGGTCCATTTCGCTCGAAGTTTGCCTTATCCTCTGACCTTGACTTTGGAAGGTATGTCTTTCTCTCTCGTATACATCGTCATCTGCGTCGTCTCTAGCACAATCAGTTACTAAAAGACTAGTGAGACATAAGTTAAGAGTGTTGATAACATAAGAGATATCAGAACTTCCGGCGAATCCTCGTCCGAGTAGACAGAATGGAGACAATGAATTTTCTTTCAATTTTTTCGGCAAAGAAAATAAAAAGATGAAATAGCGTCTCACAGCACCAAATTCTCATAAATTTTTTTAAAACTGTAGGTCCGTCAGTATATGAACTCTGCCGCCGTGCGACGATGATGATAGTAGAATGTGTTGACAGTTGGCTGTAGTTAAAGATGATGCAAGCCTAACCTAAGCGTATACATCATCATCAGATAGAATAGTATCTCCTCTGATGAGAGATTTACGACTTGACTCATTTGAATCACATAGCCGTTCAAACATCAGCTTGTTTTTCATAAAAACCGAAAATGAGAAAATTAATTTTCTGTCCCCAAGCAAAAAAACGATGTGTTGAGAAGTTATTGATATATATGACTGTATTTATGACATTCTTGGAGTATTTTGTATTTCGATGCTATGAAATGATCGGATATTATCAAGGTTGTTTCACGGCTGAATCTATCACAGTACCGTAGCAAGTCTTGTCCTTTGGTCATTCGCCTTTTTTCCATAATTAGTGGGGAGAGGGGGGGGGGACGAAGTTGGATATGATGACGTCATTATCATAACTACCTTCCGCATTCTTCTCAGATGAATTTTCACACAATAGCTTCAAGCATATGTGGTCATTGGAATGTATAAGCATGTCACATAGCCATTTCCATCACTTTCCCCATTTATCTCTGTTTTCGTGATTTAAAACCGTTCATATTGCAGGTTGTCTGGGCCAAAACAAACTTAGTTGGATGTGGATTCAGTAGATGTCGCGATGTTCAAGGAATTATGGGAAGAGGGCATCGTAATGTCTTCGTATGCCATTACAACCCTCAAGGAAATACGGTATTCGTGACGGGATCTGGACAGCTTTATGCGGTTCGTAATCATAACCAAATGGAAAACCTCTTTTTGTTCCTAAGTTCGGCTTGCGACGGAAAAAAGCTTTTAAATTCTAACAAACTCTTTTTGAGTCCTGTTTTGAATGAATGAGACGAAAATTCCCAGAAATATGAATAACAACAATTTCCTTGTTTGGAAATGAAAATATGCTTTGCAGCTTCTCCTTAACACAAAGCTTATCTTAACAATAACAACTTCATTCTTGATTCTGTTTCGAAAGTTTGACCGCAAGAGATATATTGTCTGTTTCTATTTGATGACAAGCGTCATACAGTCTGTTTCTCACATAGATGACGTCAAAATTTGTTATTTAGGAGAGAGAGAGAGAGAGAGAGAGAGAGAGAGAGAGGAGAAGGAGAATGGATAGTTTTGTGACCGAAACAGAATTTTATGAGACAGCAATTCTCCTGCAAAACTTCAGTTATCATCTTCTTTACAAATTGTTTAACAAACCATTTTCTTCATTTCTATCACACACGCCAAATCTGACACATAAATTGTTTTTTGATGGAATCTCTGAATTATTTGTTGTATTGCAGGTTCCAGCCTTCACTTGGGCTACCGGAAATAAGGCTCGATGCTCGGACTGCCCAGCATCAGCCCCAGCATGTCATCAAGGTCTTTGCTACATGCCCACAAACTACAATCCCGAGCAGCACTCAACATCCTCCTCATCATTATCAACCCAAACTACAACAACAGCTGTACCCGATTCAGATTTTTCATCTAGCGAAAACGATGAGAATGCTCTGATATAATTCAAACTTACCTTAAACTATCCGCCTAATGATCCTCAAGCTTAAGTTTTAGGAGTCATTTGTAGGCTGTATTAGATTCAAAATCTCTCCTGAGCTTTATCTAGTTAGCTGTGCTTGTCTCCTAAACCTTGATGTTCACGTCGCATCTTAATCTCCCGAACACCTCAAAATGACTAATTCTAATTATATTTTTAAATATTTTACACTATTCACGTTAGTAAGCTTTTATGCCAAAATGAGTTATGTCGTATGACGACCTATTTTGATTTTGACGACGCTCAAGCTTTGTTAATGACGACTAGCTTTGAACTTCTGAACAAATTCAGAGATCGATGGACGGAAAACAAAATGAAAATTGAGATCAAATCTCATTCATTTGTCCATTTCAAGCTGTTGATTTGAGCAGAATTCATACGATTCTAGTCTCCTCACGATTTCAAAGCTCTTTTTTCCATTTCTTGTCTATCTCTCTTTCTTTCCTTTTAAAGTTATGCCTCTCTCTCTCTCTCTCTCTCTCTTCGTCTCTTTCCTATCCTACTCAAATTAAAAAGCTTATGAGAATGATCGCTATGACGACATCGCTCGGATTGGCACTGAAATTCAGAATAAACATAAAGTTCACGACGTATCCCACCATCACCTTTGCCAGTCAGCAAAAGCGGGTTTCAGACAACCGGAAGATTATAATTTTGTTTCATTTCAAGAACAGATTGTCTTAACTATATGAATTTTAATGTTATTTTGTATTGTATTCTGACGGGAAAGTCTGCTCTCTCCACACACACACCAACATACTACATGTCTCTATTATCATATCGTATACTATGTGATAAAAAAAGTTTTATTAGATACATGCATGAGAATTAATGCTCCGCAACAGGCTGATGAGTTTGAAGAGTCAAGGAATGAAATGAAAAACCAAAAAATATTTCAAAACCTTCTGATGACAAACAGTGCAGTTCAACAGATTTGACACATTTTTCGACATTTACGGACAGACAATTCGATAATACGACTGACTTCTCAGTCATTTTGGTGAAAATCGAACAAAAACTCTGAGAAGATAGCATGACGGCACATGATTGCGAACTGTAAAGTCGAGATAACAAATTTTTTGTTCAATTTCAAAGAGCAGAATGGGATGAAATTAATTCCAGTTCTTTTCAATTAAATCAGATGTGTCAGATGATGAACGAAAAAAGACAAAAGATAACCAGATGGGGTCTACAGTACGATGGGAAGGGAAAACATTTCTTTTTGTTTACTATTTTGCTCCATTCCCTACAATCTTAAACCTATTAGATGGCTTCTGGTGACGGATGAGATACACTGATGTCCTGGTTTGATGCTGCCGTAGACAGAGCTATAACATCACGATATCCATTCATGGATACACTTCAATGCACATATTACGAATTATCATCATCATTCAACGAGCAAACCTCATATGGAACGGTAATGCTATTCCTCTGGCAGCTATCAAAGCTTCTGTGACTGTTGGATAGAATGCAGATAGTGGAACACGGTTATGGAATGTGCTACACTCAAGATCATCTCGTAATCGAGCTGAAAATACAGGAATATCGCTAAAAGTTATTTATTGTTGATGGGATAGGATGACATAAAAATGCGCGAAACCGTTTTGTATCCATTTTTGCAATAAATGGTCAGCTTTGCATTGACTGTTTATGGTTCTCCAGGTTCGATCGACTATGCGAATTCGAAAACTGACAGTTGACAATGGTCGTTTCGCTTTCAGAACTCATCCAAGTTTGCTTCGAGTGTATCAAATGAGTTTAAAGGTACGAATCTCGGTATAATCTTAGAAATCAATAGCCACTCACCAGAAAGGCCTGCGAACATCAGTCTTATGTGATCATTACTCAAGTCGAAATAGACCTTAAAGCATAACATTGTTTTTCTAGTTCATTCTTAAACTTCTACCTGTGACAACATCTGCATCGCTTCCGTATCAACTGCAGACAAGCCTGAACAATCTAGGACAATGAATCTTGGAATGTTTTGATCGCTTCCAGCATTCTGAAGCATTATTGATATGAATATTACTCTATTGAGATGTCGAGGAGTACTTGGTTCATATCTACTTCTTGTGTGATCACGATGTTCGTGAGATTTGTGTTACTCCGTTTATCAATGCTCTCGCGATTAGCTATGATTGTGGGTCCATTTGTACTTCGAAGGCTAACGGTGCGAGATCCGATGCCAATTCCAATCAAACTGAAATGTTTTCAGTTGTTCCAGCGTATTAAACAGGCTGCATGTGTAAAGAACTCAGAGTGCTATTTTGTCATCTGAGTTCCAGAAGACGCTCTCAATTTTGAGAAATGTCTCAAACGATGATTTGGTTTGGTTCCGAAAAACCTCTACCGTCCCTCGGACACAGCAAACTACAGCCTCTCAAAAGAGAAGAGTATTGTAATTGTAGTACAATCAGACTCAGATTACGATAACAATCGCAATTTCAGAGTGTGAATGCTTAAGAGCGAGAGTGCTTACAGAAGAGTTAAGCAACGTACATTCTTTCGCTATTCAGAATTGATGATGGGCGATAAGATGTGTAAAGACAATCTCATTGTTCATGTTGACTAACCCTTTGACTGTGACAACTTGACGATAAATTTCCTTCCTTATATCTTCTATATTCAGGAACAGCAGAGGACCGTTGATCTTTAGAATCCTAAGAGGTGTATCGAGACAATCTCCGTCATTATATCTAGACGGTAGTAACATAGATCACACTCATCACAACTCACTTACCTGTTCTCTTCGATGAAAAAGTTGTCACCGACTTTCACCATTACTTCACATGGTGTTCTGAAAATAGACGAATCACAAAGCCCATCCCTTGTGCTCATCATTACATTTGTATTCTATACATAACTGTGAATGCAGAAATTACCAAAGCAAGTATGAACCCAGTATTACAATTTGGGAATAAGAGTGCCGAAACTAGAGATGCCACCCGTATAAACTAAGGAAAACAGATTACTATTAATTAGAGAACTTCATCTTACCCCATCACACGGCTGAGAACTCAACACATTTCTCAAAGATCTGATTTCCGTCGTAATTCCACTGAATGACGTGATTATTAATCCGCAAATAACACTCTGTAAAATGTCATTTTCATTTTTCAAACCATAATCTCTATTCTTTAAAAAAAAAATTCTTTTGTTCACGATTGAAGAAACCGTTTAAATACACGAGGTATCCCTGGGCCTTCTATTTTGAACATGAATACACTAATACCGGGACTCTGTCAAACTTATGAGAAACGAAATTTTGAACAAACAAAAATTTAAAAAAAAAGGCAAAATCTAATTCTTTCCACTCCTTATTTCCACAAATTTATGAAGGGGTGGGAGCAAAATAAGTTAACTGGGCTACACTTCATAAGATATACTTATTATATAGGCTACAATTAAGTGGCATTAGTGCAAACTATAAATACTACTAATCTTATTCCGTTTACTAAGTTCAGATGCTGAGAACGAATTGCTTGAAAGTGAATTATATGTCTTCTGTTTTTGGCCAGATGTAGATCTCGTGGTGTAGTGGTTATCACATCTGTCTAACACACAGAAGGCCGGCGGTTCGAGCCCGCCCGAGATCATAGTTTTTGGTTTTTGAACAAACCTTTGGTATGAAACTTAGATAATATCCGAAGAAATGAATAGCTAGGAAAATCCATGGAATTGACATAAGTGTGCTGAACTGTAACAAATATTCCATTTTTGATTCATTTTTTGTTTACATACTAGCGAGTACTTTGCGGTTTCTACATTGATTTGACTATTTCCTGGAGAGCTAGATGGGGGTAATAAACCAAAAATACTCGATATAATGCTTATTAATGAGAAGGTTAAAATCTCCTGGAATGAAACTTGTTCGGAATAAGCAAGTAGGAGCACACCTGCTTCCTTTCAACTTTATGCATTTTCTCGATTGCTATAGATCTAGTAATACGAAAATGCTGGCAGAAAGAGAAAATGGCTATTGTTGTGGCATCTAGCAGTAGCGAGAATGTTGGGCTCGATGGAGGTGTGACTTGTAATGAGGATCTGAAGATAGAGGTTACTATGAACAGGTTGAAACAAGGAGCTATACATAATATGTGGTAGATGAGGAATCTTGGCAGACACGTCTATATGCAGGAAGTATCCGATTATTGAGAAAAATATAATCTGCAAGACTTATATTAATTGGAAGAGGATTAAAGAGTAGTCACTAGTAGTAATTCGTGAGGAATGGTGGCAGCAAGCAGTTGTGATAAGTAGTCGTTGATCTTCCAACGGAAAAGGAATGAAGTGAAGAACGTCAGTAAGAATAGAATGAAAATTTGAACGTTCAAAGAAGACAAACAGTGTAGGAAAGGTTCAAGTTTCTGAAAACAAAAAGGATTTTCCTAGAAATTCGACTCATCTCTCACCATATCACCAGAGAAGGAAAAACAATTATTAAATACAAAAATAAAGGAGAAAAGATGAATTACGATTCTGATGAAGATACCCAACGAAAACCCCACGAATAATTGAATTGGAAATACCGCGAACAGCCATTCAGAAGGAAATAAGAAGAGTAGAATCTACAAAATGAATGAAATACTAATCAGCAGTATCTGTGAGTCAGAATATGTCATCTTGAAAAGCTTCCTTCAAATCCTCAGTCAACACACCTGTATGACGGCGATATAGAATGTCAATGTTCCATAGTCAGCATTAGAATATTGCCGGCTACAATAAAGTAGGAAAGCAGTATGTGATAAGGATCCTTAAAATGTTTCAAAGATGTGTTTCTGTCTTGCTCCAAAGATATTAATACCCAGAGAACTATGTCGAGCAGAACCAAAAATGAAATATATGAGTTGAGGAATGAACAACGAAAGAAGTCCAGCTGATACATCATCTATTAATACTCCAACACTTAGAGCTATAAGATGTATGGTTTATATGTGAGTACAAGAAAAGATGACCTTGAGGGATGATTAGGGCAGTTATCAATAATGAACCGAATAAGTCTCGCGCTCCATCCCTCTTCAGTTCATAACGTCTAATTCGTCTGAAACAAGGACGAAAAAGCACTCTTAGTTTGAAAGAATGTAAACTATACTTTATTAATGGCAGGAAATCCTGTATTGACTCATACTGTTGCCAATTCTGTTTAATTAGCTTCTTCTCCAGTATATCACAGTTCGGAATTTTACGTCGGCTACGAACAAAGTTGTAACGAGCATCGAAATCTTCCTAATTATAAGGAAGAGTTAGATGAAAAGAGCACATAAATTAAAACCTGTGTAATAGCCACTCGAGTATGAGGAGTTGGCCCCAAGAGTGATATTGAATCCATCTGCTTATGTCATGTTCAACAGAAATGAAATTGTAATTGAGCAGAAACGAAAATGGAAAATGCACTGAATAAACATTGATTTTGGATATGAATATTATGGATTAAGATATATTTATTTTGATGAAAGAAAAACAAATTATTTCATCCTCTTTCTCCACTTTCTCGAACAAGTGTATGAAATTCGAAGATAGAAATGCGAAAGCAAGTTGATAATCCGTATATAGATGAGGACGAAGATGAAGCACAAGCACAAGAAGAAGAAAAAGAAGAAGAGGAAGAAGAAGAACGAAAATATATTATGCTCAGTGAATGACCGATTTTCTTTTTCTCTGATGATAGAAGCCCATGCAAAGAACTAACAAGGACAGGACATCAGTGTGATGAGAAAAATATTTTGAAAACAATGAAGAGAGCCGTGAAATCGCAATGCACTTGGAGAAAAAATCGAATGAAATATCTGAGACACTTGACATTCGGTTAAGAAAGCAATACGAGACACTAACAAGTATTTTACTCGAATATCCATTCGAAATTTGTGAGCAAAGAAAAGATGAAGCGTTGAATTGATCAGAGACCATCTCTCATCTGTTTGACGTCAAAACCAACAGAATTTTAATAAGGAATCTTGAATTGACTCCAGAGAGACGCCAAAACATCATCGTTTTACAAATGAATTAGAGGTTAGAATACTAAGAGTTTGGTATAATTGATGCGGAAGTCAGATGACTGGCGTGAGGTTATAGAGAGAGTCTTACTGAATAGGGTGCCAGTCTGATATGTGAAAGAGCTTCTACATCCTCCTCCTTGTCTCTTTCTTTCGCGCCCTGTCCCACACTCTCTCTCTTTCTCTCTCTCTCACTGTCTCTATCATTCTTCCATTTTTTGTCTGCCAGGTTCTAGTTGAGCTTTGTAAGTCCTCGTAACTTTTTTCCACTCAAAGTTTAAGTTTTTGACTTTCAAGTTCATATCTCTTTCTTTAGTTGGTTTTACTTTTTTTTTTACGTAACTCAATGATTTTTTATTCATTGAATCCATCTCTTATGTATTTGCTTGAATAGTTGGGTCGCTAAAATGTAAACGTTCACAGTGACCTGTATTTGTCCAATGGAAGACGCAACATTAAATATCTGACCATGTGGGGGTATAGCTCAGTGGTAGAGCATTCGACTGCAGATCGAGAGGTCCGTGGTTCAACTCCGCGTGCCCCCTAATTTTTTTTATTTTTTTCAAGAAAAAGTAATAATAATAATAAAGTTAAGATATTCATTTAGAGCAATAGCCAGTGTTTACAACAGAGGCTGAAAATCGAATTTTTACTTTTTATTATTTTTTACATTTGGTTAGATTGCAATTAGATTGAATTCCATTTAATTTGCAATGCCGAATTAAATAGAATTAGGTTTCAAATTTAAAGGTTATTCGGGGCTGAAGTGCAGATATGTCATGAAATATAAGAAAATCAATGTCAGCGAGAGAGTGACCATTGACTGTCTTCATAGAATGACCGAAACTTCTTTCGAAGTGTTGTCAGACAAGAAGGCCATGTCAATAATGTGCGTGAAGGATTGCTTTCTCCACGAATGGAATGAACCATCAAACATTCAACTCATATGGAAAATATAATTTAGAAAGGATGAAAAATTGACAACGTTTAATACCAGTGACGTAACTCTCAACAACAGGAAGAATCCTGGACAATTTCTTTGAGTAATAGTGTTCTTTTAAGCAACAAACACTTTTTGACGAAAAGAACCAGAGAATCGAGCAGTAGCCAGTTAAACTTACATGATGTTGGGCATAATTAAATTTTGACTTTAATATGGTTTCTCTGTTGCAACACAAGTGTTCTCTGATTGAGCTTTTGGATCACTTAACTTCCATAATGGTCGGGTGACATCTTTCGAGAAGTTTGTTGAATCAATGAGGATTGTACCAGGTTTATAGTGGGATATTTGTAGATTGGAAGCACAACGAAGATTAGTTGATTGATGTGATTCTTCTAAAAGAATTGAGGATATTATTTAATCGGATTCTTGAGAGCCCTCAAGCAATTTCTGCTGGTTAGCATATCATAAACTCCAGAATACATGCTCTGTATGCATACAGCAACATGAATCTTATAGGCGATATCATTCCACAGGTAGCATATCATGGCCGTTGTCAAGAGAAGTTTCCTTAAATGACAATCCATATTTGGCAAACTACACAGCTCATCCCGCATTGTTTGCGATAAGCTGAAGATCTAATCTTTTATCTACGATTGTCTTCAAATGTCTGAGGCTGTAAAGCTTAAATCCATTTATTTATGTGAATTGAAAAACTCTGAAAGTTTTATGAAATTTCTGTCCGAAGACATATTGGGGCACATTCATATTCTCGTTTATGTCCGAGTCGTTTCTTTCTGAATCAACTCATGAAACTGCGATACGCGAATGAGAGTTATCAAGTGCAATAGGGAACTGGAAATGTTAGTAAAATTTATAAAACAATCTTATATGAAACAACCAATGTAAGTATAAAATCTGAAAACCTTTTTGAAAGTACAACTTGGTATATGAAACGAGATCTTTCTAAATGGAAAGACGGTAGTAGTTGAATTAGTAAACTCATAGAAACAATAAAACGTTTTATAAAACACTATTAATACTTATATATTTTCATTAATTATGCTTTTGATATGGTAAAAGCTCGAACCGTTCAACTTTGCTCTCCGTCATTTCTCTCCTGCACATCGTTATTCAGGCCCTCCGTTACCAGATTCCCATTGCGCTGTTTGCGAGCCTCAGCTTGTCCTTATATGTGACTATAGTGAAACAATCCAAATATTCTTCTTACCTCTCAGAAATTCATCTCTCTTACTATCCATTTCTATAGCTGCAGTGATCAGTGAATCTGTATAGGTGTTTATTATGCTAGACACTACTGTTGGCGACATTTTCGCATAACGCTCTTTTTGCTGAACACAGAAAATGGCATTGCATTTACAGTGCATCTCCAGACGGTTGCAGTACTCACGTCCGTAGTCAAACGTAAGCTGCAAATAATACTATTTTGGTTTTATAACCAGATATCTATCACCTCAGACCCTGCCGGAATAGGTGCAGTTGCTACAAACACGAATCTATGCATAAAAGGGCGGAAGTCATTCACGATTACTCTAAAATTGAATTTTGCTACTCATATATATTGTCATGTCCAACCTTATGGGATATGTGTTAGGAATGCAGGCATGTTTTAGAAACCGAGAAGCATTTCCAAAATCATATGGATCCAAATGGAGTTCTTCGAACTGATATGCTCTCCAGGCGTCCTGAAAGACCGAAATGTTGAAATGTCTAAGATATGGAGAAAGACCTCGTTGATGTACTCATAGGTGGTTTCCATCAATGTTTTCATGAGATCGGTATCATCATACTTGCTAATGAGCATAGCATAATCCTCACAAACGTTTTCTGGATTTACTTTGATCTTTCCGACGAATTCAATTACAAGCTCTCCATAAGTAATATTATTCATGGTTCTCAGACAATAACCCACGTCATCGTTGTACTTATAAATCTCGAATCTGAATATGTAATTCAGTTTCAGTGAATTGAACCAAAACTCACTTTTTAGGTTTTATTAAATTCTCAAGACGCCTTTTGCATGATGGTGGGCATTTGCACAAGTCTCCACAACAGACGAGAAGCTTTCTGTTCAAAAAGTCGTTGCTCAGAAGCAAGAGTCCTCTGTTTTGTTTCAACTCAAAGTCATCATATACACTAACATTTTGGAACTTATGAATTACCGACGAGCGCGCTTCTTCATCATCCATGTCGTTTGTCATGAGAGCACAAATACAGCTTGATGTACATCCATCAACACAATCGCAGGAAACCTTCAAACTTGTTTTCAACTCGATGAACAGTTGAAAGCAAACTCACGATATAAGTCTGATCACAGAAGTTAAGAGGTGATTTGATAAACTGGCCAACCGAAACATCGTTCTTAAGACTATAATGCATGCCAATTGGATGTGGGAGAAGAGGACATCTGGTACCAGTGTCATCGTATACGGCAATAGAGAAAAGTTCTTTCCCTTGTGAGTAATCTCTTGAAATATCGATAAAAATGATCCTGATGAAAGACAAGCTTACTGATTAATCAGAAATCTTCTCGTCTTATGCTCTAATAGTTTACTATATTCTTCACCTCCTGCACTCGATTTAGAGTGATGGGCTAGAAAGAGTTTAAAGGATTTGGTTTGGAAGGCATACTTACACTTCTTCCTGTTTTTTTGAAAGACTTTGTCTTTTCCTTTCAACAAAGGATTGAAAGTTCCTTTATAATGATAAAAAGCCATATTGCTAGCTGCAAACAATATTTTCAATGAATGTGAAGGATTTTATCGATCCTTACTCATTCGCCTACAATACGACACAGGAAAACCCGTCACGGCATTATTCGTGGAAAGTCGCACATCTTGCACTTCCACCATAGACTCAAATTAAAGACAATCTTTCAATATTTCATGTCAACACTACCTTAACAAGTTCATTCGGTTCATCCCACAGCACTCGCGCATTCTGAAAACGTTATTTAGTCAAGTTTTTGTGTTTGTCAAAACTCACAGATACTCTACTCATTATTTAAATAATTATTATATTTATTATTTTTATTCGTTGTAGGTTTAGTTTTGAGAATATTAGCTACGACAATGAGAATCCAGTTTTAGTATAAAATGAAAGACTTATAGTGCCTGCGGGAACCTGAATGAAACGCAACAAATTGCAATTCTCTTTCATAAACTTTATTCACGGCGGTTCACGTAGATTGCGTAGCCATTTCGGGAGCGACGCCTGTTTTCTAATTCGTAAAAAGTTTCTCGCAATAAGATAGTATTGGACTAAAGAACAATTAGTAATGTTTAGAATATGTCCTGTGATGTTGCTGAAGTAAATTCACGAACAGAGGAAGAAAGCGTAGAGTCGATAAAGAAACAATTCGATTCTGCCGAGAAGATAGTCAAATCCCTTGAAGATGGTAGAATAAGTGCTAAGGAAGGAAAGGTTCCCTTTGTTCGAATTCGAAAATAAAATTTGTTATTTAAATCAGGAACTAATCATTCGAGCCAGAGAGTCATTGGAGAGTTTGACAAGAGATGTCTCGGCTCTAAGCCTGTTTTCCGATAACGAAATAGTAGGTTCCATAATCATGAACTGACTTATCTTCATCTCAGATTGATGAACTCCCCCCGTCTTCACTACCTTTTCTCCTTCTCCCAGCTTATCTAGGATTTGTTCACAGTAACGGATGCTCTGATATACAACATAGGTTAGACGAATTGAGCAAAGCGGAGGTAAGCGATACAATAAGAGAATCTTGGAAGACTTTTACTCATAGATATACTACAAAGATTTTCTACAACGCTTGAAACAATATGAATTAATTGACTTCGAGTTATGGTGGAGGTCGGAAGATGAAGATAGAGAAGAAGACTCAAAAGGTTTTCTGTATTTTCAACTTGTACTCTTATCATTTACGTTTTTAAGTTTCTCCTAAATACAGCAGCGTAGAGCAGTCCAGAGAGCAGAAAATCAAAAGGTATAAACAGCAGAAAGAGTTGGAGGTTGTTCATACTCTTTGAAGACACTTATAATTCGCTCTTGTTAAGGCTAAGCTAAAATCATTGAGCGTTAATGACAAGCCAGTAACAAATAATGATTGTGATATAGTAAGTTTTCCTTTTTTTCAAGATGACACTCATTTGATCACTTATCTACAGAGAGAATTGTATTTGACGCAGTTACAGTTTTGGGCCAACAAAGTTTATGAAGAACTGTGCTCAGTTGAAGGTGAGAACCCCGAGTTTCCTTATGATATCCCCATTTACAGCTGAGATACCCTTATTGAAGAGAATGATCAAGGGACCAGAAAACATCGAAAACGGTGAGTGCATAGAGTAATCTAATCAGACTAGCTTTTCCAGTGGACAAAAAGCAACCTTCTGCCAAACCTCTCAAAACGTTTACAATAGCTCGTGATCAGCAGCAGAAGAAGGTTAAGTTGCTCGCAAGTTCGCTCTAATTACTTATTACTCTACAGGTACTCGGTCTAGGTTATCCTGCGATACCTACGCTAACAGTGGATGAATGGTATTCTCAAAGATTCAAGAATGCCGGAGGCCACGGCACTGTTCCGGGTCCCAGTAGTTCGTCCAAAAGTCGTGATCATGATGATGATGAATGGTAAACTAACTACTTAATGTTTTTTCATCCGTTTTCAATCGTTCCAGTTCGAGCAAACACGAAAGCGAATCTGACGATTCAGAAGTTGAAGAGGAAAGAAGACAAGGAAAGATAAGGATAGATGAATATAAAGATACTCATCGACGAGGATGGGGCAATACTCATAATAAAGGATAATAAAACAATTCTCATTGAAATATAGAATTTCTTATGTTTTAATAAAGTTTTATACAGAAGATTCAATGAAATAAGTGTTCTTATCATGCGTATATCTGATAACTCATGTTTCTAGTTTCTTATAAGTCCGCTTGCAGATAATGTACAGAGGCAATACAAATGATGATCAAGACAATTCAGATGATGAATGGTCAAGGATGCCTAACAGCAATGATTCAGATGAAGATGGCATGGTTGTTTTTGTTTAACCATCCTGGAAGACTTATTGAATTAGAGTGCACCGAAGAAAAAAAGAGCTAACAATGTATGGAGTGATGTACTGATAGAGCAATCCTTAGAGAGCAAAAGTAGTGCATTCAATCTCAATAGTGATCCAGCGGTATGCCATACTTTTATGAGTGATGTCTATAGCTTGCCAGACGCAAATGGTAAACAGAGGGTCTGAAACGTATGACGTTCCTGCCAATTTAATGAAACCGGAAGTAGAGCAGTCAACCCAGGTACATCGATAAGTCATATCATTCTAATATAATTTAGAATCCTATCGTTGCCATCACACCTGCAAGTGATAACCCTTTTGCTGATCCTGTTGATCTAGCTTCTGTTGAAGAGTTTGGTGTATGAGCTGAGACGGAATTCTTTAACTGATAACTTCCTTCAGGTGAGAGGAGTTGACTATGCTAAAGGTCGGGAGAATAGAGGACGAGGTAGAGGAGGTAAAAGTATCCTTTATGGCAAATTTTTTCAAAGGTTTTATTAAGGCATCCATAGAGGAAGAGGACGAGGGAACGCTTTTCAAAACAACGGGAACAAGAGGCGCTATCAGCAAAGTGTAGGAAACTCTAAATAACGTTGCTATGTTTATACTTTAGACCAAAACAGCTATTCTCAGTAACGATTATTCTTTGGAAGCTCTTATGGCCACAGAATTCACTGATGGCTTGTCTCTTGATGAACTTGGCAAAGAGATAGCTTTGGCTTTGGGAGAAAACGATCCGGAAGCAATCATGAAAATCGTGAATGGAATAGGCTCAGAAAAGTCTTTGTCCATTTTTGATGAAACTCGTCAAGTGGAATCATCGGGCGGCATGAAGGTTATCATTTTCCTTTTGTTCTAAAGTTCAACTAGTTTTCGTTCTAGGTGTTGGATGGAACTCGGAGGAGAACACCTGGTGGAGTTTTCATCATGTTAGTCAAATCAGATATGGACATACCACCGGAATTGAAGGTAATGCCTAGCTAATGTCATTCAATCTTCCATATTCCATCTCAGGATGAAGTTTTCCAACATTCAAAACAACTTCAAAGGAAAACAAAACGAGCCCAGCGGAAAAAAGTTGATCCAAACTCGGAGAAATGAACCTTTTTGTTATTTTTTATTACTCTTAACTGTACGTATGGTTAGAATAACCGTTTATCTTTTCAATGACTTCTGCTGTAGTCATCATCATACATGTTCGCGTTTTGTCCTACGTCAGTCGAGTATAAACCTATGATATTTCGACTTATAGTGTCTTGAGCGTTATCAATTCGATTCCAAGAGCTATCTCATGTAAGATCTATACATTGCAATCTGAAATGTTCGATTTGCTTTTTCTTGGGATGTTCATGCCTAGTCTCAATTTTTCCATTACTCTTTTCTTCGGCTCCGCTTTGTTTAGTTTGTAGTGGCTGTTCATTAAGACAAACCTATAGTTTGGCTACCGTTATCTTAATGTTCCTCCTAGTAGTCGATGTTTTTGATATATCTGATGAAAACAACTGTGAATAAGCTCTCGATCTCTGTCAGAAACCTCGGAATTGGTTCAGTTTGTGCCGAGTTAGAACATTTTTGCCTCTAAAATGTTTAAACACGACCGCTACACTTTTTTCACGAACCGTTGGTGTGGAGTCTTGGTATTGCTCTATTTTCACTTCGAGTCACCGAAAGTATCAAATGGCCACGCGAGACGACAGACACAAAGGAACATAGGTTGGCAAAATGGTTTATTAGAGAGAAAGAAGTTATCAGAACATCGGCCATCACTGTTCCTCGTTCTCGTTACCAATCAGCTACTCCTTTCCATAGGGAACTCGCTCTGCACGTCCATCCAGATCATCGTTCGGTTTCTTCTCTCACATTTCTGAACAGTGGAAAGGTTATGGTGGTTATACCTGGTTTCCTAGATTTATCCGGAAGATGTTATCTGAGTTACAACCATCGTAGCCGTTGTCCATCAAGTCCAGAAGGGGTCTGATCTCATCTGGAAGGGGTTCTCAGGAATCCGAGAGGAATTCGAGAGGCATCTCCCAGGGTCCGCAGGAGTCTCAGTAGTTCCACCGTTGTGACTTGGAGTTCTGGAAAAGGATTTGTGTTTGGGCGTGTCTCTGTTATTGATTGATCGTCGTTCGCGACACTCCCGCCAGCTTGATGTTGTTGTCTGGCCTAAACAAAGGAATAAGAGTTGCTGAAATGGGGTGAATTGAACAATGTTTCAACAGTTGGCTCTTTATTTCTTCACGGGAAACGTAGAGGACACAAAATGAATAAATGGCCTGCAGGGCTCTGCTTGGAGTTGCATAGTTTGCATGTTGGTGTTGTACATTCCTTGTCATGCACGGCTCGAAGACATTGGGTGCACAGTTTTAGTTGGTGTAGACGATTGGTTCTGTCCAACCAGCTGTCGAACTTGTTGCAGTCTTGTGTGGTGTGATGAACTGAGAAGCATAGCTTGCACTTTCTTAAATTCTTGTAGTATTCTGGAGTCCTTTTTTGAATTGACAGCTTCTTCAAAATGGGTATTGAGTAGGAGTTGATAAAGTAAAACGAACGTGGTGCTTCTTGGGAAGAGGAGGAAGAGGAGGAGGAGGAGGAGGAGGTGGTGGTGTTGTCATATTGGTGGTTTCTTCCATGTTTGATCTGGAACGGATGTAATTGTGTTATGAGATTGAGAAAAGATGTGATAATGATGAAGAAGAGTAAGTGAAAAGTGAGGAAATTTGTATATGTCAGAAAATTCATTGTCAAATCATGGGGTATTTATAGTGAGCTGGAAGGGCGGGGATTGGTATGAGTAAGGCATCTTATGGTATATGATAGGATGCGATAGATGATTAAGAACGGAGAGGCAATGGCAAGGCATACCGAGCAGGCTATACCTAAGGTAGGGTAATGGATGTTGGATGACAGAATATGTGTGGAAATTTCGATGCAGGTGAGAACAAAGCTGATGATAAGGAAGATACATATGACTTTGCTGAAAATTGTGTAAATTAGTGACCAAGACCAATCGAGTATGGGGTGTAAGAGATCAAAAGAGAAACCTTGATTTGTGCTGTTAGCCACGATGTTAGTGGTTGGGGATAAGAGACTTTCGGGTCGTAACTGAATCTTGCCTTGGATAGTTACGTTCTGTTTGGAGCAAGATGTATAGCATTGTATGACGGGGTTTGGTGTCTTAGAGAAGAAACGGACGCGGTTTATAGTTCCTTCTGGATCACATTCGAGGAAATGAGTTTGGTCATTGTCGCATGTAAGGCGTATGTGACTCTTTTTGTGAGTGTAACAAGTGAAGCGGGCGAATGCCCCTGTTGAACATCGAAAACACCCGCCGAGGGATAGGAATCTAACAATGCAAATTGGTGGGGTTCTAACAAGTGATCGGAGTAGAGATAAGTCGGTTTCTATGGATAGAGTGACATCGAAAGACCGATGGACCATGGTGGGGTAACCTGTGGAACCGAAGGATGTATCTTGCACAGTGTATGATGGGGTGATATGAGGTAGTGCCGCGTCTGCGTGAAAGTGATTAGTTAAGTTGGTATTTTTGCAGTCGCAGTTGACTGTATACATTGCTGGTCGGCATGTGCATGCTTCGGTTGTTTCGCAATGGTCGATGTTAGGTTCAGTGCATTTGAAATAGAACTGTTCTGTATCTTTGACCATTGCTGTGGTGTTCATGGGACTGGCTACAAAGGTTGCTGTTTGGTAGTTTGGGTCTGTTGGGACAATATTATCTAGTGTGATATTCCAATGCTTGAAAATGCGGTATTGGGTGTAAGGAGATATGTGGATTATTTGGTTGTAGGATTCAAACTCTGTTTTGTACGAGATATGGAGGTATACAACTGTGTGCCAGTGCCGGCAGTCATATACTCTGTAGTACTCGTTGGGGTGTATCTCTACTTGGTACGTGCGATAGAAAAGGCATCCCGATGTGGGGAGTAGGCAGCCGCAGCCGATAAAGCCACAGCTTTCTATGCAGTACGTGTGTCCCAAATAATTGTTATATTCTGCGAATTCTAGAATGTGGTCGGATGGAGATATGTTCGCGCATTCTTCAGCAGAGCATGATCCTGAGCTAGGACAGCGTTTGCTTGATTGGACATTTGTGGTGGTGGAAGCTGTATAGAAAAGATGTCTCATGTCACAAACTGTAGTTGTGTTAAGCACGGTAATGGTTAATGGAGATGAGTGTTGATCTTCCGTATGGAATACTAAGCAACTGGATTCGTGTTCTCGATGAAAACGGAGTTGGACCGTTTCGATACGTTTGCATGAACTGTTGTTGCTTTCGCATACTTCTCGAGGAGAAATCAACGTGGTGGTTTGGTGACATGTAGCGGAAACTTGTGAGATTATAGCAATTAATACTATTAAGCTGGGAAGTGTGTGGCTAAGTGGAAGGGATTTGCGTACTGTACGTTCGCGCGAGTTGGATGCAATGTCTGTGGATGAGGCGTCTGATGCGACGGAAGAAAATGATGCTTGTGAAGGACAATGGGCTAGGACTGATAAAGCTGGGGTAGAAGGATTTGATGGATAAAAGTGAACGGAGAATGGGTTTCTGTGAGAACGATCGATGTGAGGTTTGATAAAACGAATATATAAGAAAGATACGACAGGTGATATCAATAAAATAATTATGAGCCAAACAAACGGAGTAAGATTCCAGCAGGAGTAGTGTAGGAAGAATTCTTTGCACAGTATACAGTTGATGGAGTCACATGGTGAGTCCTGTTTGCAACTTTGTTTGTTGAACAAAGGTCGGATTGTTTTGGAAAAGAAATCTCTTGATTCTAAGAGGTATCCGTGATCTAACACTGATGCTGCCAGATGTTGTATGACTGGGCTTGTCGGTTTAGACCATGTCTTGCATTCGTTTGCCGCACAGACCGTTAGGTTTGTCGTATATGGTGAGAACGTTACTTGGTATCCTAGAGGATGACATACTATCAAGGATGGATACGGATCTGGATCGGCTATAGCCGGTAATATGATACATGTCATTAATGCTATGAGGTTGATTATAGAATGGTGGGGAGCGAATCTGACTCGGCGAGGAGTCGTGGTTTCTGCATTTATCTCTAGAGGAATCAGAAGGTTTATTGGCCTATCTATTGTGGTATGGGTTACTGTTGTTCGTTTGTCTTTGTTGGTTACTCTAACGGATGCGCTGTTGATGGGATCGCCCTTTAATTGTGTGATTATGCCTAGTTGATGTTTCTTTTCGCATAGTTTGAGGTGAACAACGTCTCCGACTTTTGGGGTAGTTGCTGAGTATTTACCTTGTTGCATGCGTGTTTGATGTCTGTTTCTGAGTTCTTGAAGGTAATCGGTTTCCCATTTTTCACGGAAAATGTTGAGGTATCGTTTTGTTTCGTGGTATCTTTCTAGAAGTAGTCGTTTCGTCGTGTTTGTTGATGCAATGGCATTAGTGTCTTCGTCTGGGAGAAGTAGTTCTGCTCGTGGTATGAGAAAATCGATCGGGCGAAGAGGATCAGGTTCGTCAATTTCTGTGCTTGTGTGTGTGAGTGGCCTACTGTTCATTATCGCTTCAGCTTGTACAACTATTGTGTCGAACAGGATTCTATTGGTAACTTTGTATATGCTATGTTTTAAGCATCGTTTTATTATGCTCATGAGACGTTCATAGAATCCTCCTTTCCAAGGGGATAATGGTGTTATAAATTTCCATGAAATGTTGTAGGTGGAGCAATACTGACTGATGGTATCTGATGTGGTGTATTGTTGTTCGAGAATATTCCTCCCGCCAATGAAGTTTGTGCCGTTATCAGATAAAATGACGGATGGAATACCTCTACGTGCTATGAAGCGTTTCAGTGCTAGTAATAGTGTTACGGCGGTCAAATCGTCCGCTACTTCTAGGTGTACTGCTCTTGTACTCATGCATGTGATTAGTACGACCCATACTTTGTAGCTTTTCAAGTTATATTCTGTGAGGAATGGTCCGGTTAAGTCGATGCCGATGTTTTCGAAGGGTCTTGTAAGTGTTACTCTGTGTTTAGGAAGAGACGGCATGATGGGGTATTTGTACGGTCTCTGATCCCGAATACGACATGTGAGGCATGTGCGTAGTGTTGTACGGATCAATTGTCTTCCAGATGGTAACCAATATGAGCGTCTGAGATCTGTGAATGTCTGTTGTGTCATACCGTGGCAGTTGTCTGTGTGTAAGTCTAATATTATGGCTCTGGTGCACCAATGACGAGGATCCAGAAGAATGTGCTGCAGTGTGGGAGATACTCTGCTGATGCATGTTAATATGCCATCTGAGTTCATTGTTATGGGTAATTTATTGTATGGTGGATGTTTCAGATTGACGTCCTGTTGTGCTGACCGTATACAAAGCATCTTAGCTTGGTCGTGAAGTTTCCTAATGTTAATGGCGTGATTGTTTTTGTCTATCAGTTTTTTGAACGTAGCGATTGCTTTCAATACTGTATAAGTACGTCGGACAAAGGATCGGAATGAGTTGGTTGGTTTTTTACAAGGGGAGAAGGCGCGGTCATGTGAGTAGTGTTCAAAGGTTAAAAGTACTTGTACTTCTTTCTCGTCGGGAAGTGCAAAGTGTTTGAAATGTGGTGGAATGATGGGGTTCTGTAAGAATTGGGGACCATCAATCCAATTCGATGTTGAGAATTGCTCTTTTGATAGTCCTCTTGTAGCATGATCTGCTGGATTATGTTCGCTAGGTACATGATAGATATTGAAAGGAATTGTGAGCTCTGTGAAGTGTTGTAGAGTCTTTCTAATGTTTTGAATACGGTTATTAACGTATAATCCTAGATTTTTCTGTGAGGATGCTAGCCAGGTTAATGCGATTTCTGAATCATTGAAAATGTACACGTTCGATATGTTGAGTGAGAGTTCGGTTTGTATGAATTGTGCTAGTCGAACTCCCAGCTCGATACTAGTTAATTCGGCTTTTGGTATGGTGATTTTTCTCCCTTTTGTAGGAAGTGGAAGTAACCTGTGTCTGCACATGATGAGATGTGGCTGATATTTGTGGTTCTTGAGGATCCGAATGTAAGCGCATGCTGCGAAACATGTGCTGGAAGCATCTGTGAATACGCACAGTTCGGTGCGTTCGTTGGACTCTTTGTGGATTATCATGCGAGGTAACTGTAGTTTGAAGTTGTCGTGTAAGTCAACTATCTCCTTCCATTCAGTGGTAAGTGGGGTGTTCAATGGTTCATCCCATTCGTATTTGTGTTCCCATAGTCGTTGGAGAAAGATGCGAGCTTTGGTCAATAGTGGGGCTGTTAAGCCGGTTGGATCAAATGTGGTATGAGCTGCCCTTGTTATGTTTCTTTTTGTGAGATTGTTGCATCCAGATGGATTCAAACTGACTTGAATCGAGAGTGTGTCGCTAGTGGGGTGCCATTTTACACCTAGTATTTTGCATTCTTGTGATTTAGCTCTGTCTTTCGGGTCGATATGATCCATAATGTCTGCGGAGTTGGATAAAAATTCTCTTAGGTGCATGTTGATCTTTTTGAAAATCTCTTTACTTGTTTCGCTTAAGGATTGTAATTGTTGTTTGTCGTCACCGGTTAGGAACATGTTGTCAACATACAGATTGGAAAGAACTGTGTCTTTGTGCGAGGGATCAGCAAATTTCTCGAATCCTGACTGAATGGCGGCTGCAAGTAGGAAGGGTGATGCGTTTATGCCAAAGGGGACTCTGGCGAATCGGAAGATTTCTATGTTGTGTTCGTGTAATGGTCCGTTGTGGTCCTTCAACCAAAGGAATCGTGTAGCATCGCGTTCTGAGTGTTGAAGAAATACCATGTGGAAAGCTTTTTCTACGTCGGCGGATAACAGGTATGCTCCTATCCTCAGCCGCATGAGAATGCCGCATAGTTGGGGGAGAAAGGTAGGTCCCTTATGTACGACGTCATTTAGTGAAAGTTCGCCTTTTATGTGGGATGAAGCGTCGAGTACTATGCGTACTTTAGTTGTGGAGCTACTTTCTTTGAAGACAGCTTGATGTGGTATGTAATAGGTAGGGTTTTTTGTATTGATGTCATGTTCTTCTACCTTTTCGATTATACCCGATTGTAATTGTTGTTGGATTACTTTGTTATACTCGTCCCATAGTTTCGAGTCTGTATTGGCGTATTTTCTGTGTAGTGCTCTTAACCGGGCATGTGCCATCTGGAAGTTATCTGCTAGATTTTCTTTGTTGTCTGTTTTCCATGGGAATTGTACGTAGATACCCGTTTTGGTGAATTGAACCGTATCGCGGAATTCTTGCATAATTCTGTTATCTTCTTCGAGGGAAGAAGGGTTTCGGAACATCCATTGGGATTCCATATCCCACATGTCTTGTAGTCGAGGTATTTTATCGTCTGATTCGTCTGTCGCTGTTATCATTAGTGTATGTGTATTTTTAACGTAATCTTTCGGCGATGTCTGGGGTGTAAATCTGCCGGATATTGTGTATCCGTAGATAGTGGGTGAGGCTACTAAGCCTGACGGTAACTTAATTATTGGGAGATCATGATTGGGTAGGAGATGTAGGTAATCTATTCCTAGGAGTACGTCGATTGTTGTGTGTTCGTTGGGGTTTCTAGATAAGTATAAGTTTTTATCGTTTATCATGTCTAAGTCTTCGTTGTTTAGTTTCTGAGGATGGATGGGAGTGCATATGGAAGGAATTGAACATACCAACAAGTCTATGTGGTTGCTGCTAGGGTGTCTGAGTTGTATTCTATGACACGTGGTTTGTACGGTTTGTCCAACGCTACCGAATAGTTGTATGTTCATTTTTTGTGTTTTACCATTCTTTAGTCTCATTTTGCTAGCTAATTCTTCCGTGATGTATGATTGGTTTGAGCCGGTGTCTATCAATATGTTAATGTAGTGGTCTCGGTCATCGGATGTTATCATGGGAGCTTTGACGATCATACTAAGAGATTTGGCTTGTGGGCATTCTGTGAAATATGTGCGTCGATCTTCGGATGACCGTGTTTGAGAGTTGTTTCTTTCTTTAGAATATGACCTGTTCTTGGAGTATGGAGTGGGGTCTCTTCTCTTTTTGTTGTCGTTTCGAGAGTAGCTTCTCTCTCTGTTTTGGGAACTTCTGCTGTATGAGCGGTTGCTGTCTCGAGATTTGGATCTGTGATTGCTGTTGTCATACGAGCGGTTTCTATTATAACTGCTTCTGGAGGACTGTCTGTCTCTGCTCTGAGATCTGTGCCTGTTATTGTCGTGTTTGTCGTAGCGGGATTGTCTATGATTATCTCTTTCTGTACGTTGGTATTTTACGTTAGAGCTGTTCCAAGAGGATCTGCGATCCCTTGAATGTGAGCGGGATTTGAGGGAGTAAAGGTCATAACATATGCCGATGTGGTGTCTACCTCTGCAAATCGGGCATGGTCTGCTTCGATTGCATTGAGCACTGTTATGATCCTTGCTGAGGCATGAATAACATAGACCAGCGTCTTGTACTTTGCGACGACGTTCGGAAACCGATTTATATGTATTGCAATCTATGACTTTGTGGTCTTTTTCGCAAAGAAAACAAGATTTGTTATTGGATGTCTGTGTGTACATGATAAAGTTATTATCTTTTAGTTGTTTATCAGTAATACCATCGTGTAGGATGCCGTTTCGATATCGTGTGGCTTTTATTTCCATTGCTTCAATGAGGTCGTAGACTGATGCTTGTATAGGTACGTTACGGAGGATGTTAAGTATAAAATCTGATGGAAATATTCTAGTGATCCATGTGCGGAATTCGGAGGGGTAAACTTGCTGTGCTTGTAATTGCCAAATCATGTTCGTTTTGGCTTTTAACGCTCTGACAGCAGTCCTGATGCGATGAGGATCGCTAGGTACTGCCTTCATGGTTTTCATTTCTTGATATAGGGTTTGAGCGATAAGGTGGGGATCACCAAATTCCGAGTGTATCGCTTCGCGTACTTCTTCGTATGTGGCATAGTGACCGTGGCAGCTAGTAGCTTGTATGAGCGTAGCTGCGTCGCCTTTACATTTGGCTTCGAGGAGGAATACTTTGGCGGAGTCGGTGAGTGTGGGGTTTTTGTCTACGTATTGTTCAAATTTACTCCAGAATCTGGGAAAATCAGTGATTTCTCCACTAAAATCTGGGAGGAATTTATCGATTTCGTAAAGAGAAATGGCGTTGTTCGAGCCTATTTGTAATGGTGAGGGAGGAACAAGGGGAAGGTTAGTATTGTGAGCGATGGTGTTCTGTTGTGAGGTGTTGCTGATAGCTTGAGAAGCATGGTAAGTGCCGGTGTGGCTAGTTGGAGACGTGTTGGGTTCTGTAATCCGTAGGTTATTAAGGCGTGCTGTGTCCGATCGCATTGGTGATGAGATCGAACCGGGGACGTTATTGGAGAACGTGATTCTGCGTCTATTCTGATGTGGCGTGTGGAAATCGTCATCGTCGAGTTCTGTGTATGTTGGATGAAGGGATCTGGAAGATTGAGAGTTTCCTGTGGTAGGGTTCAGAACGGTGTCGTTGAAAAGGGTGGAGCCCTCGACAAAGATGCGATTCTCAACGTTAAGGGATCTTCCGTCAGAGGTGGGGTTTTCAATGTTGAGAGAGCCTTGTGAGTTTGCAGTTGCTGTTGAATTATCTTTATTCACGTTGGTGAATACGTTTAGTGCTGTTGAAGCTCTGGCTAGGATGTCGTCAACGTTCTCTGCCGGAGGAGAGGGGTAGGCGTCTGTTATGTATTCGCACACTATGCTGTTAAGGATGGCTTTGTCAATCAGAATGGTTGCGCCGCTTGCATCAAGAAACATGTACACCTCCTCTTTATTAGATACTTTGTGTCGTAGAAACATTATCAGTTGCCCAATGGCATCGTCTAACTCGCTCAGTTGTATTTTCGTCTGCCGAATGGACTCCAGTGTTCTCAGTCGCTCTTCTTGTTCGTGAGGTTCAGTAGATTTGAAGAAGGAGTTAGTGAGTGTGGTCAAAAGTCTGAGTTTTTTAATATATTTGTTTTTGTGTTCAACGAAGATGAATTTAATAGGATCTCGGGAAGATCCTTCGTATTCTTCTCCGTTGATGAATAAGTCTTTAGCTTGTTCGCACCGAATAGATGTGAATTTGGTTTGTATATGATCAAATTTCTCGTTCAAGGCGTTCACTACGGGACCGCTTCTTGAATTGAGGGTAAGGTTGTCAAGATGTAGAAACTGCATTTTGCCTTTGTATGCTAATTTCCGAATTAAATGAATTGATTCAATGGTTTTTTTTTTTTTTTTTTTTTTTTTTTTTTTTTTTTTTTTTTTTTTTTTTTTTTTTTTGAATTAAGAAGATAGGTGGAGATATGAAAAAGAAGAAAAACAGGAGAAAAGGAAAGTAAAGTTAATAAAGTGAAGAAGGTAAGAGTAAGTTGTAAAGAGTTAGGAAGTAAGTGAACCTTTCGGTTGCTGTTGTGGTGAACCTTTCGGTTACTGTTGTGGTGAACCTTTCGGTTACTGTTGTGGTGAACCTTGCGGTTACTGTTGTAGGGTCGCACTCGGTGTTAGCCGGGTGACTGATCACAATATCGTTCGGAAACGATATGCAACCAACAATACTTGTGAAACAAGTATTGCACAAAGAATAAAACGAAAGCAAGCGAATCAATACGAACGAACGAACGAAAACTTGAACGCACTCGAAAGTAGATGGCCGTACAGCAGGAGTACGATCGTCAGGAGTGATGAGTTTTCTTGAGTTGTCGCTAGTGATGTTAAAATTGAACTTTCGACTTTTTTCCTAAAGAAGAAAAAAGAGGAGTTAGTTTTTTGCTTGCCGTTGTTCGATCCATTTGAAATTTAAAAGTCCGATGAGTAATGTTGATGATGGTGTCAACCGTAACCCGATGTTTCTGGACTTTGCTCCTTGACCGGACGCTATCAGTACGTTTGAGGCTTTGACTTTTCGTGGAGTTGCCAGTTCCCGTCGAGTCCGTGACTTTCCCAATGATACTTTATGGCTGCTCTGCTTGTTACTACCTGAATAGTGATTTATGTGAAAATTCGGAAGCAGGATGTTTTTCAGTGTTTCAGGGTTCCCCCTTCTTATGAGTGACTCGGGGTACTAGCTTCATCACTGAGCCGATGTCTGTAACCTCTCACTTCTAACAACCGATTATTGCCTATTTTAGCCGATGCACCATGTGGAGTCTTGGTATTGCTCTATTTTCACTTCGAGTCACCGAAAGTATCAAATGGCCACGCGAGACGACAGACACAAAGGAACATAGGTTGGCAAAATGGTTTATTAGAGAGAAAGAAGTTATCAGAACATCGGCCATCACTGTTCCTCGTTCTCGTTACCAATCAGCTACTCCTTTCCATAGGGAACTCGCTCTGCACGTCCATCCAGATCATCGTTCGGTTTCTTCTCTCACATTTCTGAACAGTGGAAAGGTTATGGTGGTTATACCTGGTTTCCTAGATTTATCCGGAAGATGTTATCTGAGTTACAACCATCGTAGCCGTTGTCCATCAAGTCCAGAAGGGGTCTGATCTCATCTGGAAGGGGTTCTCAGGAATCCGAGAGGAATTCGAGAGGCATCTCCCAGGGTCCGCAGGAGTCTCAGTAGTTCCACCGTTGTGACTTGGAGTTCTGGAAAAGGATTTGTGTTTGGGCGTGTCTCTGTTATTGATTGATCGTCGTTCGCGACACGTTGGAATGAAACGCGTGAACAACCGCATCAAGCGCGTAGGCCAATTGAAAATGAATACACCACCGCATTGCCTAGCCTTCTTTTTCAAAATGGCTTTCTTTCAAGCTTTTAATTTTCGTGAAGGCGCATTGAAGTGAGCGGTGTTCATGGTCAGACTTCTGACTGCCATAACTTTTTCGAAACTCATCCATTTTCGACGAACTCTTATATGATTCACTCCTCGTTTTACGATACTGAACATGATAACCGTTGTTTAATTTCATTAAGAACGCTGGCGTGGCTCTCATTCATTCCTATTTGTTGTGATTCCAGATTTACATAATATCATACAGTGTGCGTTTTGTTTCATTTTTTAAATACAAGTGTTCAGGCTATCACTTGACAATGATCCGTGTCTCATGGAAGATCAGATTAGGAGATGTTGAGAACAACTTCATCTTCATCAGGATACTGCTTAACGATTGTCTTTTTGTTCAGATTTATCATTAACTCTGTGTCTTATTCTCAGCTATGACAAACGTTTGTTCACGTTCATTGAATAGTTTTACATCCATGAGCAGACACATTCACATGAGTTTGATGATGTTGTTATGTATAGCTTTCTGTTTTGTTCAGGTATGCCGGATTGTAATGCGTCAGATAATTACAGTATGAGTGACATGTTCTCTTTCAATTCTTTCATCGTCCATGAAGCTTCTTTGAAGGGAACTGACGGAAATTGAGTCACTCATCTTATACTTCTCATTCGATCTCCATGCCGTTTTCCAGACTTTGATTCTTTTCGTTCCACGTATGATTGTGAAGGAGTATGTAGTCGCTCAGAGTTGTTGAAGTACATTAAATAAATTGTTATTAAAACTCGTTGTTTGTTGTTCAAACTCCTCTCATTGAGAAGCAAAGAGGGCTACTGTCAACAGCGGAAGATTATTTAACAAATTATTTTCTTTAATTTCGTAAAATTCCTCATAAATTACAGAAAAACGCTACCGCTGGCATCTTAGATTCACCTTATTTTTTCGAATTTTTCGGGGGACACAAGGACTCGAGCGTACCCAATGGATTCGAGCGAGCCCTTGACAGGAAATAACCTGTGAGGGGGAATAACCATATTAGAAAGATGAGAGAGAACGAGGCTTACGAACCACAAGACACCGGGGGACGTATTATGTTAGGAACCCCAAACCTACCACCCTGCGAACAAGGCTTGCCCCTCCCAAGGGACGCAACTTCGGTTACTTGTTTCATAAACCCGCACTCTACCATTAGACTACGGTCTCATATTATTTACAAGAATATGGGTTCTTTAATCGACAGTTGCTCATAGGACACTGCCCATGTTGAATCGATATGATGACTGTTGTACTACACTTGGGCGGTCCATGGTTTGCCAAAACCACCTATCATACGAGTGTGGTTCAGTAACTTTCGGTTCGTCTGTGATGGATTTATGGTTAACACTTTGTATAAATCTGATTGTTGATTATTCAGGTTACTCTTCATCATGTACTAACCTGGAATCTATTCAGAGCGAGTTCGGAATGATTGCATCTTTGTCAGGATTATCATTATGTAAGTATCATTCTATGTTTAATACTTTTGGGTGTTCCAGTAAGGTTATGCTGCGTTCCATTCGGAATCTATAGACATGTAGACTATGTCATAGCCACAGAGTTAGAGTTAGGCATGGACGCAGAACAACCATATATAAACTAGCAGAGACAGTAGATCTCTGAGTTATTCTGAGATACACCGCTGAGCTGCTTCACCGCAGACTCATTCCAGAGTACTCCTAGAAGATGCCTATCACATCTTCTATGCTTATATTTATTATGTCTTAATGTATATCCATGTGTATGATCAAGTGTATCCTTTTATCCACCCTATCCTGAACTCTTGCTATTGAACCATTGTTACTTTAACTTCTAATAAACCTATATAATCTAAAGGAATGTTACTTACACCAAGGCAATTCTGTTACGCTCATATACCGCTACATGAGTTATCCCTCGGCAATACCATCGCTACCGTGATAACATGAGTGTGCCATTGATTCATTTAAACATGCAGAATCCATAACAGAACGTGGAGGTTCCACCTCGAATCAAACCTTTGGTTTGAAGGAAACTCGATTCTATTCAACAATCATATCCAACGACTTTTGCAACATTAGGTTAACCGTTCATGATGAACAATTCCTGTTTTGTTATTTTCCCCGAACTTTTCCCACTTTTAAGATCTAAAAGTCTGAATATTCTGTTCATTATGCTCATTCCATCTCACAGTTAACCGGCTCACTTGGTTCAATTTCATTTTACCATCTAAGAGGCAAAAGACTGTGACGGAGTGGGAACCCTCACAGATCCTTATATTTTGAGAACTAAGGTACCATCAGAACCAAGAAGCTTAACTAAGTACCTCACGTATTTTCTGGAGTTATCGCTGACCTGACAAAAGTGCACTAAGTTGTCAGAGAACTAAAACCTAGAGGACTTGTCTTTCTAACCGACAACTCATATTTCGACACAAACTCCGTCAAGATTCAGACAAAAACATACACGGTTATTAAGATGAGGTTTATGTTCTATAGTTAGCAAAGCGCGCCAATTTTGTTACAATATCATCATTATTCGGGAGAATTATCTATGATTTGAGCTCTATTTCATCTCCAATGTTCAAGTTGCAAGGAAGTGCGCTTTGGTCCTCCAAGTCAAGCCACTACCGTAGTCCATCCCATCTCACATTTTAATTGCCAAACAGCCTCGTTGTTGAATAGATGATTGGAAAAAGGAACATTTTTCTTCATTGAGAACCCGATTGATCTCCGGTCCTTCTTCAAAATGTATGAAACGAACGTCATGTTCCAGAGAACATTTCCTACCATAAAGCACTTGATCGCACTGGACCCTCATTACTACTCTTTCATAATGCCTCAAACTCAATCTTTCTCATAGTATTTCGTCTTTCTCGTGAATGTATTTTCCGCTTGCTAAGTTGACTACGGTATTGAAAAAAAAAAAAGATCAGAGAGACCGAGTCAATTGCGAACAAAGTTCATTTCATTCAAGTTAGTATACTGTAGGAATTCAAGAAGCGCAATAGTTTTATATATTTATTCGAATAAGAAAAAAAAAAATAATAATACAAATTGCGTAAAATAAGGGGAGTAATAAAATGAATTACAAGTAAAAACTAATGGTCAAGAGGTAAAAGAAAAAAACCCTCTTGATCATCAGGTCGGTTCCCTAATGGAACCGACGAGGCAGTTGGTGGGGCAAGGAGCCCGACGGACCATACCGGTCACGCCGCTCCCGCATCTTAGTTAGATGCTCCCCAAGGTTGCGCCTCTGGCACTCGTCCAGATGGCGGTAGAGCCCTTTTTCATGCTCTACCAAGCCATCGAAGGCTACCTTGAGGAGCTTTATCATCTCCATAAAATCTTCGGAGGAGCAGGTATATGCCTGCTCACAACCGAAGATTTCCCCCTTATCTGCATACCTGTGGCTCAGGATATGCCTCCTGAAGCCATCGTCAGCCGATAGCGCCTCCGCCATAGGCGCCCCATCTTCACCAAAGCTCTCAGCCTTCAACATTCCACCGAAGAAGATGAAAATGTCGCTTATAAACTGGAAAGGTACTCATTACTCCATTAAAAGAATTTTTCTTCAGGCAACTTACAAATCTCAACATTTCTGTTGCATGGATATTAATGCCATGCTCGTATTCTCTCTCAAGTATGATACTCTGCAGATGCAGAAGTACAGTCTGCATAGACATGTACACCTCGAGGAGCATGTTGAGAAGGAGAGAGAGAAAGAGAGAGAGAGAGAGAGGAAGAAAAAGAACTTCTTCTTAAGCCACAAAAGTTTGAGCGAGACACTGAAATAAAGCATTATGTATATTATAAGAGTTTAGACATTATAGATTTTTGATGATAGATAAATCGAGATTAGAGCTGTCTTAGAAAGATAGAGAGAAAAATACGGTAGAGGCGGGATCTAGACTCGCCCAGGCCCTGATCAGCCCTGTCACACTACCCCTCCAGACTGCTTTACTGAGCAGTCATCTAGCTAATTCAGCAACTTTTCGCATTTTCACCAAACTTCAAGCCGTACCCGTACATTCATCACAAGAACCAGGTATCTAAATCAACAGTGAGAGGCACGTGAAAGAAACATCGTTCACGTAACTCGACACGCTCGGTTCTTTCGAACCAGAAGGTCGATAACGCCTAGTTCAAGTGGAAGAGTACAATCGAGAACCACGAAAATATCGGATCATACCGATACACCAATTAATAATCCTAAATCTCTTAGACCGAGAACAACACGACCACAGTTCAAATTCGAAGACTCCGACGAAGACGCCATACCGTACCACAGTCCGACGGAAGAGGACGATCCTTCCTACGAACCGGAAAGCAACCACTCGGACCTGACAAAAAGGGAAGACGCACCTGTCAACATAACCGGCGAAGACACACCGATACCGGAAACACAAGTACGCCCGATTTCTAATTCAAAAATTTTAACATCTGAACTTTCTAAAAGCCAACAGGCAACGAAAAAGAAATCACCCTTTTCTAATATCATTGATAGAGTCAGAAAGACTCTAGTCAACCTTTCACCAAAAACACCGGAAGAAAGAAGAAAGGAAGTCGAGAGAATCAAAAAGACCTATTTGGACAAAGTGAGAAGGAGTATAGAAGAGAGTTCTAATAAAGACGTAGCTCTCCCCAAAACAGCTCTGAGAACTACGCCAGCCCGTGAATTTATAAGAGGTCGAGGTTTTTACACCCCACTTTCGACCTCAACTCCTAATCTTTTTCACAACTCACAAGCTTCGAGCGCAGAACGCGCTCACCAAAACAAAAACCTTCCTCTTGATATCACCCCACTTTCATCCAATTCTTCCAACTCTCCCACATCCGAATTTTCAATTAAAAGTATAGAAACAATAAATTTATCAGATAAAAGTGTTGAGGATCAAACAAATACTAACAAAAATATCCTCAACACAAACCAAGAAAAATTGGGAGAGAAAGAACTAACGGATAAGAGAGAAGCAATAGCGAAGAAAGAGAAAAGCAAGGTTTCCAAAGAAAAAATGGCAGAAAACCCTAGAACACTGCCAGGAGCAGGCAGGCAGGCAATAGCTACTGCCGTTTCTCAACATTGTCCAATTTATGATGGGAATACAAGTTTTCGCGAGTTCATCAGTACTTTCAACAATTTTGGTAACGCCCTCGGATTAGCAAATCCGGAGCGAATAATGTTGTTGCCTATGCTTTTGAAAGACCCAACAGCCCAAGAAGCAATGGCAAAAGTACCATCAGCTATCAAAGAACTTGGACCCTACGAAACCTTACTTTCTAAATTGTGTGAATACATCTGTCCCGAGAGTCAACGTGAAAACACTGTCATGAGGCTCCAAAACATGAAGCAAGGAGAACAAACCGTTCGAACATTCGCAAGAAAGTTGAGAGTACAGGGTCGAATGGGATTTCCCGAAGACGATCCTCATAAAGATTACATCTTGCGTATGACTTTTCTACGTGGACTTAACCCCAACATTCAAGCAGCAGTTAGAAGGATGAAACCATTAACATTTAATGATGCCGTAGAGCATGCTGAATGGGAGGAAGCCATCCAACCTCCAGAAAACACCATATTGGTTAACGCAGTGGAAAGAATGTTTAATTCACAAACAACGGATAGAAACGGAGAAACAGTGTCAAGACCACGTCAAGATTGGAATAATCGTGGATACAATTACGGCAACGGTAGAAACAACAACTATCGTAGAAGTCAGTCTCGACAACGAAGTCAGAGACAAGGTACGATTAACGGTAATTATTATCGAAAAAACGATAATAACCAAAATGGTAATCGTAAAGTACGGTTTCAGGGTCGATCAAATTTCAATCGATCTAGAAACCAAAGTCAGGAAAGACCTAGAGATCAAAACAATAGAAACAAGGGATACAGGAAAGTTAATACTCTCTCACTACTTTCCCCTTTGACCATCACTATTGCTCTAGCCCTGGCGACTGTTTTCTACATTCCATGTGCTCATGCATATCAAATTTGCACAAAGGCGAGAGGAGGTGTTTTGTTGACGCCTCCACCGCTACGCAAATGTACTCAAAGTGAGCCCGAGCATGTAATTAAAACATCAATCCATCTTTATACTCGGAATTCTACAGCTCACGAATGGGATGCATGGCGATGCACCAAAGAAGTACATGAAATATGCATCAGAGATCTGTTCTTTCTAAGAGATTCCAATCACACGATTAGAGCAGTCGAGCCACTACAAACACAAGAATGTAGAGACATAGTGAGAGACAGAAAATACAAAGACCAAGTCCTACAACAGACGGGTCATAATGTATTCTCAACGGGAGAACCTATGCATGAACCAGGAAGATCATGGTCCTACTCTGAATGCGTACAAAGGCCACGTATCATTCTAGAAAGAGGACACATGACGAGGATGCCCGACGATTCAATTTTGTCAGATCTCCTCCTTAACACCGATGGATGCCTAGCACATCACGGTGATTGTAAGTCTGAAACTTCTGTGGTAATCTGGACTCCACAAGATTACGACAGAAGATGCGACTATATTGACTTAAGTCGATATGATGCAATTATCGGGGACAACACCATTGTTATTCCCAGTACCCAGACTGCACTCGTTCTAACCAACGAAGAAGTTCCTAAAGCCATCAAATCATGCTTCAACGGCCCCGTTTTCCATACAACAACAGGCAATTACCTAATCTTGCCCGAATTCCCTAATGATAACAATATTCATGATATCATTAAGCGAGAATTCAAAAAGCTACCTCAAAAAGGTAGAACCAAAAGGGATGTTACTAAAGGTTCCAAACCATGCTCTTTCAAGTTCAACAAGGCATGGATGGAACAATTTCCCAAGTACCAGGAAGGCCCACTCTTTGTTTGCCCATACCCATTTCTACGCCCTATCTTAAGTTTCCCAGGCATTGCACAAACATGGGAAGAAGTTAGAAGACGGAAAGCTATCGATAATTCCTATAAACTATTAGATTTTGCTAAGCAACGTCCAATCGATTTCAAGTTCTTTTCGAAACAAGCAATTTCTATAAAGGAAATCGAAAGTATTTTGGAGAAATACGAAGTCAATGATGTAGAAGAAGCTTATGTGCTATATTATGCGTATAAAGAAATGATGGAGACAACAAAGCTTGCTATATCATATCTGAGTAACGACCAGCTCTTAGTGCTTATCTCACAACGACTGACATTTGAAGAATTTGATGCTAATTTAGCCAAGCAAACGGAAGAATCATACAGAGCGAGGTCAGAAGCTATAGCTTTTAAACTTGCTTTCAAAAGACACCCTGTAACAGCGTCACAGTCAGTACCATCCATAAATGAAGTCCTACAAGCATTCATCCTAGTGAAACCTTCAACAGGAGAACGTAAGATGCCTAGTAATTTAAGAACTATATCTCGTCAATTCCTTGAATTGGAAGAGGAATTACGTACGATTATCGCAAAGAAACCATCAGCAGACGATTTGGTACGAGATAAATGGTTCACTAAGCATCCTGAACCCAGAGGATTCACTCCAATAGACTTCGAGAGATACATTCACTACTTCTCGGACAATTATGGAATGAGATACGATTTCGACCTACGTACACCAGTACCTAGTGAGGAAGATCAACGAAGATTGTTTTATTTCTTTATTTCCATTTTGAAAGAGAAAGAGCTAGCACCGAGTAGTAAATCGTTTAAAGAGCGAGGTTTTGAAGGAGCACAACAACCATCAGTCACAGTAGAGATTAGTTCAATTGCGCCTGGAGCGACACTATCGCTGAGAGCTCCAGTGACAAAACCAACCCCTCCTAGTACAACTCCAGTACCAATAACAACTACCACCATTCAAACCTCTTCTTCGACTACTACCCTACCTACAACTCCAACTACTTCAAGGATTATAACAACAAAACCAAGAGAAAGAACGACAACAACTCCTATAACTTCTACTACAACAACAAAGAGGCCAACAACTACAACTTCCATAATTCCAAGAACATCAACAAAGAGACCGATGATCACCGAAAGTGCAAAGGCAATTAGTATCACTCTGAAGCCCAGCGCATCCAAAATTACTGAGGCAGAAAAAAGAGAGAACGTCCAAAGGCCAAGCAATGTAAAAGTGCAAATTCCCTTTGAAGAGAAATCCAGTCAGGAGACGGGAACTAATAGAGCATTTTTTATGAATGAGGACGGAAGCAAGATACATAACCTTAGCACGAAAAACGTACTTAGTCTAGATGAAAGGGATCTACAAACTAAAGCCAACTATGTTTCTCAGACTATAGAAAGCGAACAAATGACTCTTCACAACATTACTAGACGAATTGGTCAAGATCATTTACAATTCGCAGTACATGTATTCCAAGAAGACCTCAAGAAACATTTCGCTATTTCGTTTGAAACAGTCTGTGAGATCCAGAATAAGTATCTAGAACTTTGGAGATCTATTTTAGCAATTGAGCCAACGATAGCAATGCGAACTATTCTCTCAAGAGAAGATATAGCAGCAAGATTTGTTGGAGAACATGTTATCCACGTACACACATGTGTGAAGATCGAGCCAAAAACGATCTACTACAATCACACTGTTAACAACACGTGTTACCTGGAGACACCAATAAGGACAGCTGAGAACAACTTATTGTTCGCATCCCCAGGCTCAGCAGATCTATTACCGTCAGGTAAAGAAATCTCTTGCGAACACGTTCCTACGGACGTTTGGCAAGAAAATGGAGCATGGAAAGGCGTCAATGGTTCGATTGATGTGAGTCCTATGTCCATAATCGAAGGATTCTATCAATCAAAGGTTACACCTTTGAAGTTCACAGGAATTAACTTGTACAGTAACTTATCCTCAAGAACATCGTCAATGACTGCAGCTATAGCTTATGGAGTCAGCTTAGCTAGCATCAGACAGAATCACGCTCTTCATGTGATTCACAACGACCCAATTATATCAACAATGGTTAAAACTTTGAAGAAAGGAAGTAACTATGTGTCAACAGCACATACTTACATCAAGAAGTGGTATAACAACGTTGTCGACTTTATAATCGGAACGATTGAGAAAACCCTAGTAACCATTGGAATTGTCACCTGTCTTCTGATCGTGATAATTGCTGGTATAATTGCGTATAAACTGCATTTTGGGAAAATGAAAATACCAATAATGCACGTGTCAGGATCATCTGCACCTCTAGCACCACCATCGTACGAAGAAATGGTTGAATTAGTCTCTCAACCAGACCGCCCCATACCTAGAAGCGTGATGAAAGAGTATTTTCCTAATATTGTTTCATTTATTCCTTTGGCCATACCCTTGGTATGTAACGTCAACGCCAAGAAAGCGCATAAGGTAGAACTACCACTCATCTATCTCACCATAGATAACAAATTAGTTCTAACACTGTGGGACTCTGGTTCCTCCGTCTCATATGTAAGAGAATCAACTTTAGCTTACTTAGGGATCAAGGAGTATAAGACTAATTCAAGTACAGCAGTCACTGCAAACGGATCAACATTCAATTTACTGGGTAGCATTAAGCTCATCGTTGAAATAGCAGGCTACGAGATGGAGCACACCTTTCTTGTTTCAAAAGATAGCGAATGCCCATCGCCAGCATTGTTAGGATTAGATTTCATGAGAGCACTAGATGAAGTTGACATCATCACGACGCTCATGCCTTCAAAAGATGTCTTGCAAGTTGGAGAAAACACGTTACCACTGATGAAATACGATAAACTTATGAAAGCATTGAAAAAGACGAAGACCTTTATTAACTTAGTTAATTCTGATACAATCGTCTTAGAACCTCATGAAAATGCCAGCATAACGTTCAATCCAGGAAAGGAGATGAAATCAGACCAATGGCTGTACGTTGAATCTATTGTGAAAAACAACGAAGCTCAATGTATTCCAACGATTTGCAAATTAGAAAACGCAATACAGGTCACATTCATCAATACATCAAACGAAAGGATAAACATACCGGCTAACCAAGCACTCGGAAAAGCTGCTTTAGTCGACATCCCAGAGTTTGAAACCAACGAAGCATTGCAAGTACATATACCACCTGAAGCAAATTGGGAAGAAAACCTTCCAACCTTTCCTAAAGATTTCATGAAAGAATTAGACTTACGACAAGCTGATCTTAACACGGCACAGAAGATAGAACTCAAATCTATCATATTGAAGAACAAAGCCGCATTTCTGAACGAAGACAAGAACATTGGTCTTTTCGAAGGACCAGTAGAGCACTCCATACCGATCAGATCGGACATGGACATGCCCAAACCCAGAATTTTTCGTATTCCATTAGGAAAACAAGAAGAAGTGGAAAGACAAGTAAAAGAGATGTTAGAACAAGGTATAATAGAGACATCAACGTCTTTATTCAACAGCCCTGTTGTACTAGTCAAGAAGAAAGATGAAACTTTTCGTTTCGTCATCGACTTTCGAGCGCTTAATAGTGTGACTAGAAAGCAGACCTATGTCATTCCAACAATATCAGACATAGTAGATCTAGCTGCAGGAGCTCAGTATTTTTCTAACTTTGACCTTGTATCAGGATTCTTTCAAATCCCATTGAAAGAATCTGACAGACATCTTACTTCTTTTACAACCAACACAGGCACTTATCAGTATAGAAGGATGCCTATGGGATTGTGTGGGGCACCACACACCTTTCAAACAGCTGTAAGGTTTTTGCAATCAAAATGTCAGTGTAGACTATTCGTTTACCTAGACGATCTTTTAGTTATATCCGAAACAGCAGAACAGCATTTGAAAGACATTAACGAACTGTTAGAGAGAATCTCAGAACTGGGAATGAAAATAAAGTTAAAGAAGTGTACGTTCGCTTCGCGAGAAGTGAAGTTTTTAGGACTTATAGTAGGTAGAGAAGGAATAAAACCAGACCCTTCTAAGGTAGAAACCATCAAAAACTACCCAATACCCAGAACACCAACAGCAGTGCGAGGATTTTTGGGAATGGTAGGATTCTTTCGAAAATTTATCAAAAATTTCGCGCACATAGCCAGTCCTTTACACGATTTAACCAAAAACGACCAAGAATTCATTTGGTCAGAAAAAGAACAGAATGCTTTTGAAACCCTTAAGAACTTTCTAATCAAAGCACCAGTTTTGAAACCTCCCAAACCAAACCAAACGTTTATCATTGAAAGTGATGGCAGTAATATCGCCATCGGAGCAGTTTTGTTACAAGCCGAGAATCCCAAAGAGCCATTGAAAGATTTGCATCCAATAGCTTTTGCAAGCAGAAAACTGATAAAAGCTGAACGAAATTACGCACCAATCGAGATTGAAGCTCTCGGATTGATTTTTGCTTTAAACCAATTTAGAACTTACATCTTAGGCACCCATACTATCTGTATAACAGATCATAGACCCCTCACAAGCTTAATGAAAAGAAGAGATTTATTTGGACGACTAGCAAAGTTTCAGCTAGTCATCCAAGAGTTTGATATTGATATTAGATACAGAGAGGGTAGACTAAACAAAGTATGTGATGCTTTATCGAGATATATAGGTGATGAAGCAAATGACCCGAAACCCGAGAAACCAAAGAAGAAAGCTCAATCAAAAGTAGAGAAAGAGCCTGTAAAGATCAATTTCGTAGAAGCCAATGGTTTGAAAGAAATTCAACAATCCACACCTTGGATCAAAAGAACGATAGCAGAAATAGAGTATAGAGCATCTAGGAATAAGAATGTGAATGAAAGATACTGTGTAATAGAAAATATGCTTTATACTAAACCTACCACGAGTAGACCACATCCCGCTATCATTATTCCTAAAGACCATGAGATAACTCGAAAAATAATAGAATACTTTCACGTAGATCCAACCATCTGCGCACACTTAGGCATTCAAAAGACAAGAGACGCCATTTTGAGAAGGTTCTCTTGGACTAACATGCAAAACGAAATATCTGAGTATATCAAAAGATGCGTTAAGTGTGCACAGAGAAAGAAGAACCCTCATCAAATGACTGTTGAACCATGTGGTAGATTCGTAATACCTAGTAAACCTTTTGAACGAGTACATATGGACATAATGGGTCCATTCCCGCGTTCTAGTAGGAACAATCTATACGCTTTAACCATGCAAGATGCATTTAGTAAATTCAGTATCACAGTTGCTATCCCTGCAATTACAACAGAGATAGTGATAGATCGATTTTTGAAACATCTAGTATACATTTTCGGGCCCCCTGCACGTTTAATCACTGACAGAGGTTCGAACTTCATGTCATCTAAATTCACAGCAATATGTAAACAAAAAGGCATCAAGCATGAACCTACGTTACCCCATCAAAAGAATTCAAATGGTCAAATCGAAAGATTACATAGAACTTTGGAAGAATGCATTACCCATTACGTCAAAGAAGACCTTAGTGACTGGGACCTTTTCCTTCCCAAAGTCACATTTACTCTTAATACTATCCCAAGTTCTACTACTGGTATTTCACCATACATAGCCCTTTTTGGAAGAGATTGTCGTATGGCTTTCGACAACAACATGACTCAATCGAAAGAGAGTGAGAACGATAACGATAAGTTAGCTCAAAAAGTAATCGATACATTTATTCTGAATAAACTAAGCAAAACAACTTTAGCGAACTCTATGAAATATAACGAAAACAACAGAGTGAATGAGAGAGATATTAAGAAGGACGATCTTGTAATGATCGCAGTTAAGAATCTCAAACCAGGCCACAAACTCAGAAAGAGTTATGATGGACCTTTCAAAGTTGTCAAAGTCGAAGGAAGCTTAGTTCAAATCATGAACAACAATAACAAACTTCAAGACGTCCACAAGGACAACTTGAAGATATATTTAAGACCGGTCGATTACAACTTCAATACAAATGAAACAGCTAACGACGAAGCAGAATCAACTCACGAGACGACAGCCCAAACGAGGACAACACCAATCCATGCGAGACCTCAGCACGTGACATTACCACAACGATCGATACGGAACAACGAACATGCAATAACAGAGGAAGATGATGACATTGAAATCGTCTATGACAGCAAAGACGACGAGATCCTAGAAGAAGAGGATCCTAGGGACCCAACGTATGTCCCTCCATTTAATCTATAAAGAACAATCAGTTCACAAGTTTTGCATTCACAACAATTTATAAGAAATTTTCCATAAACAAAACCTACATACAAGGGATTTGAAGTTTTTGTAAAATAACTATAGTTAGGTTCAAAGAGTTAGACATACATCTACAGTAGAGAAGTTTAGTAAATGAGATGTTCAAGCTGTATCCTTGAGTCCATGAAGAGATCGTGAAAAGAAATAAACCCACAATTTCATTTCCACCTTCGGAAACAGTGGTTTTCTAATCCGATCAATGACTCGTTCTGAATCAAAGATACAGATAAATCCTCTAAAGCTAACTATCTCATAGACTGAAAATAAATTGTCTCAACTCCTAGATTCTAAAACTATGCAGTTACACCATCATCATAGCAAATCCATGTATTTCGGAAAAGTTTATTCATTTTAATTCAAATTATATGCAAAACTAGTGAATACTGATTGAGAACTTACCTTCTTCGCAATCTTTTGTAATTTTTAATTTTTATTCTATCTTATAAATAACAACAATGTAAAGTCCACATGCCTATAGTACCTTTGATGCGATGCCAACCTTTGCGAGGACGCAAATTTCTCAAAGGGGGGGGCACGTTCCATTCGGAATCTATAGACATGTAGACTATGTCATAGCCACAGAGTTAGAGTTAGGCATGGACGCAGAACAACCATATATAAACTAGCAGAGACAGTAGATCTCTGAGTTATTCTGAGATACACCGCTGAGCTGCTTCACCGCAGACTCATTCCAGAGTACTCCTAGAAGATGCCTATCACATCTTCTATGCTTATATTTATTATGTCTTAATGTATATCCATGTGTATGATCAAGTGTATCCTTTTATCCACCCTATCCTGAACTCTTGCTATTGAACCATTGTTACTTTAACTTCTAATAAACCTATATAATCTAAAGGAATGTTACTTACACCAAGGCAATTCTGTTACGCTCATATACCGCTACATGAGTTATCCCTCGGCAATACCATCGCTACCGTGATAACATGAGTGTGCCATTGATTCATTTAAACATGCAGAATCCATAACAGAACGGCTGCGTGTATACTCTGTGAGTTGCAACAAAAGTTTATAGAAGTATGACGTAAAAGCACCTGCTCGCGTCGTGTCTGAAAAAGAAGGGGAACAAATGAACCTTCGCTTCTATAACTCTAGTGTTCATAGCGCTTGTTTTGCCTTGCCTACATTCTTGCGGAAGGTAAGGTGTACTATCATTACAGAAAGTAATAGCAATTCGGGTCTAGGCTTTGGAGTAGTGCGTGTTCTTATAAGAATAATAAGCTCAAACTTCAACTATGCTTACTTTAACTCATGGACGGTCACGGTATAACATAACCTATAACCTCTCTGAGTATTACTAGCAACTGATATCCCAGTCATTCGACTTAATTCCATTTCTTCTTCTTGTTCTTCATTAGTTGCTCATAAAAGTTGTTCATAAAGCCTACTACCCATGTTTGATACATTCATACTTCAAGTCAAGAAGAGAGGATGGTCAATGAAAGATTTCTCTTTTCCACTTTGTCTGCTTTCAAACAGCTTGTTGATTCTTCCTCTTATTTTATACTTCTTTCCTCTTATTTAAACTATACTTATAGACCGTTAATTAGCATAAAAACATATAAATTAAGCTTTAAAATTCATTTAATAGGTTAATTAGTGATTTGCATGTTTTAATTGGTCCTGCAGCGATTGGAACGTGCGCACATGCATCATCGCGTACCATGTACGGCGCGCAAAGTACATGATAGGTGTTAAAATATGTTTCAAGTTGCGTCGTGGCTTTGTCATTGAACGCTAGCGTACGTTGGTACGTCTACGCTATTGGCGTGATTTTGGAAGACGTAGAGTCTCTCTAAGAGAGACTAAACTCTTTCAAAGTCTTAGCTGAATTTTGTTAAAAGTGTTCCCTTGTGGGAGGTTAGGTTATGCCAGTTTTCAACAGATTTTATTGAATTTTTTGATTTTATTTTCCTTGTTTTTCTCTTTGTTTTCTCTCTATTTCTTAACTTAGTAACTGTTAATTATACCCAGATTGTTAGTTAAACACTCGTTCTATTAGAAACAATAGTTAAATCGTTTGATATTATTTTAAAAAACTTTTAATTAATCTACTTTTGTTAGTTTGATCCTATTTCTTATTTCATCAATTAAAGCTTTGAATTACCTTTCGATGAAAAAAAAGAGCATCGAAATTGGTTCATTTTGAGCTGAGTTAGAACGCTTTTACCTTTTGATCTTAATGCCTATGCACCACCGCTTTTCTTTTTGCACGCGCCGCAGGAATGAAACACGTGAACGACCGTTTAAGCGCGTCAGATAGTTGAAAATGAATGAACGACCGCATCGCTAAGCTTTTCTGTTGAGAATGATTTTCCTTTTAGCTTTCCATTTTCTATTTAGCGTTGATGAGTGAGCGGTGTCCTCGGTCCACTCTTCTAACTGTCATAACTTTCTTGAAATCCATCCGTTTCCCGATATCTTTTGAATGGTTTGTTCCTTTAATTATGATAGTTAACATGCTTGTTCATTTTTAATTGATTAATATTCATACGTTTATGCAATTTCTACTCCGAGGCCACCTAGTTTTAACCCATTGTGTTGACAAGTTGTGTCGGGCCAGGACCTATACTTACAATACAACCCTTGAAATTCTTTATTTATATTCCGAGCTTGTGGTGTGTGTGTTAGCTTCACAGTTTTCTGCTTCACGGTTAAGGTTTCCATTTCCAAAAAGAACGATAACTGGCAGTTCAACAAGTAGTCGGTGCGAAGTCGGTTACTTTCACTAATGCGCTGTTCATAACAGAGTTCCATCGTTTGTTGTTTAATAAGTTTTTCTGTCCTGGTAGTGTTCGTTGACTTCTGACTTCTTTTTACTTTTCCTCGTTTGTGTTTTATCGTTCTTATGTCTTGAGTAGATGTGTTTTTATATACTTTACTTGTTATAGATAGAAACTTTGGTGATTGTTGAGCGATGGCTCTATTGAGATTATGAGATGATTGGAATGCAAGAGTACAGGTGAGTTCTTATAGCTTCACTCATGGTCGTTTGTTTCAGAGAGCCGTGTATTAGTCATTGATAGTAGAATGAAGGGAGAAGCAGTTTTCCCTTCAAACTCGTTCCTCTCAATTGTTCCATTATCAGAATACTGCGTATCGTTAACTCCCTGTTGCTGATGTCAATATTCGAGTGAATATTCATATGAACATTGAGTGCAGCTATTAATCATTATGAGGTAAGTCTTTCACTCTGTACGTTTTGTATTCTTTTCAGAGTTTCTTCACATTGTTTCTTTAGTTTTGATAGTTGTGTTCACTGCTTTCATAAGGTCGTTCTGGGTTTGTTTCTTCGTAATGTATTTCGAAATAAAAAGTTTTGTTGCTTCCACTGTTGATAGACGATTCAAAAGGTTGCCCACCTTGTATACTGTTTTGAATGAATACTTTCACTGGCTTCGTTACAGCCTTTAACGTTCAGTTATGTCATAACTGATTGCTGTATCCTCAAATATGTTTATGTCTGCAGAGGAATGCAACCGTCTGTGAGTCATACACAATGTGGGACTGACGTGTGACGGCTTCTACAACTCCACGTCATTGACGTAGTGAGCACAATCTGGATCTTTCCCTGATCTCTCTCTTTCCGAATGATTGTCAACATGTAATAAGAGTTTGGTTTTAATTCTGCATCAGTCAACTGTTCCTGTTTAAGCGATTTTTATCATCTTCACCACTAGCTCCTGTTCACTTAACGTATTGAAGCTTTCCACTCGGCGATTCATGAAAGGTATTTTCTAATCCAATTTACGTATATTTCATAGTTAGTACGTAATATCACGAGTTGTATTTGAAATGACTTTCATCCATCCATCGACTTACCCAGTCAATTCGAAGACAACTCTTTCCTTTTGACTTTCCGCAATTCATGTTCTCATTTGAATTAACTTGTATAGACAGACAAAGCGAAAGTCAGCCCAAAGTCATACATTGCTCTTATCCATCATAGTTGATTTCGTCAAAGAGTTTGAGTGACCATGAAGACAGTGAGTCCGTCTGTTGTGAACTTGATCGTTTTTTGAGTTTGTAGTTTCGTTTCGTAGTTGATGAGTTGTTTACTTCTTGTTTGTCTGTCATCCTTTTGGCAAATCTGCCCTAACTGACAACTTACTTGATTATCGATTGGTCACATAGGTTGTTCCCCTATCGCTCACGTGCTATTGTTTCTTCGTTACTCAGCTCTTATAGCATTTCAATGTTAGTTAGATCTTCACTTCCACATAGTCCTACTTGATACTTGATGTTCCTTACGTATAATGCCTGAGATAGGGTGAACCTTGTGTTCACTCGTGTTTGCTGGTAGAGAGCACTTCCCTTATATCCTTCGCTTCTTTAGTTCCTGTGAGCTCCTAACTTGTGGTATTGTACTCCTCCTTATCGTATTTGTGTCATTCTTGGATAGCTCTATTTCCAATCAGAAATGATAACCTTCGTTCTCAGCTAGATATCCCTTGTTGTACTGTTTCTCATCTCCAAACAGAGCTTCATTGTTGATTAACTAACATCACTTCACTGTTCGATGAATTGTCAGTTACTGAACTCTACTACTACTTGTTACTTGTTGTTCCTTACTTATACTTCTATGTTTCATTCATTCGATGTCTTACAGGTTACTCACAAGTACTGATCATTCACAAGATAGGGCGATACCCGAGGACATGAACTGATGAATTCAAATGGTGGATGAAGCTGATAACAATATCAGGTAAATGTTATAAACAGTTTTATTTTGATAATTATTTATTTACAGTACAATTACACCAAGAACAAGGAGAACCAGGTTACATCCTCCTAACGTACTCGGAGGCTACCAAGAGCCAAGTATCGTTAGGAGAAGGGGAGGGGAAAGCTTTCTTTTTTGAAAGTTTTCCTCTCCCAAGGTGGAGGAGTGATCCTCCCCACAATCAGGGGGTAGTTACGGAAAGGGTTGAGACAGGGGGGCATCGCCATTTTTTTCAAAATTTTTTTAAAAATTTCTCCAAAACCCCCCCGTCCCTGTGCCAGACTCTTTCTCTCACTCACACTGCCCTTCCGATGGAGATCTGAGTCAAGAGTCTGGCAACTCATGGACGGTCAGGGTATATAACACGCTGACTCAGATCTCCGGTGATTGGTGCCTGAAATTAGAAAGAATGAGTATGGTAGAAATGTGTATAAGGGTCACCCCCCTTTGGAAACGGGGGTGACCGGAACTTACTATTTGCACTCTCGTAGAAGGATCCTTGACAGGGCCGGGAGTCGAACCAACCACTTCCTTGTATGAATGACCAACTAACCTCTTGGCTATCCTTCCACATTTACTTCATATCATTGGATATATATAGAGGATGAAATTGGAAAAAATGGCAAAAAAAAGGAGGATTTTCTGAGAAAAATGGTGTGTCATACCACTTCCCTCGCGGAAGTTTGCAGTAGGAGGCCCATCCTGAGCCTCTTGCTACTTCGTTCGGAAAACGATAATAACCAATTAATCAAATAATTAAACTTACCTCATGTATAGAATAATGTTGTGTCGTGCCTATACTCATGGTTCAACGCGATTCCTCCTCCTTCCCTGAGTTAAACTTATCAAACCAATCGAACAGCCATCAGGAAACCGTATAAAGATATAAGAAATGAGATGAGCGACTCAATCTCCACCAGTTCCCTTCAGAGGAGCTTCATGAACTATGGAGGGAATTGTGAGAGAACGAGTCGCTCAAACGGTAACTATGAGGAAGTGTTGCGTAGTGGAGAATACAGATGTCTGAACGGATGTTGGTTATAAACTATCAAAGTAGCAGCTTACTTGTTCAGGTACACAGGCCCCTGTCATTCTTTCGCAATCCTTGTGGAATGTGACATATCCTGATAACTTTGAATTGAGGATGATGAATTCGAATTGAGGATTCAAGTAAAGAAGGTTCCAGTCGCTGTTCAATACACCTCGGAAGCAGATAGTACACGAACAACAAGAATCAAAACAGAATTGAAGAAGAAAGTGATTGAGAAACTCGAGGCTCACAGATACATGGGTCTGTTGGTTTCTAGCAGTATAGGATTGAAACGTGAAAACACGAACATAAAGCCTCAATTGCGAAGTTGAAACGTGGACATCTGATACATGAAACTCAAGAACACGAGTAATAACTGAGTAATCGATAATCGATAATCGATAATCGAGTAAGTTAGCAATTGAGGCAAGAATTGCCAGAAGAATAACAACAGAACGTGAGCATGAACAACTAAACTACAAAACTAAACTCCAAACACTGAGAACGATCGACTGCGTAAAAACAAAGGTAACAATGGTTAACCAGAGGGTGATTGGTTCCTTCACCAAGCTGACTGAACGAACGCAAGGACAAACAAGGAACGATCTTCATAATTGAGAACATGGAATAGAGTGACTGAGAAATCTGAACAAAACAGAATCTCTAAGGAATTGTGGGAGTATAACTCACATTTTGACTTCAGAGCAACATGCGGTTCCCGACGTCGACACTCACATCACTTAACTAATGAACATCAATGAACTCAGAATGATACCTCTTAATGGTTATCCAAATGAAGATTGTGTGGTTCTGAACTTCCTTTTCTTCGATCCATGGTTCGTGCGCGATAGTGAGTAACCTGAACAATCAACAATCATAACAATACAAAGGGCCAACCATACACCCATCACAGACGAACAGTAGGTACAGTTGAAAGCATTAGAACGTCTAAAACGAAAATAAATTCGCATCGCATTAGGAATCATCACATCGAAACCAAATGAAGCTATTTCAAGAAAAATCGAAAATCAAACGGTGGAGCTCACAGAGTGTACACACAGCATAACCTTACTGGAACACCCAACAGTATTCAACATAGAATGATACTTACATAATGATAATCCTAGTAGGAGTGCAGCGACATATGCTCCATCAGATTCCTTCAAAGATGCTTGATGAACGATGAAGAGCATTGAAAGAGAATGAGTCGATCAAACTTTGACTATCTGACGCATTGCAGTGTGATAGAGTATCGAATCTTCAAATCCCCCCATTTCGTTTGTGTGTCTTACATCAGAAGGTCCTCTGAAACAAACAAAAATGAATACAGAAATGAGGAAACCGTATAAAGATATAAGAAATGAGATGAGGGACTCAATCTCCACTAGTTCCCTTCATAGATGCTTCATGAACTATGGAGGGAATTGTGAGAGAACAAGTCGCTCAAACCGTAACTATGAGGAAGTATTGCGTAGTGGAGAATACAGATGTCTGAAAGGATGTTGGTTATAGACTGTCGAAGAAGCAGCTTACTTGTTGGAACAGACAGGTACCTGTCATCTTGTCATAATCTTCATTTAACAACTAAGTAATCAATACTCGTGTAAGTTGACAGTCAGGGCAAAATACACCGACAGGTCAACAAATGAACGTAAACATAAACAAGTAAACTACGAGATGAAACTACAAACTCAGAGAACGATCAAGTGCGCAAAGAACGAGCACACTTTCTTCATGATCACTGTGAATGTAAAGCAAGCAATACGAAAAAGAACAGTCGAAAACTGTGACGAGAATGAAATGATAATCAGCATAATGAGAACATCAGAACAAAGAAAACAATTCTGGAAACAAATGACTTACAAGAAAGTTATGGCTTTAAGAAGACTGATTATGGACGCCGCTCACTTCAATGCGCGTTCAGGAAAATGAAAAGCTTGGTGGGAAGCCATTTTGGACTAGAACGCTTAATTGTGCGGTGGTTCATTCATTTTCAACTGAGTGACGCACTTGAGCGGTTGCTCACGCGTTTCATTCCTGCGGCACGTGAAAAAAGTGTAGCGGTCGTGCTTAAGCATTATGTTCATGAGGCAAAAGCGTTTTAACTTGGCGCAAACTCAACCAATTTTGAAGTTCTTGACTGTAGTCGAGAGCTTAACCTCAGCTCTTAAGGTGAGTAACATTCAGTTCCAGAATCAGAAAGTATCTGGATGAAAAAAATAAAATTGAAACAAAAAAGTCAAAATGCGACTGAGTATGTCATTTTCTCGAAAAAAAAAGCAGTCACAATACACAAACTGTTGAACAACCCATATTTCCGACATAATTGGTTATGTACTAGGAAAAAGAGAAGTTTGACTTAATCACACATGCACTTGATCAAGCATGTCATATTTCATTCGATCAATCTGATACTCATTAATTCATGACGATTTGCTCATTACTCTTAATGTTATTTTGCTATTTACAATTGAAATCGAGAAAAATTGACCATTTCTGGGGTTAGAAGTTTACTGAAGCAATCTCGTAAAATCTATTACTTAAGTATTAATAAATAGTTTTAAGCCACGTAAAGAGGCGTATTTTTTTTAGATGATGGTTTGATAGAATTATCGGTCCAAGGAGCAGGCTTTGCCGTTGCCACAAGACAGAAGAATATGTTGGAAAGTATGAGTATTGCGGCATGAACAAGATATACCAAACGCCATTCAGATACATCACCCGTTTGTAATAACAACGAAACCTAAAAAAAGATTATACATAATCTCAACTCTCTCAGCTCACCAAAATAGGACAAAACAGCATTGCAACACACCAAATGAATTGTACGTTTCCTAATACGAAAGGACTATACTGTCTGGATACAAGGGTAGCACACTGGAAAAAGAATATTCACTTGAGTGGGCACTGATCAAAAACCTTATTAAACCCTCCTCCATTGAAACCAAACATGGCTGTTGTTAAACTGATCAGAACAATTCCAGCTGTGGATTGACCTAAAATTCAAGGAGAGTCTTAGACATACCCAAGTGAGTATTATCATACCTTTGGTCACAAATGCTAAAGCTATCATGAAGAGAGCACTGGCTCCAAGAGCTATAGAATTATAAATTCTTAATTTGGTAGTTTCAGAAACTTGAGTGATCCTATCTGATGTATGTCCCGCAAAAACCTGATATTAGAAATTAAACTTTTAAAAATTTCAAAGAAATGATACTTTAACAAAGAACTGCATCAAAACAGGAAGGGCAGCAGCGAAGCCAGTCTTATGTACAGAATATTGTAAAACTTGTCGCATATACAGAGGTGAAAAAGTGTGAATTAGCTATAATTGATTGAGATTATTGTCAAAGTGACTCACATGAAAAACCTGAATAGCTATTAGATCTCCTAGAGCTCCTACCCAGACTCCCCAAACACTTGGTGTTGTCATAATGGATAAATAAGGTATTCCGGAGGGTTCTTCATCCTTTTCCGGGATTTTGACATTCTTGCCAGCGGCAATAAACTCGATTTCCTCCACGGATATCCAAGGATGCTCTTCTGAAAGAGAATAAATTTAACGGAACACGAAGAAGTCAAGATACCCGGAGTATTTCTATAAATGCAGGAGAATATGATAAAACAAAATACGCAGAAGATAGAATGAAGATAGTAAATGGACTGCCAGCCGTAGGTTGATTCACACAACTCTCCAGAAATAGGCATGGAGAAAATCGCGCTGACTTGAGCAAAAGTTGTTAGTACAGCCATGAATAGTCCATTTTGTGATAATGAAGCCCAAGAAGCTGTAATACTACCTACAGCAGGCATGCATGCTGAGAATGAAATGCCCTTCAATAGTGAAAAATGAAAACTGCAAATTAAACTGCTGTTACTTGTAAGAATCGTAGAGCCAAGAACATGTTGAGATTATTATCAGCTACCTGTGGGATAAAACCGGTTGCGATGGCAGTTATAATTCCAGCAAGCGTGAACATCTGGAAAAGGTGTTTACTTCCGGAACAACAATGACGAACGTGGAATAACGAACCTTGCGACATCCTACTGTGGTTATGAAATGTGAAAATGGAATAACAGAAACTAAAGCTCCAATTGCAACAGATGAAAACAATAATGTTCGCTCATATTTGGTAAATCCTTCCGACTTTTCTTTAACCGATGTCTAAAGAACTGAAGATTATGACGTCAGAATTGTCGAAAGAGAATTCTTCTGCATTAGAGATATGTATCAATGCGAAAATGGAAGTGAGAGAGAGAGAACTTCACTGAGAATATTCTACGTGTGTAGGACATCCCCAACCCCGTGACATTGAACGGCAGGATGGAACATAATATGTATTCCCCTCTTCCCCTAGTTTAACAAATATTATCAAGTTTATAGAGAAGAAAAAAAGCTGTCAATGATTGAACTACATACCACATTCAGATTGTCATCGAACGGTACTTTGATTCCCGGCATACATAATACTGTGAAGTTGAAGCAAACGATATTGGCCATGATTGATGAAAGACATATGATCGAAATGGTTAACATTACGTATCTTACAAATCCTTTAGGATTAGTGATCTGAAAATTATATTTCGATCATGGGAGAAAAAGGAAAAAACTTGCCTTAGCTTTCTGTTCTACTTCGGCTTTCTTCTTATCTTCACTCATATCCTCCTGTGTTTGAGCCATCTTCTGAAGAACAGCCAAATAAAAGGAACGAAAAGAAAAAAGTAGAATATGAAGACAGAAAGCAAGCTAGCGCGAACTTCTATTTAATCATTTTGCAATGCAGATAGATGACAAGAAAAAAAAAAGGAAAAGGAAAACTTTGAAATAATCAGTGTAGTAAAAAAGAGAAGATGATATATGTAAAACGAAAAGTGAGAAAATCCATAAGAACCTACATCCACTCTAAATGTCATCACTGATTACGATGGGAGGAGCTCTTTCATATAAGGAAGATCATAGAGAATTCTGCCTCATAGTGGGCGGGGCTTGATGATGACAGTCAATCACATTGTCGTAGATGGTGAAAACGACCAAAGTATTGTCGATGACATAATTGTTGATGGTAGAAATATTAACCTTGTGCTAATCATGTCTTTTATATGGTTAAACTGGCTTGGAAACGAATGTCCGTCTCATGCGCTGTTGCATTTGTCCTTATGAAGCACTATTTCACACTAATCATAGCGTTCTTTTTTAAACTTCATATTCTTCGGATTCATTTGAACATCTTTCATTGAAAATCATCAGCGCAGAAGGATCAGCAAGTACAATTGGATCGACCGACAGTAAAGGTAGATTACAGAAACATTACAATAACAGATTGACAATAATTTTAAAGTGAGTGCATAAAAAGACGGAGGAATAATTGAAAGTTCGATAAACATGTCAGATGGCCAACTTGTTTGGCTAACCGAAGTCTCGACACGAAAGAGAGGCTATATAAGGAAATGAGCTATCTTAATAATAGCAAATAGTTGAACAATACGTTTTATGTCTAAACTTAAGATCTTGTTCATTCTTCTCTCCATAAGAATAATGATAACATCAAAACTGAATAAACATTTCTACAATCACTTAGTCTCACTATTAAAAAAATAAAAGGAAAAGACATTTTTAAAATAAAAAATAAAAAAAGTGGGGCATATTACGCGATGCAACCGTTCTGGACCGAACTTCTTTTAAAAATAAAATTCCCGCTTGACATCATCAACACTAGGTCTCAGCTAGTATTCTAATTTACGCATTTAGCGTCACAGTAAAGCATCTTTATGCAGACCAATTGTGATTTCAAATTTATCATTTGAAAACAAATTAGTTAACTGAAACTACTTCTCGAATGATACGTGATTGTCAATGTTGTTTCAAATTACGTGAACACACACAAGATGGTCTTGACGTTGCGACCAGCAATGTCCAGTTTACGGCTTAAGAAGAACATAAGTAAAAAGTATTTTTATACTGATGCAAATACAATATGTAATAGTAAACAAACACACACACACGCACACTAACTATTATTAAAATGAAAATATACATAAGTAGACCCAAGAATCTTACCCATCGTTATTTGAGAAATACACTAATTCAAATTAAAAAAGACATTCCATGCAATTGAAAGATAAACGCATATATACACAAACATATATATGTTCAAAACAAGGGTATACTTGTAAGAAACTTCTGATACTTTACAACTTGGTCATCGAATACTTGAATCAAGCTTATTAAATTTTAAACTGTGGTTGTACAGAGCTCTGTCGTACGTACGGGTTCACGTTAGAGTAGCGTAGATCCGATGAAGAACCCATACTACAGAAAACACCAGAGGAATTCAAAGACTGACGGCTGCCTAAAAATGCATCTATTCCATTTTTGCCATTGGTGAGAAGTTAATCGCAAAATACTCTAAACGAGAAATTGGAGAAGAAACTAACCCATCATTGACCCCATACTTAATCTCGCTTCAGCAACCGAAGGCGCAGTTGGGGTAGCTGCTGTAATAGTGCTGCTACGTCTTGTTGGAGGTGGTGGGGGCCTCGATGCACTTTCTTTAATGAAAACTCAGAAACCGAGTAGCGTAATATAAAAACCTGATCTCATTCGAACACCTCCTACAATCGCCGATGAAGCACTCTTCTCTAGACCGTGAGGCCTTGTGCTCATACTTGAGAAATGACTCAAATTAGAGAAAGACTTGTTATCAGCGGCAACACAATAATTATCCAAATCACTTCCTAGCTGGTCTGAAACAACGGATAAATTGATTTTCGAGCTTCGGTGTATTTACCGATTTGTTGAAGTGTTTCCGCGATTAGAGCTGAAGAAGCATCTGAGCTACTACAGGAGCTGCTAACCAATGGAGGATATTGAGGAACTCCAAAAGTAGATGGGTGATGATACTGGAATTTAAAATTAATTATTTGAAAAATGTGCCGTTTTTTTCTCTACATTGTAAGTTGTTCGAAGTTCTCCTGTGAAACTTTGAGGACGCGGGACGCGACCAAGAGTAGTGGGGCTCAAGTCAGATGAGCAAGTTCGATAAGCAGAAGGAGGCCCCGGCTCGGGAGGAGGAGTAGACGAAGTCTGTGATAGAGAATTCATATACTTTATTGTCATGAATGATCTACTTTGATTAGGCTTTTCTCGCTCGGTCTTCTTTGTAAAGGAGGCTTGGAAAGTGGCATAAATGTTTGACTATTAATAGCTGGATGGTCATAACGAGGTCCAACAGAGATTGTCCTTGGACGCGCTCCCTGGGGAGTCATATCGTCATCATCTGAATGAAAAAAAGAGCAATGGACAACAAGTTAGGAAAACGAACTGCTAAATGTGCTACCAGGGGTACCGGCCCTGAGGGAAATGGAATCATCCAAATTTAAATACGAGCTGTTGGCAGCTGAGGATAGGCATTGCCTAAACGTATTGTCTGCTCCTTGTGAAATGTCAGAAACCATATTCTCCGCTAACATTTTACCATCTACACCCTGAAACATGAAGATTTGATGAGAGTTCAGCATATGATGTTTACCTTTATAGTATCCTCTAGTGTCTCTACGACTTGTCTGATATGTGGGCCTTCGTCAAAAGCGCAGAGTTGAGCATTCTAAACAGTTCGAAAGAAGTATTACTAAAAACGTTTTCAACAAACCAAAAAGGGCATTAAGGAGCTAATAAAAAACGAGAATTGAGCTCTTTGTTCAGTCAAAACCTGAGCACACAGGTGACGTTGCTCGGAAAGTGAAGCTTCATCGGGCCTTCCCTTCCTTCCGCGAACCTAACGAAAAAAACCAAACTCATAACTTATATTTAAAAAAAAAAGACCTTTTTAACATGTTTTGAAGCTAATTTATCTAATTCTTGCGTTCTTTGCTTCCAATATCCAGTTCTTTGCTGAATTGCAACAGCCAACTCTTCTGACAATGCATCTGCGACTGAACGAAGACGAGTCTCAATCGCTCGCTCTCTCATGCAGATTCTGGTGACACATGCCCCAACATCGCGAGAAGCTCCTACGGAAAACAATATGAAGAGATTAATATAGTACTTCAAACCTTTCAAATTATTTGCATAATCGCTAACAGCTTGAATCGAATCGACAAAAGAGGTTAGACATTGAACTGTTGACTTCAGTTGTTGCGACAACTTTAAAGCTCTTTGTGCCACAATCTCCCAGGCTGGATATGAGTGCTAGAATTATTTCAATATTTAATGAATTATGCAAATTACTTTCTATACCAACGCTTTATCAAGCTTCTACTTTCTCAAGCACTCACACTCCAAACTCACAGGCGAGAAGAACAGAAGGTGGCGCTTTATTCGGACAAACCACTTGCAATTCTTTCTCCATAAATAGGCTTTTATTTCCGTTTTAAGCACCACGACAAGCTTCAAAACGACACAGCTTGGAAAGAGCACTCCATATGGATTTCTATGCTCTTTTCCAAGTGCCAAATATCAAGAGAATGAAAACACATAGAAAGACACTCTTAACTTTCTCCGTTCAATTCATAAGCATTGTGACAGCTGACAATAGAATTCCATGAGAAATCTTGTATTTTACAGGAGCTGTAAGACCAGAACTGGCCGAGAACATGAAAATTATGATACATAAAGTGCTAATGTTATAATGGACGAGCAATAAATCAGAAGCCTCTTTCTTGTAACCCTTGAATTACAACTGACATTCACAACTTGGGAGACTTTTTCATCAAATTTTCCATCAATTTCCTAATGTTTCACCTTTATGTCTTGGATTACGCTTTGATAAACAGCTGCGAGAGCATTGAATTCGACATCAGGATCCATTGTAAATCTGATTGAGAAACTTAGGAACGAACAGCTTTAAGTTGAAACATACCGGAATGGTTAGTAGAATGAGAAGGTAAGGGAAGGTTTGTAGATTTAATAAATGGTTAATTCTTTGCACATACTGAAAAACAACAAAACCTTAAGACCATATGGTTGCGGAACCGAAAAAACTAAAAATGAAAGAACAGCGGAAGTCAATCAAATGGAATGAAGAGATGGTGAACTTGCAATCTTCGAATATATCGAAAAGTCTGAAACCGCTGAGAACAAGGAGACAACTGGGAGCTTAATGGCAAAGCCACGCCTATATGAGGATGAATCAAAAAAGTCGATAAAAGGTGTGCATAAAACGAAAAACATGACATGTTCACCAGAACAACGGGAAAGAAAGGAAGGGAGAGAGGCTGAATTTAAAATTCATCTACGCAATACGTAAATAGAGGTTCGGTGGAAACGCTAAGCAAAGTGTCTTGTTGGTCAGATAGATTTTGCCTGAAATTCAGCCATCTTCAATTAGATAGAGCGCAACTCGGGTGGATAAATGACAAATTGAGTAGAAAGAGAGAAGCAGGGGGAGGAGAGCAGGATGCAAGATGCAAAAACTAGTGAATACATGAAGATTCGAGGGCCACAACAAGAAAAAGAAGAAGACCTTAGATGAAGATGTAGTTGATGCAGATTTTGAATGAAAGACTAGATTGCCATCAGATGGCGGAAAAGCTAACAAAAGACCAGAAGGCCTCACGTCATAAAGTCATGATACGAATATTTGGAGGAATTGTGGACAGAATTTCAAACAAAATTATGACCCATCATCAATGTTTAAACAAGACTTCCACAAACAAAGCAATCATCCTGAAGACAAAGACCGTTACATGACAGGGCATTCGGAAGGATTTACGTATTCATTCATCAAAAAATTTGCCAAGGACAAAGCACGAAAGGCGATTAATTTGCCACGCACAATGACAAAAGCCAAGTCAAAAGTCAACGGAGAATAATGAAATTACCAGTTGAAACAGGATTAACTAAGTCATGCGCATATGAATTTATACAAATAGAGCAAAAGCATTATTTTCAAAGACATCAGCAAAGAAGAATTAACAAAAAAGATGCGTATCCTACTCAAAAACTGCAAGAACAAATGGAAAATATTTTATAAAGACTCACAAAAGATTAAATAATGAAATCTAAACGACAAACATACAGTTCTAATCGAACGTAAAATATGCTCGGAATGGGTATCGTTTAACTTTTTATGGCTGTTTTGCCTGACATTTTGTGTTAGGCTCGTCAGCCTGATAAGGGTGTTCCAACGTTTTGTGGTTAGAAATAAATAAGTCCTCTACTCCTATGAGACAAAAACCCGTTTTCCAAAATATTTTCTTGTCTTTTCGTTGATGCAAGCAAGTTTCGTGGACATAAAGCCGAGATAAGTACAAAAAACACCTGCTTACAGACAGAATTTTATCTTCAAATGAATGAGAAAGAGATATACTATTCAGTTAATGGAAGTACATATCATTAAATAACCTAGGAATTCAGAATGCAACGGAAATGTGCTTAGATTATGAAAAAACGCCTGCATAATTAAGATAGCATCTCTCTGACCTTGTCTTGTCTAAAAATAGCTTATCTGGCACTCGGCCAACATTTGAAAACGCAGCGTTCCGGCGCCGAAACACGCCACGACGCACACCAATGTGGCCTACAAACCTCCGCAACTTTTGTTAATGTGAAGAGCTGCAATCCTAATCTAAGTCAGTTCAGCAACGTTTCCTCTCATTTTATATTCTCTCATCTCGCCTTGAGTATGAAGTATTTTGAGATTTTTTAAAGTTATTATTTTATTGTTGTTAATTTTCTTGTGTTTGCCTTCATGGATCGTGATTCGTTTACTAATTGTTTTCTTCTGCAGGTACTTTGACGGTTTTTATACCTCCAAGGTACTAAAAACAAAATGAGAGAAAAGGTACGTTTATTCTCTCATTTAAATATTAATAAATTTCTTTAGTGGCGTAAGAAGCGTATGCGCAGACTGAAGCGTAAGAGAAGAGCCCAAAAGAAGTAGATCCTTCCTCTTCGAGCCAAATGAAGCGAATTTCGCCTGGCTAAATGTACTTCAATTCATTTCAACAACATCCCGCCAGCTCGTTACCATTTCTGCTCAATTCTTTGTTTTGTTGTGGAGTAATGACTAATAAACATTACTTCTATATATTGTTCATAGATAATCTGGTACTTATGGGAGGGGTAGAATCAAAAATAGATGGAGCTGCTAAGGCTGCAATGACGGAAGTCACCGCGATAGTAAGAGCGAAAAAAAACAAAAGAATCCTGTCAACTACAAGTGACACGAATCTCCAGTCCTCTGCAGCCTGAAAAGTAGATATGTTACGCTAGCACAGTTGCAAAGCACAACAACCTCTTCGTCGGTCCTTCGTTCTGTCAGGGTCTGGGATATATAGTTAACGTTTCTCTCGGCTCTTCTAAGAGTGTCTCTGACAGATTCGACTGCTGGAGCTTTTTTTCCTTGAAGTTCTTCCCCGGTTGAAGACGCATAGTCCGTGCTCAGTTGTCGACGCACTCGATTTTTGTTGTCGCTATACTTGAGTAACTTGAGGTTTTTAAATCTTCTCTACCTTGTCAGCCCTTTGAATAATGATGTTTTCATGCTTTTAGACCTCGCCATCATTGGAAAGTCGGCAAACAAAGCATTTACTGTTGGCAGGGGCTTTGTGGCCTTCGTGGCCATTTCTATTTCGAAAATAGTTTTTTGAAACTGACGCTCCAGTATAACCATTGCAGAGAGAGCGTTTAATTTCTAAAACTGATGGAAAACTATAATTATATTCTCCTAACTTTGTTGTGTTGTGCTCTTCGATGATAATTCGCTTCTTCAGTTTTTCGTGAAATCAATAGCTTTGGACCTAGCCAATCGATAAAAACTCTACGCATCCAAGGTGACATAGGATAGCTCGATGTTCGGAAATGAATGTTCTGAACCTTAATTTGAACACTGTTTTCATACTTCTTAACCCAAACGAACTGTTACTGTCGTTATAACTGATAAAGAGACCATAACCATTGTGAAAGTCAGATACTTGACAAGTAAGGGAATAACAATACTAGTTGGAGGTATTATTTCAATCTGAAATGTTACGTTGATATAATATGTTCAGAAGCTTACCAAGAGAAGAATGAATATAGTGAAAGAGACAAGTACAGACATACATAATTGAATCTTCTGATGGCTTTCACATGGTAGATAGAATACCTGCAGAGTATCAGTAAGCACCAAAAATTATGAAATACCCATGAAGTCAATGCTGCCAAACTAGCACAAGGAATGATTAGATTGACTGTATAGAACAACTTCTTTCTCCTGATTTGCAGATAATATGTTATATCTATCGATCTGCAAATATTGTTTCACGCTGCGAAAACAAATTAGCATATTCTACTAATGACGCTTCAAATGCGGTTGCTCTGGACATTGTTGCAAAATCATTTAACATTAATGCGTCTAGAATGAATAGAAAGAACGAAACCTACGGATAGTCACAACAAGGATACCACTTTTCATGCCGACGACCAGCCACAGATAATAAATCCCATTCAACTGACTCCTGGAAGACGAAATAAGAACGCTCTTCGACTCACCTACCTGGTAATCTGATATATCTACGCCACGCTTAACATGCCAGACAAGTTCCTCATTTTCAATAATTTTCTCCACCTCATCAGATTTTGGCTGTGAAATACTTGAAAATGTAATGAAGTATTGTACCATACGTGACGTAAATCCAATTCTGTACCACTGTAAGTCCAACTTCCGAACTTCAACTGACATATTTGAACGTCGTATGGATACCATTCAATATCTATGTTGCAGAAAGACATATACTTGACCGGCGGTTCCCATATCTGTAATTCTTTTTCTCAACGGTTCTTTCCGGTCTGAATAGAAACCAAGATTCCGTCGTACTGAACGAGTACTTTAGTTATAGAGACAACACATGGACTGCCGTGTGCGCTGAATTTTTCTGCCCAAATGGTTGTTTCAAGTGTAAACGAACTTGTTGTACAGAATTATGTCGGGCAACCATAACATTTCTCCAGGTATGTGGATATGCCTTACACCTCCGTACTGATCGGGGTCCCACAAGAGTCGATAATCATACCAACGCTACAATAGCAAATGCACGAGAAATTCAAGACGAACAAACATGTAGCAACCAGCCGTTAGCAGTGAGCACTTGATCCCTTTCCTGAACTTCCACAAGCATATCCATTTTAAGTTTGAACTCTATACTTATAGTCTCATTGGCGTGTTCCGCCGGTCTTACTAATTTGTTGTAACTAAAACACGATCAAACAATTATTGAGCGCGTACTGATGAAAAAAAAAGAACTAACTTCCACAGAAGATCATCAAACAGCTTCTTGTACGGATTACCCACAGTTCTTTTCAACAGAAAAAAAACAAGAATGATAGCAGTTGTGCGGACCATTTATCTGCTGTTTTATAATAACTCAACTGACTGATCTGCATCTGCTTTCCCGTAGAGAAACTTCTTGGAGCAATGATACTTAAGTAGAACGGACTCATGCTTCAACTCGATTAAATCTATTTCGTCTTCAATCTCATCAAGTGAGGATTACTGCTTTCTTTTGACTATCTTACTCGATTCATTCCCATCCTCGTTGAAGTTGCTATCTTGATCACCGCCGTAGCTCTTCTTACCAACCCCTGCATTGTAAAACAAAATGTTAAATAATATTTTATTGGCTTTCTGTATCTTTCTTGATTCGAAATCACAGTTATTTTCAAAGATTTCAATTTAATGCAGATCTTTTCGTCGTTCAATGAGATAAGTTTTATAAAGGGATAAAGAGGAACTATAAATAACATTACTCAAATTCAGAAATCTGAGGATAAAGCCTGTTTTGGGTACTAACAACAAACGAAGCTGACCATGAAGCCAGCTCCATGCACAGGGACGGATGAACAAACCAATAAAAAACGAATCTGCGAAAGAGAGAAAACCATGTAAAATTGAAAAGAAACCGTAGAGTGAGATCCGGTGACATATAAAGAAGGAAATAAAAACTATGTTTTTGAGAAGTATGAGAGCCTCAAAGATCCACAAAAAAAAAACAAAAAATAGAGGAGTGGCAACAAACCTCTATTGTGAATCAGAAGGCAGATAGAGAGAAGAAGAGAGAAAAGAGAGTGAGGACCAACTTATTTTACAATCGTCATACTAAGATGTGAGTGCTTGACGTTTTGTGAGAGTTAACATCGAAAAGTAAGACATATCAAAATGCAAACGGACTAGGATAATACAATAGGTGTAGAAACACCGTAACCCATCTTTAAAACACCTTAGCTTAAGCTCGGGCAGAGGTAAGAGAGTTTGTCCCTATCAGGCGAGCTCAGCTGAAGCACATTATTAATTTTGGCAGAATTACATAAAAAAGGAGCAAGGGACGAGCAGAGCAAATGCCGTATAACTGGTAATATTATGGGATGATGAGAAGCTTCAAAAATCAAGCTTACAGCATCAAAACACCGAGCATTGTCTTTTAATATGTATATATTATAGCAACGTTATCATCAAACGGTCTCCTAGCAGACGATGAGGCAAAAATGGAAGTGAGGAGAGTTTGATGTTCGATGAGGTTTTCTTACTAAAACTAACGTAATGATCATACGACAAACTACGTACTAGAATTATCCTACAGAATGACTGATCAACGAAAATTCTTTCCGTTGCTCCGCTAAAAACTGTCACGGTGACTGATACTATTCAAACCCTATTTAGGAAGCTTAAAAAGAACTGAGCTGACGGTAATTAGACAAGAGGAAAATCAAGAAAATGGAGAGAAAACGGGTTTCCCAGAATGACTTCTAGTTCGATCGAGCTGGATTGGCAGGAGCACCAAACTTTCCCATTCGATCACCCCAAATTTGTTCAGGTGGAATTATGGTTCGAGGAGAAGGATCTAACATAGGTCGGTCAAAAAGAGTATGTTCGCCGGTTGGGGATGAATGATGTTGTTTCAAAGCAGTGAATCTGGAAAATTTAGTTAGAGCTGTTTAAAAGAAGAAGAAACCCACAAATAGTCATTCATAGGATTATCCATCTTCGATGGTTGAACTGCTACATTGTAGGTTTGAGGAGAAATCGAGCAGTTGGCGATTGTCGGAGAGGAATTCAAAGATTGAGAAGGCGACATTTTATCTGAGGTCGAAGTAGTGCTATGTACGTTCACAGACAGGGCCAAATCGGGAGATCTCAGTTTTTCTAAACGAATTTATGAAATATATCAATAATAAAGCTGAGCTAACCTTTCAAACCAGCGTTTTGAGTACGAGCGTCACCAAGAGCCCGAAACAAATCTTGTTTCAACTTGTTCTCAGATTGTAAAGACTCTTCCAAAGCTTTGATTTTGTCTTGGAGAGTTCTGATTTCATCGTCTCGATCACTCAAGTCGTTCTCGTTGTTCTCTTTGTACTTTCTCAAATCGTTCATTTCGTGCTCGACTTTCATCAGACGCTCGTCTTTGACAGAATTTTCGACTCGAAGTCTATCAATTTCTCTCTCGAGTTGTCTTTCTCGTTCCCGTAAATGTTCAGCTGTTTCTGACCTACAACAAAAAAGAATTAAAAAGAGAAAGACAATAGCTTCAAACTTCTTTCCTCCATCCTCCTTACGGGCATTTCGTTCATTGAACAAATCTCGTTCAACTTCATTCTTCCGAGTTACTAGTTCAGCACATTTCACATCCAGCAACATAATAGAGTGACGATCATTTTCTCGTTGTTTTTCCAAAGAAGCATATCTAGTTATACGAAATGCTTAACATAGTTTTATTGATATCAGAAATACCGTGACTCCATGCGTGTTAAGCTATTCTTAAGTTGATTGACTTCTTGACGAAGAGAGGCTTCATTATTGCGACTCGCCGTCAACTGAAGTCGAGCATCCTGCTCTGCTCCTTTGAGTTGCATAACATCGGATCTCAACCTCTCTAACTCGTGTAAACTGCAGAAAAAGAATGGAAAGAAGAATCATGAGCAGCGTACCTTGACTGATTTGAAACAGCTTGCGATATACTCGTCTCCCTACTACTATCTCTCTGCTCTGATTGAGGAGGAAGAGGTGATGGTGATGTAATCTGAATATTACTAGGCAGAGGTGATGGGGGAATAGTACCATTCGACAAATAGACGCCATTTGATGACTGGAAACATAATATTGGAACAAGAAGACATCAAAAAAGTAAACCTTCTCTCTGTCCGATACTTGTGAAATGATATTCTTCTCCTTTCCCTTCTCTCTGCCACGACCCTTACGAGAAGTTGCTGCTGAACCTCGAAGTTTACTGACCTCTCCATTCCGAGATATCTAATTTTCTGACATTAATTTATAATGACGGCTAAACAGATACCTTCTTGTTTAAATCCTCTGTCTGGCTTTCATCGTCCTCCTCTTCTAGCTCCTGATCAACAGATTGAGTAAGAGTACCCACTAGCCACGTTAAAGCTTCATAAGTCAATCGTAACCAAGATAAACCACCAGAAGATTTTGACACCCCCTCCCGCCATTCTTCACTTCCTTCAAACACAGAAAAAAATAATAAAGAAACGTTAACAAAGCAGAGCTACCATCACTATCTTCATCTTCTTCTCGTCGTCTTTCGTTCAATCGTTGTATAGGATTGACCACTGTACTCGTCTTCGCTCTGACATTATTGCCTCGATGTCGGACCCCAGAAGCATGCTGGAATTATTGATTCATAAACTTTAAACGAAGTTATGATTGAACCTTTGCTGATCGTTTCAGAGCTCCATTGGACGTTGTCCCATTGGCTACTATAGATGCAGGCATTATCATAGGAGCTGAGGGTAGATCCAGTAAATCCGCATCTAGAACACGATTAAGCTAATTAGCACATGTATCGAAGTCTTACCTCCATCGTCTATGGGTGGGCTCTTAATAGAATAGTCCTGAGGCCCTTCGTAAACTGCAGGGAGAGCTTCAGTTAGAAGCCTCTGATACAATTCATTTCGTTTTGTGACTTCTATTTTTTTGCGATTTATTAGCCATTCCCTGCAAGAAAAGATACTCTTCAACATACATATGAGAAATATCAAATTGAACAGAAAATGTCACGAAAAGAAAATGTAACAGAAAAATGGAAGAACGAAATACCTGAAGTAATACCGAATGCTGAATGAAATGAGCACAAGAGGATATCCAATGCAATGCGCACCAAAAAAAGCATTTAGATTTCTAGGTATTATAGGGCTTAATCCCTGAACATGCTCACATGAGGGTACTGAAATAGGGGAAATTAATATATTTTCAAGGAAGACTTAGAACATACGCCTCGTTAGCCCTATATAGCTCGAAAAGGGGTTACCATCTGCTACATAAGGTAACAAGTCACATCTGAAATAACATGATGTAGAAATGGCTCTAGTGTTTAGATAAACCTCTTGCGACAGAAAAATTCAAAGGTTATAACGAAAAACCCTAGGAGTGCAATCGGCACAACTTGTGACCTTTCACCTGAAACGAATTGAGTTAAGAACAATGATGAAAGCCTGACATACCCCCGACTCCTAACGAGATCGATCGAAAGCCACCATGCGTTGACCATATAAGGCTCACCCACACATACGTGGACGCCAGGAATATCATCCATGGCACAGGTATGAATATTAAGCATACGAGATCCGAAGTCGCTGTTATACAGACAAAAAACAAAGAAAACCTCTGAAAACAAGATAGTTGAAGTAGAGCGCACGAAGAGAAAAGGTGGAGAGGGTGGGGGGGGTGAGTTAAATCAGATGACGTTTGTGAAACAAAGAAGACAAAAAACGTGGTAACTATTACCATAAAAGAGAACAATAAAAAAAGTTTGGAAAAGGAAAGAAGAAAGACAACTCACCACTGTGTTTTGATTTGCTAATGTAACAACAGTGTTTTGATTTTTAGAGAATGACTCGTAACAGGATCGTGAAACGAGCCAAAAAGGCCATAGTAATTCAAAGCGAAATCCTACAACAACGTCGACAGTTATTATTAAAATCCACAAAATAAATAGACGAAAATATGCCATCGAAACTGATACGCTGAAAGAAGAAAAAGCTACATTGATTCTCGATCGAGATCTCAAGTTGTAATTTTGACCAGTGACCAGAAACTGGTTGAGGCTCAAGCATCATCAACTTAATGATTATTTACCTGTCTCTGAGGGGATCATTTAATCTACATTTTCCTTTTATCGTTCTTCGCAATTTTTGCGACTCCACCACCCTTGCACGTTTTTGCATTATGACTACAGCTTCTGCAACGAAAAACAGTAAAGAAAACGAAAGAAACAGTTACCAGAAAAATAAAAAAGAAAACAATTTCAGTTTTGGAAAACGAGAATCATTTGATAAGACGACAAAGACACAACAGCTCATTTTGTATAGACGGTAGAAAGCGTCAAAATGTCTGCGTGTTCGAATGTGTATCAAAGCCATTTCCTAATATTCACTCATATGGGACCATTGCATGACACAATAATCTCGAAAACGAAAACTGTTTTTGAAACTGTGTGTAAGAGAGCAAAAAAACATGCAAATGCGAGTGTAGTTCAAGGCGATCAGGCTACCAAACCTTAGAACAATACTGTGAAATACTATAAAAGGTAGTATTAACACCAACAATTACAAGCTTGTTCAGTATTAATAGCTCAAAGCAAAAAAACGGCAAAACGACCTGAGAACAAAAAAAAAAGAAGAAAACACAGGACCTGGACGCGGTAAGACAACGCGACTTAGGCGTTAAATTTAAAACATTTTGTTTCATTCAGAAATATGACACATTTATAGGGAATAAATAACATATAAAACTGTGGACAATACCATTTTGATTCTATATGAAGCTTTGTAACACTTCTAAGCACGTATTTTCAGCATATATGTAACCAATCAATAGGTCTCGTTAGCCGCTAGGCGACTCGAGCCAGAGCAGCTTTTAACTTTGCCAACTTTTATTCAGCAAGCTTCTCTTTTAAGCTCTTGGATTGGTCGGCAAACCGAATTGGAGTAAAACAAGCTCCAAAGAAACTGATAAGACTTTGGCATATAAAAATGAAGTTGAAATATCACCACCACCAAGTGAAGATAGTGTTCCAGATGGACGAAGACCGGAACGAGATTCCTCTGCGTCTCTCTTCTTTCGCTGACTCTGTTTGCCTGACCATCGCTGGCCGGCAGCTGTAGTCGGAGATAGTTGGAGGATGCATTGAAGAAATAGTGAGAGTAGAGGGAATAAGAGAGGTGGTAACGAGTGAGGAAGAAGAAGGAGGAGGACAAGGAGGACGAGGAGAAGAAGAAGGCAATGTGGTGCTGTTGGTGATGGTAGTGGGCAGGGAGAGAGCCCCTAATAATAAGTATTGAACAGAAGGAAAGACAGAAATGAATAAAGGGGAAGATAGAAGTAGAGGTAACAAAAAAGAAATTAAGAGAGAAACAGAGAATAGGAGAAAGAATGAAAAACATAAGATGGAGATGGAAAGATCTACTGAGAGATTCACTTTTCATGTGCTAGCACATACGCTACAATTTCTTCGCACAAAATACCCAGTTGACTCAGTTGAGATCTGAAGCTTTTCATCCTCCATCCATGCTAGTTGAACCCGAGCCTTTCGATTTTGCAATGAAACCTGCTGATTTAATCATTACATAGATGTAAGGAGGAAAAACAGCTTTCCTTTAAATTGTTTGAGATGTTGGAGGTGATTTGTTATATCCATAACTGGGGTGGCCGTAATTCATACATCCTTCGACAATCCCATGTTTTGTTTCGAAATTTACTCTATTTTGTGCGCACAAGGCAGTATTGGTGATCAAAAGCCTACTCCATCTGAACGAAATGTTACAGGCGAGCTCGGTTGTAACTACGACTTAACAACCGTTCCTTAACGAAATTCAATTTAAATTGAAATCTGTTTAATTGAGGCTCACGTTAGAAACGTCCACGTAATCCACGTGGATTACGGCGCTTCATATGTTAATCTATCATTACATTGAATCCGAAAAGCCGAAATCAGCAGGAAGCATTTTTTTCTATTCTCCCTCCTTTTCACAATTAGGCTTATAAATATGCGAAAATTGAAAATGCTTCGCTTCGCTGGTTCATTGAAATAACATGAAAGATCTGCAAATTACGATTAAATGAAAGTAATGGCAGATAGCCAGACGGACTTCTGAGAATTAAATGCTGTTTTCAAACTTTTCACACTCAAAACTCGTCAACTTTCAGACTAACCCATTCTTTTTTCCATTCTTCGTTTGTTCTTCATCCCAGATCGGAACAAATCCGGATACCTAAAAGTTTTCTAGTATTCAGTCTTAGACGGAATCTCTCTGCCCATGAACGCTAAAAGAAGAAAAATACAAAAGAAAAATGTTTTTTTTGCAGCCAATCGCTATTGTAAGTAACCGTCATAGTTTGTACAACAAGTCCCAATTTGCTATGATGATGGCGGTTCTTCATTCCATTTCAAGAAAGTTCGCTTAAGATGCAACACTAACTAACACAACCAACAGCCACATCTCACAACATCCGTTTAGTGAGAAGGGAAAAAAATAATGGTCAACGTTCTTTATCCGTTCACGACAGTTTTGTGCCTTTTTTTCATTCTTCGTCTATGACAAGTAGGACTCTTGCTGTGGTTTATTTTCCTCGACTAAACTCGGAACTTTACGAAGACAGTTTCGTTGTTTTCGATTTGTTCTTTTGGATTTTTTTCTATTTTTCTCTTTTTGAATACAACATTCCACCAGTTACATCTGAAGACCGCCATCACAGTCGCTTTTGTATCGAAATCTGCGATGAAGTTTGTGAAATGCATTTGTGGCGTAGCAAAAAGCTAGCCGAAACTTTCCTCTCTCCCATTGACATAATCTTCAATTACATTTTATCTCAACATCAGGGTAATTAAGGGATGCGATTGAGTTCTTGGCTCATCGTTCCCAATGCGCTGCCTAAACAGTTGAGGCTGCACAGAATGCCATCACTGTGCTATATTTCGTGCTTAAAAGAGTGACATATATTTGTGACAAATAGCTGAGTATAATACGAAGCTAGAGATGGAGAGAACGCTAGAAAAAGAGTAAAAACAAGAAAAAACCACAATTATATGAACATGAAGAACAAAAAAGATAAAAGAATTGGATGTTTGCATCTTTCGAAACCATTTTTTCTCCTCTTGCACTCATTTCCTTCTCGTGCTGTACAATACACGATGCTTTCGCCTGTTCTTCAGAATTATCTTCGTTAACTTTTTTCTTCATCTCCTTTCTTTCTACTCAAGAACGAGATAAAGAAATGATGAAATTAGCATTGAGTTATTCATCATAAGCAGAACACAGGAAAAATGATGAAGAAAATGAAAAAGGCGACGCTTAAGACTGGGAAAGAAACGGCAACTTCGGCACAGTGAGATTGAAATGTGGGTGAAAAGCAGAAAGCCCCATAATAACAAATTTCATAATAAGGGGAAAGGAGAAAAAGAGATATTTCGAAATTATGCTCGAGAGATATGAAATGAAGCGAAAAGAACGCAAAGGGGAGAGGAAAAGAGAAAACTGCCTCACACACAACCGTTTCATACGGAAACATCATAGAAAATGGCCTCTCGTGATCTTCATGTTTATAACGATGAGTGAAATAATTCAGTCCAAACAAAAAATTAACATTCTGTTGGGAGGGAAGTTGAAAGCCTATTTATTTATTTGTCTTCTAATTACTGGTTAAGCAGTAGTCATGACAACAATCTCGACTAAGGAATTCATAAATGTGCACTTTGGGCAAATCAATGCTGCATAAACGATTAAACATCTTGAGTGTGAACGTATAGAGATAAAGCAAAGAAAGTGTATAAGAGGGGTGTACAAGAGTAAAAGAGGTTGCGGTTGATGTTAAATGGGAATGTTGATCTGTTTCATCTTATTTCCATTCATCCACCTTCTCTGTCTATCTCTCTCTCTTCCCCCCTGCTGCATTTCCCATTCGGAAACGATGTGATGCTAGTGAAGTAGTAACAGAAAAATAGTCTACAGCTTCTTATCTTAACCATCCCCACTTTCTAGAAAGCGTTTAAGAAGAAAACACACGGTTCACTGCAGGTTTACAACTTTCGATAATTATTAATACAAGACGTTTTGCAAGCATCAAGCGCGTTTCAGTATTGAAATTAAAATTTCCCATTTGATTGATAAAAGTACAACGAATAGAAAACTTTGTTTCATAATAGTCTAGAGTCATAAACAAATTGTTACCGTCTATTTTTTGAGAGAGAAAGAAAGAAAAAAAAAGAGAGAGAGAGAGATAAAGAGAGAAAATAAAATACTTGTGTGAAAGAAAAGTCATTGGCAATCCTAACGATGTGTCGTAAATGGTCAATGAAAGAAATTGAAAGAAATAATAAAATATCTCATTACAACTTCTAATATGAGCGCGAGTCAGACATTTTTCTAATCTCATACCAAGGTAGTCGATTAAACAGTGAAACTTGAGAGTATATCATCGTCATCAAGTCTAACCAACTAGTTATGGAAGAAAGCGAAATTACATATGATTTTTGTTTTTAACTGAAAATAATGCTTACAGATTATTAGGTTTTCACAAATACCATTCTTCCAACAGTAGACTGATTCAGGTAGAGAGAGTAGACAACTGGAGTATACGTAAACCATATACAATAGAGAGACGTAGAGAAAAAAACGAAAAAGAGAGAGAGAGGGACGGAGTGAGAGTGAGGGCGAGCGAGCTTGTAACACCCGATAAACAAAAATGGCAAGAGCAAATACATTTGAAGAAAAAAAAGACATACTTTTTTTCTTTAAACAATATATCATTTACAAGTGTGGAAAGAATGATTGTTCAGACACTCAGAATAGTGTTTGTTGGGTTCATTCGGATTTCTTCTCTTGTTGTCTGATTTTTTGAGCTTTCAGCACAAGTGTAATGGCGACAATCACAATTAAGCCTCCGACGGCAATGACTGATAAGGTTTGATTATCGTCCTGTAAATAATTGGATGAGAATATATATGAAAACAGAATTCAATAAACCATCAAATCAACTATCTTCTCTTTTGTATATTCATAGATATGTTCAATAGCTGTCGGTGGAACAGGCACTCTGTAACCATTCTATTTACTTCATTTCAGACGGAATGATATTTTTGATATCTATCGTTTAGCAAAGAATCTGCTTACCTGTGACCACGTTGCTCTTTAAATTTATACAAAGCGAAGTTCACCAATGATCGAATGTCCTTAGCAGAAGCCTTATAGTGATAAACTTTTCCACGATGGAACCTATAACCAATCAATGAGAAAAGATCGAACTAGATAGCGATTTCCATTCAATTATTATTTATGTACTATTAAACTAAATTCTCCCGTAACTCACAATAAGAAGGTAGGACATTCGTTCTCATCTATGTGGAAGCGTTCAGTGACATCATCGTTCACCGAAGTTTCGATTTTCCCGACATGAACCAAACCACGAAGCCTATAACATGGAACAAAATTATATGAAGTTCTTGTCTTCCTTAAATTACTTATGAGCAACAGTTTCCCACATAGGAATGAACGAGTTGCAACTTCCTTCGTCTGCATCATAGCTGCAAATAGAAAGTATACTTCTCAGAATGATAAACAATTAATTGTATGAAAATTTCATTATTTTAATCGTTCTACTCATTTCGTATTGAGTTGAGAATTTAAAAACTATTCGAGTGCCCAAACATGCTAATGAGGTATGTGGTGAACGTCAAAGCCATTCAACTCGAGGCACAGACTAGCATTGGTTGCATACAAGAGTTATTATGATATTTCCATTTATTTCTTTGTTTTCAGAAGATAAAAACGATTTCTTATGGTTCTTTCGTTTTGCTTTTGGAAACACAAAAGCTAATACTTACAACATCACAAACCAATCCAATGATCCCTCATCCGGTGAATGAGAGTCAGTTTTGGATTCAAAGTTGTCATCAGTTAAATCCCAGGCCGCTACTTCTTCGTGAGCACGAATCCATCGAAGAATGGCATCAGAGTCTTTGAAATCTCCTGCAATAGTCATTTACAGATTTCTAATATAGTCATCTGTTTCTGAACAATGTTTAATCCGTCTAAGGAGGCAAGTTCAAAAGAGAAACTGAGCTTCTCATTTATTCCCTATTCGTTAGTGATTGTGTGAAAGAGCAACGCTTCGCATAAATGTTTTTAAGCTACCCACCATCGTACATAATCGGATGTTTCCTTCTGTAGTACACAAGAGATGGGAATGTTGTGACACCAAGTTCACGAGCAACAGAGCGATCGTCTGTCTTAACAACCTGTAAATTACTCTGGGTGAGTTGGTTTAAACGTATTAATTATTGCCTGAACATATCCGCTAGCTTCAATATCATCATCGATTTCTTCAATTTCGTTCAAAGCGTCACCACAAGATGGACATTGGGCTCTTCCGTCGTCTGATGCAAACAGGTGAAAGACTCGTTTTCAACATTAAGAACTTACAGAAGAATATCACTAAATTTTTACTGGCATCACGCAAAATCTCATCAATCTTGTCTTCATCCACATCATCGATCGAATTATCGTGATCCTGTTTGACCGGTTCTGGTTCTCGTACGGCAGGAGCAGCTGCTCTCTGACATACATTTCAGTTAACTACATGGAATGGAAGAAAAAGCAAACAGATCGGATTAGATAAAAAGATAAACTATGTTTATTTGGTCAACAGATATGAAGAGAATTCGTTTAGATCAATAATAGAAACGTTCATGTATTTTTTTAAAAAAACAGAATCAAGCTTTGCGTGATCAGTATAAGCTAAATGAGGATATGTTGGACTAACTGAGCAAGAAAAGAAACTTTAATTAGATGGAAATCTGATAAAATAAAAGCTTACCTTGGCTCCACTGCTCCGCTTCGGCACTGGCACATCATCAGCTACAGTTACTTTGACATGATTTTTTTTTTTGGCTTCCAAGAGGACAGCGGAGAACAACAGTAACAAAAGGACAAGCCTCATGATTCTGATGATTTGACCAATACGAGAGAAGTTCGTGTGGCAAGTGAATCGATGACTTCGAGCTCAAATCTCGAAGTAGAACGAGAGATAGGCGACTCACCATCAGCACACGCATTACACTCTTCTAAGCGAAGATTCTCTTCATCTGCAGTTGTATCTCGACAGCATCTTCGGCACAGCCATACCTCAACTGTTTCTCTACCCTTCTTCTTAATGCCAACTCTTTTTGAACTTCCTATCACGACATGAGTAGACAAAGATATTTTTCGCTATAATTGTTTCGATAGCTTATGATTATATCAGAAAACAATTCTGAAGATAATTTATTAATCTGGAAGAAACAAACACAGACAAGCCGACTTATTGAGCAAAGACACGCCGAAACAAAACTTTGGTAATTCGGTAACGTTAAGAAGTGACATACGAAACACAATAACTCAAAACTCAATCAAGAACTCGAAAGAACCTCGAGTAATACTAAAGGTTATAAGGTCATATATGTTGTACTACAATTGATGATGTACATTTTCAACATCTTTAAATCTTATGATTGGAAACAAAAAACACAAAGATACTCCGAATATCATGACAGCACGGAGTGAATGAGATCATTACATACTTACCTTTTATCTTTTCTATACGAATCTTTTTCTCTACTTTTACTTCTTTTTCTATGATTTCTGCGTTCAGAGGATCGTGACCGCCTCCGTTCATGACGATCACGGTCTCGTTCACGACTTCTACTCCTCTTTTTATCTCGAGACTTTTTATACTCTCGTGATCGGCTTCTCTTACGATCTCTATAAAAGCTAATATTAAAATAATTGGTTACAACGATAATTTACCTGCTTCTTGAACGACTACGACGTCGCTTATGATTGCGTTCATCATCACTGCACTTACTAGATTCGGAGAACTTACCGTCCTCTATGAAATGATAATTAATGAACACTTGAAATCAATCAAACCTTTTTGATCACTGGAAAACGAGGGATACTCCTCTTTCCCTACCTTTGACGAAGAACTATCCTCTGGAAAACAAAATGTTAAATGAGTACACGCTAATTAAGATCAATTAATAAAACAAGAACAAAAAACAATTCGAAAATTTCAGCAACTTGAAGATATGGAAGGAATGACTTAAACTGTCTTACCTTTGCTTATTGGCGATTCAGTCTTACTTAAATTTCGAGGTATAACCATAGGTACTTTAAATATTTCCTTATGATCACTCGTTGTATTACCTTCCTTGGATTCGGCGTCAGAACTTTCGTCATCATCGTCATCATCCCCTGAACATTAAAAATCATTCCGTCGTAAAACAGAGAATAACAAGAGAGGCAGCACGGTAATAAGTCGTAGTCAATACATTGCCCCGTTGGACCTCATGAAAAACATACCGAGATTAGACAGAGCAGCCAGTGCAGAACTTTTGGCTAATAACTTGGGTACAGCTTTCACTGAAAGTATAATATGGTATTCAAACATCGGAGAACTCAATTTTAGTTCTTTTACAATTGACGCACTCTTTGAGAGTAAGCTTTACCTTCTTTCCTTTGTGCTTCGTTGATCGTATTTTCAATACTCTGCATTAATAAGCTATCAGTTACATCCATCAACAACGAAGTCATAATATACTTCAAAGCAATTATCTAAATAGAATGGTGAAAGTTCTCATTCTTTTCAAATTGCAGCATACCGCATCTTCACGTTGTTCCTCTTCGGTCCTTCGATCTTTCTCAGAAATATGCTCAAACTCGTCGTCCTTCCAGGAACGTTTGCGCATCTCAGGTTCAGGTGAGTTTCCACCTTCATCATCACTACTACTGTCCTAAGCACAAATTGTGATCACAACTTTTAAAAGTTAGTTTACGAATTTGCTGCGTCCCTCCTGAAAAGGTTTTCTGACTTTCTCCTCCTCAAGCTTCTTCAGTTTCTCTTCCTTTTCTAATTGCTTCTGTTTTTCTCGTTCACTTTTTTCCAAACCTTCCAGCAACCATGCCGGCAACTTTTTGCGAGCATTGGCATCTGCAACTTGGAATCACACATGGTTATAGTTTTTTTGTACTGACCTAAAGCTATTGACGAAGGAGGAGATGGGGACCTGTGGCTTTCAGTTCTGTTCCGGTTATCTCTATGTTTACTTTTGAAAAGTTGTTCCGGTGGTCCCGAGTCATGTTTGGGAGCAGGTGGCGGTGAATTACGATCAAAGGTTTTATGACTTGGAAAAGTGCTGTTGTTATTTGCAGAAGGAGGAGGGGGAAAGTGTCTCGGGGGAGGCCCTTTCAGATGCCCAGGAGGTCCGATATGAGGAGGTCTACCCGCCAGGAAAGCAGGATTTGGTGGATGGTGACCATGATCGATCATAAAATGTCCCGGAGGAAAATCTTGAAATGGAAAGCCTGGGCCAGGTCCCGATCTAGGAGGACCATGAAAACCAGGAAAATGGTGCATTGGAGGCCCAGTTGGACAGAGAGGTACAGGTGGACCAGCATTTCCTGGTGGTAAGCGTGATCCCATATGAGGGAATCTTGGTGGACCAAAGTTGCTTTCCCGAACAACATCATCCATGTCATAATGATCGAAGCTCTGTAAAGAGATTAGTAAAAATAAGAAAAATCCTATAGAGTTCTACCGGAGGATGTCTAGGAGGATGTGATGAAAACCTTGGGTCGAATGGGGCAAATGAGGACTGAGGATGCACCGGAGGCAAGTTCGATGAGCGAGATTGTTGTTGGTGTTGACGATAGTTGCTCTGAAAGAGACAATGAATTTTAACGATGAAAGCATGTTTTTTGAGAATATACATACTCGAGTGTCAACATCTCTTTCTACTTTGCCTGCAGCTTTGAATAGAGGTGGAGGCGGAGCTGGTGCCATTGGAGGATAGGGTTCTGAAGGCGTCCAGCTAACATCAGCTGAAAGTATGTCGTTTTCCATACTGATTTGATTATCAATCTTACCCATGTCTGCTAAATTATGACCTGAGGATGCTTGATGCCATGACTCTTCCGCGTTTTTCATGGCCATCCATTGCTGAGCAAGAGCAGCCCAGTTGACTGAAGACATTTTTTTGAGAAATTCCGATTTTGAATTTGAGAAGTAGGCTGATCCACCACTAGCAAATATTTACAACCAAAACATTCAAAAGTTTCTTTTCTCTGCCACAATGTTCGTCATTGTGTTTCCTGTCTTGGCGCTTTTCTGTTATATGCCTCCCCTAGGCTCCGCCCATTTTTTTGTGCGCCGACTGAAATCTGGGGGCTCTGCCCCCAGACCCCCGATTTTTGGAATGTATGCGTGAATTGACATTTATTAAAAATAACAACTGAGACAACAAAACTATATTTTAATTTTTGAAAAAGCCTCTTCTAACCTTATATGCTTGTCTTCAAAAAATTCGCGCATGTCATCTAGAATCGTTACAAAAATATCCGTATCTCTATATCTCCGTCTAAACACAAACTCAGCTATGCGCATATTAATAGTACTGGTTGCTACCCCAAATATATCTTTACTCATCTCTTTCTTTAAAAGTCTCCACAACCCTTCAATCATGTTAGTACAAGTTTTAGTCTCAGGATCAACGAAATTCTTACTGTGATTCACGGTGAAATGCTTATAGTTGTTCGGAAGCCTAGGAAGATACGAGTAACCTCTCCAACAATCAGTAAGAATGATGGAGCCATCGCTGACATTAGATCTAATAACATTCTCAAGGGTAAATGCGCTGCGGTTCAGAATAGGAAAAATAAAAATATCTTTAGTTTCACAACAAATCCCCCCAATTATCCAAATGTTTCTCTTCACTCTCCCTACATTATACTTACGCTTACAAAGAACACTTTCATCTATCTGAACGCTTAAACCATCCCCCTCCTATCTTACGCGGAAACCGATCTAACTTCCAAGCACAAATCCTCCTGATGATTTTTCCAAACTTCGGAAAGTATCACGACTCATTTTACATTCATTCTTAACAGTCGTATAGCATAACTGCTTACGAGACCAAAAGAAAATAAAGCGAACAATGGTAGTAAAAGGCAAGCGAGAACCTTCAAAAATAGAGTTTTTTCTATACCCGATTTCCTTCCTACAGTTCTTCTTGCCACAGCGGAATTTAAACTTCTTCAAACTAAAGCTCATTCTGGTTGCACAATTGGGACAAACCTTGAAACCAAAATTAAATTATCAAAAAGATCCCAGATTGTAATTCCTTCATTTCCCAAGCCCGATTCCTTCATTTTCCAAGCCCAATTCTTTCATTTCCCAATTCATAAAGCTAATTTCCCAATTCATAAAGCTAACCAGACGCGCGCACAAAAAAATAGGCGGAGCCTAGGGGAGGCATATATCAGAACAGAACCCCTGTCTTCTAAAACTCTGATGACTCTTTTCTCTACCATCGTTTTTGAATAATAGAGCTTCAAGCATGTCTACAGCGAACAATATCCCGTTAGAATCGCGATACCCTTTCACAAACACGAGACTAGCTATTGTGGAAGGCTCAAGTTCTTATATCGCTCCGATGGATGACGTACTCGTACATTGTCTTTCAACTCTCATTACTATCTTTTAACTGAATATTACTCATTAAATACTGACCTTGTTCGTGAGGAGCATTTTGATACTCGCTCCACTTATCCATAATTACAATCAGTTCCCTTTTCTACACATGTATATATAATTAGAAGCCTGAAAAAGAAAAACTTTAGGGAGTTGCGAATGCTCATGACAAAGAAGATTAAATCTGCTTTTTTGTCGTGCCATAAACATATAAATGAAGAAAATAACAATACTGAGCACATGAAATATAAACAATATCTTAGAAGAAAGAGTAATTCTTGCTCTCTTTGATCTATTTCTCGTTTTTGGATCAAAGCAAAACACTTCTCATAGGCTTAACCTCTTCTTTCTGTAACTTTATTCGCATTGTTGCAATTTTAATTAAACCAAAAACACTTAACACAGTGCCAATAAACCTTTCTCATAACAGTAGTGCAACTGAGGTATTTGCTTGAAAGCTTACAAAATTGAAAGTTTACAGTCTGTTAGTGAAGTTTCCTTAATTCCGAACGGATTAGGTGAGCCGAAGACACAACGGCGACGGCAAACATGAATTTGTTCGTTTAACTCATGTGTCGCCATTTCAATCCTGCTTCTCACCCACAAAAATCATTTCCTCACTTCTCGAATATGCAAGTTCATCACACTTTCTCTCCCAGTCCTCACTTCACATTTTCGATCTATTACTACTGCCTATTTAATGAAATTTTTTCATTCTATTTCCTCAAAGAATCTAAATTAGAATTATACCGAGTAAAAAAAAACTCACTAACTAATGTTATACGCACATGCGGGTAGCAACCTTTCAATCTATTGTGACATTAACTAGATAATGCTCGCCTGATGCATACATTCTCATTGGAGCGCGTTTGTTAAATGGTGCAAAAAATTAACTCGTAATTATAATGAATTGTTATTGATTTCGATTAGCGATGGAATGAACTGAATAATCGAACATTCCAGGCTGCAGTCAATCTTTAGAAAGTATATACACGATCGATCTCTTAAACGTAGATCACTTAACATTTTGATAAGAGGAAAACGAAGCAATTATGCAACCAGCTTCCCAGAAGCTGCTTTACGATGAATCTCAGAACGAAGGAATCGGTAAGTTTAATGCTTTTACGGAAAATTAAACTTTCGAAGGAACATAATAGAACTGTCAATATTCTGTTGTTCTCATTGAAATGATTACAAAGATTAGCGGAGCGTTTTGTTAAAAACAAAGAAAAAATATGTGAGTCCTTCACTGAAAACATGAGTTCCTTTCCTCATCTCGTTTACTTCTTCATTATAAGAAAAGTGTCATCTGTCTCCGATTGATAATGACGGCAAGAAGATTAAGCCTTATGCTTACTTTACATAGATAAAATGTGCGTGCACTTTTCATGCCGACCTGTTCGTGTACAAAAAGATTGTTACGAGTATTAGAAGATTTTTCAAAAATTCAATACTATTTACGTCATTATTTGAACAAACCTCTATAATGCATGATTGAATGCAGTAGTGGTTAAGAAACATTTTTTCTGCGTAAAACAAACAACAAATTGTTGGTTTTTTAAGGAACATGGTCCGTAGCTAATTCACGGGATGTTGATAACCGTTCAAGGAAACGCCGTAGTGTACTGCCTGCCATTGTTATTGCCTTATTGATGTTCCTTGTTGGAATTACAGTAGGAGCTACACTTCATGCAGTGCTGTTTCCAGATGGAGATTCTCCACTCGTAGGTTCAATTGCAATTACAGTGCTGTTCACACGATATTGCAGAGTATCATAGCTAGTTTAACAGACTCACACGGGCTTATTAATAGTAAAAAACATATAAATGCATCTGATGAAGCCATAGACGATGACGAGGAACCTGATGAACGAAATTTGAGAGTGACAATCGAGTCAGAGGAGAAGAATGGAAGTGAGGAAGATGAAAGCGATGACGGCAGTGGCACCCGTGAAGAAGCTGGAGATGAAGAAGATGCAGAAGAAGAGGTCCACAAGAAAGAAAATGATGATGTAGAAAATGATAATGAAGAAGAAAATGAAGATGAAGAAGATCATGAAGAAAAAACACGAGAAAACGAGGAAGAGGAAGAAAAAGAAGAAGAAAATGAAGAAGAAAAAGAAGAAGGAGTGACAATTGCTCACACAAGCCCATCAGGCGAGATTTCTGATGATGATGACGAGGAAGTCTTTTGTAAGAAATTCATTTGGAACAGTAGGCGTCTGCCAGAGACAGCCCAACCTGTCATGTATAATTTGACCATACATCCTAATGTCACGACTAATAAGTTGTTCGGAATAGTGAACATCAATCTTAAGGTTAAGAGCTTTATTAGAAACGCTAATGACCAACATATTTCAGATCATGACTGCCACTAAGTACTTAATTCTACACGCAGATGACTTGACTATGACATCTTTCAAACTCTTGGTTGATCATGAAAACACAGATGCCGAATTCGTATGAAATATTCGTTATTTTCAAATTTAATATGCAGAATATCACAGGAGGAATGTAAGGAGTTGGCTCAATGGTCATTCGAAGTTGAAAACAAGTTGGAACCTGGCACCGAAGCTGCTCTCCATATCGAATACGAGGGTGAAGTAGCCAATGATTTAGTTGGTCTCTACATCACCACCCATAATGATAAGAAAGACAAAAAAACGTAAGAACACCTGAGAGAAATTCCTCCAATTTCTCTTGAATGTTCCAGAAAATCCGCTGTGACTCAGTTCGAGCCATCATATGCTCGCCGCATGTTTCCATGCTTTGACGAGCCGACATACAAGGCTCAGTTCCAACTTTCAGTTATTCGAGATCCGCATCATGTTGTTCGCTCCAATATGAAGTTGCAAAAATCTCACGAACAAACAGATGGGTTTGTTACAGCTATTTGAACTTTTTTTTAGAAACTCAACACTTACAGGCTCATAAAGGATGTATTCGAGAAATCTGTCAAAATGAGCACATATTTGTTGGCAGTAGCCATTTTGGATGATTATGATTATGTGAAAAGAACAACAAAGAAAACAAAAGATCCTATCGAAGTAGCAAAAGTTGAAAACAGTAATAAAGTTTGATATGTTATAAGGTGCGGCTCTATGCTCCAAGACCAGCTCTTAAAGGACAATCAGAGTTCGGACTTGACACAGCCATAAGAGCCTTGGAATACTTCGAAGATTATTTCAATATATCTTACCCCTTAGACAAAATGGGTATAAATCCCGGATTCATTGAATGACATCATAATTTTGTATTCTAGATCTTTTGGCCGTTGACGATTTTGGGGAAGGTGCAATGGAGAACTGGGGACTAGTTATCTTCCGAGACTCAGTTCTTTTGTATTCAGAAGGTTCTACCAGTGCTATTACTAAAGAACAGATTGCATTGGTTATCTGCCATGAGATTGCTCACCAGGTTTGAAAACATAATTTCTTACGTAATGCAACGACTAAAGTGGTTTGGAAACTTGGTTACTATGGAATGGTGGAATGATCTATGGCTCAACGAAGGTTTCGCTAATTACATGGAGTACAGATGCGTGAACAACCTTTTCCCGGATTGGAACATCGTACGTTTTACGCGCATTCTACGCATACTTGGAATTTGGAAAAAAAAAACTGTGCTCTATGGTCTTAGACGTTTTCAATGGTCCAGGACATGACGAGCTAATCGGCTAATCAAACAATGGAATGTTGCGAAATAGTTTGACAAAATAGATTTTCACTAGAAATTGAAGTAAACTCTTTAAAAAAAGCCAAAACGATACGTCAGAGTGGGAGTATAAGCGAAGAAACGAAGAAGTATAGAGTATGAACAGAGCGCTTCAGTAAAATAAACGTCCACCGCAATCTGAGGAGTGAATGAGATTCAAATACTGTGAGAAAAAAGAAGCGACCGCTACGGTTTATTGAGAACGGAAAATAATAATGAACAAAATCGAAATGTAACTGAAAGTTCTTCAGAATTAATATTTTCAGATGACCAGATTCTACGTAGATAATGTAGCATTTTCTCATGAACCAGATGGTTTGACATCTTCTCGAGCTATTGCTGCACCTTTAGGCAAAAACAGCAAAAACATTATGTCACTCTTTGACGCCATCAGTTACCATAAGGTTTGAATTATGAAGAAAAAAAAAGTAATATGAAGATCTACAGCCAGCAGCTATAATTCATATGATACAGTCATTAGCTGGAGAAGTTAATTTCCAGAGAGCTTTAATAGAATATCTCAACAAATACGCTTATGAAAATGCCAAAGGATCTCAGCTTTGGGAAATTATGGAGAAGGTTCATTATCTTCTATTTATCTATCAGATTATTCTTTGCAGCATGCTCATTTACCAGATGGCATTTCAATGCAGTCATTAGCAACAGCTTATACCACACAGGTTGGATATCCAATTGTCCACGTTAACATGGTTAATGACGAGATAACTATCTCGAACCAAGTAAGATTTGATGAAAAATAACTTCGAAGAGATGAATGTTCCAGACCAGATTTCTGTTTAAAGAAAACCAAACCGACTCACTAACTCAATGGCCGATACCGATTTATTACCGAACTGATAATAAGGAAGAGGTTAAACTGCAGTGGTTGAAGCCAGAGCAAGAAAGAGGTTTTTTGTTTGGTCAACAGAAAAAAGTAATGAGGAAGTTGAAGTAAGCTGGGCAGAACCATCCAATACAAAGTGGGTGATTGCTAATTCTGGAGGTGTGGCTTATTTGAAAGTCCAATATGACAGTGATACATACAACGAACTAACAAAAATGTTGAAAGACAACTACACGGTATCTTACATAGGAAGACTGGATGATATTTGCGTTTAGGCGATATCAGCCGTTGATCGTGTAATGCTTCTAGTGGATGCATTCGACTTCTCAAAAACATCGGATATTGCCATTGATGTTTATTTGAATCTTTTGGAATATGCTGAAGGCAAGAGTCAGCATTTCATAGAGAAATCAACATTCTATCTCAGATGAAGATGACCGAATGTCTTGGACATTAATTGGAAAACAACTAAAGACAATTGAAACATTGATAGATGAAACAGATTTTAAGAACATCTTCCAAGTACGACAAGAATAAAAGTTACAAACTAACTTCATTTTTAAGGACTTCGAGCGAACACTAGTTCTCAAATCCTATGAAAAATATGCCTGGGATCCGAAAACGAATCCAGGATTAGAGGTTAACCTTTCACAGTAATGTAAGCTCATAATACACAGTTCCAGCTAGAACTCATTCAAATCGCTTGTCGATTAAGAAACAGGGACTGTATAAAACGTGCCCACAACCAGTACAAAAACTGGATAGTTAACGACGTCGAGTAAAACATATACATGTGAAGCGTTCGAATATTTGGAAATTTCAGACCACGGGTTGAGCTTCAAGAAGTTATTTTGGAAGAAGGAATTCGACAAGGTGGAGTTGCAGCGTGGGAACGTACATTATCAGCTTTCAAAGAAGCCAACACTCCCATGGAACGGCAAGCGTTAATATCAGCTTTGGCTTCTTCTCAAGACACAGCTTTGATCAATAGGTATATATACTGCAACATAAGTATGGTCAACGCTTCTTGATAGACTGCTCCGGTTATGCATAGAACGAAAAGGACCTTTCCGATCGAACATGATCCCAAGGATACTTGCAGCTCTCTCACAAAATGATGTGGCACGCTCAGCTACATGGCGCTTTTTCCGAATGCATTTTGAAGAATTCAGCAGAGTGTAAGTTTTCACAGTTAACTAAATCAATCAACAAACTTATTTGGTGGGCAAATGTTATATTAATAATCTTTATAGATTTGGAGAAGGTTCATCTTTAATGACTATGGCGTTACGATCTATCGTTGAACGCCTTAGCAGTGAACATGATCTCGAAGAGCTTAGAAATTTTTTGAAAGATAAAAAAGTAAGTTCAAACAGAAAACTCAACAAACAAGAACCTCTTTTAAGCTTCATACTTCGCCCGCTAAAATCAACCAAGTCTACGAACAGATCGAGCTGAACATTCAATGGCGGGCTTTGAATGAAGAAGCTTTAAAGAAATGGTTAACGAAATGGGATGATAAGCGACGTACGTTATACAGATTTCGGAAACATATCTACCGCCACTAATACAAAACATCTTTAACTGTAACACTATACTGACAACTTTACTAAACAATAAAAATCCCATATTAGATTAATCGGAAATGATTAGTACCTCAATTAGAGTTATAAAACAATCTTTCAATATGATAGAATTCTACAGAACAGTTAATAAAGTTTTCTCATATACAAAAATGGATTCATTACACGAAAACACAATATTATTCGAAACGGACTTGGACTGCCGTACAGTTGCGGCATGTATCTTGTGCAGCGCGCTCATACTTTTGTGGGCGGGATTGTTTTGAACACATTCTCTTAAAGCCAATTGTTGGGGGGGGGAGGGATAGGAGCTTGATGTGTGATTATAGTGAAGAGTTCTTGAGTTTCTATGAAGCCGTATGTTTCGCCTTATAAGTTTTCATGACTTGTAGCGTTTTTAGAAAGCTATACCAAATGTCAAGGAGCAGCTTCAGCTGAGTTTAAAAGTAACAATCAATGTGCATCTGATCAAGCTGAACTTCGAGAGTCTAGGGTCAGCTCAAAACACATACTTATATCTTACCTTATTTCATACTTAGATGGCTTCAAGAACTCCGGTTAAAGGAAGCTTTCAAGCAGTGGGATAGCGATATAAGAGCCTTTTACGAAAACACGAAAGAGGTTTTCGTTTGTGTAAATGATCTGATCATTCATACGTTTAGACAGCTTTTGAATTTCACAGGAAGATGATTTTTAAAAAAAACTTGGACGTTTTACTAAAAAGTTTCAAGGAGGTGAATAAGCTTTCTATCCATCTCTTGCAAGATTGTTATTAGGAAGGCTTCAATTGGCATTTCATGTTGGTTCCTACTGGGTCAACTGTTTCTGGCTTGGCGTCACGAAATAGTGACTTGGACCTATGTTTATTCATCCCCGAGTTCTCGAGTTATTTTGAAAGTGAAGCAGAGTTGAGTTTAAACTACCCTAGCTTTTAATCAAACTGTTCAGTGCTGCGAGACATATTCTTCAAATCGTTCGTCATGTCGTGATATATTCTGAGCAAGAAGGAAATGACACGAACATACGAAGCATGGATCTGGTTTTTGCTTCTGTAAGATACTATTCTTGTCAACACTGATAGCCCCTATTTGGTTAAGGTTCCTGTACTAAAAATCACAACACATGACAATTTGGAAGTAGACCTCAGTGTGTGCACTACAAGATTTCTCTCTGGAGCTCATAACTCACTTCTGATCGGAGCATTCGGAAAGTACTGGAGTTTTATCAGTTCTCATGAAAATATATGTTCAGTATTGATCACCGCTTTATCCCTTTTTGTCATTTCGTAAAAAAGTGGGCTACGAGAGCGAAAATTAAAAATCCTAGAGGACCTAATGCTTGCTTCAACAGGTTGGCGGAGCATCACAAGCAATTTTGAAATTACCAGTTATAGTTATGCTGTCATATGTCTTGTGATTCACTTCTTCCAATGCGGAGTTTATCCACCAATCCTGCCCAATTTGAAACAACTTTATCCGAGTTTGGCATTGTTAAAAAACAAGGCTACATTTCTTTCAGATTTTTACGCTCAAAGTGAAACTGTTTTTCCGACTAAAATAGATTACAGCAATCCTTTACCTCCGGAGTTCACGCCGTGTACGATGCTTATGTGTGAATAACAACTTTCTTCGTTTCAGTAGAATTAAAAAATCAAATGGGATTGGGCGAGCTGTTTGTTCGGTTCTTACAGTATTGGTTAGATTTCGATTTCAAGAACTTCTATATAACATTGAATGAATCGACTGTGAAACGGAGGTGGGTTTCCATGCATTCCTTATTAACTTTTCATCTAATTTAATTCAGAAATTCTGCTCGCTCTAAACATTCAGTCCTAATAGAAGATCCAATCGATGAGCATAATCCAGGAAGAACAGTTAGAGACATTCCTCATGTAAAAGAAATGCTTAGGTAGTTTGATTTCCATATATAAGTTGCAAACGGTTTATACAGGAGAACGTTGAATTACATTCATGACTCCTCAGTCCAAGAGCATTATATACCCAGTGCACTGGATATATTGGAAGAACATTATCTACATGATAATGAAAATAATTTTAGAAATCCTTTCTGAATAGAAGCCATGGCTGTATTTATTCAATTTTAGACACACTCCGTTTACAACCTCCTATGTATCGCTTGCGACTTCTGCAGGCAGCTTATAATGTTTTTATTGATGTCTTCTATTTTATATACTTGTATTTATTCCCGCAATTTCATATAAGATGTGAATGTCTCAGTTTTCTTGTATAGTGATAGCTATTAGTCTACTCTTAGTTTGAACCTTGAGTTTCATAACGCTACCCTCTTCTTATTCCAGAATGAGCTTTCAATATATGGCTTGTAATTTATTAAAAGTCGATATCTTACGAAGAAACATGTTAGTGTCATGATGTAGAAGCCGGAAGCTGAAGGTTTGCAACGCTTTAAATGCTATGAAGTTATGTTGGTGTTTTGCAGTCTAGGAAATCTGAACTGACTGCTAGTAGAAGGAAAGTCAAGCTACTCGGAGGGCACGCTGTGTGATGTTCTTGTTAAGTGTGGCTACATCCATAATATGATTAACGTGCTATTAATTAATGGAGCATACGCAGTGCTTTATCTATAAACTTGGATTCGCTAATGTTATTAATTTTGCTGTGAATCGTTCATAAACAGTCATTGACTTGTAACTTCGTTAGTGTAAAGCTGAGAAAATTGTTAAGTAGATGACTTTTGAATCGTTTCTTCGTTTCAATAAACTAGAATCAGAGAATGAGTTTTCGGAAATTCATGAAGTTCTAAAGGTTGAAGGACTCCAGAAGCTGGGGGTTCGTCACGAAAGGTTTATACGATTAGAAATAACTTGTTTAGATAGTTTGTGACTTCGACCAAACTCTGTCTTCTGAATGTTCATTACTTACACATCAGTCTTTCCCTGAAACTACCAGAATAAAACTCACAGGAGAAGCTCTGTCAGTCAAGGTATTTCACTATCTCTCAAATCTTAGCTCCGTGATATTACAGCAGAATGAGATGAACATCAGATATGCAATTAGGCAAAAGACAACTTCTCCAGAAGCAATGAGCGAACTGTATGAGGAATGGTCTAGTCTGAATATATGTTTGAAAATAACAGAATTGCGTTTTCAGGTGGAATGAGTCGCATGATTTGATAAAATGCTCAGATTTCAATGAAAACGAACTGAAACTTTGTGCTGAACGAATAACGTTCAGGTAAAAGCAATATCCTCGGAGATCCAGATTGCTTTCTTTGTAGAGACGGAGCAGTTGATTTTATCAAATTTTGCGAGGAGAACGGTTTAACTTTGATTATTTTCTCTGCGGGGATAGCAAACATCATTCGAGAATGCCTCACTTTGATACTAGGATGCAACAACCCACAGCATGTTTTTGTGATTGGCAACGAAATGAGTTTTCTGTTGGTTTGTTTGCTGGTAGTTTCTCTTCCGCTCGTTACTATTGATTTCAGAACGGATCAGTTGATTCGTTTTCTCCAACTATACACTCCTTGAACAAAACTTATGAGTGTTTCACTAAGGAACTTGATGTTCATATAGGGCAACCATCGTTATGTTTTGTAATTGGAGATTCTCCCAGTGACGCCGATATGATGAAAGGTTTTGGATCTGCCACACTGAAGATTGGAATTTATAGAGTATGTTATTACCATTACTTGTCCTTCCCATCCGTGTATTTTTCAGGGAAAAGAGTATTTCCATGCAGTTTTGAAGGGATGCTCTTTCAATGGACTGACGTCGTGGCTGCAACAACTCCGCACTGATAAATTTTAATTACCTTAATAAACATTTGTCTTTTGGTTATCATCAACTAACTACTATATGGTTAACAGCCAATTCAACTATTTATTTATTATTACTTAAGTATTGAAAGTTTTTATGATTAGGAATTCTCTTTTTGACGGACATGTCGCCTTCAGGGTATGTGAATGAAAACTTTTCATTTATCTCAAAACTCGGTTGGGAATCGGTGGTGCTTTCTCTATGTCACTAATGCATGTTATTTCCTTTTGGCCAATTCACACAGGCTCACCCTCAGTTTCGTTATCTCCCTAATCTGATTTTTGATTTAAAAAAAGCTCCTATAGACTTTTATTCGTTTATGTTCTGTCTCATCGTCATATGAAGTTTTTCCAATGTTCTTTAGACTTTTATTTTCAGATCGACTCTAAGGGCTCTGTTTTCTCAAATCGGTAAAGAGAACGGTCGACGTTTCAGGCAACTATCCCTTTCATCCTCCTCCCATTTCAAACGGCATCGTGAGTTTTTTTGTACATATTCCAAGGTTATCCTTCAATCCTTGCGTGCTTAACGCTTCATCCCTTTTTTTCAAATTCTCCGTTTTCACTTTTTTTGGCACTTTTCCGTCTCATGGATGTCGGGGTTTTCTCAAATAAGACAAAGAATGCTGTATATCTTGCCACTATACAAACGAACTTCAATTATTTATCTACGAGAACTAATTTTTGCTGTTTCATTGAAATTGTATAGAGTTGATAAGGACAGCTACCGGTTTTTGGTTGTCATAAGCTAGTGTATATTTACAACCTAAAACGTAAGGGTAATGCTGTTATCCTAGCGAATCCTTCATGGTTTACGACCGCCAGATCGAATTTCAGGGTTTATCAATCTTTCCTTATCATGCCAACTACTGCACTTAGCCCCTTTATAAGGAAGAGTATCAGAACGGTGAACCCCCGCTATTATCTTTACAGATTTCGAGGTTCCAATCAGCTGTTGCTGTACGAAACGTTTTATACTTGATTAAACATTTTGAATTTTTCTCTCGTCTTTCGTACCTTTCCTAAGCACCTTAACATCATCGTTCTAGAGAATGAGTTTGGCAACCACGTTCGAGACTGTTCATCCACTGCATATAATGCCATTTGCAAAGGACGATTGTAAGTTGCCATAGTCATGGCACTTTTTTAATACCAAAGTTTCTTGATCTCTGAGGTAAATAACGCCGAAGGTTAATAAAGTGACTACAGAAATTAAATTCGAATTAGTTACGCTTCGGTTACTTCCCATCTCGAACTTTCTGATTCATATTAACCTTTCTGACCTCTCTCAATCATTAAAAAACAGGTTCTATAACTCATGTTGGATGCTAGCTCATAATTGCTCCCGACAACTATCATTTCCACATAGTAATTCAATGTCAGAAGTTCACTACTTTTGTTAAGAGTTCACGCTCGAAAAATACCCGTTGAAACAGCTTTGGCTACGCCTAATCTCCTTTTACAGTAGCCAATTAAGTTTTATCGGATAACAAAATATCAAAGAATGTCTCTTCAATTTTTGTACTTCTAATCATAGGTATACCCTTGATAGCTTTCCACTGTGTACGCTTCCAATATAGTACTATTGTTCTTATTTGGACCTATTTCTGGGTTTATCTATAAAACCAACTGGTCATAGTTCCTAGCTTATGCATCTGGATCTTGTCCGTCTTTCTTTCATCTCCGACAGACAGTAATTCTGAAATGTTTTTTGTTTGTTCTTTGTCTTTGCGAACTCGTCTGCATGAGGTGGAAGATGCTTGATGGCGATTTTTTCGACTTCCCCCTCTCTATTCCTTCCTTCTCTGCCTCTGTCAATCTGTTTTTCTGTTTAAGACTGTTTCTCTGTTCCGAGAGACCAGCATCTATTTGCTCGTGTGTCCACTGCTATCTGCCATATATTTTGAATTTCTTGTTATCATAAATCTCTGGCATTCCTCTTTGCTTATATGGAATTCTGGTGAATCCTGTTCACTACCCTCCACAAGTCGCTTATCCCTTGGGCTGTAAATTTTTGAATTCTGAGTTTCACAATTTATGGTACGGTACACAAATGTGCAAGTTACGAAATCGTCTTAATTACCCAATTGTGAACAGAACATCCCATAGTCATTCTTTTCATTTTGGCATCAGGCCGCATACTTAATGTTAATCAGATTGAATGAGATGACTGGATCGTTCCGGTTTTACGTGACGAATTCTTACACGTAAGCAATCAAGTATCTGAGGTGGAGAAATGTTTGGAATATTTAAGTTTTCCAATCATTCTAGTCACGTGAGTCTATTCTGCGGCCGACATCAATTGAAATGACGAATGATATGCGCGTAAGGTTTCTAATATTTCTTATGGACGCTTTCTCTCCTTCCATGCTGGAGTCTTTGCTTTTTCTACCTTTTGTTAAACAGCTGTTATTCTCAATGATTGCTAAAGTCGTTTAATCCTTTCACTTTTCGCGTCTTCAACTGAGGGCATATCAACCGTGTTATCAGCTGCCGTGTCTTCCTCTTCCTTCTCATTTTTAGTTTGTTTTAACCCTTTTATTCTTATACCACCTGAGCTCTTTTCTCGACATCATGCTTTTATTGATCCTTAGAATCGATCCTGTTTCTGTCATTCTGGCTCATGGTTTTCAATACGAGCCATCTTATTGTGTATGGTGTGAGAGAGGAAGGTGGGGGGGAGGTTAATGTCACAACAACATTATGAATCTATCGTCTTATCTATAAATCCAATAACTTATGATTTTTTATGTAGTAAGAGACACCTGCAGACGTCTTCATTACACACTACTCATTTCTATATTGATTTCCAATACTTAACTACTTACTTTGCCAATACTTAACATATTGAATTCAGATCCATCTGTTATTACATCGGACGAAGTTCAGTCAGTGATCATGCCAGCTTTCAATATCGCGAACGGTATTAATGACGTTGAGAAAACCACTTCTCCGATTAGCCCCTGCCAGCTTGATTTCTCTGATATATTCGAGAATCCTCAGGTGCATGTTAGGAACCGTCAAGAAGTTGAAGAAAAGCTAAGAACAATTGTGAGCGGTGGACGCGATAAATTATTGGTTAGTTCAAATCATTATATGTAACATTAGTCGAACTTTTGAAGGTTATTTCGGATTTCGATTTCACCTTGTCCCGCTACAAAGATGAAGAAGGAAAGATGTGTTGGACCACTCATGGTGTCTTCGATAACCTTGCTCACCGTGTTGATCCTGAACTTAGCCAAATTGTCAGTTTTAAAACATAAGGAGTCATTATTCAGTTATGATATTTCAGTTCCACGATCTTCGTGACAAGTATTTTCCTATCGAGTTCTGCGATAAGCTCACTCCTGAAGAGAAGACTCCCCACATGGAGGCTTGGTGGGGAACATCTCATGGACACATTATCAAAGCTGGATTCCATAAAGAGATGATCGAAGACTTTGTTAAACAAGCTAATATCGTTCTGAAGTCTGAATTTTTTTTCAAAAATTCTCTAAGCATTGTATTTTCAGAGATGGAGCTGAGCACATGATTCGAAACCTTGATAAAGCCGATATACCCTTCATTGTGTTTTCTGCTGGTATAGGAAATATCATCGAGATGTATTTCAAGCACAAACTAGGAAGCATTCCTTCTAACACTCATCTCATCTCTAACATGATGCTGTTCAATGATGAGGTATTACCCGTTTTCGCACTTGGCAAACCAAACTATCATTTAGGGAGTAGCAACAGATTTTTCGGAGCCTCTAATTCATACATTCTGTAAGAACTCGACAGTCATCAGAAAGGATGCCCAGTTTTATCATGATTTAGACAATAGGTTTGAGATTTGTCCCTATATTTATTTATTTTTCCAATTATAGATACAACGTAATGTTGCTGGGAGATAGCCAGGGCGACGTTCACATGGCCATTGGTGCCGATAAGGGTGGCCCAACTCTGAAAATCGGATATTTGAATGATAAGGTTTCTTAGACATGTGACTCCATTTTTAAAAACAGTGATTACAGGTAGAGAAGCTGTTAGATCATTATATGGAAATCTATGATATCGTTCTCGTTCTTGATCCTACTATGGACGTTCCCAACAAAGTGTTGGAAAAAGTCTTGAATACCAAGGCTTAAGTTCTCCTTCTGAAGGAGATAGTTCATGTGAAGTTTTATTCACTTAAATTACATTCTCTCAAGATCCTGGTGATTTGATTTGTTCTATGGACATTTTCTTTGTTTAGGTTACCTAATTGTGAACCAACTTTATCTGTGAATAGAGAATCTCACTTATTTGACCACATATGGTTGAACCTCTTGGTGTTCATTCAAAATTTTTTGAGAATTCAGTTTTGTCTTTTAGCCGTTCTTCGAGAGCTCGAGAACGTTTCGCTTTACTCGTTTGCCTCTTATCCGGTTTTCTTGTGAAATACTACTCTCAGCACTTGCACTACAAGCCTTTCCTTCGATTAGCCTAGCGTTGTTTTTTTCCATATACTGTCATAGACATTTTGTATACATGGATCGATGGTTTATATTAAATTTTGATTTTTTCTTATTTGTTTATTTTTTCTCTTGAGAAGCATAACAGAACACTTGATCAATAAATATGAAATGGCTTTATAGGGAACCGTACAATCGTCCGACTACTTGTACATGTAGAACAGACTTGGTAGAAATAAAACAATAGTTACAAAATTTCAAACGATATTCCGATAAGAAGAAAACTACATACTGGGAAAGACCATTTCTTCCCTTAGCGGCTAGAACATGTTACGAAATGAAAGGTAAGTAGTATACGAGTAAGAAAAATTTATGATTTTTACAATGTGAGTAGAATGAATGGTTTCGTCCCCACCTAGTCTGTACATGAACTTTCATTGCGATCTATCAAATGTTCTATCGTTTCCGACACGCAAGTCGGTTAGGAAAGTTAATCTATTGACTCATTAGTGATGAACTATATATGGCTAAAAGCATGAGTTCATTTCATGCCTTTGAGCAAAAGAGTAACGATTGCTTTAGGGTTAATGATTAAAATATCGCGATGTGATGTATGCCGATGATCCTGCTCCAATCGATTCCTACTGGAATGGCAAAACAGGCTCCGATCCATTATTAGTTTTTTTTCCTCCTTTCCTATGAAACAGGAAAATTAAAAGACTTCTTTCTAACCGTTCCTTACTTTATGGCCGATCGATATTTCTCGTGTATTGAATGTATCGTCTCTTCTTTTTCTTTCATGAACTGATCAAACTTTTCTCGATTGCGTTTTTCTGCCGTCCGCATATCCGCTTGAAGAGCTGCGATCTAAATCCAGAAAATGAAAACAAGAAGACAAAAAACAAACAGAACCTTCTTATCTTTCTCCAAAATAATAATATCTTTGTCCTGAATAACGCTGTTCAGCTTCCCAATTTGATCGCGAAGTTGTTGAACTAACAGAACATTTTCCCCGCTATCCATTAATGGATCACGACGTGATTTCGAGGACGATGGCTCCTCTTTCTAAATATATACATAATAAAAGAGGATGAATATTCAACGACTAACATGTCTATCTTTGTGATCACTATGCCTACGCTTATGACGGTCTTTCTCCTTCTCCTTTTCACGATCTTTATCCTTATCTTTGTGATGACGGTGATGATGCTCATGAGAGCTTGATGATACAGCTACTCCAGCAAGCATAGTTAGTTTATTAGCCCGTGCTTGAAGAACACACATCCTACATAGTTTGGGACGTTCCTTAAACATTTCCTCATCGATTTAAGAACAAAGAAGGTCTACTCTGTGATTCGGCTTTGTGAAAGCAGCACGCAACCTGCAGTTGGCACATGGAACAGGAGGACCAAGCTTCCTTTCACTAGCTGAACAGTATACGCATTTACCTCCTAAGAAAGCTGCTGGTAGTTGACAGTATACACATGTAGTAGGCTTAAAAAAAGCAAGCACTTGTTTTAACATGCAATTGTCAATACCTGTCCGTATTTTTTCTCATTTTCCACGCATTTATCGCATTTTACGGAACCCTTATTGTCTTCTTCTAAATCAGAGCGACAGTGACAGCATTTCTTAACGAGGAGAGACATCCTGAAATTCCAAACATTTTTGCTTCAATCTGATCAATTAGTGAAATTAAAAGTAATTATCTCAAATTGATATTGGATAAAGCTGAACCATGCCGATACGGGCGTGTTGTACGCAATGCGAACATGGTTCCGTACGCAATAAAAGCAGCTTTTTATTCATGTTCTAATTGAGGAGTTGTTGGAGGATATACAAGATAAAACATAGGATTTACATTTTATTCTTCATATAAGCTGATGAACAAACAACAACTGTTTTGAAGAAATATCAGTTCCAACTTCCGAAACAAACAAAAACATGCGAAACTAAGCTGAATGCTATCAGGGGGTTTTCCATTTCATTTAGAATCGTTATAGAAGTAGTAGGTGTTTAAGATTTACATAGTTAGTTTTGATTGTATTCCTACTATATTTAAACATGTTACATTGATGCGCTTATTTAACGCAGAGTTATTGAATGATTTTTTTGGTTCAAATATTGGTCATATCAATCATGTCAACCTGCTGATTTCAAACAGCTACTCTCAATCATACTTTATTCACATCAGTCGGTGGATGAATATACATGCTCCATTAAAGGGTGGACAGAGACCTGATTGATCAATTCACAGCTGCTTCTTGATGAATAGCTTTTTATTCGACGAGATTGACTTTTTCATGGATTTTATAATTAAAGAGTTCAAAGGAAGCTCATAGAAATCCCGAAGGCTTCACGATTTTCTTTCAATGCTGTCTTTTTCTGGTCGGAAACAAGAAGACTGGAGCGATTTTAACGTCGAAGTGAAAACCTAAAAAACCATAGATCCGGATAGGTGATTGGATATATAAGGAAATTGGAAGTGGAAGAATGAATGGTCGTTCTCCAATTCAAGTATTTCGTCATCAATTCCGAATAATTTCAAATATTTCAGACAGCTAAAGAGATCTTAGTAGGTAACTATTAGGTAGCGCTCTAGTATGTCGAACTTATTCGTTGGTGTCGGCTCAGTGCTGGCTTCGGTAGGAATACTGACAGCATTGGTTTTTGTCGGAGGACTTATGAAAGATATCGATCGTTTGAACGATGATATTGTTGAGCAGATGCTACAATTCAGAGTAGAATAATTTTTCATTTTGTAATAATTAAGTGATTTTGAAGGTTATCACCGATGACACTTGGAGCAGCATTGTCCATTTACATAAAGATCCTCTATCAATGACTTCTATTAAGCAACCTTCTGTCACCACATTGTTTGGACTACGTCAGAAGCGGTCCAGCAAATGCCGTATGTTAAGCTTAATTTGAAATAGAACACAAATTAATTTTTTAGACTGTGCTCCTCAAGCTTCTAGATGTCCAGCGGGACCTCCAGGACCACCTGGTCCAGCTGGTGTTCCTGGACATGATGGTGCTGATGGAAAAGATGGTGACAATGGTGCTCCAGGAGTATTAGCCGAGTATTGAATTTAGTTCATAGTCATTATATATTCATATTCTTTAGTATCGAAGAGCTGAAGGGAGGTTGCATTCAATGCCCAAGAGGACCACCAGGTTTCCCGGGACAACAAGGACCCCCCGGCCCTCCAGGTCGTGACGGCAACCCTGGAAACCGAGGAGCCCCTGGCTCTCCAGGTGTCGTCGGACCAACAGGGCAAGCTGGAGACTTGGGACCTGCAGGCCCACAAGGAAAGCAAGGTGCTAGAGGAGATTCAGGAAAACCGGGAGTGAAATATCTTCCTGTAAGTTATAGCTTAGTTGTATTGTACCATTTTTTGGGGTTTTAGGGACACCCAGGACGACAAGGAGAAGTTGGGCCAAGAGGGCCTGTTGGAGAACCTGGAAATGATGGTCGTCCGGCTACCGATGGTGAAGCAGGACAACCTGGTTCGCATGGAAAGCCAGGCACTCCAGGGAAATGCGGTAAAGACGGGATTCCTGGAGAACCAGGACGTGATGGAAAACATGGAGCAGATGCTGGATATTGTCCATGCCCTCCAAAGCAAAAGAAACATTAACTTATACACTTTTGAGAATAAAGTTATTTATTTTGTGAATGTAGTTAGTTTCAATTATAAACAACTTTATCTATAGAAAAAAAGTAGCAATACGATTTGTAGCTCTCATGCAGTAGTACTGAGTAGGAAGTTGCTGTTCCGGGTTTTGCAGAAGTCCAGAGAGATGCTATTACACTTGAGAAAAGAATTTAATCGTTCAAACCATCATCTCAGTTGATTCAGATTCTTCCCTGAATACGAAAAAGAAACAACAAACCGGTTGACGTTTTTCTTGACTGAAATTAAAAAAGAAAAAATTCTATGAACTAACGATACTATGACCATATCGAAGTGTAACCAATGTTTTTATAACAGTTCCGTCAGAGGGCCGTAACTATATAGGGTCAACCATCTTGAAGAATTCATCAGTTTAGGGTTTCAACTGCCACTAAGCATGACCAAGCTCGTTCTTGTGGCTTCTGCCGCCACTTTAGTTTTTGTCGCTGGTACCGTGTTCGTGCTCGGAGGACTCTTGAGCCGTCTCAATGGTCTCGAGCAGAACGTAGAGAAGCGTATCTCTGATTTCAGAGTAAGCTTTGTTAAATATATTTTCAATAATTACTGCATTTATAGGATATTTCTACTGAAACCTGGAGTCTTATCATGACCAAGCATCTCAGGCCAACTGGAAGTTCTGATTCTGCTCCAGATTTCCGTACCTTATTCGGCCGCAAGAAGCGTAGCTCTGGAAATGCTCTTGACCAATGCAACTGTGGACCTCGTTCTGAAGGATGTCCAGCTGGACCCCCAGGACCACCAGGAGCTAGAGGAGAACCAGGAGAGCCAGGACCTGACGGACATGATGGACGCCCAGGAGCTCCAGGAGTTGTTGTTGGAGTTACTCATGATATCCCAGGCGGTTGTATCAAATGCCCAGCCGGACGTCCAGGACCAAGAGGATTACCAGGACCAGCTGGACCATCCGGACCTGTTGGAAGACCAGGACCTGCTGGACCACTCGGAAACCCAGGACCAGCTGGACCTGCTGGACCTCAAGGAGACGAAGGACGCTCAGGAATCTGCGGACAACCAGGAAGACCAGGACCACGTGGAGAACCAGGAACCGACTACAGACCAGGACAACCAGGACGTCCAGGACCACCAGGCCCACGTGGACCTCCAGGACAAGATGGAAAGCCAGGAGCTCCAGGAAGTGACGGCCAGCCAGGACAAAAGGGAACACCAGGACGTCCAGGAACTCCAGGACATCCAGGAAAGAACGGAGAATGCGGACCAGTAAGTTACAATTTTAATTTTTTATCATGTCGATTATTTTGTAAATTGATTGATAACTCTGGTTATTTCAGCGCGGAGAGGACGGAACCCCAGGATCCGATGCCGAATACTGCCCATGCCCACCACGTGCTTAAGCGGTCATGTCTTTATCAGTTCATGCCAATCAATAAACGTTTTCAATCAATACGACTAATTCGAGAAAACATCAGAAAAAACAAAGAATATTGAAAACATATATTCAAAGAAAGTTATACAAAAGAAAACTAATGAAACTGTCAAATCTAATAGTTTACTGAACCGTTCTGAGGTGACAACATATCCAAAACCATTATATCTTCATATACGTGTTCCTGAAGTTTGGAGAAAAAAAAAGTGAAAAGAAGTCCATTTTGAATTATAAGTACGAACCCCTCCTGCCGGCGGCGGAACGATCATTGGTATTATTGGCTCGGGTGATGCCGATACATTACTCGAATAAGAATTCATGTGATTCTTTTCTTTTGTGTGATTCTTGCCTACGTTCTTGCTGTGTTCTGAAATTTTTCCATTCGAACATGATCAATCATTTCGAAAGATCAACTGGTACTTTTTGTTTTTCTCTTCACACAAATCATAATAGAGAGAACGACAATATGTATAGAAAATGCTACAATGAATACCTATAATAGCGAAAGTTAATTTCGAGCATTTCTACAACCACTTACCCGAGTGATCATCATGAACGACCAGTTAACTCATTCAATGCGTTTGAAAGTGAATCCACGTACGTGAATGCGTCCACGCTTGAATAAGTCACAGAATATGTTCAGTGACTCAATGTTTCCAAGAAGTTTTCAGAAACTTTTCGAAATAGCAGAATTAACTTTTTATCAAAATTCTACATTTTAAAGCATTTTTCCGAATTAATAACAAGAAACCATTAGAGCGTCCTTGCGCATTCTCAGATGCACTAACAAACTAATAACGCATGGCCGCGTGGCGCAATGGATAACGCGTCTGCCTACGGAGCAGAAGATTGTAGGTTCGAATCCTGCCGTGGTCGAAACATTTTCAATTTTTCGCAAATGTAATGAATACGTTTTCGGTAATCTATATGAACTCGCGCGCTGTCCTGTGATGGGCTGATATGCCATCTTAGGAAATCGGACAATCGAGTTCGGCGAAGAATGAAAATTGTCGAAAGTCAGCTCAAGAAATTAAATTTTCTCAAAATCTCAGGTTAAGCCAATTCGAGTGTTCTGGATACGAACATATAACTAGAATTGCATGAAAGTCACTTATTGTTCAGATATCAAGCTTTTAAATCAATTCATGTTTGAACTCGCGCGCTGTCCTGTGATTGGCTGATATGCCATCTCAGGAAATCAAAAAATTTCTCTGTTGGATACGCATACCTTGTTCCTTCATAACTTTTGGAAGATTGGGAAGTTAGTTCTTCCTGAAGACCAAGCGTTATCATGGTTCACTAGACTTTGAATACCAACTACATATAGAAGTCATTATACGTTTTATTTGGTATGTGTCGATTGTTCCGCTTGGACCAAGTAAACCCTGAATACTGTATTCTATGCATACATACTGATGTTTTGGACGAAAAATACGAAAAGCTGTGAGGAATATAGGAGGGGTCAGTGTGTATGTTGAATGTTGTCTATACTCTGGACGAAAAATGATATTTGTTTCTTTTTTGTTTTGTTCATCTAATAGTCATAGTGTATGTGTACGTGTGTGGAAGTTGGAAGTAATCTGTAGTTGTATTGATTTTCTCTTATTATTTTTTTTGTTTATTTTCGGATAAAATTGTGTTTGTCGTCTGTTGAAGAGAAAAAATAATAGTAATAATAATTGGAAGTTTTATAAAAATGAATTGTTTTCAGAGAAGGAGCTCAATGGTATAGGTCAATGAAACGAATAGAAGAACTAGGATAAACAAGCTGAAGTAAGTAATATCTGTAAAGGGAAAAGAGAGAGAGAGACTTTATATAGAGAAAGGAAGAAATTTCTACTCAATTAGTGAAACTGAAACATCTAACTGCAGACACAAATCCTATTTATTTTAGTGTTGTTGACTTTGGTGGAAGATGAATAACCAAAGGACATTAACGTTAATGATTTATTGGACAAGAAGTCAAAAACAACAGTACTGAGGTCTCAGGTAAATTAGCTTGGTCAATTCATTAACTTATTCTGAACGTTCAATGATAATTATGCGCGAACTTTCAAGAACTAATTAGCCATTATCATTTGATATTTTTAATCTTCTTAGAAGAAAGCGAAGATGCGAGATCGTGTGGTAGTAGAACTGTTCGAAGCATAATCCAACTGAGTGGTACAGCTCAACGAGCAGTTCATTCTATCAATGCAAGAAGAAACAGGCATTTATAATGGAATTTAGTGACAATTTGGAGACAGGGGAAGATGGAAGACGCATGAAAAAAAACTAGATAGATAGAAACATAGAGAAGGAGTGAGAGAGAAAGAGAAAGAAGTAGGATGGTGGCAGATCCAAACTGTTTGTTGTTTTAGTTTTCCCCTGAACAGTCATAGTTTATATTCTGTTTTCTTTTGCCACTTTTAAGGAAGCTATCGTCCGTACAGGCTGTTCATTTGCCACATTTCTGGTCTAGAAAACAAATTTTTTACTAAATCATATATGAATGATAAGATACTTCTTCAGATTATTGTCTGAATAGGATTTGTGGTATGGTATTGAAGATCTGAATGGTCTGATATACAGGTGTTGTAAAAGTACTCTCTCACCGTTTTCCCCACAACGTGTTAAGCTTTGACCAATTCTCTGGGCGCTTCTCTTGTTTATTAAATATATCCTAATAAAGAATTTGGTTAAGACTGCCAAATTTCAACCGAGAGCTAACCGTGGGAATTGAACGCTTCCCCCATAAGCCATGCGCCTTGTTCCATCCCATTAGTTGATCATCGTCTTCCATGGAAAACACATTTCCCAGCAGAACGAAGAAAACAACTTAATATTTAAAGATTTTTATATAAACTTTGTATTGTACGAACCTAGTAAGAGGAACTGCCAATATTTGATCGTCTGCATAGTTATACCTGCAATAGATGGATTGAGTTAGTAGATTAAGTGGTATTGAGGCAAGCATGGCATTCAGAAGATAATTTGCGTAAAAGGCATGTTAGTGAACGACTAATGAACACAGATAAAGGATCTTTGAGTAAAACGAATAAAAGAGCAATATGCAGCTTACTGTCTCTTTCTCTCACCCTCTCTTACTTCGCATGGCATTGGATGGTTTTCTGAGTATCTTGAAAGAAGTATCGATGATATGCGAGAATGACGAACTGTTCTTAGTTTCATACACCTTTCATCAACATTGACGTGATTTTGAAAGAAGCTTGGAGCACCAAATAACAGATGGCTAAAGGATGCTTGCAAATGGTTTTGGGCTAGAAGTACAGAAAGCTTAAAACTTGTATTTGAATGCTATCATTCTATGAGAGTAGAATCGGTATTCTTTGAATTAATGAAAATAATCTGGAAAGTTCAATGTTTCTCGTCAACTTCATCTGGCGATGACGACGCAAACGTTAGAGAAAAGCTTCCAGGATAGTTATTGTGGAAGAAAATTAAGAAATGCCAACATCAATATAAGCTTAATAATTGCAGAGATAAATGAAATGTTGTATTCATATTCTGTGAAGTAGAATTATGTATAGACGATAATGACTGGAGGTATGCAAGAGAAACAAAGCGTGAGAGAGTGAAAGAAAGAGAAGGAGAGTGAAGAATGAAGTAAGGGAAGGATATACAAAGTATTGTTGATGTATCTTGGAAAGCAACAGTCTTGAGCATGAAGCTGCATGCTTTCATTTCATACTGACATTCTTAGGAAGCTCTGGAGCAGTTGAATAGAGAAATGAATTTGATTGGAAAATGAAAAAAGAAGATTAAAAATGATAATCTTTGATGAACAGACGCGTTTTTTTTCTTCTTTTTCTTTTTTTGGTTTTCATCTCTTTCACTCTCGCTCCAAAACAAACCCTATCCTTGAATTGATCAAGAGATTAGACTTACCTCATATGATTTACTAAATCCTCTCTACCATCGAAAAAAGGCGGGAAGATGTGCTTTAAATGTTTTTGACGTAGTGGAAAGGTGGAAGAAAGGGCTAAGATTGTGTCATTTGACACATTGCAGTCGCAAATTTATGGAAATATAATAATTTTGTTTGATCATTAAGTATTGATGACCAAGTAACGACGACCGCAAATTGTGATTGTTTCAGATGGAATGAAGCACGGTGTGTATGTGTATGTGTGCTAGTCACGTAAGTTCACGTGAAGATGACGTGGAATGCAAATGACACAAGGACAGATAAACGTGGAAATGGTAGAAGAGGAATTATTTAATGTGCTGATGAGATTAGAATCGGTTGCCAGGTGTGAGGATCATTTTTTTTATTTTTACGTCTTCTGCTTATTCATCTCCTACTGTGTTATTGGTAGTTATCTTTAACCGATCTAAGTTTGTGAGGTTTCAATATAATGAGAAAATTCTTTAATCTTTCATGAGAGGGGGGTAGTGGGTAAGAGATGAAAAGAGAAGACGATCGAATTGCTTAAGATGGCATTGGCAGTTAAGCATCTATTAATATTATTCTGTTAGTCTTATTGAGAGAAAAAACTGGAGAGGGGATTGGAAGAGAGATGGTTCGGATTGATGAGGACATGGTAGCAATCGAAGCTTTTGCCTTGCTTTCTCTTTGGAAAACGCCTTTGCAAGGGGCAGATGGTCCTTCAACAAACGTAGTTGGACATAATTCTGTCTGGTTGACTGCCGATTACGAATAGATTTGCTGTACGGAAAGACAAATGAAGCAAGTCAATTCTTCGAATTATGGGAGTCCTCCTTTTCATATGATGTCATAGCAGTTGGTTGTAGCTCTGCTGCTACTCATCTTCCATGGTAGCCATGAAGATCTAAGAGATACTATCCTGAGTGTGCAGGATGTATGAACAAAAACGGTTATTAGGATGAAGCTGTGTTAAAACATGAGGTTCATCATGAGGTTATAAAAACAAATTGTTTTTCTAAAACTGTTTTACTCAGCTTTTCTATCGATTCGCTCATCCGGATGTTTAAAAAATATTTTTTGTGTTATTATATTCATATTTCTTCGGTTACAAAATAGCTTAAATACTAATTGTCCGTTACCTGCATTGGAATGCGGTTCGTTGAGAAGAGTGAGAAAGATAGAGACAGAAAAAAAGAAAGAAAGAAGAAAATAGAGACGTTGAACTACAAATCTTGTAGGGTTAGATTAGCAAGATTGCTAGAACGTCTTAAGAACTGCTTTAGCAGGACAGTCTTAACTGCATGAAGTATATGTGAATTGCAATTAAATGTTTTTGCTCAACCTAGAAAGAGCAGTATCACCATCTCCTTCTATGGAAACTGCAATGGGATCATGAAAGATTCAATTCTGCTTTTTCATTGAATAGATTTTGAGTTGCTACACTCTTTCTGTATAATCTGGAGTCGTTTCACATATTCTTTGATGACGTCGGAAATTTAGTGAATCAACAATATGCTTCTGTCCTTGTTTGATAGAGAGAGAATAGTCATGGCATCAATTGAACTTCCGCTGCCTGATGGGAAACAGGATAGAAGTGATGGTTTTTTCTTGTTTTGTTTTTTTGGCTAAATAGAAATCTGGAGATATACGTCCTTATTAGGGAAGTAATGAGAAGTATAAGGGATTGTAAATTAAGTGGGAGAGATTTGAGATATTCAAATTCATTTGAGAAGTCACGTTTCATCAAGTTTTATGTTTTTAAGCTGTTTTGGTGATTATGCAAATAAGGTTGTCAGTTTTGATACAGCTCAACGACGTCTTCAGATGTCATTTTCAGCTTCAATATCATTGCAGCTCGTAATTTCTCTCTCAAAAAACACAAAACTCTATTTTAACTCGGGTTGCTTCTGCCTTTTCAATGACGTCATGTAATTTTTGATGAATTTGTATTAACGCCTCGGAAATAATGAGCGTATGGCTAGAAGAAGGGGGAAATAGTTGAATATATAGATAGAAAGAAAAAGCGAAGGGAAACCTTAAATGTGATCAACAAGGGACAAGATTTCTTATCGCATTTTGGTTACAACAAGACCAAGATGACAAGGTTGTTGCATTTAAGGGTGGCTAACATGTGGAGAGTTTCAGAAAGTTTGATGAACATTCTTGGCAACCATTTGTTCTTTTCGCACATTTCAAAGTGTTTTTTCTGAGAAAGCAATGAGAATGGAGAGGAGAAGAACTTAAATTCCGGTCTCAAACGCATATGTTAATGCAAAACGTGAGGTATGAGAGCATATGAAACAAGCTCGAAGATTGCTGACACAAAACCATCAGGGAAAAAATAACGAAATCGGAAAGTTTTTAAAGCTCACAACAAATTCCCTTGAGAAATGTTTTTGTCCAGATAGATGTGCATATCTGTCGGGAAATGGTTTTTGAAAGGAGTAAGAAATGGGGCGGAAAGGTAAAGTATGTGATGAAGATTTATGCTTGTGACGAATATCATTCGGGATAAGCTTGATAGTATTGAAACGATTCATCATGTGAGTTCAAGAGTAGGCGTCTACAGATGTATCAGATGATTTTCGAAAGTTCTTTGAAACTTCTGACGAAATATGGAACCATGGACCATATAAGTGATTAGTGTTCAACATCTTTGAACTTGTTAAGTTGGTTTTACTATAACAGGAAAAATGAAAATTTCGTATTTTGAAGCTTTTGAGATGAAGGAGGGGTGGGAGGGAAGTAACAAAAAAAACCGAGAAAGAGAGAGAGAGAGAGAGAGAGAGAGAGAGAGAGAGAGAGAGAGAGAGAGAGAGAGAGAGGCAAGAAGGAAGACGACAAGGAGGGGGGAGAAGGTTATAGTGGCTAGACGATTGTTATGAACAAAAAAGGTAAATTAACTAAATGACAAATGGTGAAAGAGTATTATTATCTTTAATAACAAAATGAGTTTTGGGAAAATGTTTGGATGATTTGTGGCAAATAAAAAAAAATTGTTGAAGGAAGAAGTGCAAGTACATTGTGTGCGTCATGACGAGCCTTACATAGACAAGACGCAAAAATAAAATGAAAAAGTTTGCACGTTTTTGACGTGAGTGACGTGGTAGACAATGCAGATACACACTGATTGAATATATGAGACGGCGATGAACACAGAAAAAATTGCAATGGAAAAGTCAATTAAGTTGATCTGATCTTCCTATTTTGATGATTTGAAAGATTACAATGAATTGTTAATTAGTTTAGATGAGGATGGAGAACGAACACAACAATGATGAGAATTGTTGAGAGACTTAGACTTAAAGATATACTAGATGAGAGTGAAAGAGAGAGAGAGTAAGCGAATGTTGAACGATAAGCTCTTGTGTTGTGTTCTTCCTCTTCTAACAATGCCACTCGTAGGTTTTGTGTATGTGTGTGAGTGTTGAATGTCCAATCGACTTCATTGGTCAAGAATACATGAAGTGAAGGTATTACCAGAATAATTTATAGATCAAATATGTGTCTCTCTCTATTTTTTTTCTTCTCTCTCTCTCTGTCTCTCTCTCTCTCTCTCTCTCTCTCTCTCTCTCATCTTCGTTTTTTGTAAAAATAACTTGTAGAGGAAAAGAAGGGAGGGAGGGACAACAAAGAAATTTCGACAAATGACTTTTAACCTTACAATTGGATGAATGAAATAAGGAAGTTGACATGCTTCTACATTTCTTCAAACGCATTGTTATGGAAAATATGGGCTCAGCTTGGAAAGGTCGTATGAAGACAAGCCATCAAATTTACTATTGGATGCTTAACTATATGTGATATGGTCAGAGAGCAGATGTAATGGGATGATATAGTCAACGCCTACGCCCAATAGAATGAAGTTGTCTATTGATAAGGTCATTAAGAGGCAAGGGACGAATCAGTTAGTGAAATAAGAAATATAAAGTGATGCTTACTCTTATTCTCCGACCTATTGGGCAAACCCCCTCCAGGCAACTACGGTCCAGCTTGAATTAAACGGGAAATATATATATAATATGCTTTATGTGCGCTATTCCTCGAAATTGTCTGGTCGTGGTGTATTTTGGTGGAAGCAAGAAAAGGCTTCCTCCTTCTATCCTCTTACTCTCCCTCTTTCCGTCCTACCCTCCTTGTAGCATTCTTCTTTCTCTTTACTCTTTGGATTCATGAAATTAACTTGGTAGAGCTCATTTATGAATGTTAGAGCATATCTTAAATGGAATAAAAACTATATGAAGAGAAACAGAGGGTTAAGAAGCAATGGAGGGAGTGGTAGAGAGAAACTGAAGGGATAATATGACCTTAGCGGATAACGGAACGAATTGGATAAATTAGGTGCACTTTTGTCTTCTTCTCGTCTACTTCAGCTCCAACTTCTACTTATCCGTTCTGTTGTTTTGGTTGTTTTCGAACATTCAAGTGCTAAATGCTTAATTAATTTTTGTTCAGTCATGTTATCAGAAACTGAAGAGAGGTGGGAGAGAGATTGAAATGATCTTTTTGTATACACAAACGTAGATTGAAACAGCTTACCATATCTGGTAATTACACGAACTATCAATTGAATGAGGAACTGAGATTATTTTAGAATTCAGAAAGAGAGAAATCTGAAAAGAAAGAAAATGACAGTGGAAGAGAGAGAATGAGAGCAGATGCATTCTCTGGAATGCAAAAGCAAATTGCATCGTGGTGATAACTGGGAGCTTTCTTTCTCAGAATCCGAAGTAATTCAGAAGCAAGTTTTACAACTTTTGAACAATATGGGTTATGTATGCTTTCTCTAACTCTCTCGAATATGACGTACGTTCCAAATGTTCATTAAGCTTATACTACAAAACTGCCTCATCTAAACGATGAGAGGACCAACTAATTGGCTAGAAGAAGGTTTTTGTCCAAGAATATGGTGCATATCAATGTGAGCTGAAAAAAAATTGAAAAATGAGAAGACGAAAGAATGAAAGAGCAAAGAATTCACAAAAAAAGGAATCTTTCCACTGAGTTTAGACTTAAATATGAAGATATATAGTATATCTATGAAAGAATATACTATTGCCGGGAGAAGATGAATGAATGACCACGCACTATTTCAAGCTTCGTATCAGACAGACACCACTTGTCAAGTATGTTCTGTCTTGTTTTCTCTCTCCCCCTCTCCCTCTCTTTCTATGGCGTATCCTAAGGAAAGACAATCAGCATATGAATCTGATCAAATTGTGAAAGACGAGTAGAAGTCTCTGTTTGTCTATGAGAGACTATCCTCCATATATAAGTGTCTAATGAGAATTCGTAATTAATGAACTTCAATCAGAACACTGAATATGCAATTTTCCGTGTAAAACTCGTGTGAACTACAAAAATCTTTTTTTTTTTCAACAAATTTCTTCGCGATAGGAAAGCGTTTCGTGAGTTCAAAGGCTTCATAAACGTGGTTTGCAATAGTTCCTTTTTTTTATACTTCTCAGACGATACTTAGGCTTAAAGGAAGTAAATTAAAAGAGCCAGGGCTATTTTTGACGTTTTCTCTCAAACAAATCATTGTTGGAATGAAATAAAGAATGAAATGCTCAACACATGCATAGAAGCTGCTGAAATACGGTTGGCGCGCCTGCATTATAGAAACTCTCAAAAACAGCTCAATTCTTGTCAAGATTACAATAGTACCTCTCATAATAAATTGGGAGTTTCTTTGATCCTTCTACAACTCTAAATCCTGTAGTATTGAGAACTGATTGTTTCTTTCATTAGAATAACTCTTCCATCCAAACACCAAGACATGATCGACACATAAATTGTACTTTAACCTAACCTTCCCATACTCTTGGTGTTTGTGTTCTAGGGTGACCGGACTACGTGCCAAATGAAATCCGTATGAACGTTCGCCTAAGGTTCAAACTAAATTCAAAAAAGTGGTGTGCACGAATAGGTCATCAACTTGATACAAACAAGGGGTGGTTAAGGTTCTCATAATCTTCTTTCTATTCTTTCCTGTTTTATCAAAAAATAAATTCACTGATATCGGAAATTAATATTCATTGATCCTTCAATACGAAAATGAAGTTCTCAGAGTCCCTTGTTGTAGAATAAGGCAGGTTCAGTTGTTTTCTCTCTTATTTCTGGCTCTAGTTGATCAGTTGGAATCTGAGGTGTAAAGTTATAAGGTGCCAAAACTTGAAAGACCTACTGAAGATTCTTGAGGGAACAAGGCTAATGCGACGGGAAGTGAAATCGCAAACGAGACTGTACAAACCATGGCATTGACAAGAAGGTTCCGTACAGGAGAAGATTTTACCCACTTGAGTCTAAACGAAAAAATATGAAGAAAGGTCAAGAAACTGTTTATAACCTTTCGATAAAAGGAAGTATGCATGGAGGTAATAAGAGTAGAGGGATGGGTAAGAAAGCCCTAACAAGTGTTGTATCTCTGACAGCCTAAGAATTCCTTTCAGAAGATTCCAGCAGAATAATATGTTACCGCTTTGGCTGCAACTTTTGATACACCAACAACTTGTCCATCCTTATCATAAACTTCGATTCCGTTCTTCATTTCATTCCACCTCATGAAGATGCAGTTGAGAGACGATGCTAGCGATGTTGCGGGTAAAGGAACAAACCGCTGAAACCAGAAGTATGATATACATTGATCGTTGGAAAGTTTCAAAAAGTGAAGTCTCACCTGAATAACTAATCTTGTGGTAGACGATAGAGAACCCGATTTTTTGATTACATAGGTTAACCCTGAACAACCGTACAGTAATTGTTTGTAGTATTCAGCCAACCTCCCGATATAGAGCATGCCGTGGTGACAGCCATTGCATAAGCACCAACAAACTTGGACAGCGGCTGTGGCTAAACATAGTTAGTTGTGAAGAATGATGTGAATCTCAAAGCTCACTTGACTTGCGTTTCGATTTGCATAATTGACCATAGCATTGTGAGATTGATTCATCCATTGCCAAAACAAGAGAGTTGGCCAAGATGGGTTAGGTAAAAGCATTCCTGTAACCTAAAACATTCATTTTAACAGTTATCTTTAAAAGATAAGATACGGTTATCCATCCAAAAGGAACATATCCACTCATTCTGAACGGTTGGAACACCTTTTCCCCAGTATCAGGATGAAAAGTAGCTTGTTTAAGCTTTTGTGCATCCCATAGTTCCCTATCACTGATTTGCATATTCCCATTTTTGTATGATTCCAACAGTTTCAGACTTTTTTCTATTTTTTCCTATAATAATCAATCAATTGCATATGAGGAAAGAATTTTTGAGCTTCTTACATTGCTCACAAAGAGAGTTCTGGGATCAATGACATCCAAGTAGTGCAGATATCTGCCAATGAATGTGTCTTGTGGAAAGCGAGGCTTTCCTTCTTGGAATTTAGGATAAGCTGGGAATCCGAATAGTGTGTTTTCACTCATTGAAAGTGCTAAAAAAAGGAAAATTCTAACAGCTATAGGAAGCTTGCAAGTTTATGTTTGAATAAACAGATGGAAAAAGAAGGAAGAGAAACAATAAGCAACATGAGAGCACAATGCGACAGCGGAACCAGAGGAGAGTTGTTCGTGGAAATCATCTTGTTGAGAACGATATTATTGGAATATAAATGGCTTTATTGATTATTTATCTTTTATTTGTGTTATCATTGGAATTTCTTATCAATCCACCTTGACTACTTCAAGTCGCATATGTTTTGGAAGCAGTTATTTGCCCTCGAACGTGTTCATTCACATACGTAGGACTTCTATGGAATCAAATGAAACATACAAATTCTAAAAACAACAACAATAGAAAAGCTTTGAAAAAATTTTCAAAAAAATCAATTGAACGATGGCCAAGTTCATTACGAGATTCTCAGTTAATTCCCTTGCTGTAATCAAATGTAACAGCTGCTGTTCTCTCTGACCCAAAGGATGAAAATGAAATTGAAACAGGAAACGAAACAAGAAAAAAGTGAAAGAGAAACAATACAACAGTTTAGATTATAAACTTAACTCATGCTATAACATTATATTCAACTCGTATAGTAACTTCACGCAGAAATCACTTCTGATGTTGCATCGCCTACTCAGACTCGAATCGTAAACTACTCTTCAGCCATAGAATCAATAACCCATTTATCTGTCGCTCCTTGTTCATGCCAAGGAATGTATATTGACAGCAAGCGACCAAATATGCTATATCGGCTAGCTGTGCTTGTGTTATACCTATGATTAGGTGTCAACGAAGAAACTGATGAGGAATATAGTTCTTACATCCTCATTATGACTACTGTGAACCAATTATGAATATGAATAGCATGTGAAATTCAATTTGAATCAATGACTGATTGCTAACAATCGCTATTTCGTCTTAAATCAACTGATCGTTCACGAAACTTATAAACATGAAGAAGAAGAGAAACAATTCTTTGGACTATTGTTTCGAATGAACTGGTGATACAAATTGGTGTTAGTTTTCTTTTTCATTATATCATTAGGGTGTGTATATGTATGTGGTCTATGTGTGGAGGATGAAGCCATTGTCATGTCTCGAGCAAAACGACGAAGATCAAAGAAAATGCTTTTTCATTTGAGCATTTCTTTCATTTTTCATTTCATATGATTTATAATACAACAGGAGTTCCAATAGAATTGTTGTATATTGGATTTCCATCAGTGTTGGAAGTGTCAAGAACGTTTCATACATTATTCATTCCATGCTCTATTGTAACTAATTTTTTCACAGCCTATGTTATTCAAACAAAGAGTTTCTATTTGAGAGGAAATCTCAAGAATTATGTTATCATCAATCAGGTAACTATACTCTTTAAGTGTCCATATTGTCTTCATCTCAGCTTTTCAACTCTTTCTTGGATTTGGCCATCAGTGGACTATCGCAGCCAATCCTCTTCCTTCCCCACCTTCTTCTCATAACAACTGGACCAATAAATTCTATTTTACCAACTTACTTCCAAATTGTAAGTTTTCGTTCAAAGCTGCAATATCAATATAATGACATCAGATTCTGTGCATATCTCTTTTGTTTCTATCATGTTCATCTTGCTGCAACATAATTTATTATGAGTATCAAACAGTACTCTCATATAGCTCTAGATGGAAGTTGAACAAGACCAAACATGTTCATATGATATGTGTCTTCTCAACTATATCTTGGACATTCGGCTCTGGCGTAGTATTAGCTTGTGGACTACACAACCAAGATGAAGCTAAAGGCATGTTTCTACAGGTGAGTAGTACCAAGAAGCATATCACACTCACAACTTCATATATAGAATTATCCATGGGCTCAACAGTTACTTAATCACCCGAACGTCTATGTAGATGAATTCATATTGAAAGGATCTTTTTTTGCAGCCTTAGTTTTCCTCTTTCATAGTAATCATTATCATTCTCAATGTCATATAAGCTTCGTGTTCAGTAATTTGGGTTCCACTTCTAATTGGACTTCCGTTCGCATCTCTTCGAGCTACCAAACAAATGAATTCCCATATGAGCATCAAATTTCAACAAAATCACCAAACTATTATCAAAACACTTTCTGTTCAAGTACATTCATCTAGAGAAGACTTTGATGGAATGAAAAAATATATTTTCAGATATATTTTTCAATTCTATTGATTGCTGTTCCGGTTGCTTGCATCTTCTTCATATTAGCATTGAAGATTCAAAATAACTATATTGCAGGTATTTCATATAATCTTTACATGTATAGTTAGATATCTATTCAAGTTATAAGCATAGCTCTGATTTGGGTTATTTCAATTCGCCCAATATTCACTTCAATTCTCATTCTCATCATCTGGAAAAGCCATCGTCAGTTCACAATGAAACGGTTATGTTTCTGTCTAATGGTTTGTATCTGTTTCTCATTTGTTTCAATACTGAATCTATCTCAATTCAGAGCTCTACGAAAACTGATCGAGCTATGAGCATAACAAGCATTTCTCAGATATAGTATTTGAATTGCAACCGCTCGTATGCGAAGAAGAAACAGAAATGAAGGATTTTCATCCCACGTATACTCACGTATGCTAATCCCATGATGTCATTTGCATAAATTAAAATGTAGAAGAAGAGAATTTATATGAATTATGTTTATGAAGGTTTTTATTAGATCAAATAGCTTTAGCAAGACAAGTTGAAGGTTGTGTACCTTCATACATGGTTGATGAAGACATAAGAGCTCTACTGAGAGAGAATGAAACATGATCTCTCTACATGTAACACAGTGTTATCAATTGCAAATGAGTTCAAATTGATATAAAATATTTTATTTTTATTATTTAATTTCACAGATAAGCATCAACATGAAGTGGAAAAACACATTAGCTTTCATTAGGCAGTACTATCTTGAGTCGAACCAGAAGATTCAAGAGTTGTCAATTCCATTCTTGGAAATCTCATCTTAAAAAAAAGAAAGGAAGCGGTAGAAAGAAAGAAGTTTATATTATACTCTTGCCAATCCTCGTTCCTTCAACCGTCGTTGATATTGCTCACGGGATGTTTGCAATACTGAATGACATCGTTCAGGTATTCGAACCGTTAAGTTGTTTCTCAGGCTATTGTCAACATCAAGGAAGTCTATAAGAGAAGGAAATGAATTTTTTTGGTGGATTAGATATGGAAAGGTTGTTTGAATGTTTAAAGATGAAAACATACGTGAATCACTTCCACGACGTTCAGACATCAAGCGATCTGATGGTGGAGGAGGTGACTGATCTGGATCTTCGATAAAAGTGAATTGAGTTGGTCGATCAGGAATGAGTGAAGAGCTATGAAAGAGTGGAGACCGGCATACCTAAAAATGATTATGCTCATTAGAATTATGATTAATCTTACTTGTATGGGTGGCTTAGCAGCGACATTCATCATGTGCATATACGAAACCATATGTTGAGGTATATTATGAAGAGCTTGTTCGGCAATTCGAGATTTGTTCTGAGAAACACTGTCCGTCTCATCGAATAGCTCCGATAAAGAACAATACTGGAATGATATCGATATTGAGATGACTTATGTGATATGTTATAATACTTCTACACAATCACGTTTGAGATCTTTGCGCTTAGTTGCAAGTTTCATTAAAGGTGTAAAATCAGCTGATCCAATGCCAATGAAAACAATAGAGAGTGGAGCTTCAGCTACTGCTTGTAACGATGCAATAACATCCTAAATATTCGAGTAAGCTTATAGAGAGAGAGAGAGAGAACAAGAGAAAACCTTCATATCAACAGGTGAAGATCGAGCAAATATTGTGAAAATATGGTAATGTAATCCACGAAATCCCGATTGTTGTGATAATCTTGGAAATGAATAATAGAAGATCTTTAATTATTCTCAAATTACCGTGTGACATATTGGATAATTGGGGCGAATTTAGCATCTTTAATAGGCGTTACTATAGATTCAGCTTTTCGATAGGAATCCATAACTCCATCTAATCCACGGCATGCAGGATCTAATGCAAAATTCAAATGAAACTCATGTGATTCATGGAATGTTGGGGGAATCTTAGCTCCAACACCAAATGCAGCGAACAGCTTATTTCTTTAATTTAAATCAAAGATGAATCACTCAATATCAATTGCAACACTTACGGTGAATAATCTCGAATGATACTTCCAATAGCTCTCATAGATATTTGAAAATCAGAATCAAATCGACGATTATCTATTCGATTCTTTCCCTCATCGTTGGAGAAGTCAACAGCTAACTCAAAATGAAGTTGAGTGCCACTAACTATATAATCAAGAAAAGAGAAAAACGAAACATCAGTGAACTTGACCAATTCCATCTTTCCACTATGTTCGTAATTCTGAAAAACAGAAAGAGATTGTTAGTAGAATGTGTAGAACAAGAAACCTTCTTCTGCTGTTTCTTTGTCTCATTAATTATATGATATATGTTATCAGGACCGGGACCATATTTCATTTTTGCATACGTTGTTAAGAACTTCCCGATGTATCCTTCACTGCCATCAACATCCCGATACCATACTCTAACTTCTAATAACCTATTCAATGGAAGATTTCTTCATTGGAATCGTTTCGAGTACTCGAACCTATTGCGATTATCTGCTGCATCGTGGGCTCCAAGTGCAAACTCTGACCAAACAGGATGAGAATGATTCTTGATAGCTTCGCTCTCATATAATAAGACCAAATAATCTTCTTGTTCGCCTTCTTCCAATCGGTAAACCTGAACGATGTATCCCATAACCTTTCACATGAATTTGCCTTACTCGGAAGAAGACTGCAGTTTCATCCCACAAGAAATCTTTCCTATCAATGCCTTTGCCTTCAAATTGACAAACAATCGGCTGTTCTCTTTCACCCATTTGTCCTTAACAGACGACTACATTGAGAATATCATGTATATCTCTTACCTGATATCAAAACGCCTCCCATAGATGGTCCTGAGTTCTTTCCAGCGAACACTCCGGCTATGGTTACCTTGGTTCTGAAGGATCAAGAAGATCTATTGATTTAATACGTGTAAGCTTACTGAAGACATCGACGAAGATGTAATCCGAAAGATCCAATAAGCTCATCAACCTATTCCAAATGAAATTATTATAAATTCGTAAAAGCTAGCTGTAGAATACCTTGAACATGCAAGTTCCAAAGATGTCATTGGATGAACAAGCATCTTCTGATGGAACGCGACATCTGAAAATAACCCGAAGCTTCAAATTCCTACGAAATCTAAGCTTACATTTCCACTTTAATTAGCTGTGTTTTTTCAAACTTATAATCGAATGGGAACTTTTCGGAGAAAAACACATTACGTTTAATTACAGCTGCAAATAGAAATATGATTACCATTTCACAGAAGCACTACAGCTCAATGCGCGAATCATTTTAAGAATGACGGTCCTAAGAGAAACAGCTCTATATACTCACCGGTAGGATCAGATGTGCCCAATATTGTCCACTTCGAGTCGTTCTCAGTTTCGTTCGCCCATAAGATGCAAATAACTTCTGTCGGTAGATCTTGAATCGACAAATTCCTAAAACAAAAAGAGATATTACTGGGAGAAGGAGAAAAATAAAATCTCTGGAAAAGAGTACGAGAGTGAAAGAGACATACCTCAGAGAAATAGTAATATCAATTGAATCATACATTAGATTTGTAGCATCTATAGTAGATGGAGCCCTTATTTGACTATGAAAGCGATTATTGATAACAACAGGGGGATACAAACGAGGTGTTCCACCGATGGATCGACTTCGTCTCTCTGAGCCAATAGATTTTGATCTGAAGATATTAGGTGAAGTAAAGAATAGACTAGTTGATATGGTCGTATGTCATTTACGAATTTGAATAAAGGTTATGATATTTGGAGAACAAAGCATGTTAGTTGCTATCATCTAATCCACAAAAATGGAATTGCATGTGCATACACTTTGGACAGACAGAGCCAGAGGGCTTACAGCTAAAGAGGGAGAGGGAAAGAGAGAGAGAGAGAGAGAGTTGAAAAAAAAAGTTCAAAAAACAGCTGAAAAGAGAAGGCACTTTTTGTATTTAATTTTAAAAAAGGAAAAGATGTCGTCGCATTTACATTTATTTGGGAGTCGGAAAAAAGGAAGAAAAGGCAATCAAATGAAAACTATGAAATCGAATATGTCAGTCAGAGAGAAACTGCTTGGAAGAGGAGTGAAGATGGATGAAGCAGGAAAAAGAAAAGAGAAAGAGAACCAAAAAAGGATATTTGAGGTGAAAAGATGGTATAGCCATGACACAAGATGAGCACAAGCTTTGATTGATTCTGACGATAGAGGGAGAGAGATTTGAAGATATAGAGAAAAGAGGAGAAAATGAAAACAATAAGAATAAAAGTTTAATAATAGGAAAGAAAGTAATAAGAGAGGAAATAGAGCAAAAAATGAATCTGTCCCTTAGAAGGTAGAAAGAGAGAGAGAGAGAGAGAGAGAGAGAGAGAGAGAGAGAGAGAGAGAGAGAGAGAGAGAGAGAGAGAGAGAGAGAGAGAGAGAGAGAGAGAGACATTGAGAAGGGAAAGGCTGAGAAAGAAAGATATGAAGGGGAGAGAAGGATGGGAGGAAAAGATAGTGTAGGTAAGAGAATTGTAAAAGAATTTGATGGGACGGAGCAAATGTAAAATAGTGATGAAGCTTACAAGCTATTGTGCCATATAGTTAATCTTATAGAGAACATTGAACATGATTGGAGAAAAGAAAGAACTTGTTCATGCATGTAACAAGAGAAATTGACAGAATTATTCAGGAAGCCACGCAAATAATCCTTTCTCTTTTAATGGTGAATAATTATAGAGAGAGCATGTGTTAGAGGCATCTCTAACTATTCGTTAACTATACATATTGAAACAATCCTTCTTCTCCTTCATCTTCTCATGCTCTCATGCTCTTCTTGTTCTTCTAATCAATTTAACAACTAAAACAAAGTTTTTGTGCAAGTTTACTCAAAAAAGGAATGTTTTCCATGTCCTTACACGTATTATCAGATGTTTGTGTGTGAAGGCGTGTGCGAGAGATGGAGAACCAGATGATATTTCATCACATTTGCTTCTCTCGCCCTTAATAAGCTACTCTTTCACCTCATATTACGAGATTAGGCTTTCAATGCTGCTCATCTACATAGTATTCAGATGCTACGCCTATGAGAGCAATTTGCTTATATTGGATTTACGCACACAACCGCTCAACTACTTCAATCACAAACAAAAATAAAAACTGTATTGTAAGGAGAGACAGAAAGGCTGATCAATTTCATTCAAAACATTCAAATAAGTTCAAAGTTTAGAAATTTGCATATTATGAACTCGAGCTAAATGTTTGATGAAAAATCAATAGAAGTGTCCTAAAAGGACAACGACTCATAGTTGAAGAGAAAGTAAGAGTGAGAGAGAAAAGAAAAGGCTTAAAGATTTGAAGAAAATTGTCCATTTGAATATTTCGTTCTCAAATATGTATTTAACTTAATAAAAGTATGGAAAGGAAAAGGTCGAGAGAGAAACAGAGAGAGAGAGAGAGAGAGAGAGAATGGGATTGATGGTAAGCTAGCTCGACCGCTCCCATGATCCAGTTTCCATGGAAAAGCATTTTTAGAAAAGAATAAAGGTTTTTGTTCAAGGCGGCATAATCTCTCTCAAAATGAAAACATTCAACTGTGATTAGAAGAAGATAAAGATATATAAACATATAATGCTATTAGTTATTCCATGAACTTTCGTGGCGTGTGTGATGATTCAAACGGGTCACGTGAGATATCCTTTTAAGGCGAAAATCTTTCAGTTCAACTCAGATTCTTCAAAATCTCTTATATTTACTTTATATTTTTGTTCCACTGAAATCAATGTTTTGGCACGACACGTAGAGAATCTCATTCTCTCTATATCTGTGTCTCTCTCTCAAGGGCATAAAAGAGATAACGTTTACTAGATCGAGAGTGATTTTCATGTAAATGATGTTTAAAAGAGGAAAAATAGAAGGAGTCCCGCGTGAGAATCGTGATTGAGAGGAGAGAGAGAGATCACGAGTTAAACGGGGAAAAAAAGGAGCACGAAATGACCGAGAGGAATGACTACAAGGGAATGAAGAGTAAAAGCAAGTAACTAGAAGAGAAATGGACAGAATTGTAGTTAGACAGAGGAGGAGAGCAGAAGATAAAAAGATTTAGAGATAGAGGGGGAGAAAGTTGAAGTCAAAAGGAGAACAATGAGAAAATGTGAAAAACTAATCAAATCATTTATCACCGGAATGAGATGTCGTTCTTCAATTTTTCAACAATAAACCCAAGAAAAACTACTTGTTTTTCATATTTTAATAGAAAAGTCATATGAATCTCTGATGATTGTTACTTGCAATCCCTCTTTTGTTGAACAAAAAAGTAATTTGGAAGCAAAAATCAAAATATTTTGAATAATTCAGATGAGAAACTAGCCAACTATTTTTTGATTTGCGCGCTCACAATGAGAGATCCACAACGATTGAAATGAAAGAAAGTTCAGACGATGCTTATGCCCTCGAGCATTTTGAACGAAAAAAAAAAGATTTTTCCGGTTAACTTGGGGGTGGGGGCATGCAAAAGATGAAGAGAGGGTGTGAAGGAAAAGAGGGTTAGGAGAATGAAATTTAAAAAATTAGGATTTTCTCTCATAAATGTCATAAAACGTAAGGAATGAACTCGGGTGAAGAAGGATAGAGAGAGAACGAGAAATTAAAGAGAAAATAAGAAAAGGATAGCTCACATCCCAATGATGGACACATGTATTTAATGAATAAACTTTTTTTTTTGTTAATAAAGAAAGGAAAAATGAGGCAGAGAGAAGGAACATAGTGTTTTCTTCTCATTTGCACTGTCTCTCTCTCCTTCTTCATAACGATCCCCCTCTCTCTCAACGAACAATTATGAGCTGGAGTTACGAAGAGGAGAAAGAGGAATGAAATCTCATGTGTGGAGTAACGCTTACATGTATATTGGCTCATTGGAGTAGTCATGGCCTCTAAATGGTATTTTTTCTTAAATGAAACATTGACAAATTGCTTTTAATAATAGAAAAAAGCTCAAAATGATCTTTTGTTTCAGAAACACGAAAGATTTCAAATTCTGATTGGAAAGATACAACGTTATTCTCTTTCCACTGAGGCATTATGAGTGAAATCGAATTTGAGCTTCATCTAAAGGCAGTCTAAGAAGCATGTAGTACATTTGGTGAAGCATTCATAGTGACAAGCTTCTATCTAAGCTTACTTAGTCTTAGTCTCTCTATCACATTCACCCCTCTACTGCTTCCTCTTCGTTCAGCTCGCATAGCAGCATCACCTTCCCTCTCTCTCTCTCTCTCACTCTCTCTCTCTCTCTCGCTTTTTTCTTTATTCATCCCCTTCTAAGGTAAACTATCATCATATTGACTTCAACATAGTTTAACACATTCACATAACAAAAGTAATTTTCAACTGATGTGCTAACTTCCATATATGTATGTTTCAATAAATTAAAATTAGAATACGCGTGAATGACGCATCAGAAAGTTCACGTGAACTACGTCAAATGTATTTCTCTGGGAAAGACATGTAAAACGGTTGATCTTTGCTTTCTGATTGATAACAAGCAATGTTATTCCGTTTTTTTCTTAAAAAAAGTTACAAAAAATTGAAATCATTTAATAAGCTAATTGATGTAATTAGACATTAAATGATTAAGTATTGGAAGCAAAAAGCAAGAGAAAAACTGTTTCCTTTTCTCTATTTCACAACATTGGGGTTTGGGAGGAGTGTGGAACAACAAACGGTTGAAATCAAAGAAAATCATTTTGAAATGATTAATATGTGAAGAGATGAAAAGAAATGAGTAAAGAGTCACCTGGATGTTCTGTTGCGGAAGAGCAGGTTTGAAGTTCTGGTGGAGCGTCGACGTCCTAGCTGAAGAGCAGGTACAATCGTCAATCCCATGTCTGACTTGTTTCCAAAATATGTACTGAAAACCATCCAAAATGAGCGAAGCGAAGCAGAAAAAACGAAGCTTATAAGCGAAGTAGTAGTAATAGAAATTCATGGAAGATTACCGATAATTATGCGTATAATTAGCAAAAAAAAAAGAATATTGATCATAAGGAAAGGATGATGAAACGAAAAAAAAAACAAAAGGAATACCAGGAAGGCAAAACTAATCCAAAGTGTTGAGTCTTAAGGAAGTATACATCTCAATGATCAACTAATTGTATAAACATTCAAAAAGTTATTGAACAAGCAAGTTCAAATAGAATGAGGAGAAGAAGAAGACACAATGATGATGTAAGTGAGAAAGGAGAAATGAAGGCTCATTTGACTATCGGTGAGATGTTTTTGTTGAACGAAGATGAGGCCAATATCTTTCAGATAATATGAAAATTCATTGGCTCTCTAGACTCTTGGAAAGAAAAGAGAAAAAAACATACAAAGAAGTAGAAGAAGAAGGGCAGAGAAAGAGAGAGAGAAAGTGGGAGGGAGAGAGAATGGAATGATAGGAGACGAAAGGTTTCTGCTTGTCTCAATCTAATCTTTGAAGAGAAAATAAAATGGTTCATAAGAGGTATTTCATTAATTAAATTCTGAGAAGCAGAAAGAAAAAACAAAAGAAAAACAAGGAGGAACGGCTTTTTTTTTTGTAGAAAGAAGATGCGATGGGGGTGGCAGATAAAATGAGAATGTGAGAGGGAGATGAACTCAGGGAGAGATAGATAGGATGTGTTGAAGAGTATGAAAGAGAGAAAGACATCAAAGATGAGTTAAAAGAAGAGTTATAAAGGGAATACATAATATTTCTTGGAAGCAAATGTTTAAAATATTATAAGAATGTAGTTCTTTCGTAACAGACACTTTGTATTATCATAGGTTTGTTGGTGGCGGGTTCGTTCATCGACCATCAAGAGGACCTGAGGGGAAGAAAGAGAAAGATCGCCTGATTGGTTGTAATAAGAGCTTTATGCAGATTGCTTCTTTCCGATATACGATTGTTATTGATTTCATTAATTGAATGAAAATACAATTACATTGCAAGTTACTCTTTGAGTTCTGCCTCATCATTATCTCGCAACCTCTCTCTCAGACTCTTCGTCAACGAACATCTTCGGACAATGCGTCTCTAACCGTCATATATGGAAATAGCTACTTTCTTGTTTTCTGTCTGGAAGCTGAAGGAATTTCTGGAGCAAAGTGGCGGAACATAAATCGTTAAATCTTCAGATTGTCCCAAAAAAAAAAGAAATGTAGGTCCTGTCGTCTTGTTTGCTGGACAACAAAGCTGTTCCATGCTCATCGGCATTGTACGCAACAGGCTGACAGATGGATGCTGCAAGATGCAAACAGCAACGAAGCTTCATAACTGAACGTTTAGATTCAAATGAAGTATCATGTTATTTGTGAAGTTTTGGAAACGATTTGATTGAAACAATTTGTTATTTAGAATGAGAGAATGAGAAAGAGAACGATAGAGAGATAGTTAAGAAGTTGAGGAAACATATATTGGTGAGGAGCGTACGATATGAGAAAAAAGTGGTTTAGAGAGGTTTTTTGTGTATGGACGTACTTATTAATATACGAATATAGACTAAGGAGGAGCTCTGATAAACAGCAGATGGGATGCAAGCTGTTTCAGATTATATATGTACGGAGACAGATATGTACGAACGATTCAAAGATGTAATTAGGATATACGGCTTTATTATATGATATGGTTAGACGAATTTCAAAGAACAAAATCGATATATGTATTTCTAAGGACAAGGAAGGGCAACGAAAATGAAAAAGATATTTGAGAACAACCGTTTCCGAGCACGAGCACGAGAAGAATTGTTCACACGGCTCACGTGGAATCTCAAGTGAAAATGAAAATATGCAAATGAGCTCGGTTGAGCAGGCAACATGGCTGACGGTCGAGAAAGGAGAGAGAGGGAAAGAAAGGATAAGGGATCGAAGAGTAAGAAAAAAAAGAAAAATGAATAAGAGGAAGAAAAAGGAAGAGTGAAAGAGTGGAAGAAGTATTGGCAAGTTGTCTCCGCATGGCTTCCTAGTATGGAACGAATTGAGCATCTGTTTCATAAATTGTCGATAAAATAATCTTGGAAAGCAGCGATCTTTCAAGCTTATAATCATATTTGGGAATAATTGTAAACTAGGTTATTTCGTATTTTGAGAATAAAAGTTTGAAAAGCTAAAAGCACGAGGAGTTCATGAATGGAAGAAGACGTCGAAGACGACGGCAACGACTGGAAGAAGACTACCGAGCAGAAGAAGAAGCTAAGAAATCAAAAAAAGGACAAGCACTATTCGGACTGAAACAGATTAGATTCCTTCTTAGTCACGCGGAAAAACAAATAGTAAATCAAGAAACTAAAAACTTATGAAATACTTAGTTGTTGTGCAGCATGATGTGTGAACGAACAGAGAGAGAGCTAATGCAACCAGCTCTCCCTCTTCAACTCGTAATTACAATGATTTGGATGTGTTCAACAATACGATTGGACATTTTCTTAATAAATGCTCGAATTAATGAAATTACTCACAAGCTCAAAGTCGATGTCGTAGTAGATTTCACGAACGGAAGTAAAAAACAACTTGTGAAGGAAATGGCAGAAGGAGATTCAATCAAATGCCTGCATATATTGTTCGTTCAACTGAAAAGCAGGAAGGGGTCAGAAGAATAGAAGAAATTAGAGAGAAAGAATGTTGTTTGTCTGTAACCTCAACAACTCCGTAATAACAAGTACAAAAAATGTACGTATTGGCAGCGCTGACTGCCTTATCCACAGGCGGCTCAGCTTATCCCCTGCGGCATTTGGTGGCAACAACTCAACTTCTGAGCTTACCCATAAAAATCTGTTTCGCCTAACCAGAAGCTAACATATAATAGTATAGAAATACATTCAGATATATGAATGTATTCGCATGTATATATGTGAGTGTATGACCCTTACAGACAACAACCAGAAAAGAAGCCTTGATCAAGGCTTGAGAAGAGCTGCTCATACTTGGGAGGGGGAATGTCAGAATGAATAATGTTCCAGAAAAATGCTTTTTCAAGTTTTTAACATCAATTTTCTTTTAATATTAATTCATTTCATACATATAAATGCTTATGACAAGTTAATAGATACGAACACTCTTTTTCTGTTTTGAATTCAAATTATAAAATATAAAATGGGTTATCTATCTCTCACCATTTCTACTTTTCTCTCTGGTTCTCTTTTTTACTATATTCGCCTCTCTCCTGTTCTTCCAATCTCTTAACTGGTTTTGTTTAAGACATGTCGAGCTTACAGATACACACTTTCTCAAAACTTGTGAGCTGTTCCATTCCATCCGATATTCAAATGGCTAACATACAAAATCAATTGTTAACCCATTTTGCTTGATAAATCAAATTACAGATGCAGAAATGGAAATTTCTGTTTTTTTATTTTGCTTGAACCTCATGCCATGGCTTTACTGTTTCAATCACAAGTCAGCAAGTCTTTGGCCGAGATGACATTTCAACGAACAACAACTAGGTGGAGGGAACAGATGATTCAGATGGCATGTGAATTTCGAATAAAAATTAAGAAAAAAGAATTGTAAGAGTGAATGAGAGATGAGAGAGCACCAGTGAGAGAGAATGCCTTCTCTTCATCTTCATGGCTATGTGTGAGATAATCTTGACATTTCAATACTTCAAGTCCACAATAAACTCTCTAAAAAAGGAGGTTTTCCATTACGGAAAAACATAAATAATTCAAAAAAGATGAATGAATGATCTGGCGACATAATAATTGTCTGAATCAGTTAACAATTTCTAAAATTTCTTCTACGAGAGGAAACAGAAAAGAGAAATCTATTCGTTTTCTTCATTTTTTTTTCAAAGCTGAGGGAGAAAGCAAGGTAGTGAAGCGAAATGAAAATGAAACATAAGACAAGCAGTATCTTCAATGAACTTCAACGTGTGTGGTAAGCAGATGGATTGAGAGATAGTGTGATAAAGATATCATCACAGTTCACAGCGATTATCATGAATATGTTTACATCGAAAAGCAAAAATAAAAAAAAAGATTGAAAGCCATGGAGAAGCAAAACGAAAAGCTTTTATGGAATTGGTGACAACATAAAGTACAGTGTAGGGAATGTATACAAGCTGTGTTAGTAATGCGATTTCAATGTATGTCATTAAACGGGAGAAGATTGAGATAGGCAACAAGAGAAATAGAGAACGAGAGTTAGATGTCATCTTCTTAATTTCTGATTGAAGAAATCTCATCAATGTAATTTAGCTGGAAGCATGGAAGTGCAACATCAGTAAAAAGGAAAAAGGTAAGATGACACATCAGATGTCATTCGATAAGCTTTTCTAGCTCTCCAGTTTCAATGCTCTTGTTTTTCCACACAAAAGACACACAATACAAAATGATTCCGTTTTTTCTTAAGTACACACACTTACATTTCACTGGTAATTTTACCTTCTACATCAACTACTTGAGCATTCAAATAATCAAATTAGTAAAGATGTCTATATATGTTGATGCTTGATGCTAGTGAAAGCACATTCCTTCATGGCAATACACATGAAGAAAAAATGGTGGAATTCTTAGAACGAGCAGACGGTATGTCTCAAGTAGTTCAAGATGGTTGTCAGCACAGACAACATTTTGTTTTGCGAAACAGCAGTATACTCTCCTGCTAGAAGCCAATGAAACTTTCCACTCTTAGTTATATTACACTAGAATTCGTGTGATTCTATCTATCCAGAAGTATTCGAGGAACATCAGTGTTTGTTTTTAATGCATTTTAGAATCGCTCGTTTAATGACTTACAGATTGTTCGTTGTTGGAATGTACTCCAGGCAATATATGGGACTGATCCTCTTATACTACAGCTTCTGAGAAAACAGCTCATATGACTGAAAAAAATATTTTGAATAAATTCAATTGTTGAGCCAAAAACTGTTTATTCCTGGGCTTCACATAACTTGCAGTTCAAAGAAATATTACCTTGCAGAACTAAAATGAAATGCTAACAGATGTATCGTAGAAAATTGTGATTCCCAAACAGATGAAGGGGTTCTGTCTCTATATTTTTGATAGGTGACAGAGGTCTAACATTCAGACAACGTCTCTCAATGAATCTGCACTCTTAGTACTGAAATATGAATAAAATCGAGAAATATATTTTTATTAACAGGAAATTTACCTATTTCCTTTTTCAACTTCCGTTAAACCATCATGTTGAGGGGAAGAAGGGCACGACACAACTTCCAGGTGAATCTGAATAACAACAAACTACTCTGAGCACAAAAACACATCTAGGCATACCTGGAATGCAGAAATGATCAGAACTTGAGGCAAACAAACTTTAAGTTGCAAATTAAGTGATAACTCGGCAACATCTAATGCAGTCAGCTGATCTTCCCCACTACTGACAGAAAGATTGCCCAGCTTACCGTAAACGACAAAATATTGTAGGGTCATCTGAGAAAAAAGTGCATAAACCAGTGTTGTATTGTCTTCTCACTTTCTCTAACAATGCTCTAACATACTCTACATAAGCCTTCGATCTTGCTTCTCTGTTTCCGGGAGGATGATGAATTGATAATAAGTCAATCAGCTGGAACACATTTGATTAGTTGCAAAACACAATTATTGCGAACCTCCTGCCCCCTTTCTAATTTGTCCTTCACTAAATGAATGACATCTGATGTGTTTGAAGCTGATATTGAACAATTCTCTATTCTTAATGAGAAAGTTTAAACACTTCCGTATAACCACAAGTGTTACTTATTCCTGGAAACTTTTGACGCTTTCCTTGTCATCATAACTTTCAGGCCATACACAGGCGAGCTCTGTGTTCCAGGACTCGCAATTACCAAAACCTGAACATCTACTTTCATTTAACCCAATGCATCATATATGAACTTCGTTCTTGTATCCTCTGTAAATCATATCTTCTGTTTCTTCCAACTCTTTTCGCAACTCTTTTTCATATTTGCTATTCAAACTATCTTCTTTGCCATAGAAGTTCTGAAAACTACAATATACAGTTTGATGACGCGAAAAACGTTCACAAGACCTTATATCTATCAATTTCTCTAGAAATATAACAGATTATAACACAAAAACCTATTATAATAGCTAGTACTATAGCTGTGACCAAAGGTAGCCAAGCTGGAAGAGCTAAGCTCACCAAACATGTCATCAACAATAGAGAACGACCAGTTTATGAAAAAAAATGAGAAAAATGAAAAATGTTTATTTTGTCAATTGCGTCACAAAAGCAAGTTAAAATTAAACTGTAAGAAGGTAAAACTGAGCCAAGAAATTGGAAATGGAAGATTAGTATCCCGTAAGTGTAATTAGACCGGTACTTGTTTCAAATTGTGAAAAAAATACATCAAGGGTAGGTAACTCCTGAGATTAATTATTGGATATTAGAGTATGTACAGTGGTAGAATTCTGACTAGCGAACGGATTGTAGTATATCCATACTGTATGTGAATAAAGCAAAGTTATTATAAATCTGGAAATCGAGTGGAGTCTTCTCTGTAAGATGCTGGTACATAAAACAACTTATCAGAGATGTCATCAAGGAATACAAGCTTTTGGAATGTTACTTTAGCGGATATTGTTGGGAGTAATGGAATTTCTGTAAAAAAAAGAACATTATCAGTTCTAATCACATTGCCAACGTACCAACTCGTACTGGGAAACCTGAAGGTAGACGAGCTTTACAGAATCTTCTCAACTTATCCAAATGTTTGAATGGAGCTACAATTTCAAGTATATCGATTAATACATCAACACCCAATGGAAAATCTTCGCTCTTAAATGGAATTCGTTGTAAGTTACATCAGAGGTCGCAAACTAACCATTCCAATTAGGGCTTTAAAGTGTTTCTCGTTTTGTTTTACAATCTGTTCTCGTCCTAAAGGTAAATGAAGACCTGGCGCAGCACCACTATATTCTTCCCATGTGGTGGGCATACGACCAGGAGGAGGCAACGATTGGCGATGTCGTAAACTCTGAAAGAGGATTATTTCGAGTTATTTGAAACTTATAAAATAAAAACCTTGAAATCGTCTTCTGGAACAGACCCCCCTATAGCAAAAGACTGCATGAAAGATTTGTTCTTTTTAATATCCTCATTAGTCAAATGTTCTCGACGTTTACGCGTTATGAGATTCAATCCTTCTACTACATGGAAGTTAACTGAGAAATCTCCAATTTTTTCCTAGTAACAGGTGCTATTGAGAATGATCACTTTTCATTCAACTCACTTCACGGGCATGTTTGAAAACCCACCCAGAATAGGCTTGTTCAAAGTGGATAGTTTTTGTGGACATTTGGGCAGACACGATATCAGAAGACATGAGCACATCAACCTTGAACAAGATATTTACGGAAGGAAAGAATAGTTTCCCACCTCTTCATCAATCTCTAGTTCCGACTCCTCAGTGCGAAAACGTTGAAAAACCTAGCATGAAGAGGATAATAGAAGTGCTTCATTCAATCACTCACTTTAGCCTTATTGTCCATGATGACAAGTTGATCTTTCGAATCAACAGTTGCATTGAACACAAAAGAAATATCTCCTCTTTCCCAAGATTTCTCGCTGAAAATGAAACAATAAGTGTGAGATAGGATGAAAGTGAACCTGAAGTCGGCCAGAGTTGTATCCATACGAAGCATCGTCCCTTTCTTATATATTTGACAAATATCCGACGGAAGCATTCGGGATAACAGAGGAACTGAAGACTTTCGATACTGTTTCGATATCATTTTTCAGACTCACTCCAACTATGGAAATCCCACTTTAATTCGAGATAGAAGTCTCCAAGATTTTGAAGAATTTGTATCAAATGAGGTTTCCTATCTGCCATCCCTTCCCGAGCTTGACTTTTCAACTTTCGCAGCATTTCCGTGACTGAATTAGGAGAATAGAAGAAGGGAAAACGAGAGGAAACCTACTGATCTGTCTATCTCCATAACTAACGGCTTCCATTAAAGGATTCCACCCATCACAATTTTTAATTTTGATTGGAGCATTATGCGAAAGAAGTAAAGCTGTCGTTTCTGAAATTCACGAAATGAAAGTAAAAAGAAGAAAATAAGTGTACATGTATTTGTTCGCTCTCAACTTCATTTAATTGAATTGTGACGAAACAAAAATAACTTAGCATAAGCTAGACATAACAAACAAACCTCGATGGCCAAGCATAGTGGAAATGTGAAGTGCCGTATTGCCATGCATGTCCTGCTCGTACAAGCTCTGACCTGAATAGTCCACTACATAATCTATTCCAAAAAGTACAAGAGATTACCTTTTTTGATGAGTTCTTTGATAGATCGAACATCATTGAAAAATGCTGCTTTATGCAGCGGATAACTTTCATGCTCACCCATCTCCTATAAATGAAAACTTGAAAATAAAATAAGCGAATTTCCAAGGAAAAGACGACAAAAGACGGTAAGTCAACATTTGCTCAGTCGGATGCGAAAGCAGATCTAAAAAAAGTTAAAAAAGACTTGCTGAAGTACGAAAAAGGAGAAAAAAAACGTTGCAATCAGTGCGAGTTATTGAAAACGGGCGGAAAGTGATAGTTGATTTCATTACGCTCTTCACTTTAATCAATGATCGAGAGAAAGAGAGAGTGGAGTGTGGGAAGAAGGGAGAGTTGAGAGGACTTGGCTATACCTAAATGTGAGAGAAAACCCCATCAATTATACGTAAAAACATCGCATACTAGAAACTGATAACAAGTTGGAGAAGAAGTTGGTTATGAATATCGTTTTGATGAATTACTGACTCGCTTTGCTAACTTTTAAATCTTCAGCCATCCACAAATAACATGTTTTCAATGAACTAAATATGACAAATAATGACAGGACCCTCTATTCGAGGGAAAACAAGCAATGACAAGACGAATTCACACAGACTGATCAGTCCAAATAAAAACGTCGTGGAAACAACAGAAAAACAATCAAGAATAAACTTCTGAACAACAAAATTTCAAACCGAACAGCAAAAAGTCTTCAGGACGACTTGAATATTAGCTACACTGGCTGAGAATGACATAATAGCAAAAGAAAGCCGGTAGAATGGAATGCTTGTCCAATTTCGCGCCTTCAATTTTGAGGGCACATTATATTGATCCGGGCTGACTCGCAATCATGGCTTCAACTAGCCTCGGCTACTCCTCATTAGGCATTCGTTCCAGCTATTCTAAATTTAAAAAAAAAGAAAAAGCTAAGAAAGACCGATTTGAGCTGCGAAAAGGAATCGAACTAAAAACATTCACGTGCTTATATGGGAAGAAGGGAGGGGGTAGAAGAAAACAACCTGGAAGTCTTTTCTGCTTTACTTCAGCAGTGATTTGTCGCAAAGTGGAAATAAAAAGAAGTAGAAGCGTGAGGATAGAAGTTCAATTTGTTTGGAAGAATGAAATAACTAACAAAAAAAGAGTAGAGAAGTTAAAACAACCTTGGAATGGAGATGTCACAGAAATTCGTGTTGTGAGACATCAGTTCTAAGACTAATTAAGAAAATGAAACCTCAGAAGGAGAGCACAAAAGATATCTCTTCTGAGAAAGTGGAGAGACGGCTATTAAAATGTATACATAACCTTCGCTACGACTAGATAACTAGTTCACACACAAGCCGATGACCATCGGATGCTTCAAACAATGTGCCCCAAACAAACGAATGACAAATTGAAGCGGTCAACTTTTCTGTTCATTTTTTCTGCTTTCAAAAAATGTCTCATACACAAACTTGATGCTGAATAACAATAACTCATTTTTTGACCTGAACATAACATCGGACCGAACACAACCGATTCAAGCGCAGGCATTTCCAAAATGGCTACGTGCTTGAGGAAATGCTTCCTACGGCATTCTTTACATACCGTAGCCAAAAATAAATGCCAGGATGGATGTGTCGGGTGTTAATGAACACGTTTTCAGTTAAAAGATGCACACAGCGACGTGAGCCCCACGAAGCCGAACATCAACTTCATGTACTTCTCGAAATATACCTGACCTCCAATCAATAGAATGATATACATCGCCCTTGACCGGCTTGGAGTCTTCAAGAATAAGACTTCTAGTTCATCACCTAACACTGTAAAGTAGTCAGTTCTTTTAATTTTTTTCTTTATTAATTCTATCTACTATCTCAATTTCCTGAAAGTGAAGACGCTTGCTCATCCACTCACCTCACTGTTACACTTTGTACTTTTGTTTTATTATTCCAAAACGTATGTGTGTTGGCATCAGAAGATTTCTGATGATTGATATTTCGCATTGTATAGTAAAAGGCATCCATTGGTTTCAATCACAGTTTAGCTGTGACTGGTGAAAAACTAGTCTGTACTCATAATTCATTAAGCACGTTTTGATCTATTTCACTTGGCGAACCATACATTCTCACACGAACCACACCTTTCTTTCTGCGGGCACACGAAGAATATGAGCAATTTCGTTCAGATATTCAAGCAAAATGACTCATGCTCCGAAAAATGTTATGATCACCGGAGGCTGTGGCTTCATTGGCTCCAACTTTGTCAACTACATCCATAAAGCTTGGCCAACATGCAATTTTGTCAACGTGGACAAGCTTATCTTGAACAGTGACACCTACAATGTATCAAAAGAAGTAAACATAGGACACATTCGAGACACATATTCTATTTTGCTTATTAGGTCAGAGAATCTCCACGATATAAACTTGTGATAGCGGACATCAAGAATAGTCATGCCATAATGAATGCACTTAAGGAGAACGAGGTAACCATGTTTAGAATATAGAAAACTACGTGAGAATACAATCACAAGTCGAGACAACGAAAATAATATTTCTGTTTGATTTACTGCACTAGATTATCGACTGATTTAAAATCATTTTTAGTTTATAAGCAAAGAAAACAACCGTTCAACGTAATCGCGCAAACAAAATTGAAAATTTCCCATGTCTTCTAAGTACATTACCTCGATAGATAAATTGGAAAAGGCGGGAAAAGAAACATTCTATCATTTTCAGATTGACAGTGTCATTCATTTCGCAGCTGATTGCACAAGTACAAGATGTTACAACGAAACGATTGAAGCAATTGAAAACAATGTGGTCTCGTTTATTGCTTTCCTCGAAACGATTCATAATTATGGAGGAGTTAAGCGATTTCTACACATTAGTACGGATGAGGCAAGCTTAACAACTTAGTTTTATACATATACTATGAGTATGAATGCCAATTGGTTAAGAAAGTGAGAGAGGAAGAGGGATGAGAGGTCGAAAGCACACATACAAGCAAAATATTTGAATATTCTTATAATATTCACTTTAAATTATGATTGAAGAATTATGCGAAAGCTACTCCCGGTTGACAAGAAAAGAGAAGAGTTTTAAAGAAGTATTGATACGAGTTCTGGGCTGATGTGACTTACAATGTCTCCGGAACAGATGTAAGAATCAGATATGAAATTGACTGTCTGAGCATTAAGGCTATAAATCGTCTTGAATGCAAACGAAATCATAAAATATACTTTTCTGTTCAATTTCTTCTCAAAAGAGACAGGCTGAATGGGTGAGGGAGAGTGAGTAATGAAATTTTCAATTCACTGATTGTATCCGGAAATTCAATAAAAAAAATATAACTCAGTAGTATCAGATATGGTCTAACGTGAATACGTGTTTTAGGTATATGGAGATTCTGGACTTGGAGCCGATGAAGAGGGGAAGACGGAGCATTCACAGCTTCTCCCAGGAAACCCCTATGCTGCAACAAAGGTTTCTGTGTATCGTGGAGCTTTCTTATGAATTTTTATGTCTCACAGATTGCTGGTGAAGCCTACGTGAGAGCATTTAGAAATGAGCTTGGATTACCAATTGTGACAGCTCGTATGAATAATATCTATGGCCCTAATCAGTGGGATGTAAAGGTGAAAATAATAGTAGAGTACTTATAATGGTTAGTTGTGTTAAGGTTGTACCACGATTCATTGAAATTGCAAAAGTAAGAGGAAACTATACAATTCAAGGAACTGGACAGCAACTAAGGTTTCTTGTTAAATGATACAAGTTGTATTAAAGTAATCAAATTTGTTTTAGATCTTGGCTCTTTGTTGATGACGCTAGTGAAGGCATAGCCGCTGTGTTCAGCAAAGGAGAATTGGGAGAAATTTATAACCTTGGAACATATTACGAGAAAAATGGTCTGTTAAATCATGAATTATTCAGAAAGGCGAAAGTAATTTCAGTCGCTGACTTGGCTAGATTTATACAACAGGAAGTTGACAGACAATTGGGTAGAGAACCGGTAGAGCCTAAATATGTTTCAATTCCTGATAGGTGAGTAAGCGAAGAACATAAGATGTTCAGAACACAAATTCTCGTACATATACAGGCCGTACAATGATTTGCGTTACTTCATTGATATAAGTAAAGCTGAGAAAGAGCTGGGGTGGAAGCCAACAACTTCATTTGAAGAAGGTAAACCTTACAATGTTTTCGTCATAGAGAAAAGCACTTTGATTTTGTTTGTTTTTTTTTCTATTTTTTAATAATCCAAATGTGATTTTTGAAAAAAACAACCGCACATGCGTATGCTCGTTATGCAAATGATTGATTGTGCAACGTGAAGAACACGTGTCGACACGTAATATGCTAATCATGGGAGAAACAAACGAACTACACGAAGAAATGAAAAACCAATTTAGGAATGAGTCGTACAGTGGCTGCAGCTCTGCAGCCCAAAGAGAATGTACGAATGCATGTTGCTATTTATGGAAAAGGATATGTCGGACAAGCATTCCAGCAAGTCTCTTAGGAAATTTTAATGAGATGGTTAAGCATAATGTTATTTAGGCTTTGGAAGCCAAGAAAATTCCTCATAGTTTTGCAACGTGTAAAGTTGGAACAAGTTCAGATCAGGAGGTGGGATGCTAGAAAGATCATTCAGAGAAATAAGAACTACATTTAAGGTTGAAGATGAATTAGTGAAATTGAATGTCTCACATGTCGTTTGTGTGACTGGGCGTACTCATGGGCCGGGCTGTAACACGATCGAATATCTAGAAGGCGGACCAGACAGAGTTTTCGAAAATGTTAGAGACAACATGTACAGGTTATATAAAAGCTTTGAAATGGTTTTACATATCGATTATATTTCAGTGCAACAGCTTTAGCCTATATTTGCCGAAAGCTAGGAATTCATTACACATATGTAGGGACTGGCTATATCTTTGCTTATGACAAAGAACATCCAATTGGAGGCAAACCTTTCTCTGATAATGGTTCTGTTTACTTCGAGTGAACAATAACTATTCTGAGTTTGTAGATATTCCAACTTTCTTCGGAAGTTCCTATTCTGTTGTGAAAGGAGGGACTGATAGGCAAATGACGTTCTTCAACCAAAAAGGATGGGAGAATATCAATGCTCGTATCACTTTACCTTTGACTTATGATTTGGATCAACCACGTAATCTGTTATCGAAAATAATAAAATACAAGTATGTTCCATTTAATTCCAGTACGCTTTGAGTAATGAGCCTTTAGAGAGCTTTTCGATATACCTGTGTCCATATCAATTTTGCCTGACTGTTTCGACGCCCTGGTTTTGATCCCCTTTTGACAGGATATGACCTTCTCTTTCAGATCTCGTTAATGGAGAGAAGGTTTGGTGGAAATTTGAACCTAGTAAATCCTGGACCTATCAGTTTATATGAGATTGTCAGGATTTACAAAGAAGTTTTTTTTTTTGCCTTTCTGATTCATAATGTTCTAATTAAAGGTTGTTGACTCCTCTGTGGATCCAATCGGGATAGGTCCAGACACAGAGAAAGGAAAGCAGCTCTTAGCGACGAAAGGAAACTGTGCCCTGGATACCACTTTGCTCAAGAATCTAACGGGAATACCTCTAGCTTCAGAAAGCCTTCGTTCGAACTTTGAAGTTTTAGCTAAATCAAAGTAAAGAGATGCTTAATAATAAAAATGTTGTTAATCCGAATAAAAAAATTGTATACGATATCTGTTCAGTCAGAAGTATCATGTAGATTCTTCGATCGATACCCGGCGATTCCACGATTCAGATAAGAAGAGCTATTATTCGAAATTCGTTTCTCTTCGACTAATGAAATCGAAGTTTTTGTATTTATGTATTTGCCTATGTTTACTCTGTTCTCTGTGTAAGACAGTTTTCTGTCGTAAAGCTAGGATATTCTGTTTAATCCATACAGCCACACCAAGCCATGATACAAGAGTAGGATATTACACAAATAACTAATTTTGATTCTTTCTTCCAAGGCGAAAACTGTTTATGAAACGTGGGCTCAACAGTGTGACGATTTTGTTTTCTTCACAAATTCTCCAATGGATCCAAAAATTCCACATGTAGTATATCCTACAATGTTCACAAGAGATCATTCATGGGAGAAAGTTCGAAGAATCTTCCAGTAAATTCACTTACTGAGGTATTGAATATTTTTATTATAGTCATGTGGCTGAAACAAAAATCAACGAGAATGATTGGTTCATCAGAGCAGATGATGATGCGTACGTCGTTGTTGATAACGCCAGAGCATTCCTTAACAACTATTCAAGTTCTGATAATCACTTCTTCGGCTTGAAATGGTCTTTTTTTGTTGTAAGTATTTTGAAGAACTAACATTAGCAAGATGGCATGTTTTCAGCCACACGGTTTTGCCGATGGAAGTTGCTATATCTTATCAAACGCTGCTCTTCGCAAATTAGATAATGTAATGGCAGACCCAGTTAAATGTCCTGATCACCACAGAGCTGAGGAAGATCAAGAAGTTTTATAAATTTTATTTCATTCTCGACAAATGTTTTATTTCAGATAGCACGATGTCTTGCTCATGCAGGTATCTATCCGGAAGATAGCCGAGATGCAGACGGAGCTGATAGGTTAGGGCTATCAATGTTATACCTGAAGAAACGTTTACAGATTCCAACACTTTCACCCTTTGGAGCAACTGGTGATGTATAAGGACGAGTTCGCGAAGAGATACTCTTATTATCCGATAAGAGAGGCATGTTGCGAACATAATGAGTAGTGATGACCAGAGCATTGCAGGGAGTGGATAACTTCAGCAGTCAAATGATCAGTTTTCACCATGTGTCTCCTTATGAAATGCGTTTCATACATTTCTTACTTAACGATCTGAACCTCAAATGAGAATGACTACTTAGTTAATAGATGTGTTTGTTCCGCTTAATAGATTATATAATGTAAACTTATAATTCAAAGGAGAAGAAAGACTTCATTACTTGTGTTGAACACAAAAAGTGAGAACTTATACGTACATACAATATAATACAAGGTGTTCGTTTACTGATGAATTAATAAAGGGTGATAACATTAATAAAAAATGAGGATACACGTCAAAAGAGGTCCGTTTGAATGAATTCAGAGAACATTCCAATCTAGTGATTAAACCAAATGTAAGAAAAAGTCCCGGACACCATCCCAGACTGTTGGGCGGGGCATTTTGTGACTGAAGTACACCTGTCCTTTCCTAACTACTTTGTATAGAGCAATAGGCTTCTCTCCAAGAACATGCAGAGTCTCTCCCAAAATGAAAGGTGTAGTTGGCTTAATGGTATATATAAATCACTCGGTTTGAGCTGTCTGTCTTACGTTTTCGTTTTGAACAGGCATCATGCGAACTTCGTCGACCACATGCCCTTCAATGGAACTTCTATATGACAATCTAAGCGAGAATTGGTTGGATGGAACTGTGATCAAGGTGCCGTTTCCCAAAACATCAGCTTCCTACAAGATAATATGATGCGAACTACGATCCAACTGCCGAGAGCATACCTTCATCTTAGTGGAAACTATTTGCCCGGTTCCAAATTGTCTTGCCAAGAAGAAGTTATCCATATTAGATTTCACTCCCATGAGCTGACAACCGTCCAAAGAAGTGGTATTGCATTTAGTTGGAATAGTAGTGAAACAGTAGATGTAAGTTCCAAACTGAACGATAAGAAGCAAGTTGATGTGAGAATATTAGAAAACATACTATGACTTTGCATTTGCTAACATCAACTGCAGCAACACGGTCTTTGTCGATAATCACATACTTAGGAACATCATAGTAGACATAAGCTTCCTCATGATTGACGAACATTCCGGAATGGGCAATCTATAGATACGTTTCATGCTTTGTTCACTAAAAACAAATCTTACAGCGTAGATGTTTCCGCTCATGGATGGGTTATTCACTTTGGTGCAAACCTTTGTTTCCAACGAAAGCTCGGTCAAGTTGCACCTAAACATAGAAGCTGAACAAAAGTGATGGTTCGATAATGACTGACATATTAGGAAAGATAGTGGTCATTTGCGCAAATTCTTCTTTGTTTGTAAGTTGGAACAAACGCAACTCAGCCTGATAAGAGTTCATTATGTTTTTCAAATCACTACTATTCCATACCTCATTCACAAGGAAAAGAAATGGGTTGTTTATCTTATGTTCCAAAAACAGTGATTTCAGGTCTCTCTCGAACTTCAAAACATTCCAAGCAAGTTCAAAACGATCCATGAAACGGAGAGAAAGTCTGTATAAACAATATATACTGAGGTTCACTGAGATGAAACTACTGTTCATCAGAAGGGGTCATTTCAGACAGCTGGGTAACATCAGTCTCGATTTGGAATGTTTGACAAATTTTTGCGAAAGATTCAAACAGTCTTCTCTTTAAGATTGCTCTAAAAACACATTTCGATATCGCCGTCTTCAGAGAAGCGTTATACCTGCCATACTCGGTCATTTCCTTGGTGTTGAACATATCGACATAGGCAAAGATATTCATAGTCCATGGTCTGCATTGTTCGTCACCTTGAATCAATCTGAAATGTAGTTGAATGAGTAAAACTAAAGGATCGAAACTATTTGGAACCTTCCTTGTCCATACAAATCATATACAATTCCATTTTGACGAAAATGTTCTAATGGTGTGGCAGCCACTAGAGGAAACAATAAGAAGAGCAGTCTCATACCTGGAATCATAGAACTTGGATGTAACATAGCAAGTAGGCGAAGTAGAACTTGTGATAAGCGAAAATAAGAAGTAAGATATCATGAATCATTTGCAAACTATTCGACAGAGAAATGAACTCAAGAAGAAAATAAACTTTCTGATTACGGTAATCAATATCGAACACATACAGACTACCGAGAACATAGATCTCGAACCCGGAAAAGTACCCAAAACTTATCATATCGTAAGGAGCAGGATCGAAACCAAAGCCAATATCTATGTATAACTTGAAGAATAAAAGGAGGTTTCCAAAATTACAGAACGACAAATGCGGATAAAGAGCATCAAATGGCACACTAGGTCATCACCAAAATAGGGTGGAGCTCAAGGAGGTGGAGTCATGGGTCAACTGTAAAAAGAAACTCAAAAGAAAATCGTCTTCATTGCGTCATCTCTTCGCCAGATGCTGCTGAATGACGTCACACTTATTGAAATAATGACATCTTATGCTAAGAATTGTATAAGAAACTGCTTATACAACAGTCTCTCACAGGTTAATGACTCTCATATATTCCATTAGAGACTTTGTACTAAATAAAAAAAAAGAAAATCAATCGATAGATGTGTAGAGCAAGTGGATCGATTAGTTCCCTGACAATTTCCTTTTTAGAAAATAGTTTGTCTTCTCAGATGTTTCTCGAAATCTTCTTATTTTGATATAGTTAAAAGGTCCCCTGGCATGTAGACATTGGTTGTTTTCTGAATTCCTGCATCCGAACTGTTATTCATCAAATTGGAATCTCCGCATGAATGATCCTCGCCATTTGTTAATGTGATAGGAGAAGAAACATTAACAGAGAGAAAGAAATTTAGTGAAGAGAGCTGAAGAAAAAGAAATTGGAACATAAATTGTCAAGTAGGTATCTGTGATGGAGTAATTCATAATAATCATCATTGTAATTGTTGTTTCAGAACCATCATCAACTTGACTCTGTTTTTAAATGACAGAAATGAAAGTGTATCATATATAAGTAGTTGCCTATTTCTAAATCCCTTCCTTATTCTAACAGAGTGAGAGAAGGAGAGAGATACGGAACGAGAGCAAGAAAAATAGTGAGAATCAAAGGGAAAGAAAGAGAAAGAGAGAACGAGAAAGAGATGAAAGGTGGGCAATCAGTAAGAAAGCTTGAATACAAAGAAATAATATGAAAGAAATTCTAAAAAAAGAACTGAACCTCTGTTCACAAGCCTCACTGTTCGTTCTTAGATGCCAGACGCGGTAACGAACCCAGCTAGTATATACATTATCATTTCTCACACTTTGAGTATATTCGCTCTAGTTTGCCTAATCATAGTAACAGCATGCATGCTCAATTTCCCTATAAAGGGCATGAAAAAGTTCTATCGTAACCTTCTTATCGCTTATAACTTTACGTAAGGTCAAGTATTGTCACCTTAACCGTTATAAATGTTCAGATCGTTGCTTGGAGCTATCTATGTGTCTAGCGGAGCTATTCCAACGTTCTTATTACCATGTGCTGCTTATTATTTTAATGGCCTTTTAAGATCCATTGGAGTTTCTCCCTTCACCCAACTAATACTCTTAGCATTAACAATCATGGGTCAGTTGAATCAACCATATCCTGAGTCAATCTCCTATTCAGACACAGCTTCTTTTCTCCTGGTTATACTGGTAGCTAGAGCTTTGGTAGTTTTGAACATTAAGGACAAGTATAAGACGTTTGTACTGAGATCGGTAGTATGGCATATTTTCCTCTACAACTGTGTTGGAGTTATCATCGCTGAAACATGCTTCAGTCTTGATGGAGAGAGAACAAGAAGATGCGTCGAAGTATGAATTGAAAAGCCAATATCAGAAACACATTTTGAAATTATAGACATTAGATTCTCTTGAAAAGATTCATGGGTCTAGAGAAGAGGAACTAGTATGTCTCGATGTTAGAGGCTCATACCATACGATTGTAATAATTGTTTTTTCTGTTTGGATAATAGCTTCTCAAGGAACATTTGCCGTTATAATTTTGACGAAAATGATTCTTCGTACAGTGCTTCCAAACGCATTCAATCTTTCAGCTCGAACAGTCGAGGCTCAGCGTCAGATAACGATCATGACTCTCAGTGTTGTAAGTTTCCTTGTGATCGAGCTGTAGTCGTTCATCTATTTCTTTTTAGTTTAGCATACAAGCAGCATTCTTTGTTATCCCAGGAACAATACTGGTTGCTTCATTGGTATTCGGTGTAGCTCTACCACCAGGTAAAGTCTCGAATCAGTTTACTATAAGAAAATTTCAGTTTTCAGCGATATTGCTTTCTTAAGCCTGACAGGTGCTTTGATCACTGGGCCCGTGACATTGTTGTTTGCAACACGGGGGTATCGAATTGGTATAAAGAAGGCTCTTACATACTCTTCATACATGAGCTAGCGACATCTTAAATCCGTTCATAACCTTATTATTCCCATTTATGTCATCGATATTTTAAATATTTTCTGAATTCGACATTTCCTCATCATCGGTTCAAAGCTTTCATCTGTACATCTGAGTCCAAGATTCGAGTCCAGAGAACAAAGGTTATGCATTAGCGAAGGTAAGACGGTATTATTCGGAATGGATATCAAACCAAAAGCTCTCATTAGCTAAAAGCCATAAGGTTAAGACGATAATTATAAGTTTCTGGCCTAGCCGATTGGCAGTATTCAGCCTGGACTTAATATCTGAAACGGTTTGAGGCTTTAACCTCTATATTTGTCGTTCATGCCATATCGTTGAGCGTGGTGTTCAGACAAAATGAAGAAGATAGACTGTTGCAACAAAATGGAAACACCAAGTTGATCCTCTTAAATTGAAAACATTTACAAATACTATAAGAGGATTGATAAATTATATTTATTACATGCATTGATTATAATAAATATATATATAGGAAGAGAGAGATAAAGAGAGGAAGAGAATGACATATACTCCCATCAGATATATCATACCGTAACTACTACAGCGCCAGTACTGAGAGCTCTCTGTCCAAAAGATGCTTCACTGATTCTGAAAAATTCCATTCGTCACAGATAGAGAGATTGGGGTGAAGAAAAAGAGAAAAAAATAAAGAGGAATATCGCCTCTTAAATCGATTACATTGAGCACAACCGGTCATAGCGCATTTGTAACTGATAAATGAAAAATACGGGCTGTAGGATGACGTGGCAGTTTTAGCACGTACGACTGCCCATTATATGCTAATTAGCAAAATAGTGACATGAAGGTGGAAGAGATAATTGGTATTGAAGTAATATTTTTTCAAATTGCATAATGGAATGCTTAGATTAAGCATTACATAACGAATCTCCCTGTTGAAGGTCTACTTCAATGAGTAGAAAACAGAATCTGCAGTAGATAAGGCTGACTTCATATTCAATCCCTCATACTGTATGGATTTCTGCGTGGGATTTGAGATTAAGCGAATAGCACTCTGGTTGTTGCATTAGGTGAGGCTGTTGACCAAATCATTTGATCTAATGAATTGTGTATTGCTGTGGTTAATATGATGTCCAAACATGGATATCATTGTGACTTTCATATCCCCCCAACCGCTCCTCACTTGTCTCATGTTTTTATTGAATTTTTTATTTGAAGAGTAATGTTAAATAAAGAATAAACTATTATTAACTATATAGAATGTATATTATTATTATTATATACGGAAGTTATGAAAAGAGGTTGATGTCGGTTGAAGGGATACAACAACTACCATCCAAATACATACAAAACCCTTCATAGATGAGGTCAGAAAGGTTCATGAAGTCGTTGACTACCATGTATGTTCTATCCATCCTATATATGGTCTTCAATCGGTTGCTATTATGATTTAGCATAATAATAGTTTCTTTTCACTCCACATATATGGTATACAATAGGTTGTGTCGTTTGAGAGACTGACGGGGGTAATACATGCTAGTCAGCCTTGAACACCTTTTTCTTTCTCCGTCTCTTACTCTAACACTTTCTCTCTTTCTGATTCCCTAGTGAATTACACGCAAATGCATTTGAATAGCTTTCCATTCAAAGAAGTAAAGAGAAACTAACAGTATGGGATGAAGAGAGTTGATGATTGACCACATAAACCATACGTATAAACTGCCGCACGCACTCTTCACTTCGTATACTATTACTCAGGACACTTGCATATTTCCATGAAACTTATTAAACAACCCCCCGACCAACTATCTCAAAATGTAATATTCGTATATTAACGATATGAATAATAAAGGAATAGTGGATTAAGAGACCTTGTATGAATCAACCTCTTGCTCACTGTCGGCTTGTAGAAAACTGTAAATCCCGGCCCCCCCCCTTTTGCCACATACGTAGATAACTAACCTCTCGTTCAGAATTCCAATTAGTTTCAAGAACACTACTGGTAACCATATGCATATTAAACAGCACGGTGATGCAAATCATCGTTACATTACACCTCCTCTATCGTTTATGGTTAGGATAGGTAGTAAACCTCGCGAAGAAAAAATCGAAAATCATGAGATAGAAAGAGGAACAACCTTCTTCGATAATTTTATGGACAAATTCCATAATTTTGTGACCTTTGGTCTCATCATCACACTGTTCATGTAAGTCATAGAAACAGATTTCTATGAAGAAATGAGTACCAAAGAAAGTATGAATACTAGAATACGAATAAACCCATCAGTAGAAAGAGTTAGAAGGAGGGGGAGAAAGAGTAAGAGGGTGAAAGTAGAAAAAGACAAAAGAAGGCAGAATTTGAAGGAAATGAAAAAAAAAGGAAAGAGTTCGAAATGTGACCAGCAAACATATCACACAGAAGAGCGTGCAGAAACGAACGTTCGCGTCTATGTGAACTCATCAAAAAATGTGTTTCATTCTTAATTTAAAGAGACAATTGAAACAATTACAAAGACGCATCTCCTCTGTTTCCATGAAAAATGTCAAAATAGATTCATTCATCATCCTGAACTGTTTGATAAGACTGATGTCGCGTGTCCTAGCAGTTGCGGCCAACATATCACATTCGAAGAAAATCTTAAGATTAACTGTTGTTCTTGAAATATTCTAGAAGAAATGTTTCGAGAATCACAATGTAACTCTGTCGTTCCACCGTATTGTTGACCATAATAGGCACATAGAAAACTAAACATGAAAGTACAAAAGTAATCTTTGCCAAAAACAGAATCTGGTTGAGCAAGACATCAAAAACGTTGGTCTTCTAACAAGACAAGTAAGGTTTAGCCCCCTTATTTCTCTCTTATTCTCTATTTCCAACTCATAAAAAAACTTTGTTCTCAAAAAACAACATCATACTCTTTCTATCTCATCTTCTATCCAGATTGCCATAAAACTGATGCAAAGATTGTGATCGACGGGGATGTGTGCACGTGTGTGTGTGTGTTATGTCCCGAACGACCAGAACTTACTTTCATTTACCCGATCTTTTTACTACTATTTACGAACAATATCAATTGATTCCTTATTATTTATGATGGCCTATTGCTGTTGTTTTCTTGTTTTTCAAATTGAATATCCATGAGCAGTCCTATTTCGCTCGGACAGTTTTCATTATGGGAAGGCGTGGCTTGGACACTCTAATCATCCCAGAAGGCGGAGTTTATGAAGAATATTCCGCATTCTCCCAACAAACCATTTGCTAAATGAAATGCTACTGTTCGTTTGGAATGCGAAACGAAACGCATCTCTTACTAGCACTACCTTCATTAAATTCTTCAACCTGTCTTCAGACGTTTTGTTGAAATCATCCCTTGTACAGCCCTAAAACAGCCATGCAGTTGCCGGTTGTAAGGTCGAGGTCGTTGCTCCAAAATCCATCCAGAAGCTAGCATAAATTTGCTTCAAGTAATTTCTAGAGTCAACTGACTAGTAAACAACATCAGCTGACCATTCATCTATCCTCTATCTGAATGAATATATTTATTCCCCAATAAGCTCAGTAGGTGTGTATGTGTTACGCTGCCAACCAATTTTGGAAGTCAAAAGCATTTGGTTTTGTAAACCTGATGCAAAACTACACTATGGCACCGCCGAGTTCTTGGGCTTCCCTCAATTTACCATACTATCTCACTTTTGTCCCTTTCTATATGTTCAAGAACTAAACGACATTTCCATATTGACGAGTTTTCTTTACTACCGGTTCTCGAACCACAATTGGCAACAAAACTTCTATTAGCTTTATTACCAAAAAAACCTTTTATCCATCTTCTCTCTCTCACTCTCTCTCTCTCTCTTAATCTCTCCTTGCTTAGGTCAATTCATTTAATTCATGCAGAATTAACCTTTTATGGATGGCATACTTTACCAAAAGCCGCTCTAATGCTTTACACCATGATTTTCAGCATCTGTTTCTTGTCCAAAACTGACTCATTAACGTCAACTAATTCTGTAAAATCGGAGAAACGATGTTGAGCATCTGTCTGATTGAAAATATAAATGAAGAACCTAATAAATCATTTCTTTTTCATTTCCTATCCACATCTTCCTCGCCATCACCTTACTGTCTTCCAGTCATCTTTGCTTTTACATAACGAACAGATTTTCTTTTTCTCTCTACACGTAAATCCTTTTCATGTTTTCATCTATTTTTTGGTAGACGGCTTTTCCAATTAAATTTCTTTTATTCACCAATTATTTACTTATTGAATCTGCAGGCTTTTCAATGAAATGATCATCTCGTATACTTCCTTCCACCCCCCCCCCCTTTCAATATCTCTAACACTCTAATATGTAAATATCTTTTTTCATCTTCAACCTCATAGCTACGTCACTGTCTTCGTTCTTCCTCGTAAGCTCATCACACATATACAACTCAACACACCATTTCAACTCGATACCAGCTTAAGTCAATGAACAAAAAAACGTATCAGTTACAAAACACAAACCTTTGTCAACAATCCTTCTTCCATCCTGAACTCTAAGCTTTCGATCATTTTTCTTTGTCTTTTCCTCTTCATTTGCTTACTCTCTATAATAGTCAATGCTTCCGACGACCATATGTATACAAATTGACAAATTTGGAAAAAAAAAGAAAAAAAAGCTAAAAAAACGGGCGCAGCGACTTCTGAATTTCTTCTGAGACTGACAAGTAGGCGACGCTCCGCGATAGTTTGTTTCAGCTCACTCTAATTCTTCTTCTTTTCTATTTTCTATTCTAACTAACAAGTGTAGGATGAGAATAAAGAATAGGTGGGCTCAATTAACTTCTGCCTAGCAGTTTGGGGTATTAAAAAGAAATCTGCTTGATTACTGACGACACAGTCACTCGCTAGTATCTTTTTTTCTTTCCTTTTCTGAATCTCTCAGTGACTTCCCTCTTTGTTCCACCTCTTTACAGTCTGTCATGATCATTAATTGTGCATTACAGACTAGAGGAATGGAGTGAAAAAAAGAAGAAGAAGAATAATGCTCATGAAATACAACATCTACCGTTATACCCATTCCCTCATTCTATTCTCTCTGATTTTCTCTCTTCACTCTCTATATTCTGGCCTATTTTCTATTGTTCTACCATTCTCTCTTATTATTTTCTCCCATTTTGCAGACCCCTAGCCCCAGCTCTCTTCCTCTACCCCTCTTCACTCAACAACAAATGCCACGCCCCTTCCTGCTGTGTAGGCCAGCCTCTGTTGTTCACATTCTGGGCCTTCCAGTCAGTTCAGCGTCTAGTTGCTCTATCATCACGTACGAGCTGTTTGGATCATTTTTGTCTTTTGACTTTGACAGTTTAACACATTGACCATTAGATTCATTTCATTATTAAAAGAGCGAGATTGAGTAAGAATGTTCTGACCAAACGTTCTTGAGAGAACAAGACATGTCTTCATTATAAGATCGTCTATGTCGTCCAATAGGACATCACCATATCGCCTGCGGTTTCCTTAAGCTTCTGATATATAAACATCCTTCTTCATTCTAATAATTCTCATTCCTAGTATCATTAACGTCGCAACCATAAGCAATAGTAATTCTCTGGTCTCAACGACATGTCATCCATCTCATATGTACATCTGATGCGGCCAACTGAGTCCGATGTTGGCCCGTTTGAAGCTGAGAGAGAGTGCTATCTGGTCATTTAATCTCAGATCAATGGCATGGGAAGCCTTCTGTCGCCTCTGTGTCTTATAGCCGTTTAGTTGACAGGCTCAGGCCTAAGTCTACGAGTAGAAGGAGGAGTAACCACTGCTTATTTTTCCTCTTCCAATATTTTTCATCTCCCATATCTCATTCTTTTCCTCTTTGCTCAAAATTTCAGGTTATCCTTGTCTTAATTAATATTTTCATTTATATAATACCGTATTATCTATCAGCTGTTCCTAGCTAATCCCTATTTCTGACAGATCTTTACCAGCTATTCAAGTTGACCTAAGAACGTGGGATCCGCCCCAACACAAGAGACAGATAGGCTAGTGAAGAGAAACCGAGAGAGTATAAGAGATTCAAAGAAAAAAAGAAGGTCGATCATCTCTATGGCAACCATTAAATAGAAAACATCCGCCACAATAAGCTTATAGATGCTTTCATTAGTCCTCTCAGCACATTTTCAATAAAGCTCCTGGGCAGTTTTACTCGAAAACACTGCTATCTACTCGTTCACATGGTTATATAACTCTTTTGATGTCGTTACTTTTCTCACGATTAGATTAAAAACTTCTTAAACATTTTCATTTTTTCCAGAATGGACAACCTTAGAGCTAAGCTTCGCATCAAGAATGAGCTCGGAAGAGCATTATTGGCTGAGTTCGTCGGAACTGCCCTGCTTGTCGTAAGTTTTTCTTTTTCATCTTCATTACATATCAACCTGAACATAAGCACACAACGAACACAAGCTTGTGATGATTCATACCTCTATATCTCATATTTTGGGAAAAGGTGTTTGAGAGGTGTGTCAGCTTGAAATTTGAAAAAAGAAAAAGCCGAGTGCTATCAATCACACATTCCGACCAAAGATTGCTCCATAGGTCTTATCTGCATTTAGCTTCTAAGAAAATCAATTCAAAATGAGCCAAAGTGGCTTTCGAGGATGTTCAAATGACAAAAGCTTTTGCAGCATTTGCTCATGAAACTCATAATGACCAAAAAGCATGGGAGGTGATCCTGAGATGTGACTCAGTTCACAAGTCAGTATGAGAGAGTAGGGGTTAGAAAAAATGAAAGATATTTCTCGGAAGCAAAACAAGTAGAAACACATGTGGTCAAGAAGGATTTGAACAAAAAAATATTTTTTTCGACAATCTTCTTGTTTTTACTCATAAGATTGTTCAAGAATTGGAACAAGCAGCTTTCATCTTCCTCTAACTCAAACTCTTTATCTCTCACTCCTTCTGATGTAATTTGAAACATTCAAAGATCATCATCTCTCATCTCTTTACCAATTCTCTTACAATTCGGACAAAAATTGTGAGCGATTTCAAGTATTTCGCAAAGTAAAACATTCGCAACTTAGTGCTAATTCCATTCCGAGCGTCATGAATTAGAATGTCCTTCGGACGGTTCTCCAACCGGTTCAACGAAAATGACATTTTTAAAGACAACGTTGTCAATTTGATGAAATGACCTAAGTGAATATAGATTTCTGAATGCTAAAGGTCAAACATATTTTTCCTATTTTCTCCGACAAATCTGTTGACAACACTATGGATAGAGAGAGGCATGCGGAAAGAGAAAGAGGTGGAATGAAGTAAATAACATCCTAACAGTTGTGATTGCACCCGTTCTGTACCTCTGAAACAGATTCATAAACTGGAAGAGAGCTCGAATGAGTGAAAAAACTTTGAGTAAAAATAATGTTTGTTTTGCTTCTGTTTTTGTCATTTATTCTAGAACACTTCGCTCATCTTCTTCATATGAGTACATTTCCCTGGAGGCGAATTTCTTTTTTGAGACGATCACAATCAAAACTTAAAAAGTGGCAAAAACGTATAAAAAAAGTCGCTGAACCATTTCGAGACAATCAGACTAATCTTAAGCAATATCTCAAAAGCCATATATATATGGCTTTCATTTTTCTGTTCTATTGTCAGATTGAAAGCTTAACTTTGGAGCTGTGAGCTTATCGACAAAAGCTACTACGTTTTTGGATAAGAAAATGACTGACACCCATCAAATACCCACCAGAATCGTAGTTGGTGATTATATCAAAAAACACATATCACAAATGAGAAGAAAACAAACATATATATATGAATATATTTGATTGAATGATTCCAGTTGATTGGAACAAGCGTTGTTGCCCAATCAGTTCTTCCCAAGCCTAAACTCAACGAAATGGTCGGAGTTAACATCGGCTTTGGTATTGCCATTGCTTTCGGAGTTGCTGTATCTGCCAAGCTATCTGGTAAGTTAACTACTTTCATTGAAAAACTTTACAAAACGATTAACCAAAAAAAGAATTCACAAAGGTTGGAGTTAGTAGAGGGTTTGCGCTATAATAATTGAAAGTTAATTTTCTATGATTGGTCAAGATCAAAGGCATACAATGCCGATGGAAACAAAAGAGCGAAGCACATCAAAGACATTCGACTAAACGATTAACTATACAAAATAGAGGAATACAGTTGAAAACTAAAAAGTTTATAATATACATAATGATTCCTTCTTTTTTTGTAATTTGTATTCGAATTCATCCGGTTTCCATAATGAGATGGATTGAATTACTGAAGTAGTCTGTCAATGACCTGCTACTGAGTGAGATTATATATTTTTTGTTGCGAAAAAGAATGGAAAGAGTAAGAACGATGGAGAGAGAGAGAGAGAAAGAAAAAGAGGGTGAAGGATATAATCAGAAACATGGAAATAGAATCTTCACATAGGAGAGCAAGTGATCAAACTATGCCTTAATTAGGAGCTCTTACAGCTGATGGTCAAGAGAAATTGCACTCAAAATCAGCACTAGGTCATATCCCAATGAACTATTGGATCATTTTCTATAGAAATAAATTGACCTCTGAGAATATAAATGTCAAACGAAGCACATTTTCACAATAATAAGCAGAGGTTTAGGGAGAGATAGTGATAGAGAGGAAGGGAGAGAGAGAGAGAGAGAGAGAGAAACCCTGTGTTTGTCAATTACTGAAAATGACAAATTACAAAACATTATCATGTCTGAATTCCAAATAAGTTTTCTTATTCAAACATTTAAATTGTTTGTTGTAATGAAAGAGAGACGAAAAAAAGATGAGCCATGTATACAAGTTCTTCGTTTCATGACTCTCTTTCTCTCTTTATATTATATTTGAATAAAGCATTTTGCTGCTGAAAAATTCATCAGATTAAGCAATAGAAGGCCATCGGTCAGCTGTCTCCTCTGCTCAAGCTTTCCATTAGTCTCAATGACTATGCGCTGTTTGTCATATTTTTGCTTTTTACGGCTCCAAACCGTTCGAAATTGAGAGAGTGCTGTAGAGTTAAAGCTTCTCATATATGCACATCATCTGCTTTCGAATGATACATCTCTAATGGCGAAACAACTTTCTCATTTTTTTTTTTCAAATGAAAATAAATGGATAAAAATAATATCTACAGCTTCTTCTTCTTCATCATCTTAATACGGTTCGTTGAAGTTGAAATGAAGAAAGCAAAGAGCAGATTCCAGCCAAGATATTTCATTCTCCAATTTAATTCATTTCCGTTGAGCAAAAACTTAACACCAACGATCATGTGCGGTCGGTCGGTTTTTCGAATTGCTCTGATGATGAAATGAATTCGATACAAGTTAGAATTCAGCAACTTCGATGAGCATCTCACAAATTTCCTGTCCTTTCTTCTTGTCTTATTGCAAGATTATAACAAAGAAAAGGGATGAATCGTCTAGAAAGGGGTGTGATTGTGGATGATATTGTCTTGGTCAAAACTTTCAAGCCAACACGTCGTTTGTAGGATGAATGAATAACAACTTTGGCAATCTCTTGAAGGTCAAACATCACAGTTTTTCTGTCTTAAGTCACGTTTATAGTCTATAAATTCAGGTGGGTGAAAGAGACGGGTCAGGGGGCAACACTAACATCTTAAACCGACAGCTGACTGATAGTCGAGGGATAATGACTATCTTAAGATTGCCTCGATGTTTTTCGATTGGCAAAGGGAAGCATATAGTATTAGATAGATGATTTGAGGGAAATAAATAAATGGAATCATCAAACACATTCATGGAAATAATGAAAGAAGTACATTCTGCATTTTTTCAGGTGGACATATCAACCCAGCTGTATCACTCATGTTCCTTTCATTCAAGCAACTCGCCCCAGTTAGATTCATCCTATATCTCCTCGTCCAAACTGCTGGAGCTCTCGTTGGAGCTGGACTAACCTACGCTATGTACCATGGTAATATATGAACTTATCAAAAGCATAACACATTGTTAACTTTGTAGAAGCCATCAACAAGTTCGATGGTGGAGTACGGGCTGTTGTTGGAGCTAAGGGAACTGCTGGAATCTTCGCTTCTTACCCAGGCGAACATCTTGGACTTTTCAACGGACTTCTTGACCAGGTTTGAATATGACATTTATGAAACCAAACAAGTGGAAATGAGAGGCATCTGCTACTTATAAGGCTGTCGTCTGTTATTTTTATGTTGAGTTAAACAGTAAAATTCCGACGTCTGTTAGCCCTGATTGACGACATTAAATAGTTGACGTCTGGCGGATTGTAAGAAGCATAAAGGTCATAGCTTATACTCCAGATGACAATCGGCTTGTATAAGACCGAAAGCATCTGGGAGTCATCTGATTGATGACAGACGACGACAAGTTCCGGTATACAGATGATACTCATTTTCTCAGAAATTGGCCATGTGGCAGGATAAACCTAAGAAATTCCGTAAAATATGATGAATAATGATACCATATTGCTGACAGCTTCTTAAGATATAGATGATAACAACCTCTCAGTAACTTTGAGAACAAAGGCTTAAGACTGTCATAAATTGGAGTACTTCGATGTTGTTATGCCAACAGTAGATTAACATCCAAGTTTTCAAACAAATATAATGTTAAGAGGTTGAGGAATTCATGAGATTTTCATTGAATAGTCATAAACATCAAACTACTATGCAAATCGATTCTTATTATTTTTTTATAGGTTATCTCTACTGCCGTCTTCTGTTTCTTGATTGCTCACATCACCGACAAGAGAAACTCTTACCCATCATGGGTTCAACCTCTCCTCGTTGGACTTTCCTTCGTTGGAATCGGAGCTGCTTTCGGATACAACTGCGGATATCCATGCAACCCATCTCGTGATTTCGGACCACGTCTCTTCACCTTCATTATTGGATACGGAGGAGAAGTTTTCTCGTAAGCTTTACGATAAATTATAAAAAAAGAAATGTGACCCAACAAAAAAATAGAACGAGGTGACAAATGGCTTTTATTTTCTCGCCAGTATTTCCTTTCACCATTCATAGGTTTTTTGAAAGATCGACAAGAAGCTTCAAAGTATGTAAGCAGTGTCACTTCTTTAGACATAATTCACCACACTTTTCACGTCCTGCACTGATTAGTACATAAACAGTCATGGGAGGTAGGAAGTATGGAAGTCAACCAGTCGTAAAAACCATAAGGGGGGGGGGGCTTTCCTTAGTATAATTCAATTGACAAACAGCAAACAAGAAGAAAACGAATTTCCCGTTCATTTTAGTCACAAGTCACTTGGATATGTATAGAAAATCCGTTCACAACTGTCAATTTTCATGTTGCAATCAAAGAGATTATCCTATACGGTTAACCAATAATGACATCGAACGAGCTTTTCTTCTTCCAACAATCTCTCCAAAGAGTATTCTCCCTCGCTCCTTTTAGAAAACAATCTTTCGAATCGGACTGAAGCTAAGCAAAGCTTTAACTTAGTAAGTCCATAAATTAGAAGAAGCTGATTGTTTTTCCATACGATTCCCTTACAAGGAATGTTTCTTACGAAATTCTTCAATTGTGACTTTTCTCTTTTGTCATAACAATCGGATTAAACTCTTGTTATAATCAGCGTGGATGACCTTCACACACGAAATTTCAATTAAAACATAAAACGTACTGTTGAATTGGAGGGAATACGAGATGCAATCCGAACATTCACATCGTTGAACAATAATTTTCCTTTTAGTTCATTTCATTTTGAACCCATTTCAATGACCTCTTGTAGGAAGTTTTCGATCATCTGAAATGACGGGGTAAAGAAATAGCAACATTACAAAAATAAAATGTGTCCTTTCCTTGATTGAGGGAGTTCTCAAACTAAGATTGATCAACAAATGAAAATACTAGTTATTCAATACCTTCTATTTCAGTCACAAATCTTGGTTCTGGGTACCAATCGTAGGACCTTTCATTGGAGCTCTCCTTGGAGCCTGGCTTTACCAATTGCTCATCGGATTCCACACTCCACAAGACGTTGAGGAGAAATACGTTGTTCTCACCGGAAACCAAGAGTTGAAGCCTCTTACCGGAAAAGAGTAAGTTTCATACGTTTCCAAAGCCGAAAAAAATAGAAAAATGAGCAAAAGAATTTCATTTACTTTCGTAAATTTGGATAAACAGCCTGAAATCACTTTGCCCATCAGGGTGATTAATGACGGCTCAAACGAATCTTAGCTTTCTTGAACCAACCATTCAAATGACAAATTTGTTCTCGGGAAGGACAACATTTCCATAGTTTGAACTAACTTTATGCTAAAAGTATTGAACATTTCCATAAAAATAATTGTTTAAACCTGAATTGATGGCTATCTTTATTCAGAGAACAAACTTCAGCTTAACTTTCGGTCAACTTGAAGCTGTAAGTAAAAGCGTGTCTGTTTAGTGAATGTGTGCTGTCATATTAGTATTAGTTAAAACTTATCATATTGAAGAAGTCATGATAGATATGATGAAATTACATTTATTTCATTTCAGTGCCGAAGAAACCGCCTAAATCGTCTGCTTGCATGTAGCTGTAACGATCATCAACAATCATAGTAACCTGGCTCTTTCTCCTATTATTATGTTAATGACATCATTTTGAAATAATTGAAACAAACGGTATATGCCTGCTTACTCCTTGATCACTTAATGAGTTCAATGATGTGTAACACTAAAAGCTGTTTGTTTCTTTTATTAAAATTATGTTTCATTGAAATCACAAATTACTTCTAGATAGCCGTAATGGTCGGAGTTCATGAGTAGTTGATTAACCATTTACGACAACATAGAATTATTTTTGAATCAATCGATGCTATCTCACATACCTTTTCCTACTTCGAACCTCCTCCAACTGTAATAAATTGCATTCATTTTAATAAAGTTTTGTTAAAGCCATATTTGTAAATGAAGTGGTAATGTTCAAGTATTTGAGAATCAGTTCACATACCTAAGAACAGTGAACTAAACAACCGCTCTCTCTAGCGTCATTATTACGAAATGAGTAAAGTATATGTGGCATACTCACGTAAAACGTATTCTAATCATCGAGTGGCAGGAAAAATCAATAAAAAAAAACAGATTGAACCTTTGAGAAAAGAAAACAAGTGAGTAGACGAGATATCATTTACATTATGAGCTGTGAAAACATCATTGATCGCACATCATACATCATGAGAAAGGTTTTATATATGTTAGTCAGCTGGTGGTCAGAGAGCACATTCGCGTACATTCGAACTTCGCACTCGCTTATAAACAGTATCGAACATCATGCTTTTATCGGTAAGACGTCTTCTTTGCAGCAGAAAAATATCTAACTTAGTAAGATGTTACTATATATAATATACTATTGTTAATCATATTGTTTTTCTAGACTAAACTAGCGTATTCTACGCAGGAATACTTAAACGTAAACGTTCTTAATCCAGGATTTAAAGATCATTTAAAGTATACCGAAAATGTAATTGATTAATTTATTGAGTTAATCATAGCATAAATAAGGGAGCATCATATTCAGAAGATGACTTTGATAGAAAGGTTTTGGAACCAAGAAGGATATCAGACAGTCTAACAAAGGTTGTCTTTCTTGTTATTGGTTGCATCATCTCTTGTTTCAGTGTATAATTCCATTATCGACTGATGAAGATTTGAGAATCCAATACACTAGTACAACTGGCAGTGTACGAGTCGGAAAAATCTTAGAGGTTTTTTTCATTCAAACATGTTAGTAAAGGTTGTTTTTATGATGAAGGTACTGGATCTTATGTCGGTTTATGTCAGTATGCTTCATAATCGTGAGATTGATTCCACAAATCCTACTAAGACTCTCAAAGTTCCTAGTACGCTTCCGAGAAATATCGTAACCGCTTCTTTGTATAAAATGGATATACTGAAGTACGTCGCTTTCTGGTGTTTAGTTTTCAAATCATAAAAATATGTTCAGAAGCAATTTGAGCTCCAATCGGGATGTTATCTTTGAAGGATATGTCGGATGGGCTGGTAGAAGTAGCTTAGACGTTTCTCTATTTGTTTACCAAAACAATGGCAAGGATTCCACGGATGAGCTCGTGATGAGAGCAAACTTTATGATGGTATAAATACGATAACCCAGACTCTGTTTGATTTTCGGACGTTTTCTAGGCTTCTCGTCATCCGAAAGAATCGAAAGCTGTTAGAATACATCCTCTAATAGCTGAGACAGAAGAAGAACAGCAGATCATAAAATCGGGTGAACAATCAGCGCTTGAAAGAAAAAGAGAGGTTTCTCATTACATTCTGTTTTTGCTCAGTTGTATCATCGTTCTTCAGATTGCAAGATCTCTAATTCATACATATCCCACTAATGAGGAATTCCACTTATTGCACAACAACTTGTTAGAATCTGTAAGAAAGTCCGCAGAGCATGTTTACCAACCTGAACTAAGTGTACGCCACACTGTCCTGATCTTACCTGTTGTGTTCTCGTTCAGAAAAATCAAGCTTGGCTCTCCGATACGAAAGCAGAAGTTCAGCTCATCTGTCATTCAGAGAATCAGAATGTTTATGGGAAAATTTTTGGAGGTTTCATTATGAAAGGAGCATTGGAATTAGCTCAACTGAACGCCGAGATGTTCTGCAAAGTGGGTTGTTTGAAGCATAATTGTAAACTTCCTTCTCCTTCAGGAAAGAGTGAGAGTTATTGCTATGGATGACGTAAAATTCAGTTCACCTGTAGAAATTGGAGATTTCCTTCATATAACTGCTTTCATTACAAATACAAAACAGAAATACATGCAGGTTACTCACCAACATCAGAACAGTCCTACTGATGTGTCTTTTTAGGTGTATGCTCGAGCTGAAGTAATCTGCCGAAAAACCTATGTTCCAAGAACCAGCAATGAGTTTTATTTTACGATGGAGACATTATCTGGGAAACCTGTAAGTTCCCTGATTCACTCTAGATACCTAGAGTACCATGTTTGTAGGTACGAGAAGTGTTACCACGTCAGTACTCTCATGGAACTCTATGGCTCGATGGGCACCGACACTTGGAAAAAGCTTTAACCCGCAACAGTAAATTGCATTAGTTAAACGATTCTAAGATTAAAGTTTTAAAATTCATTCATACATCTGTTATTATGGTGATAGTTAAGAAACAAATACCCGAATCGACATGATCAAATCACAGTTTTAAAATATGCAGTGAAACTACCGGATTATATGACTCTCACTAAAAGAAATGAAGAAAATAGAAATGATAAAGACGTTTTTGGTCTTTTGGCAATTTGGTCAAAGGCACTATGAACGAAAGTTCTAGATCATTTGGTGGTGGAGTTAAGTGGTTGTAAGTAGAAAAAAAACAGTCGAAGTGAAATGAATAATTTTGAGACTAACAATGAATATGTCATGAAACAATGACTCTGATATGATTGGTTAACGAGGAGAATGCTGTACAGATTGGACTACGAAGACTACCTACGTGAAACAGAAGAAACAAGACCTGATATGAGGAGCTCGAAGGAAAGACTAGGTATGGCCAAGAGGGTTGGGCAAGTTACACTTCTAACGAAGCAACAAAAAAGAGAAACAGAGGATGATCGGTTAGACCATCGAACCATCTTCTATGTTTGTCTGCTTCTTCTTCGTTTTATTCTTTTTCTCTTTTTTACTTATTAGGTATAGCGGGCAGATCCAGCATTTCATGATTGGAATGATAATCTTCGTAAGTACTATATAGAAGACAAAGAGGATGGCCACATAGATGAAGACATCTGTTGCCATCATAACGAATTCACCAAGCGATGAAACTCCGTTCACCCAAGACATCGGATTCAAATATCTAAAAAGATAGCATGAATAACATAAAGTATATCCAATTTTACTTTGTAATTCCTCCTAAGTTTATTTGGTTGCAGCTTGGACAGCGGCCAACCATCTCATGCCAAGTACTCTCATCAATATTAATCTGTAAGGTAGAGAAATGAAATGCAAACAGTTCGGGTTTAATCGTACCTCTAAAGGACTTTCATGATACTCCACAATGCGACAGATGGATGATTCCTCACGTTGTTCGTCAGATCTCAGACAAATCATTCTTGGGCCTCCTTCAACCACTGCGGGCAATGGAATGATCATAGAGCGATTGGAAGCCTAGAACACATGTATGAACATACAATCAAGTTAGTTTATTTTACATTTAAATCGTGGACATAAGTTGTGAAAGAATATATCTCATCTGATTCCTTATTAGTGGAATACTTGACTATTCCGTTGATTTTGCCTGAAGCGCCGTAGACCGTTAAATTGAAATATCTGCAAAAGGGGTGGAATTGAAAGAGTATCTAACAAGATAACGAACCTGTTACTTCTGGAATCTACTATGATTGAGCCAGTAAAATCATCAACCCTCGAAGCATTGTGAAAGAAAACGAGTCGATGCCCGTTTCCCTCTTCAGTCACTAAAGTTTATGGTTTGAAACAGAGGAGTGATGAAATGTAACCTTGTAAAGTTATGTATAAGTTGGTTCCTTCAGCATGAGTAACAATAGCCTGGCGAGTTGTTCCATCATAAAGGCGAGCACTTTGTATCCAAGGATAGATCATTTCCAATGGTCGTGATAGGTTGAAGTTGTCGGGCATCTGTAGATGAGACGTTTAACAACTAACTTAACTCTTAACAATTTCTTACGTAATTATTCGCCACTAGAACACTTCTGTATGTTTGCTCTTTGCAGTTTTTAACTTTTGCTTTGTGAATTTCATCCATTCGAACAGGTCCATTGAGAACATGGAATCGAGGCTCCTTACGGAAATTTCCGAACACTCTGGGATCTTCAAGCCTGTACCACCCGAGACGATCAAAACTAAAAATGCAATAATGATGAAACAGTGACAAATGAAACGCTTTACTTGTTCTCCATGATTTCATTTAGTGGCTGCTTTCGCAATCCGTCCATCTCACCACCGGGGTTGTGATTCGCAAAGTACATTCCCGATTCCAGCTGATGAGAAGCTCTTCCACCAGCTGCTACAGAAAGAGCGATGCGGCGGAGTGAATCCAAAAACCTTAAATGACTAAGTCGATGAAAAACGAGCCATCTTTAAACAAACTCACTTGTCTTGTGTCCCGCCGTCCAGCTGTGTTCTTATTGTTGTTTTGTCCATTTCATGCCAGCGACCGTGGCTAAAATCGTATGCTGTATAAACGAACGTGGCATAAGTGGAGGGTTGCTCCAACTTCACGGCGGTGAAGGATTGATTCCTAAAAACATGACTTTGGTCTTACCGAACAAACAAATTTCGTACCTGTATGGACGGAACTTGACGTCACAGCATAACTTTGGGCTGCTTGCAGCATCACATCCAATAGGTGACTGGTTGGGGAAGAATGTTCGATAGCATGATGTTGACTAAATATCAAAATAGATGTTCTGTTGTGAGACTTTAATCTTACTCTATCTTCCGTTGCCATATCTTCTTCTGGGCATTGTGTGAACTGATGAGACTCGGCGGTACAACTCGAAGCTGTAGCGTCGCATTCACAAAAGCATTCTGTTCGAACTTCGGGAATCGCGAAAACGTATGCTTGTGTAACCTAAAAACATATATTTTGGTCATCATATCAGTAAATAGTTATATCGTTTCATATAAGAAGCAATATTTTTTGTTAACGAACGCAATTAACCGTTCTCAACGACCATCAAATCAAAAATGAAGCTGCTATGTTTAACAGTTGCCCGTCTACTCCACATAAGAGTTGCAGTACATCATCATTCTTGATAAGAAAATGAAAGAATGGATAACTTACAGGATGATGATGCTCCAACTTTTCCAAACGGATCGTGTGAAGCCAAGATGAAGCTCCTCTTGAGTTTTTTGGATTCAGTTGATTGTGTACTGTATCATCATCTTCTTCCAGACGGAAACATACAGTTGTATGTAATCCTATATGAAACTGCATTTGCATAGATCTCTTGATAGCATTGTTAGCATCTGAATGTTTCATTCTTACATTAATGATTAATATAGTCTCATATATACCTTGACTAGTCTGCGCAATTACAATAGGCGTTCTGGAACAATGAGGTGGCTGTATAGGGAAGAGTCCTTCGAAGATATCTTCCGCAGTTTTTGGAGAAGCCAGACAGAAGAATGGCAGAAATAGGAAGAGTAACAACATCTTCTGAAAATAATTTGAATTAGTAAGCGGAAGAGAACTACAATAACGAAATGAACGACAGTACGAAGAGGTCCTTATATAGAAAGGAAAGTAATCAGTGTGTGATTAGTCATTAACAGTTGATGGAAGTTCTACAGAACAGATGTTCTTGCAATAGAATATTGATAAGACGCATTTGATGATATATTTATAGATAGTTTTGTGATTTTTTTCTATCATCTGGTTAACTCAGATCATTCGTATGACTAATTTTGGTGAACACCCAAGCAGTGAAAAGCCACGAAGCCTAAGTTGGGCGGAATCGCTGGGGAAAAAAAAGTCGCCTACCGGCTGTCCAATTGATTACTCATGAAAGAACAATCAGAAGAATACACGACGACAAATGATGATCCCCCTCTCTTCTCTGTCTCCTCTCCCTCTTTTTATTTCTTCATCTTGCCTATTCTCTTTTTCCAATTTAAGGAAACGAGAATCGTTTTCTCTACTTCGATGTATAAACAGGCTATAAGGCAGCTATTATGAGGAAGAAAATGATACTGACTGATAAACACAATTATTTGATATTCAAAAGAGTTCATATAGAAAATGAAATTTGCCTTCCGAGTAGCATCTCAATCTAATGGTTCGTGAGCGATTCTCGTTCTCAAGTTTATGGATTGTGAGGTATTACAAAGATTTATATTGCTCGCAGATAGTTTGAACGAAAATTCTTCCTTGCGACGGTTCTTTTTTTTCTTGACTTTCATTAACAACATGGAGCCAGAAATAGGAAACTTCATCTCTGGATATGCCCGACAACTTCAATGTATGATTGAAATGACAAGAAGTAGAACACGGAGCATACACACACATACATTCATATATTTATATGATCAGATTTGCAATGAAAGTAAGCGGGTTAGAGTATAAATACTAGCTGTCTCCATGATTGAAGAAGTGAGATGGAAGAGTTTCGTGAAAGTACAGTTGTCAGTGCGTAAAAGACGCTCCAAAAGACTTTCATGAGAATGATATCTCTCATTCTTCAAATCTTGATATCAAAATGACTCTTTCTCACAATTCATTTTCATTGTTCGAATGATGAATATAGAACACTCCAATTGTACGTGACATCTTCACGTAAATCTTGAATATCTTTTTAAAGATAAAAAGCATGGAGAGCTGTTAATTTGCGTATTGTCATCATGAGAGAGTATGAGAGAAGAGTATGTAACGGAAGCAATAACATAGCCTGTAAGCGGGATAGTGAATGAATAAATTTCTGATCTAGTGATCAAGTGAGTCATTCATCTAAGACCATGTAACGCAGCTGTATGAACTATCACTTCGACTACAGAATGACGTCGCCGTTTCCTGCTTTGAGCTTCTTATAGTTTATGTAGGATGATAATGAGTAATAAAGACTTTACAAGAGCTGTAAAGAAAACTTTTATTATCAAAACTTTAATTGGATTAAGCTGAATGACCGTTAGAAGGTTTAGAGAAAACCGCTTTGCATCACTCCAGAAAGATACTTATGATGTCTAAGAAGGAAAGAGAGTGTTGATAACTGAGTAAACCGGTAGTTAATCATTTTGATTCCTAGTGTTAACAATGAAAGGGAATTTAATGAGAAGGAAAAGGGTTGTTAGTGGCATAAGGAAAGCGACGACGACTGGTATCATTTACCTCAATTATCGTTGAAGAGTCAGATATAGATAGATAAGCTCTGACCGTGCTATGGTCGATAGCTGCCCCAACGTCCTCTCAATTATATCAGATTAGTATGCTAATTAGATGCCATACAGCGTAAATATCAACTCAGATGATCACATTGAATGTCATGTTATGATTAGAACGATTATGACATTAGATGTGGCAGATGATGTTGAACAAATGGAATGAAATGAATGAAAACGAAGGAATGATTGATTTCTTAGTAGGAATGAGTGTCGACAATCAGCAACTTCCTCAGGGCAAGAGGGTTGACGTCGTCGTGTAAACCTATTAAGCACGAAACTTGTTTTCACAGCTTTTTGAGGGCATCCTACGTGTCAACGTGATAAGCATCTTCGTGACCAGAAAAAGATACTTATGGTTAAACTAAAAACTCGAACAAAGTGAAGCATAATTGAGTTGAAAAGACTAACTCTACAAGAATGGCATAATCAAGCGAGCTTAAGAGACACGTTCTGTCAGAATAGTTAATCATCAACGCTCATCGTAGCGAGTCAAATGCGGAGAAAACTGATGTGAATGTTTGTGATGAAGGTATTGAAAATTTGGAAGTGTGTAAGACAAACTGATTACGAACTGATATAAGTGTTTATGAGTTTTCTTGTCAGAGGTAAGGGGAGGACGAACATTACTGGGCCTCAGAGGTCAACCTTCTACAACATCAAGCGAGTTTTCAGAATAGCAATTTCATAAGTGAAACAAGACGAAATCACATTACCAATGAAGGAACGAGTGAAAAAAGCTTATATTTCAACAAAATTCCATCATTGGATTTAAAGTTAGTCATACTGACTACTAACTGTGACTATCATATAATCATTCAGTTATAACTGTGTTCACCACAAAGAGTGATTGGGAGGGAAGATCAGATAGAGTGAGAGAAAGGGAGAGAAAGTGAAAAAGGGAATGATACAAAAAATGGAGAAGACAGTTCGATGAGGTGAAAGAAGCTTTTTTTCGAATTTCCTCTCATTCAGGACATTTATCGAAACTCACTCTCTCTCTGCCAAATTTGAAGACGTTAGGTCGTCAATGAACAGACTGAAGGACATCCGTTCTACATCGTCTCGAAACATTTTTTTTGTGTTTGTCTGCTTCATTAGACTCTCTGATCACGAATGTTATCAAATAGAATTTATTATCAAAATATAAATTAAATTGAAAAGCTATTCGTTGAATTTATTATTGAAGAGAAGCTATCTGAAGACTTCGGAACACATTCAGAAGGTCATCTAACATAAAGGCGAGAAATGGAAGAGTGAAAGAATGAGAGAGATGATGATGATCAAGCAGAAGAAGGTAAGAAGGCAGTAGACAAAAAATGAAAAAACAATCAGACGACCCATAATGGGCGGCAGAACGATTGAATTGAATAACAACTTGAAAACTTAATTGAGAGAGGATGTTGTCGCCATATCAAATGTATATGAAATCATAAATGGATATTTGTTTATCTAATAAATTCACGCCGACATCGTCAACATAAGTTCTCTCTCTGGATGGGTTGGGCTCTTATTCGGAATGTTGATGATAAGCAAATCGATAGGTGTGATGATCAGTTGAATTATATAGTTCAAGGATATCTTTAACCTTCTTATTTTCATTTCTCTTTCTCTCTTTCTCTCTTAGGTTGTCGGTATGTTTTTGGACATTCTATCACTCTGTGACCTCCTAGCATTGAGATGTAGCGGATGTGTTCATCTGAATGCAAGTTATGAAAGCAAAGTTGAAAATGAATCAAATTGATTATATGATATCTTTCTAATGAAGTTTTTTCATCAAAATAAATAGAAATTGAGAGAAAATAAGATAAAGAGATAGGTTAAGGTGATTGATTTATGTGAAATAAAGCAATTGTGATATCAGTATGAATGCTGTATAAAGCATCAAACGATCATCTGTCAATGGAGCTGGTTGACTATCAATGACTGCTTTGGCGTCAGAATTTGATAAATCAAATGGCAACATTCAGAACGAACCTTTTCATATTACATTTGATGTGAAGATGAATATACTGGTCAGTAACGATACGGTCAGAGAAGATTGTGGATGACAGCTTTGATGAATGATGAACAAATGCTTCCCGCTGCGAAGCCGTCTCGTTCACTTGTCTTATCAGGCAAATGATGTATGAAAGAAAATCGGAATAGGCACAAAGGATGTTGAAGGCATTTCGAATGGATGTACTACGGTAGATGTCATACAAAGCTTAAAAAGCAGAAAAATGGGAGAGGATTGAGAAAAAAACTGTCAGCTGAGAGATGAAAAGGCAATCGGAGGTTACGAGGTGTCAGTGACTACTTTAGAACTCTCTCTATTCTCTGTTTTCTAGTAAGAGGGAAGAAGAGGAAAAATAGAGAGAGAAGTCAGGGCAACTAAGATACTCGTTACTATGAAGTTATGAGAATGAAATTAAGAAATTGAGTATTTGGGTTACTAACCGATAGACCGACATGCAGATTTCCTTTGTATATCAATTATGGTCATGAAGTGGCGTAATATTTGAAAAGTTGTCAATATTGTTCAACAGATTACCATGTAAGGTTGGACCATTTGCATACTCCTATATGCTCTTTCAATGAATGGAATGTTTGTTTGTATTGTTAATATCGTTTCAATCTATGCAATATGAGACAGTACACATACAGCATTGTCTAGATGAGAGATGTTAGATGAACATACTAAATCTAATGAAAACCTTAATTTCAATCAGCAAACTTTGCTTTGCGAATTTGCGCTCATGACCGACAATTCTTATTTTATTCAAACAACCTCTCAATTTCACAATTTTTATGCTAATTTTAGTAAGGATTAGCATATGTAGTGGTTTTCTCATATTCTAATTACTTTTAGCAAGCCTCGTGTTAACATGTACAGTTAAGCACATGGCAAACGCATTGACTGGTTGCAATCCTTTTTTTCTTAGTTACATTCTCTCTCTCTCTCTCTCTCTCTCTCTCTCTCTCTCTCTCTCTCTCTCTCTCTCTCTCTCTCTCTCTCTATCTCTACCTCCATTTCTCTCAAACTTCATTAATTAAGAGATTGACATGATGCTTTTTTATAAGCTAACGTCAACACTTATCTTATTTTTTCATCATATCGAAGGCTTCAGTAACGAGTATAGTATAAAAAATGCGGCTTGTCCGCAATTTTGTTACAAATGTGCCCTTGAAACAGTTTATTGGTCATCTTCAGGCTGTCTTCTGTCTTTCTCTATCTTGACAGCTAAATTTGAACATAAACTTGCCGCCTGGGCCAACTGTAACTATCAAGGCCTAAGTGAATATGAAAATCCAGATAATTAACTTTTGACAAACTGGGTTTTAATCATAATTGAAATATGGAAAAAAGGTGTTGTACATGGTACAAAATCAGGCCATATGAACTTGAGCAAAGATAGAAGAAAGAGAGAAATAAGGATTGTGGAGACACAAAAGTGTGTTTCAATCAGCCACCGAAAAGTATTTTCATTAGGTTTTTTGTTAAAACGAGGGAAGGATTATTTGAATGTATTCAAACATCAACAAACACCGACTTGTTACGCAGATGAAAGACATGAGAAAACAACATAGGCATCTAAGTAAAGTTAATATGATGTTATAACAACAATATATATTTTGGTATTTGAGATTGGCAGTGCATAGCTGATTAGATTGATGAGAACCTGTAGAAATAGAGAGAGAAAGTGAGAGAAGCTAAGGCAATAGCATCGGCACTTTCTATGTTGTTTGATTGAAGAAAGGACAATAACTTTGACGATTATCCAGTCAGCTTGAATCTCATCTCCACTCATCACTACTACAGTCAATCGAAAATGAAAAGAATCAAAGACAACAGGAATGCCATTAACAAGTTGTATCTTTCTTTCAATTCCGTCCTCACTTTCAATCTTTTCCGCTTTCAATACTTTCTCTTCCTTTTCTCTTTTTTTTCAACAGAAAAAACTGTTCATAACACATCATATTTTCCAGTTCAGATAGTACGATATTCTTGAAGGATATGTATATGTATAGATAGATAGGGAGAGGAAGAGAGATGGAAACATCATTTCCTATTGCAGAAGAAGCTTCTTTCTCGCAATCACAACCCTCGTTTTGACTAAAACAGGTTGAACATAAACTTTTCCTCACTGTTAAGCATTAGTGATTAAACTTTCGAATAAAAAACGAAGTGAAAAATGATGGAAAGATGTCTGTTACACATCTCTTTATCAACAAACATCATTCATGGGCTGAAATGAATACGAGTCATTAGACTACATGGTAGAACAAGAATCAAATCAAAACAGAGCACATTGCTTAACAGATCGATAGAAAGTTCTCAAAAATCGAAAAAGAACTTACCATTTTCCAATATTTACTCACTTAACTCACGCACGTTTGACAGCTTGTTTCTTTTCGAAACAAAAGAAAAATATGAAAGTTGGATGAGTAAAAACAGCTTTTATGCGTAGAGAGAGAGAGAGATGAAAGCTGTATACGTAAAAGCTGATGAAGACATTTCAAGAGATAACGAGTGGGATCAATGTGTTATGATAGGTAATGAAATGAAAATGAATGTTATTAGAACAATCGAGGGAAAACATGCAGTAGCAGGAGGGTTACAGAATTCAGGATATGTGAAAGAAATGGATACAATAAGGGATATTGGAAGATTATTGTTGACTTAAATATTTGCATAGAAAAGTATGGCTCTGCTTGAGCATCTACAACACTATTGTTTGAACAAAAATTGAGAAAATTGAATAGGAAAGGCTATTTTCTGAGATGTAAAAGACAGATATTGGATGCTCAAAACTCAATGGTTCAGATGACTTTTGACGACGATGATGATGTCGACGATTGTTGAAACGATGTCATCATCAGTAAAACGATACAAAGCCCTCATCCAAAAACCATCCTCTCTACCATCATATTCTATGCTCATTCAAAAAACAATGGAAATGAAACAAAATTGGGTGTCAATGCCCTGAGGCATATGTAAACTAGATTGTTTCGTATGAATTATGAATAACAATAAGCGATTGTAATGAGAATATAGGTTGAAGAGAAGTTGCAAAATGAATCACATCTCAACAATCACAATGCTACTCTGCTATTGTCTCAGAATATTACTTTATAAGGAGATAGGTGAGTAAGCATTTGAGTCAAAAAAAATTCGAACATGCCACTTAGCACTCACTTGAGACTGTTTCTCGGCATTTCAATTACTTCCTCTCATCTCTGTTTCTTGTCTGTTAGTACGAGAGTCTTTGTCTGATTGAGACAGTGTGAGGATAACGATATGTGTTGTGAGAGCAGAAAAGAAAGATGAAATACATTTAACACAGAGAAAAAGGAACAGAAGTATTATCTGAAAATATTGTTAAAGTATGACATCATGCTGCTTCATCTCACTAAATCGTATCAACCTATGTTGGATGCAAAAGCTTGCTGAGCTGAATCTAGAAGGTCAGATTGTACAAACTGACTTGAGTGAATTGAAAGAACAATAAAAGAATTAATGGAGAAATAGAAACGACTTCAAATGCTTGTAATACTATCAGTAGAACCGGAATGGAAAGCTAAAGGAGGAATTGAAACGGCTGGTAAATCCGTTCGACAATGTCCGAAGTTGTTAAGAAAACGGGTGATGAGGACGAGAGAAGAGACTGGTCATCAAGATGGATTTAAGTACTGTTGTTTCCGAATTAGAAGTCATTATTTGAGAAAATAAAAAAGGGAAAAATGCAAAAGCGAGTTAAATAGCCCTCGAACGCTTTTTTAAGTAAAGACATAAACTGTTTATGAGTAATAATACAAGAAATGCTTGTATCAACAGGCTTCTCGAGCAATCTAACTACATGTTAAGGTTATTCAAATTGAGACTTTAAGACAGAAGGCTGCTTAATAAACACATCAGCTCGCAAAAGAAGGCAACCGTCTAGTGCGCGAGACTGGAGTGAACAAATGAGGAAAGTAGGAGGTTTTAAACCAATTGTGGGAGATTTCAATGTTAGATAAGAAATGGAAAGATGAATTCATTGTGGGCATGATGGGCTGGTACTTTCTTTAGCCAGAGGTGATGGGGTGGAGCCAATACGGAAATGGATGAAGATGAACAAGAAGAAGAAATAGAAAGGAGCGACCAGAGAAGGAAAGATAATGAGAAAGAATAGAAAGATAAAAAAGAGATTTGTTATGGATCAGGAACAAGATGATAACCTATTGATTATATGTTAATGTGACGAATTATCCATGAGGAACCGATTACCGCAATTGAGGATGATGGATATGTATTTGGCCAAGTATGATAAACAGAATTTGCTGTACCTTCTTATACTTCAATGTTATAACTATTCGAAAAAGTTTTCGCTTATCAAGCTGCGAGTTCCTTGAATCAGATTTTCTGACAGAACTGCTTCAGACGTTCAACATGACTGACAAGTCCAAACGTCATCCTACCAAAAGGAAACCTTCAAACTCATTTTTAACATATAAACAATAGACTTATCAACATAGCAAGTCTCTTTTAAAATTGGAAATATCAAATAATTCCTTTTTTTCTTGCTTCAGTTTGATTTGGATCAGTTTTAACCAAGTTACAGTATCTTGAGTCAGCTTGCGGCAGGTGATGCTTATCTCCGCTAATGATCTGCCTTACTTGGACAATTGATCAAAATTGAATTGTAATTCATTCGTATGTGTGGCGAGAATTGTTGAAATGAGGTAGATAAATCCAACAATCACTGTACGCAATCTAGAACATCCAACTTGAACATGATAAATGGCTTGATGGCACATCGATTGCTTTTTTGATTTGTCGTCAATTTCACTTTTCAACAATTCCTCAAGTGCGATGGATTACACTTACCTGACTCTATCCATATTCGTCAGTGATTGTCTCTGTTTATGTACACTTCCAGATATGTATGTCTATTAGCAAATGAAACTTGAATAGAGCTTTCACTGGCAGAAAAAAACAAGCTTGATTTCTTCTTGGACGCATATAATCTGCATATGTCTGTTCAATGCAACAAACAGTCGAAAAGGTCTTGTCAAACTTCATTCATCACAATTTATGCTAATTATATAATCAATACAAAGAGATGCCGACAAACGATTATAATTTGACACAACAACTAAACTTCAACAAACTTCAACATGAAACATCTACGTGTCCCAGAAAACATCAAAAGCAATGCCGACATGATACCGCACGGAAATTAGTTGTCTGTTGTTTCAAATAATCATTTTCTCCAACAAAACTACATATAATTAAGCCAACTTAAGAAATTAACAAATTCGATTTGTCTATTCACCCCTTGCGAACAACCGCTAACTAGAGATATTCAGAAACAAAATGGAGTATACAAGCGACTTTCCTCGGCAATTTTCGTTCTTTTACAAATACAAAGGTAGATAGTGGTTGTTCAATCTATTAACAATGGAGTTGATTTCATTGAAAGTTCTCTGTTTCGAACAAATATTGTATTTCCGCAAAGATCTCCAGCTGTTACCCTGATGTTATCTGTGAATGACTGAGTGATTAGAAGTAGTTGTTTCATTCAAGGTAAACGATATCATCTGAGTATCTCATTAAAATAGAGAATCTTTAAATGAGGTAAGCTTTGAAGTGGAATGTGAGGAATGATAAGGGTTATAAGAGAACTTGTGTTTTCATGCTTATCTCGAATAAATAATCCCATTCGATTCCAGTTTGAAATAAAACTTTCCATTTCATAATCAATGATGATTAGATGTGTCATTTCATTGTTGAAGCGGATTACCCAACTCTTAACACATATCATATTCATTCGAAGATATTCCAATTATCTTATCAGCCATTAATATGTTCAGTTAAAAGATATCTTTTGTCTTTGCTGTCATCAGTTAGTCTATTCTTTCCAATCGTTCCATCCATTGGGGCGCTTCAACTCTCATCATCTCCATCCATCTTCTTCATGACTGACTTGAGGTCGTTTCAAATGATATTTATGGCTTTTCAATCATGATTCTTGCTTCTGGAATACCGATAGATCTGCTTACAATCATTTTTTCAAGTGTTATGTTCTGAATGATGAAAGGAGGAAAATGGATTATGTTCAATCACAATGTATCCCAGTATTAGCGTTTGACGCCTTTTCATGAGTGACCTAATCAAGTTTGAATATAATAATAACACAGTCTTACTTTCAAGAACATTCATAAGTACAATGTAGCTGTAGGAGATGAAAGAGCATGGTTACCCTTTCACAAATCATTTAATGACATGTTCATAACGGATATCCGATACATAACTATCTTCTAATCATCATCATCATCATTCGGTATATACGGATGAGTCTTTTTTTCTTGTTTCAAAAACAGTGAGAAGAAGGAAATGATTATCTGTCATGTCAATTACTCAAAAAAACTCATCGAATGTCAGACTATTGAGGACGAAGGCTGAATGAATAAATAATGTCATAAAACGTTCTTCACTAAAGGGTCTCGTAATGAACGTTTGAAAACGATTAATGAATCTCCACATATTGCAAAATTGATATTATGATTTGATTGAGCCTTCTGAGCAAACTCACGACTTCAATTCTTAAAAAAGAACGTAAGGTTAGTGCTACTCATTCTCTATCTGTTCCTCCCAACTTGTTAGTACACAATACATCAAATAAATGGTTGATATATTTTCGTCATGCAACCACCCATCTTATGAATCGACTTATTCCGACATCTGAAACTACAAAGAAGCAAATTATTTAAAAACCGTTGGAGACCACCCAGTATCATTCATACTGTTCGTTTCATTCAATCATTCTCAGTTGGATATCCATTTGTGAAATAAGAAGCTGATGTAACACAGAATTAGGAAGGTTTTTGACAACATGATCTTATATAAAGCAAAGTTGGAACACTCGAACTCATCTCACAATTTCATCACCATATATGCTATGTGTAGCATGATATACATTATCACTGTCCCAACTGATGGCTATTAATGTAAATAATGTCCCATCGACATAATTATCAAATAATATTATCATCTGTGATGTGAGGGCTATTATACATTTTTCGTATCACTTCGCATCTTCGAGCTATGCAATAGCTATTCTGCGATCAAGTGAATTTGATATGTTTGATGTCTATCACAACGGGGTGTCATCATGCCTTTCGACCTCTTTACCAACACGACATATTGATAAACAAATTTTGCAATTATCTCTCGATATACCTCCATTAGCATTTAACTAAGCATTCGAATGTTTACATCAATAAACAATACATGTTGCTAGCTCTTTGTTAGAAGACGATTTCTTCACTTTGATTACAACGTAAAGGCCTCAATAAGGTTATAAGGTTAACTTATTTTTGAGACCAGAGGTTGCAGCTGGCTTGCTAGCTCTACCTCATGGGTCGACCCGCTATTGCACTACAGGCGGGAACGGCCCTTCCCTTCGGGGATCAACTCATTCGTACGCTTGTGTCTTAGATATATGAGTGTGATGATATGAATTTTGTGGCTTGCCCAACGACCAGGTTCGAGTAACCCATGAAAACCCATATGAGATTGGGGCCAAAAATGTTTGGGGCACTTTACGAACCTTCAAACAGTATCGCTTCTCGGCCTTTTGGCTAAGATCAAAGTGTAGTAATCGTTCTTATCGAATTAACCTTCGGTATGAGGTTCATTGAATCTCAATAAGGTTAACTTATTTTTGAGACCAGAGGTTGCAGCTGGCTTGCTAGCTCTACCTCATGGGTCGACCCGCTATTGCACTACAGGCGGGAACGGCCCTTCCCTTCGGGGATCAACTCATTCGTACGCTTGTGTCTTAGATATATGAGTGTGATGATATGAATTTTGTGGCTTGCCCAACGACCAGGTTCGAGTAACCCATGAAAACCCATATGAGATTGGGGCCAAAAATGTTTGGGGCACTTTACGAACCTTCAAACAGTATCGCTTCTCGGCCTTTTGGCTAAGATCAAAGTGTAGTAATCGTTCTTATCGAATTAACCTTCGGTATGAGGTTCATTGAATCTCAATAAGGTTAACTTATTTTTGAGACCAGAGGTTGCAGCTGGCTTGCTAGCTCTACCTCATGGGTCGACCCGCTATTGCACTACAGGCGGGAACGGCCCTTCCCTTCGGGGATCAACTCATTCGTACGCTTGTGTCTTAGATATATGAGTGTGATGATATGAATTTTGTGGCTTGCCCAACGACCAGGTTCGAGTAACCCATGAAAACCCATATGAGATTGGGGCCAAAAATGTTTGGGGCACTTTACGAACCTTCAAACAGTATCGCTTCTCGGCCTTTTGGCTAAGATCAAAGTGTAGTAATCGTTCTTATCGAATTAACCTTCGGTATGAGGTTCATTGAATCTCAATAAGGTTAACTTATTTTTGAGACCAGAGGTTGCAGCTGGCTTGCTAGCTCTACCTCATGGGTCGACCCGCTATTGCACTACAGGCGGGAACGGCCCTTCCCTTCGGGGATCAACTCATTCGTACGCTTGTGTCTTAGATATATGAGTGTGATGATATGAATTTTGTGGCTTGCCCAACGACCAGGTTCGAGTAACCCATGAAAACCCATATGAGATTGGGGCCAAAAATGTTTGGGGCACTTTACGAACCTTCAAACAGTATCGCTTCTCGGCCTTTTGGCTAAGATCAAAGTGTAGTAGAGCCCTGAAGAAGCCCGCCAACCACCGACTCTTCGTCAACCAGGCGATTCCTGACGTCACTCATCTGAGACCTGACATCGTCCTGATTGACGAAGACAAGAAGACATGCGCCATAGTTGACGTCGTCGTCAGCTACGAGAATCGTAGCATCGCCCTCGCTAAAGCCAGAGCGGACAAAGAAGCCAAGTATTCTGAAGTCCGCAAAAGCTTTGAAGATCTAGGATACGACACGGCACTAAACGCATACGTCGTTGGAACGTTGGGAACCATGGACCCTCTGAACGGGAGCGCACTCGCTTCATTGGGCATAGGCCGAAGATACAACCACCTGATGGAGAAGCTCGTCGTTAGTGACGTCATTCGATGGGCCAGAGACATCTACGTGGAACATGTCACAGGAACTCGCCAGTACAAGGAAGCACCAGCAGCAGTCACTTCGGAGGCACCAGCTGCAACCGCCAACTTGTAGGATGTACGGCGCGTAGGAATCGAGGGCCGCTAGACTTACCCCGGTGATTAAACTGCTTAGCAGCTTCCCTTGCATGCTAACGCACCTCCCGGCAGCGCTTTTGTAGCTCAAGGGTTGGTTTAGTCATTTTTGTGTTAAGTGTAGCTCCCCCATTAGCTTTAAACACTTATAGCTTAACTAATAACCAGATTAGAACTATTATTAACTTCTTGGTACCTAGTACAATGATTGACTAACTCGTACTTAATACGGTGCACACTTTGGGCACACCATTTGTAGTTTACCTATTTTTGAACGATTGAAACATTAAGTAGACAGTCTCTAGAGGCTGATCTCTCTCTTTCTTTTTGAAACATTGTAACCCCTTCGGGGTAAACATTATCTTTTGCAAATAAATCGTTCTTATCGAATTAACCTTCGAATAACTCTGTACAACTGAGTACAAGTTGTTTGAAAACTAGATAAGCTACTACACTCGAGAAGTCGATCGTTCTGGTACCCGTACTAGTCCTAATTTGGTTAAGTCATCGTAAAGCTTCGAACTAAAAGCCTTTAATTAAGCCTGTTCGTAGAATTATCGATGGAGCTGAAACCACCGTCATCGGCGTCCCGCTCCAGGCGCCCTTCTTCTGCCAGCCATGCCACCCAGTGCCGCGAGCCTATGGTAACCACGCCGCACTGTCGAAGCATCTAAGGATAGAACATGGACGTAACTTAGCATTTCAATGCCGGAAATGCCTCATAGTTAGTGATTTAAAGAGCATAAACAGCCACATAAGCAAAACTGCTGAGTGTGCTGAATATGCTAATTCGCATGTGCACGAACAAGCACCACCGCTACCACTGAGGAGGATCCGGATGCTAAGGGACCGCACGCCAATGACGGAGGAGATGCCGTCAACTTCTTCGCCTCCTGCGCCTCGAAGATCCGCCAGGACGCCAATAAGGCCAATCGATAGGGTAGCCACGCCCCCTCCAACCCGCGAGGAGCCCATTATCGATTCGCCTGTGAATGAAGATTTTGACAGGCAACGCATGCATATTGAGATAGGCAACTCGCCTGTAGTCTCACCCGGCACACCACAGGACTCTGCCGAGACTACAGAGCCAGAAGCCCCCCACGACGAATCCGTACGGGATACGGCGCAGCCCTTGCGACCCCCTATATGTACGAGCGAATCTCAAGACCATGCAACAAGTAGTAGCCCAGGGCATTCTGATTGGCTTTCGAGACTAGCTTCGGTTAGCACCTCGGAGGACCTTGAAGCTGTCCTGAGTGAGATCATATCGGTGCTTTAAGCCGATCTTCCAGCCCCTCCAGCTGTTCGAAGAATGCCGCGAGGCAGACCGCAAAACACTAGAGTGCTGAGTCCTGAAGAAGAGAAGCTTGAAGCAATGAGAATACAGAAGCTCTGGCGAGCAGACAAGAAGAAGGCCTTCGGAAGAATTCTGAATCTGCCTTCAGAAGGTTGCTCTATCGATGCCCAGAGCCTTCAAAGACACTTCGAGACGGTGCACCAGGCTTCCCAACACGAAGCACCTCTCCTAGGCCAGCTTGAAAGCCCCAGTTCTTCGGAACCGCTTGAGGGCATCTTCACACCATCTGAAGTGGCCAAGTGTATCAGAAGATGCAGCGACACTGCTCCTGGCAGTGATCGCATCAGATATTCTCACTGGAAGAAATGGGACAAAAGATGCGTCGTCATATCGTCTATTTTTAATACGGTACACAAGCTTGCTTACGTACCAGCTTCTTGGAAAGAGTCCAAAACAGTGCTCTTATACAAGAAGGGCGATAAGCACGACATCAGCAACTGGAGACCCATAGCCTTAGGCAACACGCTCGGAAAACTCTACTCCGCGTGCCTCGCTGGTCGGCTCTACAGATGGACTGTCGCGGAGAAACGCATCTCCGACGCTCAGAAGGGCTTCATCCCAAGTCCTGGTTGCACTGAGCACAACTTTCTACTACAGTCCGTCATTGCCGACGCCAGAAGAACCCGCGGACGAATAGCTGTTGCCTCGCTAGATCTCGCCAATGCTTTTGGCTCCCTCCCCCACACCTCGCTTGAAGCATCGCTCGCGAGCGCTGGAATGGGAGACCAATCGATTGGGCGTATATTGGAAACCTACCGAGGCGCAACCACTCGGATATCGACCGTTAACACCACGACTGAACCGATCAAGGTACAGGCAGGCGTACTACAAGGATCACCTCTATCTCCGATCCTGTTCAACCTCGCCCTGGAACCTCTGATCAGAGAAGTCCAAAAGGCATCGAAGGGATATAAACTGCATAGCAAGGAAATATCAGTACTCGCTTATGCAGATGACCTTGTCATCATATCCAACACCGAGGAAGACCTGCAGCACTCACTCGATGTTGCTGCCGAAATGGCAATGCGCCTTGGCCTCCGGTTCAAACCAGCCAAGTGCGCATCACTCTCCATATCCAAAGGGAAAACCCTCTCAACCCCTTTTCGCATTGGAGGAGAAGTGATGCCAGCGCTCGGGAAGTTCGACGCCTACAGTCACTTGGGAGTCCCCACTGGAGTCCATCTTCAAGAATCGGCAGAGCAATCGCTCATCAAGATGAAAGAAGACCTCCATAAGATCGACGAATCTCGTCTAGCTGACTGGCAGAAAGCCGAAGCTGTCAGACAATTCGTCCTACCGTGTGTGGACTTTCATTTGACAAACGGTCACATGAAAAAGGAGAAGTTGAAACTCTTCGACGATGAACTCCGACGCTGTGGTAAGAGATGGCTCCACCTCCCACAGCGAGCTAGTGCTGAAACATTATACATCCCTACCTCCTACGGAGGCCTGGGATTCAGCAAACTCCAGAGAATGAGCGACGCATGTCAGGTAGCCTACGCCATGACAGTCCTCAACTCCAAGGATGCACTAGTACAGGAGGTCGCGTACACCGACGCTGTCAAAGCCTTCGAGAAGAGAATCAGAAGCTCCGCTACCAACGAGGACATCAAAGAATACTACAACGGTAATGTCGAAGGCAAATTCGACACTTACACCGCAGATGTTTCCTCGACTTGGACTAAACTTAGGATGGCTACACGAAGCCTTCGAACAACACTCGATCTGAACTGGAACATCAACAACGAAGGAGCCCTCGTACCGTTGCTAGATGGACAGCAGATCAGACCCACCACGGTCAAGAAGCGCCTCAGGAATGCGCTGTTCTCACACGAGATCAAGAGCCTGAGGGACAAACCTGACCAAGGAAGGGTGTTCGACGTCTCCATCATCCGAAACTCCTCCAACCACTTCATGGCTCGTGGTGACTTCATCCGCTTCGCGGATTGGAGATTCATCCACAAAGCCAGACTCAACGTGCTCCAGCTTAACGGCTGCAGAAGACATGGGGAAGGAGACAAGAGATGCAGACGATGTGGCTACGAATCCGAAACGGCCGCCCACGTCTTCGGACGCTGTGGCGTGCACGCCGACGCCGTCCAAAGAAGGCACAACGAGATTCAGAACAGACTCGTTAAAGCCCTGAAGAAGCCCGCCAACCACCGACTCTTCGTCAACCAGGCGATTCCTGACGTCACTCATCTGAGACCTGACATCGTCCTGATTGACGAAGACAAGAAGACATGCGCCATAGTTGACGTCGTCGTAAGCTACGAGAATCGTAGCATCGCCCTCGCTAAAGCCAGAGCCGACAAAGAAGCCAAATATTCTGAAGTCCGCAAAAGCTTTGAAAATCTAGGATACGACACGGCACTAAACGCATACGTCGTTGGAACGTTGGGAACCATGGACCCTCTGAACGGGAGCGCACTCGCTTCATTGGGCATAGGCCGAAGATACAACCACCTGATGGAGAAGCTCGTCGTTAGTGACGTCATTCGATGGGCCAGAGACATCTACGTGGAACATGTCACAGGAACTCGCCAGTACAAGGAAGCACCAGCAGCAGTCACCGACTCAGAGGCACCAGCTGCAGCCGCCAACTTGTAGGATGTACGGCGCGTAGGAATCGAGGGCCGCTAGACTTACCCCGGTGATTAAACTGCTTAGCAGCTTCCCTTGCATGCTAACGCACCTCCCGGCAGCGCTTTTGTAGCTCAAGGGTTGGTTTAGTCATTTTTGTGTTAAGTGTAGCTCCCTCATTAGCTTTAAACACTTATAGCTTAACTAATAACCAAATTAGAACTATTATTAACTTCTTGGTACCTAGTACAATGATTGACTAACTCGTACTTAATACGGTGCACACTTTGGGCACACCAATTGTAGTTTACCTATTTTTGAACGATTGAAACATTAAGTAGACAGTCTCTCGAGACTGATCTCTCTCTTTCTTTTTGAAACATTGTAACCCCTTCGGGGTAAACATTATCTTTTGCAAATAAATCGTTCTTATCGAATTAACCTTCGAATAACTCTGTACAACTGAGTACAAGTTGTTTGAAAACTAGATAAGCTACTACACTCGAGAAGTCGATCGTTCTGGTACCCGTACTAGTCCTAATTTGGTTAAGTCATCGTAAAGCTTCGAACTAAAAGCCTTTAATTAAGCCTGTTCGTAGAATTATCGATGGAGCTGAAACCACCGTCATCGGCGTCCCGCTCCAGGCGCCCTTCTTCTGCCAGCCATGCCACCCAGTGCCGCGAGCCTATGGTAACCACGCCGCACTGTCGAAGCATCTAAGGATAGAACATGGACGTAACTTAGCATTTCAATGCCGGAAATGCCTCATAGTTAGTGATTTAAAGAGCATAAACAGCCACATAAGCAAAACTGCTGAGTGTGCTGAATATGCTAATTCGCATGTGCACGAACAAGCACCACCGCTACCACTGAGGAGGATCCGGATGCTAAGGGACCGCACGCCAATGACGGAGGAGATGCCGTCAACTTCTTCGCCTCCTGCGCCTCGAAGATCCGCCAGGACGCCAATAAGGCCAATCGATAGGGTAGCCACGCCCCCTCCAACCCGCGAGGAGCCCATTATCGATTCGCCTGTGAATGAAGATTTTGACAGGCAACGCATGCATATTGAGATAGGCAACTCGCCTGTAGTCTCACCCGGCACACCACAGGACTCTGCCGAGACTACAGAGCCAGAAGCCCCCCACGACGAATCCGTACGGGATACGGCGCAGCCCTTGCGACCCCCTATATGTACGAGCGAATCTCAAGACCATGCAACAAGTAGTAGCCCAGGGCATTCTGATTGGCTTTCGAGACTAGCTTCGGTTAGCACCTCGGAGGACCTTGAAGCTGTCCTGAGTGAGATCATATCGGTGCTTTAAGCCGATCTTCCAGCCCCTCCAGCTGTTCGAAGAATGCCGCGAGGCAGACCGCAAAACACTAGAGTGCTGAGTCCTGAAGAAGAGAAGCTTGAAGCAATGAGAATACAGAAGCTCTGGCGAGCAGACAAGAAGAAGGCCTTCGGAAGAATTCTGAATCTGCCTTCAGAAGGTTGCTCTATCGATGCCCAGAGCCTTCAAAGACACTTCGAGACGGTGCACCAGGCTTCCCAACACGAAGCACCTCTCCTAGGCCAGCTTGAAAGCCCCAGTTCTTCGGAACCGCTTGAGGGCATCTTCACACCATCTGAAGTGGCCAAGTGTATCAGAAGATGCAGCGACACTGCTCCTGGCAGTGATCGCATCAGATATTCTCACTGGAAGAAATGGGACAAAAGATGCGTCGTCATATCGTCTATTTTTAATACGGTACACAAGCTTGCTTACGTACCAGCTTCTTGGAAAGAGTCCAAAACAGTGCTCTTATACAAGAAGGGCGATAAGCACGACATCAGCAACTGGAGACCCATAGCCTTAGGCAACACGCTCGGAAAACTCTACTCCGCGTGCCTCGCTGGTCGGCTCTACAGATGGACTGTCGCGGAGAAACGCATCTCCGACGCTCAGAAGGGCTTCATCCCAAGTCCTGGTTGCACTGAGCACAACTTTCTACTACAGTCCGTCATTGCCGACGCCAGAAGAACCCGCGGACGAATAGCTGTTGCCTCGCTAGATCTCGCCAATGCTTTTGGCTCCCTCCCCCACACCTCGCTTGAAGCATCGCTCGCGAGCGCTGGAATGGGAGACCAATCGATTGGGCGTATATTGGAAACCTACCGAGGCGCAACCACTCGGATATCGACCGTTAACACCACGACTGAACCGATCAAGGTACAGGCAGGCGTACTACAAGGATCACCTCTATCTCCGATCCTGTTCAACCTCGCCCTGGAACCTCTGATCAGAGAAGTCCAAAAGGCATCGAAGGGATATAAACTGCATAGCAAGGAAATATCAGTACTCGCTTATGCAGATGACCTTGTCATCATATCCAACACCGAGGAAGACCTGCAGCACTCACTCGATGTTGCTGCCGAAATGGCAATGCGCCTTGGCCTCCGGTTCAAACCAGCCAAGTGCGCATCACTCTCCATATCCAAAGGGAAAACCCTCTCAACCCCTTTTCGCATTGGAGGAGAAGTGATGCCAGCGCTCGGGAAGTTCGACGCCTACAGTCACTTGGGAGTCCCCACTGGAGTCCATCTTCAAGAATCGGCAGAGCAATCGCTCATCAAGATGAAAGAAGACCTCCATAAGATCGACGAATCTCGTCTAGCTGACTGGCAGAAAGCCGAAGCTGTCAGACAATTCGTCCTACCGTGTGTGGACTTTCATTTGACAAACGGTCACATGAAAAAGGAGAAGTTGAAACTCTTCGACGATGAACTCCGACGCTGTGGTAAGAGATGGCTCCACCTCCCACAGCGAGCTAGTGCTGAAACATTATACATCCCTACCTCCTACGGAGGCCTGGGATTCAGCAAACTCCAGAGAATGAGCGACGCATGTCAGGTAGCCTACGCCATGACAGTCCTCAACTCCAAGGATGCACTAGTACAGGAGGTCGCGTACACCGACGCTGTCAAAGCCTTCGAGAAGAGAATCAGAAGCTCCGCTACCAACGAGGACATCAAAGAATACTACAACGGTAATGTCGAAGGCAAATTCGACACTTACACCGCAGATGTTTCCTCGACTTGGACTAAACTTAGGATGGCTACACGAAGCCTTCGAACAACACTCGATCTGAACTGGAACATCAACAACGAAGGAGCCCTCGTACCGTTGCTAGATGGACAGCAGATCAGACCCACCACGGTCAAGAAGCGCCTCAGGAATGCGCTATTCTCACACGAGATCAAGAGCCTGAGGGACAAACCTGACCAAGGAAGGGTGTTCGACGTCTCCATCATCCGAAACTCCTCCAACCACTTCATGGCTCGTGGTGACTTCATCCGCTTCGCGGATTGGAGATTCATCCACAAAGCCAGACTCAACGTGCTCCAGCTTAACGGCTGCAGAAGACATGGGGAAGGAGACAAGAGATGCAGACGATGTGGCTACGAATCCGAAACGGCCGCCCACGTCTTCGGACGCTGTGGCGTGCACGCCGACGCCGTCCAAAGAAGGCACAACGAGATTCAGAACAGACTCGTTAAAGCCCTGAAGAAGCCCGCCAACCACCGACTCTTCGTCAACCAGGCGATTCCTGACGTCACTCATCTGAGACCTGACATCGTCCTGATTGACGAAGACAAGAAGACATGCGCCATAGTTGACGTCGTCGTAAGCTACGAGAATCGTAGCATCGCCCTCGCTAAAGCCAGAGCCGACAAAGAAGCCAAATATTCTGAAGTCCGCAAAAGCTTTGAAAATCTAGGATACGACACGGCACTAAACGCATACGTCGTTGGAACGTTGGGAACCATGGACCCTCTGAACGGGAGCGCACTCGCTTCATTGGGCATAGGCCGAAGATACAACCACCTGATGGAGAAGCTCGTCGTTAGTGACGTCATTCGATGGGCCAGAGACATCTACGTGGAACATGTCACAGGAACTCGCCAGTACAAGGAAGCACCAGCAGCAGTCACCGACTCAGAGGCACCAGCTGCAGCCGCCAACTTGTAGGATGTACGGCGCGTAGGAATCGAGGGCCGCTAGACTTACCCCGGTGATTAAACTGCTTAGCAGCTTCCCTTGCATGCTAACGCACCTCCCGGCAGCGCTTTTGTAGCTCAAGGGTTGGTTTAGTCATTTTTGTGTTAAGTGTAGCTCCCTCATTAGCTTTAAACACTTATAGCTTAACTAATAACCAAATTAGAACTATTATTAACTTCTTGGTACCTAGTACAATGATTGACTAACTCGTACTTAATACGGTGCACACTTTGGGCACACCAATTGTAGTTTACCTATTTTTGAACGATTGAAACATTAAGTAGACAGTCTCTCGAGACTGATCTCTCTCTTTCTTTTTGAAACATTGTAACCCCTTCGGGGTAAACATTATCTTTTGCAAATAAATCGTTCTTATCGAATTAACCTTCGAATAACTCTGTACAACTGAGTACAAGTTGTTTGAAAACTAGATAAGCTACTACACTCGAGAAGTCGATCGTTCTGGTACCCGTACTAGTCCTAATTTGGTTAAGTCATCGTAAAGCTTCGAACTAAAAGCCTTTAATTAAGCCTGTTCGTAGAATTATCGATGGAGCTGAAACCACCGTCATCGGCGTCCCGCTCCAGGCGCCCTTCTTCTGCCAGCCATGCCACCCAGTGCCGCGAGCCTATGGTAACCACGCCGCACTGTCGAAGCATCTAAGGATAGAACATGGACGTAACTTAGCATTTCAATGCCGGAAATGCCTCATAGTTAGTGATTTAAAGAGCATAAACAGCCACATAAGCAAAACTGCTGAGTGTGCTGAATATGCTAATTCGCATGTGCACGAACAAGCACCACCGCTACCACTGAGGAGGATCCGGATGCTAAGGGACCGCACGCCAATGACGGAGGAGATGCCGTCAACTTCTTCGCCTCCTGCGCCTCGAAGATCCGCCAGGACGCCAATAAGGCCAATCGATAGGGTAGCCACGCCCCCTCCAACCCGCGAGGAGCCCATTATCGATTCGCCTGTGAATGAAGATTTTGACAGGCAACGCATGCATATTGAGATAGGCAACTCGCCTGTAGTCTCACCCGGCACACCACAGGACTCTGCCGAGACTACAGAGCCAGAAGCCCCCCACGACGAATCCGTACGGGATACGGCGCAGCCCTTGCGACCCCCTATATGTACGAGCGAATCTCAAGTCCCTTAGCATCCGGATCCCTCCTCAGTGGTAGCGGTGGTGCTTGTTCGTGCACATGCGAATTAGCATATTCAGCACACTCAGCAGTTTTGCTTATGTGGCTGTTTATGCTCTTTAAATCACTAACTATGAGGCATTTCCGGCATTGAAATGCTAAGTTACGTCCATGTTCTATCCTTAGATGCTTTGACAGTGCTGCGTGGTTACCATAGGCTCGCGGCACTGGGTGGCATGGCTGGCAGAAGAAGGGCGCCTGGAGCGGGACGCCGATGACGGTGGTTTCAGCTCCATCGATAATTCTACGAACAGGCTTAATTAAAGGCTTTTAGTTCGAAGCTTTACGATGACTTAACCAAATTAGGACTAGTACGGGTACCAGAACGATCGACTTCTCGAGTGTAGTAGCTTATCTAGTTTTCAAACAACTTGTACTCAGTTGTACAGAGTTATTCGAAGGTTAATTCGATAAGAACGATTACTACACTTTGATCTTAGCCAAAAGGCCGAGAAGCGATACTGTTTGAAGGTTCGTAAAGTGCCCCAAACATTTTTGGCCCCAATCTCATATGGGTTTTCATGGGTTACTCGAACCTGGTCGTTGGGCAAGCCACAAAATTCATATCATCACACTCATATATCTAAGACACAAGCGTACGAATGAGTTGATCCCCGAAGGGAAGGGCCGTTCCCGCCTGTAGTGCAATAGCGGGTCGACCCATGAAGTAGAGCTAGCAAGCCAGCTGCAACCTCTGGTCTCAAAAATAAGTTAACCTTATTGAGATTCAATGAACCTCATACCGAAGGTTAATTCGATAAGAACGATTTATTTGCAAAAGATAATGTTTACCCCGAAGGGGTTACAATGTTTCAAAAAGAAAGAGAGAGATCAGTCTCTAGAGACTGTCTACTTAATGTTTCAATCGTTCAAAAATAGGTAAACTACAAATGGTGTGCCCAAAGTGTGCACCGTATTAAGTACGAGTTAGTCAATCATTGTACTAGGTACCAAGAAGTTAATAATAGTTCTAATTTGGTTATTAGTTAAGCTACAAGTGTTTAAAGCTAATGAGGGAGCTACACTTAACACAAAAATGACTAAACCAACCCTTGAGCTACAAAAGCGCTGCCGGGAGGTGCGTTAGCATGCAAGGGAAGCTGCTAAGCAGTTTAATCACCGGGGTAAGTCTAGCGGCCCTCGATTCCTACGCGCCGTACATCCTACAAGTTGGCGGCTGCAGCTGGTGCCTCCGAGTCGGTGACTGCCGCTGGTGCTTCCTTGTACTGGCGAGTTCCTGTGACATGTTCCACGTAGATGTCTCTGGCCCATCGAATGACGTCACTAACGACGAGCTTCTCCATCAGGTGGTTGTATCTTCGGCCTATGCCCAATGAAGCGAGTGCGCTCCCGTTCAGAGGGTCCATGGTTCCCAACGTTCCAACGACGTATGCGTTTAGTGCCGTGTCGTATCCTAGATCTTCAAAGCTTTTGCGGACTTCAGAATACTTGGCTTCTTTGTCAGCTCTGGCTTTAGCGAGGGCGATGCTACGATTCTCGTAGCTGACGACGACGTCAACTATGGCGCATGTCTTCTTGTCTTCGTCAATCAGGACGATGTCAGGTCTCAGATGAGTGACGTCAGGAATCGCCTGGTTGACGAAGAGTCGGTGGTTGGCGGGCTTCTTCAGGGCTTTAACGAGTCTGTTCTGAATCTCGTTGTGCCTTCTTTGGACGGCGTCGGCGTGCACGCCACATCGTCCGAAGACGTGGGCGGCCGTTTCGGATTCATAGCCACATCGTCTGCATCTCTTGTCTCCTTCCCCATGTCTTCTGCAGCCGTTAAGCTGGAGCACGTTGAGTCTGGCTTTGTGGATGAATCTCCAATCCGCAAAGCGGATGAAGTCACCACGAGCCATGAAGTGGTTGGAGGAGTTTCGGATGATGGAGACGTCGAACACCCTTCCTTGGTCAGGTTTGTCCCTCAGGCTCTTGATCTCGTGTGAGAATAGCGCATTCCTGAGGCGCTTCTTGACCGTGGTAGGTCTGATCTGCTGTCCATCTAACAACGGTACGAGGGCTCCTTCGTTGTTGATGTTCCAATTCAGATCGAGCGTTGTTCGAAGGCTTCGTGTAGCCATCCTAAGTTTAGTCCAAGTCGAGGAAACATCTGCGGTGTAAGTGTCGAATTTGCCTTCGACATTACCGTTGTAGTATTCTTTGATGTCCTCGTTGGTAGCGGAGCTTCTGATTCTCTTCTCGACGGCTTTGACAGCGTCGGTGTACGCGACCTCCTGTACTAGTGCATCCTTGGAGTTGAGGACTGTCATGGCGTAGGCTACCTGACATGCGTCGCTCATTCTCTGGAGTTTGCTGAATCCCAGGCCTCCGTAGGAGGTAGGGATGTATAGTGTTTCAGCACTAGCTCGCTGTGGGAGGTGGAGCCATCTCTTACCACAGCGTCGGAGTTCATCGTCGAAGAGTTTCAACTTCTCCTTTTTCATGTGACCGTTTGTCAAATGAAAGTCCACACACGGTAGGACGAATTGTCTGACAGCTTCGGCCTTCTGCCAGTCAGCTAGACGAGATTCGTCGATCTTATGGAGGTCTTCTTTCATCTTGATGAGCGATTGCTCTGCCGATTCTTGAAGATGGACTCCAGTGGGGACTCCCAAGTGACTGTAGGCGTCGAACTTCCCGAGCGCTGGCATCACTTCTCCTCCAATGCGAAAAGGGGTTGGGAGGGTTTTCCCTTTGGATATGGAGAGTGATGCGCACTTGGCTGGTTTGAACCGGAGGCCAAGGCGCATTGCCATTTCGGCAGCAGCATCGAGTGAGTGCTGCAGGTCTTCCTCGGTGTTGGATATGATGACAAGGTCATCTGCATAAGCGAGTACTGATATTTCCTTGCTATGCAGTTTATATCCCTTCGATGCCTTTTGGACTTCTCTGATGAGAGGTTCCAGGGCGAGGTTGAACAAGATCGGAGATAGAGGTGATCCTTGTAGTACGCCTGCCTGTACCTTGATCGGTTCGGTCGTGGTGTTAGCGGTCGATATCCGAGTGGTTGCGCCTCGGTAAGTTTCCAATATACGTCCAATCAATTGGTCATCCATTCCAGCGCGCGTGGGGGAGGGAGCCAAAAGCATTGGCGAGATCTACCGCGTTAAAAATGGACAGTATGACGACGCATCTCTTGTTCCATTTCTTCCAGTGAGAATATCTGATGCGATAACTGCCAGGAGCAGTGTCGCTGCATCTTCTGATTCACTTGGCCATTTCAGATGGTGTGAAACTGCCCTCAAGCGGTTCCGAGGAACTGAGATTTTCAAGCTGGCCTAGGAGAGGTGCTTCGTGTTGAGAAGCCTGGTGCACCGTCTCGAAGTGTCTTTGAAGGCTCTGGGCATCGATAGAGCAACCTTCTGAAGGCAGATTCAGAATTCTTCTGTATGCCTTCTTCTTGTCTGCTCGCCAGAGCTTCTGTATTCTCATTGCTTCAAGCTTCTCTTCTTCAGAACTCAGCACTCTAGTGTTTTGCGGTCTGCCTCGCGGCATTCTTCGAACAGCTGGAGGTGCTGGAAGATCGGCTTGAAGCACCGATATGATCTCACTCAGGACAGCTTCAAGGTCCTCCGAGGTGCTAACCGAAGCTAGTCTCGATTCGTCGTGGGGGGCTTCTGGCTCTGTAGTCTCGGCAGAGTCCTGTGATGTGCCGGGTGAGACTACAGGCGAGTTGCCTATCTCAATATGCATGCGTTGCCTGTCAAAATCGTCATGCACAGGCGAATCGATAATGGGCTCCTCGCGGGTTGGAGGGGGCATGGCTACCCTATCGATTGACCCTATTGGCGTCCTGGCGGATCTTCGAGGCGCAGGAGGTGAAGAAGTTGACGGCATCCCCTCCGTCATTGGCGTGCGGTCCCTGAGCATCCGGATCCTCCTCAGCGGTAGTGGTGGTGCATGTTCGGGCACATGCGAATTAGCATATTCGCCACACTCAGCAGATTTGCTTATGTGGCTGTTTATGCTCTTTAAATCACTAACTATGAGGCATTTCCGGCATTGAAATGCTAGGTTACGTCCGTGCTCTATCCTTAGATTCTTCGACAGTGCGGCGTGGTTTCCATAGGCTCGCGGCACTGGGTGGCATGGCTGGCAGAAGAAGGGCGCCTTTAGCGGGACACCGATGACGGTGGTTTCAGCTCCATCGATAATTCTACGAACAGGCATAATTAAAGGGTTTAGTTCGAAACTGCACGATGACATAACAAGAGAAGAACGATTTATTTGCAAAAGATAATGTTTACCCCGAATGGGTTACAATGTTTTAAAAGAAAGAGAGAGAGAGCAGTCTCGAGAGACCGTCTAGTTAATGTTTCAATCGTTCAAAAATAGGTAAACGAATGGTGTGCCCAAAATGTGCACCGTATTTAGTACGAGCAAGTCAATCATTGTACTAGGTACCAAGAAAGTTAATAATAGTTCTAATTTGGTTATTAATTAAGCTACAAGTGTTTAAAGCTAATGAGGGAGCTACACTTAACACAAAAATGAACAAACCAACCTTTGAGCTATAAAAGCGCGGGCGTGTGCGGTTCGGAAGGAGGTGCGTTAGCATGCAAGAGAAGCTGCTAAGCAGTTTAATCACCGGGGTAAGTATAGCGGCCCTCGATTCCTACGCGCCGTACATCCTACAAGTTGGCGGTTGCAGCTAGTGCCTCCGAGTCGGTAGCTGCTGCTGGTGCTTCCTTGTACTGGCGAGTTCCTGTGACATGTTCCACGTAGATGTCTCTGGCCCATCGAATGACGTCACTAACAACGAGCTTCTCCATCAGGTGGTTATATCTTCGGCCTATGCCCAATGAAGCGAGTGCGTTCAGAGGGTCCATGGTTCCCAACGTTCCAACGACGTATGCGTTCAGTGCCGTGTCGTATCCTAGGTCTTCAAAGCTTTTGCGGACTTCAGAATACTTAGATTCTTTGTCGGCTCTGGCTTTAGCGAGGTCGATGCTACGGTTCTTGTAGCTTACGACGACGTCAACTATGGCGCATGTCTTCTTGTCTTCGTCAATCAGGACGATGTCAGGTCTCAGATGAGTGACGTCAGGAATCGCCTGGTTGACGAAGAGTCGGTGGTTGGCGGGCTTCTTCAGGGCTTTAACGAGTCTGTTCTGAATCTCGTTGTGCCTTCTTTGGACGGCGTCGGCGTGCACGCCACAGCGTCCGAAGACGTGGGCGGCCGTTTCGGATTCGTAGCCACATCGTCTGCATCTCTTATCTCCTTCCCCATGTCTTCTGCAGCCGTTAAGCTAGAGTACGTTAAGCCTGGCTTCGTGGATGAATCTCCAATCCGCAAAGCGGATGAAGTCACCACGCGCCATGAAGTGGTTCGAGGAGTTTCGGATGATGGAGACGTCGAACACCCTTCCTTGGTCAGACTTGTCCCTCAGGCTCTTTATCTCGTGTGAGAATAGCGCAATCACTTGTAGCTTAATATATAATCAAATTAGAACTATTATTAACTCTCTTGGTGCCTAGTACAATGATTGGCTAACTCGTACTAAATACGGTGCACATTTTGGGCTTACCATTTGTAGTTTACCTATTTTTCAACGATCGAGATCGAAACATTAAGTAGATACCAGTTGCTGAACGCAACACTTCGTGTTGCTCGCAACTGGCTTGTGATGTTTTGGTTTCGGTCGAGCCTTCGACATTTCCCGACATCCAACATTTCTACTCAAATCTTCATCAAAATCCCATCCAGCTCTGTCAGTCATTAATGCTTTGAGTAGCTTCCATTTTCCCTCACCTCGTCCTTCTTACAGTTTTCGTTTTAGCCTCACCTCGCTCTTCTCCCACACTCCCCCACTTCGGCATTCAGGAAAAGCCTGGATCTTTCTTAGAACCTCGTCGAAGGTTGACAGTCACTTCAGCACTGTCAGTTACTAACGCTTCAAGTAGCTTCTGTTCTCCCTCACCTCGCTCTTCTCTAACTCTCCCCCTTTTCGGCATTCAGGAAAAGCCTGGATCTTTCTTAGAATCTCATCCAGCGTTCATATTCCCTTCAACACAGCTTATTCCTAACGCTCTGAGTAGCTTCTATTCTCTCTCACTTTGTTATTATCTGACTTTTCCCAACCTAAGCGTTCAGGAGGAGCCTGGGTTGTACTCAGAACCTCGTCGAAAGTTGACAGTCCCTTCAGCACTGTCAGTTACTAACGCTTCAAGTAGCTTCTGTTCTCCCTCACCTCGCTCTTACCCCCACTTTCCCCCATCTTGCCATTCATGAAAAGTCTTAAACTTTCTTATAACCTTGTTAAAGGTTGACAGTCCCTTCAGCATTGTCAGTTACTAATGCTATGAGTAGCCTCCATTTCCCCTCACCTCGCTCTTCTCCCACACTCCCGCACTTCGGCATTCAGGAAAAGCCTGGGTCTTTTTTAGAACCTCATCCAACATTCATATTCCCTTCCCTTTTACTCTACCTCAGCATTCTGGAATAAACTGGATCTCCCTTTAGAGCACATCCGAGGTTCAAATGCTTTTCAGCACAGCTTATTCCTACGGATCTGAGTAGCTTCTGCTCTCTGTCACCTAGATCTTATCTTACTTTTCCCCCATCTAAGCACTTAGAAGAAGCCTGGGTTTTTTAGCACTTGTTCTCAAGACCACGTCCAAGGTGGCTTCCATTTTCAATCATCTCGCTCTAATCCCACTCTCCCCTTTTCGGCATTCAGGAAAGGCCTGGGTCTTTTTTAGAACGTCATCCAACGTTCATATTCCCTTCTGCACAGCTTATGCTTATGGCTCTGAGTAGCTTCTATTCTCCCTCTCCTTGTTCTTTTTTCACTTTTCACCACCTAAGCATTTAGGAGAAGCCTGGGTTGTTCTCAGAACCTTGTCCAAGGTTCACATTTCCTACAACACAGTACAATTGTATAACTTCTGTCTGCAGCTTCCGTTTTCCCTCACCACACTTTACTCTCACTCTTACTCTACCTAAGCATTCCGGGATATCCTGGACCTCCCTTCGAAGCACATCTAAGTATCATATTATCTCCAGCACAGCGTAACCATACGGCTCTTAGTAGCTTCCATTTTCCCTCACCTCACTCTTCTCTCACCCCCCCCCCCACCACCTTAGCATTCAGGAAAGGCCTGGATCTTTCTTAGATTCTCGTCAAAGATTGACAGTCACTTCAGCATTGTCAGTTACTAATGCTTTGAGTAGCCTCCATTTCCCCCCACCTCGCTCTTCTCTAACTCTCCCCCTTTTCGGCATTCAGGAAAAGCATGGATCTTTCTTAGAACTTCGTCCAAGGTTGACAGTTTCTTCAGCACAGCTTATTCCTACGACTCTGAGTAGCTTCTATTCTCCCTCACCTGGTTCTTATCTGACTTTTCCCAACCTGAGCGTTCAGGAGAAGCCTGGGTTGTTCTCAGAACCTACTCCAAGGTTCAAAATTTCTACAACATAATCCATTCTTACTGCTCTTAGTAGCTTCTATTCTCCCTCTCCTTGTTCTTTTTTCACTTTTCACCACCTAAGCATTTAGGAGAAGCCTGGGTTGTTCTCAGATACTAATCCACGGTTCATACTCCTCTCAGCTCCTTCTTCTCTCACTTTTACTCTACCTCAGCATTCTGGAATAAACTGGATCTCCCTTTAGAGCACATCCGAGGTTCAAATGCTTTTCAGCACAGCTTATTCCTACGGATCTGAGTAGCTTCTGCTCTCCCTCACCTAGATCTTATCTCACTTTTCCCCCATCTAAGCACTTAGAAGAAGCCTGAGTTTTTTAGCCCTTGTTCTCAAGACCACGTCCAAGGTGGCTTCCATTTTCAATCATCTCGCTCTAATCCCACTCTCCCCTTTTCGGCATTCAGGAAAGGCCTGGGTCTTTTTTAGAACGTCATCCAACATTCATATTCCCTTCCCTTTTACTCTACCTCAGCATTCTGGAATAAACTGGATCTCCCTTTAGAGCACATCCGAGGTTCAAATGCTTTTCAGCACAGCTTATTCCTACGGATCTGAGTAGCTTCTGCTCTCTGTCACCTAGATCTTATCTTACTTTTCCCCCATCTAAGCACTTAGAAGAAGCCTGGGTTTTTTAGCACTTGTTCTCAAGACCACGTCCAAGGTGGCTTCCATTTTCAATCATCTCGCTCTAATCCCACTCTCCCCTTTTCGGCATTCAGGAAAGGCCTGGGTCTTTTTTAGAACGTCATCCAACGTTCATATTCCCTTCTGCACAGCTTATGCTTATGGCTCTGAGTAGCTTCTATTCTCCCTCTCCTTGTTCTTTTTTCACTTTTCACCACCTAAGCATTTAGGAGAAGCCTGGGTTGTTCTCAGTTCCTAGTCCACGGTTCTAGTAGCCTCCATTTCCCCTCACCTCGCTTCAATCTCACTCTCCCCCTTTTCGGCATTCAGGAGGAGCCTGGGCTGTTCTCAGAACCTCGTCGCAGATTGACAGTCCCTTCAGCATTGTCAGTTACTAATGCTATGAGTAGCCTCCATTTCCCCTCACCTCGCTCTAATCTCACTCTCCCCCCTTTCGGCATTCAGGAAATGCCTGGATCTTTCTTAGAACTTTGTCCAAGGTTGACAGTCCCTTCAACACTGTCAGTTACTAACACTTCTAGTAGCTCCTACGGATGTGAGAAGTTTCTGTTCTTCCTCATCTCGTTCCTATCTTACTTTCCCAATCTGAGCCTTCAGGTTAAGCCTGAATCTCACTTCGATCTTCCTCGAAGGTTGCCAGTCCATTTCCCAATCTGAGTGTTCAGGAGAAGCCTGGATCTTTGTTAGAACCTCGTCGATTCTTAAAACCTAGTCGAAGGTTCATGGCTCAGAACCTCTTAGGTTAAACTTAGAGCCTCCCACCTTATGCTCACTCAATCCTCGTATGTATTGTTCCGAGAACAGGACTGGTTGGGGAATGGTTGTACATGTCCTTATATACCCCTCCTGGTTGATCTACCGATCTACACTTACCGGTAACTTTCCTGAATCACGCTTGCAGTTCGGTTTTTCCCCTGTTTCAGGGATAACAACCAAAAAATGTAAACGTGGAACCTTTTTTGATCTACGCGCGAAACAATTCCTATGGTTAAGCATACGGAATTTGATCTTGGCGCGTTTGGCGCGGGGTGTGAATCGCAGGTTAGTAGTAGAAGTAGACAGTCTTTAGAGATCGCTCTCTCTCTTTTCTTTTTGAAACATTGTAACCCCTTCGGGGTAAGCATTATCTTTCGCAATAAATCGTTTCATCTTATTCTCTTTGTCACCACCACGCAATGGAAGCGTCATTCAGATGGTAAGGTCTGGGAGAAAGCTCCATTGGAATAATCAAAGACCTATACAAAGAGCACCACTAGAGTAGAAATTAACAACACACTCACGGAAACAATTAAAATAAGTGCAGGTGTTCTACAGGTCTCGGCCCTATCTCCAACATTGTTTAACCTGGCGATGGAGCCCCTGCTAGCATCCATCAGCAAAACCACGAAAGAATATGAAGTCGGCAACGAACGCAAGAGAAAAAAATTACTAGCTTACGCAGACGACATAGTAATCCTGACAAATAACAAGGAAGAACTACAGGGTGCACTAGACACCGCACACAACGCGGCCAAGACACTGGGCTCAACCTTCAAACCTGCGAAATGTGCCACCCTCTCCATAGACAAAGCAAAGGTCGTAACCGACACTAAGTTTGCCATCAATGATACCACTATCCCCACACTCGAGAAACATGATGAATACAGACACCTAGGAGTCCCGTAGGGACTATATCTACACAAGTCGGCGAAGAAAACCATCGAGAGGATGCACAGAAAACTTGAGCACATCCACCACTCATGGCTGGCGGGGTGGCAGAAGGCAGAAGCAGTATGCACCTTCATAGTACCATACCTAGACTTCCACCTCTGCAACGGACAGGTGAGGGAAGATAGCCTCAAGAAGCTGGATAGTAAGATACAACAATATGCCAAACAATGGTACACCTTCCTCAAAGAGCCAGTGCAGAAGTTAAAAGTATGCCTACACAACATGGCGGATTGGGTCTCACGAAGTTAGTCACATTATGCGACATAAGTATGATCGCACACGCACAAGCCCTACTCCACTCAGAAGACTACGTTGTGCAAAGTATAGCATACAGTGAAGCACTAGGAACGGTGGGGAAAAGACTGAATGGAGAACCGAGCAACGAACAATTTACCGAATAAAACAATGGTAGAACGGATGGGTAGTTTAACACTAACACTGCCGACGTAGCATCGATATGGACGAAAGTGAGAATACCCACAAGGAGGCTAAGAACAAAGATCGATGTCAAATGGAACATCAACGAAGAAGGGGCATTCATGATTAAGTTAAACAACTCGACTGTTAAACCCAACAGAACCAAACAGGCGCTAAGAAAAGCCGTAGCCTCGTCCGACAGATTGGAGATTTATACACAGAGCCCGACCAAATGTGCTACAACTAAACGCTTGCAACAGATACGAACAGAACGACAAAAGATGTAGAAGATGTGGATACGCTATAGAGACAACAGATCACGTACTAGGCAGATGCAACGCGCACGCGAAAGCAGTTACGAAAAGACACAACGAGATAGTGACAAGGCTGATAAACGCAGCGCACAAACCTAGCAATCACAAACTATACACAAACCAACCAATACCCGGCACAAACAACCTCAGGCCTGACATCGCCATCTTTGACGGGGATAGAAAGGAATGTGCAATTGTCTACAAGAAGCACTACGAAAAAAAGGCTATGAAACAACGGTACAAGCATACGTAGTTGGCGCACTTGGTACAATAGACCCTTTAAACGGAGGAGCGCTCAAATCACTACACATAAGTAGAAAATATAACAAACTAATGAAAAAACTGATAGTCTCAAACGTCATGAAATAGGCTAGAGACATATACGTCGAACACATAACAGGAAGGAGGCAATACGAGGATGTAGCGCAGAACTAAGGTAGGAAGCAGCCAAAACAAGGGTCAGGGAGATCTTCGAAGCTCACAACCCCTCACAGTCTTGTATTCTCACCCACCACCCTTAACAGCTTGCCAACTCCCCTCCTCTCAATATATATAGCTACACCCACTCCCCCCTCACACTCTGTAACACACATTCCTTTCTAAATCATGCTCACTTTGTACGTTATAAACCAGGCACACTACATGCTGTACTTTGTAATCACAACATATCTTCACAATCTCATAGCAAATTGATTTATTGTCCTACAAACTCCACTTCCAAACGGAAGTAAGGAACACCGCCTTCGGGCAAACATTAACTGTGTAATAATTGTTTTCTTGCATTTACTCCAATAAATCGTTCTTATTGAATTAACCTTCTATTAACTCTGTGAAACTGAGTACAAGTTGTTTGAGAACTAGAACTAGAACTAGGCTACTACAATCGAGAAGTCGATCGTTCTGGTACCCATACTAGTCCTAATTTGGTTAGAACTATTATTAACTTTCTTGGTACCTAGTACAATGATTGACTTGCTCGTACTAAATACGGTGCACATTTTGGGCACACCATTCGTTTACCTATTTTTGAACGATTGAAACATTAACTAGACGGTCTCTCGAGACTGCTCTCTCTCTTTCTTTTAAAACATTGTAACCCATTCGGGGTAAACATTATCTTTTGCAAATAAATCGTTCTTCTCTTGTTATGTCATCGTAAAGCTTCGAACTAAAAGCCTTTAATTATGCCTGTTCGTAGAGTTATCGATGGAGCTGAAACCACCGTCATCGGCGTCCCGCTCCAGGCGCCCTTCTTCTGCCAGCAATGCCACCCAGTGCCGCGAGCCTATGATAACCACGCCGCACTGTCGAAGCATCTAAGGATAGAGCACGGACGTAACTTAGCATTTCAATGCCGGAAATGCCTCATAGTTAGTGATTTAAAGAGCATAAACAGCCACATAAGCAAAACTGCTGAGTGTGCTGAATATGCTAATTCGCATGTGCACGAACAAGCACCACCGCTACCACTGAGGAGGATCCGGATGCTAAGGGACCGCACGCCAATGACGGAGGAGATGCCGTCAACTTCTTCACCTCCTGCGCCTCGAAGATCCGCCAGGACGCCAATAAGGCCAATCGATAGGGTAGCCACGCCCCCTCCAACCCGCGAGGAGCCCATTATCGATTCGCCTGTGCATGACGATTTTGACAGGCAACGCATGCATATTGAGATAGGCAACTCGCCTGTAGTCTCACCCGGCACATCACAGGACTCTGCCGAGACTACAGAGCCAGAAGCCCCCCACGACGAATCGAGACTAGCTTCGGTTAGCACCTCGGAGGACCTTGAAGCTGTCCTGAGTGAGATCATATCGGTGCTTCAAGCCGATCTTCCAGCACCTCCAGCTGTTCGAAGAATGCCGCGAGGCAGACCGCAAAACACTAGAGTGCTGAGTCCTGAAGAAGAGAAGCTTGAAGCAATGAGAATACAGAAGCTCTGGCGAGCAGACAAGAAGAAGGCATACAGAAGAATTCTGAATCTGCCATCAGAAGGCTGCTCTATCGATGCCCAGAGCCTTCAAAGACACTTCGAGACGGTGCACCAGGCTTGCTGCTGGCAGTGATCGCATCAGATATTCTCATTGGAAGAAATGGGACAAAAGATGCGTCGTCATATCGTCTATTTTTAATACGGTACACAAGCTTGCTTACGTACCAGCTTCTTGGAAAGAGTCCAAAACAGTGCTCTTATACAAGAAGGGCGATAAGCACGACATAAGCAACTGGAGACCCATAGCCTTAGGCAACACGCTCGGCTCTACAGATGGACTGTCGCGGAGAAACGCATCTCCGACGCTCAGAAGGGCTTCATCCCAAGTCCTGGTTGCACTGAGCACAACTTTCTACTACAGTCCGTCATTGCCGACGCCAGAAGAACCCGCGGACGAATAGCTGTTGCCTGGCTAGATCTCGCCAATGCTTTTGGCTCCCTCCCCCACACCTCGCTTGAAGCATCGCTCGCGAGCGCTGGAATGGGAGACCAATCGATTGGGCGTATATTGGAAACCTACCTTGCCCAACGACCAGGTTCGAGTAACCCATGAAAACCCATATGAGATTGGGGCCAAAAATGTTTGGGGCACTTTACGAACCTTCAAACAGTATCGCTTCTCGGCCTTTTGGCTAAGATCAAAGTGTAGTAATCGTTCTTATCGAATTAACCTTCGGTATGAGGTTCATTGAATCTCAATAAGGTTAACTTATTTTTGAGACCAGAGGTTGCAGCTGGCTTGCTAGCTCTACCTCATGGGTCGACCCGCTATTGCACTACAGGCGGGAACGGCCCTTCCCTTCGGGGATCAACTCATTCGTACGCTTGTGTCTTAGATATATGAGTGTGATGATATGAATTTTGTGGCTTGCACAACGACCAGGTTCGAGTAACCCATGAAAACCCATATGAGATTGGGGCCAAAAATGTTTGGGGCACTTTACGAACCTTCAAACAGTATCGCTTCTCGGCCTTTTGGCTAAGATCAAAGTGTAGTAATCGTTCTTATCGAATTAACCTTCGGTTGCCCAAGCTGAAAACATGATGAACGCAACTTCAAACCACACTTTGATCCCAGTCCCCCTCCAAGGCCCATTCGGGTGCGAATTGTGCCTCCCTGTCCCCAGATTCTATGTCGACCACCACGGTCTATCCAGGCATCTAAGAAGGGAGCACAACCACTCAATCCTGTTCGTCTGCAGAGGCTGTGATATTACGGGAGACCTTAAAACCGTCAACACACACCTCAAATCACATCCCAGCTGTATTCCTGCGCAAGAATTAACCCACGCGGACACTGAGAGGACTGACGACAGGAGACCCATTAGGAGGATACGCATGACGAGGGTGGTACGAGTGGTCGACGCCACAGTAGCTGATCCAGTTGCAGCGTCTGACTTAAGACGACCCCATAGTACGTTGTTTCCTATAGCATTCCCCCCCGCCCCCAGAAACGCTGAAGCTGAGAACGACGTCGTGCAAACAATCAATAATCCTGCCAACGCCCACTCACATGAGGCCACGCCCATCTCTGACCCAATACGCTCCCCCAGGTCAACCGTCACGGACCCCACACAGACTACACCGGTGGCCCAAACTATAGGACAGTCAACACACACGAGCGACAGAGAGGCCACGCCCGCTACACCAGTACCAGATACGACACACTCGGAACACCACGATATATATACAGCGGAATACTGGGAGGACGACAACAACAGTGCGACACACACAACAAGCGCAAGAGAAGCCGAAGTAGAGATCTCGTCCCAAGAGCAAGACGAACCCCCAAACCCTAGCCCTGCTCACAACGAGACCCCGAATTCTGGGACCGCACGCCAATGACGGAGGAGATGCCGTCAACTTCTTCACCTCCTGCGCCTCGAAGATCCGCCAGGACGCCAATAAGGCCAATCGATAGGGTAGCCACGCCCCCTCCAACCCGCGAGGAGCCCATTATCGATTCGCCTGTGCATGAAGATTTTGACAGGCAACGCATGCATATTGAGATAGGCAACTCGCCTGTAGTCTCACCCGGCACATCACAGGACTCTGCCGAGACTACAGAGCCAGAAGCCCCCCACGACGAATCGAGACTAGCTTCGGTTAGCACCTCGGAGGACCTTGAAGCTGTCCTGAGTGAGATCATATCGGTGCTTCAAGCCGATCTTCCAGCACCTCCAGCTGTTCGAAGAATGCCGCGAGGCAGACCGCAAAACACTAGAGTGCTGAGTCCTGAAGAAGAGAAGCTTGAAGCAATGAGAATACAGAAGCTCTGGCGAGCAGACAAGAAGAAGGCATTCAGAAGAATTCTGAATCTGCCATCAGAAGGCTGCTCTATCGATGCCCAGAGCCTTCAAAGACACTTCGAGACGGTGCACCAGGCTTGCTGCTGGCAGTGATCGCATCAGATATTCTCATTGGAAGAAATGGGACAAAAGATGCGTCGTCATATCGTCTATTTTTAATACGGTACACAAGCTTGCTTACGTACCAGCTTCTTGGAAAGAGTCCAAAACAGTGCTCTTATACAAGAAGGGCGATAAGCACGACATAAGCAACTGGAGACCCATAGCCTTAGGCAACACGCTCGGAAAACTCTACTCCGCGTGCCTCGCTGCTCGGCTCTACAGATGGACTGTCGCGGAGAAACGCATCTCCGACGCTCAGAAGGGCTTCATCCCAAGTCCTGGTTGCACTGAGCACAACTTTCTACTACAGTCCGTCATTACCGACGCCAGAAGAACCCGCGGACGAATAGCTGTTGCCTGGCTAGATCTCGCCAATGCTTTTGGCTCCCTCCCCCACACCTCGCTTGAAGCATCGCTCGCGAGCGCTGGAATGGGAGACCAATCGATTGGGCGTATATTGGAAACCTACCGAGGTGCAACCACTCGGATATCGACCGTTAATACCACGACTGAACCGATCAAGGTACAGGCAGGCGTACTACAAGGATCACCTCTATCTCCGATCCTGTTCAACCTCGCCCTGGAACCTCTGATCAGAGAAGTCCAAAAGGCATCGAAGGGATATAAACTGCATAGCAAGGAAATCTCAGTACTCGCTTATGCAGATGACCTTGTCATCATATCCAACACCGAGGAAGACCTGCAGCACTCACTCGATGTTGCTGCCGAAATGGCAAGGCGCCTTGGCCTCCGGTTCAAACCAGCCAAGTGCGCATCACTCTCCATATCCAAAGGGAAAACCCTCTCAACCCCTTTTCGCATTGGAGGAGAAGTGATGCCAGCGCTCGGGAAGTTCGACGCCTACAGTCACTTGGGAGTCCCCACTGGAGTCCATCTTCAAGAATCGGCAGAGCAATCGCTCATTAAGATGAAAGAAGACCTCCATAAGATCGACGAATCTCGTCTAGCTGACTGGCAGAAAGCCGAAGCTGTCAGACAATTCGTCCTACCGTGTGTGGACTTTCATTTGACAAACGGTCACATGAAAAAGGAGAAGTTGAAACTCTTCGACGATGAACTCCGACGCTGTGGTAAGAGATGGCTCCACCTCCCACAGCGGGCTAGTGCTGAAACATTATACATCCCTACCTCCTACGGAGGCCTGGGATTCAGCAAACTCCAGAGAATGAGCGACGCATGTCAGGTAGCCTACGCCATGACAGTCCTCAACTCCAAGGATGCACTAGTACAGGAGGTCGCGTACACCGACGCTGTCAAAGCCGTCGAGAAGAGAATCAGAAGCTCCGCTACCAACGAGGACATCAAAGAATACTACAACGGTAATGTCGAAGGCAAATTCGACACTTACACCGCAGATGTTTCCTCGACTTGGACTAAACTTAGGATGGCCACACGAAGCCTTCGAACAACGCTCGATCTGAATTGGAACATCAACAACGAAGGAGCCCTCGTACCGTTGTTAGATGGACAGCAGATCAGACCTACCACGGTCAAGAAGCGCCTCAGGAATGCGCTATTCTCACACGAGATCAAGAGCCTGAGGGACAAACCTGACCAAGGAAGGGTGTTCGACGTCTCCATCATCCGAAACTCCTCCAACCACTTCATGGCTCGTGGTGACTTCATCCGCTTCGCGGATTGGAGATTCATCCACAAAGCCAGACTCAACGTGCTCCAGCTTAACGGCTGCAGAAGACATGGGGAAGGAGACAAGAGATGCAGACGATGTGGCTACGAATCCGAAACGGCCGCCCACGTCTTCGGACGCTGTGGCGTGCACGCCGACGCCGTCCAAAGAAGGCACAACGAGATTCAGAACAGACTCGTTAAAGCCCTGAAGAAGCCCGCCAACCACCGACTCTTCGTCAACCAGGCGATTCCTGACGTCACTCATCTGAGACCTGACATCGTCCTGATTGACGAAGACAAGAAGACATGCGCCATAGTTGACGTCGTCGTCAGCTACGAGAATCGTAGCATCGCCCTCGCTAAAGCCAGAGCTGACAAAGAAGCCAAGTATTCTGAAGTCCGCAAAAGCTTTGAAGATCTAGGATACGACACGGCACTAAACGCATACGTCGTTGGAACGTTGGGAACCATGGACCCTCTGAACGGGAGCGCACTCGCTTCATTGGGCATAGGCCGAAGATACAACCACCTGATGGAGAAGCTCGTCGTTAGTGACGTCATTCGATGGGCCAGAGACATCTACGTGGAACATGTCACAGGAACTCGCCAGTACAAGGAAGCACCAGCAGCAGTCACCGACTCAGAGGCACCAGCTGCAGCCGCCAACTTGTAGGATGTACGGCGCGTAGGAATCGAGGGCCGCTAGACTTACCCCGGTGATTAAACTGCTTAGCAGCTTCCCTTGCATGCTAACGCACCTCCCGGCAGCGCTTTTGTAGCTCAAGGGTTGGTTTAGTCATTTTTGTGTTAAGTGTAGCTCCCTCATTAGCTTTAAACACTTGTAGCTTAACTAATAACCAAATTAGAACTATTATTAACTTCTTGGTACCTAGTACAATGATTGACTAACTCGTACTTAATACGGTGCACACTTTGGGCACACCATTTGTAGTTTACCTATTTTTGAACGATTGAAACATTAAGTAGACAGTCTCTAGAGACTGATCTCTCTCTTTCTGAAACATTGTAACCCCTTCGGGGTAAACATTATCTTTTGCAAATAAATCGTTCTTATCGAATTAACCTTCGGTATGAGGTTCATTGAATCTCAATAAGGTTAACTTATTTTTGAGACCAGAGGTTACAGCTGGCTTGCTAGCTCTACCTCATGGGTCGACCCGCTATTGCACTACAGGCGGGAACGGCCCTTCCCTTCGGGGATCAACTCATTCGTACGCTTGTGTCTTAGATATATGAGTGTGATGATATGAATTTTGTGGCTTGCCCAACGACCAGGTTCGAGTAACCCATGAAAACCCATATGAGATTGGGGCCAAAAATGTTTGGGGCACTTTACGAACCTTCAAACAGTATCGCTTCTCGGCCTTTTGGCTAAGATCAAAGTGTAGTAATCGTTCTTATCGAATTAACCTTCGGTATGAGGTTCATTGAATCTCAATAAGGTTAACTTATTTTTGAGACCAGAGGTTGCAGCTGGCTTGCTAGCTCTACCTCATGGGTCGACCCGCTATTGCACTACAGGCGGGAACGGCCCTTCCCTTCGGGGATCAACTCATTCGTACGCTTGTGTCTTAGATATATGAGTGTGATGATATGAATTTTGTGGCTTGCCCAACGACCAGGTTCGAGTAACCCATGAAAACCCATATGAGATTGGGGCCAAAAATGTTTGGGGCACTTTACGAACCTTCAAACAGTATCGCTTCTCGGCCTTTTGGCTAAGATCAAAGTGTAGTAATCGTTCTTATCGAATTAACCTTCGGTATGAGGTTCATTGAATCTCAATAAGGTTAACTTATTTTTGAGACCAGAGGTTGCAGCTGGCTTGCTAGCTCTACCTCATGGGTCGACCCGCTATTGCACTACAGGCGGGAACGGCCCTTCCCTTCGGGGATCAACTCATTCGTACGCTTGTGTCTTAGATATATGAGTGTGATGATATGAATTTTGTGGCTTGCCCAACGACCAGGTTCGAGTAACCCATGAAAACCCATATGAGATTGGGGCCAAAAATGTTTGGGGCACTTTACGAACCTTCAAACAGTATCGCTTCTCGGCCTTTTGGCTAAGATCAAAGTGTAGTAATCGTTCTTATCGAATTAACCTTCGGTATGAGGTTCATTGAATCTCAATAAGGTTAACTTATTTTTGAGACCAGAGGTTACAGCTGGCTTGCTAGCTCTACCTCATGGGTCGACCCGCTATTGCACTACAGGCGGGAACGGCCCTTCCCTTCGGGGATCAACTCATTCGTACGCTTGTGTCTTAGATATATGAGTGTGATGATATGAATTTTGTGGCTTGCCCAACGACCAGGTTCGAGTAACCCATGAAAACCCATATGAGATTGGGGCCAAAAATGTTTGGGGCACTTTACGAACCTTCAAACAGTATCGCTTCTCGGCCTTTTGGCTAAGATCAAAGTGTAGTAATCGTTCTTATCGAATTAACCTTCGGTATGAGGTTCATTGAATCTCAATAAGGTTAACTTATTTTTGAGACCAGAGGTTGCAGCTGGCTTGCTAGCTCTACCTCATGGGTCGACCCGCTATTGCACTACAGGCGGGAACGGCCCTTCCCTTCGGGGATCAACTCATTCGTACGCTTGTGTCTTAGATATATGAGTGTGATGATATGAATTTTGTGGCTTGCCCAACGACCAGGTTCGAGTAACCCATGAAAACCCATATGAGATTGGGGCCAAAAATGTTTGGGGCACTTTACGAACCTTCAAACAGTATCGCTTCTCGGCCTTTTGGCTAAGATCAAAGTGTAGTAATCGTTCTTATCGAATTAACCTTCGGTATGAGGTTCATTGAATCTCAATAAGGTTAACTTATTTTTGAGACCAGAGGTTGCAGCTGGCTTGCTAGCTCTACCTCATGGGTCGACCCGCTATTGCACTACAGGCGGGAACGGCCCTTCCCTTCGGGGATCAACTCATTCGTACGCTTGTGTCTTAGATATATGAGTGTGATGATATGAATTTTGTGGCTTGCCCAACGACCAGGTTCGAGTAACCCATGAAAACCCATATGAGATTGGGGCCAAAAATGTTTGGGGCACTTTACGAACCTTCAAACAGTATCGCTTCTCGGCCTTTTGGCTAAGATCAAAGTGTAGTAATCGTTCTTATCGAATTAACCTTCGGTATGAGGTTCATTGAATCTCAATAAGGTTAACTTATTTTTGAGACCAGAGGTTCAGCTGGCTTGCTAGCTCTACCTCATGGGTCGACCCGCTATTGCACTACAGGCGGGAACGGCCCTTCCCTTCGGGGATCAACTCATTCGTACGCTTGTGTCTTAGATATATGAGTGTGATGATATGAATTTTGTGGCTTGCCCAACGACCAGGTTCGAGTAACCCATGAAAACCCATATGAGATTGGGGCCAAAAATGTTTGGGGCACTTTACGAACCTTCAAACAGTATCGCTTCTCGGCCTTTTGGCTAAGATCAAAGTGTAGTAATCGTTCTTATCGAATTAACCTTCGGTATGAGGTTCATTGAATCTCAATAAGGTTAACTTATTTTTGAGACCAGAGGTTGCAGCTGGCTTGCTAGCTCTACCTCATGGGTCGACCCGCTATTGCACTACAGGCGGGAACGGCCCTTCCCTTCGGGGATCAACTCATTCGTACGCTTGTGTCTTAGATATATGAGTGTGATGATATGAATTTTGTGGCTTGCCCAACGACCAGGTTCGAGTAACCCATGAAAACCCATATGAGATTGGGGCCAAAAATGTTTGGGGCACTTTACGAACCTTCAAACAGTATCGCTTCTCGGCCTTTTGGCTAAGATCAAAGTGTAGTAATCGTTCTTATCGAATTAACCTTCGGTATGAGGTTCATTGAATCTCAATAAGGTTAACTTATTTTTGAGACCAGAGGTTGCAGCTGGCTTGCTAGCTCTACCTCATGGGTCGACCCGCTATTGCACTACAGGCGGGAACGGCCTTCCCTTCGGGGATCAACTCATTCGTACGCTTGTGTCTTAGATATATGAGTGTGATGATATGAATTTTGTGGCTTGCCCAACGACCAGGTTCGAGTAACCCATGAAAACCCATATGAGATTGGGGCCAAAAATGTTTGGGGCACTTTACGAACCTTCAAACAGTATCGCTTCTCGGCCTTTTGGCTAAGATCAAAGTGTAGTAATCGTTCTTATCGAATTAACCTTCGGTATGAGGTTCATTGAATCTCAATAAGGTTAACTTATTTTTGAGACCAGAGGTTGCAGCTGGCTTGCTAGCTCTACCTCATGGGTCGACCCGCTATTGCACTACAGGCGGGAACGGCCCTTCCCTTCGGGGATCAACTCATTCGTACGCTTGTGTCTTAGATATATGAGTGTGATGATATGAATTTTGTGGCTTGCCCAACGACCAGGTTCGAGTAACCCATGAAAACCCATATGAGATTGGGGCCAAAAATGTTTGGGGCACTTTACGAACCTTCAAACAGTATCGCTTCTCGGCCTTTTGGCTAAGATCAAAGTGTAGTAATCGTTCTTATCGAATTAACCTTCGGTATGAGGTTCATTGAATCTCAATAAGGTTAACTTATTTTTGAGACCAGAGGTTGCAGCTGGCTTGCTAGCTCTACCTCATGGGTCGACCCGCTATTGCACTACAGGCGGGAACGGCCCTTCCCTTCGGGGATCAACTCATTCGTACGCTTGTGTCTTAGATATATGAGTGTGATGATATGAATTTTGTGGCTTGCCCAACGACCAGGTTCGAGTAACCCATGAAAACCCATATGAGATTGGGGCCAAAAATGTTTGGGGCACTTTACGAACCTTCAAACAGTATCGCTTCTCGGCCTTTTGGCTAAGATCAAAGTGTAGTAATCGTTCTTATCGAATTAACCTTCGGTATGAGGTTCATTGAATCTCAATAAGGTTAACTTATTTTTGAGACCAGAGGTTGCAGCTGGCTTGCTAGCTCTACCTCATGGGTCGACCCGCTATTGCACTACAGGCGGGAACGGCCCTTCCCTTCGGGGATCAACTCATTCGTACGCTTGTGTCTTAGATATATGAGTGTGATGATATGAATTTTGTGGCTTGCCCAACGACCAGGTTCGAGTAACCCATGAAAACCCATATGAGATTGGGGCCAAAAATGTTTGGGGCACTTTACGAACCTTCAAACAGTATCGCTTCTCGGCCTTTTGGCTAAGATCAAAGTGTAGTAATCGTTCTTATCGAATTAACCTTCGGTATGAGGTTCATTGAATCTCAATAAGGTTAACTTATTTTTGAGACCAGAGGTTGCAGCTGGCTTGCTAGCTCTACCTCATGGGTCGACCCGCTATTGCACTACAGGCGGGAACGGCCCTTCCCTTCGGGGATCAACTCATTCGTACGCTTGTGTCTTAGATATATGAGTGTGATGATATGAATTTTGTGGCTTGCCCAACGACCAGGTTCGAGTAACCCATGAAAACCCATATGAGATTGGGGCCAAAAATGTTTGGGGCACTTTACGAACCTTCAAACAGTATCGCTTCTCGGCCTTTTGGCTAAGATCAAAGTGTAGTAATCGTTCTTATCGAATTAACCTTCGGTATGAGGTTCATTGAATCTCAATAAGGTTAACTTATTTTTGAGACCAGAGGTTGCAGCTGGCTTGCTAGCTCTACCTCATGGGTCGACCCGCTATTGCACTACAGGCGGGAACGGCCCTTCCCTTCGGGGATCAACTCATTCGTACGCTTGTGTCTTAGATATATGAGTGTGATGATATGAATTTTGTGGCTTGCCCAACGACCAGGTTCGAGTAACCCATGAAAACCCATATGAGATTGGGGCCAAAAATGTTTGGGGCACTTTACGAACCTTCAAACAGTATCGCTTCTCGGCCTTTTGGCTAAGATCAAAGTGTAGTAATCGTTCTTATCGAATTAACCTTCGGTATGAGGTTCATTGAATCTCAATAAGGTTAACTTATTTTTGAGACCAGAGGTTGCAGCTGGCTTGCTAGCTCTACCTCATGGGTCGACCCGCTATTGCACTACAGGCGGGAACGGCCCTTCCCTTCGGGGATCAACTCATTCGTACGCTTGTGTCTTAGATATATGAGTGTGATGATATGAATTTTGTGGCTTGCCCAACGACCAGGTTCGAGTAACCCATGAAAACCCATATGAGATTGGGGCCAAAAATGTTTGGGGCACTTTACGAACCTTCAAACAGTATCGCTTCTCGGCCTTTTGGCTAAGATCAAAGTGTAGTAATCGTTCTTATCGAATTAACCTTCGGTATGAGGTTCATTGAATCTCAATAAGGTTAACTTATTTTTGAGACCAGAGGTTGCAGCTGGCTTGCTAGCTCTACCTCATGGGTCGACCCGCTATTGCACTACAGGCGGGAACGGCCCTTCCCTTCGGGGATCAACTCATTCGTACGCTTGTGTCTTAGATATATGAGTGTGATGATATGAATTTTGTGGCTTGCCCAACGACCAGGTTCGAGTAACCCATGAAAACCCATATGAGATTGGGGCCAAAAATGTTTGGGGCACTTTACGAACCTTCAAACAGTATCGCTTCTCGGCCTTTTGGCTAAGATCAAAGTGTAGTAATCGTTCTTATCGAATTAACCTTCGGTATGAGGTTCATTGAATCTCAATAAGGTTAACTTATTTTTGAGACCAGAGGTTGCAGCTGGCTTGCTAGCTCTACCTCATGGGTCGACCCGCTATTGCACTACAGGCGGGAACGGCCCTTCCCTTCGGGGATCAACTCATTCGTACGCTTGTGTCTTAGATATATGAGTGTGATGATATGAATTTTGTGGCTTGCCCAACGACCAGGTTCGAGTAACCCATGAAAACCCATATGAGATTGGGGCCAAAAATGTTTGGGGCACTTTACGAACCTTCAAACAGTATCGCTTCTCGGCCTTTTGGCTAAGATCAAAGTGTAGTAATCGTTCTTATCGAATTAACCTTCGGTATGAGGTTCATTGAATCTCAATAAGGTTAACTTATTTTTGAGACCAGAGGTTGCAGCTGGCTTGCTAGCTCTACCTCATGGGTCGACCCGCTATTGCACTACAGGCGGGAACGGCCCTTCCCTTCGGGGATCAACTCATTCGTACGCTTGTGTCTTAGATATATGAGTGTGATGATATGAATTTTGTGGCTTGCCCAACGACCAGGTTCGAGTAACCCATGAAAACCCATATGAGATTGGGGCCAAAAATGTTTGGGGCACTTTACGAACCTTCAAACAGTATCGCTTCTCGGCCTTTTGGCTAAGATCAAAGTGTAGTAATCGTTCTTATCGAATTAACCTTCGGTATGAGGTTCATTGAATCTCAATAAGGTTAACTTATTTTTGAGACCAGAGGTTGCAGCTGGCTTGCTAGCTCTACCTCATGGGTCGACCCGCTATTGCACTACAGGCGGGAACGGCCCTTCCCTTCGGGGATCAACTCATTCGTACGCTTGTGTCTTAGATATATGAGTGTGATGATATGAATTTTGTGGCTTGCCCAACGACCAGGTTCGAGTAACCCATGAAAACCCATATGAGATTGGGGCCAAAAATGTTTGGGGCACTTTACGAACCTTCAAACAGTATCGCTTCTCGGCCTTTTGGCTAAGATCAAAGTGTAGTAATCGTTCTTATCGAATTAACCTTCGGTATGAGGTTCATTGAATCTCAATAAGGTTAACTTATTTTTGAGACCAGAGGTTGCAGCTGGCTTGCTAGCTCTACCTCATGGGTCGACCCGCTATTGCACTACAGGCGGGAACGGCCCTTCCCTTCGGGGATCAACTCATTCGTACGCTTGTGTCTTAGATATATGAGTGTGATGATATGAATTTTGTGGCTTGCCCAACGACCAGGTTCGAGTAACCCATGAAAACCCATATGAGATTGGGGCCAAAAATGTTTGGGGCACTTTACGAACCTTCAAACAGTATCGCTTCTCGGCCTTTTGGCTAAGATCAAAGTGTAGTAATCGTTCTTATCGAATTAACCTTCGGTATGAGGTTCATTGAATCTCAATAAGGTTAACTTATTTTTGAGACCAGAGGTTGCAGCTGGCTTGCTAGCTCTACCTCATGGGTCGACCCGCTATTGCACTACAGGCGGGAACGGCCCTTCCCTTCGGGGATCAACTCATTCGTACGCTTGTGTCTTAGATATATGAGTGTGATGATATGAATTTTGTGGCTTGCCCAACGACCAGGTTCGAGTAACCCATGAAAACCCATATGAGATTGGGGCCAAAAATGTTTGGGGCACTTTACGAACCTTCAAACAGTATCGCTTCTCGGCCTTTTGGCTAAGATCAAAGTGTAGTAATCGTTCTTATCGAATTAACCTTCGGTATGAGGTTCATTGAATCTCAATAAGGTTAACTTATTTTTGAGACCAGAGGTTGCAGCTGGCTTGCTAGCTCTACCTCATGGGTCGACCCGCTATTGCACTACAGGCGGGAACGGCCCTTCCCTTCGGGGATCAACTCATTCGTACGCTTGTGTCTTAGATATATGAGTGTGATGATATGAATTTTGTGGCTTGCCCAACGACCAGGTTCGAGTAACCCATGAAAACCCATATGAGATTGGGGCCAAAAATGTTTGGGGCACTTTACGAACCTTCAAACAGTATCGCTTCTCGGCCTTTTGGCTAAGATCAAAGTGTAGTAATCGTTCTTATCGAATTAACCTTCGGTATGAGGTTCATTGAATCTCAATAAGGTTAACTTATTTTTGAGACCAGAGGTTGCAGCTGGCTTGCTAGCTCTACCTCATGGGTCGACCCGCTATTGCACTACAGGCGGGAACGGCCCTTCCCTTCGGGGATCAACTCATTCGTACGCTTGTGTCTTAGATATATGAGTGTGATGATATGAATTTTGTGGCTTGCCCAACGACCAGGTTCGAGTAACCCATGAAAACCCATATGAGATTGGGGCCAAAAATGTTTGGGGCACTTTACGAACCTTCAAACAGTATCGCTTCTCGGCCTTTTGGCTAAGATCAAAGTGTAGTAATCGTTCTTATCGAATTAACCTTCGGTATGAGGTTCATTGAATCTCAATAAGGTTAACTTATTTTTGAGACCAGAGGTTGCAGCTGGCTTGCTAGCTCTACCTCATGGGTCGACCCGCTATTGCACTACAGGCGGGAACGGCCCTTCCCTTCGGGGATCAACTCATTCGTACGCTTGTGTCTTAGATATATGAGTGTGATGATATGAATTTTGTGGCTTGCCCAACGACCAGGTTCGAGTAACCCATGAAAACCCATATGAGATTGGGGCCAAAAATGTTTGGGGCACTTTACGAACCTTCAAACAGTATCGCTTCTCGGCCTTTTGGCTAAGATCAAAGTGTAGTAATCGTTCTTATCGAATTAACCTTCGGTATGAGGTTCATTGAATCTCAATAAGGTTAACTTATTTTTGAGACCAGAGGTTGCAGCTGGCTTGCTAGCTCTACCTCATGGGTCGACCCGCTATTGCACTACAGGCGGGAACGGCCCTTCCCTTCGGGGATCAACTCATTCGTACGCTTGTGTCTTAGATATATGAGTGTGATGATATGAATTTTGTGGCTTGCCCAACGACCAGGTTCGAGTAACCCATGAAAACCCATATGAGATTGGGGCCAAAAATGTTTGGGGCACTTTACGAACCTTCAAACAGTATCGCTTCTCGGCCTTTTGGCTAAGATCAAAGTGTAGTAATCGTTCTTATCGAATTAACCTTCGGTATGAGGTTCATTGAATCTCAATAAGGTTAACTTATTTTTGAGACCAGAGGTTGCAGCTGGCTTGCTAGCTCTACCTCATGGGTCGACCCGCTATTGCACTACAGGCGGGAACGGCCCTTCCCTTCGGGGATCAACTCATTCGTACGCTTGTGTCTTAGATATATGAGTGTGATGATATGAATTTTGTGGCTTGCCCAACGACCAGGTTCGAGTAACCCATGAAAACCCATATGAGATTGGGGCCAAAAATGTTTGGGGCACTTTACGAACCTTCAAACAGTATCGCTTCTCGGCCTTTTGGCTAAGATCAAAGTGTAGTAATCGTTCTTATCGAATTAACCTTCGGTATGAGGTTCATTGAATCTCAATAAGGTTAACTTATTTTTGAGACCAGAGGTTGCAGCTGGCTTGCTAGCTCTACCTCATGGGTCGACCCGCTATTGCACTACAGGCGGGAACGGCCCTTCCCTTCGGGGATCAACTCATTCGTACGCTTGTGTCTTAGATATATGAGTGTGATGATATGAATTTTGTGGCTTGCCCAACGACCAGGTTCGAGTAACCCATGAAAACCCATATGAGATTGGGGCCAAAAATGTTTGGGGCACTTTACGAACCTTCAAACAGTATCGCTTCTCGGCCTTTTGGCTAAGATCAAAGTGTAGTAATCGTTCTTATCGAATTAACCTTCGGTATGAGGTTCATTGAATCTCAATAAGGTTAACTTATTTTTGAGACCAGAGGTTGCAGCTGGCTTGCTAGCTCTACCTCATGGGTCGACCCGCTATTGCACTACAGGCGGGAACGGCCCTTCCCTTCGGGGATCAACTCATTCGTACGCTTGTGTCTTAGATATATGAGTGTGATGATATGAATTTTGTGGCTTGCCCAACGACCAGGTTCGAGTAACCCATGAAAACCCATATGAGATTGGGGCCAAAAATGTTTGGGGCACTTTACGAACCTTCAAACAGTATCGCTTCTCGGCCTTTTGGCTAAGATCAAAGTGTAGTAATCGTTCTTATCGAATTAACCTTCGGTATGAGGTTCATTGAATCTCAATAAGGTTAACTTATTTTTGAGACCAGAGGTTGCAGCTGGCTTGCTAGCTCTACCTCATGGGTCGACCCGCTATTGCACTACAGGCGGGAACGGCCCTTCCCTTCGGGGATCAACTCATTCGTACGCTTGTGTCTTAGATATATGAGTGTGATGATATGAATTTTGTGGCTTGCCCAACGACCAGGTTCGAGTAACCCATGAAAACCCATATGAGATTGGGGCCAAAAATGTTTGGGGCACTTTACGAACCTTCAAACAGTATCGCTTCTCGGCCTTTTGGCTAAGATCAAAGTGTAGTAATCGTTCTTATCGAATTAACCTTCGGTATGAGGTTCATTGAATCTCAATAAGGTTAACTTATTTTTGAGACCAGAGGTTGCAGCTGGCTTGCTAGCTCTACCTCATGGGTCGACCCGCTATTGCACTACAGGCGGGAACGGCCCTTCCCTTCGGGGATCAACTCATTCGTACGCTTGTGTCTTAGATATATGAGTGTGATGATATGAATTTTGTGGCTTGCCCAACGACCAGGTTCGAGTAACCCATGAAAACCCATATGAGATTGGGGCCAAAAATGTTTGGGGCACTTTACGAACCTTCAAACAGTATCGCTTCTCGGCCTTTTGGCTAAGATCAAAGTGTAGTAATCGTTCTTATCGAATTAACCTTCGGTATGAGGTTCATTGAATCTCAATAAGGTTAACTTATTTTTGAGACCAGAGGTTGCAGCTGGCTTGCTAGCTCTACCTCATGGGTCGACCCGCTATTGCACTACAGGCGGGAACGGCCCTTCCCTTCGGGGATCAACTCATTCGTACGCTTGTGTCTTAGATATATGAGTGTGATGATATGAATTTTGTGGCTTGCCCAACGACCAGGTTCGAGTAACCCATGAAAACCCATATGAGATTGGGGCCAAAAATGTTTGGGGCACTTTACGAACCTTCAAACAGTATCGCTTCTCGGCCTTTTGGCTAAGATCAAAGTGTAGTAATCGTTCTTATCGAATTAACCTTCGGTATGAGGTTCATTGAATCTCAATAAGGTTAACTTATTTTTGAGACCAGAGGTTGCAGCTGGCTTGCTAGCTCTACCTCATGGGTCGACCCGCTATTGCACTACAGGCGGGAACGGCCCTTCCCTTCGGGGATCAACTCATTCGTACGCTTGTGTCTTAGATATATGAGTGTGATGATATGAATTTTGTGGCTTGCCCAACGACCAGGTTCGAGTAACCCATGAAAACCCATATGAGATTGGGGCCAAAAATGTTTGGGGCACTTTACGAACCTTCAAACAGTATCGCTTCTCGGCCTTTTGGCTAAGATCAAAGTGTAGTAATCGTTCTTATCGAATTAACCTTCGGTATGAGGTTCATTGAATCTCAATAAGGTTAACTTATTTTTGAGACCAGAGGTTGCAGCTGGCTTGCTAGCTCTACCTCATGGGTCGACCCGCTATTGCACTACAGGCGGGAACGGCCCTTCCCTTCGGGGATCAACTCATTCGTACGCTTGTGTCTTAGATATATGAGTGTGATGATATGAATTTTGTGGCTTGCCCAACGACCAGGTTCGAGTAACCCATGAAAACCCATATGAGATTGGGGCCAAAAATGTTTGGGGCACTTTACGAACCTTCAAACAGTATCGCTTCTCGGCCTTTTGGCTAAGATCAAAGTGTAGTAATCGTTCTTATCGAATTAACCTTCGGTATGAGGTTCATTGAATCTCAATAAGGTTAACTTATTTTTGAGACCAGAGGTTGCAGCTGGCTTGCTAGCTCTACCTCATGGGTCGACCCGCTATTGCACTACAGGCGGGAACGGCCCTTCCCTTCGGGGATCAACTCATTCGTACGCTTGTGTCTTAGATATATGAGTGTGATGATATGAATTTTGTGGCTTGCCCAACGACCAGGTTCGAGTAACCCATGAAAACCCATATGAGATTGGGGCCAAAAATGTTTGGGGCACTTTACGAACCTTCAAACAGTATCGCTTCTCGGCCTTTTGGCTAAGATCAAAGTGTAGTAATCGTTCTTATCGAATTAACCTTCGGTATGAGGTTCATTGAATCTCAATAAGGTTAACTTATTTTTGAGACCAGAGGTTGCAGCTGGCTTGCTAGCTCTACCTCATGGGTCGACCCGCTATTGCACTACAGGCGGGAACGGCCCTTCCCTTCGGGGATCAACTCATTCGTACGCTTGTGTCTTAGATATATGAGTGTGATGATATGAATTTTGTGGCTTGCCCAACGACCAGGTTCGAGTAACCCATGAAAACCCATATGAGATTGGGGCCAAAAATGTTTGGGGCACTTTACGAACCTTCAAACAGTATCGCTTCTCGGCCTTTTGGCTAAGATCAAAGTGTAGTAATCGTTCTTATCGAATTAACCTTCGGTATGAGGTTCATTGAATCTCAATAAGGTTAACTTATTTTTGAGACCAGAGGTTGCAGCTGGCTTGCTAGCTCTACCTCATGGGTCGACCCGCTATTGCACTACAGGCGGGAACGGCCCTTCCCTTCGGGGATCAACTCATTCGTACGCTTGTGTCTTAGATATATGAGTGTGATGATATGAATTTTGTGGCTTGCCCAACGACCAGGTTCGAGTAACCCATGAAAACCCATATGAGATTGGGGCCAAAAATGTTTGGGGCACTTTACGAACCTTCAAACAGTATCGCTTCTCGGCCTTTTGGCTAAGATCAAAGTGTAGTAATCGTTCTTATCGAATTAACCTTCGGTATGAGGTTCATTGAATCTCAATAAGGTTAACTTATTTTTGAGACCAGAGGTTGCAGCTGGCTTGCTAGCTCTACCTCATGGGTCGACCCGCTATTGCACTACAGGCGGGAACGGCCCTTCCCTTCGGGGATCAACTCATTCGTACGCTTGTGTCTTAGATATATGAGTGTGATGATATGAATTTTGTGGCTTGCCCAACGACCAGGTTCGAGTAACCCATGAAAACCCATATGAGATTGGGGCCAAAAATGTTTGGGGCACTTTACGAACCTTCAAACAGTATCGCTTCTCGGCCTTTTGGCTAAGATCAAAGTGTAGTAATCGTTCTTATCGAATTAACCTTCGGTATGAGGTTCATTGAATCTCAATAAGGTTAACTTATTTTTGAGACCAGAGGTTGCAGCTGGCTTGCTAGCTCTACCTCATGGGTCGACCCGCTATTGCACTACAGGCGGGAACGGCCCTTCCCTTCGGGGATCAACTCATTCGTACGCTTGTGTCTTAGATATATGAGTGTGATGATATGAATTTTGTGGCTTGCCCAACGACCAGGTTCGAGTAACCCATGAAAACCCATATGAGATTGGGGCCAAAAATGTTTGGGGCACTTTACGAACCTTCAAACAGTATCGCTTCTCGGCCTTTTGGCTAAGATCAAAGTGTAGTAATCGTTCTTATCGAATTAACCTTCGGTATGAGGTTCATTGAATCTCAATAAGGTTAACTTATTTTTGAGACCAGAGGTTGCAGCTGGCTTGCTAGCTCTACCTCATGGGTCGACCCGCTATTGCACTACAGGCGGGAACGGCCCTTCCCTTCGGGGATCAACTCATTCGTACGCTTGTGTCTTAGATATATGAGTGTGATGATATGAATTTTGTGGCTTGCCCAACGACCAGGTTCGAGTAACCCATGAAAACCCATATGAGATTGGGGCCAAAAATGTTTGGGGCACTTTACGAACCTTCAAACAGTATCGCTTCTCGGCCTTTTGGCTAAGATCAAAGTGTAGTAATCGTTCTTATCGAATTAACCTTCGGTATGAGGTTCATTGAATCTCAATAAGGTTAACTTATTTTTGAGACCAGAGGTTGCAGCTGGCTTGCTAGCTCTACCTCATGGGTCGACCCGCTATTGCACTACAGGCGGGAACGGCCCTTCCCTTCGGGGATCAACTCATTCGTACGCTTGTGTCTTAGATATATGAGTGTGATGATATGAATTTTGTGGCTTGCCCAACGACCAGGTTCGAGTAACCCATGAAAACCCATATGAGATTGGGGCCAAAAATGTTTGGGGCACTTTACGAACCTTCAAACAGTATCGCTTCTCGGCCTTTTGGCTAAGATCAAAGTGTAGTAATCGTTCTTATCGAATTAACCTTCGGTATGAGGTTCATTGAATCTCAATAAGGTTAACTTATTTTTGAGACCAGAGGTTGCAGCTGGCTTGCTAGCTCTACCTCATGGGTCGACCCGCTATTGCACTACAGGCGGGAACGGCCCTTCCCTTCGGGGATCAACTCATTCGTACGCTTGTGTCTTAGATATATGAGTGTGATGATATGAATTTTGTGGCTTGCCCAACGACCAGGTTCGAGTAACCCATGAAAACCCATATGAGATTGGGGCCAAAAATGTTTGGGGCACTTTACGAACCTTCAAACAGTATCGCTTCTCGGCCTTTTGGCTAAGATCAAAGTGTAGTAATCGTTCTTATCGAATTAACCTTCGGTATGAGGTTCATTGAATCTCAATAAGGTTAACTTATTTTTGAGACCAGAGGTTGCAGCTGGCTTGCTAGCTCTACCTCATGGGTCGACCCGCTATTGCACTACAGGCGGGAACGGCCCTTCCCTTCGGGGATCAACTCATTCGTACGCTTGTGTCTTAGATATATGAGTGTGATGATATGAATTTTGTGGCTTGCCCAACGACCAGGTTCGAGTAACCCATGAAAACCCATATGAGATTGGGGCCAAAAATGTTTGGGGCACTTTACGAACCTTCAAACAGTATCGCTTCTCGGCCTTTTGGCTAAGATCAAAGTGTAGTAATCGTTCTTATCGAATTAACCTTCGGTATGAGGTTCATTGAATCTCAATAAGGTTAACTTATTTTTGAGACCAGAGGTTGCAGCTGGCTTGCTAGCTCTACCTCATGGGTCGACCCGCTATTGCACTACAGGCGGGAACGGCCCTTCCTTCGGGGATCAACTCATTCGTACGCTTGTGTCTTAGATATATGAGTGTGATGATATGAATTTTGTGGCTTGCCCAACGACCAGGTTCGAGTAACCCATGAAAACCCATATGAGATTGGGGCCAAAAATGTTTGGGGCACTTTACGAACCTTCAAACAGTATCGCTTCTCGGCCTTTTGGCTAAGATCAAAGTGTAGTAATCGTTCTTATCGAATTAACCTTCGGTATGAGGTTCATTGAATCTCAATAAGGTTAACTTATTTTTGAGACCAGAGGTTGCAGCTGGCTTGCTAGCTCTACCTCATGGGTCGACCCGCTATTGCACTACAGGCGGGAACGGCCCTTCCTTCGGGGATCAACTCATTCGTACGCTTGTGTCTTAGATATATGAGTGTGATGATATGAATTTTGTGGCTTGCCCAACGACCAGGTTCGAGTAACCCATGAAAACCCATATGAGATTGGGGCCAAAAATGTTTGGGGCACTTTACGAACCTTCAAACAGTATCGCTTCTCGGCCTTTTGGCTAAGATCAAAGTGTAGTAATCGTTCTTATCGAATTAACCTTCGGTATGAGGTTCATTGAATCTCAATAAGGTTAACTTATTTTTGAGACCAGAGGTTGCAGCTGGCTTGCTAGCTCTACCTCATGGGTCGACCCGCTATTGCACTACATGTTGCGTTGGTTAGCTACGTTGGGCCTTAGGTGGTTCAGTGGATATTATATTTTATGATGTATAAATGATGTAAGAAGTATTGAGATAAAGGTTTATTATAAAATATATGAATATGTGCAATTATAAGAAAGGAACAAATTAAAATTTCAAAGATTATCACGACTAGACGTGGTGGTTGCAATTAGCAGAATGAAACTAAAACCACGCCCACTAACCTATGATCCTGAAATAATAAGAGTCAGAGAGACTAGAGTGTGACACTCTAGTGTTCTACATACCTTTGAGCCTTTCGCTCAAAACACTGCCGACAAAAGAAGAATTATGATAAGAGTCATAATCAGCAAAGACAGAATTTTTATCCACCATAACATTTCTTCCATTCTTTCCAATTCTTCAAGACGCTCTCTTTTCAGCTGGCTATCTTCGTGGCCAAATTTAGCTTTCATCAAAGGTACGACAATCTCTCGTACTAAATTTTCGTCACATAGTACGTGACTAGCTAAATTTTCTTCCAGCTCCACTAAATATCCCATCTTTTTATAATATAGTTCGTTGTCTTCGTAGAAATAGTCGGCCATGATTAGGCGGTTAAGCCTTACAGCAGCTCGTCCAATACAGTTATAGCTGCGGATAGTGACCATGATGAACAAATTTACTTAATCCTCTTTTCCTTTTATACTTGAACTTATTTCTTTTTTCTCCCTGTTTTCCCTATTGAACAATACTCTCTCTTTTTGAATTAATGATAATGGTCTTGTTTATTATTCGCTTCAGAATTTCTTGTCACAGCATAGGTTCGTATTTATAAACAAATTTATTTTTTATAAGATTTATTGCTCGAAAATATTATACGGTATCAAATATATATTTCAGTATCCTATTATCTAGTGGTTTCCAAATATATGCGCGGCTTGTATGTTTCAGTATCCAGATCTTTAATAATTCTTACTTTTAAATCTTCTATTCTTAATAATACCTTTAAAATCTTCTTTTCTTGGTGTCACACATAAGAACATGATGATCACTTCTGCATCTTACACATGCGAACTCACAAGTATGGTATTGATCCTTGTCTTCCAAACATTTTACGCACTTTCCAAGCTCTGTTAGTCTTACTGTTCGCTGTGCGGGTGAAGAATAGTTAGCGCAACTTCCAGAAGTGTGAGTATCCAAGTGAGGACAGAAAATACATTTAGTCTTGGGTTTTAGAGACTTGAACATTTCATCCAACTTTAGATTAGTTTCACGTTGTGAAGTCAAAACCAACTCACGAGTTTGATTCAGATACTCATAGACGACATTCAACTTCGCGTCAATACTAGTGATTTCTTCTTTGAGTTGTTCAGCAACTCTAGTTATAATATCCAGCTTCTCAGTGAATACTTTAGATACAGCTTCATTAACATTCGAGTCCTTAGTCATGTTGAATAGCTTTTCTCATGTGTTTCAATTTCTTTTATACTGTTTTTACAAGACTTTTAGCAAGATTAATCTGTTTTGAAACAATTCTTTTTCAAAATAAATATATTTTCACATGTATTTTATTGTTTTTCATATTTTTGTTTTCTATCTATACCTTTATCTCCCAAATATCATATGTTTGTAACCTTTTGTAAGACTTATTTAACCATTGCTCTTATGAAAGAATATAAAATCTTCCATCCGGTCATTGATGCCTTAACGGAGAGCCATATGATTGGCTTTGACGTTAGCGTCAATACCTGCGCCCCGTAGGCATAAGATGCTAGTGAGGTTACCGTAGATGCAACTGACATAGCAGCAGTTGATTTCCATCGTTCAATCATTACCTCTTTGAGAGGTTGCAAGTCAGGAATAAATCTGGTGGCTTGTTTTACTTTTTGATTTATGAATATATACTCTTCTTCTGGAGCATAGTAATTGAGAGTTCCATCTATTACCAGTTGCTTCTTCATATTGGCGCAAGTAGTATAGCAATGTTGGTTCACTACTGCTTGATCATAAAACATAACCATACGAGATTGCGGATTGTAAGGTGCGCATTGAATTGATTTAATCTGATTATCACACTGTATTGTTACCCAAGTATCTATAGTAGACATACAGCTTAGTGTTACAAACGCACCCTGAGGGCAATCATAACAGCCTGTTATATTAACAAATGCTGGAGAGCATGGATAATCTAGGTTCATGGTAGCGCTATCCATAAGCATATTTGATTCTAACAGAAGTACAATTTCATCATTACTCTGGCTTGCAATAATTGAGTTATTTTTATCGTGAATTTCATACGTAGCTGTCTTAATAGGCAGCTTATTATGATTTCCATTAATGATTATGGGATTTTCTGGGCAATCGCAATGCACATTCGTTTCTTGAACCATGCAATTGCAAAGTTTTGGCGCTTTACATATTCTATGTTGAGCTTCCCAAGCTGAATCACATTTGATCATGAATTCGTCGTTTCCTTTGTGTAACATTATTGTTTTGTTTCCTGCTTTAGATTATAACGTTATATGCGGGGTATCATAGGACTCATTCAGGTCACGATTGATAGTCGTTCTTGATCATGATTTATTTTCATAGTGTGATGATATGAATTTTGTGGCTTGCCAACGACCAGGTTCGAGTAACCCATGAAAACCCATATGAGATTGGGGCCAAAAATGTTTGGGGCACTTTACGAACCTTCAAACAGTATCGCTTCTCGGCCTTTTGGCTAAGATCAAAGTGTAGTAATCGTTCTTATCGAATTAACCTTCGGTATGAGGTTCATTGAATCTCAATAAGGTTAACTTATTTTTGAGACCAGAGGTTGCAGCTGGCTTGCTAGCTCTACCTCATGGGTCGACCCGCTATTGCACTACAGGCGGGAACGGCCCTTCCCTTCGGGGATCAACTCATTCGTACGCTTGTGTCTTAGATATATGAGTGTGATGATATGAATTTTGTGGCTTGCCCAACGACCAGGTTCGAGTAACCCATGAAAACCCATATGAGATTGGGGCCAAAAATGTTTGGGGCACTTTACGAACCTTCAAACAGTATCGCTTCTCGGCCTTTTGGCTAAGATCAAAGTGTAGTAATCGTTCTTATCGAATTAACCTTCGGTATGAGGTTCATTGAATCTCAATAAGGTTAACTTATTTTTGAGACCAGAGGTTGCAGCTGGCTTGCTAGCTCTACCTCATGGGTCGACCCGCTATTGCACTACAGGCGGGAACGGCCCTTCCCTTCGGGGATCAACTCATTCGTACGCTTGTGTCTTAGATATATGAGTGTGATGATATGAATTTTGTGGCTTGCCCAACGACCAGGTTCGAGTAACCCATGAAAACCCATATGAGATTGGGGCCAAAAATGTTTGGGGCACTTTACGAACCTTCAAACAGTATCGCTTCTCGGCCTTTTGGCTAAGATCAAAGTGTAGTAATCGTTCTTATCGAATTAACCTTCGGTATGAGGTTCATTGAATCTCAATAAGGTTAACTTATTTTTGAGACCAGAGGTTGCAGCTGGCTTGCTAGCTCTACCTCATGGGTCGACCCGCTATTGCACTACAGGCGGGAACGGCCCTTCCCTTCGGGGATCAACTCATTCGTACGCTTGTGTCTTAGATATATGAGTGTGATGATATGAATTTTGTGGCTTGCCCAACGACCAGGTTCGAGTAACCCATGAAAACCCATATGAGATTGGGGCCAAAAATGTTTGGGGCACTTTACGAACCTTCAAACAGTATCGCTTCTCGGCCTTTTGGCTAAGATCAAAGTGTAGTAATCGTTCTTATCGAATTAACCTTCGGTATGAGGTTCATTGAATCTCAATAAGGTTAACTTATTTTTGAGACCAGAGGTTGCAGCTGGCTTGCTAGCTCTACCTCATGGGTCGACCCGCTATTGCACTACAGGCGGGAACGGCCCTTCCCTTCGGGGATCAACTCATTCGTACGCTTGTGTCTTAGATATATGAGTGTGATGATATGAATTTTGTGGCTTGCCCAACGACCAGGTTCGAGTAACCCATGAAAACCCATATGAGATTGGGGCCAAAAATGTTTGGGGCACTTTACGAACCTTCAAACAGTATCGCTTCTCGGCCTTTTGGCTAAGATCAAAGTGTAGTAATCGTTCTTATCGAATTAACCTTCGGTATGAGGTTCATTGAATCTCAATAAGGTTAACTTATTTTGAGACCAGAGGTTGCAGCTGGCTTGCTAGCTCTACCTCATGGGTCGACCCGCTATTGCACTACAGGCGGGAACGGCCCTTCCCTTCGGGGATCAACTCATTCGTACGCTTGTGTCTTAGATATATGAGTGTGATGATATGAATTTTGTGGCTTGCCCAACGACCAGGTTCGAGTAACCCATGAAAACCCATATGAGATTGGGGCCAAAAATGTTTGGGGCACTTTACGAACCTTCAAACAGTATCGCTTCTCGGCCTTTTGGCTAAGATCAAAGTGTAGTAATCGTTCTTATCGAATTAACCTTCGGTATGAGGTTCATTGAATCTCAATAAGGTTAACTTATTTTTGAGACCAGAGGTTGCAGCTGGCTTGCTAGCTCTACCTCATGGGTCGACCCGCTATTGCACTACAGGCGGGAACGGCCCTTCCCTTCGGGGATCAACTCATTCGTACGCTTGTGTCTTAGATATATGAGTGTGATGATATGAATTTTGTGGCTTGCCCAACGACCAGGTTCGAGTAACCCATGAAAACCCATATGAGATTGGGGCCAAAATGTTTGGGGCACTTTACGAACCTTCAAACAGTATCGCTTCTCGGCCTTTTGGCTAAGATCAAAGTGTAGTAATCGTTCTTATCGAATTAACCTTCGGTATGAGGTTCATTGAATCTCAATAAGGTTAACTTATTTTTGAGACCAGAGGTTGCAGCTGGCTTGCTAGCTCTACCTCATGGGTCGACCCGCTATTGCACTACAGGCGGGAACGGCCTTCCCTTCGGGGATCAACTCATTCGTACGCTTGTGTCTTAGATATATGAGTGTGATGATATGAATTTTGTGGCTTGCCCAACGACCAGGTTCGAGTAACCCATGAAAACCCATATGAGATTGGGGCCAAAAATGTTTGGGGCACTTTACGAACCTTCAAACAGTATCGCTTCTCGGCCTTTTGGCTAAGATCAAAGTGTAGTAATCGTTCTTATCGAATTAACCTTCGGTATGAGGTTCATTGAATCTCAATAAGGTTAACTTATTTTTGAGACCAGAGGTTGCAGCTGGCTTGCTAGCTCTACCTCATGGGTCGACCCGCTATTGCACTACAGGCGGGAACGGCCCTTCCCTTCGGGGATCAACTCATTCGTACGCTTGTGTCTTAGATATATGAGTGTGATGATATGAATTTTGTGGCTTGCCCAACGACCAGGTTCGAGTAACCCATGAAAACCCATATGAGATTGGGGCCAAAAATGTTTGGGGCACTTTACGAACCTTCAAACAGTATCGCTTCTCGGCCTTTTGGCTAAGATCAAAGTGTAGTAATCGTTCTTATCGAATTAACCTTCGGTATGAGGTTCATTGAATCTCAATAAGGTTAACTTATTTTTGAGACCAGAGGTTGCAGCTGGCTTGCTAGCTCTACCTCATGGGTCGACCCGCTATTGCACTACAGGCGGGAACGGCCCTTCCCTTCGGGGATCAACTCATTCGTACGCTTGTGTCTTAGATATATGAGTGTGATGATATGAATTTTGTGGCTTGCCCAACGACCAGGTTCGAGTAACCCATGAAAACCCATATGAGATTGGGGCCAAAAATGTTTGGGGCACTTTACGAACCTTCAAACAGTATCGCTTCTCGGCCTTTTGGCTAAGATCAAAGTGTAGTAATCGTTCTTATCGAATTAACCTTCGGTATGAGGTTCATTGAATCTCAATAAGGTTAACTTATTTTTGAGACCAGAGGTTGCAGCTGGCTTGCTAGCTCTACCTCATGGGTCGACCCGCTATTGCACTACAGGCGGGAACGGCCCTTCCCTTCGGGGATCAACTCATTCGTACGCTTGTGTCTTAGATATATGAGTGTGATGATATGAATTTTGTGGCTTGCCCAACGACCAGGTTCGAGTAACCCATGAAAACCCATATGAGATTGGGGCCAAAAATGTTTGGGGCACTTTACGAACCTTCAAACAGTATCGCTTCTCGGCCTTTTGGCTAAGATCAAAGTGTAGTAATCGTTCTTATCGAATTAACCTTCGGTATGAGGTTCATTGAATCTCAATAAGGTTAACTTATTTTTGAGACCAGAGGTTGCAGCTGGCTTGCTAGCTCTACCTCATGGGTCGACCCGCTATTGCACTACAGGCGGGAACGGCCCTTCCCTTCGGGGATCAACTCATTCGTACGCTTGTGTCTTAGATATATGAGTGTGATGATATGAATTTTGTGGCTTGCCCAACGACCAGGTTCGAGTAACCCATGAAAACCCATATGAGATTGGGGCCAAAAATGTTTGGGGCACTTTACGAACCTTCAAACAGTATCGCTTCTCGGCCTTTTGGCTAAGATCAAAGTGTAGTAATCGTTCTTATCGAATTAACCTTCGGTATGAGGTTCATTGAATCTCAATAAGGTTAACTTATTTTTGAGACCAGAGGTTGCAGCTGGCTTGCTAGCTCTACCTCATGGGTCGACCCGCTATTGCACTACAGGCGGGAACGGCCCTTCCCTTCGGGGATCAACTCATTCGTACGCTTGTGTCTTAGATATATGAGTGTGATGATATGAATTTTGTGGCTTGCCCAACGACCAGGTTCGAGTAACCCATGAAAACCCATATGAGATTGGGGCCAAAAATGTTTGGGGCACTTTACGAACCTTCAAACAGTATCGCTTCTCGGCCTTTTGGCTAAGATCAAAGTGTAGTAATCGTTCTTATCGAATTAACCTTCGGTATGAGGTTCATTGAATCTCAATAAGGTTAACTTATTTTTGAGACCAGAGGTTGCAGCTGGCTTGCTAGCTCTACCTCATGGGTCGACCCGCTATTGCACTACAGGCGGGAACGGCCCTTCCCTTCGGGGATCAACTCATTCGTACGCTTGTGTCTTAGATATATGAGTGTGATGATATGAATTTTGTGGCTTGCCCAACGACCAGGTTCGAGTAACCCATGAAAACCCATATGAGATTGGGGCCAAAAATGTTTGGGGCACTTTACGAACCTTCAAACAGTATCGCTTCTCGGCCTTTTGGCTAAGATCAAAGTGTAGTAATCGTTCTTATCGAATTAACCTTCGGTATGAGGTTCATTGAATCTCAATAAGGTTAACTTATTTTTGAGACCAGAGGTTGCAGCTGGCTTGCTAGCTCTACCTCATGGGTCGACCCGCTATTGCACTACAGGCGGGAACGGCCCTTCCCTTCGGGGATCAACTCATTCGTACGCTTGTGTCTTAGATATATGAGTGTGATGATATGAATTTTGTGGCTTGCCCAACGACCAGGTTCGAGTAACCCATGAAAACCCATATGAGATTGGGGCCAAAAATGTTTGGGGCACTTTACGAACCTTCAAACAGTATCGCTTCTCGGCCTTTTGGCTAAGATCAAAGTGTAGTAATCGTTCTTATCGAATTAACCTTCGGTATGAGGTTCATTGAATCTCAATAAGGTTAACTTATTTTTGAGACCAGAGGTTGCAGCTGGCTTGCTAGCTCTACCTCATGGGTCGACCCGCTATTGCACTACAGGCGGGAACGGCCCTTCCCTTCGGGGATCAACTCATTCGTACGCTTGTGTCTTAGATATATGAGTGTGATGATATGAATTTTGTGGCTTGCCCAACGACCAGGTTCGAGTAACCCATGAAAACCCATATGAGATTGGGGCCAAAAATGTTTGGGGCACTTTACGAACCTTCAAACAGTATCGCTTCTCGGCCTTTTGGCTAAGATCAAAGTGTAGTAATCGTTCTTATCGAATTAACCTTCGGTATGAGGTTCATTGAATCTCAATAAGGTTAACTTATTTTTGAGACCAGAGGTTGCAGCTGGCTTGCTAGCTCTACCTCATGGGTCGACCCGCTATTGCACTACAGGCGGGAACGGCCCTTCCCTTCGGGGATCAACTCATTCGTACGCTTGTGTCTTAGATATATGAGTGTGATGATATGAATTTTGTGGCTTGCCCAACGACCAGGTTCGAGTAACCCATGAAAACCCATATGAGATTGGGGCCAAAAATGTTTGGGGCACTTTACGAACCTTCAAACAGTATCGCTTCTCGGCCTTTTGGCTAAGATCAAAGTGTAGTAATCGTTCTTATCGAATTAACCTTCGGTATGAGGTTCATTGAATCTCAATAAGGTTAACTTATTTTTGAGACCAGAGGTTGCAGCTGGCTTGCTAGCTCTACCTCATGGGTCGACCCGCTATTGCACTACAGGCGGGAACGGCCCTTCCCTTCGGGGATCAACTCATTCGTACGCTTGTGTCTTAGATATATGAGTGTGATGATATGAATTTTGTGGCTTGCCCAACGACCAGGTTCGAGTAACCCATGAAAACCCATATGAGATTGGGGCCAAAAATGTTTGGGGCACTTTACGAACCTTCAAACAGTATCGCTTCTCGGCCTTTTGGCTAAGATCAAAGTGTAGTAATCGTTCTTATCGAATTAACCTTCGGTATGAGGTTCATTGAATCTCAATAAGGTTAACTTATTTTTGAGACCAGAGGTTGCAGCTGGCTTGCTAGCTCTACCTCATGGGTCGACCCGCTATTGCACTACAGGCGGGAACGGCCCTTCCCTTCGGGGATCAACTCATTCGTACGCTTGTGTCTTAGATATATGAGTGTGATGATATGAATTTTGTGGCTTGCCCAACGACCAGGTTCGAGTAACCCATGAAAACCCATATGAGATTGGGGCCAAAAATGTTTGGGGCACTTTACGAACCTTCAAACAGTATCGCTTCTCGGCCTTTTGGCTAAGATCAAAGTGTAGTAATCGTTCTTATCGAATTAACCTTCGGTATGAGGTTCATTGAATCTCAATAAGGTTAACTTATTTTTGAGACCAGAGGTTGCAGCTGGCTTGCTAGCTCTACCTCATGGGTCGACCCGCTATTGCACTACAGGCGGGAACGGCCCTTCCCTTCGGGGATCAACTCATTCGTACGCTTGTGTCTTAGATATATGAGTGTGATGATATGAATTTTGTGGCTTGCCCAACGACCAGGTTCGAGTAACCCATGAAAACCCATATGAGATTGGGGCCAAAAATGTTTGGGGCACTTTACGAACCTTCAAACAGTATCGCTTCTCGGCCTTTTGGCTAAGATCAAAGTGTAGTAATCGTTCTTATCGAATTAACCTTCGGTATGAGGTTCATTGAATCTCAATAAGGTTAACTTATTTTTGAGACCAGAGGTTGCAGCTGGCTTGCTAGCTCTACCTCATGGGTCGACCCGCTATTGCACTACAGGCGGGAACGGCCCTTCCCTTCGGGGATCAACTCATTCGTACGCTTGTGTCTTAGATATATGAGTGTGATGATATGAATTTTGTGGCTTGCCCAACGACCAGGTTCGAGTAACCCATGAAAACCCATATGAGATTGGGGCCAAAAATGTTTGGGGCACTTTACGAACCTTCAAACAGTATCGCTTCTCGGCCTTTTGGCTAAGATCAAAGTGTAGTAATCGTTCTTATCGAATTAACCTTCGGTATGAGGTTCATTGAATCTCAATAAGGTTAACTTATTTTTGAGACCAGAGGTTGCAGCTGGCTTGCTAGCTCTACCTCATGGGTCGACCCGCTATTGCACTACAGGCGGGAACGGCCCTTCCCTTCGGGGATCAACTCATTCGTACGCTTGTGTCTTAGATATATGAGTGTGATGATATGAATTTTGTGGCTTGCCCAACGACCAGGTTCGAGTAACCCATGAAAACCCATATGAGATTGGGGCCAAAAATGTTTGGGGCACTTTACGAACCTTCAAACAGTATCGCTTCTCGGCCTTTTGGCTAAGATCAAAGTGTAGTAATCGTTCTTATCGAATTAACCTTCGGTATGAGGTTCATTGAATCTCAATAAGGTTAACTTATTTTTGAGACCAGAGGTTGCAGCTGGCTTGCTAGCTCTACCTCATGGGTCGACCCGCTATTGCACTACAGGCGGGAACGGCCCTTCCCTTCGGGGATCAACTCATTCGTACGCTTGTGTCTTAGATATATGAGTGTGATGATATGAATTTTGTGGCTTGCCCAACGACCAGGTTCGAGTAACCCATGAAAACCCATATGAGATTGGGGCCAAAAATGTTTGGGGCACTTTACGAACCTTCAAACAGTATCGCTTCTCGGCCTTTTGGCTAAGATCAAAGTGTAGTAATCGTTCTTATCGAATTAACCTTCGGTATGAGGTTCATTGAATCTCAATAAGGTTAACTTATTTTTGAGACCAGAGGTTGCAGCTGGCTTGCTAGCTCTACCTCATGGGTCGACCCGCTATTGCACTACAGGCGGGAACGGCCCTTCCCTTCGGGGATCAACTCATTCGTACGCTTGTGTCTTAGATATATGAGTGTGATGATATGAATTTTGTGGCTTGCCCAACGACCAGGTTCGAGTAACCCATGAAAACCCATATGAGATTGGGGCCAAAAATGTTTGGGGCACTTTACGAACCTTCAAACAGTATCGCTTCTCGGCCTTTTGGCTAAGATCAAAGTGTAGTAATCGTTCTTATCGAATTAACCTTCGGTATGAGGTTCATTGAATCTCAATAAGGTTAACTTATTTTTGAGACCAGAGGTTGCAGCTGGCTTGCTAGCTCTACCTCATGGGTCGACCCGCTATTGCACTACAGGCGGGAACGGCCCTTCCCTTCGGGGATCAACTCATTCGTACGCTTGTGTCTTAGATATATGAGTGTGATGATATGAATTTTGTGGCTTGCCCAACGACCAGGTTCGAGTAACCCATGAAAACCCATATGAGATTGGGGCCAAAAATGTTTGGGGCACTTTACGAACCTTCAAACAGTATCGCTTCTCGGCCTTTTGGCTAAGATCAAAGTGTAGTAATCGTTCTTATCGAATTAACCTTCGGTATGAGGTTCATTGAATCTCAATAAGGTTAACTTATTTTTGAGACCAGAGGTTGCAGCTGGCTTGCTAGCTCTACCTCATGGGTCGACCCGCTATTGCACTACAGGCGGGAACGGCCCTTCCCTTCGGGGATCAACTCATTCGTACGCTTGTGTCTTAGATATATGAGTATGATGATATGAATTTTGTGGCTTGCCCAACGACCAGGTTCGAGTAACCCATGAAAACCCATATGAGATTGGGGCCAAAAATGTTTGGGGCACTTTACGAACCTTCAAACAGTATCGCTTCTCGGCCTTTTGGCTAAGATCAAAGTGTAGTAATCGTTCTTATCGAATTAACCTTCGGTATGAGGTTCATTGAATCTCAATAAGGTTAACTTATTTTTGAGACCAGAGGTTGCAGCTGGCTTGCTAGCTCTACCTCATGGGTCGACCCGCTATTGCACTACAGGCGGGAACGGCCCTTCCCTTCGGGGATCAACTCATTCGTACGCTTGTGTCTTAGATATATGAGTGTGATGATATGAATTTTGTGGCTTGCCCAACGACCAGGTTCGAGTAACCCATGAAAACCCATATGAGATTGGGGCCAAAAATGTTTGGGGCACTTTACGAACCTTCAAACAGTATCGCTTCTCGGCCTTTTGGCTAAGATCAAAGTGTAGTAATCGTTCTTATCGAATTAACCTTCGGTATGAGGTTCATTGAATCTCAATAAGGTTAACTTATTTTTGAGACCAGAGGTTGCAGCTGGCTTGCTAGCTCTACCTCATGGGTCGACCCGCTATTGCACTACAGGCGGGAACGGCCCTTCCCTTCGGGGATCAACTCATTCGTACGCTTGTGTCTTAGATATATGAGTGTGATGATATGAATTTTGTGGCTTGCCCAACGACCAGGTTCGAGTAACCCATGAAAACCCATATGAGATTGGGGCCAAAAATGTTTGGGGCACTTTACGAACCTTCAAACAGTATCGCTTCTCGGCCTTTTGGCTAAGATCAAAGTGTAGTAATCGTTCTTATCGAATTAACCTTCGGTATGAGGTTCATTGAATCTCAATAAGGTTAACTTATTTTTGAGACCAGAGGTTGCAGCTGGCTTGCTAGCTCTACCTCATGGGTCGACCCGCTATTGCACTACAGGCGGGAACGGCCCTTCCCTTCGGGGATCAACTCATTCGTACGCTTGTGTCTTAGATATATGAGTGTGATGATATGAATTTTGTGGCTTGCCCAACGACCAGGTTCGAGTAACCCATGAAAACCCATATGAGATTGGGGCCAAAAATGTTTGGGGCACTTTACGAACCTTCAAACAGTATCGCTTCTCGGCCTTTTGGCTAAGATCAAAGTGTAGTAATCGTTCTTATCGAATTAACCTTCGGTATGAGGTTCATTGAATCTCAATAAGGTTAACTTATTTTTGAGACCAGAGGTTGCAGCTGGCTTGCTAGCTCTACCTCATGGGTCGACCCGCTATTGCACTACAGGCGGGAACGGCCCTTCCCTTCGGGGATCAACTCATTCGTACGCTTGTGTCTTAGATATATGAGTGTGATGATATGAATTTTGTGGCTTGCCCAACGACCAGGTTCGAGTAACCCATGAAAACCCATATGAGATTGGGGCCAAAAATGTTTGGGGCACTTTACGAACCTTCAAACAGTATCGCTTCTCGGCCTTTTGGCTAAGATCAAAGTGTAGTAATCGTTCTTATCGAATTAACCTTCGGTATGAGGTTCATTGAATCTCAATAAGGTTAACTTATTTTTGAGACCAGAGGTTGCAGCTGGCTTGCTAGCTCTACCTCATGGGTCGACCCGCTATTGCACTACAGGCGGGAACGGCCCTTCCCTTCGGGGATCAACTCATTCGTACGCTTGTGTCTTAGATATATGAGTGTGATGATATGAATTTTGTGGCTTGCCCAACGACCAGGTTCGAGTTGATCCCCGAAGGGAAGGGCCGTTCCCGCCAGTAGTGCAATAGCGGGTTGACCCATGAAGTAGAGCTAGCAAGCCAGCTGCAACCTCTGGTCTCAAAAATAAGTTAACCTTATTGAGATTCAATGAACCTCATACCGAAGGTTAATTCGATAAGAACGATTACTACACTTTGATCTTAGCCAAAAGGCCGAGAAGCGATACTGTTTGAAGGTTCGTAAAGTGCCCCAAACATTTTTGGCCCCAATCTCATATGGGTTTTCATGGGTTACTCGAACCTGGTCGTTGGGCAAGCCACAAAATTCATATCATCACACTCATATATCTAAGACACAAGCGTACGAATCAGTTGATCCCCGAAGGGAAGGGCCGTTCCCGCCTGTAGTGCAATAGCGGGTCGACCCATGAGGTAGAGCTAGCAAGCCAGCTGCAACCTCTGGTCTCAAAAATAAGTTAACCTTATTGAGATTCAATGAACCTCATACCGAAGGTTAATTCGATAAGAACGATTACTACACTTTGATCTTAGCCAAAAGGCCGAGAAGCGATACTGTTTGAAGGTTCGTAAAGTGCCCCAAACATTTTTGGCCCCAATCTCATATGGGTTTTCATGGGTTACTCGAACCTGGTCGTTGGGCAAGCCACAAAATTCATATCATCACATTCATATATCTAAGACACAAGCGTACGAATGAGTTGATCCCCGAAGGGAAGGGCCGTTCCCGCCTGTAGTGCAATAGCGGGTCGACCCATGAGGTAGAGCTAGCAAGCCAGCTGCAACCTCTGGTCTCAAAAATAAGTTAACCTTATTGAGATTCAATGAACCTCATACCGAAGGTTAATTCGATAAGAACGATTACTACACTTTGATCTTAGCCAAAAGGCCGAGAAGCGATACTGTTTGAAGGTTCGTAAAGTGCCCCAAACATTTTTGGCCCCAATCTCATATGGGTTTTCATGGGTTACTCGAACCTGGTCGTTGGGCAAGCCACAAAATTCATATCATCACACTCATATATCTAAGACACAAGCGTACGAATGAGTTGATCCCCGAAGGGAAGGGCCGTTCCCGCCTGTAGTGCAATAGCGGGTCGACCCATGAGGTAGAGCTAGCAAGCCAGCTGCAACCTCTGGTCTCAAAAATAAGTTAACCTTATTGAGATTCAATGAACCTCATACCGAAGGTTAATTCGATAAGAACGATTTATTTGCAAAAGATAATGTTTACCCCGAAGGGGTTACAATGTTTCAAAAAGAAAGAGAGAGATCAGTCTCTAGAGACTGTCTACTTAATGTTTCAATCGTTCAAAAATAGGTAAACTACAAATGGTGTGCCCAAAGTGTGCACCGTATTAAGTACGAGTTAGTCAATCATTGTACTAGGTACCAAGAAGTTAATAATAGTTCTAATTTGGTTATTAGTTAAGCTACAAGTGTTTAAAGCTAATGAGGGAGCTACACTTAACACAAAAATGACTAAACCAACCCTTGAGCTACAAAAGCGCTGCCGGGAGGTGCGTTAGCATGCAAGGGAAGCTGCTAAGCAGTTTAATCACCGGGGTAAGTCTAGCGGCCCTCGATTCCTACGCGCCGTACATCCTACAAGTTGGCGGCTGCAGCTGGTGCCTCCGAGTCGGTGACTGCTGCTGGTGCTTCCTTGTACTGGCGAGTTCCTGTGACATGTTCCACGTAGATGTCTCTGGCCCATCGAATGACGTCACTAACGACGAGCTTCTCCATCAGGTGGTTGTATCTTCGGCCTATGCCCAATGAAGCGAGTGCGCTCCCGTTCAGAGGGTCCATGGTTCCCAACGTTCCAACGACGTATGCGTTTAGTGCCGTGTCGTATCCTAGATCTTCAAAGCTTTTGCGGACTTCAGAATACTTGGCTTCTTTGTCAGCTCTGGCTTTAGCGAGGGCGATGCTACGATTCTCGTAGCTGACGACGACGTCAACTATGGCGCATGTCTTCTTGTCTTCGTCAATCAGGACGATGTCAGGTCTCAGATGAGTGACGTCAGGAATCGCCTGGTTGACGAAGAGTCGGTGGTTGGCGGGCTTCTTCAGGGCTTTAACGAGTCTGTTCTGAATCTCGTTGTGCCTTCTTTGGACGGCGTCGGCGTGCATGCCACAGCGTCCGAAGACGTGGGCGGCCGTTTCGGATTCGTAGCCACATCGTCTGCATCTCTTGTCTCCTTCCCCATGTCTTCTGCAGCCGTTAAGCTGGAGCACGTTGAGTCTGGCTTTGTGGATGAATCTCCAATCCGCGAAGCGGATGAAGTCACCACGGGCCATGAAGTGGTTGGAGGAGTTTCGGATGATGGAGACGTCGAACACCCTTCCTTGGTCAGGTTTGTCCCTCAGGCTCTTGATCTCGTGTGAGAATAGCGCATTCCTGAGGCGCTTCTTGACCGTGGTGGGTCTGATCTGCTGTCCATCTAGCAACGGTACGAGGGCTCCTTCGTTGTTGATGTTCCAATTCAGATCGAGCGTTGTTCGAAGGCTTCGTGTAGCCATCCTAAGTTTAGTCCAAGTCGAGGAAACATCTGCGGTGTAAGTGTCAAATTTGCCTTCGACATTACCGTTGTAGTATTCTTTGATGTCCTCGTTGGTAGCGGAGCTTCTGATTCTCTTCTCGACGGCTTTGACAGCGTCGGTGTACGCGACCTCCTGTACTAGTGCATCCTTGGAGTTGAGGACTGTCATGGCGTAGGCTACCTGACATGCGTCGCTCATTCTCTGGAGTTTGCTTAATCCCAGGCCTCCGTAGGAGGTAGGGATGTATAATGTTTCAGCACTAGCCCGCTGTGGGAGGTGGAGCCATCTCTTACCACAGCGTCGGAGTTCATCGTCGAAGAGTTTCAACTTCTCCTTTTTCATGTGACGGTTTGTCAAATGAAAGTCCACACACGGTAGGACGAATTGTCTGACAGCTTCGGCTTTCTGCCAGTCAGCTAGACGAGATTCGTCGATTTTATGGAGGTCTTCTTTCATCTTAATGAGCGATTGCTCTGCCGATTCTTGAAGATGAACTCCTGTGGGGACTCCCAAGTGACTGTAGGAGTCGAACCTCCCGAGCGCTGGCATCACTTCTCCTCCAATGCGAAAAGGGGTTGAGAGGGTTTTCCCTTTGGATATGGAGAGTGATGCGCACTTGGATGGTTTGAACCGTGATCCCCGAAGGGAAGGGCCGTTCCCGCGTGGAGTGCAATAGCGGGTCGACCCATGAGGTAGAGCTAGCAAGCCAGCTGCAACCTCTGGTCTCAAAAATAAGTTAACCTTATTGAGATTCAATGATCCCATACCAAAGGAGGTGAGAGAACGATTTATTTGAAAAAAAGAAACACGGTTCAGTCAATCATTGTACTAGTAACCGATTAGTTGGAAAAAAATGTAATGTTGTTAAATTATCAAGCTGACAAAGTGATAAAGCACAAAATTGACTGAACCAGCCCTCAAGCTAAACAGCCAAGGCACCACGTGCCATGAAATGGTTTGAGGAGTTTAAAGAAAACGTCTAACACCCTGTTTTTGGCAAGTTTGTCCTTCAGGTTCTTCATCTCGTGTAAGAATAGCGCATTCCTGAGGCACTTCTTGACCGTGGCAGGTCGAGTCAGCTGTCCATCTTACAATGGTGCGAGAGCTTCTTCGGTGCTGATGTTCCAATTCAGACCCAGCGGTATAGGACAAGGGAGTGCCATTCCCCTCATTGCATGTGACTTACTCTAGCAAGCTAGTTGCAACCTCAAAAATAAGTTAGAATTGTAGACATCAAGACGCACTTAGTTAAATATAGAATTTTGATTTCAAATCAACAATGTATATCGTCTACCTGTATTAGTATGCGAAATAAATGAGTTTGAACTATGTGTAACAATAACCGTAAAGAAGCATATTGCACAAATTGATCATGTATTGTATATCACAGTGAATAATATTAAGCTCTTGCCACGTCAAAAATGATTGGACTATCATCTTCTGCATCCATTTCGGCAACGGTGTCAACATCATAAATCTGAAGATGTATTCTAGTCATAACGAAGTATATACGAAATATCATACCTCAGAGGCGTCTCGTATTCTTCTTGTTGGCGGACGGGCAAGTTCAGTCATATGTGCTCTGATTGCTATAGCCATCACTATGAACGATCCTCTCAAAACTTTGAAAAAAGTGGAGATTTAGATTTCCAAGCATGTCAAACCTGTATTCAACAGAATCAGAAGCAAGGGTTGACCATCTATTCCCCAAGAATGATCAGTGGTGAACATCCACATGTAGCCATTAAGCATAGCGCATTCCATTGTTGCAACACAGATGTAGATTGATAGCCTGTGAGATGAAGAGATAAAGACATTCACAGAAATGCTCACCGTTCCGGTGAATCCCATTTTCGTTGGCTGGATCTCATTTCATATAAAGCATAAAGATGACTAAAAACCAGAACAAAAAGCATCAGTGAGCGGTAATGATTAGCCGGAGTTGATGAGGAGAATCCTTAACGATTGTTACAAATGAAAAAAATAACATACCTCACTCACCTAAGATTGATAAACTGTTCAGGAAAAATAGTGTTATTAGCACCAGCGCAACAAAAACTTCGAATATAAACAGAAAAAGCAATAGTGTTGAGTAGCGTGTGTGAGTGAGACTATTGAACAAACCATAAGCTAAAGAGTGTTCCCGAGGTCTAGTCTACAAAACAGAAATGTTCTGAAAACAGTTGGAGATAAAACTAACGTTGTTAACAGACGTGTGCTGCATCCAATCAGTAGTGGATTTCAGAAGGTCGATGTAAGGGAGCTTATGACGCACACACATCGAGTACATTGTATAAGAAGCATAGGCAGTTACAATGAAAATGGGCATGAACATTATTCCTCAAAATTACAAACTTAACAATATGTTGTTTGACCAAGCAACATACCATAGCCAATCAGACGCCTAGTGAAAACTGTTCCAGGTATGAAGGAAGCACCAGCATCTATATGTTTAACAATATCGTTTCCATCAACGAGAAGATCAAAAACAGCAACAAACTTAGCCTAAAAATTCCCATATGCCTTATTGTACTCATAAACATCCTGAGGCTCACACATAGCAGAGCGGGAATGACAGTGAACAACAATATGGTGAAAATGGGAGATGTCGGTCGCAATAGATAGTTCAAGAAAGATACAGCTCCATTTTCGTTTGACATGGTAAGTATATCAGCTTCTACCGTCTGCCAACCTTAACACGAGCATCAATGACTAGTTAATATATAGCACTTACCATACACGAAGAAAATAACTATGAAACAAATAATTTGGAGAATAGAAGATTGAGAAGCATAACGAAATAACAATGTGATCTTGGTTCCCATCTGAAAATCAGAAAGAATAGATAAGAGACTGAAAAATCAACTAACAGGCATATACAGGAAAAGTGACAAAATAGATATTACACAGGTCAAGGAAACAAGGAAAAGCCTGCATCTGTTTTGAACTGTGGGAATTTCATCCACAAACGATTGATAAATGAATGAGGTATATATAATCTAAAACAACAATGATGAGTATAACACCTTTCAGTTAACAGCTTACCATTGGACCAATTGAAGTATAGAGCAGTTGAGCCGTGAAATATAGAGCTGACCATAGTGGTCCAAACCTACTAGTAGCAAAGCAAACAGGTAACAAATCGAATGATATTGTTTCATCTGAAGCCTTGCAATTTAATGAGAACTATTTTCGTAAAAACCAGTAGAGATATATGCTTTATAAGCAGGTTGGAGATCTGTTATATGTCCTTCACATCCACTTCGGAGTATCGTTAGCATTGTTGGAACTACCTATAATAGACTTTTTGAACTTTCGAGAAGAAAACACGCACGAGTAATCCACACAATAATAAATATGGACTAAGTTGTGAAGAACCAATTTTGACACGACTTGTTGCAAAAAGAATTATCCCCGTGAAAGCAGCTGAATAATCAACCAAGAGTAGAGATGTGCGGAAAAGACCCTATAATGAATGAAGTAAAGTGTCAGCTTGAACTACATAAAAACGAACGCGAACATCTGCCCAAAAATCGAACGGGTCTGAATCCCTCTTCTGCTCATCAATATCAGTTTGAATTGATGGTAGACCAAAGTGAAAACCACTGACGGACATGCCCATCATGAGAATAGTGTACAATGCTATTGGAAGAACAACGAAGATTTTAATGAACCATGCTTGAGAACCTTGTTGAAGTCTGAAAAAATGTGATGTACATACTAAATAAATAGAACAACTTTTCAACACAAATTTGAATAATAATCCAAATAAGGGCATGTCCTAATGTCAAACGTATGGAAGGCCAAGCAAATTGAAATAAATCAGTAGAATGCCCAAGATACCATTCATTAGGCTCCCATGCGGATGGCATTTTATCCGAAATAGTATTTCCACGAACATAATACCTGTAATGAATAGTATGAAAATATTTTCATAGTCACTCGATGTTGCGTACATGATTTCAGGTTTAACTTTGAACTTCTATGAGTACACATAAATCATTCATATGCTTGAAATGAGATAAAAACAGTTGTTCATGTTGTACGTAGGAGATATTATGAAACAAATCAAACAAAAAACATCATTACCTGTTGAACTCTTGTGCTGGCCAATAGTTGTCAGGAAAATGATGGCCATCGGTCACAGTAACATTTTCTTCATAAAAATCCATGCAGAATTTAGAGTTATAATTAGAATCACAATGAATAGCCCATGTCAATTGAGTTCGTATAGAGAAGATGATGTAAAACAGATTTTGAACAGCTCGAAGTCCTTCGACATACAATCGTTCGCTAATCAACCATGTTAATCCCCATCCAATGCCTTCAACAGAAGCAGCATAATCATCATATCACAAGTAGTTATAGTTAATTGACCTTCACACATAACTTCATAGATTGATGGATGACCTTGTCAACATCAAAAAAAGAAGAGTGAAAAAACGAAAAAAAAGATAAAAATGATTTCCGTCAAAACACTTTCTCGTCAAACTGAAGATTACCTGATGCCAGAGGAACGATTCGCTTATATGTTAATACAGGACCAGTATTAGCTAGATGTCCTAGTGGAAGTAAGAGTGAGAAAACAGGTAAAGCAACAATAGGAAACAATAAAATCCAATAAATGGGAGATAAACCCAGTTGAGTAGCTAATGGTGCAACTCCTAAGATAATGGATGAATAGCCGAACAGTTCATCTGCGGATGCAAACATGCTGATGATATGAGATTACAATATAAAATAGTCAAGAAAAATCCTTTTATGGACCGTAGAGGGACATACACGGCTGAAACAAAAAACAAATGAAACGTGAGAATTGAGGTTGACGATATATGTGTGAAGATAGAGAGAGAGAGAGAGAGATAGAGAGAAAAGGAAGTTTAAGTGAAATTTAAACAAGAAAGAGCAAGGAGAGATTTGTGCGTTATCTACAATACATTGATTTCTATTGATAAGACGTGTTGAAAGAGAAGGAAGGCTTTTAAAGGAACGAGGAAAAGTGAAAATTAATTGAGAGATTATCGATTGAAAGCAAAAACAAATATTTGAAATATATGATGAAACAATGAAATATGAGAATTAGAGGAAGAAGAAATACTACGACGACTACAACAACGATTATGACGATGCTGTCTACTACGAATACTTTGACAACGACGTTGGCGGCGAAGACAACTACAACTACAAGTTTCTGCGCAACTAAAATTGTGATATTTTCAACATGTATAATATAAAATGTTACTTAATTTAGATAATCTATAAGGTGAATACAAATTAAATTATTGCGAAGGATTCACTGGAAAATACGTGGTAAGTTAGTTAGAACATTGGAGGTAGTGTCGGCCAGTTGATTGTAGTGTCAAAAACAGACATCAAACTACATAAGAGACAATAGAGAAAAAGAGAAAATGAACAAAATGGCAATGAAAGATGGAAAACACTACATCATTGCAGAGAAGAGAGAATACGTAGACAACATACTGTCAAAGTAAATTGTATGCATAAACAGTGAAGGTGCATATCGTGAATGTTGCGAAAACTGAAGTAGAATAAGAGAGGGAGTTAGAGAAAGAGGTGAAAGGATGAAAGAGAATGTCAAAGAGATTCAGAAAAGAGAGAGAGAGAGAGAGAGAGAGAGAGAGAGAGAGAGAGAGAGAGAGAGAGAGAGAGAGAGTGAAAGGGGGCAAGAAATACAAGGTTTGCTTTCAATGTTTGTTAAGGCAGAGACGTAGAACGTAAGACGCACAGGATCATCTGCATCATGGCAACAAGCTCCGCCTTTCACGGTGATGAACCATCGAACAGCTTCACTGGCGGGCAGGCTAAAACATAACGTCATGTGCCTTATACAACAACTATATGAACAATTTATTGTCTACTCTCTTTCTTTTTTATTAAATTATGCTAATAAAATTGAAATATTGAACCATTTACATTAGATATTAGTAATCATTTTAAAGCAGAATCATATGTAAGATGAACAACGTATCTACTTAGGCGAATGTCTGACAATGAAATTCTTTTGTAATTGTAATGTGCTATCCATAAGCTGGTCATGTGTCAATCCATCCTTTTTCACATATCCAGTACCTCCACGAATCGGAGCAACAGGTTTTCCACATGTACGAAAGCCGACCTAAAAGACCATAGATGCGGTTGTGTGTATGCATCCTGAGAATGCATGCTTCCCGAGCTCATCTAACCTTTTCATCAGCTGTTGAGAAAATGCTAAAAACAAAAGTTCCTTCATATCCCTCATTGGCATTTATATCTTGAAGATACTCCGAATCACAGTGTAATCCTGTTTTTCTAAAAACAAAACATAGTAACAACAACAATGTTCGCATGATTCTATTGTACCTGTTACATGTTCCAACAGGTAAAGCTACGAGACATAATGCACTTCCATAGTTGGCACCAGCTACTGATAAGAATGTATCAATTAGCTGGGTGATAGGCGTTCCTTAATACATTTTCTATTCTGTTGATATATCTCATAGCCACAGTATGAAAACCTAGAATTTCTCTTGTATCAACACAATTTCCTCCTAATATAGCCTTGCGCGCTAGTGGAGCTCCCATCGAGTAGGCTATAATATCAACTTGTTTACCCGTATATTGACTGACTGCAATGATAAGCGCTCTGCAAATATTGAAATTGAAACTGTATTCCATTTTAACATAACTATTCATACCTCAACTGTTTAACATATGAGCATTTCAAGTCAACCAGTCCGACAGGGGTTGCTCCAGCATCTCCCCATGTTGTTCCATACACTTCAGAGCTCTTATAGCCTTTACTCAAAAGGAATTTTCTCATGCCCTTAAACAAGGTGTACCCATGACACTCGTCTACTTCATTAGGAACCTCAAAGCGAGTAATCTTGTTAGTAATTCCATGAATTATGATGACGGGATCGTTATTGCTCACTTCATCGACAGTCAACTGAAAGTTAACGTTAGACCAAATGTTAAGAGCATGCACTAAACCTTTCCTCCAAAAGAAGCGTCTAATCCCAGATCAGTCCTTTCAAGCATTTCCTGTATGGCGACTCCATAAGTGTCGTGTAAGAATTTGCGGAAATTTGGAGCAAAATCGCTTCTACATATTGATAAAGTCGATATAACGAACACAACATATTTTAAAGAAAGTAGATGGCTTTTCATCGCCGTCCCAGCAAGCAAAAGAGATGACCACAAGAGAAGGGGGGGGGGATATACAAACGAGACTTTCACGCTTAAGGAAGAAGCTATGAGATTCCAAAAAACCTGACCGCTAAGCTATAGATGATCATTTCTTCCATATTACGACATTCATTCAACGAGGCCGGTAGACATTTCGGACGAACAAAGAAACTGTGACGAATGGCTTTACAAGGCGGTTTTTTTTCCAAAACTGTCATCTACCCAGGCCTCTCACGACCAACAAACCTATTTTCTATCTATCTCATGTTCAATACTTCGCTGGACATATTATTCTTTTAAAAATTTATTTCGCCGAATACAAACATCTAGATGCTTTAACAGATATAGCGGATGATCTTTTTTTTGCGTTATGTAGCTTTTGCAACTACCCAGTCCTTCGCTCAGAACATCAAAACGGACAGCTTTCATCTTTCCCACTTGAATGGAAGAGTAATATGAATAATCTGTCGAAATGGATAGATATCTAGACCGTAGTTATCCTTTTATCATTGAAAAACTTAGAAACTGATAATATCGAGAAGATTCCATTCCTTTACCGTCAAGCACTTTCAGAACATAGAACGTTTGTGACATAAAACGTTAACAACAATTTTCACATCTTGATGTTGTTTGGGAGGTAAGAATATTCGGAATCATATGTTTCCTGTAGGTGTAATGCCAAAGATAGTCAGATACTTGTGCAGATGAATCAACGAACAATGTATGGATCGGCCAGATATAAACTACATGAGACAGTTCATAAGCAATGAATGATATTTCCGAAACGGTTTGCATTCTACTTCCTGCTTAACACATACTACGTCATGAGACAGTGAAGTGAAGGCTGTCAACGGCATAGATATATAACATATACAACAAGACAGCTAAGCATTTGGAAGCAAATATTTAAATCTTTGAGAACACTGGATAAAGCTCCAACTATAACTTCCCAGAAGACATAGCATTCGGTACACACTTTCTCTTCAATGAGAAAAAGACAACCGCTTTTAAAGTACAATATACAGACATTGACGTGAGGTTAATGCCTGATCTATACTCAGTTGAAAATGTATTTTTGAATATTGCCTTGCTGAAGTAGTATAGGGATATGATAATCAGGCGGGCTGGTTGGCAAGCAGTAGAAATCAGTAGCCAGCCAATTGAAATCGGCTTTTAGAAGGATAAACGGAGCATTTGTTTCATCTTCTATTGATATCAGTTTTCAGATTATTCTTCGTAAAATAAAACCTGAATAGAGGTTAATGCAATAACGAAAGAGAGAGAGAGGGAGAAAGAAGTGTTCTAACTGAACTTAATGTTATTCCCCAAATATAATTAGTAACAATATAAAGTATCCATGTTAGTTCTTCTGAAAACTATTGTCATAGCAACAGCTCGCAATGATATGTTCGCTTATACGTAAATTCGAGCTTATTCTTTGTCTTCAGAATATTTTTTTCCTTAAACTTGTTCATGAACTTGACATGTTCAGACGGAAAAGTAGCATCAGACAACAGCAGCAGCATGATCATCATATACCTTATATACATCCAAATTCGTATTCATAGACTAACTACAACTTATATATATATATATATATGATACTCAAATTTTAATAGAATTTCCCATACATACCAAGTGAAATTTCTTTTCATGCTCTCAGTATTTTTGAATGTCAAGCTTACAAATATATTTTCATCAACTGAATGCTACTACTGGATTTCGTTTTGATTCGACTTACTTATTCCATCTGTGTGTATGTTTGTGTGCATCTCTCTCTGTCTGTATCCATATGTCTCGTTGATCCACAAAGCAGCTTCATATGCATTGCTTATTCCTTGTACTGTTGCTCATTACATAACACTTTGTATTCCAGAACGTAACCATGCTTAAAATGCCTAACTATGCAAACTCTAATGATACATTCAATTTTATTGCTAATCATACAACCATAATTGACGATGCAACATCTGAATGCTTTCAAAGTTTAGTATTTATTGCTAATCAATTGAACAATCAAGCTTGGAGTGATTACAAGAATTCTAGGGTATGCCAACTATATGATAAATGAAATTATGATTATGATATCTATACTATACATCATTTAGGAACATAAAAGAGGAGCTGATATTTATATAATTGCTATACTCGGTGTTTTTGCTTCAGTAATTGTATGCTTGTTGTTTCGATCTGTTCGTAAAAGCGAGAATGTGGATGATCAGGTATGAAGAAAGCTTTTGGCTGTATTTTGAAAATTTTTCTTTTTTTTTCTCTTTTTTCGGTCGCAATGCTTTTGGCATCAATGCAGATTCATGTCGATTACGAAGAACGTCAACGGCAAAGAAGAAAGATGAAGTCAGTCATATTCATACATAGCTTGTTATAACAAACATCACTTTTCTCTGAAGAGAAGATAAAGGAAGAGCTCAAGCTTGGCTTACTCAGTTGGGGCTTCGGGGAATGAGAAAACTGCGAGGCAGAAGCTCAAGCTATCATGGTGGTATGTAGTTCTGCTATCCTCGTCATACTAGGTTTCAATGATGTTCCAGCAAAGGAACGCATATCTACGGGAAGTGTCCCAAACACTTTACGATTCCCCACAATGATCAAGCCACCTTCACGAGCTAAATCATTCCAGGGCTTTCTTCCGGAAATAGTTGTGACACATCATAACTATTCCAATCAGAATCAAAGTAGTCACCTATCGACAGCAATCTCAGCTCCGAACAGTCGGCCGTCATCACAGTGTTCAAGGTGAGTGGATGGACAGAGAAAACAGCTCTTCATCCATCAAATTTTGGATGAGAAAAAATGAATATTTTTAAGATTGTCCTCTGATTTGAGCTGTAAAAGTGAAGCTTTTCTATTCGAGGAACCAGTAGAAAGTGATGTGTTCTCCTATAATATCGAGGATTTTCCATGAAAAAAAGAGAGAAAGAGAGAAAGACTGATAGGAGTGAGAGAGACAATTTCAATTGATTGGAAGAGAGATAGAGAGAGAGAGAGAGAGAGAGAGAGAGAGAGAGAGAGAGAGAGAGAGAGAGAGAGAGAGCAATCAATAAACGTTTCAATATATGTGTTCATATTATGTGGAACAATCACAATCATCAACAATCTTTATCACAAACTGATTGGGACATCCAATCACTTCATTGATTCATCTTTCTTATTCTTCTTCATCGAGTTTCCAATGAGTTTAATGTATGGTCAGGACGAGCCAACTCAGGCACCTTTTCTCTCAGATGCGAAAAAGTTTGATTTAATCAAATCTTTGTATGGAATACAATCAGGTAATTGACTGTATATGGATATGAGCTGATGAACAAGCACGTTAAGGACAACTTATCCATTTGTCCGGCTATGAAGATATAAACTTTCGCATCAAAGACATTGCTTCTAATGATGGGCCTGACGACGTTGTCGTTAAGATATCAAATCCAATCGAAGCTCGAGATTCTGATCATTTAGGTAGATCATTTGCATATTCGAAATTAAAGAATTTCCTAGATCTTCAGAACAAAATTTGTCAAATTCTTAACGATAATGGAGTTCCCGCACCTCAGCTTATCCCCATGGTAGACGGAAAGTTGTGGGCATATACAAGCATTCAGACAGGTATGAACTGAATATGCATGGGCATCTAATTTTATCTCTCCCAGAGCAATTACCAGTTCGAATGTTCAAGACATTGCCAGGAGATGTACTAGAAAAGTTTGATATTGACAAAGTATTCCTGATTAAGATAGGAAGTATGATCAGTCAAATGCACAGAGTTTTTGATGAAAAACAATGTAAGTCGTTGCATAGACTTCCACTGCCTATTTCCGAATTTCAGTTGCGACATCCCATTTACCATTCATTTCCTCTGATAACTTCGATTGTTTTTTCCGGGAAATTGAAATTTTAACAACGAAAGGAATACTCGATCTGGATAAAAGCAATTTAGCCATTAGAATCTTGAAGGATTACATCAAGAATATCTATAGTAGACGAAAGCATTTAGACTTTGGTTCAGTGATACTTTAAAGTTTCCTTCATTCATTGACGACTTGTTAAGGTTTGATACATTCCGATCTGAATGAAACGAACATCTTAGTGCAACGCAACGATAAGAATGAGCTAGAGGTACAACCGTTCTCAACGTTCACACAGTCTGAAATGATATTTGGGCGCTATTGTCGATGTTGCCACACACCAGTTTCTTCATATTGCCGCTCCCGCGGGAACCGAAACCGTAACCTACATTTACTGCGCATGCGTTTTACCGACTGCGCCATACGTGCACGTTGCTCACGTCGCTTAACTCGGTACCAAGTGATTGGGGTCGCGTATGCTAATTACCTATTCAACACCAAACCACATTTTGCATCGTATATAACTTAAGTCTAAAACACATACCTGCTACTTACGATGAAGTGGTTGGATTTTTGACAAAGCCTAAGCCCCTATAAGAATGATGTCCCAAAAAATTGGATTGTGAGTAATTATCGACAAAAACGATATTTTCGACAAAGCCTAAGCCTTAAAAGAAACGGAACTAAGATTGAATGATATGCGCGACCGGTAACAGCGAGATAGAAAATGAAAATCGATAGCGCGCGCAATAACTAAGATGTGTGGCAACATCTGCAATAGAGCCGATATTTGCGCGAGCAATGCTTTCACACAGCTTATGCTAATGAATTTGATATTCACAATGAGGACTGTTTTTTCCAGATATCTGCTGTATTGGATTTTGGTGATATTCACATGGCTTTCCGAGGCTGTGATATAGCTACCTGCGCTCTCTACTTGTATCTTTCCTATCCGAAGTTCAGGTAACATATCTTCAACTGATTTTCCATCTCTGAGACTATTGAAGTATTGAAACGATCATTTCACAATTGGTGGAGGGATATGATATGAATAAACAGTTCGGAGAGAGACATCTTCTAATGTATTGCGTGCGAGTTCGGCTAGTCTGCTCTTTGATCTATGGCTTAAGGTATTGTTTTGTTGATTTGTTAATGAAATTTTTTTTTTAGAACAAGCAGGCTTTCCGTTCGTCAAGACAATCCAGATTATATTTTGAAAACACAAGCCAATGGATGGAGAGTTTTAAAAGTATTTTTGAAGATACTTGCGAAAAATGCCTTACATAATAATGTACTTCAGGAGTTGAGCGTTATGAAAGAGAACGACTGACAGGTTTTCACCAACTTTGAGACGATAAATATCTTCTTTTTTTCATATTTACTCATATAGAAACTATTTATAGTTCACGTGTTTACTTTTATAAGACGTTGTGACGATTTATAAAGAACTGAAAGGCCATATCAGGCGTCATGTTTTCGTGTTCTCCGTTGTTTCCCCCGGCTAGGTGTAGCGTGATAAGAAAAGATATTAAGCATTTTCTTCGAGACAAAGGGTTGAGAAATCTCGTTCTAGAACCCGGTTCTGATTTAAAAAGTTCTCCTGCGCATATGGGTGAAACCTCGAAGATCTAGCTCGTAAGCTGCAATCAGTATTTTCATCATGTGGCTAACGGTCACGAACTGTTTTTGTGCTTTATTATTTCTTTCTGCTCACAGTCATGGTAAGAAAATATCAGTTGATTCGTAATGTTTATCAACAGTTTTGAAGCTCGACCTACAGGCTTGACTAATTTCAACCATCGGTTTAGAAGAGACGCTCCAATAGCTAAACCATTGGGATCGAATCATGAGGTTCGAAGAAGCCCAGCCAATCTCTTGAAAGCTATAGGTGCGTATTGCAATATTTATAAACTAATATGAGTTTAGGTCCGTTGGCTTTTGGACATAAGACTGGAGGAGACACTAAACTGCCTATTAATGGTCTTGGTCTGATGGGTGCAGGAGACACGGAACAAATCGTTGCTAAGTTCATACCAGGTTAGAAAGCAACAGTGGTTGGTGGTACGAGAGCATATTCAGAGGGAGCTGAGAATGAGCCATTCAATGGTGGAACATATTCCTTACCAGATAGACCCAATATGGGATACATGAAGAGTGAGTCAACTACTGGAGAAGAGTATGGATCGAGTGCCAAAGTAAAATATTTGTTTCTTAAATTTCGAAAAAAAACCCGAAGATTGATTTCGTCAGGCTTCAATAGCAGGTTTGGGGACAATACAAATCTCAGATGTCCGAGAACAAGGAACAGGCATTTTGGACTTTTCTAAAAAGAGTTTGATAATCGACACTGATCATTCCAATTCCCTTTGTCCATAGTTTTACCATTTTTGGAGCTGCCGAAACTGAAATCGGATCAAGAAGGGGATCGCGAAAACACAGATGTGGATGATCGTATTGGAGATTACTTCTACATCAAAGAAAATAATAACAACAATGCGAACAAGAACTATGAACCTATCAGCCAGAGCGCATTCAAACCATCAACTCCATTCAAGGAGGTTGTTCTGAACAATGGCTATTTTATAACAGTCTTTTAGGTTCAAGAGATCATCAATCTGACTGCTGATAGAACTGGCCAACCATCAAATCAACCAGCCAGAGCATTTGCTTCTAAAACGGTTTCTGAACAATTTATTTTTGTTTCATCTTCATTTAGGTAGAAGACAGTGATTTGCTGGGAGAATCAAAGCTTGGATCATCATCAAGAGGAGAGGGATTTATCGAACAAGAGAAGAAAGAAGAAAACGAAGTCGCGAACCCTTTCACTTCAGATTCTAAAGACACAATCAAGCATAAAGTTCAACAGGTTGTTGGAATCACTTCTAAAAAAATCAGGCTTCTATATTCAAGTTCACTGGGAGAGTGCCTATAAGTCAACTAGGATTGTCAAAAAAAGAGATATATGCTTTATGTTACAAATTTTCGAAAATGGCAGCTCAGGCATGAGACTATTGAGTACATCACTAGCAAAATAACAAATGAAGTTTTAGCATTGTTATGGTCCAAAAATACCTCAGGAGCTAGTTGCTAAATGCCAAGGATACAATGAAGATTGTGGAGAATTCCAAGCTAAAGTTAGTTCAAAAACTTGTACAGGCTTAAAACTGGCTTTCAGGCTCGACCTCTTGGAGCTGTTGCTAATGCCTTTTCCTCTGGAGTTGGGCTCACTTATTATGATTGGGGAGTCAACGGTATTCCATACTATGCAGTGAATGAAGAGGGAGGCATCGGTAACGGTCATCATGGAAAGATTGATTTTGGATCTTGGGGTGGTGGCTACTCGGACAACTTGGGGGTTCGTGATTTCTGGTCACAGACAGGAGAGTACGGAGCCAACTGGTATGAAGGTAAGCATTCTCAAAGGCTTTAGCTTGTAACATGGTGTTCTCAGGTACATATGGGTATAAAACCGGATGGAGTATTCCAATCGCTCAGAGTTTGGGTGTTGAAGGCGGTGCAGGGACCCAAGTGAGTAAAATCAAAAATATAATATTGAAACTAGTTTAGGTTCACGTCCCATTGAAAGAAGGAGAATTCGGAAAGCCCATCCAGGTAACAAACGGTTATCATGTTGGGCCGTACATAGGTTTAGCGGATAGGGTCGGGGTAGACTGGTACAATGGAGGAATTTCGTTCAACAAGGTACAGTAGTGCAATTAAGATTCAAAATGGGTAATTTGTTAAGGGAATGGCTGTTCCGCTGATAGGAGTCAATGTCAACAGTGGCACGTCCATTGGATTCCCTTCCATGGGACATATAATGAATAGGATGGGGTTAAACGGTCTGGATTACATGAACGAGATGGCTTCCCAAACAGCGACCTCACTCAATACAGAGCTATCCGAAAAGATGGGATTGTCCTAATATGGTTCTTGAACTGTTCAACTGATCTCGCTTATGTGTGCAATTGTTTGTTAATGAAAATTTCAAAATTTCTAGCTGTCACATAACGTATTCTTGTTTCTACGGGTTTCTATGGCAGCAGGAGCTGGCTTGCATAAATGAAACAAACTAACTATTTTCAATGTAATGATACAGCTTCTCCTGTCGCATTTCAGGCTCACATCTCTGTCACTACTATCAATTTCGATATTTATATGTCTATACTTTGTATACAACAGGTACGAGTTAGCTATAAATTGAAACATGAGAACACCCGTTGCAGATATCCTATCGATACAAGGAACTACCTCAAAGTTCAAAGCTTACTTTGCAGCAAGAAAACATAACAGATCTTTAATAAATAATTATTATTGAAAGCTATATATATATGTACTGTATATATATGTGTGTATGTGAGAGAGATAGAGATAGACTCAGTAAGATTGATGATATATAAATTTTAAAAGTTAAAATCAATCAATATATACAAAAATACTCGTGGGACTTAACTGTATGGCCACTAATAACTGAGAAAGGTTTAAACACTTCTACAATTACATCTATTGAAAGAAGTTGAGGATTGAGGTTAAAGGCAAGTGTAGACAAACGTATTCTAAGATTAATCTTAATAAGCCATTTCATGCTCACAAATTTCAAAAAAAACTGATTGCAATGAATAAAGTGATCTAAATTGACTAGTTTAACCGAGGAAAATATATCCCTGATATCTCAGAGAACCAACACTTTTAAAGAAGAAACACTAATAATAGTAAACTGTTTAAAAAAAAGTAACGATACCCGTTCATCAAAAAGACTGAAAACAGAACGTCTCTTGAAATAAGGCGAGAGAGAGATCATCATATGAGTGAGAATGACAACAAAAAAAACTTAGAGCCTGTGGAACTTTGTCATATGTCGCACATACTCTATAATCGCCCGATAACAAAAATCATATTCCTCCTATAAACGATGAAAGTATGCTTAAGTAGTCTCTCCTCAAAAACGTACCAATTTCGTGAACATCATAGTTCTCTGTGATTGAAGCATTTTTACCGTTTGAAAAACATCGACTTTCTGCTCGGTCTTCAACCTTTCCAACAAAAGGGAGATCGAACAAAAAATGCCCCCTTGAGAAGATCCGTTTCTAGAAGAAACGAACATTAAAAATGTGTTATCACAGATAAATTATACCGGCAATGAACAATAATAGGCCCCGAGTCCGGAAGCTGACTCTGAGTTTCAAGAACACGTCCTATCAATGATAAAATAGAACTGGCAGATGATGGAACAGTTTGATCAGTTGACCAATCCAACAAACAGTACTGAGTCACCGCTACCCACTCTTTGCCAGTTTGCTACAATCATTTAACTATTTATTGCGTAAATCATCACAAAATTTACCGAAGATTGATAGAGAAGCTTCCTCACATGATAGTATGAGAACATCTCTTCACTTAGTAATTGGACAACGAAACGATGTTGGTTTTTGGAAGCTATGAACTCTTTGCTGCTGTCCTCCGGCCAGTACTAAAACAGGAAATAACTGATATCATATTTTGCAGAAATCACTGACTCTTTCAGAATAACTCAGATCATCTTCTTTGGACAACATGACAATGGTTGTAACGTTCTTCTCACTTATCATTCTCCAAAAATCAAAAACAGTGTTTTCACTGACGGGATCTTGAGCCAGAATGTAAGGATAAAAATAACCCTTAAATCATAGAATATGTGTCAGACCAAACTATAACGATACCTTCAATTCACTAGCGTTAATATAAGAAGAATCATCGACCGATCCCATTAGCGGTGCTAACACTACCCTGTTCCTAAAACGTTGAAAAGTAAGAAACTAGATGCTATAAACTGATTACTTGTCATACGGAACTGCTGCCTCGAATCTGTTTTTCATGATATTCTCCTCTTTAAGAGCAAAAGATATCTTAGGTGTAGGTTCAAGGGTTTGATTCAATTTCTACAAGATATTGATAGTATCCAGAACACGTCGAACTCTTACCTTGAACTGTGATTCTAATCCATTCTTAGGGGCACTGGAATCTGGTCGCGAGGCAAAGCCTGATGTAGTCATATTTCGGAATGTTCTAAATAAATTACAGGTTGGACTGCATGGAACTGAGAAATCCCAACCTGTCGTTGGGATCTATTAGTCTATCAAAGCATGCTTCTAGTTCTTCCGCTTCCACATCGGTATTACCGTAAAGATACCATTCAGCCAATGATTTATAGATAAAGACGTACTGTTCCTATAACATTATTGTTACCGAAAATCATTAAATGATGGAGCATACCAAAGATTGAACCATCAGGTTTCGTTGCTTTCTTAAATCGGAAACAAAGCTAAATATATTCGCTTTTCCTTCCGTCTCTAGTTGATCTAGCATACTATCTATGGCTACAAATGTACCAGTTCGACCAACGCCGGCACTGAAAATTATTGATACCAATCCCGTTTGAGAATTCGATAAACCTGCAGTGAATGACAACTGGATATTCATTAAATTCTGGTAGACTTCTGAGTTTGTTTACAAATCTGTATGAATTAAGATGAAATCGTGTAAGCAAAAATCGTGCCTACCTCAGTAATCCAGTTGAACACTCAGGGGCTCGATAATCATTCCAAGTTGTGAAATGATATTGAACAATTCGACGGACTTAAAACAGAATTTAGAAAAAAAAATATTCAATGATTCCTCTCACCTTCCTCTCCGTCATTGGATGGAGTATCAACACGTCCACTCAATCTGGCAGAAGGAACATTAGCATACTCAGATCCAATATTTGACTCAACAGAACTGAAGTTAGATCTGAAAGCAATAATAATGTATCACAATTTCATAGAATTATGATTCACCTTTTGGATAATGAGGCGGCTGAGCTTCTCATGTCTATCAGATCAAATGTACGAACAGTGTAACAAGCATTGTAATTTGAGGATACAGGAACAACTTTGTAATCACCATATCTTGAATTGGGAATAAGTTTTTAAACTTCACAGTTTTTATACCTGATGGAGATATCATCAGGCCAATACTTCGCACATTGATTCCTATTTTTCTCTAATAAATTAGCGACCATAACAACTACACGGCAATCCTGTAAAATTATATTTTTTTGACACGTGAATCATTCTCACCTGCTCCCAAATCATACGCCAAAAATCATCTAACGTGTTTTCTAACGGAGCTTGGGCTGCAATGAATTTTTTTCTCATATCCCATCCCTGTAAGAAAAACATTATTTGATGAATCATACAAAGTATGTTTTTTTTATTCCGAAGGAAACTCACATTAACATAGTTCGCATTGATATAGTCAGAAAACTCGCTACCGTTTATTTTTTTCAATTTGACTCGAGTACTGTCAAAAGCTCTTATATCGTTGTATCTGAAGATAACGATAAACTCAATAAAGATGGATATGTTCAATATACCTATTCTTAGCTGCGTTTTCCTTCCTATTACTTGAAAAGGCGTCAAAAGCATAAGATGGTAGAGACTAGAAGATACAAATCATGCATTCTGTCTTCAAAATAAAACAAAAACCTCAAACTCTTGGCTAAACATGAAGTCTGAATCTCTATGCCTCAAGAGATATTCTGAAGGGAGATCTTCAATCAGAACCGCCTAGAAACAAACCAATAGAGCCTAAATACATCCCAATTGTACCTGATATGTTGGCTTTAGTAAAGTTCTTTCTGGAGTTTCTTTTGCTATTTTCAATGGCCACCAATTACTTAACATCCCTCTCCTGATTAATAATGAAATTTAAGTGTTCAACAGAAACAATAAAAACCTTTGCATGATGACCAAACCCACAACACTTGCCATTACAGCAAATAATAAAACAGGTCCTACAACTTTAAACACTGTCCCAAGAGAACTTCCGTCTGAAAGTAAGTTGATGAGACATAACACCGAAAATATTGATAACCATCGTCCTGTAGAAAAACTGGTTTAAAATAAGCACTATATCCATAAACAGGCCCACTCATATGCAACTGTCTTATAGCTCTACCAGATGAGGAAACGTGAGGAGAATGACTTTAGAAACAAAGTATGATCAAATGTACTTCCAATTAAACTATACCTATCAAAGTCCACACTTCTCAAATACCGTATGCTATTCTTCTTCTTTAGGAGGGAAGGACCAACTTCAACATCATCTTTTTCCTTATCAACTCTGAGATATGAGCTTTGAATTCACATGAAAAAATATCATATAAATACCTGACAATCAAAAACCCAGTATACTTTATTCCCTGCTTGATAGGCTTGTCTGAGACAGAATAACGACTGAGATATCTGCAACTCGAAACATGAGATGCATATTGTAATAGCCTAGACGTACAACATATTGCATTGCTTGATACCCGGTATATAGAGATCATCACCAATAACCGTGCGATCGGGCAGCTGGGCGTAACTCTCAGCAATATAGGCGAAATATACCTTCCGCTCGGTATAAGGTTGTAAATTATTTGAGAAAGCCTGAAAGTAAACACTTTTCTGAGTATTCTAGCCATCAAGACCTTCGTATGAGTATCCATTGCAATATTAGCCGGTTGAGGAAGACTGTCTAAAGAAACATTTTTCGGAAGTGGTACAACGGCGATGTAGTAGCAGCTGTAAAAAAGTAACAAATGTAACGAATAACGCATCATTATACCTTATTGGTCCGTTCATATCTTCTGGCTTTTGATTAAAAGTTAGTGAAAATGAAGAATGATTAGTTCCAGCCGAAGTTGCAGGCTTTTCAACCTAAAAAGTCAATAAATTAATGTTCATTTTGGGTTTATCACCTGATCAGGTTCTGCATAATGAGTGACGCAAGTTTTCGGAAACGTGACTGGAGATGACTTTCCAGCAGCATTCTCAGCCCATACTGTCACAGTGTAGTTTCTGTTTGGCTGAACGGAAAGTTAGGCTAGATATCTTGTATGCCATGAAATACCTTTAGTGGTCCATATTTACAGAAGTACAACTCACTCGAAAACTCGATAGGGTTAATACCATTAACAGCTTGTTCAGTTTCATCCCAGTTAGCACATTTTTTTTCAACTGATGGTGGGAAATCGTCGGGTACTAAAGGCCCACCTGGTCGAGATTTCCGTAACTGACCCCGAACCCGGACCTTTTGTAAAAGTTACTACATCATTCAAACAAAACTTACATAATATTTCACTATTCGGCCGTTTGTCAAAGCTGGCGCTCTCCATTCAACTTCGCAGTTCAAAAAGGAACCGCTGTTAGAAGGTCCAGAGTTATACCCAACGCGAACACCAACATACTTAGGAGGTAACGGTTCTATAATATAAACAATGGGATACTCTATATTTGCTAGAAGATTTACTTGTTTCTAGCGTAGTAAAATGCTCCGAAAGTTGGAACGGCTCAAGTTGACCGTCTCTTACGCTGACAAACAAAGTATAAGGTGTTGCCGATCTAAGACTCCCTAAAAAAACAGAGATATGGGAAACGTTTATAGAAACTAACTGACCAACTGAGACCGGGGAAATAGCATTCTCCTGTGTCCATACCTCTTTGCCTTCATAACCAGTTCTTCGCAGAAGCCTAAAAAAAAACAGTATGACCACATAACAATGAAAATAAATAGATCACTTCAAGTCAATTTTAAGCTGAGGTCCTTCTTGAATATCCCAGGTAATGTTCGCTGCAGTTTCATTGGCATGTATAGCCAAGTTCTGGATCATCCTTGGGGCTAAAAAAATTTTTTTAATGAGTTTCGAAGTGAAAGAAAGATGAGAATCAGACAACAAGCTCACAAAACACTGTTAATTCATCGCAAATCACAACACGACTTCTCACTTACGTTTGCCTAACTTATTTAATTTTTTGGTTCTTTTGAACCAAGCGTGATGACGCTTTTCATGTTCTACAACATTTTTCGAGCAACATGAGAGAAACAGTAAAGCTCAAAGTACTAACCTTTTACTTGAAACTCAATCGTATAATTGACTGGTGTATAATTTGATGAAGGAGTAACAATGCACATGTAAGATCCACTATCCGACAACTGAACATTTTTAATTTCCAACTCCCAGCATGAAGGAGTGATGAGCTGTTCATACTCTGATAGAAGCTCACGGAACGGATGCTTGGTCGGCTCACGAGTGACCGTTTCATTCTGCACGAAGGTAACCTGAAAATATCAACATTATCACTACACAGAAATGGTGATCTTACTCCACTGGCGTCTATATGATTAATAGGATCTATATTGATGCAACAATACAATGTAACATCGGCTCCTTTGTAAACAGAATCAGATGGATATGCAACACCGATCACTTGTAGCTCTCCTGTACAACTAATTTTGGAAAGAATATGGAAGGTTTATCTCACTTTTGTCACACTTTGTTGGTAACAAGTTCTTTACTGGAAATCTACTATTCACAATGGGCTCAAACATTGGAGGGCATAAACAGCGTGACTAAAACGTTGAACGTCGAAAGAATTTAAAAATTAATAAAAATAACAGACCCTATGACAAGTTGGTTCGGCTATGGAATATTTCCGAGAATACTCCTCTCCCATAGCTAAACATGAAGAATCATCACGCGAGTATTTGCAATGAATTGGAATCACTTAAAAACATAATATTACTCAATGGACATTTCGAATATTTTCTTACAAGCTGTGCAACTTTTCGGGCATAGACAGCGTCCATTACCGTCAGCATCGCGAACACAAGCTCCATTATTCACACAATTATAATTGCTGGTACATTTTGGAACACCTGCAAAATTAATAATCTAAAAAACAAAGAGAGAACTTTGTTGAGCGTCTTGGAATAACGTGTACAACCGCTAAAACAGACGTACATTTCAAAAATAAATGAATTAAACAACAGTTGCGTGTTATGTTAATGAGGTAATAGAGACGAGAATTAGTGAAATTGGCATAAAAAGTAATCCAATTTAGCCTGCTTGAATGTAAAGAAAGAAAAGTACTTACCTAGTTCTTCGGCTGTTTTAGGTTTTTTAATTAGTGAGGAGTTTGAAGATATTCTATGGGAAGCAGCCTGAACAATACAAGTGTTTGTAGATGAGTAGAAATGTAGCCTATGTACCCGAACAGATTCGTGCCTCAGCAATAAAAGAATGAAGGTAGAATACCATATCCAATTTGCTGTTAACATATTTAATTTACAAGAATCATTTTATCAATCTGGAAAGAGGAGGGTAAAGTCACAGTTCACACAGAAATATAAAAACAAGATAGCATGTACGAATAGGAGATGAGGGATGCAAAAATTCTGAGGAATGACGAATTTACAATTAGAAATCGGGAAAATGCGCATATAATTCGATAAAAGATTCGAAGAAGCAACATTTGTCGAATAATATATCCAATTATAGCTTCCTCGAACAGTTAACTCATTTTGGGAGGATTAAGAGTCAAACTGCTAGTGGAGAAGAAGAATAAGAACCTTTAACCACGAAGGCTGTTATATTCCCCAGAGAAACAGTTCGATACGATTACGAATATCACAATACATTCGATGAATATTACGATTTTCATTGATCGAAAAGGAATTTTTTGTCTAAAAGAAAATGCAAGCGAAGGAATTTGACAATTTCGACAAAAAAGGAGAAGTGTTTGATGGAATCATAGAAGCAAAAAATAAGCAAAAGGAAGAAATTGAAAGGGAAAGGTAGATGTTACAGACAAAATCAACAGAAATGTGAAGAAGGTAAGAAGAGTTTCACTGGATTAACCAATAAGGTAAATGTTAGATAAAATGCTTTGTCACAATTGGCATTTGGTTTACAATAGCGGTTAGCAAGTGTTCCTTATTGAGTCATAGAGGGTGGTGAAACAAAAACAAGATAAAGGGACAAATCAAGCTGAACATTTACAAGTCAAAAAGGAAACATCGGTTTGAACTATGCGTGGGTGGTGAACAAAATCGATAATGTGTGCTAATGCTAATTGCCTGACCCTTTACCAAGGGCTGAGCGAAGGGACTACAGAGGAACAGATGGACACAGATGATGAAGGAAGAAGAAATAATACATAGTGGGCGCAAGAGACAGACTAAGAGGAATAATAGAAGAAGGGAGAAAGAAGAACGATCAAGAGAGGGAGAGAAAAGCCAAACGAGAGACTATGTGTTATATGAAAGGTCAAGATGCGGAGAAAGATATATTTCATAAAGATGACAAGCTGTTCCTGGTTTATTGGTATTGATCTCAATCTTTAATAACATAATCAGAGTTACATGAAAGGGCAGAAAAACGGTATGTTCAATTAGCTTATGAGATATAAGGCAAAAGAATGTAACGAAGAAGATGGGTAGGACATAACCGAGTAGAAGGGAAGACAGAAGAAAGTGTAAAATTAGATCATTCTTCGAATTAAATTAATTAAAATAAATTCTTGAAAAAATGGTTGAAGGTTCATACGTTTTCACAATACGCTGATATGAGACTAATAAAGTAAGAGGAAGAAGAAGAAAGACGAGATAGAGGAAGGGAGAGAGAGAGGAAGAGAAGGAATTGAGAAAGAGAGACAGTACTCGTTGTACTTTTTTATGGATTCGCTCTATAACTAGTTCATCGACTAAATATATTTTCAATAAGTTTTTACAGGAAGCACATAGCTTCAACATGCTTCCATCATAACTCCATCAACATCTACAGATTTTCCGAACCAATCTTTATTTGAATATATATCCACATGAATGCGAAAACAATGATGTCTGACGAGAGAAAAATGAACCTCAAAATTGAGAAAATAACATATTTTCTAAGCATATTTGGTGTCGCTGTAGCAGTACTACTGGTGTGTAAATGAAGTAAAAACTGGATTCCATGATAATGAAGAACTAAAGCGATACACACATGTATAAGATTATAGAAAAGAAATACGAAAAAGAGCAGACAAGGCAAATGAATAAAGGGAAAAGGAACACAGAGAGAGAGAGAGAGAGAGAGAGAGAGAGAGAGAGAGAGAGAGAGAGAGAGAGAGAGAAAGAAAGAGGGAGATAAATAGAGAGAGATAAAAATAAGAGAAAAAAAGAAAAAGAAGGAAAGAAAGGGAAAAGGGTAATGAAAGATATTTCTGGAGGCGGATTGAGATAGATAATCACTTAGGAGAAAGCGGACACATACATACACATCTCTAATGCCACTATCGATAATAATATGCATATTTTGCTATTTGAAAAGAACGATGAAAAAACGTTTTTTAATCAATATCCGATTTTCCATATAATCAAAGCAAAAATGGATGATTTGCTGTCCGGTTGCTGTTGCTGATATTGGTCGAAAAAGTGGTTAAAGGGGGGAAGACAGAGCGAGAATCGCTTCCGGTCGGGCGCGCCTACTCGACCGCTGTAATGTGAACGATCGCAGATGAAATGAGAAGAAGATGATGGTTAAGGTAGGGGACGAATAAAATAGAAATTAGTAGAAGGTACATTGAGAATGGAGCATTGAATCACTAAAATTCTCTTTTTCTCATTCTATCTGCGCAGTCGTATACATAATCCATAAAAACAGATGAATATGGAGAGATTTCCTTCTATATGGAACATTGAACATTTCCGGTGAATTCAACTGATATTTATTAATGTCATCATTTGAAGGCAGCAGCCAACATCAAAAAATGTATAATCTTTCAATAATCTCTCATAAGATGCTTGAAAACGGATCTAATGCATCGTCAAATTGATTGCGACCATCTGAGGTGATTTCTAAATTGATTTAGTTGTTGGATTGGGTAAATCACTTTTCTGTCTCAATTTGTTCATTACGCTTTTCATTGTCTAGTCTTCCACTAGAAGTATACATTCTTCAGACTTTTAAAGTTCATTCTGGAGGTAGATAAATCGCTTTATGTGAGCAGGTGTTCGGAGTCGGTTTCAGTTGAAGAGAAGTAGTCGAGTGAGAAGAAGCTTGCACGGACATCCTCATCAGCCCAAACCATTGTTCTGTTCGAAAAAAGAAACCTTGATGTATTGGCATTCCAGAAAAGACTCATGTATTAGTTTTTTTAAAAATAGTTTTATATGTTTGAACAGGTTCTCTACGAGCACACGTGCCCTGAACTGAAAAGGGGATAGAAAACAAGTGAATGTTTCATGTGGTTTTAAAAAAACATTGTTTGTGCCATTTCGCTGTTTTTTAAGCACATGCATCCATGTTTGTTGATCTCGACTAAAAGCTGAAATGAATAAACTTTCCTCGAGAATAGCTTTGTCGTTCTGTGCTCTACTCCATCCTTTTCCAGACAGGACATGAGTGTTCGCTTTCGAAAGCGGCTTCTGTTGGATTTTGTGAAAAAAAGGATTTGCACGTTTAAGAAAAAATATTGAAGTTGGGAAAAAAAATCTGCCCAAGCTGCTGTTGGTCATCATATTACTTTTGCTTAAGCGAGTGCAACCGCTCTGTTTGACAATTTTGAATAAAATGAGAACTGCTTACAGCACGCTCACTATCCATTATATATTCATGTAAACGATGGTTACGTGAACCTGACATGAACTTCCTTTTATTCTAATTTTAATTGAGTTCATCGGGCACAAGTAAACTTTGAAGTTTAATTGAGAATGTGTGTGTGCGTGTGTGTGAGGTGGAAAGGAACTATTTGTGAGCTTTCAGGGTTTAAGGTTTTGCCACTTGCAATGGCTAATGGATTAAACAGTCATTTGTCAAATGCAATTAGAAGTTTTGAGTGAAATCTGTTGGACAGACCTCCAAGATGTAGTTTTATTTGAAGATTTTCTTGAGTCGTCTTCCTTTCTCCGTTAAGCATCTTCTGTTCACAACCCTATTCACTCTTTCAGGTTATTCATTTACGATGTTCAACTGATTGTACAATGGGAGCTTTGCTCGATAGATTACGTGGTCGTCCACGCATACAACCTCAACGTATTCGTGAAGTATGGAACACTTGTATTGTATCCCAACAAGAATATTTTCATAAAGTTTATCTATATACTGTTCATAATGTTTATTCTCCCATTCTCAAGGTTTTGCTCAATGTTATCCGTAGAAATGAAGGCATGCGCGACATCTTCATGGCAAGTAGATCACATGCTCAAAATGATGAGGAGCGAGATTTTGTTTTGGGCCAATTAGCAAATAGAATAACAGGCTGGTTTGGATGCCTAATTATGGTAAGAGGTGTTTTAAAAATCAGTCTTAACTATGATAGTTTAGGAGGATGTAATCTCGAATATTTCTGAGTTTAAGCAATCATGTTATACAATGGGTCAACAACATGCTGCTTATTCGAAAGAACCTTTCAAGGTGATCATTTGCTAACCTTTTTTCAAATTCTCACAACTTTCCCTCTCTTCTTCTCTCTATCTCGCCCTCTATCACTGTCTATCTCTCTCTTTCTCTTTCTATTTCATTTCTATAAATTCTAGAAGGTTGACGGATATGCGCGATTCTGAAAAAAAGGTTAATTTTGCAGAAAAATTGATGAAACATGTCCATTTCGTTCAATCACTAGCAGGTACCCTCTCTCCACTTACAACCGGAGACGGGTGAGCGATTGACGATTTCCGTTTCGCCTTGGAAGAATATTTTTGATATTTTATTAAATTTCTTTGAAAGCCATGATCGATCCCTAACCTATAAAGACGTTGAAGGTGCAATTTTCGATCGTCTTCTCATGAAACGATTATCTTTCCGATTGTCGATCTCTTTACGTCAACAGTCTTTTGCTATTTCTATGACTGTTTTTTCGTTGTTACAATGTCTTAACTCTCTCATTAGGAGATTGTCCATCTATGGAGAGATGTGTCTCGTTCACATGCTAGTCTGTGTATGCGTGTGTATGTGTGGTAAGTGTGTATCGTTTGGTTGAAATGAAAATATCTTTGATGAACCCATTCAAGTTATACATTCTATCATCTAATAGTCTTTTATTCTTCAAAGATATATGTGAAAACTAAGACAGTTATCTGCAATAACTGTTCTCAAAAAGCTTGCAGAATGTCACGTTCTAAAGCGATCTCCTTATGTTATCTAGTCCTTTCATAGCTTTTCCCTTTTTCCTTTTTTTTTTGCATTTTGTTTAGCCTAAGTTTTAATATGCAAAAACCTATGATGTTAATTGCGTATTGTGTCATCAAACAATGTTGACGGCTTTTCCGGACAATCTGATGGTGAGATTGTCCTTGACGACAGCGATACAACCAGCCACGAGACCCTAGCCCACCACCTCGTACAGATCTTCTTCACAAGGCAAAAAGGCTCTCTGCCGGATTTCAATAATTCAAATCTAAAACATGAGATAACTGCATCTCTAACCTGACATCGTGTTTGTACATATCTTACACTCGTACATCGAGAGACAAACCTTCACAGTCTTTCAATTTCTGTGACCGTGCAAGACATTCATAGTAAACAATCGTTCAGAATTGTTCTTTAATGAGAAGTAATAATGGAATTGGAAATGGAGAAATCTATTTTAGAACTTTTATAAGTTATATGTTTTTAGATTGTTTATTGGGATGAGTTCATGGTAGCTATGATTGAAGAATTGGAAGAGATTGGAGGTGTATCGAAGGAAGACCTTAAAGCTTGGCAAACGTTTCTTCACATCATCTGTGAGCACATACTATCGGGATATCAAGAAGCTCGAGCTATAATGAGATCCGTTTGATAGATGATGCCAATGAGATTGATTTTTGTCATTACCATATGATCGATTTTTAGCTACTTGAAATAAAAAATAACAAAGAAAGACTCTTTCTCTTTTAGTCCCCTCCTATGGCATCTCCTCCCTTCTCCATCTTACTCTCTATCTCTCTCTATCTCTGTCAGTGTTTCACTGTTTCTATCAAAAATCTCAAATGTTCCATTCAGCTTTTAGTTGTATTGTCTTTTTTTTATGAAGTCGAACATCAACAAGAAAATTTGCACAATGTCTCTTCTTTTTTTCATAAAAAAGAGACAGTTGGCAGTGTTTATTCCGTTCTCGGGGGCAGGTTCTAATTATGAATACGGTACTCTCTCTTAGTAGTCTTCTTTTCCTTTTTTTTGTGTGTATATTTGACTGTTTTCTATATACACTTATTTGATTTTAATATGAAATCTGGTTGGAAAGTTACAAATTTTGAATTTAAATTCTGTTAAACTGCTCTCAACGACGTATACTCTGATGGTTCCTAGATGATGTGGTATGGCAGAGACAAGAAGACAGTTAGAGAGAGGAACAGTATATAATAAAGAGAGAAGGAGGGAGAAGACTTTAGATAAACACTATTTTTTGTTGTTGGAAGGATAAAAACAAGAAAATCTTTAAAACCAATACTGTGACGTTGCTGGCTGTTTGTGACCAAATATTTCACAAGATGAGATCAAAATTTGGAAGAATCCCATAAGTTTATGTGAAGGCCAGCGATTGGTCGCCAATGCAGGAACTGAACCTTCTTGACTGTCGTCCTCGTCGTTGTCGTCGTCTGATCAATGTATGATCAGACTTGACCAATTGTTTTGCTTGATCACACAGAATTGCTGTCGAAATTTGAACTCAATAGTTACCAAAACACAAATTTTCTTAAAACGCTTTAGGACCAAATAAACTAGAAGTTAATGTCCTTGGTTTATTACATGAACCGCTTTTGCTTTCTATATAGTATCCTTCTTGAGAGAAGCAGTTCCAGCCAGAAACTGGAAAAGTGATGATGCCATGTATATTCTGGTAGAAATGCACTTATAAGTTGACCAGTACAAGCTAAACTATAATACAACCAAACCAAAAGTAGATGAAGCAGAAAATCAAGAGTAATAGAGACATTATTGAAATGCCAATATAATATGAAAAGGCCCTGAATGGATAAATCTCAGGTTGTTCACTTCTACCATTCCTCTGTAGCTGTCGTCATATACCTCATACCCAATGCTTACGTGTGAATACGTTTTCATATAGTTAAGGATAAATATCCAGTTATCTATTGACTTCTCATACGAATAATATATAATTTTGAATAATAACGTCCTTAAAGGCATGATCAAATCGTTCAAGCTGTTATCAATGGAGTGAATTTTCTTTATTTTTATGATAACCACGTGAATGAAGAAGAATAAGAAGAAGGAGAAGATTGCTTTACGTCTCTGACTCCTCACATATGCCTGTCCTCGTCTCTTCAATTGAACGAACAAGAGATTGAACGATTGATTATAAATAGAATAAATATGGTCATTTAACATGTTACATCATTCATTATTAATGTGAAAGTCAAATATATGAGTATTGTATATGTGTGTATCAATGGTGTTCAGTGAAACAGTCTTAACAGAGACAAGTCAACTGATGCATATCTATCAACCGAGTGTCACTATGTTTCTCAAATATGTCTGTTTGTTACTTCAATATTCATTTTCATTACATTTTCGTTTTTTTTTTATGATTGGAAGAAAACAGAAATGAAACATTCATGTGATGATGGTTAGGCTAATACACTACTACAATCATAATGATCACTAAGATGATCATAAGAGTTAGAAGACTGAAAACCTTATTTACACTAAACTACATACATACAAATTCAATTATCTTCTACAATTGTCTATTGATAATGAAGTTGTCTGCAACCCATTACCATACTTACATGTTTTTATATTTGCGTTTATTCATGTCCCCACGTGCTTTCTACGTACTGACACATTTCCAAGCCTACAATCAGTAAACATGAACGGTTGTTCTAACACAGAAAACAGTGAATTATTGAAAGAGCAAGAGAGGCAAGGGAGAGAAAATATTGTTAGAGAGAGAGAGAGAGAAAGAGAGAGAGAGAGAGAGAGAGAGAGAGAGAGAGAGAGAGAGAAACATGGAAAGCGAGAGAAACATGGAAAGCGAGAGAAACATGGAAAGCGAGAGAAAGTTTGGGGTAAGTTTACTTTTGAAAAGTTATTTGTTTCTTATACTTCTTCTTCTTCTTATTCTTCTTCTACTTTCTACTTTCAACTTCTTCAAAAACTGGAGATGATATCACTGGGTCTGTAGGGTTGGAGCACTTTGATAGGACACCATACTCAATCTGATTGATGTCAAACATAAGTTGAAACAATTTTTTTTGTTTGAACTCTATCATATGTGATTGAAATGAGATGAATGTATGTCTATATCTATAATTAGACATTTCAAACTTATTTCTGATATGTTTACGGTTGAGAGAACGAAGCCACATGTTTGATCGTAGATGCCAATGAACTTAAATGATATTGTACGTGATGGGTACAGTATCAACAGCATGTACTTAATAACATCTATTAATAGCTCTTGATATGATTGCAATGAATTCCTTACAATAAGCTTAAAGATATCTGTACATGGGGGAAGTTCTGTTCATGTGATTTTCCCATGATACAGGCATACACGTGGTTATTCCTTTTATCTATTTCAACTTCTCTCTCACTCTCTCCATCTCTCGCTCTCTCACAGTTTATCATTCAGAATCGTAATCTCTTTTATATATTGGAATGAATGAGTTTCAACAATCAGTTACTTCCACCCCCCCCCCTCCTTTCAAATCTTCTTTAAAAGCTATTTGTATTCAAAGATAGTTTTATCATTCGTATAAGCTTAATTTGTTATCCTCTTCAGATTCATACATCACTGACCCATAGAGATAGATGGGCGTATGTGTGCATATGATACCATGCACAGATAGGCATTTTTGCGAGTCCCTTATGTCACTCGAAGTCTTTCAAATCAATTTTTAAAGAATTTTTCTCAATAATTACATGTTTTCTATTAAACTAGTATAAGTTTCATTTTAATTTTATACAACAAGTTATGTGACTAGTTTGAGGCGAATAATGAAAACTAGCTGTTTCTAGCGGTCAAGTAACTGATAGACCAGATTGAAGCTTAAAACTTCCATGTATGTCATAGGTTGGGGCGAAAAACTGATAATGCTGTTGAGAGGTTATCGAGGGATTATTGTAGACGACAAGAAGCTGCCCAAACAAGTCTGGAAGACGTTGAAGAACACAAAGAACTTCAATGATGTTGTCATCGAGTCAAAGTTAATTGAAAAACCTTATTAGGAAATGAGATTATGCAAACATCATCAGAATCATGTTCATGACGACATAAGATCACGTTCTTCTTCGAGATTCATTATTTAGAAAAGTATCATTCAACAAATGAAATGAGTCAGGATTGAACAAACAGTTTGTGTTTTAACAATCATTACGCGCATTCAAGCCAATTATCAATTGACAGAAGCATAAGAGTTCCCCTCAACACATCAGCAGTGTCATCTGCCATCATCTGTGTATTCAATGATTCAGAATCAGTACACAGGACTGTAAGAAGGAGAGCTTTTCGCTTATCGTTTTTTGAACACAACCAATCATCTTCCTTGTTCAATTCAAAGAAAAGGCTTCTGCAAGCGAAAAAAATTGTTTTGGAAGTTGATGGATAGGCTTTGAGAACACATATCTCTGATTTCTGTAATTTAAAGTTCATTTTCAGAAAAGACAATTTGATCACCGATCTTTAAAAAATATTTCGGCAATTTTCATAGAAATTGGTGAAGAAGAGAAGAAGGCGTTGGAGTCGAAGCAAAAGTCGTGAGTAGCTAAAGATAGACGTTATGTTAATTCGATTACCACACTGAACGAATGGTTAACCTGAGTGTTCTTTGTTGTCCTCAACAGATTGATTGAAAGAAATGACAATTCCTTTCTCGCTGCAAATGAACCCTCAAGGGAGTTTTTTTCTGCATCATTCTCATCCGTTTTGATGGATAAAACAGTCTTTTAACTAATTGAAAAACTTGATGCATTTTTTGAAAAACGAAGAATTCTACTGAAACGAGGCATACGACTACGAACACAGAGAGAGAACGCAAACCAGGGAGAGAGAGAGAAAGTAGAGTCAATGAGAGAGAAAGGACAAACATGGTAAAACCAGGTTATTGCGTCTTTTAAAAAACGGTTCAAATTGTACCATCACTGAGTCGTATGAGAGATTCGAAAAAATTGAATTTTAGTTTCAACGCAAGAGAGATGAAGAGTGAGAGAGAACAAGAGACCGAGGAAGCCTGATGTAGACAAAGAATCATGGCTTATTCGTATGATTGTATTGTACAGTAGTTGAGGCTAAGAAGTATAACAGAAACAATGAGAAAACAGGACAGCAATGAGCACACATCAAAGGTTATGAAGGACTTATTTATTCCGTCTACTTTAAATCAGAATGTTTAATATAACTTCAATTATACTTCAACCGTCTCGACCCTCGTAAATCATGATTTGTGTCATGAAAGTTATGATGGGTTCGACGTGCGAATCTCGTGAACTTCTCGTTCTTTCCATTCACTTTAAAGCTTTAGACTTAGATGTAATACTTGCGAAATTCTACAAGAACACATCAGATTTGAAAATGAAAGGCGGCGTTCTAGTCATTGTCGGTATTTACTAGACGAGAAGAAGTTGACTGCTTCAGTTCCTGAAATCTCAATATGGTCAAAATCTGCAGAACTGAATCTTGTTTAGCATAACAGACAGATGCAACTGATCTGCTGCACTTGAAACGTCATCATATTATTGTCAGGAAAATAGACCATACTCGATAAGGTTTGGGACCTAAACCTTATAGGTTGTAAGGATTCCACATAGGTTCAAGGCCTTCTTCCCCTCTTCTTATGGCAGAACGGCAACACACAAGCCGCACAAAAAGCATAAGGTTGAATAATCATTTGTCGAACAACAAGTAGAATCAAAAATGTAAACTTTGCCCTGATAAGAGCCATTTGATGGCCGAAGTAATCAAAGCTTCGAAGTCTGTTCGCTCACTCACCCACATGTGTAGGCGAACTTTACAATTGAAATCATTCGTGTTTTACGCTTTAAGGAAATTTCGATCCAATCAGTTCAAAAATGATGAGAAAATTCTCATAGATACACTGATTTTAAGATAATGTTTCATACCATGGAAAGTAGCTGCAAAGTTCTTTACAGTAATCCTTCGTGGTTCCTCCTTCCTTTTCCCATCTTCTTCTCTCTTTCCTCTTTCTGTCTCCCACATAACTTTCCCAGCGCTCTCTTACTTTCTCTTCATATTTTCTAACTTTCTGATTCTTCATCTAAATCGTTGGAATACGACGGCGATTCTTCAGGGCGGTACTTGGCCTCGTGCCCGGCTGGTCTCCCACGTCATCGACAACGGTGTCGGGTGCAATAGGACGACCGTCGAAGTGCTCTGATGCGCGTAGGGGCGGAGTCTCGTGTCCATATAAAAGACGTTTGCTTGAAAGGACCCGCTTAGCCTCTATTGAAAAGGACTGTTTCTCGATAAACCTACTGAATTTTATACTTCATATATTCATAATATATTATAAGAATTATGATCAGCATTATTCATCCTACCAGAGATACCCTGGAGTGGGCTTCTTACCAACGCAAGCCTCATCGCTTTTCAAGTCGAGAGCGGATGTGTTCAAAGTGAGTTTTTCTCCTTATTTTCCACTTTTGTTTGTCGCATTCACTTTTCATTTGTTAAAAATCAATTTTGTAGCGACTCCATCAGCAACTGATACCGATTATCGTTTAAAGCTGATCTCGACGAGTTCTAATTGAACAAATGCCGTTGCTCGTTCAGGCCTTCTGTCATTTGAAATCGTAGATGATCAACTCTATCAACGACTCGGCTGTCTCGTTAAATTGCTTTCATAAAGTGGTTCTCTAATTCGAGCTTTAACCATATCTGGTGCTAGTATCCCCTACATGTACATATAATAAATAGTATATTTATCTAAACGCTTGTCAACAACAATTTGAAAACAAAGTGGACAAAAGAAAACAATAGCTGTAACGAATATCACAAAAGAGACATACAAAACAGTCAACAACATGAAACACTTCCAATATTTCCTAAGATCAAGCATCTAACTGCGAATTCAAAATTCAAAACTTCTAGCTGTGCAAGAAACAGCGTAACAACAACAACAATAAAAATCAACAATTGTAACAACAAATTATTTCGAGTATTTCGGAGTGAACAAGAGATCAAAGGATCCAGTACCTCCTCGGTTTAAGCTTCCGACAACTAGTCGAGCCGAAGGCGATGTTAGGTGATCCTCTTGGCCTGAAAAACATACTATCGTGAGCGTTGCAGGAGAAACAGAATCAGACGCATGGAGCATTTTGAAAAATAACTGTTCATTTCTCCTTAACTATGATGCTATTTTTTGATCGAATACTGTGGTATTTATAGCATCAGTTGTGATTCAATAAAGTGTAATTAGCCGAAATATGAGAACTATAAATATTTTTGAGAACAAGAAGTGATTTGATAATTAACAGCCAGGAATGCGTCAACTTCGAACGCTCTTTCTACACACCATATGTGCATGAGGGTCACATTCTTTCCCCATAACTTCATCTCACAAATATCGAAAAAATATATCTGAAGGTATTTGAACCTACCATGAAGAATGGACTCTCGTAAGAAAGCGATCGTAGTTTCGAAAGTCATTTTCTGGAGTGGTGACGCACTTGAGGACATAGCACCGCGATTGAATGGAGCAATTATACCCGTAAACGTCATGTAATCAGCTGTTAAGGACAGATGCCTTTTAGAGACGTCGATTCCGTAAACACCGAAAACGTTGGCCATTTCCTGAAATTAAGAAAAATCGTATCTCATTGTTCTACACTAGACAATTCAGACTTGCAATGCCTACAAAACTTTGAACCTCGAGTTCAAAATTTAAACGTAAATCACTCAACATTTTGATCTTAGAAAACTGTCTTTCTGATTATTAATAATGATATAGCTGATAGCTGATGAATTGGGAACAGGGTTTCATGACGTAGAAAGACCAAGGGACTACCCCCGCTTCCAACAACTCTCTCCAGATGCAGCAGAAACAAGGTTTGAAAATAGCAGGAGAAACGAGTAGGAGCAGGTGTGTACAGACGTTGAGAGTATACAGTAACGTAAATGAAAAACATATAAGACTTGGGCAATTGAATACCGTATCTTGTAAGGTTTTAATGACTATGCTGAGAAAACAAAGCCTTGCAGAAGAAGACACATATCAGTTAATGTAGTACTAGTAATAAGGCAGCGATATTAAGGTCACAGCTTTTCAAGAAAACAAGTGAAAACTCACTGTAACTATGGCACGTGCACAAGCTTCAACTCCATATTGATTCAAGATCAAATTGAGATCGTTCGAGTAGACAGAGTTGACATCTAAGCAGTCAGAATGACGGAAAAGGGCCTGAAATAAATTTACACATTAGCTACCGACGAGAAAACGAGCCTGAAGATTGACTCCTTGTGTTTGAATATAGGAAATTTCTTCTCCATTTTTCATCTGAGTATCTTCCACACATCTCTCTATTCCAGGAGTTTGATGGACAATGAATTTCGAGATCTCCCTGAATTTTCGCTGTTTCAGAGAAATGGTTCGAAACAAACTTGTCGATTATGGAAGCCATATCCAGCTTAGTTTTACTACTCAAAGAAGTTTGAAACACTACACGACACCACCTATCCTTCTTGGTATCAAACTCGTATTCAACTATCAAGTTAGCAGATTGTATTACATGCTGTAGTAAAAAAAATTTTTCAGTGAATATAAAAACGAACCCATACTCGTATACGGTGCTCATTACTCTCCGAATCCTCATCTTTTTTCGAAGAATCCTCTCCTTCAGATTCCTCATCATCATCACTTTCACCTTCCTTTTCATCTTGTTCTCCATCCACCTCCTGATTCACTGCCTCGTTGGGGTCATCGATCTCAACAGCGCCTCGATCTTCATCTTCTCCCTCATATTCAGCTGCTTCATCACTTAAGAGAAAGGCATGTTAGAGATTTATAAAAGCAATATGTACTTATGGCGATTGTGTAATCGTCTTTCAGCTGCGTCAGCATCCCGTCCTCCATCCGCTTCCTCATCGGATGAAGCGCCATCATCAATACGTCTCCTAAAAAACTATGAGAGAATATCATAATTGGGAAGGAAACCTTTGTCTTGGATCGGCAGTATCATTTCCAACTCCAGCGGCAAGATTCCCTTGCCTCAATTTTCTTGTTTGCATTTGCTGGTAAGTCAAAACCGTTCTGAGCTTTGTTTCCATAACTTTGGCGACTCCCTTCAAAAAACGTTTTTCAATCTGAACAAAAACAATCAAATCCATTAACTTTGCTCAATTACTTCTTTCATTATCTTTTTACGCTTCAAATGCTGTGTTCCTTTTTCTCTTCTAGCCGCTGGAAGCAACTCCAGTCGTAGACTGTATCTTCTCCATCGTTCACTAAAGAGCTAAACTGAATTAATTGACAGAGCAATACCATACCCATTGCTCAAGTTAATACGATCATCCAGTGTAAAGTTTCTCAGCACTTGATTCAAAAACACTCTATCCAGATCTTGTTTTATCTTATCAATCTGCGCTCGTGTGGCTCCAGGTAAAATAGCAATCTAAACACCAAAAATAGCTACACCATGTGACATACCTTACCTGCGCGCTAGGTGTGGCGATATTTTGGGAAGCTGTCATTAGAATTTCTCGCAGTCTAGGAATACCAAGGGTGACGTTCATTTCTCCTCTACCGGCGAAATGGAAAGTGTTCAATGTCATCTGAGTTGAAGGCTCTCCAATAGATTGAGCAGCTAAGAGGCCGACGTTTTCCCCAGCACTCGCTAATGATTGCATTCCTTCAGCATATTGTTTAAATCAAACATAGAAATATACTAAGTATAACCTTTCCACATCAATGTTCTTTTCAACTTCTCATTGTCCTCGCTACAGTTATGAATATCATCCAACGTTTTCTCGGGGAGAGCTCCGAGAACACGATTCACATTAAACTTCTAAAACAAAAAAAAGAAAATGCATGACTTGTGTTAAATAGTATACCTCGTCGACTGGAGTTGGGCAACTGCTTGGAGCTCTTTTTTCATAAACTTTCTTCTCATCTGCGGATAACTCAGTCCACATGGCAACAACGGTGGCCTTGTCAACACCTGAACAAAATAAGGTTAGAAGATTCAACGGCAACCCACCGATGTGTTCAGAAGAGAATTCTGTGAAGCCAGATTGATATGCTTTGCCGGTGGTATTCTTTTTAGCTTTTTTCTTTTTCCATTTTTGTATTTTATGATATTGTTTCTCGGAATCCTTCACCGAATAATCTGCATCTCTAGCCGATTGAGGCTTACAACACATAGTAGCTGCTTCAAGATTTTCCTCAAGGAATTTGAACGTTTTAGGAGCTAAGAAGGATGCTTTACAAGTATCCAATCCATCTTCTCCGTAACGGAACTGAAAACGAGCAGATTACACCAGAAGAATGTAATTCACGTCACCTGGATGATCGATCCATCATGATCCCTAACTGTTGAATCATAATGAACTTTGATTCCTTCCAGATGTTTTATGATACATCTTTGAAGATATCCAGATCTGGATGTTTTTACAGCCGTATCAATCAAACCCTATATGCGTAGTCTAGTTAAACGGAATTCTATGAGTATTTACTTCTCTTCCTGCCATTGTATGGAAGAACAACTCTTGGGGATTAATTCCAGTCAAAAATCGTTGATCGATAAAACCACCAGCACGAGGGGAAGGATCATAAGCTCTAAAAATGTAAAGTTTACGTTGCTGTTGATTATTAAATACTTGAATGACGGGAGTGTGCGTCCCGCTACAGTAACAGCCATACGCTTTCCTTCGAGTTCGATCTGACCTAGACAGCAAGAAATCTAGAAAGAACAGCTTCATTTTTGACGAGATTACTCACCTGAATAGCGTTGACAGACGATCCTTTAGCACCAGATTGTATCATAACTTGTAATGCATTTTCAGGGAAAGAACGAATGAGACCAGTTGGTACGCAAGCTCTAAAACGAAGTTTATCGTTATTTAACTCCGGTCTAGGCATTACTTCGTTATTGCTTCGTTATATTTTGAAATTCCTTGTTTCATTCCGTAATCCAGCATTTTCACGTCAGTGCCTTGTCCAGCTGGATTATTATACGTCGTAACAAGCGCATTCTTGATTTCTGCTTCAGAAGCATTTTCAGACAAGCCGAAAGTTTTGATGACAACCTGTAAAACATAGATCTAATAACTACAATTTCAATATACCTGATTTCCGATAGTTCTACTTTCCATCACATGCTTGGTTCTTTCTGCATCCGCTTCTTTGCGAATGAGAATATCCGCAACACCCAGAGTGAAACCATGGAACTAATTTAATCAAAGAAATGAAAATTAACAGTAGTGGAAATACTTGTAAGTATGTCGTGAATAGTCTCGAGAAACAAGATAGAACTTTCACACCAACTTTAGGACCATACAATTCGAAACAGCAATGTGCGAGACCGTATTGAGTAGCTCCATAGTGAGCCTTATCCAACACACCAACAAGTAACTCCCCTTGCCTAAAATATGAGATTCGAGGACGACATCAGAAATGATCTGATACCTGAAGATAACTTCAGATTCGCTCATGTCGAACTTAGGATCTGGAAAGCCCCGAACCTTCCAACATGATAATGGCGTCTTAGCTTTTCCTGTCAAATTAATAAGAGGCTTTCCTTCAGGAATACAGTTTTTCATGATGCATGATATAACCTATAAATAGACAAGGTAAGGGAATTTAACTATTCTGAATTACTTGTTTTCCACTGTACAGTACTTGTGGTTTTATCATACAGGGGGGTGGGATTTCAATTCTCTCTGAAGTTTCTGAAAAAGCAGCCAAGACAAGATGCATGAAGTCTTCCTAAAATTCAACGCGAGCATGCCGAGACAAACATGAAACAAATAACCTTGTTCAGAAATCTTCCTCGCAGAGTTAACAAAACACCAGAAACGACGTGATCTTGGATTAAACCGAGTAGAGGCGTTGCATCCTTAGGTACAAGGAGATTACTACCCACATTTGCTGAAACCAAGAACAGTACATGAGAGACAGGTGCAGAGCAAACCTATTTCGGCAACCTCTGATTGAGCAATGAAAGATTGAACAAGATGTCCATTCATTTCGTCTCCATCGAAATCAGCATTATAAGCTTTACATGGAGCGTAGTTCATCCGAAGTGCTCTTTGTCCACGCAATACACGGCATCTGTGCCCCATAATAGAAGGCTTGTGAAGAGATGGTTGACGGTTCATCATCATCATGTCCCCATTTCTCAGATGTCTCAAAACTTTCATGGGACCTTTTATTTTATCGCCGTTGGCAGATTGTAACGACTGAGCTACACTATTAACGTTTTCTTGAGTGAGCGCCAGTTTTTTCGAGCTTGAGTTGTAAACAAAGTTCGCTCTGAAAAAAAAATATATAAGATGAGAAGTGATACAAACCCAGGATGCTTCTCGCTTCCATTTTTAACTAATTTTCGTAAATATTGCATGTTATAGATATTGACAGGCTCCGTGAAGGTGAGCTTTTTCGCAAACACTTCAGGAATACCGATCTCATCGATATCTAGATATGGATCAGGTGTGATAACTGATCTGTAAACAGAACTTGAGAGAGTAAGAGAAATTAAATTAACCTGCATGCATAATTCACACGTTTCCCCATCATGTTCATTCGGAATAAACCTTGCTTCTTCTCTAGGACCTGTTTAATACCTGGGGCTCGGAGCTTGTCCTGTACATGGTCCAACTCCTATTAAACAGAAAAAAAATATTTTGTATCGTACATGAACTAACTTCATCAAAGATAGCATTCATTTTCATTTGAAGGAATACATATGCATTGTGCATTTTAGCGTTTATTGTTCTTCCCTGAACTCTACCAGAAATCAATTCGGACAAACTAGCGGACTTGTCTCCTTTCATAACCAAAGATATAGCCTGAAAATACGGGTCGTTGTTCCCAACACAGTTCTCACAACCTTGATAGTTTCTGTAGCTTCAAGCAATTTCCTTAAATTGACAGTTTGTGGATCTTCGAAGTTCTGTCCTAGGAACAAACGAATCGGGCGGAACTTAGTAGGAGGAACCATGATCAGCTCAGAGAAAAGACCATCAAGCGGGCAACAATCTTTTGCTCCTTCGTCATTCAGCAAGGGAAAAACTTTTAGCAAAAACTCTCCATCGTTTTTGAACAATAAACGGAAATGCTCGCGAACTTCCGCTGCTCTCCAGGCTAACTGTAACTCTTCCTTAGATTTTAACACTAGTCTTTGTTAATTTCACCTTATCACAACTTCCTTTCTGGACAGCAATTAACTGCTCTTCTAAAGTACCTTCAGTGACTTCAACTCCTCCGTATCCAAGTCTTTCAAGATCACCGAGCTCATCTAATTCAACATGATTAAAAGCTTTTGAAAACAAAGACAATACTTTCTTTATCCGAATCATTTTCGGATTCTTCAACTTCGAATTCATCATTATATGTGTTAACCTGAAATAGCACAACGGTTAACAACCAGAGCAGAACAAAAAATAACAATAATTAGCATATTAATGTCGATTGAACATATTCTAATAGTTCACGTGTGCGCAAGAAGCGCCAAAACAATAATTAAATCAACAGCCCGTGAACCCTTACAAAATATTGTATCAAGACTACACACCTTTTTTCCTTTCTTACTCGAAGAAAAATTGAGGATGATACATCGTGCTTGGTCATTCGTTAACTTTCCATTCTTACCCTTGCACAAAGGGCACTTCTCACGTCGTTTAAACTGAACAACATACTGTTAAGCGAGTTGATAATTCAAACAAACCAAATGATTCCTCAAGAAATTAGAAACTACTTCTTTCCTTAAATCTACACTATTCTTATCCGGGATGCCTTGTTTAAGTTGAGAACATGGTTTTCCCTCCTGAAAATATTGAACAATTAGTCTGATTACTTGGTTAATGTTCTCACAGCTTGTGAGATCATTTTATCAACTTCAGCGAGAATTTGCATTTCTTCCTCCATCGTAATCTTTTCAGAAACATCCATATTGTTTAACTTATCCTTGTACAGATTTGCCATAGCTTGAACCAAATGGGGTACTCCGAGCTCAAAGCATCTGCATGAACATAATCATTTTTTTTCTTGTATCATGGATTCACCTCAGCTGGACTAATAAAATCTTGGCTTCAATGCCATCTGAAGAGCAAGTGAGCCTATGACATTGAACGCACGAGCCTTTCAAAAGCTAAAAAGATTTTTTTCTATTCTAATGAACTAGGAAGAAAGTCTTACGTTCAGTGAAAAACTGAAAAGCAAGGGATTAAACACAGGAACATCAAGTCTCAAATGTCCAATATGTCCTGAACAGTAAATAGAACAGTTAGATCTCATATAGACTAACATTACCAGGACAATGAACTTCATATTGGTGGCAAGTTTCGCACCTATCAGTGCCCTGTGGTCCCATGGCTCGATCATATAAGCCTCCCTTGACTGGATGTCCAATCTTGAGCAAGGGTTGAGAACGTGAAAATCAGGATTAAAATATACCTCATCGAACGTTCTTGTTTGGGTGATTCTAACAACACTTAATTTTTCTATTTCATGAGGAAAATAATTTCTGAGTTTCATCTTGTCTAACTGCATGTACGGCTCATCGCCCGGACGAACGTAATTCATGCCATCCATTTTTGCAAATGAATGGCTTTAAGTCCTCTGAAAACGATAAATGTAAAAAAATTCCAAATATAATTTCAAGCGAGCTTAGCTTTAGGTACATTAAGATAACAGACGTGCCTACAGAAATGCAGGTGCAATGTACGCAGCATACGAACGGTAAAATTTTATTTCTTATTGAAAGACCGATTAACTAATCTAATAAAATATCTTGTGGAATTGTAGATGGGTTCATTGTAGTATTCATTGATCTCTCAGGCTGTTTGAGATAGGTTTTTTTGAGAGTGTTATCTTGTTTGCTTAAAAGAACTGCTCGGAGAGATTTTTTTGATGCATTTTGTAAACAATATAAGCTAATTAATCCTTTATTCGAACTGCTCTACGATAACTATCTTACTGATCGTTGGCATAATCAGCAGGGTTCTTACGGTTCGCCTGGTAGTTGGTCTTCTTAGCCCAGTCATAGATGAGGTAAGCTCCGACAGCTTGTGGAAGATAATAATACCATTGATCCCAAACGTAGTTCTTGAAAACCTTCAACGCGACCCATACAGACACCATGTTTAATAATACAATTACCTTGACGAAAGCCTGGTCGAAGAAACCTTTGAAAGCTTTTTGCTCATTAGGAGCGAGAGCAAATCTGTACTCTCCGTAAACCTTCAAAAGAAAGTATTCAAAGGAAATATGAAGTAGAACTAACCTTTCCTAGGTTACCGAAGTGTTTACCCATGCTTACAACTGATGGACGCATTTTGGTCTGAAACACAAATGAGAAATGAGAAAAGCTTTAAAAAGGAACAAAAGATACACTAATCATTCAATATATCAACGTTAGTAAACAACCGTATCCACAAGCTTATTTGATAGAAATGAAAATTGTAAATACGATGTTGCAAAAATAAAAACGGTCTCCAACCAAGACGTTCTAGCGATGTTGGAAATGATATTTTTTGTCAAAGTTAATGAAGTCTATAAATTGACTATGTAACGAAAAAGGCGCGAAGTTATTAAAGTCTCTAATCGTATATATTAGAACCCCAGGCTTTTCTCTTCGACGTACATGGTGTCAGTAATGGATATTCTCCAACGAAACATTCAATGTGATTTTCTCAATATACCTTCTCATAAACTTTTCTTCTTCAAACTATTATTTATGGTGGGAATATTGTTGTTACAACTCTATGAAAAGCTATTACGCCCATGTAATTACTTCCTCTTATGAAACTGAAGCATAACCGAATGGTACGTAACGTATGCAAATTCTAATAGACCAGATACCTCCAAACAATTTTCTAATTACGAACTCAGTCATACTATAAGGTATGTCTTATTAGACACACCTCTGACTCTTTTAAACTACATGATCTTCTTTCAGAGTACTTCTGAGTCGCTTTCGATATTATAGTTGCTTACTTGATGTATCATTATTGTTTTCCCTACAGATTAATCAATTGTCTGAATGTGTTACTGTGATTTCAATGTATACTCAAAAAGAATCTCGTAAATTTCCTATACGAAGTGAACAATTGTTTAGATACTATACAAACCATTGAGTGGTAACTAACCAACAATTCAAAGATTTCGGCAAAAGGATAAAAGTTTATTCGGATGAAAACAAACATGTTCGAAAGCGATTTGAGTAGGTTGCAACAAATGAATGTGAAGCTGAATCAGTCGCATTTGTTTCCATTTAATACTCTCCCCTTATTCTCCTCAGTATAGCTTCGTAAAAAATAAAGGAAACACTTCATTTCCGACTACAATATCTAACTGGAATGCATATTCAGATCCCACAATATATGATGTTCTTGAAATTATTGCGAATACCATTTGTTACGAGCAATTCGCGTGCCAACACTGGTTATTATTTTGAGAAGAGCCTCAAAATTATTCAGCAATAATATGAAAACGGTTGTTACTCGTTGATTTTTGAAGATATATGACACTCAAACACCCTTTCCGCGTAAACTGGTGTTTTCTTGTAGCTCGTGTTGTCAATCACTTTTCTTCAAAAAATCATGAACCCCGAGTTTGTTCAATTGAGTATTGATGCATTTTAAAGATTTTCAACTTCTTACTTGAATAATACTTACTTTACGTATCTAAAAATGGGAACTATGATTATTCGCAAAATCTCAAATATTCTAGGAGGTCACTCTCATAACAGTACTATGGCCATAAGTCAACTGTTGAAGACTAAAGACTGCTTCAGCAAAATAGTAAGTTCCTAACTAAAGAGAGATGAAGCATTGAAGCTGTTTTAGCATGTTCGAACAGCTCTTCTGCATATTGGACTGGTGGTAACATGTATCACATATATTATCTGTGGAGCTTATGTTTTTCAAGTCGTTGAGAAACCGATGGCCATGAAAATAAAAGAAAAAGCTCTCAGCCAATACGAGTCTCTCACTTCGGTAATAAGTAGCTCATTGTCGCTTTCAATCGAACAACTTATAGCATTTGCTTCACAACTTCACGTCTAAAAATGAAACGAATGTTGACAAACTACTGGAAGAATACATAGAGTCCTTGTTCTTTCTGTTCGATAAACCCTATTATGCTCATGTATGTCAATCATCTAGGAATAAAGTAAATGCTCTTTCAAGATTTTCGAAGCACATTATACGAACCGAAGTGTAGAGAGCGACTTATGGACGTTTTCTGATGCCGTACTTTTCACTACAACTACCGTCATTCCAGTAGGTCAGTTGTCAATTTTAAATGAGTTGATAATATGACGGAAAGCAACGGTTGAATTGTTTAAGGTTATGGATTCATTTGGCCTGCCACACCCACTGGCAGGATATTAGTGATTATCTACGGAATGGTGGGAATTCCACTTGCACTTGTAACTATGGCGGACACGGGTAAATTTTTGAGTCAGCTAGTGACAAATTGGTTTGAAGAAGTGAGAAAGTACCAGCCCTGGAGTTAATATATTAATTTATAGTCTATCAGTATACCTACAGTGCTTTTTCTATCATTGCTTTTCTTTTATCCCATACTTGGAGGATTGGTATTCCATTATTATGCAGATCTTTCTTTCTTGGATGCTACTTACTTCTCGCTCACATCTATTTTCACAATAGGCTTCGGTGATATAACGGTAATGAGGAGAAGTAAACAGAATTATCTCGACATTTAGCCAAAAATTAATATTATTCATTTGGTTATGTTCATAGTGTTTGGAGTTATTTTGGTAACTATCACTATAGACTTCGTTGCTGCAGAGATGATAGATCATGTCCATTATATGGGAAGACACGTGGGGAAAGCTAAAGAACTTGCTGGAAAAATGTTGCAAGTTAGTTTTCTTTCAAATCCTGCTTCATGGTAGTATAATCAATAGATGGCACATTCAATAAACATGAACAAAGGCATATCAGGCCTAACAGCAGGCATGAATCAGCTACAAGCTCTGGCCCGAATGGGTTTACTGGGCAAAGTGGACAAAGAGGTATATAAATAGGACACCTAAAATGATAAACAAACTTCATAGACTTTGGAAACAGGGAAGCCAGTCAGTGCTTTTGCTCCAATACTCGATGATGTAGATTTCGTTGATCGAGCCTCTATATACGCCAGTAGATCGGATATAGACTCTTCCCCACCCAATGGAAGAAGTTTGTTCTTCTGATTTTATACGAAGAACTCTCGGAGAGATTTTTTTGATGCATTTTGTAAACAATATAAGCTAATTAATCCTTTATTCGAACTGCTCTACGATAACTATCTTACTGATCGTTGGCATAATCAGCAGGGTTCTTACGGTTCGCCTGGTAGTTGGTCTTCTTAGCCCAGTCATAGATGAGGTAAGCTCCGACAGCTTGTGGAAGATAATAATACCATTGATCCCAAACGTAGTTCTTGAAAACCTTCAACGCGACCCATACAGACACCATGTTTAATAATACAATTACCTTGACGAAAGCCTGGTCGAAGAAACCTTTGAAAGCTTTTTGCTCATTAGGAGCGAGAGCAAATCTGTACTCTCCGTAAACCTTCAAAAGAAAGTATTCAAAGGAAATATGAAGTAGAACTAACCTTTCCTAGGTTACCGAAGTGTTTACCCATGCTTACAACTGATGGACGCATTTTGGTCTGAAACACAAATGAGAAATAAGTCTCAAATGGGATGAGAACGACATTGAAAAGACTAAGTATGATGAATACGAGGTGATTATTATACACATAATTATTGAAATTGTTCAAAATTTCTCAAAAACGCTGTAGCTGTTCTCTTCTCGTGCCACCATAAGTTTCAAAACTTTAACTTTAATATACATTCACAGGTAGTGCCAACTTGTTACTCCATTCAATAACGACAACGGGTAGACGTCAAGGCAGAAATTAAAGTGCAATATACGTAATAAATAATGTAATGTGAAGATGAGTTGATGCTTCTGTTAACGAGGGATTTAGAATAGGTGATGAAAAGTTGTATTGCATAGAGTTCATTTCTTGTCGATCCATGCTCGTATCGGTTGTTTTTTTTATTCCATTAAACAATTATAACGGGTAGCCAAGATATTACTCTTCGATGATTCGAACTAAATTTGATTCACAGCTTCGACTTCTCTAGAGCTTTAGCCATATTATCCACCACATTTTCGATTTTCTGTTGATCAGAATTCTGTCCGAACGTTCCAATACGGAATATCGTGCCGAAAGTAGGCCCCAACCCACCAGAAATCTAAGAAAGCGTAATAAAGATGAATACTGTAGTAATTAATTATACTTCTATTCCTTCCGCCATGAGATTACTTATGGCTGCTTTCCAGTCCACACCTTGAGGAACCTTCACAGTTGTAAGACATGGAAGACGAAGACTCTTGAAATGTTAATGTACTGTTTCCATAACTCTTCTGTCCTCACTTCATTCTCTACAAAGCACTGTAGACCTTTCTCCTGGAGTTTCTGATACAGAAATTGGGCGTTGTTTTGATGACGCTTGATGAGTGTGCTTATTCCTTCTTTAGCTACTATCGCAAGGGCTTCTCGCAAAGCATAAACAGATGAAATCGGAGCCGTATGATGGTAACTGTAAAATAATTGTGTAAGAAAGAACCATACTCTAGAATACCGTTTCAATTCACCATCACATCCCCAATAGTTCCCCAATTCCAGGCAATCAAAATAGAACGAACTGACGGGTTCTTTACGGTTTCTCACCATTTGGCTAAAAAAAACGAATTCTAGAACAGGTCTTTGAAGTTGTATAATACATTGCTTTATCGCTAAAAGATATCGGAGCCAATCCAGGTGGAGCGTTCAAAACTTTTTGTGTGGCTGAGTAGACACAATCTACTCCTAGCTCATCCATGGAGAAGGGAGCCCCACCAAGAGATGCGACCTGCAATATTTTTCCTTGTTGAGTTTTGAATGTAGATAAACGAACTGTGTCTACAAGAAAAAGTGTTCCGGCTTTCTCACATGTTTCTTTGATTCCTACCAATGGATGACATACACCTGTTGAGCTTTCTCCCTGGCAGACGAAGACAACTTTGGGTCTAATCTTCTCGATAGCCTAGAAGCTTGGCCGCTTTATATTTAATAATTCTCAAATTACCTCACAAATTTGGGGAACGGGAACAGAATGGCCAGGTGCGCAAGAAACAAGGTTAACATCTAAACCCAAACGCTTGCCTAAGCTAGCAGCTCGTTCGCCCCATATGCCGTTCTGAACAACCAAAAGTTTCTCTCCTCTTTCTAGGAGATTGAGTAGAGCACATTCCATACCGGCATGCCCTTAAATCAAAAAAGGATGACATTCCAATAGATTCTTCCCCTACCTGTGCCACTAACTGCGAAAGTGTAAGCATTTTTAGTTTGGAATACATACTGAAGTCCAAGTCTTACATCAGACATAACCTTTATTTCTAACGGTCATGCGAATCGATTTAAAACTATAAAACCTTCACAAACTCTGGATGGAGATGACCAAGTAATGAAAGTCCCTGTGTACGAGCAACCGAATTGGGCATATTCGACGGTCCTTAACCACAAGTTGAAACCACAAGTTGAAAAGTGCATGAATATACCTGGACCGAATAATTGTCTTGGTGGAACTTGAATATCAGTCATTAGACAACTTGGCGGTTCAGGAACAATCATGGCTACTATCTGAATTCATTAATGAAGAGATTTCAAGAGCATAATTTCGAGTGTATGGTGAAGCAAAAATGGAGAACCTTTCTAGTAGAGGAAAGTAAAATCTTGCTAGTCGTATTCAACAAAGTAATGGATCGCATATTGAAAAGAGGAATAGTTCACAATTCTGTTTTAACGGCTTCGTAAGGAGACACGAAGTTGTTTTTGGAAATTTCTAATTCTCTGATAACTATTATTTATCTTATCAGTCTCAATATAATATCGACTACCTTAACGAGGAAAACTTGTTTTTCTATTAATAATACGTTTCAACTCAATTTTCGAATCATCGAACTCGGAAAACATTAAGGTCTTCCGAGTATTGTATTAATTGGTTAAGAACATAATTGCGAGTAAAAAATTTTGAAGCACGACGAATAAAAATCAATACTTCGACGCCACTCCCCCCCTTGCTAAATAAGGTCAACATTCTTCATTTCTCACCGAACATGGATGTTTTTTTCGAACTTTTATTATATTGTTTTGTAGAATGACAATCTTTGCACTGAAGTATATACAAACGATAAGAAGTTGAGTAAGAATGAGATGGAGAAGAATGAACGTGATGACCATAGCAGTACCTGTAATGTGGATGGTATAACGATATTGAGACAGTCTGTACCTGTCGTTGATGATTTGAGCAGTAGTATCTGTCACTATAGACAACCAGCTCGAGAACAATCTCAGCTATTATAGCGATCGTATATAACTTGATTGAAAAGCTGTAAAAATGATCTATAAAAGTTTTAATTTTTTTAACACTTACTGACTGATGAACCGATTCATCCATATTTGAGATATGGGCTGGTGAAGATAGTGCTTGAGTAATATAGGAAGTTTCACAATTGTTATAGCTAGATATATGACGAACAGGGCAACTAGTTTAGATTTCAATCAGACGGCTTATGCATAGAATAACTTACTATGGAATTTAGAGAGAATGTAAGAATATCCTCCGCATAGCTTAGAATTGCTCCATAACGTACTCAACACAACCGCCGTGGTAGCATGAACAACGTTGGATATGGTGAATCCTATAGTAAGGATATGAGTGAAGCTTAACAAAAAAAATTAAGAAACGCATTAGAGAAGTGTACAACTTATCACTTAGAGGTTTCCTCTCGGTGGACGACATGAATGAGGATTTCATGCTTCTTGTTCTTAATATACTCACTGTTATCTCATACACTTGTTTCCGTCAAAAAAAATTGGCTTTTGTATCAGTCTGTACATGATTGAGCAACATTCTTATTGAACTAATTATGGATTGTTGTTTGAGCAAAAAAAAAAGAGACGAATCATCTAACCCCGTGAAATCAAACTGTTTTGAATGTTTTGTTTTGCACATCCTGAAAAACAAAAGATACACTAATCATTCAATATATCAACGTTAGTAAACAACCGTATCCACAAGCTTATTTGATAGAAATGAAAATTGTAAATACGATGTTGCAAAAATAAAAACGGTCTCCAACCAAGACGTTCTAGCGATGTTGGAAATGATATTTTTTGTCAAAGTTAATGAAGTCTATAAATTGACTATGTAACGAAAAAGGCGCGAAGTTATTAAAGTCTCTAATCGTATATATTAGAACCCCAGGCTTTTCTCTTCGACGTACATGGTGTCAGTAATGGATATTCTCCAACGAAACATTCAATGTGATTTTCTCAATATACCTTCTCATAAACTTTTCTTCTTCAAACTATTATTTATGGTGGGAATATTGTTGTTACAACTCTATGAAAAGCTATTACGCCCATGTAATTACTTCCTCTTATGAAACTGAAGCATAACCGAATGGTACGTAACGTATGCAAATTCTAATAGACCAGATACCTCCAAACAATTTTCTAATTACGAACTCAGTCATACTATAAGGTATGTCTTATTAGACACACCTCTGACTCTTTTAAACTACATGATCTTCTTTCAGAGTACTTCTGAGTCGCTTTCGATATTATAGTTGCTTACTTGATGTATCATTATTGTTTTCCCTACAGATTAATCAATTGTCTGAATGTGTTACTGTGATTTCAATGTATACTCAAAAAGAATCTCGTAAATTTCCTATACGAAGTGAACAATTGTTTAGATACTATACAAACCATTGAGTGGTAACTAACCAACAATTCAAAGATTTCGGCAAAAGGATAAAAGTTTATTCGGATGAAAACAAACATGTTCGAAAGCGATTTGAGTAGGTTGCAACAAATGAATGTGAAGCTGAATCAGTCGCATTTGTTTCCATTTAATACTCTCCCCTTATTCTCCTCAGTATAGCTTCGTAAAAAATAAAGGAAACACTTCATTTCCGACTACAATATCTAACTGGAATGCATATTCAGATCCCACAATATATGATGTTCTTGAAATTATTGCGAATACCATTTGTTACGAGCAATTCGCGTGCCAACACTGGTTATTATTTTGAGAAGAGCCTCAAAATTATTCAGCAATAATATGAAAACGGTTGTTACTCGTTGATTTTTGAAGATATATGACACTCAAACACCCTTTCCGCGTAAACTGGTGTTTTCTTGTAGCTCGTGTTGTCAATCACTTTTCTTCAAAAAATCATGAACCCCGAGTTTGTTCAATTGAGTATTGATGCATTTTAAAGATTTTCAACTTCTTACTTGAATAATACTTACTTTACGTATCTAAAAATGGGAACTATGATTATTCGCAAAATCTCAAATATTCTAGGAGGTCACTCTCATAACAGTACTATGGCCATAAGTCAACTGTTGAAGACTAAAGACTGCTTCAGCAAAATAGTAAGTTCCTAACTAAAGAGAGATGAAGCATTGAAGCTGTTTTAGCATGTTCGAACAGCTCTTCTGCATATTGGACTGGTGGTAACATGTATCACATATATTATCTGTGGAGCTTATGTTTTTCAAGTCGTTGAGAAACCGATGGCCATGAAAATAAAAGAAAAAGCTCTCAGCCAATACGAGTCTCTCACTTCGGTAATAAGTAGCTCATTGTCGCTTTCAATCGAACAACTTATAGCATTTGCTTCACAACTTCACGTCTAAAAATGAAACGAATGTTGACAAACTACTGGAAGAATACATAGAGTCCTTGTTCTTTCTGTTCGATAAACCCTATTATGCTCATGTATGTCAATCATCTAGGAATAAAGTAAATGCTCTTTCAAGATTTTCGAAGCACATTATACGAACCGAAGTGTAGAGAGCGACTTATGGACGTTTTCTGATGCCGTACTTTTCACTACAACTACCGTCATTCCAGTAGGTCAGTTGTCAATTTTAAATGAGTTGATAATATGACGGAAAGCAACGGTTGAATTGTTTAAGGTTATGGATTCATTTGGCCTGCCACACCCACTGGCAGGATATTAGTGATTATCTACGGAATGGTGGGAATTCCACTTGCACTTGTAACTATGGCGGACACGGGTAAATTTTTGAGTCAGCTAGTGACAAATTGGTTTGAAGAAGTGAGAAAGTACCAGCCCTGGAGTTAATATATTAATTTATAGTCTATCAGTATACCTACAGTGCTTTTTCTATCATTGCTTTTCTTTTATCCCATACTTGGAGGATTGGTATTCCATTATTATGCAGATCTTTCTTTCTTGGATGCTACTTACTTCTCGCTCACATCTATTTTCACAATAGGCTTCGGTGATATAACGGTAATGAGGAGAAGTAAACAGAATTATCTCGACATTTAGCCAAAAATTAATATTATTCATTTGGTTATGTTCATAGTGTTTGGAGTTATTTTGGTAACTATCACTATAGACTTCGTTGCTGCAGAGATGATAGATCATGTCCATTATATGGGAAGACACGTGGGGAAAGCTAAAGAACTTGCTGGAAAAATGTTGCAAGTTAGTTTTCTTTCAAATCCTGCTTCATGGTAGTATAATCAATAGATGGCACATTCAATAAACATGAACAAAGGCATATCAGGCCTAACAGCAGGCATGAATCAGCTACAAGCTCTGGCCCGAATGGGTTTACTGGGCAAAGTGGACAAAGAGGTATATAAATAGGACACCTAAAATGATAAACAAACTTCATAGACTTTGGAAACAGGGAAGCCAGTCAGTGCTTTTGCTCCAATACTCGATGATGTAGATTTCGTTGATCGAGCCTCTATATACGCCAGTAGATCGGATATAGACTCTTCCCCACCCAATGGAAGAAGTTTGTTCTTCTGATTTTATACGAAGAACTCTCGGAGAGATTTTTTTGATGCATTTTGTAAACAATATAAGCTAATTAATCCTTTATTCGAACTGCTCTACGATAACTATCTTACTGATCGTTGGCATAATCAGCAGGGTTCTTACGGTTCGCCTGGTAGTTGGTCTTCTTAGCCCAGTCATAGATGAGGTAAGCTCCGACAGCTTGTGGAAGATAATAATACCATTGATCCCAAACGTAGTTCTTGAAAACCTTCAACGCGACCCATACAGACACCATGTTTAATAATACAATTACCTTGACGAAAGCCTGGTCGAAGAAACCTTTGAAAGCTTTTTGCTCATTAGGAGCGAGAGCAAATCTGTACTCTCCGTAAACCTTCAAAAGAAAGTATTCAAAGGAAATATGAAGTAGAACTAACCTTTCCTAGGTTACCGAAGTGTTTACCCATGCTTACAACTGATGGACGCATTTTGGTCTGAAACACAAATGAGAAATGAGAAAAGCTTTAAAAAGGAACAAAAGATAAACGAAAATTCTGAAAATCGCAAATAATGTAACGGATGTAACCCAGATTATATAATATGAACAAAAATATAAAATTAAGTTTATACTTCTATTTATAACCCTATACATGAACATGTTTGAATGATTTCACAAAACGAGCTGTGTTCAGAGTTACTTGCTAGCGCTAAACTTATCGAATCTTTCAAGATGAGCAAGACTAGCATCATCTTTCTGAGTATTCAGTTCATCTCCTCTATTTCTAGTCCAAGTTGCACCAAAGCCTGGCGTTGGAGCTTGAAGACCGAAATTGGATTCAGGACCGATGTTGACTTGAATAGCCTCTTCTTTCCTTTAAAGCAAACCGTCACGTTAGGAAACTCAATGAATCCTTACTTCAATTCTTGTCCCATTTGAGTGGAATAGCGTACAGACGTATTATTAGAGGAATAAAGTGGCTCTGGAGGTACAACTTCACGACGTCCATCTCTAAAAAATCATTTATTATTATCTTCTTATCACAAGAAAACCTGGTATAGTAGTAATTTTCACTCAGAAGGTGATGCACGCCACCAGGGAGCTCTGGTAGAACCTGTGAGCCTGGGCGAGATGATTGGGTTTTTGGAAATCTAAGAGGATTTTGATAAACAGCCTTCAATGTATATAAATTTAGGAAGGTTCAGAATAACAAGTATTACTTTTCCATTTTCTCCAGCAACACCTGGCGGTGGAGTGACTGGCTGACGATCTACAGCAAGAAGCTTATTCCTGACCCAGTTCCATAAAGGAGTTTGGGTACGGTTTTGGACCGTAGCTGCGGCTATTTTCCGGCCGCTCATCTGCTGAAAACTTGAAACATATATTATTAATCTAACAAAAATAAGTAAATAAATTATACAATAAATAGGAATTCGGGCGGTGCTGATTTGCTTTTTCAGTGTACGCGAGCGTATTATCATTGGAGCGCTTTTCAGTCAAAAAAGTTTTTCATACAGTATAACGCACACAAACCTGTTGGTGCTATAATTGAAACGACAAAATTTCATATTTCAAATGTTTCAAAAGCTATATGACTTGTTTTCATGATTATAAATTCAGTAGTATTGGATTTGATAGTAATTCTTCAGGAAGAATGCATCTTTTCTCCACGATTTCCAGCCGACTCCATATATTCAATGGTTTCTTACAACTTTTGCATCAAAATAATGGTAGGTATCTTTCAATGTGCTCAATTATGCAGCGAAACGAAATGCCAAATGTGAATGAAGAAGACTATCTATAATAATAGGTAACTATGATAACAAGAGATGCAGAAGGGAAAAGGGAGAGTCAGCGGAATCATCCGCTGTAGTCTCTTTCATTCCAACCTAGCAACCATCAGCTCACATTAGTATCTCCTGCTTGGCTTAATGGGCAGTTTATTAGATATATGAATTGATTATTTTTCCTCAGATGATACTTAGTTCATTTGGACAAGTCATTGAAAAGCACATCAATCAAGAATTAATTCTTCTAAATCCATTGAACCTTGTTACTGATGGGAAATCATTCTTAGCTTTCAGTGCTCTTCTAAAACCAATTTTCTTTTTTTCTAGATTAAGGCCGAAAAAGCTAATCACAAACGCTCTCATGATTCCATAACCCACATCGTTCAGAATTTCAGCTTCTGCTAGTTAATTCCTTTTTGCAGATAATACATGAATCAGTCCTCTCGACGTCGTGTCCTCAACCGATCGCAAACAGGCCCAGAAGGCCCAGAAGCAGGCGTTGTCCTACCTAATCGGTAAGATTTCATGATTGTTCTTTATTCATTTTCTTCTTTATTTATAGTTCTCTATCTGCCAGTTCTCGGGTAAACTCTACTCAATCTAGTGGATCTATAACTCCTAAAGTAAGCTGTATGAATTTTCTCGAATTTATTAAAGCACAGTCGGGTTGCAAGAGGAAAAAAATTAAATAGATGAGCAGATAATTCCTATCACATGTACTGATTGAGCCGCGTGGCATGTAGTATTAGCCTATTTTGAAAACTTTTAAATTTTGATTAAACTACAGCTTTATAGCTCATTGTTGTGGAACCGAGGAGACCTAGGCATTCTTCTGCAGGTCATAGGGCAATGTCATCTCTTTCTCTAGATGAAGGAAGATCAACAGATCCACAGGTTAGTTTTTAATTGAGTTTAGGCACAATTCGTTATAGACTTCTCGTCACTTTCCAAAAACTGTTTTGAAGCCAGTACCATCGAATGAGTTGAGTGAAGAGTATAAAGCTTTAACCGTAAGTCCGATTATCGAGTATTTTTACCCATCGTGCCTGATATAGGTTTTACCTTTCTTGGACATCGCTGGAGAAGAAATAATTGAAAACTGCAAATACTTTGAGAAGCGAAAAATCAAATATATTGTGGTGATCTTATACGTAATCCTTCGTAGTCTTCTTTTTACTCTTACAGAACTTGTCTGGAATCAATATTAATCCTTCATTATTGGCTCTTCCGCTGGATAAGCCCTCAGAGGAAGGCTCATCAACAATAGAGGAACTCATCGTTCTTCTCGATGATCAGTCATCCACTGAGGTATGAAATATCTTCGCTATTTTCAACAGCTATTCTAGGAAATCATATTGCAATTTCGGAGAATCAATGAAAAAATGGAAGAAGCAAGGCGCTACAAGGATCATCGAGTCTTGATTTATTCTGATGATCTTTCTTTCTCTCAAACTTTTGTAATTCAGTATATGATGAGCTATTACAATGTGACTTTAAAAAGGTTGAAAGTTCAATTCTTTTTCAATTGAGTTTAGGTTATTTTCAGAGCTATTTGTCAGTATGAGCATAATTCAAAATCCACAGTCGTCATCAGCCCAACATTCTATATAGCTTTGGAACATTGGGAAGAGAAAATAAACAGTCGAGGCATTTTAGAGCAGGTATAGAAATTACTGGAGTTAGTTCATCCGTTCCGAGTCAGATGTCTTCTCTTTCTTCTTCTCAGTCGTCATCTTCGTCCCCTACTCATCATCCACGTCGTTGGATTTCTAGAAGGAAGAGCTTGCTTTCTGTGGGAAGATCAGCTAGTCGTGAATCTGTTCTGGGCAATGGTTCTTTGTCTTCATCTTCTTCAAACCGTTTAACTAACTTATTCCGAGCTAATCAAAGCCAAGATGTTCCAGAGCAGTCAACAACATCTATATCACCTATGAACGAGAATAATAGGAAGTCATGCAACAAGAGAATAGCTTGGGATTAAACTTCATATATTTCTAGATGAAAACATTAGCGTAGCGTTAAAATGTTTTAGAGAATTGAATGTTCCGTTTGCTAGTTTAAAGTAGATTTCATGCGCTATATGTTTCACGTTGAACTTTTGCTCCATCTGATTAGCTATAAAGTCTATGTAATGAAAGTCGAATATGAAGTATTGAATAATATTAGTAAATTTTTTCCTTCGACACTACGAATGTTTTCGAGCGATTTAAAGGTCTTGTACACCTGGCGCAACGAGCGCAAGACGAGATAGCTTCTAATTCCTTTTCTGAACTCACTAAATTAGACACATTTAATAATCTCGAATACCTAATGCTTCTCCTGTTCGCTCTGTTGCTTCTTGAAGAATTCGATATTTCTTTTCATTTTGTTCATGCGCATTCCGCCACGCATTTTCAACTTGTATGTTTGGTTGGACAATTATGGGCTTACGAGAAGTCTGGTGGTCTATATTGCTACCAAAAATCAGTTGAGAATTAGCGTGAAGCTAAAAAAGCGAATTCAAAAAACGTTTATGAGCCACTTTAAACGGTACCTTCTCCCTTAGTTTAGCATAACGCTCCTGTTTCAATTCGTGTAGTCTCGAATCGGTTTCTTTCTGTCTTTCTATAAACTGCTCAAGACGTTTTCCAGAATTTCTGAACAGTTTTATTACATTTTTCTCTTCATCTGGTATACTTCAAGAATATGTTCCTTTCAACTTGATCGTTTTTCAGAGTTAAACGCGCATCACGCCAACCGTGTTCATCAGGCCTTTCTGCCCACCACAGCCAATTATTATCGGTTGGAGGCGCGGCCTTTTGCAACTCCATCTGAATATGTGTGGGGTGAAATAATCTTGAATGCTGCTATGCCCTTCCTTTTTCGTGAACTGATCACGCGGGTTACAAAGTTTTGGTTTATTTATTTCTGGGATGAACAAATCTTATCAATTACGCTCACTGGTTTCAACAAGCTTCTGTGCGGTATTAAGAGGATTTCATTCACGCAATCTCATGCCAAAACCAGGTGAAGACGTTGGGCTAGAAGAATAACAAAAAAATATGTGAAACGTGAACGTAATAAAAGACCACAAAACGTTCAGTTTCTAGTACACATTAACCCCTTTTCATCCCAGTATCTATTGGACTTGATGTGTCAAATACAATAGACAGTTTTCTCTTTCATTCAGTTCAATAAGTAATGAGCCTTACTTGTAATTCTAACTGCTTTCTCCATCTCTCTTTATCTTGTTGTATTCTGATCTGCTCATAATCGCGCATCTTGGCATATCTATAAAATCATATGAATATTGTATTTTTTCTGTACACTCAAACTGCTCAGCTGCTTGGCTATTCCGCAGAGTATCGAGCATCAACTCTTTCTGAGCCGTGTCCCAATCTCTCTGTTTCTTTTCTTCCATTTGTTTTAGTAGTACCCTATCGTTGAACTCCTTTTTCGCCTTCACCTCATCGTCTGTGATTTCAACTCTCTCTTTAAAGATGTAATAATCACTCTGAACAGGAAAAACAGAATTGCGCACATATCCCTTGAGCTCACTGGTGGACTTCTAATTTTTCTTTTTTTGATCTCCATGATTTCCTTGTTTGCATCCTCAATTTCTCTAGTTAAGCGTGATGCATGCATCTCTCTTTCCTGTTGTAAGAATATAATCAACTGTTTAGTAGGTGTTCACGTTACTCTATCAGCTTCCGCTTCTTTTTGCCTCATATTTGCTTCATAAATAGCAGCTCGCTCCGATGCCTTTCTATGTTTCTCTTTCAGTTCCTCAGCTTCTCTCTAACATGATGCTGCTCAGAAATATCCTATAGTATCACTAACCCGCCATTTCTTTGTATGCTGGTCTTCGAGTTGGCATTGGGAGCACAAATCATGGATAGAATATGTCCCATCAGAGAACATTCGTTTCTGTAAAACATATTTGAAATCTAAAGAACAGTAGCACTACCTCTTCTAGGTCATATTTGTTCAGGTTAATCTTTTCAAAATCTTCTATAGGAGGTTCTTTGATTGGATATCCTCTCACTATGCCTAGAATTCAACAAGTTTGGAGAATGATTTTTTTCATGGCACCTTCATCAATTGCATTTTGTAGTTCTTCTTTTAATTGCAGGGAACTGATAGGGTTGAACTCCCTTGGTTCGGTGAAGTTAACTACTCTCGTTCTAAAATTGTTGTTAGGGTAATAGGAGCTCGCTTCAGTTGCCTGGACAAATCGGTCTCATCTGCGTTCATGATATCCGAGTTTTCAAAATTGTATTTGGACGAGCTCTCTAAATATTGCAATGAAACTGTTTTTTTTCTATCCATACCTGGAAGCATAATATCCGACCCGGAGGAGAAGCGAGGTAGGATGGGGTTTGGTCCTGAAGAAATTTTGGGAGATTCTAAAGGAATAGAATCTGGATGAAACTGTGAGATGTTGTCGCTTTTGAATAGTCTAACTAACCACGAATACGATATCTCTCCTCATTATAAGGTGGTCGGAACTTGGGAGCATCGAAGTTTTCCAACGCTTCTGAGAATGGATGAGCTTTTACCTAGAACAATACGACAAACCTTGAATTCTATCAGACTCTGTGGGTTTTCTATTACCCATGCGATCGTAAAAGTATACTTTTCCGTACCGCATAGTTACCACTGAATGAGACTTGTCTTAAGGGCATGCTAGAAATTTTTCTGCTTCGTTGACTTTTGAACGGGAACTAATACCTTTTCAGTTTCCGTTGGTAAATAAAAAGTAAACTGGAAAGTAATTTGAATAACACATACTTGAAGTTTAAACACGGGCTGAACGTATCATATGTGAGAATACCTTGGCAACAACGAAATTGAATCTGTTATGTCGGAGGATACTCAACATATGGTTATTAGGAAATAGCCTCGGTAGGCTGTCTGCTACCCATGGAATGCCAGGTTTTTCTTCATGATATTTAGCAATTTTTTTTCTGAACATGCAGAAAAAGTCAACTTTTTTTATGTTTTCCATTTTTCAGAAGAAAACAAATGTTTATGTATGTTTGGATTGTTGGATGACGATTATTGACTGTTTATCAGACAAGGTCCAAATATGAGGTTGCATAGAAAGGGTCTCAGACATAAAGTTGGCTATGAATTTCGTTGATATGTGTTTGCTTTATTTCAACAGAACAATGAATAGTATTCTCCAATAATAATTGATATTGTCGTACTAATGGATCCAAACAATGTACAGTATATCTCCTGGGCAACGAAGAGCCTGCGGACAAGTGGAAAAACTCATATAATATTTATGCATGGATTTTTATCTTCTACTAGGCCGAACCTTTTTCGTTCTACGAAATGGAGTTTGTATCATCGTTTCACGGAAGAAAACTCCGAAATTTAGATTTAGAGTCTCTAAATCTTTTCATAAAAATTGTTCGAAATGTACGCAAACTGTCGAAAACTTCAGTGTGATGATAGCTGAGTGCAGACACGCCTATATAAGTATGCGATTTCAGTGGGCGCCAACAGGGTCAATTTCAAACGTTGAACTCTTCGTAGATTATAATGATATATATTTATATATACTCATTCCAGAAATCTCAAGGAAGTCATCAAGTTCTGATTTGTAGAGAAGGAATGTCGACAATAATCGATGAAACAAGTTTAACTGTAGATATTGAGAGAAAAATTGACCAAATTCTGAAAACTGAACTTCCATTGTCAAGAGTTAAAAAAATTGCAAAATTGGATCCCCAGGTCAGCTCACTTTTTCATCTTCATAAGAGTAATGTTTGAAGGTGAATCTCTTAAATAATGAAGCTTCTCGTCTTGTAGCTAAATCTACAGTAGGTAGTTCACATTCATTCACATTACATTGTTGAATTGTAGGAACTGTTTTTGATCGAACTCGCTAAAGCATGCTTCACACAAGCAAGTGGAGAGAAGAGAAAAACTATTCAGAAAAAAGACTTAGGTGAGTAGACGATCAAATTCATATAGTTCATATCGTTCAGATCGTGTGATAAAAGCAGATTGGATGTTCGAGTTTCTAGAAGATGCTCTAGACGGATGGCCTGAGCCCGGACGCTCAAAAATTTTTGGAGAAAGCACGGATATTTTGGATGAAACAGAAGACCTCAATGGAACAGCGGAGCTAAATAACACTGCTGAGTTAAATGGACCAGCAGAAGTGAACAATACAGCAGTAAGTACTCATTCTAAGACTATCAAAACCTTATGAACTAGAATGATGAAATCGTCCAAGCTGAAGATGAAGAGGACACTGAACTAATGGATACTATGCCCATCATGGTCGAAAATGATGCCAACGCGGCAGATGAAAACGAAAATGAAGATCTGGTAGAAGAAACACCTGATATATTCGATTGACTTATAATTATCGGAATCATTTTGCTGTTACTGTAAATTAGAACATTAAAATAACTTCTACTATCATCAAGCTCGGAAAATAGTTTAAGCTGCGACAAGTATTCAAACGAGAAGTTCTTTTTCTTTTTTCTGGACTCTATCTCTATCCTTTTTCGATCTGGCACCCCATAATTCCCGATCAGGTTTGAACAATGCGAAGATGTCGGTACCATCAACTATGCGTTTCATAACCTAGAGTGAACATAAGAAACATTTTCTTCTTTCACAGAAATACTCACTCTATCTACAAACATCAAAGGTATGATGGATAATATTCCAAATCTAACCATCGAAGGTAAATCTAGTACACTGATGCTGTTATTCTTCATCTGTTCTGTCACTCTATAAGCAGCCGTAACCTGAAGAATTTTGCATAAATAGTGATAAAGGTCCACATACGAATAAAGCCGCTGGAATTACAATCACCCATAATATAGCAACCAATCCATTGAAGATCATCGTTGTTTGAGAACTCTGTATATGAGATATTTCTCTTCCGAAACGGAAGAATGATAGAAGCCTCACAATTTTAGCACTATGAATCATACAGCTAATGTTCACAAATAGTCTTCGAGAACCATAGCAAACGCAAACAGTAACCAAATGAAAGAACACTATTCCTAAAGTTATATCGGGGTATACGATCTGATCCAAAGCTACATATAGCTTCATACCACTCTAAAGAAACGAAATAGATTGAAAAATGATGAAAAGTGGCCAACTCACCGGGCTGTGGAAAATAAAGGAATACATGAAGACAAGGCAGAGTAGAATACACACAACAGCACTTCTACTTTTTCTTCCGTCATAAGAGAAAAAAGGAAACGCTTCAAGCATAGAAGATACCAAGATTTCCAAACGGATCAACTGCAAACAAAATTACTAAGGAATTTTTAAAACCTCTCAAACTCACTGAATTACATAACAGTACAACAATTGCCATAAAGGAAAATATTGCTACTCCGCTTTTGGAATCGATAAGATTCAAACCGTTCACCAAATGTAAAATTTGAATAACGGGGTGATTACTATCATCTACAGCAGAAGTTTCTGTGATGCCGCTTTGGCGGAGATAAAGTTTGTCTGAAATTGACAAATCAGAATAAACGCTATAATCCTGAACTTGCTGAATGCAATGTACGAGTTTTCTATGAGTAACAAGTGAACAACTGCATAGAACATTGGAATGAATATAACGATTACCAGAAAAACAAAGCTGTCTCTATAAACCATATATGTTATTCAATACTAAAAACTAAAAACCTGATTAGATTGTGATTGAACTTATTTTGAGCTCCAAGATAGGATAATCCACCTTGCCCAACCTTCAACGCCGATAAACTCTAAGGATATGAAAGAATTCTACACATCCTCAACTAAACATACCAGAAGAATTGCAGAGACCCACAACTCAACGCTGAACATTTTGCGGAACTCAGGAAAGTATTCAAATACTTCTATGAGGTAACTTTGATGGGCAAGAAAGAAGGAGATCAGAGTAGTTATTACAGCGACCAGTAGGAGAACTCCCGTTTTAGCAGCCTAAGAAAAAAAATGATCTAATCGGAAGAGTATGCTTACAGTGACTATAACTCTATTGCTAGCATGAGATATAAGATACAATAAAGCTAAACAGGCAAAAGTGTAGAGTATGAAGGTTGGTGATGGGTATGTATTGATGGTAAGCGTTTCATAATCAGTATTCCAGAAGCTTAAAAAAAAATTCAATGTTATAACTTAAAGAGAATTTACAAAAATTGACCAATTGCGCTATCTTGAATCCAAGACGTGAACGACATCTTCTCCCTATTAGAAAGCGACACATGCAACTGCTCAATATCTGTTTGGTAACAAACATCCCCGATATAACTTAAATATTCTTTATTGCTCTAAACATGATTGAAATGACAAACCCGAAATATCTTTTCATGGTTCTGGCTTCATCAAACTCTGGAATGTGTCGAGGAAAAAATGGACACATTTCTCTCGATTGAAAGCACTCTGTAGGCATCTATTATAAAAAAATGCAATTCAAACATACTATCGTTGTTATACTCATTAACGCATAGCTCCCAAGGCTTATTCTGAGAGAAAGGGTTGATAGCATTCATGAAAAGTCGGAGGAAGATACGCAACGTTTCATTGTCGGACAGAATCTTGACAAAGTTGAAAATCATAGAAGCAATACCTATTCCTACAACCAGTGAGTCCAATCCAAGAAATTATTATAAAAACTAATATTACCTGCAAAACCTGGGGCCATTCTATCAAAAATGTGATACGATGTACTAGAAGTATATTGTCCCAAAGCTAACTCTAGGTACAATAAAGGAAAAGCAACAAAAATCATGGCTAAGGAGTAAACCGGTAAGAAAACAACTGTAAATGGAGATTTGTTCAACGATGACTGAAAAACTAACCTCCATACTGTTTCAAATTGATAGAGAAGTTGGTCAGTACATCAAAACTTATTAAAAAAACTAACACAACGAAATATGCATTGAATTCATTGTTCCATAAAGAACGATGTCGAGCTAACCTTGTCAGTTTACCTACAGCAAGCTGAAACCATGTTATAGCAAACATTAATCTTGCATTGGCATACTTTGTTGACGTAATCTTGATTCTCTTTGGTAGCAATGACTTCAAGCTCTTCAGATATGGTATCTTCCTCTTCCATAATATATTTTTGGAAAACAACAGTTTCGTACTGATTCTCGTTCCAAAGTCTTTGATATAATGATGATAAATATCAATATACGTGGCAATGCACGTGAAGCACACGTAAGTTAATAAATGCAAATGAGGCTTCCGTAACCAACGATAGTTCCAAGTCACTACAGTAGACAACCATAAGCGAATAATTGGATAGCCTATTCACTAATAAGTTATAACATTGTAAGCAGAGCATTTATGAAGTTTGTGGCTCCTTGTTGAATGCATTGTTAAGTTTAAACAGTATATGAAAATTGTTTCTTGTTCCACTCGAACTGTTGCTAAATGCACTGCTTTAGCATTACCTTAATTAAAAAAATAGAAGGAACACAGAATATCCAGATTGTTCTCTTACTCCGAAATTATTATAATCATTGCCCATTTGTACTATTGAACTAGGTGAGTTTAAATGAATTCTTCACAAGTGTTCTCTATTATATGAAAAATAGCAACCATTCTGCTCATCATTCGCTGTTGGAATGATATCAAAGTTCACGTGAGCTTTCCACGTAAGTGTTCAGCAACTGTTTTCGTTCCTGGATGATTATAGTGACATTATTTGCGGACAAAACTCTCTACAGTCACAAATAATCAATAATAAATAAACTATGTTTTACTTCTGTTTGATTGTTTTGAATGGTTTAACAACTTTCTTTATTCAAACGAATAAATTTCCTATATTGTATTCAGAAGTTTTCATTAGGAATCGTTGAAATTTTTTTGTTCTCTCTCTCTTGTATAACATACGTGAGAATAGCGAAATTTGAAGAATACGTGCGTTTCTTTGTTTCTCAAACCAGCGATCAGGTTATCACGTAGTTCGCTGTGAACGACCAAAAACAACGATAAGAAAAAAGAAAGAGAGAGAGACAGAGAGCGAGAGAGTGAGAGAGAGAGAGAGAGAAAGTACGAACAGTTTTCAAAGAACGAACAATAATGTTTCAAGTGATTGTTTATTAATATTGAAACAATAGAGGAAATGAGGAAAATGAAAACTGAGATATAGCTTTTGTCAACTCTTTCAGGTATTGGTCACTTTTTTTAAGTAATTAAAGTATGATCTACTCTTAACAGACCGCCTTTTCTTCGGATTCTAATTTGTCACGTATTCGCCATCTCTTGATTCTATATAAAAGGGCCGAAACCTTCTCTCATACATGTACTGTTCTCTTCTCTCCTTTGCTACTATCCTTAGAATTTTAAGTTTATTAACAATCTTCATAACATTTTTTTTAAGAATCATAATGAGTGCTCACCGTGCTGATGTCATGGCTCAGAATGGAAGTGAAGTCATTGGGAATACTCCACTTCTCGTTTTGAACAATGTTTCTAAGGGCTTAGGTGCCAAAATTGGTAAATCGCTTGAGCCAGATGAACCTTGATATCCTCGTTTTAGCTGTTAAATTGGAATACACCAACCCTGCTGCTTCTGTGAAAGACCGTATTGCTTACAACATGATCGAGACTGCTGAAAGAGAGGGCAAGGTTTGAGCAACTCGCTAATTTCTACTAAGACGCGAACTCTTCAAGATTATACCTGGAAAGACTGTGCTCATCGAGCCTACTAGCGGTAACATGGGAATCGCCTTGGCTTTTGTAGCATCTCTCAAAGGGTACTACATGAACAACATCGAGAGTTATAACTTTTTATTATTCCAGATACAAATGTATCTTAGTCATGCCAGCTTCTATGAGTGTAGAACGAAGATGTTTGTTAAAGGCATATGGCGCTGAAGTTATCTTGACTAGCGCTCCTTTGATGGTGAAAGGAGCTCTGGATAGAGTTGATGAGCTTGCTGCTGCCATACCAAATGCTTACGTTCTCAACCAATTCGCCAATCCCGCCAACCCAGAAGCTCATTACAAGTCCACAGGACCAGAAATCTGGAAACAAACCGAGGGAAAAGTTAGTTATAGCTTTTGAAACTTTGCCATTGTTCCCATTTATAGGTTGATCTCGTTTGTTTCGGAGTAGGATCTGGAGGAACTCTCACTGGTGTTGGACGTTACCTCAAAGAGAGAAACCCCAAGATCGAAGTTTACCCAGTAGAACCATTCGAATCTTCTGTTATAAATGGTTTGCCTCACAATCCCCACAAAATCCAAGGTAGCAGTTAAAATTTGAAAAAATTCCTAACCAATTGGTATCTTCAGGAATGGGTATTGGGGTCATTCCAGAAAACCTAGACACTAGCTTATTCAAGGAAGCTCTTCGAGTTCGTTCCGATGATGCTATTGAAATGGCAAGAAGGTTAGCCAAAGAAGAGGGCATACTTGGTGGTATCTCCTCTGGAGCAAATGTTTGTGCTGCTATTGAGGTATTTAAAATTTTCTAGAACATTTCTCAAAAACAACGAGTTACAGCTGGCTAAAAGACCTGAAAACCAAGGAAAACTCATCGTTACATCCATCAATAGTTTTGGAGAAAGATATTTGTAAGCTGTTCGAGCTAACTTCAAACTTTTACTGATAATATTCAGATCTACTCTACTGTACTCTGCTTTGAGAGAAGAGGCTGTCCAGATGACAGAAACAACCTTAGAAGAAGCTATTGACATTTCAAAGAAATATTTGGGAATCTAAATGATCTAATCCTATTCTTTTCCTTTTTACATTTCCTTCTTAATAAAAAAATTTCATAAATGACTTGTTTGCTCATATGGGAGTGATAACTTTACTATATCTATCATATAATGGGAAGATAGAGTAAATTCAATAGTATAAGGAGCTTGTTGACCTACACATTTCGTTCAGAACTTCCCGCCAAACCTCGAAGGACGCGTTGGTTTGAATCATCGTTGCACTGTTATCCTTAGTTGTCATTTTACTAAAAGCGGTCGTGTACAAGTAAACTCAGTAACCCGCATTTACCAAAATAACTAGGGAAAATGGAGGAATCTTTAATGGTAGCATTGAGAATTAAACCATGGTGAGTTATACTCTTATTCTTTTTTAATCAAATTACTTAGTAACGAACATCCTGAATGGAATATTCAAAGCAATACAATTAAACGTAACAATTCTAATGACGAACTGTCTTTTGGTTAGGTTTTTATTAATACAAGTTTTATTGAATATTATCTTATAGATACCATTTATGATAAAGCAGCAACGAATGAAGATATTTATGGAAAATCAATTGAAAAACTTGTAGATGATGCCCTTAATGGATATAACGTAGCCATTTGCGCCTACGGCCAAAGTGGAGCAGGTAACTAGAATATACTTTCAATATATATTCGTCTATTCGTATCGAAGGTAAAACTCATACACTAACTGGAACCAACTCTTTTGGCCTTGTTCATCTACTTTTCAACGATTTGTTTTCAAGAATATCTTTGGTGAGACTAGTAACCTGCAGGTTCTTATATCAATTCTTCAGGACAAAAGGAAGTATCTTATCCGTGTCTCTTATTTGGAAATTTACAATGAAAAGGTTCGGGATCTTCTCGGCAGCAGCGAAGATTTGCCAATCATGGTTAGTTTCAGTATAACTTCTTTCTTACTTCTAGTTCTTAGGAAAGAAAAGATATCCCTTTCGTGCAAGGAATCTCTGAACAAGTAGTAACATCGAAAGAGGAAGTGGAAGACCTTATGTTCACAGCCGCTGGTGTGTGTTGGACATTTATTCTTGAACTAAATGTGATTTCTAGAAAATAGACAAGTTGGCGAAACAAATTTGAACGAGAGATCGAGTAGATCTCATGCAATCTTGAGAATTTGTTTGGAATCAAATGATGGTATAGGTAATCTTCATAAATATCTTTCTCATTTTTTCTGTTTGTCCATTTCAGGGGGCTTCAAATCAACGACATCTATCATTAACATGGTAGATTTGGCCGGTAGTGAGAACGGCGATGCTACTGCTGGTATGAATAACAGACAAAAGGTTTAACTCTCAATTATTTATGCACTTACGAACATTTTACAGGAAGGTGCCAACATCAATAAGTCTCTGCTAGCTCTAACTAAAGTTATCTCAATTCTCTCCGATAAAAGGTTGTTAGGTGCTTAGCTTCGTTGAGTGTTTTTGTTTTATAGAAGGTGCAATGGTCATATTCCCTATCGCGACTCCAAACTCACTCGTATACTCAAGCCATGTTTAGGCGGTAATAGTAAGACTCTCGTGATTTGTTGCATCAATCCTCTTTATGTAACCGAAACGTGTTCCACTTTGAAGGTATGTTAACCATATTTGTGTTCTATATAATTTTCATTAGTTCGCGAAACAAGTAAAGCTTGTGAAATCACGACCAACAGTCAACGTATCTACTGAGGATGGTGTTCTTGCAAAATACTTGGCAGAGATCGAAGCCCTTAAGCAACAATTGGAAACGGTATTTATTCGTTATTTATTGGAGAGTAATCAATTGCTTAGCAAAAAAATGAGCCTGCCAATAGTGTTAAAGAGAGCGATCACCTAGAAGCAGAAAGAGAGCGCTTGAAATCTTTAATGAAAAGTATTATCAACGAAAAAGAGAATGCTATTCCTCAGGTAAACGCGGATCTTAGTAGGCTTCATTTCTCGTTTAGACTAAGCGTGTACAAAACAGGAGAATGACTTGGGCTCCAGGAAATGGTAAACTGGGTTCCGACTCACCACCTTCAAAAATTTTCCGTTCAAATTTCAATAATATAGCTGAACAAGATGAGAGTGTAAAGTTTACCCCTATTTTTTTTGTAATGAATACGGACATTTAAGGACAAGTTCTCTGAGTTTCTCGCTAGAATGGAAAATAAAAATCATTCATTTGATAGAATTTCAGAGGAAAGTGAGGATAAGTCGGATGTAAGTAGGTGGTCGTCTGTTCAAATTTACAATGCATTTTTTAGGAGTTTGACAATTTACTTCTTAAAAGTAACAGATGCTCTGATGTCATGGAAGCCTCCAACTCTTCTAAAGTAGAAGTTAAATTTGATGGCGTAGTTTATTATTTTATTGGAAGCTGGGAATTTTTTTGCTTCAGGAAGAAGTCATGAGAGCAAAAATTGAAGCTGAGAAGTTAGTAACAGAATGTAAAGCTTCAATATCTGAGTTGACGATGCTACTTGATGCTGCAAATAGGAGTGTGGAACAATTGCATTCGGATAAGGTTTGATTGAAACGTATAATGTTATGAAAAACGTTTCCTGTAGAGCCAACTCGAAACTAATGTTTCGGAACAACAGAAAAGATTGCAGAGTTTGGAATCGGAGGCCGAAAAATTGCAAGTAAGTCGGGATTCTATGTTGTTATCGAACTTTTACTACTACAGCAACAATTAAAAGAAGATCAAGAAACCAAACATGAGAGACAATTGCTGAGGGATCATCGTGATCACTTGAGTGAGGAAGTTTCGAAGTTAAAGAGCAAATTAAGTGATATGATGGTCAGTCAGCCTAAATGTTATATTAAAACAAACAGTTCAGACTGCCAATGAAGCGTTGGAATCTTCTCTTGAAACCGCGATGATGTCACTTGCAAATACCGAAAAAAACAGTTTGTTTGAGAAAAAAATCATTTCGGATGAGAATGTGAGGAACTATTCCTTACCGAGTTGGAAGTCTCTTTTTCAGAACCAATTGAAAGATGAAAACTCACAATTAAAAAAAGAATTCGAACATATAACAATGAAGCTACAGTTGTCTCAGGTAACATTTCCTACAATGAGGTTATTATCAATGTGTTCCGTTTCAAGCAGCAAGAAAATTCTGATGATAGGTGCAAGAAAATGGAACTCTTGATGGACAACATGAAAGGAGATTTTGATAATCAATTGGTTAGGACATTCTTGATATAGTAACGATCATCCTCTCTCTAGGTTTCATTGAAGGAAGAAAAAGAACAACAAGAGAAACAGCTGAATCGAGAAATCTTAGATTCTAAAGATATCATCAAACATCTCAAAAAGCAAATTGCAAACTTGGAAGAGATCAATCAAATGTTGATAACGGTAATTTAATTAGTATCTTCACTCGTTGATATCTTTAACAGAATGAGAAAACCGCCGAGTTGGTCATTCCTGATCGCCAGATGCTTATTGATAGGGTAGAAGTCGATAAGATGAACTGCGAAATATCTCAGCTGAAGCAGCTGAACGCGGAGTTGGAAACTTCGTCGGCTACTTTGAAGAGAAAAGTTGTAGCTGCCCTGTTAACTTGCTTATTAAAATTTTCTAGTATGAGGGTACTGAAAGATCGCTCTCAACAATCACTTCGGAATTCCGTAAGAAAACAGATTCTCTCGCAACGATGGAAAAGAGGGTTGCAACCCTAACCCTAGCAAAACACGAGCTGGAACTCTCTGAATCCAAGCTTAAGCAAGAAATTAGTGATCTTATGTTCATTCATGATGTAAGTCCAATGCTTCCTTAGTGAAAAACTTATTAATTGCAGGAAAAGATAAAGCTTCAGAGTTCATATCAAAAGTTGGAGTCAGAAAACAAAGAGCAATTGGAGGCATTTCGTCGAGCTCAAGCTAAAGTAATTCAATAATTCGTCTTGATTCAACTGTGTTTATGATTGAAGGCAAACAACCTTACTTTCGAGAAAGCCAAAGCAGAAGCGGATTTAACTATTTTGAAACAAGATTATACGCGATTGGAAGAAAAGATCGAGAGAATCAGAAACGAAGAACGTCAAAATCAAGAGAACTCAGTAATTCATTCAATTTTGATTTGTCGCATTGTTGCTATTCTAGATCAAAGAGTTGAGAGAGAAAATTCTATCGTTGGAGGAAATTAGGGATAAACTCACAACCGATTGTGAATATTTTCAAAAAAAGTTGAATGAGAAGGAACGAGTACATTCTCGCCTCATCAAGAGATGTGCTGAAATCGACAGGTCTGAATTCCTTAATTGTAGCTATTGTAAACTTTCTTTAAGTGGAAACAATGCTAACACTACAACAGAAGAAAATTTGAAACAACTCAAGTCTCAGTTAGATTTTGTGGTAGCCAAAAGTTATCGACAGTTTAGAATTTTTTTTTCCAGACTGATGCTTTGCACATTGAAAGAACGTCTAAGAAAGAAACACTGGATAAAATGGTAGAGTACGCAGGAATAACGAGTGAATTCTGTTTTTTTTCAGAGTCTTGAACTCAGTAATAAAACCACAGAAGTCGATGAGTTGAACAAACGACTGGAGGATTTGTTAAAGGTAAACCTAAAATAGTTGATTATTTACTTGCCTGTTCTCAGCAAAAAAGACGAGGGTTACAGTATATGAAAGAGTTAGAAGCTGAAGTGAAGAGCTATAGAAGAGAAAAGTAAGTCGTTTTCTTTTATCCAGTAAATGTTGACTTTCAGAACACGAAATCCATTGAGTGAGATCCAGAAATCATAAAAAATAACCAACTAGCCATAAACTTATACTAGCAAACGGGTTTGTAAATAATCAAATTCATAACTCCTAACTGAGAACTTGGAATACATTGTATGAGAATCTGCTCACCTTTTTTTTTATTTTAATAAACTTTCAACTTTTACTCAAAATGTTCAAAATTCAAGGACGATCCTCAATTATCTCAATAAGAAGAAAATACTCATTTACACTTTGTTGACCAATAGGAACCGTCCGATATGGTATCTTGTTCCGCATACTATTACAGAAAATTAATATGCTAGTATTCATACTGCTATGTCTCATTTACTTTATTTTGACAAGTATGGCCAAAATACCTGTTCCTGGAATGTTAAAATATGTAGTCGTTGTCTGACCTGTTAGTGTTGCTACCGAGTTCCTTGTTTCTCTGACTCTGCGCCAAATTTGTAATATTCATCTTTGGTTGATAACTGCTAATGATAACATTAATATTCCGTTATTGATTGATAATCATCCCAATTATTTGTCAGTTGTTGCAGACAAGTAAATGTCGTCAGTTAGAAGGAGGACCAACAGGTCTGAATATGTTCCTCCTATTGAAGCTGAGGCGGAAACACAAAAGTCTGCTCCATCTGAAAAGTTATTGAGCCTGGGTAACTGGGCTGTTATTTATATTTCTCTACTAGGATTTATTTTCCTATCTTTTCACTTGCACGCATGCTTACCTACTCCGAAAACTCCATCCGAAGGTTAAGACGTCAACATATAATGTACTTCTTGTTTATTTTGTAGACAACGCGAATTTCTCAGAAATAAGAGCTAGGAAAATTCTGAAAGAGCTCTCAGAATATGGTCCTAAACCTTCTGGCTCATACGCTTGCGAATTTCAAACGAGGAACAGGATTTTGTCTGAACTCCAGTTAGTTATGTTTTGTCGTTTCTTTGTTTGAATTTATTTACTCAACAGGGCAATCAAGCAGACTTCAACGTCTGAGGTGAAATTTGAAATTGAGACACAGAATCCTTCAGGATGTTTCGATATCCCCAAATTCGACACAGATGGGTTCACAGTTTGCTATAAAAATGTATCGAATGTGATAGCAAGATTGGGCAACAAGAATAATCAGAGTCCTCTAGCTGTCCTTCTTAACTGCCATTATGACAGTTGGCCGACTGGAAGCGGTAAAAAATTTGCCGTTTCCCATTCTTACCATTTTAATATGAAGGCGGCTCTGATGATTTGATAAGCTGTGCTTTAATGCTGGAATTGATCCGTATACTCTCCACTAACTCACACGTCCTGAAGCATGATGTTATTTTTCTATTTAACGGTGCAGAAGAATCGAGTCTTTTGGTTTGAGCAGACTTCTTATTTTTAACTCGTTATTTCTGTTGACAGGCTGCACACGGCTTTATAACGAAACATCCTTGGCGACATGCAATCAGAGCTTTCATCAATCTCGAAGCCAGTGGGAGTGGCGGTCGTGAACTTCTGTTTCAAGCTGGTCCCTGAATACTATCGATTGATAAACAATAATATATTTCAAGGTCCTTCTAACCAATGGCTTCTCAACTCATATTTGGAGGCTGCTGTCCATCCACACTGCAGTGTAATAGGGCAAGAAGTTTTCCAGAGCGGTGTTTATCCAGGAGATACTGATTTCCGCATTTTCCGTGATTATGGAAGAGTTCCAGGTTCGCTACACCTCACAGTTCATAGAGTTCTTTATTATTAGGTCTCGATCTTGCTTTTGTTCAAAATGGTTACTGGTGGCATACGGAGTTCGACGAAGAGAAACGAATCACAAGCGGCTCATTGCAGAGAGGAGGTAATAAAAAGGCTTTTGCTGTTCTGCTTTTTCCAACAACTTGCATTTCTTCAGGTGAAAACGTTCTCTCAACCCTGGTTCACCTTCTCAGTTCACCTTATTTGGAGAAACCTGCAGAGTATGGAGATAAAAAAAGTGTTTTCTTCGATTTCCTAGGTATACTATATGAGTAAACGTTTTGACAGTTTTTGAAGGGTTGTTTGTGGTGGTCTATCCTCTATCGGTAGCTCATGTAGTCAATATACTCATTATCTTCGCTTCTATAGCAGTTCTCATTACAGGAGTTATTCAAGGTTTGATTAGTGATCATGAGTGCGATAGACAGTTCGCATTTATAGGTTCTGATTTCAAATTCGCTTTCGTTAACTACTTTCTAGTTTGTCTTGCTATGTACTTGATGCTTTATGGGTTTGTAGTTAATAGAGTCGTCTTCTCATCTCGTTTCCTAGAATGACCAAGATAACTTATAAATGGATTGGTGTCTTATCTTGGTATACTCATCATTGGGTAGCTTTTATACTCTATGGCTTTCCTGTAGTCTGGATTGGAAGTACTACACAAACATTTCTGACAAACCCTCTGTCTGATAAACAAAAGCAGGTACATAGAGTGTGACGCTATCTATCCAGAGATCTCTAATTTAGACACATGCTCATCTAATCGAAACAGTACATTTTCTTGTTGTATCATTTTTCTTGGGAGCTTTCACGTACTATAACATAGCTAGTGGTTTCTTATTCACACTCATGGGTTTACCACTTCTCAAGAAATTGATAAACGTTGATCGTTTAGGTAAGCTCGAGATTATATTTCCGTTCATGAAGTTTTCTTACAGATAAGAAATTGGTAGTCATTATCCATTTATTGTTTTACCTTCCATCGTTGTTGATGACCATTTATTCAACCACACTGTTGCTATCAGTGTTCGTGCCTATAATGGGGAGAACAAGCTCTAATCCAGAGCCTATTGTAGCATCATTCGTAGCGCTATCTTCATTCGTAATTGTGTTATCTACGGTTGGAAAGTTTAGACTCATATTTTATCTCAGTGTTTCTAGCTTCCTCTTTTGACGATGTCAAACTCCGTCCGTGACAAGAGTGAAGCCAAGTTCCGTCACTATTTATCAATGATCATAGGAATATTTATGGTTTTGGCAGTTTTACTGTATGTATTGAAAACTGCAGTAGGTGGGCCTTTCCGATTCACAGATAGTTATCCTACAACCAAGCGGACACAGTTCTATGTAAGATATGTGGGAATAGTAACAGAAGCTAGTCGAGTTTCTTTCAGCATACCAACCGTCTGTTCATGAATAGAGATGGATCTTTGAAACTGAACGACTCGATCATTTATGCTATCTCTCATGATCATAGAGGAGCTGAAGATATACCATTCGTCAATGAAGAGAACGGTTAGAAGTTCTATATTAGAGGATTGAACATACCGTTCTGTTTTGAAGATTTTCGAAAAATTGTATGCGAGCTGGATGATCCTTATTGTGAGATTCCTTTCTACTTCCCCACAAGAAACAGAATTAAAGAAGAGTAGGTTTTTCTCAAAATTCTGCTCTCAGTGATTACACGCAGAGTGATTGCATTAAATTAAGTTTCTGTAACTCATGAATCGATCGTTGCGCCAGAGTTTGTTCTGTAGACTACTAACAGTTGTGCGTTATACAATCACAGCGCAAAGATCGAACGATTGTTTTACATTTTCATTTTCAATTTTGCAACATTATAGACACATAAGATTCAAATATGCTGTGGAACGAGTGAAGTTCGAACGTCCGACAACGGTGACAGTTCTGAGCAAAGAAAGAAAAGGTTTATTAACAAACTTCAAATTACGCATAGAAGGTGAATACAACAATACATTTCTTATTTTTTATTTGATGTTTCAAAGGAAGTGGGCAGATGTCAGTTTATTTGGTTGCTGAGAATGGTAGCACCATTGTGAATTGTTCAATAGCTGAGCCTATAATTGAACCAGGAAGGAATATGTTTCTTTTCCTTACATGTAGCGGAGAGAAGTGTGGAGCATGGGATTTTGATGTAACCGTTCAGGTATTAGTTCTCATATTCACAAATAGTTTAGGAAATATAAACATATCTATATATAGGGTGAAGAGTCGCACCAATTCTTGGTAGGAGTTTCTTCGCATTATTTACATGGCCCTAATATGATTAGTAATACATTAAAGGAGATTACTAAAACAATATTAGAGAATCGGGAGAAAAATTATAACTGGGCAATCACAGCTAGTGCATGGAACGTCGATCTCGTATATAAATATATTTAGGACGTATCCAACTGTTTTTAGCAAGGTTTTTATGATCAAAAAATAAAATAATTTTACTCCAACAAGGCTCTCTGAGTTCGTGCTTGTACTCCGTATGAATTTTGTAGATGACACTGTTACTTTTTTAGATCAAAAGAATACCGTCGTTCTATCAACGTAGACGGTTTAATCGGAACGTATTGTTTCGTGGGTGAGGTGAAGGAGATCGAGAATCATCAGGTACATCAGAAACCAATGTCCGAGTCCGAGACCTGCTGATTCGTGTGAATAAACCTCTTCTGAATTCAGAAGATTTGGTGAGTTATTTTGGAATTAAAAAAGTTACCGGCAGTAAAGAATTTCACTGACAGCTTCTCTAAATCTTCGGGATAAAAATGCATAAAGAATTGGATTAATAGCACTGGATACAAATAAGCAAATATAACTGAGTGGTTGGAGAAGAATGGCGTAATCAGAGTTACAAGTGGGTGCTGGATACCACATCTGGAAATGATTTTTTTAAATTTGATATTCACACTTGTATTTACAGCTTCAAGAAGTCGAGCATGATGAGGAAGAGTGAGCACCGCAAATGAGAGAACCACGAAGAATAGCAAACGGATGACCTGTAAAAGCAATCAGTTTATAGATATTACAAGTGGTTTCCAGACTTTTCTCCGCCCTTCCATGTATTGTCGTTGCCTTCTGCGAGCCGGCTTCTCCTCAGGGACTTGCAAAAGACTTTCCTGTTTGTAAACAATGACTCGACCGTTTCCCATATTCCATGATGCGCCAACACTTCCTTGAGAGTCTGCTTCAAGTTATCAAGTTGGTTTGGGCTTTTTTTTCGACAAAAATACCACTGCTCTGCCGATTAGTTCTTAATGAAGAACCTCCAGTAGTCCACAGAAGGAAACCAATTTTTGAGTAAATGAATGCGAGTACCAGTAATGGGATTACGTACCAAATAACAAATGAAATGGTTACCCATAATGGCATTCTATAAATGAAAGATAAAAACTCAATCAGAATCAGCTGACAAACTCATCCGTACGGGAACAAGCTCTCTTATCCCCAAACACAAACTCTTTCGTCGAGAAAAAGTATACAAGATTCGTGAGTAAACTTATAATCCAAATTCCGATTGTTACCATAATCCGAAGTCGTTGAGTCAAAATTTTCAAGGCGGTTAGAGGATGCAGAACAGCTGAAATGATCTGAATGAGTTCTCCTGCTTCAAACATGCTGATTACCAATATACTTTTCGATAGAAACGCAGACAAGTATTCCCACGCTTGTGCATGGTACGAGATGGAGCACCAGAACATACATCTTGCACATCGTTTCTCCTGCTCGGAACTTGTTTCATAGTATATATTCTTGAGTTACCTAATGGCCAGTTAGCATGGTCAAAGCCGACAATATGTATCATATTCTGTAAAATACAGAATACCGCAACTAACAGATCAGCAACGGCCAAATTGCATAAGAAAAAGTTAGTCGAAGTTAGCATCAAGGGGTGAGCAAGAATCACAATGATAGTAAATAAATTGCCTGAACGGATAGATGGCTCATGCTATATATATATATATCTTCAAAGTAATTTCGCCTACCTAATAAGCAAATGATGAAGACGCTGATATAGATAGCCATCGTGGGATATCGAACCCATGCTTGATCCAGCAAAGATTGGCTTTGATCACAGTCCAAGAGCCAATCATCGTCAGTTTGGGTGATATTGGTGAAGCTATGATTCATCGCCCAATTGAAATGAAAAGGAAATGCTGACTGGCCACCTGAACTTACTTTTATCAGAAAAATGAGAATACTTCGATAAGCGAATCGAAAATGAAATGAAGAGCACAATCCTTTATACTTTCCCATTCTCTCTCTGTCTTACTGCTCAGAAGCAGCATCCCAAATGATATTTTGCATAATAATATCAATTTCCTTAATATCACCTAGCATGGTTTACCCGAAAAAAATGAAGAAAGAGAAAGGGAAAATGTGAAGTGGCACTTAGAATAAAAGATTCTCATTGGAAAATAATATATGAGGAATGAGATACAGATAGGCGGTGTGGAGTAGTAAGAAGAGCGAAATAATGTCAATACGGAAGGTGAATAGTATTCAGAAAGATGATCCAATGCTCAATGAGAAAATCCTCCTCAATCAAAAGAACAACGAACAAATGGTTTGAAAAGCTTCAGAAGAGCTATTCTTGCCATTTCTTTCAATTCTATGTACTTATGAGACGAAATTATGGAACCCTTAGGGCAATATCTTCAAAAATATTGGAGCACTGGTAGACGTCGCACAAAACACTTGAAAGCATTTTTTTCGAAAACCAACCTATATATGTAGTTTTATATTTCGAATGTCAACAGGCTGATGTAACATAGGTTTTCCATAAATGTTAATAGTTAGAGAGGCATTATCGTCATCAGCTATCCAAAAAAAGGTTATTGTGCATGGATAGTCTCATCTCGTGAGCTTGTGAATGTGGGTTGATGATTGAGAACCGGGGGGGGGGGGTTGGAGAGGAGTAAGAGGGAAGTGAAAGCTGAGGAAGTTGATAGCTTAATTGAAAATCATGACTGAAACGTAATAGATAGACCAAAAAAAGGTATTTTGATCGGGAAAAAAATGTGATCAACAATGGCATTTTCATAGAAGTAAGTTGTGACGAGAAGGAAAATAGAAAAAAAGAGAGATGGTGATTTGAGAATTATAGTTTAGAAGGAAGAATAATTATATGGAAAACGAATACGAATACGCATAATATGAAATTGAGATCTTCTATTGACATCAAAAGCTTTTTGTCAACATAATTAAACTATGCAGATTAACTATGTGATTTCCTTTTTTTGGAGATGAATCTTAGAGTGCCTATTCTGGCAGCAATTGGAACGTAATGATGGAAGAAAGAGAAAAATAAAAAGAAAGAGAGAGAAATAAAAAAAAAGAAAGAGAGAGAGAGAGAGAGAGAGAGAGAGAGAGAGAGAGAGAGAGAGAGAGAGAGAGAGAGAGAGAGAGAGAGAGTGGGAAGGAATGCCTGAGGCTGAGGTTATGTAGTACGGAATATGGGAAAATGGGAACTATAGAAGTACTCTTGAACTTTATGAGTTAGTAGATAAGATTTGATAGAGACTTCAACACTTTATTGTTTGTGATAATTGCAAAAAAAATAGTATTTTCAATAAACTTAAAAAGCTTTTGGATTGACACCTAGGCAAACGATAACATTACCACGTAGCTTGTAGTTATTAGGCAAAAATAAGTGGACTTGTCTTTCTGATCAGATAAGGCATAATTTCTTTTTGATCTTCTGAAATTGAAAGAGCTGTGTTCTGGATGTTAATTTGTAACTTCAGACAGTTATCTAGAGAATGAAGATAGAGAGAGGAAGGGGGGGGGGAGAGAAAAAGTAAAAAATAAAGAAAAGAAAAGAGAGCAAGGGCAAGGGGGAGAAAGAAAGACAGAATGATATGACATACCCTTCGAGCCACATAGTTTTTGAAGGGTGGTAAAGGGGGGTCGGGGTGGAGAAAGAGATATGAATAAGCGAAAGGTACGTTGCTTAATACATCGAGGAAAATCTATACAAGGTCATAAAGCAGTGAACAAACATGCGAACCGAATGAACGTTTCGTTTGTGTCGGATGTGTCTCAGTTTTATTTTTAATTTACAAAAAAGCTCATCGAAGTTAATTCGAAAAAAACAGCTTAAAAAGGTTGTAAGGAAATGAGACTAAAGTAGCTTGTATTTCCCATCTTTTCACAGATAAGCTGCAATATATGAACACCTGATAAGAGCTCTTCTATTATAAATAGGGAGAGTGAGAATAAGACAAACTGCTGTTTATTGTGGTTGTGCTTGTGGTAAGCTACTGCTCCTGTCTGGATTGACAGTTCGTATTAGAGGTTATGCTAATATAGATGGAAAAGAGAGGACATTGGTACTTCTTCTTTCGATACATTGAATAAGAACATGCCATCATACCAGAATTAGGCTATTAATTGATTGTTTCGCAAATACAAAAAAAGGAAAGGCAATTCATGATGATCCATATCGAACACTCTCGTCAATGAAACTTTTTTTTCTGTTAAAACAGATTTTGGAGGGATAGATGGAGAAAGCAACATGCACAGATGCTAATGTTTAATGTTGCTGTTTTGGTTAACCATTGAGGAAGGAGATAGAGAGTCATAAACTGTTGAAAGGGATCAAATAGTCATTCTGGATATTTACATTAAAAAATCAGCCATTTTGGAAGTTATGTAAACAACGAATAGAACAACAAAACTTGTTCATAAGTAAGTATCATTCGCGAGTTATTGGGGTGCACTTAGCTTTTGTCACTAGCTCTCTCCAGCCCCTAGCTCTCTCTCTCTCTCTCTCTCTCTCTCTCTCTCTCTAGATGTCTTTTTGAGGAAGCACTCACAATCAAGCATCTTCATCAAGTAATACATAGGAAAACGGAAATTTGACAATGTCACAAAAGCTTAAATTTCAATGTCGAGCTCAGGAAATTACTGAAAATGACTTGTTAAGCCGTTGTTTCATTCCTTTAACATTAAAGTTTCTCTTTAATCAGAAAAGATTAAATGTTCAAAAAACAGAATCAAACATATGGAATGGATGTGTGTGTATGTGTATATGTGTGTGTGTGTCTTTCGTCTCGATGAGAACTTTCGAACTTAATCGGACATCGGAAGATGAAGCTACGTAAATGAGAGCAAATCTATGCTCGGAAGTTCAAATCCATGAGAGAATTAAAGGAAAAAAAGAATAAATATTGGAACTTATAATATATATTGTAAATGAAGGTAGTTAAAAATTGAGGGAGGAGGTATAGGTTAAGATGAGAAGGAAGAAGAAGAAAACGATATTGAACCCTAGCAAGATCATTGGGCCATTGATTAATCATGTTCGAAGAGCTATAAATGCTAAACTATCCAGTTAATGTGAAGAAATCAGCACGTGACAAAAGTGAAATGAGGAAGATTGAAAACCACAAAGAAACCAATTGATAAAACTATTATGGTTCTCGAGAGAATGAGCACAGGAGAAAATAAATTTTTATGTTTATTTCCAAGTCATGGATCCGAGAAGAGACAGAGAGATAGAGGGAGGTAGAGAAAAGGACAGATAGAAAAAGAGAATGAATAAAGGGGTAAGGAAGTAGTCTATACTGTATGGCAGAAGCATTGATCAGGCAAGATAATAATACTTTTGAATTTTTTAATTCTTACATTTGTATTGAAGGGAAATGTAAGTAATATGAGACATTCTATTTCTCTTTCTTCGCAAGCTCATATATGAGGGTAATCTTCTCTCTCTCTCTCTCTCTCTCTCTCCCTTTCTTTCTAAATACTACCACTACGATCAAAATGATAATTATCGAATTACATACGAACACACGAACAACCTTTTTTTGTGTTCTAATAGAAAGCAGGAAGGAGTTGAAAATCTCACTCACCTTAACTTTAAAAGGTGACTGTCAATCAAAATGAAGAATTATTCTGTTTTTTCTTACTTTTCTTCTCTGAATTCTTCATTTCTTTTTTTTAGCTTCGCTCCACTTTTCACGTGTTCACGTAAATCGGTATGCGCCGCGGGAAACTCATTTTCATATCAATGTATGAAAGGAGCGGTTGCATTCCAAGGGACTATATTCTATATTGTTGTGTTCGGTAGTATCACAGCATGTACGTATTTCAACTCTTTTGTGAACGAAGTGTTCCATGAGTATTTGAAGAAAGATAATCTGGCAAAGTTTTCAGTGTGCCGAAGTGTCGCTACACTAAGCTTCTGTATACATTCATGTTGTTAATTTACATAAACAATAACAAGGAACCCAATGCTTTCAACAGTAGTTAAACCTCATTTTATCTAACACAATGACAAGAATGATGTTCTCGTGTGATCAGCATATATGACTAGAGTTGAGACAGAAAAGGTAGCAGAAAAAAGACAAACTGAGTTAAACAAGCTGATTGTAATATCATATTCCACAGATGAACTCAGTTTTCACTCATATATTTTCTTTGTATTGAGTTCACTCCAATCTCTCCCAAACATTGCATTAACTCACGCAACCCCTGTCGTTGTAAATAGGCATGGAGGGAGGCATAGAGTATGCGCCAAACACCATATTTGCGCAAGCTCACCAAGAGAATGTGCGTCGCCTTTGAATGGTAGAAGCAGTTAATTATTCAGTGATATTCAATTTAATACTTTTCTCCGATTCATCTCTTTCAAATGAGGACATAGGCGCTCCTTTGATTCATTGAATACGAAAACGTCATTATACCATACTTGTGAGCTTGCCGAAGAATTATGAGATGACAAATTATGGATGAAATTATAACAGAACGGCTTAGAAAAAGTTTCAGCCACTGGTTGCGGATTTAATTGTTCTCTTGTGTAAAAAAATAAAGTATTTAATAACCATCGTATTATTGATGTTCGATGTTTCCTATCATATTCTGATTATATCTTTCATTGAGTTTATGCTTATGATTTTTTAACGTTTATTCATAGTTTGATGGGCTGGAGGATATTGTTAGTAGCAACTCTGCTACCTATATGTTACGCTCTCTTCGAGGACCAAGTAGGAAAATTTGATTGGCACGTTTTGAGTTGTTTCACATAGTTTTAACTGTACTGTTTAGGAGAAAGCAGTTCGTAGGATGTCCAACAAACATCTTGTTCGATAGGCAGTCTACAAGAGAAAATAATTTACTTTTTTCTACTAAGGAAAAGGTTATTTCCTCTATCTCTTTGGTCGATGGATCATTGAGTGAGTCCTAATACATTGTTCATATCTTCATACATTTTCTCAACAGAATGGCGTCGTATACAAGAAGAAAATGGAGCTCATGACCTGCCTATTCTGGCAGTTGATTCAAGTAATAGTTCACTAGAAATCTTATTCATATTTTTTCAATGAAGATCTCTTCTCTATCGCTGATGCGGGCCGAGTTTTGAGAGTTTGGAGCAAAGCCACGGGTGCCTTGATTTGGCAGAAAGTATTAAGCGAAACTGTTGCAAACAAGTAAGTGTTCGGTACACTGTTTGTGAATTCTATTCCATATGTTCAGGCCATCTCAAATGATTCAACATGGCACTTCTGTAATAATTACTGCTGATAACACTATTTTTTCCGTAAGCTCCACTGGAACTGATGAATGGAAGCTTCAAATTGAATCCAAGTTGTTGAATACTACTCTTTGATGTTCACCTAATGATATTCCAGTGAATGGAGCAGTGTGGTAGTATCAGAAAATAAGGCATATTTCGTGACTTATACAGATGATACTCTGAAGACCGCAGAGATAAATAATGGTAAACTAAGCTCTGTCAACAGTATCAACATTCAACTGAAAAAAGCAAAGTATGTTCATTGATAGTCTAAATTCTTTGAAGCCTGTTACATTGAGCTTAATACTCCATTCTCGTATTATAATGATATTATCCTATTGCATGCTCAACTGAAATATGATTTGACTCGTTACTTTCAGATGTTTATCATCCAAACAAAATGTTGTTTGTTGGAAAGAGAATAATGTTAAACTTGTCAGTTTCTCTTCTTCAAATAAGATTGCGCACAACTTTGACCTGGACAGAGTCAGGTATATTATAAAGATTGAAGTGAGAAGCTCAAAGTGTTTTTCAGTAGTGTCAAAATTATCGATGAAGAACATTTCGCTGTAATCACCCAAACATCCACTGTTGTTTATTCGTTCTCCTCTCAAGCTGAAACACTGAGAGTTAGCATGGCCGCCGACGCTGTTGCATTCGTTGACAAATATTTCTTAGTTGCCTATAAAGATAAGGTAGATGTCTACCAGAGTGGAAAAGTCTTATTCACGGTTTGTTCATGTTTTCTAATCATTACATATACTTTTGTTCCAGCTCAGTCTATCAAACAATAAAGTTAAGGAACTGTACGCTAGCTCTGTGAGGAAAGAAATCGAGCTCGTGGTTGTTTTCGACGATTGCAGGTTCGTTGTTTAGAGCACTTTCTCTATTTTTACGATCTTTGGATTAGAGTTGAACTCTTCGTTATATCCTCCGATTTTTCTCAATCTCAAGCTGAATGGAATCGAGAAGAAGGGTTAGCTCGACTTGTTTCTATTGAAATGGTCGATTTGCCGTTGTCAGAGTCTCAGAAAATGATTGAGGACGAATTTGCTGCTCAAGAAGGTTTGCTATAATATGAAGTATCATCATCATTTTCTTCTTCAGGCAATATAATATCTTCTTTTGTCAGGAGAATCATTTCTCAAGGAATTCAAATTCAAAAACAGTTTGTGCATTCTTTGAACCAGGTAAGGAGAGTCATCTCTCAAATCTAAGATATCTCTTTTTCAGATTTTGTCCTTCTCCCATATCACGTCTAAGATTGCCTCATTCTCTCAGCTGATTGATGCGGTGCGTAATTCTCCAAGAACGGACAGGTATCTACGTTCTCATGAATTCAGCAAGATTTCATTTGTAACAGTTATGATTCTAATCCTTTGGAACGAGACTTTTTCAATCTTCGTAAAATGCTCGTTGCTGTTTCTTTGGATGGATCTGTGTTCGGAATAGATAGTGAAGGTGGGAAAATTATTTGGAAGCTGTGGCTCGGGGAGCGATTCTCCCCCCTCAACTCAGAATTGGGAGAATCAAAGGTATTTCGAACTATTGTAAACTCTTACCAGTGTTCGTTGCAGGTGCCTCTCTTTATTCAACGTTCCACTGCACTTTACCAGTTGAATGGTCAAGCTGTGGTTGTTTTCCAAGATGTGGTAAATCCAGTAAATTGCATATTTTCCTACTAATGAATACTCAGCATTCTGGCGTTGGAAACCTCGTGTTTTTCGACCCCATAACAGGATCAGTTGTGGAAAAAAAACAGCTCCAGTCCAATATTAAGAACGTTAACCTGCTCCCGATTATAGCCAAAAATCATCTCCAAACTCTTGCTGTCATTGAAAAGGGAAACAAGGTGTCATATTAAACAATATTTTTTGCTCAGTAATAATTCATTAAAGATCACTTTATATCCTGAGAATTCGAATGACTCGCCTTCTAATGTTGGAGAAGTTTATTTCACTTCAGTGAGTTCTAAAGGCTTGGAAGGATCTGTTCTCTCATTGAAAACCTTAAAAATTTCTCAAACTTGGACCGTAGATTTGAATATAGGAAAATCAGAGAAGATAATCTCCATCAAGAGCAAACCTTTACATGGTAACAAGAACAAAATTTATCGAAATCACAAACTATTTTTAGAAAAAGTACATTCACAAGGACGAGTACTAATTGATAGAAACGTACAATACAAGTATGTTAATCCTAATTTGGTTAGTTGTTATATTGTTTCTCTGGTGTCATTCCTCTTCTAGATTGCGTTAGCCACTCTGGACGAGGCGAGTCAAGTACTCTCCCTCTATATGATTGACTCTGTTACTGGTCAGATTGTACATAACGCTAAGACGTCTAAGGCCGCCCTTCCTGTTCATATTGTTCACTGTGAAAATTGGGTTGCCTTCTCATACTGGTCTGAGAAAAGTAGAAGAACAGAACTTGGAGTGGTTGAACTCTACGAAGGCAGCGAACTGACGAACCAGGTGAAACAGCTCATCAAATTTTAGTCAAATGTATTTGTAGGAGAAATTCGACTCGTTTGTGCCAACTAAACGCGCACCTGAAGTAAACGCTCAAAGCTACGTCTACACACATGGTGTAGATGCAATGGGAGTAACTGAAACAGGTAGCTCTGCAAGTCAGCCAAACAAATAATATTTGTCTTTCATAGAACAAGGACTCACCACTAAATCTATTCTATTGGCTTTACCATTCGGAGGTATTCATGAGGTTTCAAGAAAGTTGCTTGATGCCAATAGGCCTATGGAACTCACTCAGGTAGTCGATAAACACTTGTTGGGTTAATATGAGCATAACCATTCCAGGAAATGAGGGAGGAGATGATGATTCCTTATATGCCCGAGATCAGAATAGCTACTGAAGATATGGTCAATTATAATCAGACAGTGTTTCGGGTTAAAGGAATCAAAACAGCGTATGCAATTTTCATAAAACTAAGTTCACCTGTTTCATTCAGGCCTTCTGGATTAGAATCCACATCTTTAATGCTAGCTTATGGTGTTGATCTCTTTTTCACTCGTCTAACACCATCAGGAACATTCGATATTCTAAAGGATGATTTTGATCATCTTCTTATTTCACTTGTACTCATTGGTCTCATGGTTTCTTCGATTATCACTAAACGATTAGCAAGGAACAATGCACTGAAAGCTGCCTGGTCTTAAACGAAAACTAATTTATTTTTGTGATTATAAGTTGCGGTGACATCTGAATAATAAATTTTCAGTTTTGCTCAATATTTGTAACCGAGTTCAATAATTGACTGTGTCCCACTAACTGTAGTTGTTGTTTTAGGAGATATCCAATGTTTTGAGTTTTGGTAGTTGATCATTTTGTGAACATACTACACAAATGGAATAAATAACGTTTGAACTTCTTTCTCACGTCATTTGGAATATTGAATAGGAAATACCAAGAAAGTCTCAATTATTTTTACTTAAAGAGTAATCCATTTTGCCACTATGAGTCAGGTTTGGAAAAACCGCATTTTTTGATGCGGTGAAATTCTTAAAGAGTTATGAATTATATCTCAATGATTTGTAACAGTTTTGAAATTGGTTGAGTTTGCGCCGAGTTAGAACGCTTTTGCTTCAAAATCTTACTGCCTATGCACGACCGCTACACTTATTTCACGTGCCGCAGGAATGAAACGCGTGAGCAACCGCATCAAGCGCGTCAGTCAGTTGAAAATGAATGAACCACCGCTTTACCTACCGTTCTTGTTCAAAATGGTTTTCCACCAAGCTTTTCATTTTCCTGAAAGTGGGAAGAAGTGAGCGGCGTCCATACTAAGCATTCTAATTGCCAAAACTTTCTTGTAAGTCATTCATTTCCAGAATTGTTTCCATTGTACTGATGTTCTCATTATGCTGATTATCATAATCCTGATTTCGTGAGAGATTCCGGCTGTTCTTCTTCGAGTTCATCTCGAAGTCGCTTAAACTCGAGGTAAGTGCTCGATTATTATCAAGAGATTTCTTTATGTCAAAGGCTCGTGGCTGAATGGTAGAGTCATATATGATATGAGAATCTTCCTAAATATAAGACGCGTCTCGATCTATTGATCATTCAGCAGGCGTTGGGTTTGAGCGCTACATTGTCTCAGAATATGGGTTGTTGGCATTAGAAGTATAGGCATATAGTTTGCGCCAAACACCATATTTGCGCAAGCGCATTTAGAGAATGTGTGTGGCCTTTGAATGGTAGAAGTAGTTAATTATTCAGTGATATTCAATTTAATACTTTTCTCCGATTCATCTCTTTCAAAAGATAGTTAAACTGTTTTCAAGTGTTCTACAAGCTACATGCAACGTTATGACGATAGGCCTCAGCCTCCAAAAGGTGTGTTTTTGTCATTGATGATGATTTACTAATAGTTCACAATAGATGAAGAACTGAAAAATTTTATTGAGAAAATAGCGGAATACGTTGGAAAATTCGGACCTGAATCTGAATTGAATACTCAAAGAGAACAGCAGGGGAACCCTAAGTTTGATTTCTTGTTTGGCGGGCCATACAGTGATTATTACAAGTATTGCGTGCATTGTTATAAAGAGAGAGGTTAGATAAGTTTTCCATATTTTGTTTTGCATTTTATTTTTTCAGAATCTTCACAGATGTCTTCTTTCCCCTCACATGGCTCTTCCGAGGTTGATGATTTACGAATGAAAATCAATGGACTTCGTCAACAAATTATTGAAAGTGAACGTAATTTGAAAGCTCAGTTGGATTCACAAGCAGCGTTCCGTGATGTAAGTCGTTGTTTCGGAAACTATTAGTTTTAATATTTGTTAAGATTGAACTTAATAAAAGAATAACTGCGGCAGAAAATGAAAAAATATCGAATTATGTTTCCAAGGCTCAGCTTGAGTTGAATTCTTTCAAGGAAATACTCGATCAGCTTAAAAATCCCAAATGTTCCAAGGAGGCGATAGCGGTCAGTGTTCGGTTGATCTTTCACAAATGCAAAGCAGTAATGTTTCAGTTAGCTAAAAAATGGATTTTTGATCATTGTCACCATGATCAACAACGAGAAGTGATTTTGATGTATCTTTCCAATCGGTATTAAACTTCATTTTTCCTGATATAATCAATTTTTTTTTAGGGTCAAAGATGTAGAATCCACAGACAGCTTCAGACTAAATATTCTTTACTTGATAAACGATTGGGCTCATCAATGGTAAGCTTCTTAATTCTGATTCGTATATTGAATTCCGATTTAGTCAAAGAAAGAAGCTAGATCCTGTGACTCAGGTTCTCTCGCGATACGTTCCTCAGATGTATGCATTTTCCATGGAACTTGCCACTGATCCAAATATGAACGCAAAGTTGGAAAAGCTTGCGGGTGTTTGGGAAGGGCATCAATATTTCAATGACCACTGTTTCAAAGTAAGTTGAACAACCTGTTATCTTTTGATTTCTTCTCTCTTCTCAGCAACTCAGAAACCCCACTTTCATTTACACGAGCTCCAAACAAGCGTTAACTGCAGAATATTGTCAAGTGAGTTTTTCTGTTGAATTTCCGAAAAAAATTTCAAGAAATAATTATCTTGTAGCTTGGCATTAATATCGATGCTCATCTGCAAGCTATGTACGCTGGTTATGAACAACAACATAATAACTTTGCTCAGCATTGTCTACAACAAATTAAACAACTTGAAAGTGAACTGGAGCAATATCATCATGGACCTGGTATGCTTTCGAATTAAGTTTTTCAGTCATCTTCATTAAAGATCATTCATTTAATCTGAACCTATCACAACCTCCACCACCAATTAGACGTTCAAGATTCGATCAGCAGTCTCGTTTTGATGACGAGGGAAACAAAATAAACTTCGGAAGACTACCATTCCACCCACCAGGTAGAATGCCCATGCCACCTATGAAAGGTTGAGAAGTTTCAAAGTTTTTTCCATAACTTTTCAACATGCAGAACCTTTCAAAACTACTGTCTCTGTTCCGGACGGTGATGATATTGATGGGCATCCATTCAATGAAGAAGATTTAATACCCAAAGTTGATTATTATTCTTTACCTGCCGGTATAATAGTTCCGTTAATACCGATGGAAAGTTTAACTGTATGTCTTTTTTTGCACTCTCTTCAGTATTGATTATTTGTAGTATGAGCCCATAGGGGTTTCTTCTCTAAGAATGCCTCCCCCCGTCCCACCCTCTCAAAGACTCTTAGAGTCTATGGATGCATTTTACAATCCACCCATATCAGAGAAACTGCGAGATTCGTGAGCGTTTCATTGTGGTATATTGTTGACGTGTATGTTACAGGCAAGGCTGGGAAAAAAACGCGCTAGCAGATTTCTTCGAGCGAAAACTTCGTTTGAAAAAAATTTTCCAAGAAAAGTTGACTGGAGAAGGCCGAACACTAGGGTCTGTTATGAAAAATAAGCAGATGGAAACAGATTACAAATTGGAGAGAGAAGATCGCGAAACAGCTCTCTCCAGATACATCGAATCACAAAAGTATGTAACCACGAAAGAGCTTGAAAGATACCCTTATAGATCAAATCGCGACAGCAGGAGTCGATCAAGAAGCCGCTCCATGACTCGTTCAAGATCTTCGTCAGCTTCAAGCTATCGTAGACGACGTTCAAACTCTAGATCTCGAAGTAGATCAAGTAACTCAAGTAACAGATCTCGTAAAAGTAGATCGCCCTTTCGATCAAGGTCAGCTTCTCCATCTTCTAGAGTTGGATTCGCAAGAGGATCTCCTAGTCCTCCAGCATTGTTAGTTTATTGCTGAGTTCTGCTTTGCTTATTATTAGTCAGTTTCAGTACCAGCTTCGCTATGCCTACAAGTATAGGAGGAAGTAACAAGGGAGCTTTACTTATGCAAAAGATGGGTTGGAGTGGTAGTGGTTTAGGAGCTAATGAAACGGTATTTTTTGTTATAGTATATATTATTACGTTGAATTAAAGGGAATCATGGAGCCTGTAAATGCGGGAGAAGTAAGAGATAAGTCTGGATTGTACAGAGGTTTAGGAAGCAGACTTGATCCATTTGAGCAGTTTAGGTAGGAAGATCTGGTATAATGGGTTTATAATGTCATTCAAGGAAACAAAGAAGTTCATCCTATCACGATCGAAATTTAATGGCCTCGGTTGAAAGAGATCGCACGCGAAGGGACTGACTTTGGCTTCATTGCATTCGGAAACTATATACATCCAGACTGAACAGTAGTCTTATAATGAGACATACTAGAGACGTAGATTTAGTTTGTGTGGTGTAGTAGCAGTATAAATACCATCGAACACCATACACAGAGAGATACTCTTAGTACATCGCTAGACATTCATTGTCTAGTCTAGAGTCATACTTTAGACTCTAACTAGACCCGAGTAGAGTAATCCTAGTAGATGTATAACACATCTTCTATTATTTATTCATCATATTGTTATTTAGTTTGTAAGATGTATCATTAAGTGTTATGTTATATTATTTCATACTTATCGTGTCATTTCAAATAATATCATCATCTTCATATTGTACTCATGCTATGGAACCATTGTGAATCATGTGAATCAATAATTAACCATTTAATCTAAGGAATGTTCTCTAACTCATCGGCAATCCTGTTACGCTCGCAAAAACTCTTTGATGTTCACCTGATGATATTCCAGTGAATGCAGCAGTGTGGTAGTATCAGAAAATAAGGCATATTTCGTGACTTATACAGATGATACTCTGAAGACCGCAGAGATAGATAATGGTAAACTTCTTTTGTCAGGAGAATCATTTCTCAAGGAATTCAAATTCAAAAACAGTTTGTGCATTCTTTGAACCAGGTAAGGAGAGTCATCTCTCAAATCTAAGATATCTCTTTTTCAGATTTTGTCCTTCTCCCATATCACGTCTAAGATTGCCTCATTCTCTCAGCTGATTGATGCGGTGCGTAATTCTCCAAGAACGGACAGGTATCTACGTTCTCATGAATTCTGCAAGATTTCATTTGTAACAGTTATGATTCTAATCCTTTGGAACGAGACTTTTTCAATCTTCGTAAAATGCTCGTTGCTGTTTCTTTGGATGGATCTGTGTTCGGAATAGATAGTGAAGGTGGGAAAATTATTTGGAAGCTGTGGCTCGGGGAGCGATTCTCCCCCCTCAACTCAGAATTGGGAGAATCAAAGGTATTTCGAACTATTGTAAACTCTTACCAGTGTTCGTTGCAGGTGCCTCTCTTTATTCATTTTCTTTCTTTGGATTAGAGTTGAACTCTTCGTTATATCCTCCGATTTTTCTCAAGAGTTAGAACGCTTTTGCTTCAAAATCTTACTGCCTATGCACGACCGCTACACTTTTTTTACGTGCCGCAGGAATGAAACGCGTGAGCAACCGTATCAAGCGCGTCAGTCAGTTGAAAATGAATGAACCACCGCTTTACCTACCGTCCTTGTTCAAAATGGTTTTCCACCAAGATTTTCATTTTCCTGAAAGTGGGAAGAAGTGAGCGGCGTCCATACTAAGCATTCTAATTGCCAAAACTTTCTTGTAAGTCATTCATTTCCAGAATTGTTTCCTTTGTTCTGATGTTCTCATTATGCTGGTTTTAAGCGATAGTTCCATGTGTATTGTGGCTTCATACTTTCGTAAATGTCGATGGTTTTAACCTCTGTGACCCTAACTCGATGGCCTGCATCAGTAGTTTCCTAATAAGTTGTTGTTATGTACCATTCCCTTGTAACTGATTGTGTGAATGCACATAAGATTCTCATTTTCTTTTCGACTCACGGACTGTTGTTCATATAAATTAATGAATCTGCCGTAATTTTCTGCTTGTTTTGATGTAGTTCAAAGCTTTGCTATTGCTGCTTGAGAAATAAAATTTATTTTTTGAACCTTGGGTTGTATATTATTCTGAGTTGACTCTCTTTTATAATACTTTGATTAGTTTGATAAGTCATTAAGTATCAAATTCTTTTTGAGTTCGCATCACGTTTGTTGCTGTGTAGTAGTCTTAATATGGTCTATCTACTACGTCTTAGTTTATACTTTGTGACAGAACATACGCTTGACCGTCGCAACAAGTTGAAAGCAAAGGAAGACCATGTAAGGATTGTGGTAATCGATTATGTAACCGAACAAGAATGTATGAGCATAGTTAAGAACAAAATGGAATAGTCAGTTCGGAACTGTTGATCAAATGAAAACAAGCAGTAGTATCTTCGAATCAGACTTTCGGCCGAACGTTGAGTGCAACCGTTCCCGAATACTCAGAGTGAGTAGAGCAGAGCTTTCCTGCCCGCTCCATTAGCTCACATGTTCTAGACGTTCACCATTTGCGAAAAGGGTGAAACTCCGCTCTTGGTCGTTCTTTGGGCTTGTAGTTTGATTTTGTAGTTCAGTTGATTTGTTTACTCTTTTCTGACTGATTTTTTGACATTTCGGCTAACTATATGAACTAACGAGATTATCGATTGCTGATTGTCTTATCCTTGTTCAGTGAGCATTGTAATTCATCAGAGTAGTGTCCTTGTTTAACTCGTTTCCTATTGCTTCTTCTATTCTCTGCTTCGTTCCGTCTGTCGCTTACATCATCTGTCATCCGGCAGAATTCACAGTTTCATTTCTTCTGTTCCTTGTTCAACCTATGTTGACATCCTTCCCGAATTGATTGTTGATAGTCTGGATGTTGTATTAAGTGCTCGATGAAATGCTTCTGTTTTCTGAGTTCTCCTGACGAACGACCTATTGTTGCGGTATTTAAGAGTTTTGTCTTTCGTTCTTGTATCTGTCTTTTCCTGTATTGACCATGCCTCCTCACATCCGAACAGTTCTCAAGCCTACATGGCTTGCATGTTCACTCATAGGTCAGTCGCATCTTGTAAACCTTAGCTTAGTCAACCATGTCGTCGCGTTTTAGTTCGGAGGTAGTGAGTAAGTGTTTGTATGAAGTGTTTGAATGTTTCATTTTCTTAAAAGTGCTTTGTAAGTGATGCATCTGTGTGTGTTGTGGCTTCTTGTATCTTCGTTCATCTCTGTGTTCTTTGAACCAATGTGACCTGAACAGCCTTTGCTATCAGTTCGAATTCATAGAACCTTTCTCATGTTCTCTCTTAATGAGTTGTTAAGAGTAGCAATTCCTTGTAACTACTTGTATGTTTGATAGTTCTCATCCCTTGTTTCGTTTATCGTTTACTTTGTCTTCTTGTTCTCCAAGTTACTCGCAAGTACTGATCTTTCACATTACAGGGCGATACCCGAGGACAACGTCGGCTGATGCATTCAACTGGTGAATGAAGCTGAGAACAATATCAGGTAAATGTTAAAAACAGTTTTATTAGAATAATCATTTATTTATAGTACAAGTACACCAAGAACAAGGAGTTCCAATAACAACATCCTCCTAACGTACTCGGAGGCTACCAAGAGCCAAGTATCGTTAGGAGAAGGGGAGGGGAAAGCTTTCTTTTTTGAAAGTTTTCCTCTCCCAAGGTGGAGGAGTGATCCTCCCCACAATTAGGGGGTAGTTACGGAAAGGGTTGAGGCAGGGGGGCATCGCCATTTTTTTCAAAATTTTTTTAAAAATTTCTCTAAAACCCTCCCGTCCCTGTGCCAGACTCTTTCTCTCACTCACACTGCCCTTCCGATGGAGATCTGAGTCAAGAGTCTGGCAACTCATGGACGGTCAGGGTATATAACACGCTGACTCAGATCTCCGGTGATTGGTGCCTGAAATTAGAAAGAATGAGTATGGTAGAAATGTATATAGGGGTCACCCCCCTTTGGAAACGGGGGTGACCGGAACTTACTATTTGCACTCTCGTAGAAGGATCCTTGACAGGGCCGGGAGTCGAACCAACCACTTCCTTGTATGAATGACCAACTAACCTCTTGGCTATCCTTCCACATTTACTTCATATCATTGGATATATATGGAGGATGAAATTGGAAAAAATGGCCAAAAAAAAGAGAAAATTTCTGGGACAAGGGGTGTCGCAATACCTTCTCCTCAGTGCTACGAGTGCCTGAGAAAGAGTGAACACAATCGCAAGGTTCACTCTATCTCAGGCATTTGTAGCACTGAGAAGAAGGCATTGCGGCACTTCATTGTATTTCCAAAGACTAACGTACGGCTTTCTGTAACTAACCAATATGAACAAAGATATGAGAACTTATCTGTTATCTGCACCCGCGACTTTCTCGTCCAAGAATTCCAACTTCACATTCCCTTGATCCTACCTATAACAAGTGGAATGTATAGAAACATGGAAATACACGTAATCATTACCTTATATGAACGAAGAACAACAATTAACAAGAGGAAGTAGTAGAGTCTATAAACTGAGTATTCAACGAACAAGGCACAAGACCTGCACAACCAGAAATTGGTTTCGAACATTGGTGAACCTTCCATCCAAATATCAAAAGAAAGTAATCGGAAAGTATTTGAGAAGGGAAAAGTCGAAATGAAAACAAAGAACACAAGCAACGCTCATACTTTGAAAGATGCTTGAAGAAAATAAAACTTATCAAACCAATCGAACAGAAATCAGTAAACCGTATAAAGATATAAGAAATGAGATGAGCGACTCAATCTCCACCAGTTCCCTTCAGAGAAGCTTCATGAACTATGGAGGGAATTGTGAGAGAACGAGTCGCTCAAACCGTAACTATGAGGGAGTGTTGCGTAGTGGAGAATACAGAGCTGTCGTCCACTATGTGTTACCCTTTTGGAAAGAAAATGAGAGCAGCATTAGTGCTCTGAACACATGATAGTCATCATTTTGAGTTTTGTAACTCGAGAAGTAATTCGACACATTACAATCTGATTTGCCTACAAGTAACAGAAAGTCGAATAAGCTTCAAGCATGGAACTCACCTGGATGTTTCTGCTCATGTATGTGTCAGCTCTAAAACCATTGAAAGTTAACTGACAGTAATCCTACCTCAACTGTTACTCAATACAAGCAAAAGAGAACAGCAGAAGGTAAGACCGGTTCACCAGATAATGATTGGTTGCCCCACCAAGCTGACTGAACGAACGCAAGGACAAACGAGGAACGATCTTCATAATTGAGAACATGGAATAGAGTCACTGAGAAATCTGAACAGAAACTTCTCTCGGAAAACGATTATAACCAATTAATAAAATAGTTAAACTTACCTCATATATTGAATAATGTTGTGTCGTGCCTATACTCATAGTTCAACGCGATTCCTCCTCCTTCCCTGAGTTAAACTTATCAAACCAATCGAACAGAAACCAGGAAACCGTATAAAGATATAAGAAATGAAATGAGCGACTCAATCTCCGTCAGTTCCCTTCAAAGATGCTTCATGAACTATGGAGGGAATTGTGAGAGAACAAGTCGCTCAAACCGTAACTATGAGGAAGTGTTGCGTAGTGGAGAATACAGATGTCTGAAAGGTTGTTGGTTATAGACTGTCAAAGTAGCAGCTTACTTGTTCAGGTACACAGACCACTGTCGTTCTTTCTCGATCCTTGTGGAATGTGACATATCCTGATAACTTTGAATTGAGGATGATGCAAGTAAAGAAGGTTCCAGTCGCTGTCAATACACCTCGGAAGCAGATAGTACACGAACAACAAGAATCAAAACAGTATTGAAGAAGAAAGTGATTGAGAAACTCGAGGCTCACAGATACATGGATCTGTTGGTTTCTAGCAGTATAGGATTGAAACCAGAAAACACGAACATAAAGCCTCAATTGCGAAGTTGAAACGTGGACATCTGATACATGAAACTCAACCACAAACACAAATAATGCGCAACTAAGTAATCGATAATCAAGTAAGTTAACAATTGAGACACGAAATCTAGAAGAAGAATGAAAATACAACGTAAGCATAAACAACTAAACTACGAGATGAAACTACAAACTCAGAGAACGATCAAGTGCGCAAGAAACAAGCACACTGTCTTGAAGCCATGCTAAGCAATAGAATAGATCAAAACATAGTCACATTTCTCGAATAGGTTAGAACATGGTAGCTTTAGAATGAAATCCGGGCATTTGCAGCTACCGTGACCTACGTAAGTCTACGTAATCACGGTCTGATTGCATAAAACAGTACCGATTATTCTCTTACTATGAATATAGTCTATCCTCGAAGTTGCATGGGTTCTCGCATTGGAAATACAATGAAAACTCCTAACTGTTTTGAAAATCTTATGTTTCAGGTTGGGCTTCTGGGTCAGAAATGATGGCACGACGAGGTCAACTTTTCTCACACATTTTAGTTACTTTTAAGCTGGATCTGTCACATGTAGCTTCAAGAGTAATGGAACGTCATAATAATCTACGACGTCCTCAGCAATCAACGGCATTCAACTCCGGAAGGTACAGAAAGATCGCATTCTGCTCCCTTCGTTCAAAAAGTTGTTCCAAAAAATGAACTCAACTTGAGCATGATACCAGCTGCATACTAGTGAACCTAGTCGAATAACACGTATCCACTAGTTCATGAGATAATCAATTATGAACTTTGAATTTTTTTTAATTTTGTCTCATCTATCGCTGACCGACGCTCTTGATGCGGTTGGTTGTTCACATGTTTTATTTGTGCAGCACACTAACCTTCATGCTTCTTCCGGCTTTCAATACGGTGTTGGCTGGAATGGCGTAAACGATTTCTCTTCGGTTTCCGTCAAGCTTTCGCTTGAGCTTGTGCTCTCCAAGATTTTCGTCCTTGGTTCTATGTGTGTTCTCAAGGGTGATGAACTTTCCGTTAGGATCACATTCAGCAATAGTTACATTACCCTAAAGATAAGAATAAAAGCATTTCAGATATATATAGAACTGAAAACCTTAGCTGATCTTTGGAAGGTAGTCTTGGTTGATACTTCTCCTCTGACTGAACGAGTAGAATCAGTATCTTCTTGTTGCTGAAGAGAATGAGTCTTGACAACTTGCTCAACCATCTGACGAAGTCCCACTCTAAACATAACAAAATTTTTTTTTCAAAGAATTTATTTGCTTTATCAAACCTGCTCTCTTCTCCTTCCAACATCTCTCCTGAGGCTGATAGATTATTATTATAACGCTCATACCATTTTGGACTAGAAGGCTCAGCTGTGCGATGCTTCATTAAGTAAGTTAACAATTGAGACACGAAATCTAGAAGAAGAATGAAAATACAACGTAAACATAAACAAGTAAACTACGAGATGAAACTACAAACTCAGAGAACGATCAAGTGCGCAAAGAACGAGCACACTTTCTTCATGATCACTGTGAATGTAAAGCAAGCAATAGGAAAAAGAACAGTCGAAATCTGTTATGAGAATGAAATGATAATCAGCATAATGAGAACATCAGAACAAAGAAAACAATTCTGGAAACAAATGACTTACAAGAAAGTTATGGCTTTTAGAAGACTGAGTATGGACGCCGCTCACTTCAATGCGCGTTCAGGAAAATGAAAAGCTTGGTGGAAAACCATTTTGGACTAGAACGCTTAGTTGTGCGGTGGTTCATTCATTTCCAACTCACTGAAGCGCTTGATGCGGTTGTTCACGTATTTCATTTCTGAGCTACATGAAAAAGGTGTAGCGGTCGTGCATAGGCAGTATGATTTGGAAGCAAAAGCGTTCTAACTCGGCGGTGAAGCGAACAATTCCAAAACCGTTACATCAAAGCTGAATATTAAGGTTCCCCCATACTGCTTGTCTGACTCCAAGAAACATCAGAATTTATTGTAACACGCAAATGGGATTAAGTAGATTCCTCTCTCAAGACAAAGCAAAAAAGAAAAGGTAACAACAACGAAAACTTCAGGACATTTTTAAATCACGCCGAGTCCAATGAAGAAAAGACCGTTTTTTTTTAAAAAACTGTTGGCAAGAAATCGATTTTGTTGCAGTGGATTAACAATCTATTTTTGACCAATCAATTGAATCAATAACTACCCATGTGGTAACTGAATAAGAAGCTCGCAACTTTCTCGTTGTTTTGTTGTTATGTGTCTCATGATTGGGTTCAGACTTGCGAGCAGCTCAAAGACAACAAAGCAGAACTCTTTATTATTGGAACATCAATCTAGAAAAGATTAAAATTCGTTATTTTATCACATTTTACCATCAATTGTCATAAAAATAGGAAAAACACATGAATGACGGGGAAGACAAATTAAGTGAGAGATAGATAAAAAGAAAGAGTACGAGAGAGTATACTCGGCTTAAGGCTAGTCCAACTGATTTCTAACTGACATCTGTATCTATTAAATGGTGGGAAGTTTTACAAACTTTTTAAAATTCTTTTTTTTTGGTTGAAAAATAAAAAAAAATTAAATTTTCTTTTTTTTTGTTGGCTGATGCCTTATGTGAAAGTTATGAGCAGTATGCTTCAAGTCAGTTTATTGTCCAGTTTGAATTGTCTTTTGGGTATGAGTAGCGCGTTCCTGAACGAATAGTTAACTATACGTTTTGTAATAAAAATATTACCTCCCCTTCCTTATTGTAAAGGCTGGTAACTACATTAGCTCCGATTCCCCAAGTATTTTCGGCATCGAAAACAAGTGACTCAGGAGGGTTATGGATTCCTCCTTGATCACGAGCATAAATCTGAAACATGAACTTTAATGTGCTACTAGGTTGTTTGCACCAACCTTCATGCTTTTTCCGGCTTTCAATACGGTGTTGGCTGGAATGGCGTAAACGATTTCTCTTCGGTTTCCGTCAAGCTTTCGCTTGAGCTTGTGCTCTCCAAGATTTTCGTCCTTGGTTCTATGTGTGTTCTCAAGGGTGATGAACTTTCCGTTAGGATCACATTCAGCAATAGTTACATTACCCTAAAGATAAGAATAAAAGCATTTCAGATATATATAGAACTGAAAACCTTAGCTGATCTTTGGAAGGTAGTCTTGGTTGATACTTCTCCTCTGACTGAACGAGTAGAATCAGTATCTTCTTGTTGCTGAAGAGAATGAGTCTTGACAACTTGCTCAACCATCTGACGAAGTCCCACTCTAAACATAACAAAAATGTTTTTCCAAAGAGTTTATTTGCTTTATCAAACCTGCTCTCTTCTCCTTCCAACATCTTTCTGTAGATGGCGATTTCTGCATCAAGCATTTGCTTGGTGTCAAGAAGAGCTTGGAGTTCAGCAACCAAGGTTTGGCATTCTTCACGCATTCTGCGGAGAGTAGCATCTCTGTCGTTAAGGGCAGCCTCATATTGTCTTTGATCATCTTGGAGCTATAATAGTAAGATGTTGGTTAATATTACTCAGATATGATTTACTTGGTAGTTCAGGTTCTGGACTTCCTTCTCGAGGAGAGCGTTCTTGTTCTCAAGATCTCCCAATTTACCACGGAGATCGCTGATGTTATCACGCATTCTCTTGACTTCTTCTCTCTGGTAGTTAGATTCAACAGCGGCTCTGTTAGCAGACCCTTGGACTTCAGAAACCTAGAAACATCGATTTTTTAATAGAAATGCTTTGTTTGCCAACCTTGAGCTTGTACCAGCTTTCCATATCTTGCTTGCCTTGTTTGGCAATGTAATCATACTCATCCTTGATATCTCTGAAAAGCACAGTAAAAATAGTTATTTTGATACAATTTCTACCTAATAGCAAGGGCAAGTTCGTTCTTGAAGAATTCTCTAGTATCAGCAGGAGCTTGAGCCAGAAGAGCTTGGAGTTCCTTAACTTCTTGTTCGTGAACACTGAAACATAACTAATAAGTCTCCAAGATTCACAAGTTCTATACCGTCTGAGGAATTCGAGTTCCTCCATAAGAGTTTGTACTTGATTTTGGAAGTCAATGCGTCCAATAGTTTCTTCATCAAGGTCCTTAATCAGAACACTGGAAGATTAGACTTTCCAATCATTCACTCACGTTTCTGGCTTTCTGGAGCTCTTCCCAAATACGGACATTGTCGGCGTTAAGACGTTTCTCTTCCTCCGTGAGTTGCTTCCATCTGGCACGGAGCATCTCAAGTTCAGCTTGAGCATCAGCGATAGCATTAGTCCATTGGCTGATCTTTTCGCGGTCGCTCTCACGACGGTGTTGGATGTCTTCATAACTGAAATCAGTAGTGAGATTGATGTAATAGTGAAATAAGGAGGATAGTAACCGCAAGCGCGAAATGTTTAAAATATTTCACTTAGAAAGACTAACACAACAAACCGTGAGTCCTTGAGTTATACAAAAAAAGGGAAATGAACATACCGGCTTCTGTACTCAGCTAAGTCATCACGTAGACGAGCAACTTTGACGTCAATTTCAGCTTTTCTTCTAGCAGCGTCATCGATATCTTTACGGGCAGTAGACAAGGATTCGGAATATTTGATCTGTAAGAGTGAGGCGTTATAGGATGGTTTATTAGCCGACTTTTTTTTTGTTTTTTCGTGTATGATTGGAACCAAACAAGAGAGAAAGAGAAAATGAGAAAGATAGAGAGAAAGAGAGAAACATCTTTAACGAATCGATGATTGTGTGTACAAGTATGGTAGAATAAATATTATTTTGAAGAAAAAACAATATCAAACCATCGATTATTATCAAAAGCAAACAAAATACGAAAAATGAATTTTTGTTTTTTCTTCATTCACAAACTATGCTAACTATATAATAGTTGACAGTATAAGTTATAAGATAAGAAATAGATAAAACGTTCGTCTGATTTAGTCATTAAAGAAGAAACAACGACAAGTCAGACGAGAGAGAGGAAGAAAGAGAGAGAGATAGATAGACGTTGATCTTGATTTGAGTGGATGATGTCCATCAACGAAAAAGTAGAGACAAATCAATTAAAATTCGAATGACATTGGCAGTATTAGTCATTGGGGCACACCCTATTGGCGTCTCTTGTCCCCTTTCATAATCTCCAATCACGTGATAGAGACACGTTCCAGGATGTTTTTTTTTCTTAAGAATTTTGTGAAGGAAATGCAATGAGGAAAGAGTCAAATGGAAAACTCAGTTGATTTGAACGTTCTATTATTATTTCTCTTAGTCATACTGTCTCTCTCATAAATATTATTCACGAACTGATTAGATAAGCAATCTCTTTCACTCTCTCTCTCTCCCTCTCTCTGTACTTTATATCAAAGTTATAAATGAACTGAGGTTTTTTTGAGAATTAGAAATGTCTAAGAAATGAACCTTGATTTCACTGGTATCTTTGCCCCATTTTCCTCTGAGCTCATCCAAGTCAGCTACAAGCTTGCGGTTTTGTTCTTCAAGGCGTTTAACTCGATCGATGTAGTTTCCGAGACGATCGTTCAATCCCTATGAGTCATATTATAAGAAGAAAACTTTCATTTTTCTTACTTGAAGCTCTTTCTTTTCCTTATCGGTGGCTTCAAGGAAAGACTTGGCGGCGTTGGCAGACAAAGCGGGAGAAATTCCTCCGATAGTGGCAGATCCCATTTCGGTTACCATCTTGAGGACACGTCCTAAAAATGTATTATTAAGTTTGCGAATGCCATATGAAAAATTTTAATGTTTTCTTAGTTTTCTTATTGGCTGAGATGATTGCTTTGAGAAGTTACCTGAGGCTGATGGATTATTATTATAAACGCCCATATCATTCTTGTAGAAGTTCTTCTCGAAGAAGGAAGAACCCGAGTTCATCTCGAAGCCGCTTGATCTCGAGGTAAGTGCTCGATTATTATCAAGAGATTTCTTTATGTCAAATGCTCGTGGCTGAATGGTAGAGTCATATATGATATGAGAAGCTTTCGAAACATAAGACGCGTCTCGATCTATTGATCGTTCAGCAGGAGTTGGGTTTGAGCGGTAGATTGTCTCAGAATATGGGTTGTTGGCATTAGAAGTATAAGAGAATGATTCCGATGTTTTAGTGAATGTACTTTCGGACATGTGGCTTTTAGTTCCTGTTCCAGAACCATAAGATGCTATTGTGCCAGAAGTATAAGAAGCCCCACTGCCAGGCGCATATGAAGGTGCAGTACCAACGGTAGCATACGTACCTCCCGTTCCAGAAGCATAGGAAGCGTATGAAGCTCCGCTTCCGAGTGTATATGATGCTCCAGGACCACCGTTAACTTGTGAACTGCCAGTACCATATGAAGCCCCAATACCGGATGTGAAAGTAGCTCCACTGCCTATAGCAGGGGAACCAGTCGCGGTACCGTTAGCACGTGCAGCGTCAGATGAGTGTGAAGCTTCAGTACTTGAATAATGTGTACTTCCAGTGCCAGAAGTATGTGTGGTATTGGAATAGTGTGTGGTTCCAGTACCAAAAGGCTGAGCGGTACCAGAAGAGTTTATGGCCGCAGAGTTAGAGGAATGGTTAGCACCAGAAGTATAGGATCCCCCAGTACCAACAGTAGCATGTCCATTAGATGGACTAACACTAGAATATCCATTTGAATGAGCATGTTTAGACGATGAAGATGTATAAGATGATTCTCCTACAGGAGGGACATCATATATTGGCTCTTCTTTCGAAGCTGATCCATTAGGTGTGAGTGTAGCAATCTTCTTGCTTTTCTTAGATTTAAAAGCGAATCCATTATTTTGTTCCGAAGATTTGCGCTCAATGCTGTTCACCAGATCACTGACAGTCTTTTTGACAACATTGACGACACCTTCCTTCTTCTCTGACTTTTTCTCTTCTTCCATATTGGAATGTTAGATATAAGAGAAAAGACTATAGAGGAAGGTTGGAGAATAGGACAAAGTATTGAAAAAATGAAATGAAAGGCAAAGTTTGAGGAACGTTCAGCTGCTAGTGTGGACAAGGAATATAAACAACCATATGAATCTTTCTTATCAGTTTTAACTATTCTTCTTTCATGACGCCTCCATGGATTCTGTACACAATCATTCCCAACTCACATCAAGCTTCATTGTAAACATTCATGAACCTATCCAGCCCTCAAACTGGGGTTCCAATCTTAATGGTTTGTGTGATGAGAGCTAGGGAATGAAAGAATTGTTATGTTTCAACAATGAATTAGAAGAAGCATCAGTCTCTTATCTCATTAACATTCAATGACTAATTGAAATGTGGGCGATAATCACAGCTTTTCTAAACACACATTCATTCCATAACTCTCTTTTTTGCATTTGAAGTTCATTATCAATAGATGGTACAGCTGTTAGAGAGTCACAAAAATATTTGAAACATTGAAGGCATTCATGCTTCAAATGTAGTTCTAATGCTGTTGATGCCAAATAGTAAATTGCAAAGAAAGAAAATAACAAACGAATAAAAGTTTAAATAGCCATCTTACCTCCGGATGATCTGTTTTCTGTCATTTTTGAAGCTTTACTATTGAATAGTTTAGTAGTGACTATACGATAATACTAGTAGTTTGTGGATGACGATGAAGAGGAGGATACTATCTTCTTCGTATTCCTTACGATTGGCGAGAGAGAGGGGTACGGAATGTATGGAAATGGGCTGAAGGAAATTCTGTTTTAGACAAACCGAACGAGAAAACAAAGAGAAAATACGTAAGAGGTAGTCAGAGAAAAAGGGTGGAAAGAATAGATTGATGGATTCCACATAGGAAAAGTACTATAATCAGACATCAGGATTGGAACGTAATCAAGAAGACACTACACTTAAGAGAATTCAGAGAAATATATTTTCTCATGAAGTAAGATGAGATACTATGTATATAGCAGAGAGTTACGATAGATGAAGAAGGGTTAGTCAAGGCTGATCATCAATGTCCGCCAGAATCACCTATCTATCTTTTGACAAACAAAATCAATTACGTCTGTCTTGTATGCCACACCCAACATGGCAAGAACTTGTCTCCCTCCAATTGCCTCTTATGCTATCTCGAAATCTCCAATTCAAAGCTTTTTCCACAACATATTTCAGACATATATTGCTCATGTGAATCATAAGTGCATTGATAGATAACAGTTGAGAGTGTGGGGGGAGGAGAAAGGGTCGAATAGAGATAGGTGAAGAGCAGGAGGGGGAGTAGGCTTGGAATACACTGTACACCATAAGTAATATGAGCAGCGCAGGATGCATGTGATAAGAAAAAGATGAAAAGGAAAACTTTTTTGAAATGAAACTCCATAATTGGTCATTCAAATGACCTGTTTATGAACAAAATTTAAATAAAAGTTTGATAAGATTTATGAACGATGAACAAGATAATTCATGAAATTCCGACCGTCATTCGTCAATTATCATTAAATATAATTATAAATGACATATTCTTAACTATATCGTTTGATAAATTATGGAAATGACGAGACTGAAACATTGTCGAACAAGTTGTGAGTTCGTTGAAGAATTCGTTAAGTCAATACAACAGCTTCATCATTAGCTTTTCGCTCTATTTACCGGTTTTCATTTATTGATTCATCTTTTTTGCTTATTTTTCTAAAGTAAACTAGATGAATAGGTTAAATATGAAACATTCCCTTTTATGTTGTTGGCTCCATATTCTATAGATAGTCAGTGGTATGTTTCCTATACTTCACCTAACATTAGCTGATGATCTCATTTGCTCTCTTGCTCACACTATCTACTTCGTCTTGTTACTTTTCTATTGATCTCTCTCTCTCTCTCACTCAGTTAACTCTTCTTCGATACATGTCATAATCTCAAGAAAAAACAAAACTTCAAGAAGAACGTCCAAAGCATTAAATAAAGTGTTTGAGCACATTATTTATTGGCCGAAATAGAAAGGAAAGAGACTTTTTAGCCTTTCCCATCCAATTCTCAGAGAAGCTTTCTTTACGGTGTCGATTTTCCTGTCTTGTGTTTTGTCCATAGTGAATCGGAGCAAACGAGTCCTTCTGGACGTAAAGATAGATAGAGAGACGGGCAGAAGGAGAAGAGAGAGAGAGAGAGAGAGAGAGAGAGAGAGATAGTCTTTTCCAAACATCTTTCGCATTTTAACGCCATTAGCTATCAGTCGGCATTAATAAAAAGAAATAGGCTGTCATATGCAAACGAATGCGATTTGGATGCTGAATCAAGACGTTCACGCATTTCTCCAGAGGAGTATGGAACTCCCCAGTAGTAATCCATAAATGGCAATCTCCTCTTCATGCTTTTCATGAATCAAACAGTTCTCAAATATTGACATGTCTTATCTATGACTTTAGCAAATATATGAAAATGTTGTTGCCATTCGTAGACTTTTGTATCAAAAGTGAAGTACTCAGCTGGATTCTGTAACTATGCCAGCTTTTCATTTCATTTTCAGGTACGAAATGTTAATTAGCGGTTGGTCTTTCGGGGAAGTTCCATTTTGACTAAACGTTCGTATGAAATGCGGTTGTATTCCTTTACATTACCATTCCCCTTTTCTAAATGATTTCTTCCGCATCAGCATACATGGAAGTGAAATGGTGACTAGAGCTACAAGTTGAGGATGAAATATGTGGAATTGTATGGAAATAGATAAACGAATGCCCCGGTTGAACAGAAAAGGAGAAAAGTAAGAATAGATTAACACACAACAAGGTCAAAACTATCATGATGTGTTTACTAGAATGCGTAAAAAGAAAATTCAAAAGATGGAGAAATTCTAGGCATTTATTGTAATCTTTGATAGGTGAGATGACCAGAAAAAGGAATATTTCATTCTCTATCTTGCCCTGTGCTACCTCATTCTCCTCGGTTCCGCAAAAACTAATTCCTGCATGCGTTTATTCGGCCACACAAATGGATTGCATAGTTAGCGATACCCTTCAACTCTCCCATCTTAGACAAGCAAATGGTTGAGTAACAGTAACAACCTTCTCAGAATTGAGAACGATGAAAATCCCAACCAACTTTTATAACGATTTCTTTCGATTAATACCTTCTTTTTAATGTAAAAGAACAAGCTAACCTCCGCCTCCGGTTCCTGTTCCTCCAGAGTTATAGTTTCCGCTCTGGCGGGAAAGAGAACCAACAGCCGTACGTGGCTGAATGGTAGATCTGTATTGGATCTCATATTCAGAAGAAGACTCCTGCTTTGACATTCCGCGTTCGATTTCTGCAAAACAAAATGACATTAACAGAAATAATTTAAGCTCCAGACACAGTTTATAGAAAGAGCAAATGAAAGCAAACGAAATGAATCAGAACGAAAGAAAATTGAAATGAAAAGAAAAAGATTGAAGGATCAACTCGACGAAACAAGGTATAATGGATTGAAGAAATCTGAGGCAATTTCAGAAAGTTTTAACGTCTTTGTACATCAGTAGACACAAAAATGAAACGGTTGAAAAATCTAAAAAGAGGACGAGAAACAGCTAATCGGTCTCTGGGTCCATAGATGGAAGTCAAAAAAAATAAGAACCGGTTCGTTTTGCCACATTGGCTACGACGCCTCTCTTGCATAGTTACAATTCGAACATCTTCCGCGGATGAATAGAAAAATGAAATGATTCAGATGATGACACGATGGTCCTTCCTAAATTGTTTTTTTCCTTCTAGATAAACGTTAATCTTCAAATGAACCATTATTCTTCACAAGAAATCGCAATTAGAGTCGGACAGACAAAGGTGTGGTCAATGAAGAAAAAGGCCAAGGATGATGATCGTCGTCAAGACGAGAAGGCTAAATGATTCGAAACAACAAAAAATAGCTGATGGCTTGCTTCTGTGATTCATACAGCCAATCAGCCAAAAATGATATTAATTTTATGTTCATCGAAAGAGGTATATCGATAGTCATCCGATTCTTGGAGGATACCCAAAGAGTTGAAGAGGGTGTAGAAGGATGGAAACGTGGAAGGAAAAAAATTGAGATTTTTTCTAAGAGCGAAGGATAGTTTATCATTCGAAAGTAAATGTCAATAAGGTTTTCTTTTCTGTTTCTAGAGAAACGAAGCGTCAATCAACTTATTACTTTGAATGGCTGTCCGAATAACACCGAGACCACTGGAAATGAATAATTTGCGGAAAGTCTGCGGCACAGAGAGGAGGGGTAAGGTGAGTTGTTGAATCTTGTTTTTCGAATTTGTAATGAAAATCGTTATCTTAATCTTATTTGCACACGTTTTTTCTAGTTGTTCGATATGACAAGAAAAAAAGAAATTGAAGAGATACACGGAGGAATATTTGTGAAGAAAATAAAAGAAAAAACGGATCTGAAAACACAAACTGATAGATAAGATATCAAGGTCATCTGCTGGGAACTTCATTCAGAGACCGTTTAGTTTCCACTTCGGAAAAAACGGAAGTCAGTCCATCATTCAATTTCTGCTCATGTTGGGACATTGGCGTCATTGTTAACCCTTCCCCCGTCGTTCTCATCTCCATGCGCTTCAGTTCTCGTATTGCCTTATAGATAGGGCATGTTAGTGATTATGCAAATGAATAGGACAAAAAAGGTGTGAATATCGTGTAGACGTGAATAATCTCATCTTAAAAGCCATTAGTATGGTTCAATAAGATGGACAACGCCCTTTCAAAGTGATTTCAGATGAATTGAAACTAGTTGGATAAAGGTCGAAAATTGCGAGAAAAAAGTTCTTCGGAATCCAATAGATGAGATGGATTGTTCCAGAATATTTCAGAAACTACAGTAGCTTCCATACAAACGTTTGTTTTAGTCTGGAGTTAATGGGAGGGTGGAGAGCTGAAGGAGAAGAAACATTACAGAAAGGTTGAAGGAAAAAGGAAGAAGACCACGAGTTGGGGAGGAGCATCAGCACACGAAATGACGATGCAACTTCGAAGCTGTTGTGTTTACTTTTCGGTTAAGCGCCGCCCTGGACACCTGGGTAACAATGATTGGAATAACGGGCAAATGATGAAACTCTGATGTCGTAGGCAACAGCTAAGAATGTATTGAAGTTGAAACAAAAGATGAACAGCTAATATGAAATCTTCTGAGGGTTGATGAGGGGTGAACTAAGAATGGAAAGGTGGAGACGATGATGATGATGATGACAACGAAGCCAACGATCTGATAATGCTGCACTAGAAAACCTGACGATACCGACCATTTATGAAAAAGCTGCAATACATAAAGAACATGTCTGTGGCTCAAAAAGAAGGAAGAACTATCATCTTCAAAGATGATTTATGATTCAGCAAATTGCAAACTTTGGATATGTGACCAATCAATCATTTCGTAAATTAGAATGATCGAGTTAGGAGAAGTCATCTGAATCACCTTAAACTGCGCTGAGTATTATATCCCAGAATAGGATTGAGGTTCTGATGTCACTAAGAGCCACTTAACATGATTAGCATTCAATTCCAACTACAATTACTACTACTTGTCGACAGTAAAGAAAAGAAGCTAAAAAAGGTTTTTGATTGAAATAGCCGAAGAAGAATAAAGAGGAGTACAGAGAGTAAGAGAGAGTAAAATGAAGAAAGAGTTTGAAACAGAGAGAGAGATTAAAGAAGTAAACGGTAATAGATTGCATGGCGCAGAAATGAGGTGAAACCTGTCATGCAAATAGAAATCTGTGATCGAACAATGAACGAAAACGGTAGAGAGAGAGCATGAAGAGCAAGTAACACTGTGCTGATTCACAGGAGATACAAAAGAAAAGATACATTTTCTCAATGGAAAATCGAATGGATCATATAAATGTTCAATTACACTAAAAATCAAGAACTCATCCCGAATTGTGGTGGAGCATGTTTAGCTGGGAGAAAGAAACAGAGAGAAAGAGAGTATCAACGGCATTTCCTACAAGGCGAAATCCAAGTTAAGAGAGGGTTATTGAGTGATTAGTGACCATACTACAAGAGCTAACTACAGCAATACAATCGTTCTATACAACACAGTATGAATTGGATTAGATATTACCAGCATGCACATATAACCTCTTGCAGTCATCGCATGAATGTGAAAATGAAAAAAGCACGACACCATAAAAATCAAAGATGAGATTCTCCTGATAGTAACGTGAAACGTGTTGATAGAGCCAAGAAACAAATAGTAAAACTGAATTCACAGCTGGTTTTATGACATAAAGTGATCAACGAAGAGGTCTTTTTATAACCTTATAAAAACACCTTAGACGAGAGTCTTGTTCAATGTAACACTTACAATGAATATGAAGAACAGTCTTATACTTATAAACGATGTTATGAGAAGAGATTATGCTTGAGGGCTTTTCTTCTCTTCTCATGCAAGATCAGTTGCGTGTATGATTAAGAAGAATCATGTTAATCATCAGCATTTAAGGAAAAAAGATGAATTAAGCGACGAAATTATTTTAAATTGAGACAACAAAAAAGCTGTCCTTGAAGAAGTGTTCCAATTGACTTAAGACGAACGAGAAAGTTCCGTCCACCCCTTGCTTTTAAGTCATTTTATCGAACATTACGAGATAAGTGCTTAAATATAATTTAAGAGAAAGAAACAAGAACTAATTTGAGAGAGGAAAGCTATAGACCAAGACATAGCGGGAAAGAGAGAAGAGTTGAAAAGACGAAAAAAGTGTTTAAATGCCATTAAAACATATATGAGAAAGGAAGAAATGAAGGAATCTGACACTGGACTTCAGTTTTGGTATATGTTGGCATAGTGAGTCAGTTTGACAAAATTCAAATCTCTTGTACACTCCCTTCACCTCTCTCTCTCTCTCTTTCATTCTTTTCCACTATCTAACATTTTTTTAAAAAATGAATATATGATAAGCGTTGGAAATGTGTTAAACTGGAAGCGGTTTTGATATGGTAGTTGCAAAAATGGAAATTTTAGTTCTGAAAGTGAATGGGGTAGGAGCTCAATGAAGTTCAAGGTTAATCCTGAGACGTCTTCAAAACGACGAGCGTCTATGAACCGGACTCTATGGAAGGTTTGTCTTTCGGATCGTTAGGAGGCCTGTGCAATGATGAAACAGTTTTTTGCTCTCTATCTGTTTCTCTTTTAGAAGATGAGTTCTAACTAAGAGTTATGGAATAATGAGAAAAAAAAAACGATTTAAATGAAGAGAATGAGAGAAAAAAGATAGTGAGAGAGAAGAGCTGGCTGATAAGTGGTGGAGATGAAAAAGAAATCTAGAAACCTCTAGAATTATGAAGAAATATTCGAAATGGAATAATGATAAGTTTACCATGACCATCATTTAGTATAATAACTCATTTGAAGCATTGGTCAACAACAAAAGACCAAAAAAGGACAAACGTTATACTTTGTACAGAATGTTGTGCGGGACGAATATGAAAAGTATATGGAGGAGGATAGTCCAACTTAGGCATTATAAAGAGAGAGAGGAAGAGAGAATGACAGAGGATGAGAAAATAAAAGAGAGATAGAAAGGGGCAGGCAGTGAGAAAGTATCTATATTCGCCTTTAGTTATTCGAAGGTAGAAAACGAGAAATACTTGCACACAATGAGAGGAAAAAGCGACAGCCAATGAGGGATGAATACAGGACATGAGATTGAAGCAAAGTATGAGCTAAAAGTGGCCGGTTTTGGGAATAGATAGACACGGAGAGAGAGAGAGGAAGAGTATGAAAGGGAGACGTCGACGTCAAAATTCAACGAGGAGGCAACACGCAGTTAACCAGCGTATGGCCCCACCCCAATACTGTGAAAAGGATGAGAAGTTACAGAAAAAGAATCGAAGTTGGTAAAGTGAGAGAGAGAGAGAGAGAGAGAGAGAGAGAGAGAGAGAGAGAGAGAGAGAGAGAGAGAGAGAGAGAGAGAGAGAGAGAGAGAGAGAGAGAGAGAGAGAGAGAGAGAGAGAGAGAGAGAGAGAGAGAGAGAGAGAGAGAGAGAGAGAGAGAGAGAGAGAGAGAGAGAGAGAGAGAGAGAGAGAGAGAGAGAGAGAGAGAGAGAGGAAAAAGAAGAAATGAAAAAGAAGAAATGTAAAAGAATGCAGAGATAGAATGACGTTGAAGAGATATTAACGATGAAAGCCACAGAGAGTTAGTTGTGGTCAAAAAGCAATTGAAACCCGTCTCTGTCAGTTTGTAGGTGAACAGTACGCTAACACATCAGTTCGAAATGAATGCAAGTCCAACCATATTTGTCTTCGCTTCTACGCATTCAAGACTCTTCCACCCAATGTCAGCTGAAGGTAGAAAGGGTGATGACGATGTCAAACTACATCAAGAAACTACAAACACCACACCCAACGCATGTTGCCATCATAAGAATCTATATGGATGAATCAAACTTGTCAATGTTATGAATCATTAAGAAAGAATAAAAAAACAGAAAAAGCGAATTTCGAAACATTGACTACTACACGGAGACGGAGAAACGCCCTAATTGCTGAAAATGTTTTTTTTTCTTCGAATCAAAGAAAATTATGAGTGAGATAGTAAGAGAGAAGAAAAAAGTAAAAGTAGAGTAAGTAGTGAGAGAGAAAACAAGAGAGGTTGACACAACTATTGAGAGAATCATGAATATAGGTCAGACAATCAGTTATTAAAAGTCTTCTTTTAATTTTTTTTTGAATTTCCAAGTAAAGATGATGATGATCGGGAAGAAGTGATTGGCTTGTCTCCAACCAGTTTGTGCGCGATGGGTCAAACTGCACAGAACTTCACTTCAACACTCCTACAATACATCAATTTAAGATGAAACAAGAAGAGAGAGAAAAAAACAGATTTTCACAAGCGAGATCTGTAAACTGATGTTCAGACGATTCCATTATGTCTTTGCGAATGTTTCAAAAGTTTCCGAGAGGAGGCACGAAGTAGGTGGGGACAAGAAGAAGCAACGATGCCATCAGATTGGTATAAGGCAGATTAGCTGCGTCTACGCAAATATTCTGTACTAATCAAGCTTTGACGACTGTCTTTGACTGAACAGACGATGTTTCAAGTTTTGCAGAAAAGCAAAAGGAAAGAGATGAGCAAATGGGAGAGAAAAGATAGAGTGAACCAAGAGAATGAATTTGAGGTTTGAAAATACCAATCCTTTGTACTTTTTTCTAGTGAGCATAAAATTTCAGATTATCAAAAGTTTTTTACAGCAAAGGAAGATTGTATGTTGGCGGAAGGAAAACTGAGAAGTTTCATCGAACTTTTCTGCGAAGAAGTACGATAGATGATGGTTGGGTTAAAAATGTATTGAAAGAGAGTCGTCACGATTTAATTGTTGTGTTTTGGATGTGATTAGTACGGTTTGAATTCTTTTGCAATCCTCTCCAGCTGCCTAGGCCGACAGAGCGAAATGTGAAAATGCCGAAACCTGATCACAACAATTTCTGAAAAAGACAAACATTCACATAGCACGCAATGCTACTGGTTTTCGTTTATATAGAATCATTGTATAAATACAATAATTAATATTAACGAATGAGTTATATGAATGCCCTAATTTGCATGTATGACGTCATGAACTTCATATTCGTTGACAAAGCCCTAGGGGATGCATGCCGTTGGATAAACTTGACCACAAGTGAAGTAACCGTCGTCATTTGTTTTACAGATTAAGCGACAAATACAAATAGAACGGCAGGTTTTCACAACTTTCATCAAAACTTAATGTAATCATTAATTTAAATAACCGAAGATGTCTAGAATAAAATTGATATGATAGCTACTCAAAGTATACTTACTTCAATGAATGCCACATGGCGGCTCAGCTACGGAAGGGGGCTAGCAAGAGAAGCCGCAGCATATCGTCAACTTGTCCCAATTTATAGGTGTGAACGAAAATGGAATCTATCAGTACGATGAGGACCACCTGTATCTCCACCTCCTTCCAACTTCTGGAGTAGAGTGGGCCATTGGACACGCCCAAGATCAGTGGCCATTATGATTCATCCCATTAGAACGAGAACGGTTGCGGCAAAACTTTGATGACTAAAATAAGAAAAATGTGGAAAGAAAGAGGATGAGAGAGAGATACATGAGTAGAGTGATTGTTGAGATTTCAAAAAGTTGTGAAGTTATGATGATTTAAAAAGAAGTAGAAGTCACCACATCACAGCTCTTCAACGACAAAGCAATAACTCAAAAGAAAGTTTAAGGAAAATCATATTGAAACCTGTCATACCTGTAACTTCTATTCAATGTTCATATTACTATGCGAAATGAAAAAAAGACGGTCATTGTTATCCATTTTCATTCAACTATTCTGGGAATATTTGTGGTTAACGTACACTGAAAAGAGCAAAAAGTAATTTTGATTTCAATTTGATCCAATCAACCGTTCTACTTGACTACTTGAGCCGAAAATGAAACAAATCATCCATGCACTCTTTTTACAATTCGCAACTTCAGCTGCAAATTTACGTGAACAAGACGTGGAATATATCAAACGACAATTCACACCTTCTGTAAGCAGCTCAGAGTCTGAGTACAAAAAACGTTTATACTGATTATTGATCCGTTTAATTTTCGGTGATTAGAGATGAACTAACTGAAAGCTTTTGCGGATCTGTTGTTTGGACTTCAGATGTTGCGAGTACGCACAGTAAGCACTGTAAGCCGACTGGAAAAAGCTAGAAATTCACTAAATACAACAAAGAATTAAGAAAACGGGAGAAACGAAACAAAGATTACTGAGATGAAATGAGGCTGTAGTGCCATAATTTAGATGAACATAGATTATGAGTATTAATATTTATGTTTCAAATCAAGATATGAAAGGGGAGAAGCATATTGAAAAGTAGTGTAGTACGACACATGAATGCTTCATGTGATAGGTTATAATCGTTTTTCATTTCATAGATTTCTATATGGTCATGGATCAACAAGATTCTCAAATCTCAATTGACCATGTCGTCTTCCATTTCAATTGCTTAGAAAAAGCTTTTCCTACTTTATCCTCTTCTCCGTCTTTACCTAACATATTGCCACCGTAATCGGCTTATTCGCCTCCACTGTTTACTTTTCCTTTGACTTACGAATCATGAGCAAGCAACCTTTCCTACTTGCCTCCTATGATAATATTTCCGTTAAAATAGTTGTTTCCAAGTGTCTGCAGGGGGAACGGCATGTTTCCACATATTATATTTTGGTTGAAAAAGGGAGTTACGATACAAGATAAAGCATGCCGAATTCGAATGAATCGTTACTAGCATTCAAATACAAATAAGGGAAAGCTTCACAAAAAAAAAACTTGGCCAAACCATTAAATTTTCTTAAACAAACAAGACGATGGCCATGTAGGGTAGAGAAAGAAACAGAATGTTATTTGTTAACAGGGCAGATTTGATAGAAAATTGGATAAAAACCACATGTATAATATCAATAAGTAATACATCTCACTAATTCATTTCTTATATTTGTATAGAAATTCAAAAAAGAAGACAATTGTGGTCATGTAATGTTCGACAAATTCTGTGTCGACCAGTGTCTTCTTTTACCGTAAGGCCAGCTTGTTTCGTGTACTTATTGGATGGCAAAGCGAATAGCAAACAACTAAAAGCTTCTTGGTTCACAAAAATTTCATTTCTACACTCACATATTAACAAAATATATTAGAAATTGAATTTCACATTCAACAAGCTTTCAAGCTTGGCTACAGCTTCATCTTCTTTGGATAAGTCTACCTGAAGAAGTTAAAGTTTCTATTTAAGTTTCCAAAAGGTGTTTAGAAAGTAACCTGGATTGCTTGCCAACCCAAGGATATGGCAGCTTCACAATTTTCTTTCAAATCATCAAGAAACACGAGTTCACTTGGTTCAAGACCTAGTCTGTCCGACATAATCTTTAATTAGACATTGAAACAGATTATCAATGATTAGGATCACCTTATAAATTTTTTGATCAGGTTTCATCACACCTTCAACGCAAGATTCAACAACCACATCAAAGACAGATGTATCATAAGGAAGACGATCCACTTTGTGTTCCTTGAAAAGATGATATCAATTACTACGGGCAAAGTGTTTGGCTTACAATATCCAAGTAACAGTTATTTGTCAACAAAGCACTCTTCAATCCTTTTTCTCGCAGCTGTTTGATGAGAAAATGAATCTTTTTACTCTGTGATAAGATGGTTCGTTTTCTCTGACATGAAATTGAAACATACATACACTACGTAATCAGGGTTGGCGAGACAAGGCGACAACACAACCACCTTAGGAGGCAGATTCACATCATACTGAAGAAGTATCGTAAAGATATTTGAAGATAGTTAGTAAGATCATACTTTCTCATTAATATACTGAGAGAAGAGTCCATTTTCAACTTCTTCCACCGATATTTCACCCGTGAATATTCCTCCTTTGCCTGTCCATTCAGTGAAACCTGTTCCTGAAAGAGTTTTTGAGTGAAAAAATAACTTTGAAATAACAACTGTAACTACCTTTGGCTTCAGCAGCTATTGTTCCGATGGGAAGACCAGCTTGTTTATCGCATTCTTCAATCACATTATTTATAACTTTTGGTGGAAATTCTCACCTTCCCAAAAAGGTTTAATCATATCAAATGATAATATGACTCCACCGAAATCGAACACAACTCCTTTTATAGTCATTTGGTTAATCAGGAGAGTTTGAGCTCTAAAATGGGATCAGTGTAAAGGCAAAGCTTAATATAGACATTAAAACTAATTGAATCGGGAAGGGCCATGAAAGAAACATCCGACTGCCGAATGAAGCAGGAGAACTGCTTTTATATCTTCTCTCTTAAGTGGATTACGATAAAACTGATAACTTTGGTTGTTCCGATGAGCTGACCATTTTCACTGTTGAATTATCAACAGAGCACATTTACTTCCTAAAGCGCTCCAAACTACACTTGAACGTCATTGCTGCGTACTCTCGTGGTTGAGGTATCCCCTCACAAGTGACTGTTTGATGAATTTTTATTTGGAAATCAATTTTTTCTTCTCAGTCCAAGGAGACTGAACTCGTTCAGAAATCACTGATTTTAACATCTTAAGTTCGTTGACTGTTACTTTCTTTTCGACCGAACTTGCGTTTTATGTATCTGCCAAACACCTCTGACGTCATTAAGGATGGGAAAAAATTTATTTAAAATGTAGAAAAATGTTTTAATGATGTCACAGCATCTATTCAAACGTTGGTCAAAGATACATATTTTCTCGTCATTGTGTTATCTTCCTAATAGTACTAAATAAGGAGAGATGAATCCAGTTTTACTACATCTGCATGTCTCCCACGTCGACAACGGCGACGGCAGCCGTAGAAGGCGAACATACAAACATCTGAGAAGAAGTAGTATAAGAACTTTGATAACAAAAAGGTGAGAAAATGAACAAAGGAGTGAGAGAGAGAGTAAGTGAAAGAAAGGGAAACGAGATGTTGCAGTTTATCTTTGACATAAAGTCCTAAGCAACCTCTGACACACTGTTATTTCCTATTCCTAATAATGGAATGACTTACAATAGTCAATCTTGTACTACTGATTAAAGAAAACGAAAATGATAAACATGATCGAAAAGAAGAGCAGAACGAGAAAGAATTATCATGTAAGAAGGTTTTCTATTAGCAGCTGCTGGAACTTCATAATGTTGTCGTTGTGTTTTGTCTCCTTTCGTTTTTGTTCTTTTACTAATCATTTTATATTCTTTTTTTTACATTTCGTTTACTTGATATAGTTCCTTTCTTATATAACCAAGTCCTGATTCGTCTGGATTCATTCAACAACCACTTCAGATTATCGCTCATACATCCACCCAAACTTCTTTCTCTCTCTCTCTCTCTCTCTCTCTCTCTCTTTATATCTCTCTCTCTTTATCTCAATATTTTTCATGTCCTCTCTTAGCTTTTCTCCATCTCTGACAGTCTTCTTACCACAGATAGGCAACATAGATGGCATTTACATGTTTACAACAGCTTTTATCCATTCCTTCCCTTTTACGTATTAAAATTTCTTTTTTTATTAACTGTTGTTTTTGCTTTCCTCCACACTTACGCAACTCTTCCACCCTATTCATAATCCCCGTGCCTAAGTTGAAGCATGAAAACCTGATGCGCGCCCTGTTTATTCATTTCCAATTTTGTTTTTTTTCATGAATTTCCTGTAGTACTCCCACTATACCTATATATCTCTTATCATTCTCTAACAGTCATTAATCCATCTTGTTTATTATTTCAAGCATTGTCGCCAAGTTGAATGGACCAAATCTGCCACTGGTTGGCTCACCGACCATTGGGTGTTCTTCTTATTGTTTCTCTAATAATTTTTCCTATTCTAAGGTGAGTTTGAAACCATTAATCACATTTTTTTTGATAATGAACAAAGAGATCAACCGGTCATTGCGTTCACACATATAATAATGACCTTCACGTGAAATATAACGTAAACTCATAATTTTAAGTTTTTTTCTCTTTCATCCTCTTCGCATTGAGTCAGATGTTCGACGAGGCTTTGCTCAACGTAACGGAAGATCTACACATGAATTAAAAGTAATTTATCTAAAATACTAACACATACCCAACACGTTCATATGTCATTTTCAGAGTTTCGCAGATTTTTATAACATTTCTTATGAGGGATTAGATATATGGGTTATCTTAATAACATCTAAGAAAGGTAGTAACGATAGCTATTTGACCATCAATTCAAGTTTGCTCAATGAAGTGAGGTGTTATATATCATCATAGTTCTTTACCATACGTTAAGGTTGAACGTCTTGATAGCTTTATACAGAATTTCTCAATCACCAATGACAATACCGTCTTACGGGTCTCTGATTTGGAAGGATCAAAGTTAAATTACCTCTTCGATTGGTTTAAGGTAATCAGCTTTCTTTTAAACTATTCTTTTCTAAATCATATCGTATAGTATACTTATGAGTTATCCATGTTCTTTGGCGATATCGATTTGTCTCACCCAATAGGCAAAGCAATGGGTCATGAGTTCTTCACTGGTAGTCATTTCTTTGGTGTTAATGAACATTTCAATGAGAATCAAGTATGATAATACAATCAAATGATATAGTTATATTTGGCAATGTATAGACGGGTCCCATAGAAACCGCTAAGTTCATGACTCTCTGGTTTATGAGTTCAGCAGTTACATTCGAAGAGAAAAAGAAGCTAGAGCTGCTACAAATGGAGCTATTCAAATTGAGTATTGCAGACAACTTCAGTGATCTACTAAGTTTCCAAATGTATGGAGATCAGGTTAGTGTATCATCTGATGAATTATGAAATGATGGTTTCGGTCAGGTGGCTAATGCTGAAATGCTAAGAGGAACTATGTTTACTGTGAAATTGTTCATTGTTGGAGTTGTTATGATGGTTATCTTCATGCTATACTCATTTAAGCATCTTGAACTCAAATCTCAGGTAAGACCTGAGTTCGCTTTTAGAACGAATTACATGTTTCAGATCACTCAAACAATAGCAGCAGTTGCTTCACCAACCATTGCTACGGCCACTTGCTTTGGCATTTTGGGATGGACGGGGACTCCATTCAATTCTATCATGTGTATAACACCATTTTTGGTAATGGGAATAGGTTGCAGACTTTATTTCTGGCATTCAATACGATATTTTGCTGCAGGAGTGGACGATGCGTTTTTGCTTCTTCATAGTTGGAGACGGCACTCGGCTATGGAGAACCAAGAAAGGCGTATTAGAGCTGTCTTGTTAGAAATTGGACCGTCCATGGCTATTACATCCGTCACGAATACTCTGGCATTTGGAATCGGAATGACTTCACCAACTCCTCAGGTAGCAAAGAGTTGTTTGATTTTAGTCAGTTCTTACGTCCAGATGAGCGCTTTCTGTTTGTGTACGGCCATAGCTGTGCTACTGGATTTGATATTCGAGTTTGCTATTTTCGTTCCAATCATGGTTTTGACGTATAAGGAAAAAAGGGAGAAAATCCCTCTGCGTCCCAGGTACTTTCATATAGCTCATCAGATACATGTACTTCTTCAAGTTTTTCCTTATTCTCTTGGACGAAGTATGTTCATGTACTACTATCCAATACTGGAAGAGTGATAGCTGTCACTTTAACTTTGTTGTTATATCTGTCTGCTACGATTGGGGTATCGAAGCTTGTTCCGTCATTTGACCCATCAAAAACATTTCCAAAAGACTCTGAGCTCCTGGTGGCTCTTAGGAACTTTGAAGTTATACAACAGGAGGTTTGTTTACGTATAATTGCTCTACTTCATCGATTTGTTTTGAAGTATGCTCCAATTAACTTTGTGAGTCGCCATATGCCTGATCTGCGAAACGAGACGGAAGTTAACGATTTCTTTGAAATGATATCTCGATTAGAAAACCGTGAATTCTGTTACGGCAGTAACAGAACTCAACTACTTCTCAGAGATTACATTAACGTAAATAGCATATTATGATATAGTATACGCACTTTTGCTTACAGACAATCAATCCAAATAACCTAACTTATCAGGAAATACCCAAATTTTTATCTGATCGTATGATAGCCGATAAGAAAATTATTCAATTTCACAAAGAGAAGTGATTATCCATATTACCTTGTTTTGATATGTAAACGTTTGTTATAGTGATTCGGTTGTCATGGATGGTATTAACTATATTGTTATATGTAAAGGTGAGCCATTCTGCACACTTCTCATGCTAATGAATATCGTGAAGGAAGTCTCGATTGGAATGTACGAGCAAGCAGAGTAGACCAGACTAGACATATAATAGATGAATATCCGCAGTTCAATACGACTTTGTTCGATTATGATAGTACAATATATGATTTGATCATAACAGTGAAGGTAAGACTATTGCAATACTTCACGTGTGTGCCACGTGGAATGTATTGTTTACGTTAAAGTCATCGTGAACCTCAAAAATCATTCGATGAACTTTGTAGACTTGCAGAATGGTTGTTATTTTTTTCAGTATGAACTCTTCAAGGCAGTCCTTCTGACGTTCGTGTGCATGGCCATCGCTTGCGGGTTCATGATTCCTAGTTTGGGGGCAGCTTCAATAGCCACTGTATCTATGCTATCAATATCATATTGTAAGTAAGAAATCAGAAATATCATGTTCGAATGTATATATACAGCTTTATTGGGATGGTTATCAATTTGGGGACAAGATATGGATCCTGTGACGATGATTAATGTGTTGATGGCTATTGGATTTAGCGTAGATTTCAGGTATATTCAAATGTTGTGCTAGTACATTCTTCTACAACTTACTTAGTGCTCATGTGTGCTATCATTATCATATAAACCGTCATCAAGACATAAAAACGGATAAAAAAGAACAAATTGAACACATTCTCAAGAGTGTTGGCCGACCAATGATCGAAGTAAGCTTAAACAGTCAAAAACGTTTTCATTTTTCATTAAACATCATCTTTAGGCTTCGCTCTCAACTTTAATATGCATGTTGCCATTGTTTTTCGTTCCTGTATATATAATTGAATCTTTTGCTCGAACGGTCTGTTTAGTGGCAACGTTCGGTCTCTTCCATGGCATTGTCATTATTCCTGTTGTTTTATCTTGGTTAGGCCCTTCCAGGCCACCAGGTGATCCGAATTCTCAAGATATTCTACTCACAGCTTCACCTTAAAAAAATATTTTTTTCATTTTTTGCTTTATTAATCTTCTTTTTTTGTACTTATTTCTCAAAAATGAACTATTCAATTCATCCGACAAAGGTATATGCAACTGTTCAATTAAGGGCTGAACATTCCCGGTTGTAATGAAAAAGAATGAATCGCATACAAATTTATTATTATTAATCACAATTTGTGATTATATTATTATTTCTATTTTCTTTTCAGCATTATTATCCATGGACTACAGAAGAGTGAGCATCTCCAATGTTAGAGAATGAGAAATCAGCTCCAGTTGATCCAGTTTGGGAACATGAGACTTGAGCGACATTTGGTCCGTCACCATCTTCAGTTGCTTTCCATTCTCCATCAACACAGAAGATCTGAATTTGATATTGTTAAACAAAACATTACTCGAATGGATCTATACTTGTAAGTTGGCGGTGGGATTACCATTGGCAACCTTAAGCACTGTACTTCCATCAGCAGCAATGGCTTGTACAAGCACATTTGTAGGCTAAAAAGTGTTTTTTGAAAGTTTGAACAGAGGAGAAAATAAACTGACATTTGTTTCAGCAGCAGCAGTACAGAGTAGATATCCTACTACTGGACACGTAGAGCTAACTCTTCTCAGAATAGAACATTGGTGGAAACTTGAGGCATCTCCTATCGGACTCACTTTTGGAACATTGACTGAAGATAATGGAGCACAGCAAGCTGGAAAAAGAATTGAATTTTCACTTGTTCGTAGAACGAAAGAAACGAAGAAGATTTATGGGAGAAGTCTCGGATCGTCTTCGTCACTTTCACCTAATTAGATAATCGCCGTGTCATGTAAAAGAACGACAGGGGATAATCTCTTTCTCACAATGGATTATCAAGAGTAATCCTATCAACATATCATTTAAAAGTTTCTAATAGAAACTTTCATGACTTCTCTGGCTCATCCACGAGCTATGAAATATGTTTTAAGACTTACGAACTGTAGTTGTTGTTGGGCTTGTGGGAACACAGGCTTGGGATAGACCAACAGAAGCCAAGATGATGATGGCGCGGTAAAACATTATCTTTCTGAAACAATCAAGCATTTTGAATGATTTCAAAACTTTTTCAGAAATGAATATGATGAAAGGGAAAACGAATGTGAAAGGCTCTTATGAAGGATGTGACACTACCTGAGGAGTAAAAGTGTCTAACATATAAAAGTGAAACAAGAGGGAAGGGTTTAGGGGTGGGCTATAGGGGGTTGTCCCGGAGGATCAAGAAATTGAAAGAATGGATAAGTCTTATCTGATTATCATGTTTCTTACCGATTTCCTTAAGGTGTTCGTTCATATCTGTAGACAGCTCGTTCTTCGCGACACCCTAGGGTGAGAGAAGCGGATTCTCTGGAAACATCAGCAACCTAAAAGAAAGTTAGGTCATAGATGTTCCGGAAATGGCAGAACCGTTTTTCTCTCTCTCTTCCTCTCGTAGTAAGAAGAGAGGTTGTTGTAAAACTGTTTCTAAAACTGCGCAATGTTGTAAAGCCGTAGTACTATAAGGTAAACGATTTATTACAAATTATACACAACGAATTGGGATCGCGAAGCTATTTTTTTATTCAAAAGCTTGTTGAAGTAGAATGATGATGATGTTGTGCGATGATTCCCTTTCATGATCATCTTGTAGATCTCAGAGAATCTCTCTTGATATCATATTATCGAAACATGCTTAACAAAAAAAAACGTTTTTGTTTCTAAAAAATTTGACATGGAAAGGGTCATAAAGGACAAGATTGAAAGTTTGACCTTAAAACATGATGGATGATATCGTATTATCAGTTCTTTATTTATAAAGGAAGACTTTTCATGAAGTCGACTATGTTGAGATAGGAGGGGAGAAGCCGAAACACGATAAATCCGGTGACTGGATAGAGATATTCATTCCGCTGACAAGAGAGCAGAAATGAAAACGGACAAGAGGATTAAAGAATTCAAGTTCATTGATAAAGGTTGATAAGCAAGAAAGCCATACGATATTTGGGACCTTCTCTTGCAAATCCTATTGTACATCTGGGTCATCATATTTCATGCGATTCAAACATTTTCTAAATAATTTACTAAAAGAGATATCTAATAAGAGTCCTCTTTCGTCTCTGAATCATGATGATCTTTTACTTTAAATTAAATAGTTTTCCTATCAAATAAGAAAATGGAGATTATGTAAATGACTAGTATATGAAATGGAGCATTTGCTGTTTAATCATTTTCCAATACCCAGACCACTTGAAACTCCGATAGGACCAACACCTGGGACTCCAACTCCGATCCCGGAACTTATACCGAAAATGTTGCCTCCTCCCAGTCCACCGCCTAATGTAGAGAATTGATGATTACTTTCTTGTTTTCAATACCTCCGAGTCCTCCGATACCCGGGGCGCCTACTCCAAGTCCGGAACTTATTCCTACAGGGCCGGCGCCAATACTGCTACCTATTCCTACACCCCCTGGATTTCTGACAGATGGGGAAGGAGTAGCCACTGGTCGACTGGTCACTAAATAGCTCAACATAGTTATTGTTTACTAATTATAAACATGCCTGGCTCTTCTTCAGACACAAAGGAATGCGTTCGTTGGCTATTTTCCAGAGGACGTGTGCGAAGAGTAATTTCATCACTATCAATAGTAGGAAATTCTTCCGAACTATCAATTTGATGATGGTTTTTACTAACAAATTTGCTTTGCCATTTGTCCTTAAATGAAAATATGACTAACTAAAGAGAGATAGACAAAGGCGAACTTCATCATCCCATGTTGCAGCGGTAGTTGTGTGTGGACGGCCTGTAGTAATTGGCCTTTCAGTTGTTTTATGTACGATCTCATCTTCAAAATGGAAAGGTTTAATTGAAAATAAAGTTTTTTGGTTGTTAATAACCTGAACTGATTTCTTCTAAGTCAAGTGTTTCTTGAGAATCTGGTTTCCCAAGATTTGATTGTTCACTAATAGCGTGATGATGATGATGAGATTTGTGCTTATGATGATGATGATGATGTCTAGGTTTATGTTTTCTGATGAAATTTAAATAATTCGAATAATCAGAATTATAATAATTAGGATTTTGACCATATGACGAATACTGTGGATATTGCTGCTGATAAGCTCTGCAACAGGAGGAAATCATAGATGATGGATTGCAACAGAAAAGGAAGTAACAAACCCGCATATGTTTGGACATTGGCATTGCTGATAGATTTGTGGTTGATTACATGCATAGCCGGTCATAGATCCATAGAAAGCTGCAAATATGATGTGTTATACAAACTATTTAGCAGCATATAGCTTACTTGCTCGCGCCATTGAAACAGCTGATAAGCATAAGACAGAAAGTTGTGTGAGACCCATAGTATTTCTGGATGAACAAATTCTGAGAATGTGAGAATAGAAACAGTGTGATGATTTCCAGTATAATTGTGCTTATAAAGCGAGAAGACTGTTAATTACAATGAGAAAAGAAACGAAAAGAATGAAGATACATCAACCTACCTGACTGCCACCAACATTTTTGTTTCAAATGATTGAAGATTGAAGGTTTCGAATTTTCTTATAAATTACGTTGTCATGTTGTAAAGTCTTTTGTTAATTGGACAAAACATCTTCAAAGTACCCTTTTTTTGCCGAGAAATATTCAAAACAAAAGAATATTAATGAAACTTGTATTCGTGCTTGCAGCTTTTACCATCTCACACTACATCTCATCTATGATGTGCAATGTGAATGAGGTGTTCATCTACTCTATCTTGCTGTCATATCATCAGTCATCTGTTCAATCAATCATTTCAATTACTAACTTTTATAAAATTTTATTTTTTCTTTTTCTTTCATAATAATTTAAAGCAAATGATTCATTACATATTAGCTTAATTAGCATACAGACCCGTTAGTTTTCTTTTTTTCTTTTTTTTTCCTTTTTGAAATGAGCCGGGATTGGAGGAGCAAGTTGATGATACATGTACAGATATAGGATATGAGAGAATAAGATGTTAAACTGTATAGAACAGACATAAACAGAGAGCGAGAGAGGACGTATATATATATGAGAGAAAGAGAGAGAGAGAGAGAGAACCTTGGAAGAATGAGAAATGATAGTAAAACTCTAATAGAGCCTACCTTATGACACAATATATGAAACATGTTATATGATATGTGAAAAAAAAGGTAAAAGAAAATGGATAAAACTATAGTCTTTTGATTGATTAGTTCAATAAATGTTTTGAGCAATCTGGTATGAGAGGAATGGTGAAAGCTTCCACGTCTGCAGACGTCCACAGGACGGACCGAGCAGTTCTTAAGAGTTAAATTTGTTTTTTGAATAATCCATCTGAGATAGAGATTCAAATATCATCCTGTTCAAGCATTGATTGTTCTGTGTCAGCGACGGATTCAGTTGATTTGAGAACATGATAGACGTCAAACATAGCATTACGGCTTGGTCGCAGAAGGATTGTAGCAAGTACAGAGAGAATGAACATCTCACAGATTATCACAAAGTTACAAACGACTGGAAAAGTTACAATTAACTTATTTGAATTAATTCAATAGCTTACATGTAGCATTCTCTTGCGCAGATAGTAGTGGGCCACATGAGATGAGATCGAATCGAAGAAGGACGTTCTGGAAGATCATTGGCTGTTGAGCTGAGAAGAATAGAAGTGAGATATCGACAAATCGGAATATGGTCATAAAGCAGAATGAGGATAGCTTATTCTGAAATAACTTGGAATTCAAAGTCAAGTGAGAGGTGTCAACTTACGGATGTTACTCTGGCAAGTGTATGAACTCCAAATATGGCCAATAGTAAAGAGCTTACACAAAGCATATCCGAGTAACGCAAGAATCTAAAACAAACCATAATCAGCTCATCAATTTCAAACAAATATTAGTGTTTACAACCGGTTTGTCTAAGAATAACAACAGAAAATGGTTAATAGTCGCGTGTGATGACCGCATATTACGAGAAATTTGGAAAATATGCAAATCAAGCGCTTACGTTTTAGCGTCTTCCCTCATTTCAGCAACAGCCACTATATCACAAACGATTATTATCGCACGAAAAACTGGAGCTTGAAGGACAAGAAATTCTAATCTTCGAATATTTCTTCTGTAAATGAGAACAAAAACGATTATAAAATGATAGGGGATGATAGATGGCTTACTCAGTTGGTTCAGCGGTTGGCAATGGCAAACATGGAGCTATGCAGCAGAATGGTGGACTATGAAAGTCAATTGGATCTTCTATTCGATTGGAAAATGATGTTCGGCCACCAAACAGATGTCTATCAATGAATAAGTTAACTATAAGATGATTATAGATAGATATATACCGGCATAAGGATACTATAACGAATAGGCACATAAGGTAATAGAGAATACCCAAAGCTGTTATAATCAAGGAAGTTCTTGGAACAAGCATACCTATCAGACAACAACTTGTTGACACCTCAATTATAACAACATTATATGCATATAGTTAGAATATCTAACTTACAGGAAATAGTGTTACAAGCCAATACAATTTATTTCTTCGCGTCTCAATAGAAACAAGACGATAGACAAACGCCCAATGAGTACCAGCCAATATATATATGATTAAAGTAAAAACTGAGGCTATTAGTAATAATACAGCTTGAAATGGCTCAAGATCTATAATTATATATTATAGATTATAGAAATATGCGAATAATCTTTTATCAAACATACTTTGTAAGAAATCCATGGCACTTGGAGTATCTGTGTGATCGGAACAGTTTTTATCCGGCGGAACCATAAGGGATTCCATTAAGCGAAAGACAGGTCCCATCTCCAATCCACTCATCTACAACAGACTCAATCATACACAGAAGCAAAAAGGAAGCAAAAAGAGATGTACATAACGAAAATATTGACAAAAGGAGAAAAAAACATTATTTGGAATAAATAAATGATAAGAGTTCAATAGTTAGAATAGAAGAGTAAGATGTAGAAGGAGGAAGAAGAAGGTTAAAGAGGTGAACAAGGTACGAAAGGTCACATCAGACGAGCATTCCACGACGACACGACCTCCAGAATAAAATGAGAGATTCGAATAAAACAATAACAACGACCTTATATGAATGAGTGAGAGAGATAAGATAAACAGCATATTCGTCTACTGTGATTTCAATTCAGAAATTTCTTACCCTCAACCTCTTCTTATACTCCGCATGATGAATCATTCATGATTATCATATAACAAAGTACAATAGATAAGCCATGTTTTATAATTTACAACCCAAATCTCACCTGATTTTATCATATCATATAGTTAAGGTGGCTTTTTTCATTCTTAACTATATGATCAATGCAGTTATATCATATAGTTTGTGATTCACAACAATGTGTGCAAAACTAAACCCAGTGCACAAGAAAAAGAAAGAGATAGTGAGAGAGTACAAGAGAATAGAATGACATAGAGTTGCAAAGATAAAAAAAAGAAATGACGAACAGAGAGCAATATAGAGAGATTGAGAGTAAGACTGTAAGAGAAAAGGAGAAATGAGCATAGAGAGAGTCAAAGAGAGAAAGAGAGAGAGATAATATAAAATGAAGAAAAGATAAAGAAACAGACAGAAACTTCCTAAACTCAGCATAATGACAATCTAAACAACAACTTGTTGATAATAGAAAATGAAATATTCAAATAAGATCCATCTGATTGACTCATTTTCGAAATCTTATAGATAGATGGTTAGTCATTAGCATGGAATTCTCTTCCCCTCCCATCTTTGTGAAATGGTTGGAATGAAAATCCTTTTTAAACCAACAGGCCATACATGGTGCTGAAGCTTTGCATGCATGATAAGACTAACTGCAGCGAGTACTTCCTTCTTTTGTGAATGTTGTGAATGGTACGGAATGATGTAATATCCATTTCAGTCATATTGCATAAGCTACAACATATAGAAAAGGAAATTGGATAGAAACCGAGCACAGATGAGATAACGATGGATAACTGATGTGAGGCGAAGCAAGTCTTATGAGCTTCTTGGAGCAAAGCAAAAGCTAAAGTGAAAGCGAGTTGAACTATTATTTTAATAGAGTAAAAGCATCAAAGAGATCATTCAAACACAAAGCAAAAGACGCTCATCAAATAGAAAGAGCAACAAGTGCAGTATGCGATCGAAAGTACGAAGTTAACTATATAATATATGAGAATCAATCAATCACATTAAACTACACTAAAATGGACGATGCGAGCTCAGTACACCAACACAAAATCTTCGATAGTCAGCTTTATCTGGCATTCGTTTCTACGGTTCCATCTCCTACCACCCTCTTTCTGCTTCTCTATCTCTCCCTATCTCATATCCAGCTTTTTGCGTAGTTTGTGTGCTTTTGATGATGCTGGAAGAGACTAGTTGCCAACGTCTTGCTCTCGGCATTGTTTGCATTGCCCACATCATTAACACGTAGGACTTTCACGAAAAAAAAAGGCGAAGAGTAGAAAAGTAACTTTGAATTAAGAAAACACAGAGAGAGAGAGAGAGAGAGAGAGAGAGAGAGAGAGAGAGAGAGAGAGAGAGAGAGATAAGCTATGCGCATAACTTTTTGAATGTTGCGTAGTAAGTGGAGGAGTGGCAAGAAACTATAATAAATAGAAAAAAATTTAAAAAAAGCGGCAAAATGAGAGAAAAGAGGGAACAGGATGAATATGAAAGAAATGTGATGTGAAAATGGAACAAAAGAAAACAACCGTTCTTCACGTCAACAGCTGGCTTATAGACAGTGGCGGCAGGCAATTTTACGTGAAATTACACGGAATTAGCTTGTGGACGTGAATCACATGTAGGAGTGCATATAGATGATGACGTCAAAGTTGAAAGAACTCTATTTGAAACTCTTTGTAACATAATCCATATATGAAAGTGAATATTGTGGAATTTGTGTGAAAAGAGAAATAGAAATGACGCCGAAAAAAGAGTTGAAACGAAACTGAATGCGTCTGCTTGGCTAGCTGGTTGGTTGGTTAGTTGTGCTGCTGCTGCTGCTGCTGGCTGGCAGCGAAGAGTGAAGGAGCGGAAAGATATAAAAACAGATTTTTGATGATGAATTTGCATTAAAAGTGGAATTAAAAAAAAGGGAATTATGGATTGTATGACGATGAACGATGAAAATGGAATTTGGAACAAAGAGGATTTCCATATGAAATGGGTTCGAAAGAAGCGCAAAACGAGGAAGAATTAAAGGAAATTATAGTTTGGTTAACATTTAGCATTCTTCTTATTTCATATTTCCCTCTCTCTCTCTGTCAGTCTGTCTCTTCAGTTTAACTTACACATCTCTCTGTTGTGCATCTCTCTGTACCCTCCAGAACTCTTCTCTCTGTGTGTTTCAAAAACATGAATCATTGAGTTAACAAGGCGAATGTAACAGTCCACACCTCTCCTCTCCGTTCATTTTGTCATATTTTGAACAAAAAATACGAAAAAAAACTTATTTAAACTACAATATGGTCTGTCGTATGCATTGAGAGATTCGTTCTCATGGAATTTTGGGTTGTTGAATACGAAAACGGACTTTGCAAAGGTTGATGGACGGGAAGATGGAAAAGCTACACCTCTGACGCCAAGCCCAAACATAAATAATCAAATGATGGCTGTTTTGTGATTTTATTTGTTTAAATAGAATCAGAATGATCAGACGAACTGAGGTTTGATTCAAAAATAGAATGAAAAGACATTTGATAAACTTGCATTAAGTGAATTTAAGAGGAAGAGCAGAAGATGTTGAGCTTAGAATTATTAGATAAGTTGAGAGGGAAAAGGAAATGAGAGAAAGACAGAGGAAAGGGATGAGAAGGGGGGGGGGTAAGGGAAAGAGGTAAGTAGTTGAGTATATGAAGAGAGAGAGCGAAAACAAAAGTAGAATGAGTTAGAGAGGGAAGGAGAGAACGGGTTGATTGAGAACTGTAGAGTGGAAAACGAAGACATTGTTAGAATGCTTCAGAGAGAATAGAATAGAAGAAAGAAAAAGTAGAAAAAGAGACGAAGTTCAAAACTAACGGTCATGAATATTGTATTCAAACAATACAGAAAAGAAGGAGAAAAGAGGGGATTGTGAACTGCACCTGATCTCTCTCTCTCTCTCTCTGCAATCGTTTACTTTCAATTCTTGAGATTTATTGGTCAAACAGATGATGATGAAGACGTTTTTTTTATTTTTTTTTCTTCTTCATCATCCTTCTCATTCTGTAAAGCACATGAGAAGCACATTTGAAGAATTAGAAGAACAAACGGTAATCATCAACGACAACTGACTCTTTCAAATAGAATTCGATACAAACATCATGACGTCATGATATGCGAGGCGTGAAGAAGATGGTGTGATGAATTGAACGAAGACTGAGACTGTTAAGCCGCAATACGATGCATCCTTAAATGGAAACCTGCCGATCAAAGAGGATTTCATCAGGTAACTGATAGCCTGATGATCACGAAATGAAATAAAAAAATGAAAAAACACAAAGAGAAAGAAGAAAAAGGAAGGGAGTGGGAAGAATGAACAGAGGAGGGAAATTATCAAATTTCACTCAAACTTCATATTGAATGATATGGATAGATGTTAAAGAGAGAAAATGAAAAGTAAAAGAGTGGAAATGGAAATGAAAGAAAACAAAAACACAGAAGACACGACAAATGATGAAGTCAGCAACTTGTGTTTCCATTGATAAACATCCAGTTAACACAATAGAAGAAGATGATGGAGGAAGCAAGCAAGGGAGAGAATGATTGAAATGAGAAGAGAATTATTTGAAAAAGAAACAAAAAAATAGAAGATAAGAATATTGTAGGAAACAGGCTTATTTGGAAAACGAAACAAGGTCTGGTCAGAGAGAAACATAGGGGGAGGGGGAAGAAAGATATAAAGAGAGACAAGAGAGAACGAAGAGTAGATGGTCAACGTAGTCGTCTTATCTTTTCTTCACTTAATCATTACGTAATGATATTCTATTTCAAAGCTTCAACGTTTCTATTGTAACTTATGACAATCAAATGACAACAACTGTGATGTTGATGAGAGGATGAAGAGTGTGTGTGGACGTGTGCATTGAAGAACTAAAAGATGAAGAAGAAGCTGCTTAGCAAAAGGAAGAAACTTGTACATGGAAGAAGCCAACGAAACTACCATTATCAGCCAAAAATCCAAAAACAAAGAAAGAAGTTCAAAAATATTTTTTTTAATAAAAAGCATTTTCATTGAAGGCATGTTCGCCCAACGAAAACATCGACAACGAATCATTCGTTCGTTTCTTGGTGTTCGGCTCATTCCCTTCTATACTCCTCCCTTTCTCTCACAAATATTAAAAAAAAATAATTTTTGTAATAAAAATCAAATCAAATATGAACATGAATGGGGCCAATACTCATGTGTATGAAAGTATGGTTATGTTTCGTAACAAGTTCATTACTACTATAAATGGCTCATGGCAAACAGAAATTAATTTCTTTTACGAAAGACGCTTGAGGCGTCGATTGCATTTGATTGAAATGTCTCACAGAGATAGAGGTAAATCGAAAACATCACTATGTAGCACCGTTAGAGAGAGAGAGAGAGAGAGAGAGAAAGTAACTCCTCTAGAATGACCAGGAAGTTCTTCTATCACCCACTTTCCTCTTCCATCCTGACTTCTTATAGTCAATAACTTTTGAATAAACATAAAAAATAATAAGGATACTTGTGAATGTTTACTATTGATCCTTCTTTCATAAGGTGTTATAGAGAGATCAAAAGGAGTCCAGACTTCGCTCAGAGTCATAGGGGTAGAGGGGGGGGTGCAAAGCATAGAAAGTAACAAGAAGTGTGAGGAGTGTGACAGAGAGGGAAAGATAAAGAGAGACAGAGAGGGAGAGTCAGGATTTCCCCATTTGCATTTTAGTTTTTTCATTATTTCGGCTATTAATTTGAATATAGCACGTGAGAACAAGCGTTACGAGTGTGAAATATTCATTTTGAATGTTTGGGTGCGTACAGAGCGGTTGCTTCGGTTTGGGTTGATCGATGAGCAGTTCAGTACACTGTTCTCTAATACAAAATAACTAATAAAATAATATTTTTTCAAAGGTAAATATCAATCAATAGTTATGTATAAGACATGTAATGACGTGATGTTGTAGTGGCAAAAGGGAAGAAGGATAGAGAAAGAGAGTTAGAGAGAGGCTTTCACATGAATTTTCAGAAATAAAAAAGCAGATTTTTGTATTTTGGAGTTTGTTCATAAGAGTACATGTAAGACTGTGTTATTAAATGTATTTGAGTGAAAAAAGGTTTTATCTGTCTAGATTGTGACCTAAATAGGCCAAATAAGGGCAAAGTTCATTGAAATCTGAAAGTAAGTTGGTTGAGATGTGACGACAAGGTGGAAACGTTAGTGAAGTAAGTGAATGAGACGAAGAGTAAGGATTCTCCTCTCTCTCGCTCTCTCTGACCTCTTGATCCATTCTATTCTCAATTCTTTTCTTCTATTTTTTTGTTTTTATTATTTATAATTATTGTATTGATGGAAGCATTTCATATTGCCATTAAGGGATTTATCGATTGAATTGTTTGTATGAGTGTTGAATGACGAAAAGCATTCAACAATGTGCGACCATCTGTCTCATATGCTTTCCATTTGTCTCTGACTGACTGTATGTTGTAGATGACGTAGAAAGGTAATCTCATCTTCTATTATTCTTTTTAAAAACAATATTTTTCTTCTCATAAGTTATGAGTTTGTATGTGTGTGTGGTATATGTCACCTGAAACCGAGAATATTGAAAGATGGAGGGAAAAGAAGATGAAACGAGAGGAGGGGGGGAAGGAAAGCAGATACAAACGGCTGATATCGTCTTCATTTTTTTCCGACGTCGACGTATCATTTAGCGAAAGCTATTTTGAATATTCCAATGTTTTCATATTCCTTTTGTTATTTTTCTTTTTCTGATTTCCACTTTCATTCTCATTTCATATGTAAAATGGCTTTCTGGCTGTGTCGTCTATATGTAGCTTTCTCTCTCTCTCTCTCTCTGTGTATATATGTTTCATATTGAACCTTAAGCAGTCACTTCCTCTTGTCTGATCAAAGAAAAGAAGCAAAAAAATCTTTTTTCTTCTCTTTCTTCTTTGAAGGAAAAACAAAAAGTTTTTCTTTTTTTCCAAATTTCATCTGTTCTGCCATAAGGAAGCTTTCAGCTTCAACTGTACATAAGCAGTTTATGTTCTTTAACTGTTCACACTTCCTGTTTTGCTTCCTCTCTTTTCGATTTTCTAGCAATCAGCTTCGACTGTTAGTTCATTCAATAATCGTCTGTTAAGTTCGCTTACTCCCTCTCCTTCTATCTCTATCTTTCTGTTTTGTTTCTTTTTACTCTTTATGTAACTAATTCCTTCAAAACGAAGAAAATCTTTTCTTTTCTTTCTCTTCCTCCTCTCTTTCTATCTATCATACAGCTCCACATGGCCTCTAATCCGTTCCACCAAGGCTAACAAACGATTTAAGCCAAACGAGAGCTGTTCTTCGAATTCCGAATACGAAATACCAGAAAAGTCATGTGTTGCTTCACTCAGCTCCCTCGTTTATCTACCTCTATCTCCTGTCAGTCAGTGTCTATCATCAGTAAGCATGTGCATGTGTGTGAGAATCAATGAAACGGTTTTGTTAATGATGATTGTAGTTTGATCAACGCTGTCACATATGTAAACGCAATCCACTGACTTGGTGAATGATTTTGTTTCATTCTTTTCATAAACTTATTGAAGTTTCCTCTGACCTATCAATAACAACATTTGTTCAGAAGAACCCTTCTCTTCAACATTTGACGTTTCTTTCCGTGTTTTTTGCATTTCTCTCTTAATTTTTATCTTTTTTTTCGCTTTGTCACTTTAATTACCTGATTGTCTAACTTCCTCATCCAAGTTGTATTATTTTGTGGACTAGAAATGATATGTTTTGCCTCCCACCTCACGATTCACTACTTTAAACATCATTCGTGTCATTCTCTTTGCCTTGACTGTTACTCCTACTTGCCCCCCCCCCACCCTCTTCCACTCTTCTACTCCATAGTCAACTTCATTTTTCTTTTCTTCTATCTCTTAGTTGTCAAGCGCCTGCTTATTATTCAAATTTACATTAATTAAATAAAAGCTACTGCTATTTTCGATTATGAAGGATTGCCAAACTTGCTTCCATGGTATTCAAATGAGTACTTTGCTCACTTTCTCCATCCCTTCTCATGCAATCTCTCTCTCTCTCTATATCTTTACTTCTCTTTTTCAATTATCAATTTCCATCTGACTTGAGAGAAAAAGAATAAAGTCAGGTTAAATTGATGAAAAACAAGAAAATAGAGAAAGTGAACTCAACCACTCTGTGCACACAACACACTAAAAATGAGTTTTGCCCATTCTTAGTGTATAACCACGTGAAAACAGTGTTATCCACACGCAAGTCAGAATGTAATTGAGCTTTTCAAATGTCTATTGTTTCTTTCGGATAATGGAAGCACAAATCATGTTATGTGTGTGTGTGTGTGTGTGTGTGTATGCTGACTGGAATTGTATGTGCTGATTGCCTTTTATCAATGTCATTCGATGGCAAAGATGTTTTAGCAAAGTTGTTTTTGTAAGATATTTCATTCTTTTTTTCATCAACAATCCTCTTAGTTCTGCTAACAACTCTTATCATATGGAGCATTTGGGGGTGTTAGCCAATATCTTTGATATCATTTAAAACTTTTGATTGAACTGTTAACACAAGTCGTTTATCTTCTTTAGCCTACTTGGCTCCACCCTCTCTTTCTCCCTCACTTCACCTCTCTATCATTCTTCATTTATTGCTGTTTGTGTGTATGTGTATCGCTCTCTCTTTCTCTCTTGTTGTGCTTCTCTCTCTTTCTCTCTCTTTTAGATCTCCTTGCATACCTTTCCTCTTTTAATACATTGGTCTCATTCGTTGTTGTTTCTTCCCATCATCTCTCTTAATAAATGTGTATGTGCATCTGTCTATTTGGCTATCTCCTGATTGATGAACAAAAAGACTTTTCCATTCGAGACTCTATGATGCATTCACTGCATATGCCCCTCTCATTATACTTTCTTGACTGCTTTTATTTGAGTTTTAAGACAAAAAAATATATATTTGTATGTATTCATTTGTATTTATTATTTATTTAAATTGAAATATTTTGCAATTTAACCAATGTTAAGTGTTTATACATATGTGTTATGTGTGGAAATGAATTGAAAACTCCATCACGGCAACAGTGAACACAGACTGGGGGTTACGCCAAGTTGTAGATGGAGAGATAGAAAAAGAAAAGGAAAGGGGGGAGGCTTGAAGCACAAAGAGAGGAGGCGAGAGAGATGAACGCAATTTCTCTTTTTTTCCAGCTTTTCGCCTTTTTTTTTTTATTTTCTTTTAAGTTCTCATTCGACAAAAAAAAAGAAAACTCAATCTATAGGGCAAACTCTAATGTTCAACATATTGACATGGTTGTAGTGACTGCTTACTGTGTCATCTCTCCTATTTGCATATACGGAAACAGCCCGAGGGAGCTATTCCATATTTTCATCTGATCGTTGTCACTTGATGTTTGAATGAAACAGAAATCAGATAACCTTTACCATATGGTGTTCTTATCGCGTTGTTGCTAATGCTTCTACTACTGCTTGACTGCAGCAGCACTACAATTAGGTCGTTTGAACTATTTGTGCTCTTTGTAACTTTTTAGCTTCGCTATCTTTCCTCTCTTTCCCTCTCAATTCCTCTTTGTCCCTCTCTCTCTATCACTTTTTGTGATGCTTCTTAATCTTCTTTTCAAATCTTTCAAAGCATCAAGTTCATCGTCTTCTTGCCTTCTGCTATGAGCAATTAGAGGCGTCGATGAAGAATTTCTTATTTCCAAATACGTCTGTTTTTTGATCTTTCCATTGGCTTTATATGTAATTTTTATAATCAAAAGACAATGAGAGTTTGTTCAAAAACTTGTTTCGAACAACTTTCTCGTCTCATACACATACATCCATCCATCCATCTACACATATGCTACACAGCTCATTCAGGTAGTCTCTCGCTCTTTCTCTCTAAATCTCTCATACTCTTTCTATTGATCGACTTGGCCTTATTTATCATTCAATTTTTAATAAAAAAGACTTTGCAATCCTCTCTTTCTTTGCCCCATCATCTCACGTTCTACTTCTCCACATCAGCTTCATCATCATCACAAGTAGCAGTGGTAGCATCATCATCATTATCATTACAGACATGTCTGTGGCTTCTTTCATCTAAGCTTCATCTTTCATTATTAAGTTTACTTAAGCAATCTTCTTATTTTAAAACGGAAATTTCATAGCAAATTGTCAGTTTTTGAACGGAATTCGCTTCTTCAAACATCGTTAATTGATGTTTTGCTCTTCTTTCTCTCAATTCTTCATGCCTCAAGGCCCTAAAAAAGACTAAAATATTTCAATTTTCTAAGTATTTCTATCGGAGTAAAAAGAAAAAATAAAATGCCAAATAAACATTTGCAATCAAAATGAGGCGATAGACATAGAGAGAGAGATAGAGAGAGAGAATAAGAGGGAGAGAGAGAGAGAGAGAAAATTGGAAACTTCATCTTCTTTCTGGAGCACTTGATTAATCAAAGCCATTCCTCATTAACTCGTCACCCTACATTCAAATCAATGAAATCGATTAACCAACTCTCTCTCTATCTTTCTCAGTTACAACTCTTTTTATATCTCTCTTAGTTGAAACAATGCTCCCTTTTCAATCTCTTTGTCCAAATTCTATTATCAATGACTTCACATTTTGATTTTTTAAAATTGAATAAAAGGCAACAACCGTTCAACGCGACTCTTTATGCTTCGAATGAGACTGTGAATTAGCATATTCACACTTACTCGCTATTCCCTTTGATGAACCTCACGGTCATCCACGTAACATCAATGAGCACATGCATTTCTTCCAGAATTTCTTTTTTTTTTTTTTTGAAAATTTCGTTTGACACGTCATATTTGCATGTTTGTAAATAACAAAAATAAAATATTATTGATTGATTTATGTGTATATAACAAGATGTTGGCATGTTCTTGACAAGAAAGAGCTTCTTAAAGCTTTACCCTCTCAACTTCATTGCATCTATCACCCTTTCCCTATCAGAAAACGATCAAACGAGGGTAACAGTTCACATTTTATTTTTTCAAATAATATTTTCTCCCTCCCATTAGCATTTTAGCGCCAAGTTATATGACCACTTGTTGTATTTAGTAGTTTAACGTTTGTATTATATATTATAATAATAGTTATAATCTATATAATCGAGCCTGTTCTTATTCATTCATTATCATTTTTGTAATTTTTTTTGTTTTCCTTATATTCGCCTTTCACTTTCTTTCTTTTTCTTCCTCCCTCTATCAACATTTCCATCTCTCTCTCTCTCTCTCTCTCTCTCTCTCTATTTTACTTTTTGGTCTCTCTATTTCCCTCTCTCTCTCTTGCACAAACTCATTTGGTTTTATCTTTTTACCTTTCCCTCTCAATCCATGTCTCTCTCTCTCTCTCTCTCTCTCTCTCTCTCTCTCTCTCTCTCTCTCTCTCTCTCTCTCTCTCTATTACTATCTCCAAATCTGTTCTTATATATGTGTATTTGCAATTTTTTTTTCTCCTACAAACTTCTCCTTCTCATATTTCCTCATCAGTGAACATTCTGTTTTTGCTTTTCTTTTCCTTTTTTTTCGTCTTCACAGCCATCTTTCTCTTGCTCTTTCTCACCCTCCTCTCTCCTTTCGCTCTCCTTTCGCTCTCCTTACTTGGCTTCGTGTCTCCATAATGCTATTTCTTAAGTAATATTGGTTGTGAAATTTATTTTTATTTTATATCTCACGAATAAAGAAGAACAGGTCTGACTGTGTCTTTGCCATTCTGTCATTCTGCATTTTATGAAAAGTGAGCGAGAAATGCTTTCTCTTAATGACAAGCTTTCGTCCTCTTTCTGGTCCAGTTTCATATTAAAGTGTGATCGGACTGATTTTCAGACTGCCAAACTTCAAGGTTAAAATGGAAAATATTAATAATTTGCCTTTTTACCCTTTGCATCTTTTGCTCTCTTTGCTCTTCCTCTTTCTCTCTTCACTCTGCTCTCATCCTTCTGCCAGTTCCATTCACTTCACGCTGTATGGTGTGAGTGTGTGCGTATGTGTGAGAGTTAATGAGTTCGTTAATTTGAAGGGAAAAAAATTGTTTTTTTTCTTTTCCATCATTCTACACGCTTTGTTCTCCTTCTTCGTCTGCTTTTCTCATCTTTTATGATATGATCGTTGTCGTTTTTGATTCTTGATCGTCATTCAATGAAAATGTTTAAGGAAACCGGAAATGAGCAGTGTTATGGACTCTTTAACCAGTCGTTTAACGGCTACTACTATATCATCTGCATCCAAAACAAAGGTTAGCCATTGATGATTATTCCTTAATTAAGTTTTAAGCTTTAAATTTACAATAATGAGCATAGTTGATTCGGACGATATTATCTTCGAAAATTGCGAAAAACGTCTTGTTTTGACATGAATCGTATAATCTCCATACAAAATGACATCATCTACAAGAAATATAAAAAGAACTTCGCTTGTGTCATTTTGTGTTTTTTTTTTTGTTGGAACAGAAAAGAAGGAAGAGAGAGAAATGAGTTAGTGAAAGAGGCTTTGAGGCGATTTAGAACTACCTTTGTATTGTCTCTTGCTATATCCTTCTCATTTAGTCATTTTCAGTCTCGCTCAGCTAAAACCCAAGAAGATTTTAATTCAAATTCATCCATTGTTAACAAGAAGTCGTCAAGACTAATTCCAGCCAAGTAAGTCATTTAAAGATGTTCCTTTTCCTGAATATTAGATGTGTTCTTGATGTTGTGAACACAGTGTGAGAGAGGGAAATGGAGAGAGAGAGAGAGAGAGAGAGAGAGAGAGAGAGAGAGAGAGAGGAAAGGAGGAAAGAATGAGAGAATAGGATCATTGTCATGAAATATCTTTTGCCTTTCAGCTGTGGCTTCAAATTCGGTTCATTACGTTCTCGTATTGGCATGGGAACTGTCCCTAAGATGATAGCCGCTGAGAAGATTAATCATGAGACTGATGAGGGACGGCAAGAGTTTTATTATCAAGTAATTTGAATTATTCATTTCAATTAAAAAGTAATTCATTGATAGGTTTGCTATTTAATGCAAAAGAAGCTCAACGTCTCTGTGTAAATACAAATAGTTGTCAATGCCTTAAATGGAAGACGAAGAAACTGATAATGGAAGCAATTGACTGTGGCTGTTTATGCGGACATTATCAATTTGCATTTTACCTCCTTCTTCTTAGCTTCTACATGCTATCGCACTACATGCTCTACCCCCCCACCTCTGTGAGTTTCTATCTTGTCACCCCTGTTCATGGTAATTATCAATTACTTTATATATTTTATATTATTATTATTATTTAATCCGGGTGCAAAATATTGAAAATTAAGTGATGATAGCAACTATCGTTCATTATATTCTTCCATTTTTTTTCCAAATTTTTTTTATGAAAATTTCTTTTCTCTTCTAACCTCTTGTGCTGATTCTTGGAGTTTCTAGTTTACTCACTCCTTCATCTATAGTTTGTAATTTATGATCTGTTTGTCACTCTCTTTCTCTCTGTCGTGAGAGCCTTCCATTATAAGACGATAGTTAACCGTTCCTTGATTCACTAAGGAGATTATTATTATTTCTTGTAATTTGTCTTTTTGTTTTAAATATTTGTCGATCTCTCTCTCTCTCTCTGTCTCTCTCAGTCTCTCTCTCTCTCTATTCATACTTTCTATCCAATTATACTCTTATACAATACGGGATATTGGACAAATGTTCAAAAAATATTTTAAATGGACATTGTTTTAGTTGTTATTCGTATATAGTAAAGAAATTGATTATCGTTGTTAGAGTTTCTTTGTCGTTGTTGATTGGAAGAAAGGCAAAGTGGTAGACGAAGGAAAATGAAGTCTGTACTGATCTTTTTGACTCTTTTAGTTGGTCATTGAACATTTTATTTCCTTGTAATTAGCATATTTTAGTTTGTGAAAGTCTGCGAATTCCGTTATTCCTTGGAGATTTGAAGATTGGAAAACGGGATGATGGCAAGGTAATTGATGGAAAAGAAAAATTAAATTACAATTCAATTTGTCTTAAGGTTGACATCAATTTTTCAAATAATTTGGATGTCGGAGAGTTTGGTGCAGGAAAGAATACAACATTAACTGTTTCTAATGATACGTTTGTCATAAATGGTAAGCAAGTACATGTAGATGATATATTGTTTTGAAGATAACTCTCATATAACTACTAATGGAACAAGACATGAGCTATCATCGCAGACTGGGTTTGTTGATGATGAAGTTAAAGTAGAAGGAAATGCTAATATTAATAATCAAAATATCAGAGTTAGTTGTTATAAATTATAAATATAATAACATTTGAATTCAGATGGGCTTAGGCGAGAATGGATCTCATTTCGTTGGAGATGTATCGAGAGCTATCCACAACTCAACTAAGAAGTCTTAATGCTCCATCATATTACTCGCATGACTGTTACTACAACTATCTGTACCATAATATGAATAAAGTGTTTGAATGTAAACGCATTCATCCAGCATTTCAACTATACCTTATCAACGTACATGAACAACACTGCTCTGCTGTTTTCTTTCTGCTCTATCGTGTACGACCAGATTTTTGGTGACTTGCCAGCTGAAAACTATGCGATGGATTTCATCTGAAAATGATATAGGTTTGCGGTGGACTTCATCGTCTTATTCTTTTCACTTAGTATGTTTGTTAATTTCCCTCTGAATCTCTGATTCTTCTAAATAGAATGGTGCATTTTGAGCTCAATGATATAACTCTGGTCCTAGCACGACGTGCATACCTACAAATTCTCGATGGAATGATGTACAACATCAAGAATGTACAACACGCCATTATGCTTCCGTTCGAATCGGAAAATTTCTAACTTTCCTTCATTTTTGTACTTATTCCTCAATTATATATTCGCGTACTGATGATTATTACGGATTATTTGTTGAAAGCACAGGAAAATGGGAAATATAAGTTAACATCCCCATTTGCATATGCATAAGCATAAAGATCCAAAGTCTTCTAAACTGAGGAAGTCATGAGGTCTTGAATATGCATTTTCAGGAAGAATGTTCAGAACATTGGTTACGAGGAAAACTTCGTTTTCATAGAGCAGTAGTAGGTATTGTTTTTCACTCGTTCTCAATAATTTCATTCGAGTTTTATCTCCTAACTATATCGCATATGTTGTGATACATTCCTTTCTTGTCAATTTAGTTGGTCAGAGCATCTCGCGAACAGCAAAACTGGTATAGAAAGTTCTCAATGTTCATGAAGCATCCTTGAAGAGAACTGATGGAGATTGAGTCGCTCATCTTATACTCATGATCTGATCTCCTTTCCGCCATTTTTGAGACTTTAATTGTTAACGTTTCACTTATGATTGTAAACGAGTACATAGTCGCCACAGTTGTATTTGGGTTTGCAATGCAACTGTTAAGATGGCTCGATTTTTGTATATTTCTTTTGTATTCGAGAAATGAATTAACTTTTCTATGTTTTTTGTTTGTTTTTCAATCAACAGGTTGCACACCTCTCTTACTTTTATCGCTGACTATCCAGGTTCATTTGTTCCTTATAAGTAGTCGGTCACCTTTGCGATAGCTCCGTTTTTGTTTTATAGATTCCAGCTCAGTAAAGTATGTTAGTAGAAGAGCTGTGGTTAAGCTCTCGATCACAGTCAAAAACATCAAAATTGGTTGAGTTTGCGCCGAGTTAGAACGCTTTTGCTTCAGAATCATACTGCCTATGCACGACCGCTACACTTTTTTCTTGTGCCGCAGGAATGAAACGCGTGAACAACCGCATCAAGCGCGTCAGTCAGTTGAAAATGAATGAACCACCGCTTTGCCTACTGTTCTTGTTCAAAATGGTTTTCCACCAAGCTTTTCATTTTCCTGAACGCGCATTGAAGTGAGCGGCGTCCATGCTCAGTCGTCTGACTGCTTTGAATTTCTTGTAAGTCATTTGTTTGCAGAGGTCTTTTTCATGAACCATTGCTCACATTACGATACCCATCATGATAATCATTCTTGTAATGCATTCAGCACACTGGCAATGTTCTCATTCATTCTCATATGTTGTTATTTCGAAATTACGAAACAACGCGCGTTGTTTGTGCTCCTTGTTACATTTAATAACTGATAGTGTTCATGCCATCACTTCAGAATTACCTTCTCATACACTACCTTCTGATTTTATTGTGGTGAATGAGTGATTGAGACTGAACGATGTTCGAATTCATTTTCGTTTTGGACGTTTTAATGCTTTCAACTGTACCCACTGTTCGTCTGTGATGGGTATATGTTTGGCACTTTGTATAAATCTGATTGTTGATTATTCAGGTTACTGTTCATCATGTACTAGCCTGGAATCTATGCAGAGCAAGTTCGGAATAATTGCATCTTCGTTAGGATTGTCATTATGTAAGTATCATTCTATGTTTAATACTGTTGGGTGTTCCGGTAAGGTTATGCTGCGTGTACACTTTGTGAGTTGCATGATTTCGTGATTCAATGACTTGGCTTTTGTACAGATTAACCAGTGAATGCTTTCCTTATTCTTCTCAGCCAGGAAAAACGTTTCTCATTTGATTTGCGTTCTTCTAGTCAACTTAGTGGAGGAACCATCAAAAGAGATGTTGTTGTCTGCATGTTGTTTTGTTTGTTTGTATTGAGTAACAGTTAAGCCAGTAATACTGTCGGAAATCCTTGAATGGGTTTCCAGCTAAGTTGTTATTCCAGGAGTTCAGTACTAACATGATTTCTTTCCAGGAATCTGCAGGACACTGTTCATTGATTATCTAATAAGACATACGATTGGTGTTGAAGTTGCATGAGTCACATCCATAAGCAGGTCCATGCCCGTGAGTTTGATGATTTTTGATCCAGTTTACGTATATTTCATCGTTAGTACGTAACCTGACCGAGTTGTATTTGTACTGGAAATGATTCCCATCGACTTATCCAGTTATTTCGAAGACAACTCTTTTTCTTTAACTGTTCGCAATTCATTTTCTGATTAGAATTAACATGTATAGACTGACAAAGCAGAACAATTCATTTTCATTGCTCTTATCCAACATTGTTGATTTCCTCAAATAGTTCGAGTGATCATGAAGACAGTGAATCCTCCTCTTGTGAACTTGATGCTCTCAATTGTGAAGATCGTTCCTCGTTTGTCCTTACGTTCGTTCAGTCAGCTTGGTGGGGCAACCAATCACCCTCTGGTTAACTATTGTTATCTGTGTTTTTACGCCGTCGATCGTTCTCTGAGTTTGTAGTTTAGTTGTTCATGCTCAGGTTCTGTTGTTATTCTTCTGGCCATTCTTGCCTCAATTGCTAACTTACTCGATTATCGATTACTCAGTTATTACTCGTGTTTTTGAGTTTCATGTATCATATGTTCACTGTTCAACTTCGCAGTTAAGGCTTTATGTTCGTGTTTTCTGGTTTTAATCCTATACTGCTAGAAACCAACAGATCCATGTATCTGTGAGCCTCGAGTTTCTCAATCACTTTCTTCTTCAATACTGTTTTAATTCTTGTTGTTCGTTACTATCTGCTTCCGAGGTGTATTGACAGCGACTGGAACCTTCTTTACTTGAGCATCCTCAATTCAAAGTTATCAGGATATGTCACATTCCACAAGGATTGCGAAAGAATGACAGGGGTCTGTGTACCTGAACAAGTAAGCTGCTACTTTGACAGTCTATAACCAACATTTTTTCAGACATCTGTATTCTCCACTACGCAACACTTCCTCATAGTTACGGTTTGAGCGACTCGTTCTCTCACAATTCCCTCCATAGTTCATGAAGCATCTTTGAAGGGAACTGACGGAGATTGAGTCGCTCATTTCATTTCTTATATCTTTATACGGTTTCCTGATGGCTGTTCGATTGGTTTGATAAGTTTAACTCAGGGAAGGAGGAGGAATCGCGTTGAACCATGAGTATAGGCACGACACAACATTATTCAATATATAAGGTAAGTTTAATTATTTGATTAATTGGTTATGATCGTTTTCCGAGAGACGTTGCTGTTCAGCGAGTCTTCCGTAGGAAGTGGAAAGGCTATTCAGACCAAAGGACAATCCTATTGAGTAGCATCTTGTTAATTGTTGTTCTTCGTTCATATAAGTTAATGATTACGTGTATTTCCATGTTTATATACATTCCACTTGTTATAGGTAGGATCAAGGGAATGTGAAGTTGGAGTTCTTGGACGAGAAAGTCGCGGGTGCAGATAACAGATAAGTTCTCATATCTTTGTTCATATTGGTTAGTTACAGAAAGCCGTACGTTAGTCTTTGGAAATACAATGAAGTGTCGCAATGCCTTCTTCTCAGTGCTACAAATGCCTGAGATAGAGTGAACTTTGCGATTGTGTTCACTCTTTCTCAGGCACTCGTAGCACTGAGGAGAAGGTATTGCGACACCCCTTGTCCCAGAAATTTTCTCTTTTTTTGGCCATTTTTTCCAATTTCATCCTCCATATATATCCAATGATATCAAGTAAATGTGGAAGGATAGCCAAGAGGTTAGTTGGTCATTCATACAAGGAAGTGGTTGGTTCGACTCCCGGCCCTGTCAAGGATCCTTCTACGAGAGTGCAAATAGTAAGTTCCGGTCACCCCCGTTTCCAAAGGGGGGTGACCCTTATATACATTTCTACCATACTCATTCTTTCTAATTTCAGGCACCAATCACCGGAGATCTGAGTCAGCGTGTTATATACCCTGACCGTCCATGAGTTGCCAGACTCTTGACTCAGATCTCCATCGGAAGGGCAGTGTGAGTGAGAGAAAGAGTCTGGCACAGGGACGGGGGGTTTTGGAAATTTTTAAAAAAAATTTTGAAAAAAATGGCGATGCCCCCCTGTCTCAACAATTTCCGTAACTACCCCCTGATTGTGGGGAGGATCACTCCTCCACCTTGGGAGAGGAAAACTTTCAAAAAAGAAAGCTTTCCCCTCCCCTTCTCCTAGCGATGATTGGCTCTTGGTAGCCTCCGAGCACGCTAGGAGGACGGATAACTTGGCCTTCCATGGCCATCCTCGTTCATGGTGTACATATGCTTTAAATAAATCATTATAATTATGAAACTTGTATTATCCTTTACCTGATATACTGATCAGCTCTATCCACCCAAAGAAAGTTCAGCCGTCGTCGTACTCGGTGGAATCACCCTGTAATAGAACAGATCACTTGAACTAATTTGAAATACAAAACGAAGACGAAGTAAACGACGAATGAAACAAGAAGATGAGAATCATTATGTGCATACAAGTACAAGGAATTGCTACTCACTCAACTTTTAAGAAAATAAAACATTCAAACACTTCATACGAACCCTCACTCACTACTTTCAAACTAAAACGCGACGACATGGTTGACTAAGCTAAGGTTTATAAGATGCGAATGTCCTATGAGTGAACATGCAAGCCGTGTACGCTTGAGAACTGTTCGGATGTGTGGAAGCATCGTCAATACAGGAAAAGACGGATACAAGAACGAATGACAAAACTCTTAAATATCGCAACAATAGGTCGTTCAATAGGAGAACTCAGAAAACAGAAGCATTTCATTGAGCACTTAACACAACATCCAGACTATCAACAATCAATTCGGGAAGGATATCAACATAGGTTGAACAAGGAAGAAATGAAACTGTGAATTCTGCCGGAGATGATGTAAGCGACAGACGGAACGAGGCAGAGAATAGAAGAAGCAATAGGAAACAAGTTAAACAAGGACACTACTCTGGTGAATTACAATGCCCACTGAACAAGGATAAGACAATCAGCAATCGATAACCTCGTAAGTTCATATAGTTAGCCGAAATGTCAAAAAATCAGTCAGAAAAGAGTAAACAAATCAACTGAACTACAAAATCAAACTACAAGCCCAAAGAACGACCAAGAAAGGAGTTCCACCCTTTTCGCAAATGGTGAGCGTCTAGAAAATGTGAGTTAATGGAGCGGGCAAGAATGCTCTGCTCTACTCTCTCTGAGTATTCGGGAACGGTTGCACTCAACGTTCGGCCGAATGTCTGATTCGAAGATACTACTGCTTGTTTTCATTTGATCAACAGCTCCGAAGTGACTATTCCATTTTGTTCTTAACTATGCTCATACATTCTTGTTCGGTTACATAATCGATTACCACAATCCTAACATGGTCTTCCTTTGCTTTCAATTTGTTGCGACGGTCAAGCGTATGTTCTGTCACAAAGTATAAACTGAGACGTAGTAGATAGACCATATTGAGACTACTACACAGCAACAAACGTGATGCGAACTCAAAAAGAATTTGATACTTAATGACTTATCAAACTAATCAAAGTATTATAAAAGAGAGTCAACTCAGAATCATATACAACCCAAGGTTCAAAAAATAAATTTTATTTCTCAAGCAGCGATAACAAAGCTTATAAACAAGAGCCCATCAGGAACAATCGCTAAACACAAGCAAGTTACTCAAAGCTGTCGTCCACTATGTGTTACCCCTATGGGGCAGTCTAAGCTATGAACTTGGGCTCATTTTTTTGATTTGGGTTTTCGCCACACCAACCCTGAAATAGAATGATTTTCAAATGTTTCCCGCAAAACTTCGTCTCTCTGAAAGTTCAGCACATCGACCGCATCTACTTCTCAGAAACATGAGTATTTAGCTAGCTAGCTCTAGAATTATTATCATAAGTATTGAACATACAGAAAATGAAGCATTATAACATATAGGTACTGATACAATATAATAAGTGACTGAAATGACTTAAACGATATGTAATCGATAACTATGCTTTCTAACAATAGAATATATAAACAAAGGCATATTAACATATCATAACCACACCAGAGTTATGGAATGAACATAAATACCGTGCACACTGCATTTGAGATATTTCGTAGTATTAAAGTAACAACAAAAACACCGAAAATGAACAAGATCTCTGCTAGTGGTGCGAATTAAGTTTCCGAACGAATATCATGTTAATTATCATAATTGCGGGAGTACATTATCTAAAAAACGTCTGTAAACGGATGCGTTTCAAAGAAGTTATGACAGTTAGAAGAGTGAGCATGAACACCGCTTACTAGATTGGGCTTTGAGAAAAATGAAGCTCACAAAATAAATCATCTCTAAGAGTAAAGCATAGCAGTGCGGTGGTTTATTCATTTTTAACTGACTGACGCGCTTGAGCGGTTGCTCACGTGTTTCATTTTATTGAAAAAATACAAAAAAAACTTTTCAAATTACGATTTAGACTGTTATAACTCAACCTCCCTCAAGGGAGCAAATGTATCAAAAAGTAATCCTCAATATGGAAACGGCTCGTTCCTCCACTTAGGGAGGGACAAACCGCCATCCAAAATTGAGTCCCATATAGGGTAAACGTAATGACATGGTCACACGTCAAGCGATGAACATATGTTCAATTCAACCTAAATTAGCAAGCACTTCCACGCCTATCATGTACTTTGTGCAACGTACATAATACGAGACTTGCACGTTCTCTTTTCATGCGCTGCAGGACCAATTGCATCTTTAAAATCATTCCTTTAACGTTTTCTTAATATTTTTAGCTTTACTTATCTACTTTTCATGCTAATTAAGAGCATAAAAGTGTGATGTAAACATCATCTTATGTTATAACAAGTGTAAATGTGTTAAGCATGGAAGATACATGATAAGCTTTGCACAAGATAAGCTTTGAACGGTTTATTTGGTTTGAATGCGAGAAGTTGGGATAGAAACACCTGAGAAGAAATTATATGAGAAGCAGATTGATGTGACATCGAGATACATCATCTAACATATTCCATGGAAGAACAACAAAAGAAAGAAACAATGAGGGAAAAGGGAAATAAAAAAGAGAGAAGAGGAATAAGGATGGGGAGCCACAGAAGATGAGAAAAATAGAGGAAATTAGAGATCTTGAGAGCGAAAAAAACAACGAAACAATAACACTTTTTCTTCGGCCATCCTTGTTCAAGGTGTTCTTATGCTTTGAATAAATCATTATAAGTACCCGTATGGAACGATACACGTCAGTTAAATACTTAATGAAGTTTGGTAACGGGTACATACGGGTCGCATACGAATAGAGAGTAAACGCTAAAGCATGCAAGAACAAGAAGGCCTGTAATGTGATTATACAAGGAAATACAACTCTGAAGAACTACTGATCAGGGAGCGAATGAGAAACAAGAAATACACAATTAAACTGCGAAACGAAACTACAAGTTCAGAGAACGATCAAGTTCACAAGAGGAGGATTCACTGTCTTCATGATCACTCGAACTATTTGAGGAAATCAACAATGTTGGATAAGAGCAATGAAAATGAATTGTCTTCTGCTTTGTCAGTCTATACATGTTAATTCTAATCAGAAAATGAATTGCGAACAGTTAAAGAAAAAGAGTTGTCTTCGAAATAACTGGATAAGTCGATGGGAATCATTTCCAGTACAAATACAACTCGGTCAGGTTACGTACTAACGATGAAATATACGTAAACTGGATCAAAAATCATCAAACTCACGGGCATGGACCTGCTTATGGATGTGACTCATGCAACTTCAACACCAATCGTATGTCTTATTAGATAATCAATGAACAGTGTCCTGCAGATTCCTGGAAAGAAATCATGTTAGTACTGAACTCCTGGAATAACAACTTAGCTGGAAACCCATTCAAGGATTTCCGACAGTATTACTGGCTTAACTGTTACTCAATACAAACAAACAAAACAACATGCAGACAACAACATCTCTTTTGATGGTTCCTCCACTAAGTTGACTAGAAGAACGCAAATCAAATGAGAAACGTTTTTCCTGGCTGAGAAGAATAAGGAAAGCATTCACTGGTTAATCTGTACAAAAGCCAAGTCATTGAATCACGAAATCATGCAACTCACAAAGTGTACACGCAGCATAACCTTACCGGAACACCCAACAGTATTAAACATAGAATGATACTTACATAATGACAATCCTAACGAAGATGCAATTATTCCGAACTTGCTCTGCATAGATTCCAGGCTAGTACATGATGAACAGTAACCTGAATAATCAACAATCAGATTTATACAAAGTGCCAAACATATACCCATCACAGACGAACAGTGGGTACAGTTGAAAGCATTAAAACGTCCAAAACGAAAATGAATTCGAACATCGTTCAGTCTCAATCACTCATTCACCACAATAAAATCAGAAGGTAGTGTATGAGAAGGTAATTCTGAAGTGATGGCATGAACACTATCAGTTATTAAATGTAACAAGGAGCACAAACAACGCGCGTTGTTTCGTAATTTCGAAATAACAACATATGAGAATGAATGAGAACATTGCCAGTGTGCTGAATGCATTACAAGAATGATTATCATGATGGGTATCGTAATGTGAGCAATGGTTCATGAAAAAGACCTCTGCAAACAAATGACTTACAAGAAATTCAAAGCAGTCAGACGACTGAGCATGGACGCCGCTCACTTCAATGCGCGTTCAGGAAAATGAAAAGCTTGGTGGAAAACCATTTTGAACAAGAACAGTAGGCAAAGCGGTGGTTCATTCATTTTCAACTGACTGACGCGCTTGATGCGGTTGTTCACGCGTTTCATTCCTGCGGCACAAGAAAAAAGTGTAGCGGTCGTGCATAGGCAGTATGATTCTGAAGCAAAAGCGTTCTAACTCGGCGCAAACTCAACCAATTTTGATGTTTTTGACTGTGATCGAGAGCTTAACCACAGCTCTTCTACTAACATACTTTACTGAGCTGGAATCTATAAAACAAAAACGGAGCTATCGCAAAGGTGACCGACTACTTATAAGGAACAAATGAACCTGGATAGTCAGCGATAAAAGTAAGAGAGGTGTGCAACCTGTTGATTGAAAAACAAACAAAAAACATAGAAAAGTTAATTCATTTCTCAAATACATAAGAAATATACAAAAATCGAGCCATCTTAGCAGTTGCATTGCAAACCCAAATACAACTGTGGCGACTATGTACTCGTTTACAATCATAAGTGAAACGTTAACAATTAAAGTCTCAAAAATGGCGGAAAGGAGATCAGATCATGAGTATAAGATGAGCGACTCAATCTCCATCAGTTCTCTTCAAGGATGCTTCATGAACATTGAGAACTTTCTATACCAGTTTTGCTGTTCGCGAGATGCTCTGACCAACTAAATTGACAAGAAAGGAATGTATCACAACATATGCGATATAGTTAGGAGATAAAACTCGAATGAAATTATTGAGAACGAGTGAAAAACAATACCTACTACTGCTCTATGAAAACTTTTCCTCAAAGAATTAATTTCGTGACTTCCATCGTCATCGTATCTTCGTTTTATTAGTTGCAGTGCACTCTTCTCTATAGTCGTATAGAACATAGCCATAGACATCATTCTACAACTCTATGAACTCTCGAAATGTAAGAGCTTTTTTTGAGAATTCTGTCAGAATTCTGTGTAATCGACAATGTACTAAACGTCTCTTCAGCCGTTCTCTTCAAATTTAACTGAGTTAAATAGTTCTTTGTCTAAACAGCTTCGAGAAGTCGAAAAAGAGTTGGAAAACTGAAAAAAACTTTTTAACAGGACTTGAAGTTCAAATGATAGTTTCATTCTTTATTTCGATGCTCTGACTTGTTAATCAATCTTCTTCAGAAACGGTGGAAATCTATATTCTTATAATTTTTTCTGTGAAGTGTGAACATCACAAATATTTTCCGCTTGCTAACAAAAATCTCATTATTAAACTACTCCTTTTCATTACGTTGTACAGATATGGTTTGTAAATACGGCTTCCCTACTTTATACTGAATTCTCATATTGCAAAGCAGACCATTACCTCCTGCAACTACAGCACTGAAATGGAAAATAATAAGTTACTCATATGACTTGGAAAAGTAACTATGTGTCGCCTAGTGCTACGCACTGTTGTAAATCGGAAGAACTTCCCATTTCCTCAACCCATAAGCAATCTGAAACTTCAAGTTACGAATCGGATGATTGAATCAGGACATACTTCCTTCTTCAATGTTCCAAATGCGGGTAGTTCTGTCCGATGAGCAACTGAGAAGAATGCGTTTGTTAGGTAATTTTGTTTGTGCAATATATGAAACACAAGTCACATTCCCCTCATGGCCCCTCAAGTCTCGTAGCAATTTCTTAGCTCTCAAGTCCCATATCTGCATTTTTAGATATAACATAGCGAAAAATAGTAAGGAACTAACAGAGATTTCGCAGCCGTCACCATTAAACCCGTTGTTGGAAGTTATAATTTGTCCGCCATCCGGAGTCCATTCACAATGCAGTTGAATATGGTTTCTTTTGGGAAAACGATGGCTCACCGTCATAGACCGAGGATCCCATAACCTGTAAAATAAGTTACTTAGAAAATGTATAGGGTGGGTTCCCAGCTTTAATTCCTTGTCTTCAGAAGATTGAGCGACTAAATTTGTTGTAGAATTGTATGTCATATGAGTTACCTGAAAATCAAACATAATTGAAAAAAAAACTATTTGTATTTACCAAATTCCTATTGATTTGAGAATAATTCAACGATGTGCCGTGGTTGACATCCCACAGACGTACAGTGCAGTCTCGGCTCCCAGTCATGAACTGATGATCTTGATTACGATAGAGTTGTAAGCTCTTAAGGTTTTAATGACGAACCTCCTAAATGACATAACCCTGATACGACCAACTTATGCCCATGAAATGTTTGCTGCGCAGCTTCCGATTTGAAACTCCAAGCTTTGATAGAAGTGTCGCGAGAACCACTCAGGACGATATGTACTGCAGCTTTATTCCCGTATGCTAACTGATGAACGATACGATTACAAAAGACGTTATGCACCATAGAACAATACCTTTGTGACTTCGCCGTCATGACCACTCCATTTCTGTATAGTGTCCCCATTGTCTACGTTATGTAATACCATCGTCTAAACATTGAAAGAATAGATAGAGAAGAAAAAAGATCCAACCGTATCTCTGCTTCCCGATATAGCAAGTCCTGAGCGAATTACAACAAGTGCACCTATGGCATCAGTATGAACAGAACGTCTCTTGATGCCCAAATTTCTGACAACTTTGGTACCATCGACATGACTGAAACAAATAAGAAACGGGATAAAGTTTTCAAAAGAATGGATATTGCTATTTGATGAAGACTATAAGTAGCGAAACGAACCCAGCTAGAAAATCGTCGGGATCACGTGTTGATACATGTGAATACTGGGATCCCATAGTATTTTTTTAATAATAATAACCAGTTAAGAACAAGAAGCCCGTAATTCTAAAGTTTTAATAATCCAATAGCAAATAATACAAGATATGCACCTTGCTGCTGAAGTGGAAGCTGCAATGCGAACGTTACCATGACAACAAATAATAATATAATAAGAAAACTACCTTCTACATTATAATACAATTAGAATGAACTCATCAAAATCCAAAACGAACTCCTTTCTGCTGACTAGGATGACTGATCGTATCAAAGCTTCAGAAGTTCCTATGTTTTAGTTCTAAGACCAAGAAGGATTAGAGAGCGACGCGAGGTTTTAAAACAAAACAAACCTAAGTAAACAACGCCGCTTTGTTTGCTCGCCATATTCTCATTAGAGCTTCAAATTCAATAACTTCTATGAGTCATTTTGGAGCTTCATTAATTCAAAAAGAATACGTATTGCGCAATTACGTATCCTAATAACCAGAAGCATAGCCTGACCTTAATCGAAAGATCACAGTTAGAATGTGAGAGACCGCCATATGATAATGCACGTATGTATTTAAAGCTCCTTTTTTTGCGTAGAAAGTAGAAAACCGGATTTGAACCCCTATCATGCCCTATTATGGTCAATAAACAGCGTCGTTGACGTGTTTACAAAAATGTTCTGATAGAATTAACCGGTGGCATTAACTGTGAAATACATTATTCTTAAATGGAGTTCTACTATAAGCTATTAGATGATTACTTACAACATGACACATTCATAGAAGGTTTTAAGTTCAAAGAAATCGTTCTTCTACTAACATCTTTGATCACTTAGGAATCAGTAACATATCTTTTATCTTCTTAGTATCATCAGTTCTACTTTTCTGCATTGTTGCAGTTTGCAAGTTTTATGAAGAGTAAGTTGTCCGCCAATAAACCCTAGTATGACATACGATCTTAAGAAGTCCGCTCCAATTACATCCAGATGATGTTGAGTTAATGAGAAATTATAGAACAGGCCTCATTGAGGAAGAAGAATTCGCTCGGGTTCTCATTCCATATGTTTCTATTACACATTCATAATTCCAGAGAGTTCAGGAAGCTCAATCGAGGGAAGATGAAACATGCGCGATTTGCTTTGGGAATTTTCGTTTCACCGTTCTAACAAACTGTGGACACATGTTCTGCTGTGAGTCTATTATAATAAGAAATGGTACATTGGCGATTGAAGGCGAATGCATACATGGATATTGGTCATTCCGAAATAATGGAATCAGTCTGATAAACTGCCCAATATGTCGAACTGCCGTAAGCTTGAAAGGATGAAATGTGAAACGTTTATGCTGTTCAGATAACTCTGCTTCTTCCTGTCGACTGGCCGACAACCCCTGATCATAATAATCTTCGTGACAACATTTTAAAGTTAGACAGCTATAACAAAAGATTTTCCGGAAACCGTCCCGTATGTTTTCAATGAATTTTATAAATTATGATTGAATTGAAGTGGATAGACTACATTACCGATCTTCCTGTGCTGGTCCCATATATTCTACGAAATTTATTCGGATTCAATGGATTAATGATTATGTTCCGGTAATAAATGAAAATTCTCATAATTCTGGAAATTACTCGTATTCAGATTACGAGTTCTTCTAATTGCTATGGTGATTTGTGGGTACGTGTTGTCTCCATTCGATATTATTCCCGAAGCCGTTTATGGAGCGTTAGGTAATACAAGATAAGGTTGTGATGTGGAAAAGTTGTTTTGTAGGATTGATGGATGACATCTTCGTCGTCGTATTGCTACTAGTCTATATATCTATTGCTATCCGCCATTTTTTGGCTCATCGAGCAAACTTAGACTAAAAACCAGGAGAAGCTTCACAGAAGAGGGGAGAGAGAAAGCAGGGCGAGATAAAACTAGCAGAAGAAAGCATTCAGGGCATCATATATGTATATTACTTGTCAATAGTGTCGTTCAGGTTTTTTTTATTAAAAATCAACTAACATAATTTATTTCTTGATTGATATAAAATCTTCATAGCACGAATAATATTGTTATGGGCAGCTAGTAAATGCTCTCTCAGCACTTTTATGCCTAATTATATATCGTGCTAAGTCGATAATATCTATATTTTCTATGAAATTACTACTTATATGGAGATATTTCGGAATTTGGGAAATTATGCGTCCCGGAAGTTCTGCCGGGAGTTAGTTTTTACGAATATGCTTCTCAGTTTTTGAGATTGCCAGGAAGATCACAATTGAGAAAAAGTACTGGTAGACTGCCAAGATAGCTGCATTTCATTCGATTACATAAGCGAACATCCTTTCTTTTTTCCATTTTTGCCTTCGGGATCCTCCGCTGTTAAAGCTAATTGTCTTTTCTTCTCCATGGATAAGAGTTGCTGGAACAGCTCCGTGATGTTATCGTTGTTCTTCGCAGAGGTCTCAATAAAGCCTGTGCCCCAATTGGCTGCGAGTTTTTGGCCCAAGGCTGTGGACACTTCTCGTTTCTGAAAAAAGGTCTATTGAGACTGGTTCCGAATCAACAAAAATAAAATCAATTCAAAATCTGGGATGATGAAGATTAGCATTTCTTTGTAGCTGGCGGACCAACTTTTCCGATTTTGACATATGCTTTGCTATGCTATGGGGAATGGGGGACGTGGTTAACTTTTCCGTTTCTCAAAAATTACAGCTTGCAAAATAGGATTTGTGATCTTCTCATTCTCATTGCTCTGTCTACGATCATTAAGAAAAATGCTGAGAGTTGATAAAGCGTAGGGTTTGACGTCATCACATGTCTTATGTGGGAGAGAATATATGAGAAAGGCTGATAAGAATGGACTGACCGCCTCTTCATCTTTCTTATTTCCGACTAAGATTATGGGAACTTCAGCAATAGCAGCTCCTTTAACTTCTTTCAGCATTAGGATGATAGGACCAAGTTCTTCGAGAGATTGCTTGCTTCAAACACTAATCATGTTAATAACAAGAAAGTAGCATCGTACCTGGTAATGGAATAAATGAGCATAAATGCATGCCCTTTACTGATGCTCAATCTTTGCATCGCCGGAAACTGATGGCTTCCTGTTGTATCAGTAATTTGAAGTGTACATACATTTTTTTGGTTACAGCTTATGACCTACAATATTCCACCTTTGTTCACTTACATTTTGAAATGCTGGGGTGCATCTGGAGGTGCTCAAAACGAACCTGTCGATATGTATCTTCTATAGTTGGTATATAACTCTCTGAGAAAGTTCCTTTGACGAATCGCTGAACTATTGAGGATTTTCCGACTCCACCAGCGCCAAACACGGCAACCCGGTAGTCGGATGAGGAATTATCCCCTCCCCGGCCCTGCATGCACTAAAAACGTACGTCTAACATATTTTAGTGAATGAAATATTCATAAAGAAGATTGATCCAATGAATTTTTTTCATTACGCCAGAATAATGTTAATAAAAAAAGGCAAAGATGGATGGATTGAGCCAGAAATCTGATTTATAAAAGCAAACTCACTGAGCCGGATGTGGTGGTTGTTTCAGTCTCAATGCTTGCTAGTTTCTGTTTCCAATTGGCTTAGTATCAGAAACGTTGGTGTTAAGGCAATGGTGAGGCTTCTGTAATGACGTAAATTAGGATTTGTTCTTAAATGGAAACAAGATAAACGACATGAACTTCTATATATGATTATCCTAAGCAAACACGTCAGATTGTTATTTGAGAAGATTTCAGAAATAGCTTGAATGAAACAAACCCTATATAGGACTGAACGAAAGAAAAAACGAGAATAGAAGAAAGAGAATATGTGTATCTTATGTTCGAAGCTTCACGATTAGAATGGCAAAGATAATAAAAAGCTGGGAGAAACGTTGGATTAAAACGAATCACAGAAATCCACATGGTTATGAAAAGCCAATCAAACACTTGAATATTATGTGGGATTAGATGAATGTCGGTCTTTGAATCAAATCAAAATTTGTAGACAAGACGGAATTCGTTGTTTCCGCTACGACTGCCGTCCTAGGTAGATAGGAACATTAGTTCTGATGGAGCTTCGTCGTCTACTGCTCATCTCTCTACTTCCTCTGTTTCTCTCTTCTTTCTCTCCATGTTTATTTCATCACTATTTATCTCCCTGTTTATCTGATCCTCTCAGTATTTCAGTCTCTCCTCCTTCTCTCTGTCTGACGCATAGCGTTTCTCTTTTTTCGAGTCAAAAAATACCTTCCACTAAATCATTCTGTTTGAGCCTTTGCACATGGCTTTTCAACAATTTGTGGGCATTTGGAAAAAAACGTGGGAGGGAAGAAACTGCTTTGGATACTCCTTACTGGCTCCAATTTAGTGTCTTTCTCATTTTTACAACTAATGAACTCGATTTAATAAATATAGACTGAAGAAAGAAGAGCAAACACGAAAAGCAGAAGAAAACGAGAGCATGGAAGCCCTGTTGTGGAGCGATAGACTGCCACGGCTTCAGCTACACGACAAGCACCGTAAAAGAGGAGGAGGACAACATATTCATTATTCAGTGAAAACCTACACCTTTTCATGAATATGAGAAGATAAACGAGATTTAGAAAAATCTTCCAATCACGACATCAAATGATAAAGATGGAAATTGAAATAGCCGCTGATCTCGAAAAGCATCATCATATTCATCATGTGCTCGAGGCCAAACTAAAAATATAGAAACAGGAATGGCTAACGAAACCTTTCGTAGAAGAAAAACGAATATAAAATTCAATTAATGAAAAAATTGAGTTAGAGAAGTTTCCATTAGAAAAGCGGATACGACATCTTCATATTTCCGATAAATGACGGCAGTTTGAGCTTTTAAGTACTCTTCTCTTAAAACAATCGATGACAAAAAGCTTTATAAGATTTCTGTTGGAATTCAAGGTTGCAATGAATGCTTTTGTGAATTTTAAGACTATTGCCAGTTCAATTACAAACTCAAACGTTAATGAATTCACCTGACAGACACGCAATGCGGTCGTTTCAATGGGCAAATGATAGGAAACTCCATATTGCAATTCTCAAAACTCACTAATCATACTGAAGTAATAGCGACGATTCTTTTCTCAGAATCTATTTCTTGATTCACGTAACGCTTCCCTATCCCCTTTTCAAACTATACTATCTCTCTCTCTCTCTATAATCCTCTGTTTTCTAGCTGCCTTGCTCTTATACGACCATATGCAGAGCATCATAAATTATACGGATTACCGATAGGCAGCATTTACCTGCGATGAACGAATTAAGAAAAAATGGGAAAGGTTTGAACATAACAAATTTGCATATTAGAAAAAGATAATGGAAAGAAAATGCATACTTTCCTTCTATGACGAGAAGGGTGGAGACAAGAGAAGGGAGAGTCCAAAATCGATACTTCCCTGGCACAGCGCCAACTTCCCATGTGCTAGGCTCATATGGAATAAACAAGGCTTGCGAGCACAAGTTGGCTTCAGACAAAAGCTAACTTCAGGAATATACAAGAACTACTGGATGAGCTTTTGGTTATGATTACAGAGCAAGTATCTTCATAGAAATAAAACTGATTGTTTCAAGCACGGATGGCCGAGTGGTCTAAGGCGCCAGACTCAAGATGTATTGTCTTACTCCACGAAGCGGAGTTGGGTGTTCTGGTCCTCGTATGAGGGCGTGGGTTCAAATCCCACTCCGTGCATCACTTTTTAATTTCCTGACTCCTAAAATTTATTATAGAAATGATTTTTCAACATACGTACCAAAAACCAATCGTACATAATTCCTTCCCGTTATTGAATGATTTCTCTGAGCCTTTTGAAAGAACCATCTCTATCGACCAGTATCGACGTTAGATAAATATAAAAAAAAGTGAGCGTTAAGTAAAAAACAAAAACTTATACTTCAAGCGTGAGGCGACGTTGATTGAAACGATTAGCATTCAACCCTTTGTGAACTTGTTAAAAGATTGCAGTGAACTCCAACTGAGGATGCTCAACTTCGACACTTTTTTTAGGTAGCCACTTGGGGCTGGTGGAAGAACAAAAAGTGGTTCAAAGTACAAATGAAATACAGTCCGTATATTAGTTCACACTGGAGTAAGTGACACAATCAACCATTTTCCTTGCATTTCACTAATTAAAATGAACTCCTTTAAAATTTCACTTAGAAAACGACATGTATTGTTCTTCTATCGACGTTTGTCACATCTGCAAGTAGAGGTCTGCAAGTAAAGCATCCAAATACAATATTCTGTGAACAGGAACAGGGTGATATACCATGAGGAACCTGAGCGATGCGTGGACAGGGAGAAACATCAAAAACAACGAAAAAACTCATAAACTTTCATCCTTAAATGTAACAACAACAATTCATTAACAATAACAATTGACTCTTTAACTATCACAATGTTTTCTCATTCATATACGATGAAGCTATACCTCGCCGACCTTCTTGAATAGCTGTGGATTCATCGGTCTGCACGCTGTCGTCTAAACCTCGCCACGTTCTCTGCTTGAAGTTGTCTCCTGAAAATTCAAATGAGCACAATTGTATTCATTTTCGAACACCTGCAGAATGTAATACAACTTCTTGAGAATCTGAATTTGTTGAAACATTGACGTTTCTGATATTACCCGTAATGAGACTCACATCGGTTTCATCAGGGTCTCTTGTTCCAATTTCATCTACATTATTAAGTGTCATATACTCTGATGAACTCATTATACCTTGCAAAAACTTTTCAAATTCAGCTGTCCACCCTTTGTACGCAGACCAATTGCAATTAGGATTAAATGCAACTTCAGCCTCAAACATCGAAACGATAGGACGGTAGAACTCAGATGTGTCTAGAACGACGCCAAAAGGACAGGAAAGCAGAACGTAGGCATCCACTTCCGCTGCAAAATTGGCCAACTTCGGAACACTCAGCTTAAATTGGAGAAGAGAATGAATAGCTCCTATGACCGAGAAACAACCTTTCCAACAGTGAGAATGTAGGCTCTTTTACCCACTATTTTAGCTAACTGCATAATTCGACTGATAGCTTCTCTGTAAATGAATTTCCAGAAGTTTCCTGGAAGGATAAACCAACTGATCCTTGCGTAATCCGACACAATTAACAACGATTCCAATGGTTGAAGCATCTTTAAACTTCTCAATAAGGAATAGTCTCTTCCTCAATAATTTCAAAGATGACGGTCTGAATTTCGATCATCGAATAGTTTAAAATGCTGAATCATCACCTTGGTTCGTCATAGGTATTATTCTGAGGATTATACACAGCTAACCCATTACATTGAGGATAAGTAAGAAGCCACAAAGCTAAAAACGAACTGGAAGGAGAGCCTATGAAAATAGCTGAATAGCTTTCGAGATCGAGAAAAGAATTTGGAACATTCCTGCCAAGAACTTTAGCCTATAACTGGCTATATAAGCCTCAAAGATGAAACTGAACAACAAACTAACATAACGCTCATCCAGTTCGTCATCAGATAATAAAGTGTGCATTACGGTAACATTACAAGTTGTTTCCATTCGTAAGAGCTTAGCTATGTCTTCTTCAATTAAAAAAAAATTAAATTTTCTCATTCAAAAGCCCAACCGAGACAATGATCATAATGTGTTTCAGAGAGAATCACATAATCCGTAGCGGCTTCTTTGAGTTCATCAGATAATTCACTGATAACTTTTTTCTCATTGCAAGGAATACGACCTAACACAAATCTTAACCAAGTTGTAATCAGAAAAATACAGGCAGAGAATATACGGTTCGAACCTTATGCTTACATTTGAGTCAACGTTACTCAAACACGCCTCACCATAATGAACTATGGCATCACAGTTGGCGTGGGATGCGGCTACTTGATCAACACAACAACTAAACAAAGCGGTGAAATTCCCGGATTAAGTTCAAAAACCACCTTTTATAAGAAGTATCAGCCAATATGAACGTTTTAGCTTCTGTCGCATCTTCTATTGAGTTACTAACAGAAGCAGAATATGGCAAGAAAGAGTCTGGGAATTGTAAAGCTACTCTTTTTACTGCTTGATTCTTGATCCATTCAACCGTTTCATCGATTTCGAAAAAATTTCTTATCTCTGTTGTGCTTAGGTTCTGAATCAGTAAAATAAATTTTTTCATACAAACAAAGCATTCATCACCTTAAGCAGGAGCGCATTTTCGTCATTATCGGTATAAGGAACTGTGTGTTGGACTATAGATTCGCTATTAGTATAAAACTGGTTGACAGAAACTTGAGCTTCCGATGAACTTTGCATGATCGAAGCAAAGAAAGTGATTCTCACGCAGGTTTTAACCCCTTAACACAATTTTCAAAGGTCACGTATTCATTTTTGTTGTGCCGACTGATTGCGTCGTATGCTAATCACACGTGTGCTTATAACTTATTACATTTCATTCTTTGTGCATCCGTGAAGCGGTTGTATCTCAATTCTTTGCTTTTCAGGGTATGCGGGTTTACATAAGTTATTGTTAAGTGAAATTGAGTACTCCATAAAAATATATTCAATATGTCTAGTATGTCCATGATCGGTAATTATTTGTTTATATTGCATGAGACTAATTATTTTTTCAAAGGAGGTGCCATTCTGGCTTTATTAATAGCTGGATATCTTGGTCAAAAGTACGGCTTACCTCCTCCAGCCCCAAAGATAGCCGGTATCGACTTGGGAACTACTTTTTCTTCTATAGGTTAGTGATTTCCAAACAGAAATGCATTGCTATCTCTACAGGTATATACCACGCCGTGTCAGGCGACACAACTATTTTAGCTGATGATCTAGGGAAGAAGTCTATTCCAAGTGTTGTTGCATTCCTGTAAGTACAAGATTTTGAATAGAAATTCAAATACGTTTAGTCCCAACGGAACCGTCCTTGTTGGAACAAGAGCAGTTGAGCAGCAAGAAAAGAATCCCAGACGGACCATCTATGACGCTAAGCGATTTATAGGTAGAACATTTGAAAAAGACAACGCCAATTTTTTGGTATGTTAGTATTCCCCTTTTGTTATGACTTTCAGCACTTCAGGCTGATGTGAAGCGATATCCTTTCACAGTTCAACTGGACGATCATGGCAAAGCCTTCTTCGAAATTCCATTGGATGCAGGAACAAAGTAAAGCTCATTCAACATTATCCTTTTCACGTAATTGTTCAAGAAAGTTTTATCCTGAAGACATCGGTGGCATAATTATCAAATACCTTAAGGACTTTGCAGAGAAAGAGTTAAAAACTCCTCTCAGTCAAGTATGTTCTAAAATGATTAAATCCTCGTAATGCTGAGCTCAGGTTGTGATATCTGTTCCTGCTGAGTTTGAAGAACCACAGAGGAATATAACGGGTAAAGCAGCCGAAAGAGCAGGTTGAAATTAAATCAAAGGCTCGAACGTAATCATCGGTTCAGAGCTGGAAGTAAGAAGAGTTATCTCTGAACCAACAGCTGCAGCTCTGGCCTATGGTCTTCATAAGAAACAGGGTGTAGAAAGTGTTGTTGTTGTTGATTTAGGTATTGTAATGATATGAATGAAACCTTCAATTCGAGGTTCTTGTATTCTTCATTTCAAAATCGTTTTTAGGCGGAGGAACTCTGGACGTTTCCGTCTTATGGTTACAAGGTGGCGTTTTTGTTACACAGGCCATGGCAGGAAATAACCGCTTAGGAGGACAAGACTTCAACGATCGTGTTCAAAAACATATCGTCAAAGTGGGTTCCATGAAGAACTGTTCTGTAATTTAAACTTGTGAAATAGTTGATTCATGCTAAATTCAACGTTGAGCTGACAAATAAGGAAGATCTTCAACACATACGATTAGAGGTCGAGTCAGCGAAAAAGAAACTCACCACTCACCCAAAGGCTGTTCTGAAACTCGATCTACGTGAAGTTGGAACATGGACATATGAAGTAGCTAATGTATTTCGATGTATTGATCATCGATTATTGCAGTTGACACGCCATGAGTTCGAACAGTTGAACGAAGACCTCTTCAAAGCGATTGAAAAGCCAATAGAAGCAGCCTTGAAAGATGCCAATCTAGCTAGAGAAGACGTGGATGAGATTGTTTTGGTAGGAGGTTCAACAAGGATTCCGAAAGTGAGACAGATTGTTGGGCATTACTTTGGGTAAATTTTTTTTTCAAACTGAATTAGGTAGAATACTCTCATTCAGGAAAGCTCCTAATTTCGGCGTCGATCCTGAATTAGCCGTCGTCACTGGAGCTTCTGTTCAAGCTGGTGTAATAGGAGGTGGTTGGCCCTTACAAGTATGCCTTCGATGTGTTGTTATGAAGTAGAATTTTCTCTTTAGGTCGCTGCTATGGAGCTACCCACAAAGCGCAGGAAGCGTCATTTTTATACAGATGAACAAAGAAAAAATGAAGAAGAACATTGATACACCATTTACCTCTATGTGAACAGAAAGCCATGTTCTATTACTTTCCTTTTCGAAGCCTGTGGGTTCTGGGTATTTTACTTATCTTTTCCATATTTTCATTTTCTCTGTGATAGCATTCAAAAGTCATTTATCAGCCTTTCATAATTTATTGTTCGTATTTATTTCGTAAAGAAACAGCATAAATCTATTTAAATTCAAATTGTCTGTTTTATGAAGCGAAAACATGGGCAGTGAACGTTAATAACTCGAGTCATTTCATTATGTTGTCCGATACCAAACATTCTCTCTGTTTACTACTAGAAAAGCTACATACCTCACTATCCAACTTCTCAACTGATAATGAGCCAAGAGAAAAAACATTTGTTCGTTCAAATACCAGCAGAGCTTCACATCTTCAAAAAGTAGTGGACAACTCAGAACTTATTTTCAGCATTGTAACTCAATTTGAGATTTTATTAGAATATGCTAATCAACTTTGCTTTATTGAGCCAACTGCAGTTAATCAAATCGTACTAATAGGTGAATATACGTCTTCTTACAGTAATTATTGTTCGAATTGTAAACAGGGATAACTCGGCAGTTTGTCCATTTTTTCAATTCCCAGATAGTTAAAGTAAACTCAGTTAAAGTGTTTCATACATGGACTGGTGAGAGAGCGAAATTCGGCGTCAATCTGGTAAGTGAATCAGAAAAGAGGGATGCTTACAAGATGTTATTGAGAAGTTCAACCATATCACGAGATCATTAATACATGGGCGAAGACGCTTATATCATGAGATTTTTCAAAGAATGATAACGAAATCAACAGAAACAGCTTTTCGGAAAGTTATAAAACCAACAGTTCCGAAATTAAAGCAGATGTTCTCTGAGTTTAGCATTGAAGAAGTGGGGACTCTTACAATTTGATTCAAGATAAAGACAAATTTTAGAAGAAAAAAGATAGACCTCTGACCTTTGAAGAAGCCGTTTTAATCATTCAAAAAATGGAACGCTGTAAGTTTTGTGGAAAGTTAGCTTAGCCACTTTCAATTATCCTCTCGCAGAATCGGTTATTGCGATGAAAATTTATTTGTTTCAGTTTACAAAGCAGCCAGGAGGAAGAGTATTGATCTACATAGAAGTAAAGTGAAACGTTCAGTACTCACAAAAGAAAATGCGGCAGTTGTCATTCAATCGGTAGTAGTTCGAAATCATCTCAATCACTGAATATGAAATGCAGAAAGTCCGAGGATATTTGGCTCGCAAGAAAGTAAGGCAAGTTCGCAAAGAAGAACTAGATCTCTTCGGGCTCAGCATGGAATCCGTTCTGAATTCAAAGTTAAATGAGGAGAGAGAAGACTTTCTCAATACAGAGTCCTATTGCTTAGGACCTATGAAGGTGAGATAAAAACCGAGTTGGAATACGTTGTTTAAGGAACAAACCATCGAACATCTCTTGGATCTACTGAAGTCCAATGCTTCGTGTGAGGAAGATGAGTCTGAATCCTATATTCCTGTTACCGAACGCGCTAAAGTAGAGAAAATCTATTACTTTCTTTTACAAAGAGGCATAATGAAAAAACCTGAGAATGTCAAAAAGACATGTAATTTGGTATCTTATGTGTAATGCACCTGCATTTGAAACTATAACGTAACCGTAACTAATTTAGATCACCCGTGAAATACAAGAACTATATATTCGAATTTGACGTTATGAAGTTCCTCGAGCCTGTTTTAATTTATCCGTTAAGTTAGTTCTGAAAAAAATGCCTAGCTAACCATCCGCAGTGTTGTCTTCGTGGCATATAAGTCAGAAATCACGCTGGACTCTGTTGATTGGTACCGAGAAATCTGGTAAATCCCGATGGGTTGAAGAAATAGCTCTCAGAGCTTCAGCCACCTATCTTTACGTCACTGCAAGAACAGTTATGATCGCACCGAAAGCTCTGATACAGTGGATAACGAAAGTAAAAAGACTTAAACAACGTAATAATACTAGCTCATCTAGCTGCACCAAATCGATAAGACTGTTGTGGTAGCCATAGACAGATTGGAACAATTTCCCAAACAGAAGACGAAAGATACTAGTACTAAAGTGAGTACTTAAAAGACAATAATCACGTTATGTCGAGTAGATGCTGTTCCGCAACTTTCTGAACCAATTGCGACAAACGAATGTTTTTGTTGTCGGAATGTCTAGAACACCTGATTTCGACACCGTCATCAGAAATTTGTTTGAGGCGGAAATTAATATAAGTTATCCAGACTTCTGCGCAACTTACGGTTTGAGTTTTTTGCAACAAAAACAAACCTGGTTTTCAGACCTCTGTACAGATCTTTTGAGTACCGGCTGGAGAGATAATCAATTGAGGAAACTACCTACTACCTTATGGGATGTCCTTGTAGTAAGGAAAATACTTAATAATAAATTTTTCGCTCTTTCAAGAGTACAACGGCAATGAACTGTGGTGAAGTTATCTCAAATGTTCGTAACAATTGGTTTCAAAGCTGAAGGCGTCAATTTGAATGTATCTATCCTAGAGTAGACGTTTGAGATTTGCCATCTTCACAATCCAGAGAATATTCGTTTCCAGAACCCGTTAAATCCCGAGGGATACTCTAAAAACGCATAAAATATTGTTTAAATTTGAAGTATCATACCTGCTCCGTTACAGCATACCATGCTACAGCTGTACCATAGGCACCAAGTAGAAATACCCAGAGAACTACCAACCAATCGGACGTTGATGCCTGATTTACGAATCAAACTTGTGCGAAACATAGTAAAAACTAAACAATAACATCCTTGTTCATTGACTTCGAAATTTGTTCGATTTTGCGTTCCATTGACGAATGTTTCGTTTGAACTTCAGATATAATCTTAACAACACAAGAATGAATTTGGGTGCACTAACTTTCGAGCAAACATTTGTGAACTTATAAACCGAACATAGATCTAAGATGTTCTCCAAGAATATCATAGGAATACTTCCATTGATTGAAACGACCTCGTTCAGTCTTCAATCATTTTGAAGTATAGGTGTAAACGAGCAAACCATACTCCATATTTCCGGTTGGAGTGGAGAGTAAAGTATCTAAAAGTAGTTTGCCAGGATCACTATCTAATTCATGAATCTTCATCTGGAAATGGAGTAATGAATCAGAAAAAAAAACACTGGTAAACTTGTATGATGTTAGGTAAAGGATAAATAACTACTGTTGGACAGAAAGAAGCACTCTCTATATTGGCTGAGATCACTATGTCAAGACCGTGGATATTGCTATAGCCTCCCTTAGAAAAACAATATTGAAGGGCATTATGAGTTGCATACCGTGAACAATTCTTCACAAATATTATTCGCATAAATGAAGCTCACTACCCCTTCTTCTGAAACGACAGAACGAAAGTAACACTTCAAACGTTCAACGTAATCCAAGTCATAAATATCAGTTATGACTCTAATACTCTTGAATGATTTCGTTACATTAGTCAAATCGTTTTCTAAGCACACCTTCGCATGAATCTAAATACCATACTGAATTCTGTTCTAACACATTCGCATTACCTCTAAAAGAAGCTTCACAAAAAAAACTAGAGTGCTCAACAACATGTCCCAACACCATATGTTTGAAAGAAGATCATGAATCACGTGACTCACGTGATACCTTGTATTCTAATTTCATTGATCCACTCTTCACTTTCTCTTGAAATCATCGGTCGAATATGCACAGAGCTGTTGCATTTTCAAAACACATTGTGCATCCAACACGCACAATGTCACGTATTTTCTCCGTTTATTAATATTACCATTCAGCTATTCTTCTCTTTCTGCGATGAAATCTTTACGACCTCTTGTAACAATATCACAACGATATATTCGGAAACGAATACCCCCTACTTCAACACCAGGAGGAATTCTCGAAGAAGGAACGACGTTTGCCGACGTACATTCGGTAGTTTTAGACCCTACCAGGAAGCTACCTTACCCCGATGAAGTTAGCCTCCATAACATACCGAAAAAGTTATCATGATTTACAGCATTTGAAAGAGTACATCGAGAAAACCTCTAAAGAAATTGTGGCAGAAAGACGTAAGGCCAAATATGGCAATAAAAAGAAATCAACCGGAGTGATTGTCTTTGATCATATACCAATCGAAGATCAGGTAGTTCTACTGTTTCCTGGACAAGGGGCTCAGTTTGTTGGGATGGGCGCTAAGGTTTGCTTTAAGAAGTTCTTCAGTCGTTTAACCTTACAATTAGTTTTTCAGCTATTGAGCTGTGAACCTTCAAGAAGAATTTTCGAAATGGCTAATGAGGTATTGGGTTACGATTTGCAGAAAGTTTGTGTAGAAGGACCGAAAACCAAGTAGTTTCATGCCCAACGAATAATTTCATTATAAACTTCTGTTTTAGGTTAGATCAAACAATTTACTGTCAGCCTGCAGTTTTCGTTTCTTCTATTGCGGCTTTGGAGAAGCTGAAAGCGGAAGGTATATATTATTCATGTCAAAATCTATGTTATGCTCTTTAGACGAATCTGTTAGAGATAATCTTACTGACGTTGCTGGGTTCAGTGTTGGAGAGTTTGGTGCACTTGTAGCTGGTGGAATTCTGACTTTTGAAGATGGTAAGCCATTCGTTCATGTTTTTTGTTGACCAGACTTTTAGCTCTACGAGTAGTAAAAGTTCGTTGTGAAGCTATGCATGAATGTAACCAAATCATTAAAAGTGGGATGTTAACAATAAGAGTCAAAGCCTCCTCCCGTTTAGATGATTTACTCAGGGATGCTCGACTTGTAGCACAGTCAGTGATCATCTATCATATGTATACTTATTATTTTGATGTTGCAGGGAGAAGGGAGAATTCGAAGTGTGTGAAGTTGCAAACTATTTGTTTTGTGGAGTTCGTGTCTTGGGAGCTTCCGAGACTTGTATGAATTTCATTGAGGAGCACCAGGATGAATACGATATTAAAGTTAGTTATTCAATTTATGTGTATCTAGAATTGCTTCTTAGGTAATGAAACGTCTAGCGGTAAGTGGAGCGTTTCATACCCGCCAAATGGAAGGAGCTATTAAAAAGTAAGTCCTAATGTGTAACCATATTGGATTTATATATATATCAGAGTTCGGGAAAGCTTGAAAAGTGCTGTGTTCAACAAAGCTTTCTGTAATGTTTATTCCAATTATACGGGAGCAATACATGCAGCCAAGAAGGTATTGCATTCATTTCCTCATTTCAGTTACTCAAGTATCTTTAAGAGCGAGCTGAAGTCTGCTATTGTTAAACAAGTAACTCATCCCGTGAAATGGGAACAAATCCAACAACTATTGTTCAGAAAGCACCAGGTACTTCTTGAGAAATTAATAATATTGAAATATTTATTAAGGATTATCGGTTTCCTCGATACATCGAAGTTGGGCCTGGACGGCAGTTGGGGAGCATGCTATTACAGACTAGTAAGAAGGCCTATGCGCGCTATGAGCATTATCCATGTTAGAAACTTATTCAAGTACAGGTTTTTGTATATATTTGTTGTTGTTATGTTTAGACAATCATAAAAAAATTAATGAATGTTCGGATAATCGAGGTTTCGCACTGAACTAGGAGATCTGTGAGAGTGCAACCGGTCTTGTGTGAATACATGAAAGAATAGAAGTACGTGAGAACAAGTTTCACGTGGCAAAACTGCTCTCAAGTGAAAATATTCATAATTGAGCATATCAAGTATAGGACTGATAATCTGTGTAAAACTCAATGAGAGGTGATGATGAGCATTAGGCATCCTAGTAGAATCATGGATATTTTATGAGATGAGCTTACAGAATACTCTGAAAACCTCTGTACATGATTTACTCTCCGATCTGTGGTGATTCTACGTGATTTGAGGGACAATAATGAGCGGCAAGAAGTAGGTAATTGATCGCTGATTCCTAACTGCGAATAAAGTTGTTCAAAACTTGAAAAAAAGCATTTGAGAAGTAAACTCGTGAATCGTACCTGCTAAAGCCAACAGTTATAAACCGTAACATCATCAAAGCAGCTTGTTCTCCACAACCACGACGTGTAATAGGTTCAACGCATTCAATCATTTCTCCGAGCTTCCTGAAAGCTGATATTAGTTATATTTTTGATACTGACTAACCTGCAAAGAGTCTCAAAGTGATTTCGTAGATTGTGATGTTCTTTTCTCATAACTGTCATGGAGAACCGATTACTTGCAACCAGCGATTCGTTGATCTGGTTCCGACACTGGTCCATAGCCGTCGCTTCATGCCTTCAAACAAATGAATAAATAATTCATGTTCAAAATAGGAATTCCAATATAAAAACTCACTGAGCTAGGCAGGGAAGAGAATCGAAAAACTCTGAAAAATAGAGATTTTGTAAAAAGCAAGTATCATTCGGTTTTATTGAAAAAGAAAATTTTGAAGCGACTTCATTTTCGGTTAATTACGAAAAATCTTAATTGAAGAATCACTGACAGGATTTCAGCTGGGTTCCTCCTTCCCAATAACAAACATCCAACTAATTTGCGAACACACTAATTGTTATGTTTTCTTTCAAGAGGTTGGAACTAGTAAATATCGAAAAACTACTCAATGCTATTTCCTTTTGAATAAGTCAACTATGGGTTTGAATGGGAGTTTTCGGAAATGTGTACTAAGCACAGATTTATCTCTTGAGGTGACAGAGCTCATCTATATCAAGGACTGCTGGATGTCCCTTTATGGCTCCACAGGGACAGTGCCGCTCAACCATGCTTGAAACAGATGAGAAAGTGATTAAAAGTATTGTTCAATCTTCTTTCAAAATAATCCCGTTTTCATAAGATTTATGAAACTAAAATGCAACATGAAGCTTTATGATGATTGCCAATCATATAGACATATAGTCAGATTGCTAGTAGTAGGAGCCTGTTGAATTTATTCATTTTTTGGGAACACTTTACCATGTAGCTATAATTGTGAGACCAAGGACATTTGAAGAAGTGCTACATCTAGCAATCCATACATGTTCAGAGAAGAAGAAAAGGAATTACGTGTGTTGAGCAAAAGCCGTGAAAAGGAAAAGTAGAAGTGCTTGGAGCTCTCCACTTATCCTCAGATTTTCGAAACAACTTAGAAATTTGTCTTTAGACATAGCCACCTTAACTACCGAGAAATCATACAGCACATCTGTCACCTACTTAGACGTTTTAGTACAAAATGGAAATGACAAGAAAGCAAATCAACGATAGTGAATTGAGGTTTCTAATCCCATGTCAGCTGATTGGGTCAGACAGGCCCTGGACATGTCAATTTCCAAAAGTACGAGACGATTCTCGGTTTTGCTGACATAGTCTTCATGAATCATTTGGCTCTAGATGTTTTATAGGTTTAGCATCAAACAGCAGGCAACAATGGACTGGGGTCAGATTACATACCAGCCATTAAGAGGAGGCATACACTTCAATGATCGTCTGAGTATTTGGATCAAGCAGGCTTGAATTCCAGAATAAAGGAAATATCCATCATTAGGTTATGAAAGTCATACTGTTTCTGTTCAGATACCACAAACCTTTACGATGCTCCACGCAAATAAATCTGATTCCAGCATAAGTCTGCCTTATTCGGCCAGAGTTTTCGGATGTTTTCTCACATTGTTCCAGACAACGATCCACGTTTATATAAGCCCTATCATTTGGAAAGATTATGAACCGTTGAAAGACATAAAAACCCACTCGCAGATTGCTGTAAAACTTTTCTCTGTCACATGCTTATCCTGTGAAGCCCCTATGAGCTGAGTGAAAGAGAGCTGTCCCAGATGTTCATGTTTAAGCATAGGAGTCTCTTCGAGCGACTACAACAGGTTTTCATAAGATGAATTAATTTTTGAAAAAATAATTAGGGAATGAAATACACGTAGTTGTTACTCAGTTGTCAACTTCTATTCTCATTCTTTTTGCAGTTCTTTCGAATGAATGAACAGCAAAAGGAAGAAGGTCTAATAAGTTCAACTCGATTCTTCCGATGATTAGGAATAGAATACGTAGAAGTCGTTGACTTCTTCTTCCTGAATAGAAAAAAACTAACCCTTTGCATATCATTAATACATGGCTCAACACAATCACCTCCAGGCAAAGCACATGTTCCTGTAAAAAAGTTAATGAATTTTTAATGTCTTTCCAAAATCAATGTGTCTTTCATGATTCGAAAAATCTCATGTGTTTCTCAATCCAAATATAATGAATCAGTAAGTTATGCATGAGAATTGCCAGCTGAAAGCCTTATTCTGAAGACGCTATCTCGCCCATAAAGGAACAATTAGAGGGAAGTGAACTCATTTAGAATTTTAAAAGTCGGAAATGGATAAAAGAACGTTTCCAAGTTGATGATGATTAATCGGGAATATAAAACTCCAAAAGCACCTCCACAATCGAACTTATAACGCTTTTCATAAAATATTACCAATTGAGAATAACTGGAACATGCACAATATCACTGAGACTGTTTTCACTAGGCTGCAATTCATACTTCTTGAACTTGTGGTTTCACATAAGCGTATTAGACCTCACGGAATCTCTTTGCCTATAAAGACAAACGTTATATGAGGAAAAAATAACTGAAAGAACAGATGAATCGTTTATTATAGTCAATCTGAAACGCGAAACTCTAAACAAGCTCTTAGATATGAAGAAATGTTTCTGGGATTGGACAAAGAAAGAACTTATCCACTTATAAGAACACAGTTTTTTGTTCCGCGGACAAGGAACCTCGAAATGAGTTTAAACATGAACAGGAAAGCTGAGGAAGAGTCAAAGAAAGAAAAAGAAATAAGGGATCTATCTTGTGCCGTAGTTCCAGGCATGAGACGTTGGCTAATTCAGGAGACTCTCCGCCCCCTTCACCATCCACAAGCTGGATGCATAGGACAAAGAGAGAAAACCGAAAGCTGAAACATAAGAACTAACAAAACTATGAAATAAAAAGAAAGCAACCGTTCTCCGCAAAGCGCTTCTCTCACTGGAGCATTCAAGCTGGTTGTCTCCTTAACATATTATTAACGCACGTGACATTTACGTGTAATAGGCAACTCAATTAGAATAACAGTAAATTACAGGGAATCAAGAAAAAATATTCATTATGAACATTGTGAAAAAGAAAACAATCTTTCAAAAATAAATAAGCTCTTTCTTTAATATGTTTTACATAGATGGGAAAACGACGGAAACGGAACTTATAAATACGAATTTGTCTGTATGAGGTCCTTGGTTTAACATTGAACTAAAAGAGTATGTTGTTGTAAATATCATACAGGGTATGTGTGATGAAATTCCGTCGTTCACTCCTGATAATTCATATACGTTTGCACTTCGTAGACCCGTCAGGTATGAATCTATTCTAATCCTGAGTCTTTTGAGCGTTATGATTGCCCACTATCTTCTGAATAATTATCTTCGCTAGCTGTATCACCAACAGAATTTTCTCCTCCATTTGAACGCAATACCGAAGCTCGAACAGCTTCATTAAAACGACACTTTTTCTCTTTACATAAGCAAGAGTGTTCATGTATCTGGTATGATGAGATGATTTGGTTGAATCCTACAGAATTATAAATTACCTTCGTCCTCCACCAATGATCACCATAAGATATAGTTATTTCTTCTCCCCGAGCTATTGTACGAGAAGCGAACACGCAAATATGATTGAGTTGGTCATTATGCCAATCCCACACAACCATGCACACCTGATTCTACTACACTTATTTGAACAAAGAAAAAAAAACCTTTGAATTTGGCTCGCAGCTATGATTAATAAACCTAGTGAAATTCCCGAACAGACGAGCATCCACAGTATAAGTGTTCTCCCCCTTAATTGAAAAATATATTATTGTTGTTATACTTCATGATTACCACTGTCGTTTCGAACAAATACGAATCTATTCGGCGATTAGCTTCAGCATCATGTAGAAGCTCGCCTGTATACTCCCCCAAAAAGGCGCCGGCTGGTATCTTACTTAGAGCTCTAACACCCCATCCTCTGCTATCATTAGTTCGGAAAATCTGTGACAAAAAAACAATTACAGATGTTCGAACAGCAATAACTCTCGCATACTTCAATTCTATATTTTGAGCCTTTTTGTGCAACGCGATTTCCGCATTGCATGCTACAATGACAATCGGAGCCACATTCCAAAAATGGACCATCTAGCATATCTTCTCTTGCCCAGCCTGCAAGAAAGTCAAATGATTTGTAATAGATGAGAACTTAATTAGCATATGGTTTATTCGAAACGTGTCATGCATGTACCTACACGTCGTTCACGTGAGTCAAAATATTTATTTTAAACGTTTTGTGAACGCTGACTGGTTGAATTTCATCAAATGCATTTCTACTTCATTAACAATTCTTTTATTTGTATAACAGCCCTCTATTCTTAAGAAAATTAATGAAAAATTAATTTTGTTTATTGTGGAAAAAAGCATACCGTGTGAGTTATAGACTTCAGAATTGCATGCACAATCTAAGTCACATTGGTCCTTACAGAAGCATGCCTAAACAAAGCACAATTCGAACATTAAGATGAAACATTCTTTGATACTAGATGATATGCAGCTGTAGCAGATTTGAGAATTCCGTGATTATCAACAACTCGAGTTGTGTACACGAACTCGGCTGGCTGAGTATCATCTATCTCATTAACTACTGGAACAGAAAATCGTTCCGTTCCATTGGCTATGTCACTGAACGAGCGGAGAGAAAAAATGAAAAATGAATCGAAGTGAATACTCCTTACTCTATAACAATCCGCTTGTGTCTATTCGATGTTTGATTGTTGTCCGATCTAACTTTGTACGACGTCTAAAAATTTAAGAGGATATTCATGAAAAATTAATGAATTGTCTTACTATTATACTATGAGATGTTCTATTTAATAAGCTGTTTAAATGTTCGCTCTCATTCCTGCTCATACTTGGTATGTACTGTCTGATGTAATTGGAGTAAATGACGTTATTTCCAAAAAAATATTTTTGTATGGTAAAGACATTAGTGGACTAACAAATGAAAAACAACCAGAATTGATATAACATATACTACAGGAAGTGAAGGCGTAGTGTCGAATTACCAAAAAAGGAGCTATTGTCGATCAAGATCGCAGGCAACGCCACAGAAAACTATCAAAACTTGAGATTGGTCGCAAGACATGAATCAAAAATAAGACACATAATGTATATAATTCATGAAATCACCAGTCAGTTTCATTTTCACTTTTTGTTAGTTTTCAGTTAGCGAAGCTCTCGTTCTCAACGATTAATCAAAAAAATGTTGTCATAGTCGGAGTAAAAGCTTTCTTATTGTGATAGAAATAAAACAAGTGACGAAATTTGAAAAAAAAATATCTGAAAATTGATGTTAGAATTGGCATAGAATCGTGGTGTGTCCTGTCTTTTTGCATACTGAGATGTAGTAGAGCTTCGAGCATGAAGAAATATATAACTAAGTTTCTTCTAACGAAATAATATCAGTCAAACAAAGTGGTTGAGAAGAGAAGAACAAAAAAGCCTTCAGAAGTGAGAATAAAAAGTGAATTTGATATCGGGATGGCATTTTTTGTGTTCGTTCTCACAGATGGAGAGAAACACGTCTACATATCTAGAAGGACTGGGACAGGAAGAAAAATGTTTGGCGTCTTGAAGAAAGGAGGTTGGAATCTAATTGCCAATTATGAATATTTCCCGATTCTAACGAACAAAATGATGTAAACCTCCCTTAACGCTTTGCTTTCCCGAAAAAAAAGAAATATGATGTTACCGGTTACAGCGTTTGATTGGAAAAAGAGAGGATACTAATCGTTACAATAAGAAAACTGTCAGATCAAGACATTAAAATGAACATTGACAAGTCGTCCTCCAGACTGCATTGCTTAAGATCATCAAGTACTAGTAGCTTGGAGGAGATGAAGCTTTCTAATTCTTTTAATTTATGGGCTGTGAAATAGGAAGTTTTGTGCGCTAAGAGTACAAATAGAACTGAATATGAAGACATTTAAAAGTTTCATGACTTATTATGGGGAAAAGTAACAGAACAAACAAGTTCCAAAAAGTTTATTTTCAGGACAAGATTGAATAGTGGCAGAAAATGGATGAGGGAATGCCAGAACAATGGGCTGGTTCATGTTCATTCGTGCTTGATCGAGTCACCGGAAATACGAAAAGTCCGTTTTGAACGGATTGTTTTAGATTATAGTAAGATGATGACGAGTCATTCAAGAAGTTGATGGTTAGATGGCTCGAACGTTATGAATGATCCATCAAGCCAATGGTTGAGCCAGCGAATACCCTTCATCATCATCATCATTTTTATCCGATTATAGCAGATGATGAAATGATTGTAATTTGAATGTTTTCTGAACAACCGAGTTAGTAAGTTGCACTCGTTTCAAATGAATGAGAGAGAAATAGAATGAACATTCAACTTGTTGGGTGGGCTTCATCTCCTTCTTCATTTCTTAGCTCTGCCAAAAATGCCCAAATATACGCCAAGAAAATGAAGGAAGAAGATAATAGTTGATGAGCTTAACAGTTGGAATATAAAACTTTTTTCAAATACTAAGGAGAAACTGAAAACTATATAAACAAGAAGAAGCAGAAACAACACTTTGATAGATGGTTTTCATGACAAATACGGCTTCACACGCGAATATCAAGCGCTGATCTCTAAACTGATTTGTCGTAATGATGATTTGTAACGGAATAGAGAGGACCTTACAAGATTTTCGTAAGTACAAAGAGAAGAAATTTAGGATTCTTGCGATTCAAATTGTTGAGACTAATGATTCTCGTTTTGCTCATTGAATGAAGAAGACAACCGATATAGCCTCAAACTATTTCTGAGAGCCGAGCGAGTTTCATGGCTTTGCAAGCCAAATGTATATAAATAGCGATTGAACATATGCTTCTCAATATCTAACAAAGTGTTATGGAAAGTGAAATGAAAATGTTTAAAAGAAGCCTACACGGAGGCTTGAATTAAGCAGATTTGCGTATTTTCAATCCAAATTGATGTATTTTGAGATAAGTCTATGTGCATGTGTATGGGTGTTTGCAACTTAACAAAACATCAATGAAAGGCAAGAAGCTGGTAAGAATAATGTTAGAGCTAACAGAGATAGCGAGAAAGCTCAAGAAAAACAACAAGAACACATAACCAAACAGCTGGACGAAAAAAATGCTTGAGAGGTTCCTGAAAAATGTTCCGAACGAGCAGAAGTATAGAGAGCAACAAAAGAGATAAAAAAAAACAAAAAGACGTAGATGGATGAGGAGAAAGAAACTCAGAAGAATATTAGAAGGCTGGTGAGAAAGAGAGCGCATAAAATAAGATATGAGTGTGCAGGAAGAACAATTACAAACATTTATCTAAAATACGTTTCCGAGAAAGGAAAGCTTTAGAAGTTCTTCTAGAATTCTGACATCTAACGTGGTCACACATAATAATGACCAGTGCATGAAACTTCTTCAAAGGGCAATTCTGCAACTTGATGCATGCAGTGAGTGCTATATCCTATGAAGGACGTTTGAAGAGCAAGCTGAAAAGAGGTCACATCATATCCCACTAAGAAACATCACAAGGTACCAACTCGATAATGCGTGCATAAATAGCTGATAATTCAATGCTTTGAATTTCACTGAAGATGAAAAAAAAAGCGCACTTTTGAACTGATTGTCAGAAGTATGCTTAAAGGATTTAAGTTGACAACGGAAAAGTTTAAGGACGTCAGAAGTATAAGCCGTCAGATGAATTCATCTCTCAGGCGCCTTTTCATGAATCCAAACATTTTGCTTTTCAAACGGCATGCCAACTGAAGTCATCGTAAGTACACAACAACAAAAGAAATGCACTGCCCGAGAACTTAATGAATGCTTTCCTAAAGCTGGATATAAAGAGCAGCATGTACGTATGTATTTGCAATAGTTACAAAAGTTCAAAGAAAAAGATGTGTGAAATGAAAAGAGGAAAACAATTCGGTAGCTAATACACTTCGCCTTTTATCTCACTCGGACGATCAGTAGTCGGATACTACATAATATGATCTTTGTTATTGTAGTGCTATAATATATTGCTGACCGAAAAAAGGAGAATTATAGGGAAGGTGTATAATTTATTTTTTCAGACACTTCCAGCACAGGAAGTGTCAAAACAACCGCTCATAGAATGGAAACAATTAAAAATGATCAGGTTGCTCACGTGGACTTTCACGTGAGCGCGCGTATACTAAATAGTAAGAGAACAGCATGAAGAGGCGATATAGCGAGATAAAGACATTCAAATAAACAGCCCAAAATAGAAAGTTTGAATCAAATTTCTCGTCTTGAAGATATCTATCAAAGTAGTATTGTTTTGAGTTTCCATTTTAGCTATAACATTAGTAAACAATACACCAAACAACCTTAAAGCGTCGCAGACGAAATCATTCAAAGTTGCTTTCGTATCTGTGGCTCAGATTTAATAAAAAAAATGGAAGAGGAAAGCTGCGAGCTTATTTATTTTCCTCGCTCTCGGGGCTTAGGCTGAAATCTATGACTGCCTATATAACTCAGACATATAAATGTTAAAGTTCGTAATGGGGCCAGTGATTCCATTTCTATAAACAACAATAATGACTGATTTTCCCGCAAAAAACGGTCTGTCACTAGTTGGCTCCGCCCCCGTAAAGCTGATCGACTACCATTAAAGGAAGAAATAATTTTTCTTAAAATAAGCCAATGGCTATTGGAATGCTGAATAGCTTCTGCTTTTCAGAATTTTCGTACAATTCATAGCGATTTCTTGAACATAATTCATTCATTTACCCATTATGATTACAGACTATTACAGAGACATAATAGGACGCCATAGTTAGTCGTAAGGAGAGGAAAAAGAGTGGATGGAGCGAATTATGAAAATAACACTACTCACATCTATTGTTATTACAAAATTGTTAATTTATTAATACGGAATTTTTTTAATAACCAGACAACAACGCTCTTAACGAGTATTGTTACATTAACGAGTTATTGAAGCCTAAGCCAATACACTAAATACATTTTAATTGTAAATACATTGAGATCTATCGACGATGTCTGCGATCACGATCACGGTCTCGTTCACGATCGCGGTCACGATCTCCTCTTTCACGGTCTCCTCGTTCACGTTCTCTATCACGATCTCTACCTCCACCTCCATAGCGGGGTCTATTCTCCCTGGATCTTGAACGGTTTCTGGAATGCGTTTTGAATTATCAGTTACCAATTAAGCAAATGCTACCTTCTGGAGTCTCGATCTCTACGATCACGGGATCGCGATCTTTTTCGTTCCTTCTCTACGCTGAAACCACATTTATGAAAGGAATGATGAGCTCGGATACAACGAACCTCCTCTTCCTAGCTTTACGCTCCTTCTCAATTTCTTCCTGTTTCTTTTTCTGACGGACCTGAAAAGGCAAAATGAGAATGAATAATTTGTAATAAAATCCAGGAGTCAAGGAAAATCGCTTTCACAGTCAAATTCACAGGGTACCTGCTTAATCATCTTGAAGATATATAGCGACCAATCAAGTAATAAGGAAACAGATTTTGCAACACTGTAATGTTTCTACTAACCCAATACGTTAAGAATTGTAGAGAACGCGCTAGTACTCATGAGAAAAACATCAAAAGTAGTTCCAAAGTAAGCAAAGCATCAACATTTTACTTACCTCACATTCCTTTATCGTCGCTTGTATTTTAGCAAATCCAACATGCATTTTACCGGAAAGATGTTCCTCCACACGATTAGGGGCATCATTTCTAATGAGGATTGATCCGCATACTTCGCAAACCTTCAAGCTCAAGGTAAAATATTTCAAAACCTCATCAACTTACATCTTTCGGTCGAACACCATCGTCTATCTCAGGATGTTCAAGAGCCATCCGCTAAATATGACAACAATTAATAGACAGTTCATCAAACACAATACCTCGATGAAAGCAGCTTTTGAGCGCTCTAAAGCTTCAACTTTCCCGACTAGTTCATGAGATAATGCTACTTCTCCTTTATTTCCTGCCTGAAAAAGTTGGGGTACAAAGAAAAAAAGAAACTTGTAACCTCTTCAGCATCATCCATGGCTTTCTTTATGTCCGCATCAATTTGCGCCAAATCCTGATCAAGCTTCTGCTTTCTTTCTTCGTCTTTTTTCTAAAAAACAAAGTTCATCACAACCAAAAAGTAAAGGCACTCACTTGACCATACTCGTCATTCGACCTTAATTTATCTTTATTTTTTTTAATTCGTCTCTGATTCTCTTCTTCCAGCCTATTGAGAAATCGAAGAAAATCTCTTTCAAAACCTAATTTTTCGAATTCTTTGCTTCCTGGATATGATATCCTAAGGTTATCATCGTGCAATTTCGGGCAGGGGCCTGCAAAAAATCAATTCGATGAGCCGAATAGAGCAATTTTACCCAAATCTGCCTTGGTGTTTACAAACATATCATGTGGACAGAAGCCAACAATATAATATTTACATACATCAGGATCCTAAAAATACGTAAAAATATCAGGAAAGCTAATCTCATACTTACATCATACTTTACGGTGGTGTCTTTACCGAGGTCAACATTTCTCTTTGGACCCATAAGCTCATCGAGCATAGCTGCCATTGCATCTCGTGCAGACATTATGCTTCAATCAAACGTAGTTAGATAAAACAATCTCCAAAAAAAACAATCAAAATCATAAAAACCGGAATAAATCGGCCTTCATCCAAAAAGGAAAGCGTTAGTTCCCTGTTGCGACTTTCTCCCTTACCGTAATCCGAAATTGTAAAAATCTTACGGAGTTTTGTAAAAACCGGTTTCGCCCCCTTTACCTGATAATGTGTCCATCTACCGGTCAATTGTCCCATTGATTAGTACTGATAACTGGCAAACTATGCTTTTTCTGAATAATTTCCTTCAAAGGCTTTTATCTCCTGGTAATCGACTATTACACTTGTCTTTCATATGCTTTATTGTTCCTTACTTATACAGGTATTAGAAAGGAGTTGTTTCAGATAAAAGCTCTGTTTCAGCCAATTCAACGATGAACAGAGACGGTCTTCCTTTTCTGTTGAGCAAGCTATGTTCAATGCTTGGGAAAAAACTATAACAAAGCCAAGTTCTTCCTTTTCCAAAGCTGTTGTAGGGTGAGAATGATGAAATTTTCTCGTTATTCTGCCTTTTCCCTCGCAGATTTAATGCTAATGTGGATCTTATCGTTATGGGAACAAATTTGATCGAGTCTTTGAATACAACGTGTAATGAGCCGAGTGATCATGAATCTTTGAATAGTCTTAATGATCTGCATGAAACCTTTGCTTACTTTTTTCAAAGAGGAGCCGCTGCTGAGAGGTTATTGATACCTACAAGAACTTTTATCATTGTTCAATAGGTATCTATCATCTGAAGAGTCCTTTAACTCTCTTGTTCGAATGGCTGAAATGAATCGAAGAGCTCAATTTCACATAGGAGGTAATGCTGCACTCATGGCCGAAAGAATAGCGATTACTTTTCCGAGTACCGAAGTAAGCTACATTCAAAATTTAGTTGAACCGTGACGGGTTCAGGTAATTCTTGTTGGCCCTATCGGTCCTCGCAGTCATGCTTTACTGCATCCTTCTGTTCAAAGAACAAATTCAACCAAAATCGTGAAGGTTTAGCTACAATTTCCTTGATATTATGATCGCGTGTGTTCAGGATGAACTACATATAATTATGGAATATAGACAAGGTGAAATCTTAGGAGATTGGGTTGCTCCCAGTAGCAGTCGATTCATCACTAGCAGAGATCAATTCAGGTAGAACTTTCTTTCAGAACTTGAACTGAAGTTCATAGTTTGCAGTGGCAGTTCTGTCGTGATTGATATGTTCTTCTCCGCTATTTCTCAGTTTAAACCAGATTTAGTTATCATAACGGGAGTTCACTTATTGGAATTCCAAGTAATGCTTTAGGTTAGAGTTGTTCACGCCTTTGCAATTGTTATAGGAGAAAGACAGCAGGGCTGAGAAAATGACAATTATCAGAAGAAACCTAAAGCAAATAAATTTCAAAGTGAGTTTCGGACTGAAAATAAGTCATTTCAATTCTTCAGATTCCAATTCATTTGGAGTTAGGAAGTTTGGGAGACGCTGCCTTCTTGACCGACGTTTTGTTCAAGGTTTTGTTGTTGACCTTAGTCTTATCATCTGTGCAAGAATAGGTTATTCCTTATGTGGACTCTCTTGGTATTAATGAGCAAGAATTGGCTTTTTTATCTCACGTCGCAGGTGGTCCTCATATGGATGCTTATCCCGTTCAAGCAGGTTCAGTTCATGCTCATAAAGTAATTTCATTAATAAAATTCTTTCTTTTTTCTCTTCTTTTTATATGATTCATTTAGGTTGTTGAGATGTTACATTGGCTGTTACACACCTTTGGCCGCGTAAAAACCAATCCCAAATCTATTAGTGAGGGTTACCGCCTGCAGAGAATTCATTTCCATTGCTTAACTTATCATATCATGGTTTTCAATAGTTGTAGTCTTATTTTTCATTTTTTTTTCAAGGTAAGCATAGGAACAGATTGGTCAAACTTGGCCGCTGGCTTATCAGCAGGTGCGAGGCTAGTTGGACGATTGTCGTGCAATCTAAACTCCGAGGTACCTTCATTATTTTCTATCTCTTTAGAACCAAGTTTTAGAATGCGTTAGATTCGGATTTGCTAGAAGTAAGAACACCACAAGCGTTCCCACTTGACAAGCAAATTGGAAAGATGTATCATTTCCAGCCTCACAGGTATTATCAGGCTGCAAGATGTTGAATCGAACTGATTTATTTCAGCCCTGTAGCATCATGGATTCGTGATGACGTTCTTTTCGTTTTCACACCAGTACTAGTTTGCAAGTTTCCCTCTAAAACTGTGGGTATTGATGACGCTGTCTCAGCGGTTGGCCTGCTCTATTCCCAATTCTATAGATTTGAAAAATGGTGAAGACTATGTAAATATGATTTTGTATATTTTGTGAGCCTGGTGCCTTTGGAGCGTACGTGTGTCCTGAAGTTTTCTACGTGTTTTTAAGTCTTGCTTTAGTTTTTTGTTACAAACAATTAAAATAGTTAGAGATTCTCAGGCTTCTTATCGTCTACTCTGTTTTATCAGAGAATTTTACCTATTTTTTCTGACAATTTTTGTTTCCAAAGGTTTGTTATATATCTGTAACTCTCTGTTATCACACCATTGTATGCTATCATGCCACTATCATTTTCTGTCTCAAGATTTCCTTATAATGTTGGGCATATGACTTGTTCTCAATTTCTCTTTTTATCCTCTTCAGTTGACTCTTTACAGAAACATGGGTTCGTTCAAGTTAGAGATCTTTGATGCCAAAAACACCAAGAAGCTTATTGCTACCTTGACCAATTTGGATATCAATGATACTATTCTCACTGTCAAGAAGAACATCCAGAAAGAAAGTGAGCTTTTCGATTCATAAACTACTCCTCATCATGTTCATACAACTTAAGAGCCACGTCTTACCGTCGAGAGACAAGCTCTGAGAACTGATGCTAAAGGTAAAGCCGTTCCCGATGATAAGAAGGTTTGTTTATGTGTTTTTCGAGTTTACGACTCTTTTCAGCTTTCTGAGCTCGGACTTTCTCAACTAAACGGGCAACTATTCCTGCGTGATTTGGGACCGCAAGTTGCCTGGAAAACTGTTTTTCTTACTGAATACGCTGGACCATTCTTTATCTATCCTATCTTTTACTTCCGTCCTTCTTTCATTTATGGATCTGGTAGGTGCTGAACAGATTCAGTTAGCAAACAAAAACTCCAGAGGCTTCCAAAGCTCCTGTCGCTGATGTTGTTACCTACGCTTGCATCTGCTGGAGCATTCATTATGCCAAAAGACTATTCGAAACTCAATTCATTCACAGATTCTCCAACGGAACCATGCCAAGATTCAATCTCTTCAAGGTAGTTATTCGTTAGTATGCACTAGTTCACGTTATGATTTAAGAACTGTTCTTATTACTGGGGATTCTGTGCCTTTGTTTCATATTTCGTTAACCATCCATTCTACAGCTTACCAGTGTTCGGAAAAACTCAAATTTATCTCGGACTTGCCGGTTTCTTCATTGCTGAATTCGGTTTGTTTTAACGTTGAAAGCACAATATAGTGGAGTTCCAGGAAATCTTTCAATTCACATTCTTCTCCGTAATCTCAGACCTGCTGGAACTCGTGAACGCAAAATTCCCAAGCCTGATGGAAACCCAATGAGGTAAACTAAATTGATCATAGTTCCAACATTTTTTTTTTCAGTCGTCTCTTCAATTATGTGTCTTGCCCCAACTACACTTATGAAGTTGCTGCTTGGCTCTCATTCACTTTCATGACTCAAAGTGTCCCAGGTATTGTTATTGTTTGTTTTCTCATCTAATACCTAGTTTCAGCTCTTATCTTCACCACTGCCGGTTTTGTTCAAATGGCTATCTGGGCCAAGCAGAAACATCGTGCTTACAAGAAGGATTTCAGTGATTATCCTAAAGGAAGAACAGCTATTGTTCCTTTCTTAATTTAATAATTTGATATAAGTCCTTAATTGTTTTATCAATTTACTTAGGTGTTATGTTTGCAGGCGTGAGCTCAACGAATAAATTATTTTTCAAGAATTTTCCATCGTTTTTTGAGGATATCCATGAATGCTGTGAATCTTATGAATTGTAACCTTATCCTAACAATTCAGAAAATGTCGGAATTAACTGGAGTTATCATGAGCGGTGGTATAGGAAACCGAATGCGCGAGCTCTGTGAGAATATACCTAAAAGTCTTTTACCTGTTGCTGGCGTACCTATGTTCTGGTATTCAATAAATACCTTAGCTCGTGCAGGAGTGAAAGGTTCTTTTCCCGAAGGTCCGTATCTTTTCCAATGGTATTTTCCAGATATCCGGATTTTCTTCCGTGATTCCATAGAAGCTGAAGTGCGAAACTTACTTTGCACTCCCCTTTTCGATTTTGAAGGTGTAGTCATAAAGCCTTTCTTCATCGACAAAGAACATGATTGGGGAACTGCAGATGTTCTCAGAGAATACATCGGAAAGATTGATGTAAAGAAACTTATATATCATAACTCTATCACAAGTTTCGCAGAGAGACGTCGTAATTATTTCCGGAGACTTTGTTTCCGACGCTTCACTCCGGCCCATGATTGATCTTTTCCGAGCCCATAAAGCAACTATGTGCTGTTTGCTATCAGACCACTGTGTCACAGGTCCCGTACCTGGACCCAAAATTAAAAGAAGCAAAGGTTTATATGAATAATTAGCGTTGAAGAGTTGTTCATTTTTGAGGAAGGGATTTCATTGCTCGCGTCATTAAGCCGAACCGTTTAGTTTTCATGAGCGCAGAAGAAGACTTTGATGATGCTGTTGATGGATTTGCTTGGATGAAAAAGTATTTCATGTTGCCTTACATATTGTATTCTATGGTTTAAGGTTTCCCAACATAACATTGTCTTCACAACTGAACGATTGTCATGTTTATGTAATAAGACACGGAACACTTAATGTGCTTTCTGCTAAAAAGTTAGAAGACCATATTCTGCCATGTAAGACTTCCCTGGTTTCAGAGACATGGCCTCGATTAAAGCTGACTTCATTCCCTATTTACTCGATCAACAGAACTCTTCAAGTAAGCTTCTTAAGGTTGTACTAAAACGATCACACGTAATGATTTCCTTGTTTTCAAAAAATATGAGAGTACGGTCAAGACAGTTTCTTTTTGATTTTGATTCTTGCGACTGCACTGCGGTCAGTTGCGTATTTATCATTCGTATGAGTAGTCTAAGTCATATGAATCCCGAGCATCAGTTTATCGATCGTGCATTTTTTTCATCTATTATAATCAGTTGATGATGCACGACTTGCCTTTTTCGTACCCGTTTCTGACGATTATCCCATAGGCGTGTTTTAGAAGTATATGTTTCCAGAAAATGATGACAATGTGAAATGTTTGGCGTATGTTCTCCCACACGAAAATGGAACTGTAACCGCTCATGCTAACAATATTGCATCCTACTTTGAAGTTAACAAAGCAGTAATCAGTCTTATAGTAGGCTCCAACAAATTCAATGAGTTGCAGATTATTAAGTCATTGTTACGGGTCTCACCTCGCATGAACGTAGGGCAACAATTTGACTACAGATCTACGCGTATTTCAGCTGCCGAAAGTAGGATCGATGATGATGCTAAGGTACTTATGAAAATATTCAATACATTCCATACTCTGTCTAGATTTCTGCTGGTAGTGTCATAAAGAGAAGTTCCATTGGAGCTCGTTGCTTCCTCGATGAAAAAGCTAAAGTTCAAAACAGTCTCTTAATGGAAGGAGCCAAAGTTGGAAAAGGGTACTCCAAAAGGTTGTTCCTGTTTTTTCCAACTTTTGTGATTTCAGCGCTGTTGTAACCAACTGTATATTGTGCTCAGATGTGGAGATAGAGGATGGAGCAGATGTCAGTAATTGTATAATTTCTCCAAGACAGAAAGTTCCTGCTAATAGTAATTTAACTTTCTATAATACTCAACGCGATCAAATTATTATTTTCAGCTAAAGTTCAGAATGAGTTTATCGACACTGATGATATTAATGATGATTGGGCAAATGACTGTTAACTGAGGGATTTTCTGTTTTCTTTCTTGTTTCTATTAATCTTCTTTCATTGTTTCTGTTTTTCGACTCTAATTCATAATAGAAGACCGTCAGATTGGTCTCAAACTGTATGCTTTGACCTCCTTCTTTAAACTTCGGACGTACAGATAGAGGGTTTAGAAAATAAATTGTTCATGTTTTTGTCTCCTGCTAGAAGGGATGGGCTGACCCTGCTTCTGTATTTGCTTTAACTCTTCTGAACTTGCACTTGAATGTGCCTGGACTCTGTGCTACTTTCAATGTCAATTTTGTCTTTGCAGTTTAAAGAAGACGATCAGAGAATTACTAGGTTGAAGAGGAGCGAAATAATTTAAGACGAAGATGATGACAAGCGAATTGGATTCAGGAAAGGATCATCATTGTCAGCTGAAGGGTCATCATATTACACTCATGAAGCGATATACAACTCTGGGGATCTGAATTGAAAATAGGGTTTCGCCTTGTGGAGAACCCCAGATTTTCTATCAGTTGTTTGATGTCAACAGATAGAAATCAAGTAGCGTTATTCTATCTATCGAAGGATGGGTATGTATATAGAGTTCAGCTATTCATTATTTTGCGCTTCTAGACAATCAGAGATGAAAGAGATATGACTGATTTGAGTGCTCTAATATGAGCAGAGAAACTGTCGACGACGTATGTCATGAGCATGTTGACAGAGCATTTCGTTCAACTGTCAACCGATTTTTGACAGTTCAATCAACGGCCGTTCTCAATTTATGGTGCTTATGCTTTCTTCTAATGGGAACTGTTTTCTCTCTCATATCTTTATTGATAACCTGCCGCAAAGTTCACTGCTTTTCTCATTCTGCTGTCTGTGTTCGACGAGGCTCGTGAAATCCTGCTGTTACTTCAATGTGAATTATGCTCCCATTATTTTTCATAGCGATTTTCAAATCCTCGTATCATCCAAGTGTTTTTTGAATGACTGAAAAAGATCTTATTTTGTTTTCGAAATAGGATAAGGTGTTTGGCAATTAGCAGTAGTACGCTGCCTAAAACTCTAATCATATGTGCGCCAAGCTCACAGCTTTACTCTCTTCTGTAGAAATGTAATTGAATGTTTGACGTGCCCACCTAAAGCTTTCTTATCTTCGCTCCAGACGAACATTCTCATTTCCTCTTGTGTCCGGGGCTTCTTTGATTGGAACGGAAGAGGTTGTCTCTTCAAGCTCCATTTAATTTTCTCTTCATCATTTCTCTACTCTTATAAGCGAATACACACATGAACCTTCTGTAAATTAGAATTTAGTTCAAGCTGCCTCTCTCTTTCCTTCTTTCTTTCTATAGCAACACGCGTAAATTCGAAATACTTTTAGTTCATGAAAAAGTAGTTCTTTCTCCTGCTTACTTATAGACGATTCAATTTAACTTGTTCACGAATCTTATTTCTTATTTGCCAGTAAGTAATAGCCAAGTTAAACTGGATAAGTGGTTGACGATAGGGGAGAAGCATAGATAGATTAGCTCTCTAACCCGTATGTTATTGCAATGATTGGCGTTGAATAAGATCTGAGGGTTGCCTGATTACTTTGGGTCTCCCTTGAGTCAGTAGACTGAAAGAAAGGCCGCAGATGCGCATAAACACTTTTCAGCTGTCTCCTATTTACTTAATTTTAAAAATTTGCATATCACGTAATCGCTGATTCCTTACCAGTGACGTGGTTCCAAGACTCTATTTCATTCTTTGATGCACTCGTGAGGATGCGGTTGTATTTTTCTAATTTGACAAACATTTATTGTTCTTGAACTTCATTGTTTTTACATTTTATTGCGTTTCCTTCTTTTTTTTTATGACATTCCACTTTCCCTGTCTTTTCAATTCTGTCTATCAGTTCTTGTAACACATGAAATATGGGGGCATTATTAAGTTATCTTGAAACATTATTAGACCGTTGCACGTGAATATCTCCATTTCCCAGAACGATTGTAACTGTGAACGGTTCACCAGATGGTCAAACTCCGCTAGTTGTTTTTATTAATCCTCAATAGAACACACGTGTTAAAATGCCAGAATACGAGGAGCTTTCTGGATCACATCTGGTTCTAGACTTAGTCATCGTCTCATATCATTCCGTAGGTCTTAGTACAAGTTGTTTGAAATAGTGGCTAACCAAAAACCACAAATGGCCATATAGCGTCATTCAGTGTTCTAACTCAGCTATGTAATTGATGCGCTTTGATAACCTCAATTTACCTTTGAAATTAGTCTGCGTTTTTTAATTGCTGTTAAATTCCTTGTATTATTATGAGATTCATTGTTTTTTCAATGAAATCGAATTTCGTTTCTCCGTTAAGATCCACTGTACGAATGTCATTTCTCCTGAAAAGGCTAAAATCTCAATCGCTTATAGTTTTTATGCTTATGACCGCTCATGGATAGATTCTCATCGTCGCCTCCATCACAGAAGGATGGACGACGTTCTTTAGTGCGTCTCGATTAAACATGCTGTCTTCAAGTTTTCGTCTAGACCGTCAGGCCGAGCGGCCACTTCTCTTCCATACTTGGCCAGTTATCCGTGTTCTTCATCCCTCAATCTCTTCAGTGTTCTGAATTTCTCATGTATTTCATCTATTTGCCTCATGAACATACATATTTCTACTCGTTTAGCTTAAAATACGACACGAACCTTATGGGATTGTGATCGTATGTATTCATTGTTTGAGACTCATTCTAGCAATTGAGTTCTTCTTCTTCGAATTTATGGACAATGTGAAAAGAAACTAACTCACTTTTTTTTCGAGAGCTCATATAGCAGTTTTCCAGCCTTTTTTGATTCTTTCAAATTGAGAATGCTTTGCTAGAGTTTTCGAGTCGGAAGTTTATCCACGCGTTTGTTCAGTTTCTTTGCATTTTGATAATCATATCTTTTTAATCATTGAAACTGGACTCTTTGTTAACATTTGTTGCCGGAGGAAGCAGACCCTTTTGTAGTTTGTTCTGACGAAATAATATTATTCCTATTTTTCTGAACAAGTTGTGATTGAAGTCGTGGTAGACTTTTGTTTTTGGATTCTTCAACGTGCAATCGAATTTCTCGCTTGTTGAAAAACTGCTTAATCCTTTCTGACCCTTGTTTGTCTTTTCGTTTAAGAACATAGATAGGTGACATGAAGTGATCTCGAAAACTTCCCTGATCTCAACAGATGTTTCGAGCTTCTTTTTCTTTTGTGCCAAGTCTCAAATCTTCTCTGACAAGCAACTTTTCGATTTATCTGTGAACTATTGAAATCGTATGTTTGCCAGATGCTCTATATTTTTGTCATTGAACAGTTCTCTGTTTTTGCTCTACTCTCGGTTAGGATTGGATTTGCAGAAAAAAGCTCAACAGGACTGCGAATATGAGAAGGGCTGTTTCATGTTAAGACTCTTCTTTCTCTCTTCCTTCTCTTTTCTATCCTCTGTCCTCTGTCCTCAAGCGATATTCTCGATAATCTGGTAATTAATTGCATTTGTAAGATAAAACATCATGTTATTCCATAATTAATTGAGGTAACCTGAATTACAACAAGTATGTGGTCTGAGCTTATAATCTCCTCCGAAAAGGAGAGTCTACTAGTATAATTAGGCTTAGCGAATGAAGAAGCAAACGTAGAAAGATCCGTATTTGATGGTTTGCCTTTTATGTCTGTTAATACGTTAATGCTACTCATAATTATGTGTGTTGGACGACACATGAGCGTCCGCTTAACTTCTTTTAAGAATGAACTCATTCGTTTTTTCCACCCACTCCCTTCCTTCTCTTGTCGTTTCAATTCGACCCTTTTCGGTCCTCCTCTCAACAGTATTTTTTTCTGATTCTTTATGAATTTTTCGACGGTTTAGTCATTTAGTGATGAGTCATATGCAGTTTCTCTTATACACATATCCAAAAACTGAACACAATCCTCGCTCCTGGCTTGTGAATAACCTTTGAATCGCTTTCTGCACCCCCTCCAGTCTCTCCATCCTCCGATGTTTCGTTCATAGTCCTCAGTTCATTTAGATATATTTAATTACTCCAAGCAATACTTTCTCTATCAGTCTTCTAATCTTCCATTTTGCATGGAAAAAAAATACTTTTTTTTCCAATTATTTGCTTCTGAAACGTAATTACGTTACTTTGCCCCAATGATACTTCAATTACATTTAACTCAATTTCTTTGAATTCAAATTGCTATCACGAGTTATCAAACATTTTCTTTTGTTAAAGATAATTTATTGTGGGTTTCATATTTTCCGGAACTGTCGCCGCTTGCACCCTTTCTCCCTTTCCACAACACAAACTGCTGCCTGGTTGAAACTGCTTATCTTGCTCTCTTGGAAGTCTATCACAACTCATTATTACCTTAGTAGCCGTATATTAGCTCATAGGCTAGGTTGATCATACTGATTCGTGAAGTCTGTATTCCGTAGAAGAGAACTAATGAGAAATATTGAATAAGTCTCGTTTTCTCAGTCATCTCGTTTTCACTCTCTTTATTTATCTCTCACCCCCTCTATATATTTTTCAGTCTTTTTGTCAGCAGTTTATCTCTATTCTCTTAAGCCTATTGCCGGTTCTTGTAGTCATGGAAACAGCTCCTTTATTATCACAGACTGAGATAGATGAAAGATAGAGAGAGAAATAGAAAGAGTGAATAGAAGCTGAGAAGCAAACTAAGCTCTGTGAGAGAGTATATGTCTGACCTATCTATAACGTGAATTTTATAATTTCTTTCATACTTTTGAACATCTTTGCTTACGTCTCTTTATTCCTCGCATCATATCTAAATCTCTCTTCTTCTTCATAGTGCTCATATTCGCCTAGCATTTAATCTTCAATTAGTAAGTTCATACATTCATACGTTGTCATCGTCATTACTCATTAATTTGCCTATCATTTTGATAATGGGAAATAAGAAGAATGAAATGGACGTCAAGAACTGATTCATGATGGTGAGGAGATAGAGAAGAGGGGTGGTGGTGAGGAGAGGGGAGAGCGGGAGGGGATGAGAAAGGAGAGGCAGCTCACAAATATATTTTCGTTACGTGAATCATGCATTTGTCTGATGTCGCGTTAGCCTTTGTATTTGTGAGAACAAAAAAAACTAATTTAATCGCCTATTTTACATTATATCGTTTATCTTATCTTTTATTAAAACGAAAAAAATAATTTATTTCACACACAGCCTATTCATGGCTGCATCCATCTTTTCACATCCACACTACTTCTCTCATCTCATTTCGCATTAAAATCGGGGAAATACAAATATGGAGCTAATAGTTCATCCTATTCCAATTATTCCTCATGAAGCAAAAAATAGTTTCTTCCTTCGCACTCGTTGATGCTTGTCGCCACTTTTCATAAAGATAATTAGGGTTCTGAGTGAACGTAAATGCGCTCTTCCTTCCATACTCTTCTTCATCACGAAAACTGTCGCCGCCTGGAATATTGTTTTCGAACCTCTATGTTGGTGTGAACAGGGAGGGAGAGAGTGATAGAGAGAGAGAGAGAGAAAAAGCAAAAAAAAAAAGGGGGGGGGTGGGAGAGAAGAGGAGAAAGAAGAAGAAGAGAGAGGTGGATAGGGAGATGTTCCTGAGACAGACAGATAACTCGAAAACCTTTCTCCTTTTCAGTTCTTCCGTTGAATTATTTATATTTTGCTGAAACAATATCTATCGTCCGTTTAACACTGTTTGGCTTTGTATTTTCAGAAATCCTGTAATAAGTTTTCTTAATGTCTTCTTAATAAAAGTCCATTAAATTTGACCTCGAAAGAAGGTGATTTCTCATCAGCCTGTACTCTAATTGCCAAAACAATTTTTTTTCGCTTTTTCACGGAACTCTTGCATCATTTGCCTCATTTTCGTTCTTTTCCTTCTACACCCCAAATAGCGGTTTCTCTATTTTTGCCTGCAATGTCTTGTTGTCTCATCAAAGAAACTTTGATGGTAGGGATGATTATGACGACGACAACAGTACAGGAGAAGCTACCTTGTTCTCATTCACATTAACTGATTAACATTTTGGAAATTTTCATATTTTGTTTTGTCTTTTTCAGAAAAGAATCCTATTTTACTGCCTGTACAACTGGAGCAGATATATTGTATTGGAAGCAGATGTCAGCCGTCATGCATCCGGACTACACCCCTCAGGTTTATTTCCGAGCCGTCGGAAATTTGAAAGTAAGTTTTCTTCATTTATGCCTATTTATGTCAATTTTTTAATAAGTTTCATTCTGTTCGAATGAGCTATAGTGCTTCTTCAAAATCTTGTCGGGTTTTCCATTTAGCAACTGAAGCATACGATCATCTGATTTCTTGTTGCTCATGTAGTAATGCCATTTCTATCTTTAAAAGATTCATTGATTAAGCTCTGAATGATCTAGATATATACATTGCAAAGACATTCTTAGCGCAGATTATTATTATTATCAAGTTTATTATAAACTTTAGTGATGCTTTGCATTTTTCTGTATGCGATTCTTCTAATTATTAACTAACATACTAGACTGACGCATATGAGTTAGACGACGAACATGTTATTAGAATTTGGTAGATTACCAATATCTTTAGGTTAGCCATAATCTTTGGTAGATTGAAAGTGAAGAGACAAATATAGACGCGAGGGTAATAGGAGAGTGAAAGATTGAGAGAATGCAAGACAAATGGCTATTCAATGCACATTCCTATATAGTCTGATTAATATTTACTGGCAGATCTTTTCGTGATTATGCTTTGCTTCTCTATCTCTCTCTCTAGCCATTTATTAGTTCCTGTTTCATTTCATTACTTAAAATACAAAAAAGAAGAAGAAGCTTTAAACTCTATTGAACTCGATTACATCAGCGCTATACCAATATTTGCGGATTATGAGTGAGAAACATCTTCCATATTTAATAGATTAATTGCTGCTCATGCAGATGCTTGTGTAAATGCTTTAAACTCGTTCTCACTCTTGTGTTTTGTGATATTAGCATATGTGATTTTGACGTGACTATTCACGTGAGAAAATGATTCGATGCTAGCTCATTCATTTGTTTGTGTAGATCTGCAGAACGGTTCAACATAAGGTGATCTACAATATTAAAAGAACTTTTATGTTCACAGACGATTGCTACGTCATTAGGATAGGAATGACTAGGAGATTTGATTGAAAGAGCAGAGCTAATGTTGAATAAGCTTTCATTCACTCTTCCTCTCCTTTTCGCCACATTTCCATTTCTTACTCTCTGCCTCTCTATTACTATATTCTCTCTTCCTTTCTTGCTCTTCTCTCTTCCTTTCTCTCTTACATTCACATTAACACTTACATGGTTTCATCTCTCATACCCAAGCAAAATGAGGTACATTTAAGAATAGTCCGCATTGTTTTTTTAATTGTTTGACAACTTGGTTGCTGACCGATTGAATCTTTTTCTTCCTTTTCACGTTGTCATGTCTAGTTACATGTTCAGTTCTGTCTGACCAATTAAGACACGCTTCAAATCTGATCTTTGTCAACGACGATGTACTAATCGGCTTTTCATTGAACAATATTAACTTATTAATGTTGAAAATAGATGAAGTTGATCGCCTGTTAGCATAGTTGTAGGCGTTTTCGTCGTCAATCTCGTCCTACCCGTCGTTACGGTTGTCGTCGTAAACGTAGTAGAAGCGCTTTTGTTTCATTTTTCACAATGTTGAAAAAGTTTTGATCATAAGTTTATTGGATTTCGTGCAAATGAAGAGCAAAATCATTTTTCTTTGTTTTCACCTGTGCTCTCATTCTCTCGCAACATTCATTTCTTCAAATATTTGAATAAACAAATGTCTTGAGGTTCTCTCACAAAAACGTTTACGAATATTTTGAAATGTTGCATCTGAAGATATAAAAAACGGGTTGAAGGACGTTTGTCGTTTATTAGAAAATCAAAGGTTCCCCCCTTTGCTATCAGCAGCGTAGCTATATATCGCAGTCAATTCAGCGAGAAATGTTGCTTTTTTTTTACCGGAAATGCTGGCTGACTTTGAGGTGTTCACGTTCTTTAATCCTTCTTCGAAATGTTTTTTTTCTTGCATTAGTATTGGTGAGCTTTGTGAGAACTTGTGTTTCCCTCTTCTATTATCTTTAAACTAAGCTTTCTTACCTTTTCGCCTTACCTTCCACTGTTCTCAATTCTCCTCATTTTATGCTTTCGCCTTCGTATTGTCTCACATCATTAGCTTCTCAACAAAGCTGTCAATAGTCAAATAGACAGTAAGATAACTTTCACATTGAATGCTTTCATGTCCACCTTCTTCTTTAAATCGTTTTCTTTCTCTCTCTTATCCTCTACGGCTATCAAATGAACCATTACTGTAACCTGTCCACCTTTATGGCATAGTGCAAGAGAAGAAGAGATATAGAAGCCCTTCCGCCTCCACACACGCGCGCTCCTTGACACCTCGTCAACCGAACGTTTTGTTTGCTCTTTTTTCCTTCTCTTCACCATCTTCCGTCGTCGAGGTTGTCGTCGCTGCTGCTGATGCTGCTGCTGATGCTGCAGCTACTGCTACTGATGATGATGATGATGGCGATGATGATGCTGGTGTGATTGAGGTCGTTGTAGTTGCAATGGTCGTCAGCTCGCATTCGTTTTCTGCGCAGCTTCCGATCTATCGACTGAATGGAACGCTAGATGAAGAGGAAACGGGGGAGATGAGGAGGAAAGAAGAACAAAATGAACGACGGGCAGACAGACCGAGAGTTCTGCACTATCGACAATAGAGAATGACGGCGAATAGTATGGAGAGAAGAGGAAAGGATTGATGGAGTAGAAAAAGAAACAGAGAACAGCAAACTTCAACGGTCTGGTCGTCGTCACCTCTCCCCTCTAACCCCACCTCACAATTCACCTATCCCTTCTCAATCCTAACTTCAGACAGCCATACTGTTTTGCTCATCGGCTACTGTTGCACTCTTTTTCTGAGTGATTTTACTGTTTTCATATACCTTGCAAGAACATCCATTTCATTCGCTGTTTCGGTACCATCTATTGAAAACTTACAATTCCTTAACCAGGCTTCTCAAGATCATTGGAACACAGCTAGCCCAACCATAGGTCCTCTTTCTTCATTTTCTACTCAACAAAATATTATTTTAAAAGCTTTTCATCGTCTGCCAAATGTGTCTTTCCGCTAATTCGTCGTGTTTTTTCTTCAAAACATTGTCCGGTTTGAGTTAAACTACATTATTGCTATTGGGTAACTCCTTTGTTGGTTATGATGATCAGCCCTCATCACCAGTTTCATTCGTACATCTACAAAACGAAAACGTTAATCGACTTCTACTTCAACTTCTTCTTTGAACATTTTTCAGCAAGTACAAGATGTTCTCTCTCTCTCTCTCTCTCTCTCTCTCTCTCTCTCTCTCTCTCTCTCTCTCTCTCAATCCCTTTTCTACCTTTTTATATTCTTTAAAGTATAAAATATATTTCCTTTCTCCCAATATGCATGTTTGTTTGTCACGATTCTTCTCAATAATCGCAATTCCAATGTCTACTTAACTCTCGAAATAATTCCAAAGTTATTTTTTTAAAGCTTTGTTTCATTCCTCGATTATTGTTTTTTACTTTCCTAATTAGCTTAAGCCCGCGACTTTTCAGCTATGCCCTAGAGCCTATCATCAGAAATTCTCCTTAATTATCCAACTTTAATGTCCAAGGTAAGATGATCTCTTTTTGAAATTCTCCTACTGTTCCTATCACTCTTTTCCATTCTCTTAATCTGTCTACAACTTGCTTCTATCATTGTTACTTCGTTTCTCAATTTTTATCAAATTCCATGACGAACGTTCATCTATTCATTGAGTTGTAGCTTCAACCACCATGATAATTAAGATAATTAAGCTGCTTCTATGTCAAAATATTATTTAATTTAAATAATAACTGACTCGTAGTATCAGTTTCATATGTTGTGGACTGAAATCTTTCAAGCTTCCATCACATCTCCAAGTTTCCCTTCATCATCATGGATTATTTCGAATTTTGAGAGCGAAATGCTGTAATGGATTGTTTTCTTCCCGTATGCAAAATTCAAATGTTTGTTCGGTGAATGGCCGTTTTGGTTCTAAGAGCAGAAGAGTACGATACCTGTAAGGGAAGCGAAATGGAATGACAAGATGAAAGGAAATATATGCGTGAAGTGATGATGAAGCCGACTGAATGATTGATCTCAAGTATCGGAAGTCACTTATATGTCCGAAATCTGAACATTCGTCTCTAAAATCGATCCTCTTAATCAAGCTTATTTTGGTTATATGCATCGAAGGTTTTCCTCATTTTACGTCTTTATTCCTGTGTATCTTTCCTTCTCCCTCTATCCGTATCTAACTCTCTCTTAATATTCAATGAATATATCTTTTCGAGATATGGACATGATCCTTATTGTGAGAGGATGTAAGAAGAGGCATCAGAAAATTTGATATAAGTTCGTACTCTTCTTTCTGCTCTTGAAGATTGGTTATGAGCAACTCATTTACATGGTGAGAAGAAAATGATTAGACTATTATTTGCTATTTGCTGAATCAGTCTCATATTCTCGCATTCTTTTGTTTGAAAGCACATTTCCGAACATATTCCTTTTTTTTTTTTCATTCTTTGCGCTTCCCCTCTCCCTCTCTCTTTCACTTTTTCTCTCATAATTCATTTCGAACTGACTCGAAAACATCAAGGTTTCATGTTGTTTCAACCACTTTCCCATTGTGAGCAAACGTCCAACAAGAGAAGCGCGTTCATATTATTGTTTCCTCTTTCGGAATTGTCATCGATTTTCGAATCACAGACGCTTATGGATCTGTGCAAATGATTTAACAAGCTATAAATAACATTACTCATGTTCAAACTTGTAGAAAAATCGATTTTCGTGTGATGTTACAGAAAGTTAAAATATGAAGGGAGAGCTAGTGAGAGAGACAACGACATCGACTGTTCATTACTATTCTCATATCGGTTATTGTTGTACATATAGCTAATGGATTTCTATGCTGGAGTTCCTCTTCTACTTCGGAAAGTTCGTCTTAATATTTTCTTTTATTTCTCAGCAAAGACAACAGATAGCCAATGCCTTAATTTTCCGTATTTGGCTATAAAACTGCGAAGCCATGAGTTTGCGAATGCCAATGCCATACAAACCAAACGGCAAGCTTTGTCATCATCATCATCATCATCATTACATTGAAACCAACGATCTATTTATGAAAAGTAAAAAAAAAACTTTTCTTGCATTCTCTTTTTTGTTTCAATCATCATGTGGAGAGGGAGAGAGAGAGAGAGAGAGATAGAAAGAGAGGGGGGGGGAGACTCTCGGGAAATAGTTTCTCACAAAAGCTGTAGAGCGAATGTTCAGAAGCCCTACTATCGACTCCAACTGTGTATTTGCGTGTATGCTTGTGCGTTGTAAGTATGTGTATTCCGATGTCATCAGTATTAAATGTAATTCGACTAATTTCATAAGAAACCTCCACTTCATCCATTCACTTGAGCTCTCTTTGTTTTCTCCATTTTAACTTTCCGACTTTCTACTTTGGAAATTGCGCGGTGTTTTCGATTCAGAATTCTAATCAGAATGTGTGTAAGTTTGTGTGTGGGCCATGAACTCGTGCACGCAGTGTACGCGCCCCCCTCATCTGATATGTTGTTCTCTTACAATGTTTCGTAGACGGAAGGTTCGAACGGTTCTTCTCGCTATCTGCAGTTATCCCTATTCTTTTTGCTTTTCAATCTCAAAATTATCGATAAGTTTTGCGTTTCTTTATCGTTTTTTTTTGTTGTAAAATATTGTTAGCAACGATAACAATATGTACGTTTCAAGCGGATGTTATGATTACAAACTTGACGAAAGACATAGGCTTTCCAATCATCATGACTTCTCAACCTTAAAAAAATAAATTTTGGAATATAACTCAGCTTTATAATCTTCCTCTTCTTTCTCTGCTCTCCTCTTTTCCTTCATTCATCTCTTTCATGTTTCTAATTTCCCCGTCTCCCTCTCTCTCTCTCTCTCTCTCTCTCTGTTTCTCCTTTATAAAGACTTTGATATATGTTTTTGCAAAAACAGAAAAATGCACCCAAAAACATGAAATTCCAGTATCAGTTTATAGAAGCGATTACAAGAAATTGAGACTTCATTCAGTTGCTTGTTCTTACTAATTAATCTATATTTAGCGAAGTGCTGAAGACATACTGACGCCGTTGAATGCTCAACTTTTGAATTCCGTTATGACTGTAGATTCAGAGGCTAAGAAGGTAATTTGTTTGATTTATTCTCAGCCTGTTCTCACTTAACTTTCGAATCAATACTCAATGTTCAATATATCACAAGTGATTTTTGACCAGAAATTGATTCAGAATCTTGAACATGTATTAACCGCTAACCCTTGTTCAGGCCAAGTTAGATCCATCAATTCTCTTAAACCAGTACTATACGCAGATGAATGCTACAGCTCATTTGCTTACTGGACCACCACTAGCTCAAATCACTCAGGTAATTTACTTTCAAATGTATAAGATGCTTCTTGTTGCAATGGCTGGCTTAAAATGTAAAAATGAGAGTCAAGGTCCGCTTCGGACCATATTCTATCACTACTGACATCGAAGAACAAACTGCTATAATCGGAAAAACCTTTTCTGTTATTGTTAATGTTCATTATATTCGAATACTTAAATTGCTCTTGTTATTACGTCAGTTAATTGGTAGGTGGGTTACACGTATCTTTCACGTGAACATTTCGTGACGTGAACTTACGTATGTTACAATTATTTTTAAAATAGTGTTAACACGAAGCGGTTGTTTTTTCTTATTCATCCTCTCATTACTATTTTCTTTCTATATTCTCAGAATGTTCCGTGTGGTCAAACAACAAATGGCTCAACAATACAATCCTCTAGTAATACAACGAATACCGCTGTTTCACGGGTTGTCCATATTAGGTATGTTCTAATCTTATGATCTTATTATGTCCATGTACGAATTCAGAAACATTCCTCCTGATATGGCAGACGTTCAGCTTCTGCAACTGTGCGCTCCTTACGGATCGATCGGCAACTATATGATGCTCAAAGGCAAAAGCCAGGTAAGATATATTACATCGTTGAATGTTGAAAAAACTAGTTCTTGTAGGCCTTTGTCGAATTTGAAGATGAAAGTGCAGCACAGGGTTTTGTGGCAGCTATGACAGCCATCCCAGTACAAGTAGGCACTATTGCTCATCTGACCATCATTAACAATATTTAAGGTACGGGGAAGAACAATATTTTGCCAGTTTAGTACACATCAAGAGCTCAAAATGGATAAAGAAAAGAAACGGGAACTGCTGGGAGATGAAGTTAGTTTATTTCACTCGTATGGCTTCACAAATTTTTGTGGGGGAACAATTATGTTTTGGAGGGAATATTTGGTTGAAGTCGAAATGAAAGGTAATTATTGCTGGTGGTGCTCTTTAAACTGTTTTCTGTGTCTTTGTGTCTGACGCTGAATATACTTGAAGGTGTAGTAAGGAATAGAGATTGTTATGTAAAACTTGTCAGAGATTTTCGAAATTCTCAGCATTATTTGATACTATGCGTTCAACTTCATCATGTTATACTATGATTGCATAATGCTGTCCCATGCTTAGTTATCCTGTTATCGGATGAGTATGAGCTTAAGAAGTAACATATTGAGCATTGTTTACTTGTAATTTTCATTTCTGACCTCACAGAATGTAAAGCTGTTTTGGTTTGGTTCTCTTGTTGTTGGGGTTGGACGGAGGAACTCTCTGAAATTCTATGTATTTCTCTAAGCTTTGCCTAATAGGCATCTCTTCCCTTCTCGTGAATCTCGTACCTATTTAAATATTTTTTTCTGCTACTAGCTAGCTTCCTCTTGTTCAGCTTGCATTTTTTTGAACACATTTTAATAATTAATTTAGCACTCAGCCTCAAAAAGTCTGAGCTATAGCTTGAATGGATTGGGTAATAGCCACTCTCTTCATTCTTTCACAAAAATTTTTGATGAACTGTGTGTGTGTGTGTGTGTGTGTGTGTGTGTGTGTGTGTGTGTGTGTGTTACATAAACGAAAAGATGGAAAACATCTGCTGTCGTTTGTGGTCGAAAAAACGGAAATAGTCTCTGTTGTATTCCTCGACGATATTGAAGTTTATCTTCTCTCTTATGACATTACCAATATCTATTTCCAGCCTCTGTGTAAAACTGTAATCTCTCATTTAGTTGCTCAATGCTTGTTCTGTGAATTGTTAAACGAATATGGTTGTTTTTCGACAAGTATAACGTGTGTGACTATCTATGATTGTGACTGAAATGTCTAAGAAGAAGTTTGATTATCATAATAGCTTCTCCTTCACTTGTTGCATATTTCGTTTTTGCCTCATTCGGTGTATCAAACACCCTCTCTATCTCTGTATATCCTTTTCTCTCATTCTATCTTTATCGACCACAGTTTGAATGATTATAACGTTTGTTGTGTTTTTTCAAAATGTCACGATTGGGATATGAGTGTCATTAAAGAAAATGTGTCATCGAACGTTTTCATGTTTCAATCAATTGAGATTTTCATGAATCAATCGTTCAAATACCTTTGAAGGAATCAACAGTTCCTTTTTGTTGAATGATATATCCGAGTGAGAGGAGATTGAAAATGGCGATAATGGTTCAACGAATAGATCTTTATTATGGTGGTCGTTGATAACTAGCTTTGAAAATGAAAAAAAAAACGAACAGCTAGTTCATTCCAAACATCATATGCATGTGGTATTCCACGATTGTTGCTGCTCAACTGTGTCCTTCATTAACAACTTTGAGCATTTTTTCGTCAGATCCAGAAGCTTGAATGGTAGCAATCCATTCATGAATTCATGCCAATGCTTTCACGTCTACATCATTGATCGTTAAGCATATCATTCATCTTGATAAAGATTAATGAGCAGAAAAAAATAGAAAATTTTTGCCTCCAATTACTCTTCTTTCTCTTTCCCATTAAGCCACTCATCATCTGGTATTCATTTTAGTCTTCAGAAGAGAGAGAGAGAGATCTTTCTTTTTGCAGTCATAGATCTTTGAAGATGAAGAAGAAAGATTCCGTAAGAACGTCGTGTGAATGTGAATGTATCTGCTTCGAATCCTGATACTTCAACACAAAGGTTCTTTGCTTCGTTCTGCCATCATCAGACAGATAGAATTGAAGCTTCAAAATCTAAAAAAGGAAATGTTCAAATTAATCCAAGGAAAACATCTTTTTGACCACTCAATGGACGAAATAATAATGTGCAATTAGAGGACGACGATCAGCTATTTATCTGTTGAAAACCGAAATAATTCCTCTTTTATGGTTGATGATCCTTATTCTCAGTTGCATTCCGGAAAATGAATGAAAGTAGCCGTTGGTAAACAAATATTGGATCTACTTGATTAAGATTTTATGTTCCCTCTTTCACATATGAGCATTCTGGAATTTTCATGACCATATTAGCCTGGGGCCTTAAGCTTGACACTAATTCATTTTACCTCATGGCTTATGAAGATGAATATGGATTTCGATTGAATATAAATGGAGTATCCTTTGACGTTATTACGTTTCTTTTATCTGTTTTCATTCCATATATTTGCCTTAGGCCACATCTGCTTATAATGAAGTTATGTTGAGCTTGAGCAGCCTTTCCTTTTCAAAAGGCAATAGGAAGAGAAAACCATTCCAATTCATTCAATCAGCTCTTATGTGCTTTGCAGAGCTTCAATCTCTTCTTATTCGGAAAATGAAACAAATGAGAGTGAAAGAGAGTCAAAGAAATATTGCGAGACTGACCCAACAGACGGCAAATAGGATGAGTATGTTATTGGCGTAACCTCTCTCAACAAGCTTCTTCTTCCATATATTGCTTGATCCTGTTTGATTTGCATACAAATCTGTTTTCATATTGTGGAGAGCTAAGACTATAACATCCGCTCATTGATCGTTCATACAGATTTTCCATCAAAATAGTACCGGCAGAACATTCCCTCAAAAGAGAAAAAAACGTCTGATTTTCGCATAAGGATTTACTTCCTTGACATAACATAGGCGTTCGTTGACTTGGTTTTCAAGCAATTATTTCTGACAGAGACTTGAAGGCTGTTAAAGTTAGACAGTCCGCCACTGTCTCACACAACTCTCTATCTTGCTATGCCTGCTATTAATGCTTTTTTTGTGTTCAAAATATTATTCGTAGAATTATATGAGTTTCAAAGATAGATGTGTGAAGATCCAGATTCTCTTGCCTACAAAAAAATCTCTTCTGAATGGCCGTGACAAAACTGTGTTTGACGTCCCTATATCCAAGGCTGTTTAAATTATCTTCTGCTGACCCTGTCTATTCTGATTGAGGACTGCAGTTGGCTATTTCTTTGATTATGTAATTTTCCATGGTCTGTATAGCTTAAAGAAGTCTGCATGTGACAAGTGAAGGTTTGAGAACATCAGCTAAGCCTTGTTGCTTTCTTCTTCCCATTTGCCTGCTTTAATTATACTTGCATGACGATTTTCGCCGAGAACTGATCTCTTTTTCATTTCCAAGGTTTAGCTCTTCATACTAGTAACATAGCTTTGAGACGATCATCCGAAAGAAGCTTCAGTTTCGTTTAAATTTTGTTCTGTCAGCTAGTCATTCGGATAATTCGTTGTGTCTACTTTGACAGAAAAGCAATAAGGGCAAAACATTGTTGTTGAAGCTTAATCAAAGCTGTCATGTATGCGAATATATACATATTGGAATAATTATATTAATTAAAGTTGATCATATAGCTAGAAACTACTTACCATTCCCAAGTAATATGACCCATTTCTCTAGCAATCACATTTGACCTTTCTTTCAGCTTCGCTTCCTTCATTCTATGCTTTTCTCGTAACCAACGATTGCTTTTATTAATTTTCACAGAATGATTGCGCAGATGAGCATTTTAATAGAAATAGATCGGGACATATTACATCCTGTAGGCGTCATGTCTGAGCTCCTTTTCCTTCTGGCTCAGCATCATCTGGTAATTCACACTTTCAGATGACTTCTATTCCCATTCTCTCGCTTAGACCGCTGGGCCACACACCATCCATTGCATATCCTCCCCTTCTCTCCCCTTCTCATCAATAAACTATTATAATTCTCTCATGTTTTGTTTTAACTCGATTATACCATTTATATTTCAACTTTTTAATCATATAGATGATGTCCTTTTGTTCTCGACTCTTGTTCAGTTTTTCATTGAAATCTACTTATCTCGCCCACAATTCGTTTAATTGCATCGCTTCTTTTTCCGCATACGGTATCCATTTAGCCTAAGCTTATAGCGTTTCCATAAGAATTTAAACTTGGTTAATTAATCTAAGTGCGTAGCCTGAAAATTTTCCACCGACTCTGCGAAACACTTAACAGCCAAAAACAAACTTAATGAGTTTATAGTTGAAACTTCGGTTTTAATTAAAGACTCGTAACGATAGAAATAAGCTTTTCTCAGCGAATCCTATTCGGTCAACCGTTCGCTCAAGTCTCTCATTGATTGTAAATTAAATGAATGAGCAGTATATGCCTGAAAATACCACGTTGGTGCTTTCTTCACTCCTTTCAAATAAGTTTGATATCAGTTGATGAGAACCTCTGTCGTGTTTTCAGTTCGCCATTTAATGAGATAGATTCTTGAGATATTCGAATATCACATCTATGAAAGGGGAAGCGATTGAAAAATACATTATTTTTCATACCCTACTTCGTCTCAATCATCCCTCTTCTTTCACTGTTTTCAGTTGACTATGGATCTTTTCCAACCAATTTTAATAAAGTTCATTGAATTGCGATCAATTTCTGAAATAAGAAGAAGAAATACGAAGTTAGACGCCGAGAATGATATAATAAAAGCCCAAATGCATCATTGATGTGGCTTTTGTCTTTCACTATTCGAGCATTTCAGAGCTTTTCTTTTGACATGTTATCTAATAGCACATAGTTAATGAGAAACTCTTTTCAATATCTGTCTTGGTATCATGAAATTCTGAGGCGATAGGCGTTTGATCATGCCAACGAGCAGAAGCCTTGTGTGCTTAATTGAGAATATTAATGACATTTCTGACAGCTTTTACTTCTGCTAGAAAGCAAGAGCATAGTAGAGTACCCTCCTATTGAATGATTTCATAGATTATCTGAAACGGGACGTCTGGATATGGATAGAGTACACACAGACACACAGATAAAGAGCCGGGCAGACGAAGAAAGGGGAAGACGACGGATGATGAAGAAGCAGCGAATGCTCTCTTTACCTTATATGGCTCAGATATGGCATTTTACCCCATCTGTTGCGTTTGCCTCACTCACTTTCCTTCTCTCCTAGTTGGTAGAAGCATAGTGTTTTCACGCGTTGTCGATCTCATTTAATCTTTCCTGATGATATCTTCTTAATTAAATTAACATTTTTTCAATTAAATTCCATTTTTATTCCAAAAAAAATAAGAATTTTTCAAACAAAATTAAGTTATTTGAATGAAGAAGGAGCCAACGAATTTCTTCTCCAAATTAGTAGTAGAATCGAATTTGTTTTTTTCCGCTTATATGAACAATAAAAAAGAGATCATATGAGAATAACATTGGAATAGTATTGAATATGAAAATCATAAAAAAATACTTCAATGCTATGCTAACTACTCATAGAAAGATATCGCAGTTTCTTCTTCGTCTTCTTCATCATCAGACTCCTAGAGCTCCAAACATCTCCTTCATTGCATAATCCACAATGTTTCATTAGGAAGTCATTTCCATCTTCTTCTCATCACCGGAAATATTCCCATTTTAATAGTAGCTGTATGAGCAGTATGTCTTATGATTCCCGTCTCATAATTTACCTCTTAACACATCTCTTATTCTTTCTCTTTCTTCACTGCCGTCTCTCTCTCACTATCCCTTTTCTCTACACAGGCATACATCTCTACGTCCATCATTGAACACCATTTTTCTATAATTTTTTTCATTCTTCAACAAATGGCAATATTTCAGCCAAATATAACCAGCCTGAATAAATAGGCTGCTTGTACCTGTTTGACGAGCATTATTCCTTCATTGTTCGCCTGTTCTTGAAAGTTATCTTCAAATTCTCATGAACAACCATGATTCACCGTAGCCAAGATCATTCGTTGCCTTATTTCCTCACGCAGTTTTTTTTTGTGGTTTTCCGTTGTTTAATTTATTTCTTTTTTAAATTTCGTTTTCATCATCTTGTTTGTGCTGCGTTGCTGTCGTTGACGACGTCTTGGCCATCAATGGCAGTTGCTTTCAGCTTCTGTTTTCATGAGCATCCGCATCATAACAAGACTGGAAAGAGTCCGTCTAGCATAATCGGTTGATTTCAATCATATTGTAGAAAAGACACGATTGTCTTTGCTCCCGAGCTTCAGATCTTTCTTCCCCCTCCCCCTCGCTTTCTCTTTCTCATATTTCTTATTCTGTTCCACCAGAAATAAGCTGGAAATTGCCTACCACATGTCCAAAATTCAAAACCGATTAAAATGTGAAGATGATTTCTTCGGATACACAACGACTAATTAGCTTCATACGCTAATATCTTTCTGTCATTGAACTTTCAAACTCTTTGCTGAGCTGTCTCAACAAGCTCGTTCAATAGTAGCCGTTGATGTTGTAGCCACGCCTTCTGGTTTTTTAGACACACATCGCATAGAGCTCTGATTTTAATTTACTTTTTGTGTGGGTTGCTGAGGCTTACACACAAAAGCCTTTTGTGGCTTTCATTCTTAGTTTTCTGCCGTTCTTCTTAACAAGTTTTCCCTGATTCTCCTCATCTGTATCTATCGTTGGAACGATGAGCTGTGTCTTCTGTTTCCTTCCATACATCTATGTAATTATGATAAAACGATGTGTAAACTGCTTTAAATGCTCACTGAAGACAATACCTCAGTGAACTCTTATTCCTCGAAAACGGGAGCATCACAAGTGATCGTTATGGTTGTTTATGAATCCGCTCTGACATCTGAGCTTAATTAGCTGTTCCCGTCTCGAGGAACGATAAAGGCACAAAGAAATTGAGTTTGTCCGAGTTACGCTGATAAGAGTTATTTTCTTTTTACATACATACGAAATGTTCATTGATTGAAAGAAGTTAGAATCTTTTTTCGTTGTTCTCACATCGATAGAGGTTTATAGCTGGTTGACGATTCTTAAATATAAGGTTATGTTGGATTATCAATAAGCTTAATTATTGGAATATGCAGACAGATGTGCGAAAGGGTTTTATCACCTGCCTTGATAGTTTTCGTTGTTCACAAATTCATATTATGAGCACCATTCCTTTTGCTGTCATAAACACAATTTATTCAAGGCACAGCCGAAAGATGTGTAAAAGTTTAACGTGTGAGCACTTGAAGATCCCCATTGCTTCCTTATACGGATGGCTGACTCAGCATTTGAAAAGGTCTGAAAAGCGGAAGGGACAATCTCACTTAGTCTCATGATCTCTCGTCAGCTTCCAATGACCACAATAAAATTGTAAATGAGGATGATTGAGAAGCTCAGCTATATGGAAGAACGTATGAAAGTATATGTAGATCTCTACTTCTTGTCTTCATCAAAGAAGAAGAAAGCTTCTCGCTTTCATCATCCTTCGCTGCTCTGCTTCTCATCACCAATCTTCACCTCGCTTTTTATCATTTCTTCTTCTATTTTCCTGCAGTGTTCCACTTCCAACTTTGCTATATGTTTATTCCGTTCTGAAATTGTGTTTTCATTACTTGAGAGAGCTCTTCTGTTACTAGCCTCCACCCACTATCCTGGCCTGCATCTCGCGAAGATTCTTCTTTTCAAAGAGAATTCCACATGTCAGAACATCGCATGTTCCTATAGTTTATTTGATTGTAATGTTGTAGCAACACTGAAAAATAATTCTCATTGTCACCTCAGACTTCGCTGGCATGGTCATTCTCGCTGACGTCACAACAAGAATTTTCAATTGAACCACAAATTAGCATTCAACTAGTCATTCGGTCAACAGACAGCTGCTGATAGAAGCTTTTCCGTCCAATTTTCATATCGCTTACTAAAAATTTTTTGTTTTCAAAATTATCTTCCACTTGTCGTTTTTTTTGTCTTTCCATCTCATCCTCTTTCTCCCTGAGAACAAATGAATTGTGCGCGTTCGAACGTCAGTGTTGAAGCTCATTTCCCTCATTTTATGTATATTAAAAGGTTATTTAGAGCCCCTCTCATCCCTCCCTCTCCGGATCTTATCAATTTCATTAAAAGAAGTAGTCCCATGTCAGAAATGAATGAACTTGTTCAGTATAAAGCAACATGTCCTCTTGTATGCATGATGGCTTTCATTCGACTATATTAATATAATTATATACATATAGTTTAAAGAGAATTATATTATTAGAGCATCTATTTTCTGATTCTGTTAAGTCTTTGTTAAAGTTCACCTCATTCTCATTAGTTATTCAGTTTTTCGTTAAAGCTTGATTGAACAACATATTCAATTCGAGCAGGTGTTACAAGACGTTCTTATTATGTTCCGAAGAATTTCGACGAATTAGAACTCCTTGCCAGCCTTCTGCGATATAAACACACACACACACACACGAACACACACACACACATTCATACAAAACTCAAGCTAACTATGATATAATGTATGAAGTCATTGGTTGATACTTTATGTTCTTTAAGACACACGAAGTCTCGACATCATTTCAATCAACTGTGCATCTAGTCGTCTGTCTCGTTCTTAGTATATTAATGTCGCATCCGCTATGTTAACATATATATATATATATATATATATATATATATATATATACCGATTCTAATTATATGGATCACTTTTGCATTCAAATCAAGACTGCCCAGGTGTGCTGCTTGATGATAATTTGCATGTTCACGTGAAATACTACTGACGTGAATGACGTGAAAATATCATTTCAAGCATATTCAATAGTCATGAACGGTTGAACATGCATACGTTTAGTTTAATCTAATATTATTTTATTATTCCGTTAATTCCAAGGAATATATTCCTGCAATTTATTCCATATCATTAGTTCTATACTCATACATTCTACATGGACATGGTGTGCTTGTCAGCTTAAGATGTACATCGCGCTTTTCATCTAGGTGAACTGGTACTTTCATATATTCAAAACAGTGAACTTGTCATTCTATGATTTCTCTTCTTCATTTTATCCTTTTTTGTAATCTCATCATTATCTTGAAGTAATTATATATGCTTTATCAGTAGTTTAGTAAATGCTTGGGTGATTTTCCATCTCACGAATTATAGAGTATGATTTGGAAAATATATATAGGAATGTCATGATCTTGTAATCTGTTATATACCTCTCTAAACAACTTCCTTTTCTTTTTTCCCTTTTATTTTATGAAGACTAATGTGTTTTCTCACACAGCGGTATATCAATTGCTCCTCTTACATTCATTTTTCTTATTTATAATATCTTTCATCTCAATTTCTTTTCTCTTTCTCCTTACATATCTTTTGTGATCCGTCTGCTCTCAGAAACTAAATGTGCATTTCATTTAGCTTAAGAGGTGAATATTTGAACATCGAAATTTATTGAAAATAAGCCTGAAATAGAGAAAAGCTCGGATCTGAGGGACATTGATATGTGTTGCTGCTGCTGGTTGAGCACCCCTCAGACCTTTTATATGAGCTCTTTTTCAATTCTCATCCATTCTTCTTACTAGCTCTTTGCCCTCTTTCAGTTGTTTCCATATATCCCTTCCCCTCCATTTTCTCTTGGTCTCTTCAACTGCTTCTTCTCTTTTATCTTTCCCTCTTTTCCTCTTTTGGAAATCTATTCATTTTGAGGTCTTCTCACTATCGCTTTTCACAAATTTCATATATCCACGTTCATGGTCTCATTAGTTGATATCACCCTGAGGCGTTGTACCCCCTTAGGCTATATTAAGCAATGATTTTCTAGCCCGTTTTCTTTCCCCTATTTCGCCTATTCTTCTCTCTTCCATTTTTTGGTATCGTCATGGACACATAATACTTCAATGAGAAAGTTGTGATAAAAACAGAATCATTATGATCGCTTCTGAAAATGCTCTTTATTTGCATGGAAGCATGATGGTGATGATGATACTGGTTATGATGCACAAGCATTTCATCGAAGGAATAATTAGTAAATATCTTTCCACGAGTGATATTTGTCTAGATCGAAAAGTCTTCTTCTGCTGCCTAACAAGAACAAACCATAAAAGGTTGTAGCGGTTAAATGCTTTATAATACTATATTGCATAGCAGTATTCTCTTATTGTATCCGAATTCTATCGTGAAATTTTTATGGCAAACGGGCTTCTTTCCATGTTTTCTTTCTCATTTCACAATCTCGATCCGTAGTTCCTCTCTAGCTTATCTGAATTCTTTCTTTCCATTTACATCTCTCACTATAACTGCAGTTCATCTAATTTGATGTCAGGTGCAATAGAATTGAAAGTTTAAATGTTTTGAATTACGTTCTTCTTCTGCATTGAGTCGTGTAGTCTTGTAAGATTCCTTTTATTGACAACCAGGAATAACAAGGAAACAAACGAAATTACGGGTACTTAGCTATTTAACAGTCGCTTTTCGACCTCGGCCAAGAAAGTAGCAACGCTCCTTGCGCACACCCATACTCACACATATATAAGACAGAAATCCCGTTTTGGATTGAATAGGGCCATTTTTCTTAGCAAGTCATATGAATTAGTAAGAAATGAGTATGACTAGAGACAAAAAAAGAGGGTCGCTGATTTCTTGACTGATTTGACTAAGAGTAATATGAAGAAGAAGATATTGAGCGATCTATTAACTTGCAACTCCGCAGGACATTAGAAATGGAACAATATTCTTTCATCCTCGTTGGACTGACATGATTCTATTGTTACTTCTGGCTATCTTGTAATTTTATTTCTTACCATGCTTAATCCTTTGTTATCTTCCTCTCCTGAATTCTTAATTATGAAGATGAGACAGTCCTGTTGGCGCAGACATCTGTTTTCTGACGTCGTGACGATGTTGTGGTTTTCTCTTCTGTTGCAATCGTTCTGTTGTGGCCCAACCAATCAGCCTTATGTGAATGCATGTGTTGGACCGCCCATTTTTTCTCTGTCTTACTTTTTCTCTCTCATCCTCTCTCTCTCTTTCTCTATTTTCTCTCTCTTTGTACGATACATAAGTTCTTCTCTCCACCCATCACAACCGCATTCTGCACTGTCTCGTCACCAAAGAGAGAAAAAAGAGAAAGAGAGTGAGACTCTTCCTATGTCTCTTTTGAAACCTTCGACACAGTGCTGAACTCACAGTTCTAAATCTTCCAGTATTTTCGTCGTCGAATAAGAGCTGCAATCCGTACTTGCTGTCACCCCCCGGCTACTTCCCTTACTCTACCCAACTAGAGCTGGTATATTTTATACTAAATGATGTAAAAATCGGCGAATGACTCAGGAAAGTATAGCGCCAATGCCTAGGTTCGTGATCTTTCTCATTAATCCCACATTCATCCATCCATTTATTTTATTTCGAGTTAGTGAGAGACAGAGGATTTTTCTCTAGTCTTTCATGTTTCTCGCTCTCCATATATGGTGCGTTGATAGCTAACCTTCGCACATATGCCTGTTTTGTTGCTTTCGAAGAGTAATCCAACAAGCCTCGAGCGTTAAGGCTTTCTGGCATCCATCTTCTTTCGTTTAGTTCCGTTCTAATTCATAATCAAGAGAAGAATTTTTTTCCATGATTCTCTAAGTTTTCTTTCGTTTTGACCGATCATTTAGTTCATCATCACCTCTAATCTGATTTTCTAAATGAACTTGTCCTGAAGCTTTCTACATATATTCTCATGCATACCCACGTTTTTTTTTCTTTTGGTAATGCGTAAGCGAATTTTTTTCTCTACAGTACAACGAAGCGATCAGCTTGTACCGCCCTCGACACCACAACGGCAGTTCAAGCCAAAAGAATGGCTGCTCAAGTGATGTCAGAAGCCTATCAGCAGTACGATGCTTTCCGAGTTGAACATCAGGTTTGAGCAATGATTTTACTGAAAAAAACAATAATCAAGCGAGTGTTGGTTGAACAATGGACATGATATCTCCTTTTGTCTTCCTAGCCTCTCTTGTGTTTAATTTGAATCATCTTCGATACCAGTTGAGAGTCCTTGGTCCGCTTTATCTGACCCTAACGGATTGATAATTGCATTATTCCGTCTGAATGATCAGACCTAATCGCACTTTAAAAGTGTTAAAGACTATCATGTGAAAGGAAATTCGTAAAAATTCTAATGTTTGGCCCAGTTGACGTTACAAACACTACCAACAGACCTGAGCTATTTTGAAGAAGAGTGAGAGATGTTGAAGAGGAAGAAGTCGTTTTTAAATAATTTTTTGATCATGTCATTCATAGCTAAAAACAAGTTTCTTATTATGTACTGACTGGTTGGAAAAAAATCTTGGAAGAAGACACAAAAACAGGAAAACGTTTAATGCGAGCATCAAAATGTTATACAAAAGATTGAGAAAAGAGGAGTATGTGGTGGGGTAGGCTGGAAGTGGGGATGGGAACGAATAGATAGATAGGTGGAGGATGATGCAGACAATAATTCCTACTCACTAATTAGTTTCTGATCAAGAAAACGAATGTGAATTCTAATTCTTTGTGATAATCCTCTTGCCATATATGGATTTTTATCCCTTTTTCAACCAAACCAAATCAAAAACTGGATATATCGCATGCATAATTGCAATTCTACGTTCCATGCCATTTACATCAACTTTTAAGGAAAAAAAGAAAAATAATAAATTTTAAACATTAACTGTCGAGTATTCATATGAATTGCTTTTCTCCATTGTTGATGTTGCAGGTCAATCATGTATTACAAAATGGATCTGGAGCTACAGCCAGCTCTTCTGTATCTCAGTTGGATATTACGGGTGGAACTCAACAACAGCCAAGTAGCGTCTTACGGGTTATCATTGAGAACATGGTCTATCCAGTCACCTTAGAAGTTCTTCATTCAGTAAGTATTCACACACTATGGCTTTTACATTATCCCGAGCTCCCTCCTACCCCCCCCTTCTCTCTATCCAAATCCTCTCATACACACTCTTCCTTCCCCTCAACCATACTAACACTCTCTATATCTATCCACTCTCTCTCTTTATAACTATTGCTTGCCATTTCCTGAGAAGTTCTTCATCTCCATTTAGTTTTTTTGTTCTCGTTTTGTCACAGCTTATCCCATGGAAATAATCTCCAAAAAAAAGGGGAGTTAAGCATTTCTGAAGTTCAAACCTGTCTCAGTTCATGAAAACTAAACATGAAGATCTTCCTCGTAATTGTGATGGAAAGGTTTCAAAATGTGTTTGAAGCAGCTTCGCAGCAGCTTCACATATCTTCGAAAGTTTTTCATAAATCTCATAAGCTATACCTGTTCTATCTCTTATCTTCACCTTTCTAGCTCTTCTCCCGCTATGGCAAAGTTCTGCGAATCATCACTTTCAACAAAAATAGTAAGTTCCTTCTGATGTTTTATGAATTCTAGTGGAAGTAGAAAGAAGTAAACGTTTTTGAAGTAAAAACGAACACTCGAATATCCATTAACTCCATCCCTTTGTCTGATATCTTTCAATTGTTTCCTTTTTCTTCCATACTTTCTATATATTTTTTTCGAAGACTATGAAAGATTGAGTGGAGATATCATTCAAAAGTTGAAGACGAATGGTTTTCATTTGATGCACAAGCTTATTTCATCAATTCTCTCAAGCTAATCACCTATCGTTTAAGATACATTCCAAGCCTTAATCCAAATGAACGAAGCAAGTTCTGCTCAGATGGGAAAACAGAACTTAGAAAATCAAAATGTTTACAACGGGTACTCAACCTATTCACATGTATACGGTCCTAATTCGAATTTTCATTACAGATGTTGTACATTGCGAATTGATTATAGTAAACTGAGCACGTTGAATGTTAAATACAATAATGATAAGAGTCGTGATTATACGAATCCCTCTCTTCCATCTGGTGAAATTTCAATCGAACAAACCTTTGGACTTAGTTAGTTATCTTTGTTTATGCTCTAATTCATATTACTCCATAATAGCTGGCGGAATTCCATCTCTGCATTCCTTACTTCCCGCAGCTTCTCCTTATTCTTTCGCTTTCGGAGCTGCCAATCCAGCTGCAGCTTTTCTGCAACAACAGGTCGCAGCTGCTGGTATGTTATTTGTTCATTTAATTAAGTTTAAATATAATAACCAAGTTATCGTATCCTGATTTCTTTTCCGGGAAAGTCAGTTGTTTGTACAAGCATATTGTAGACTAATCTGCTAATTCAGTTTCAATTTTATTTAGAAAATTCAATTATTAATAATATGATTGTAGGTGATACCAGTCAGAATGCTCTTTCACCATATCTTCCAAGCCTTGGAGCTTTAACCGGAAGTGCATTGGGACCAGCAAATGCAATAAATGCACTGCGCTTTCCCATCAATGTCTTAGGGTTAACACCAGTTATTTTGGTTTCAAATTTGGATGAAAACGTGAGTATTACTGGAAGTCAATAACCTGAATGAAAAATTCTCATTTCCAGAAGGTTTCACCTGATGCTTTGTTCACTCTTTTCGGTAAATATATTCTGCAGTAACAGTTTTATGAATTTTATTCAGGTGTCTATGGAGACGTCCTACGTGTCAAAATTCTTTATAATAAAAAGGATAATGCTTTGATTCAATATAGTGAGCCCCAACAAGCTCAGTTAGGTGAGTACTGTTTTTCTGAAAAGCGCATATGCTAATTACCTTTCCCGTGAAACACGTGACTAGCAATACATTCATTCAATGAGATGAAATGATTATAAGCGGTTGCATTCGAAGACTCGTATGCATCATCTCATTATTAACTTGTTTCTTTCAGCTTTGCAACATCTGGATAAGGTTCGTTGGCATGACAAAATAGTTCGCGTTGCTCCTTCTAAACACACTAATGTACAAATGCCAAAAGAAGGTAATTATAACTACAATCATGATTTTTTAGTCAAAAATTGATTTTAGGACAGCCTGATGCTGGTCTAACTAGGGACTACTCTCATTCTCCTCTTCATCGCTTCAAGAAACCGGGAAGGTATTTTTTTTTAATCCGTTCTCCTCATTTTAACTGTTTTTTTACAGCAAAAACTATATGAATATATATCCTCCATCCGCTACTCTTCATTTATCCAACATCCCACCTAATGTATCAGAGCAAGCTCTAACGGAAGCTTTTGAGAATAATGGCTTTTCAGTGAAAGCGTTCAAATTTTTCCCGTAAGTGGTTCTTACATTTTGTTTTTATTAATATTCATTTTCAGGAAAGATCATAAAATGGCCTTGATGCAGTTGGATGATGTTGAAACAGCTATCGAAGGATTGATACACATGCACAATCATAAGCTGGCAGAAAATGCTCATCTACGGGTTTCATTTTCCAAGTCGGGCATTTAAGAGTTGTGATCTTACTGGATTGATTCGAAGAGATAATATTAGCATACAAAGAGCCAGTGGAGTAATTCTCTAGCTATTCATTTAATAATTATTTTATTGATAAGACTTTCATATAAACAAAAAAAAAGGAGAAGAGCTGCCCGCTTTCATATAGTGGGAAGATTTTTTGAAGGGATTTAGTTAATTTATTGAAGTTTTGACTTTTATGGTATGATTTTGTTATTTTGAATGGTTCACATCAATCAATGAGTCGATCTATGAGATCATCTGTCTTTTTCACCGAATTCTTTTACCACACGAAGAGAATCTTTGATTTCAAGCCTAGAGGATAGCTCGCCCCTCACTTTGATCACACTGCACGTACGAATTTCTCTTCTGTACATTTTTATTTCCTACATGTTCATTTACACCTTTATTCTCGCAATGAGTTGTATAGATAGTTGATCTATAAGATGCACTTGCTTTATACTAAAAGCTTTTCTTGAATAATTATGCTTTTTTAAACGACGCTAATTGCTTTATCATACGTTTCCTTTCATGAAGAAGGGCCCAATCTACTACTGAAAGCATTTCCCATTCAATATTTTTTTTCACACATAATATTCCTATTCTTTTAAAAGCATGGCTTTATAAGCACTTTGTATTTTCACAGTTTCTGTATCTATATACGATTAACGAATTTAGAGTATTTGTATTCGATTATGCTATTTTCAACTAGTCCTGTGATAATAAACTTATTCAACTTGTCTATTTTCATATATACACTTGAAACATGAATTAGCAGGTCATATCGTACATCTGAACAGTTTGAGAAAGTAATTATGAACATGCAGAGAAATATCGAGCCACAATTCACTACATGGGGTGCTTTCCAAATAACCACCAGTCATTGGCAGTATTCGCGCCCTAATTCAAAAACGCGGGAAGGCTCAAGTTTCAAACTAGGCACATTAGCATAAGAAAGCATATTCTTATAACGTTTGCTTCAAAATCCGATTCTCAAAAACTCGTTGTGATCCGCTTCTACTTTAGAATTCATCTATTCTGTTTCAGTATCTTCCCGTCAGAATGATTAACACAAAGCCCAGAAAAGGAAGTAATACTTCTGAGAAGCTAAATGTTCTTGTAGCTGTTCGAGTCAGGTATTTTGTACATTCTAGAAATAGTTGACTCAGTGTTCTCAGACCTATGAATGAGGAAGAGAAAACGAAGAGTCAGTCTATTGTCAAAGCAGACGGATTAGGAAAAGTGGTGTCATGTAAGTCCAAGCAGTTTGGACCATTCGATTACGTAAGTACTGGTTGTTTTTGACTCGGTTTATCCTATTCTCTTAAGGTTTATCCACCCAATAGCACCCAAACAACAGTTTTCGATAACATTGTTGAACCACAAGTAAAGAAAATTCTTGCTGGGTTCAATTGTACTGTTTTTGCGTAAGATTTTACCTCATTGTAATGTAAATTTCTTACTCGATTTCAGTTACGGTCAGACTGGAACTGGAAAAACATACACTATGGAAGGTGGTCAGGCGGACTCAGATTCAGCCGATGCTGATGAACATACTGGTATGACCCCAAGAGCTGTTGAGTTAATATTTTCGGAGTTGGAGAACGCTGTATGTTTGTTCTTTCAATGCTGAGTTTTAAAACTGTTCTTCAGGGCGTTGAAGAGTATTCTGTTAGAGTATCGTATTTGGAGCTCTACAATGAAGAAATCTATGATCTCTTATCATCAGGCACTGAAGACAGAGAGCGTTTACGCATATTTGATGATCCATCAAAAAAGGTTGGAGATTCACAGTTTTCCTTCTAAGCTTCTATTTTAAGGGTGCCGTCATTGTGTCTGGAGCTGAAGAAGTTCCTGTACGATCTAGAAAAGAGGTTTATGATATTCTGAAAAGAGGGGCAGAAAAACGTACTGTAGCATCTACACTTATGAATATAGCTTCCAGTCGTTCCCACTCAATTTTCTCCATATCAGTAGTAATAAGAGAAAATACTGAGAGTGGAGAAGAGCTTGTCAAAACTGTAAGTCATCAGAAAAATGTGTTTTAGATAGTTCATTGATTTTAAGGGAAAATTGAATCTTGTCGATCTAGCTGGATCTGAGAATATCGGACGGTCAGGCGCTGAAGGCAAACGAATGAAAGAAGCTGGTATGCTGAACATTCCCAACTTGAATCTTATTCTGTTTAGGAAACATAAATCAGTCTTTGTTAACTCTTGGTAGAGTTATCACAGCTCTGACATCTTCAGGGCCACACGTACCGTACAGGTGAGATATCTGAGTTCAGAGACGGTTTAAAAGCTTTTTTTTAAGAGAGTCTAAGCTCACTAGACTTCTCCAAGACTCATTGGGAGGTTCTACTATTACAGCTATCATTGCTACCATGTCACCCTCAGCTTCTAATTACGAAGTACGCTTATTGTATTGAAAAAAAAACATATTTTCTTGGTTCTAGGAATCAATTTCCACACTAGAGTATGCTATGAGAGCGAAAGCTATCAAAAACCATCCTGAATGCAACCAGAAGGTCTCGAGGAAGACACTTCTTAAGGTAAGAACTGTTACAACTTTCGAAAAAACAACTTCTCTGGTTTTATAGGAGTATAACAATGAAATTGAAAAACTCAGAAGAGACTTGCGCATGGCCCGTGAGAAGAATGGTATTTTCATCAGCGAGGAGACATATAAGTAAGTTCCAATAGTATTTATTTTCCAACAAAATGTTCAGTGATATGGAAAAAGACATTGCCATCAAGAACGAGTTAACTGCCCAAATGGATATGATGGTCTCAAAATTACAGAGAGTGAGTTACAATCTTTGTCATTAGTCTTTCAATACCACCCGTTCAGTTCATTGAGGACATGGAGATGATGGACGATCAGTACAAAGCTGCTTATCAGACTAATAAAAGACTGCAATCGAAGTTAGAAACACGCGTACAAGAATTAGATCTCACCAAAAAAGATCTTGCGATCTGTCAACAGAAGTTGAGTGCTCATCAATTCGCTCTGGATGATTTCAGTGAAGTAGCGAAGAGTTGTTATCAACAAGCTAAGCAGGTAATATAGTTGAAGTTTTACACCTCATCCTTCTCTCAACTCAGGCTTGCGAAGTCACTGCGAAACAAAAAAAAGTTATAGAAGAGCTTTGGAAAAAGGATGACGAGATGGTAGATCTTGCTGCTTCGAACAAGTCATTGGTAATGGAAACCTTCAGAAAAGTTTGAGAGAATAGCTTTCGAGAGTTACATATGAATCTTATAGTTGAGTTCGGTGATTAATTCAGTAAGGGAAAAACTGAGCATTTATACATCAGAAGTTCACAGTTCTACAGATAATAAGCTAGTTGACATAGGTTGTATAAAACGTACTCGATTCCTAATCTCATTAGTTCAGAATCTTTCAATGTTTCAACAACCGCAGATCTTGAAGTAGTTACTGCTATTCTTCAAAAGCTGTCTGATGAAGTGAATGATTGTGAGAAAAGTGTTAAGGAATGCACGACCTTATCTCAGGAAAGTATTCAAACCATAACATCTGTAAAGAAACAAGCTATGTGCTCCATCATTGAAGAGGTGAATAACCGTAAACTTTTCATTCGCGTTTCATTCAAATTTTTTAGATTACGAACTGTATGAACGGACATGTCGATCAGTCTACCGAACTTACCCATTCGTTTGAGGATATGTTCTCTCGCATCAAATCTCTCACTGGAGATCTTGTTAAAGATACAAAAGCAGCGGTATGTTCTTATGTGAGACATGGAAAGGAACTTACATATTTAGACCGCTGATAATAGAGAAAAGGTTAGCAAGCTATGCGAGGAGCATACTGGCATATTAGACTCTGTGGCTTCGGAATCGGAAAAATATCAGCAAGCAATGCAAGCATTGTTAAAGAATTTCTATGAACAGAGTCTGCTAGCAGTACAAAATTACAAACAGGGGCTCGATCATTCTTCAAAGTGAAATTGAAATGAAAAACATGATAGTAATGTTCTTTATAGGCAGCTACAAAATCTCAACACCCAAATTGTTGACAGTTCATCTAATTTGGACGAGCTAATAACAAATGACGTACAGGGCGCTGAAGATAATATTTTAGAAGTTGTGTATGAGATGGAAGAAAATTCCAAAGCGATTTCTTCAAATATTATGGAGACAAAGTGAGACTTTATTTTTCCGGGGAAATTACTTTTGCTAATCATAGGAACTCTATTTGCACAGCTTCGGCATCGGGATCACAAACAGCATTAGACTGGGAAACTCAAATTGGAGATGCTTGCGAAGCTTTCAAAGAAAACTTAGTTGGACTTTCTGAATCATCTTCAAAAAATCAGAGAACTTTTATTGAGGTTTATTATTCTATTATTCTCACTACTGAACTGAAATGTTCAGACTGGGCTGTCCGCAGTTGTACGTGTTCAAACAACTATCTCAGATGAGACAGAAGACACATCTGCTTTTGTTAATGAATTGGCAAGTTAAAAATATAGTAGTGCAAAGCTTATTCTAGAATCATAGGTGTCAAAAGCCAAAACAATTAACAGCGAACAAGAAAATGGTTTCAAGACTATGAGTAGCTTATGCGATGATTGTGAAAACGAATGGGCTTCTGAGGCAAATGGTGAGAACAGTTTTTCTTTCTTTTTGAATTAAAAATAAATGAATTTCAGCTGTGAGAAGAGAGAAGAAACATCAGCAAACGTTTGAGGTTCACGATATAAGACAGGTACCCAAAAAGAAGGATGTACTCAATGAGTATGGAGCTGATAAATTTGACGAGAGGTCTTTGATCCGAACACGAGAAAGCTTACTAGAGATAAGAAACTTATGTTCGCCTGATACTCTAGCTTCGAAAAAGAAATCAAGATTTGATGATATCGAAGAGGTCAGTTCATTAGAGGAAATCATAATTCATGAGCTATTGCAGGAAGAAAACTACGACATTAGTGTGTAAATGCAGAAGTTTGGTTCAAAATCTTAAACACTCCGTAGTTTTGTATAATTTGTTTTAATCAATATCGCCTTTTATGCTCTAATGATGTTCATATTTTATCATAATAAACATTTTAAACTTCTGATCGGTCTTGAAAATCCAAAACGGTGATTCTCACGTAGAACTATGGTTGATCTCTGTATCTGCACTCCGTTTACGCATTGAGAGCTGTTTACATTCTGGCGAATGCTTCTGAAATATCGAGCTTGTCACGTTCTCTTGTACTTAAATTACGCTCGCCTCTCGCCTTCTGATTTCTTGCAGTTTCAGTCTCTTCTCTTTAGATTATGAGTTCATTGTTACGTGCTCTTCGGTATAGTCCGAATCATGTTCGACGTGCTTTTTCTGATGTTAAAGATAAAGTCAGTGAGGTTGGAAGCTCAGCCAAGGTATTCAATTTATTGTCATTTCTTTATTTCTTCGTTCTTTGAGGCAGAAACATCCGTAGATGGTCATAAGCCAATGTATGCTACAAGACAAAACTTCCAAAAAGAACTGATGGAAAAAAGGTATCAGAGTGCTTCAATTGGTATGGGCTTGTTTCATTGTTCTTTGATTATTTGAGTTTCAGAGTCTGGACAGATTCCTACTAAATGGCAGAAGCGGTTTCTTGTATTAACAAAACTATACAAAAAACAGTCCGAAATTCCCGAAATTGTCAGGTATTTCAGATGTTTATCCATTTCCTATTTCTTAAACCAGTAATGGAACCATGAATCGCATGCATGATCGTTTGCGGGTAGTATTCATTCTCACAGGATGCATCGGCTTCTTCTCCATTTTTTATATTGGTGAACGAATCAACACAAGGAAAATAGCTCGTGATAGAGATGCTGGTGTTGTTGTGACAAAGATGTAATATTAGGATATGCCAAAAATGGTATTTATTCCAAAAAAGGGTATAGTATAGATAAAGCTTTATCTTATCTGTTGTATACTTACTACTCGAGTTTCGATCAATACTTATTTTTTTCATCGTTCTTTACATCTTTGTTATTAGATGGGAGTATTTCGAAGAGCTTTCATGTCTGCCATTGGTGTTCCAGATCACGAGAAGATTGCCGAAGAGGTTGTTATCTTACTTACTAACCTTTCATATGTTCCTTTTGCAGCAAAAAAAAGGGAGTTATTCCTGGAAGAAAGATCACTTAACTAAAGATCAGATGAGTAGAACCAGTGATAATGCTGATCGTTACAGTGGAGTACGTTTCAAACTTGATTATACATGACTCGGTTGATCACTAAGCTTTACGTGTTTCATAATTTATTCAGATCCCAGCTATCCCTACTGATATTGCTTACCAAAGTGGCAAAGAAATCTCGGGACAGAAAAAGAGCGGTGTAGCTAGTAATATCTCCGGAAATCCATTCGTCATAGTCGGAATGGGATTAACCACCGCTGCTTTGTTAGGAATGTTCAAGTAATTGCACCTCAGCTTTATTTACATGAAATCATCGATTAAAGATCATCGTTCTTGGGTGACAAACTAGGAGCTCAGAAGTATATGCAGTATCGTATAATGGCACAATTCTTCACTGTGACAGCTTTAGTTGCTGGAGTTACATTCTTCGGGTCTACCTATGAGGATGAGGCAGTAACGAAGAAAGTTGCACCTCAATAACTCTAATGATCTTTGAATTAAATGTTTGCATTTTTATGCAAGTTGAAACAACAGGAATCTGTCCTGAGTGTACAAACTGTACTCTTGAGAAACTGAAAACTGTTTCCTTTAGATCTTTGTATAATTTTATTATTTCAAACTGTTTGCAATTTCCAGATACTAAAATACAAATCCATCAATAGTCGAGAGTAATCTATAGTTCCAGAAAGCGAAGAACGAAATAAACTTCAAACACTTTATTGTATTTTAGTTATTGTGCATATTAAGCAGATGGTTGACTTTCGGGTAGACTTAACCTCTTTCGTAGAACACGTACTCTTGACTTGACTATATCCCAATTGAAGTAACATCCTTTCAAAGTTCGTTGTTTACCAGGAGCATCAACATAATCATCCCTTGTGTGTAAAACTCTCGTATTCGCCCAAAGGACAGTGTCTCCTGGAAGAGAAGGTTTAACTACGAACATGATATACCACCAACCATCTTCCAAATGTAGCTTGAGAACATTCTTTTCATCATAACACAAGTTAGTAAATAGTTTCATGGCGCTAAATATGCAGATTACTTAGTAACGGATTGCCCGCGCGTTTCATTTTCAAAGTGTTGTGCGCACAGAGGGGTTGCATTTTTTAAAAAACTTACTCGTATATCTCTTGAATTTTAGTAGGATCGCAGTCGTAAAACCAGCTTCTCATGGCGTTTCCAAATTGAATCTTAATAACATGACCTTCTTCATCTAGCCTGTAAAATATTGTCACTGCTATCTGTTTCTCTAACTTACTTTATAACTTTGTGTCTGCCAGTCATATAGAAATCGAATGTTCGGGGATTGCCATCGGGTCCATCATGAACATCATATCCTTCTTCTATGTATTCCATGCTGTACTTGGTTAAAATGTTGAATGCTTCGGGATTGATCAAGTTAAGCTGAGTGAATTTGTTTTATTATTCCAGACTTGACCTTGAAACACACCATTTGAGCAACATGGAACCCGTCGACGAATAAACTGTTTCCACCTTCGTGGGCCTGTTTAGCCATATGCAACATTTGTAACTCAGGTGGGTGACTTAAAGAAGGAAAATCTGTATGAAATGGCAATCCCGATGTAGAAGCATAAGCTTTGTTACTAGCATCTTGTTTCGCCTTAACTTCAAATACTTCCCTGAATGAGCTCAGGTTGGTCTTCAATATCAAAACAAAATGATTACCCGAAATGTGTTCTTTGAAGGAAACCTATTCTATCTGCTATTTCCTCGACTACTCCTTCTCCATTAGTTTCTGGACCGTTCCGGATTACAGCTAGACCGTCTAAACAAACAGCTTCCAAAAAGTCATGGAGAGTCTAAAGTTTTAGTCATTAGCTCGGCTGTTCGCTGATAAGTTGGCACTTGTGCCCTACGATTACACTCTGACCTTATCATCGTACATGACATCATCATGATTAAATGTTTTCAATCTTTTTTTCATATCTTCACTTGACCATGTTGTCTCGGGAAGCAAGTAGTTTAGACGACGGTTTTGACGAGCTGATGCACACGAAGGATTACGAAACCGTAGCCATGTTGAAGGGTATCTGGATTATGTAATACTTGGATGATATTTCCGGTAGCTAACCTGCTTACAACATCTCCCGGCCATTCAAGAACGAGTTCATTCTGTTCTTTATCAAGTTTGATAGAAGTTGGTGATTGTTCAACATCAAACTTATCCATGACAAGATTTCTAAAGATCACTAAGACGTGAAAGATCCTGGATGGGCGAACTTTACCGTGCAGTCATAGCTGGGCTGAAGGTGTATGTTTTAGGATCAGGCGAGGTATCACGCAGCCAAATGATAGGTAAGATTGCTTCATGTCCTGAGATAGGTAAGCAGAATCAGAAAAAAACAATGTCTAGGTTACCATCGCACCATTTGATGTTCAGAACGCGATCGTTCTCTGTGACTCTGGATAAGCGAATTGCATCGTTCACGATGTGTGAGAATGTTGAGCAAAAGCTAAAATAATTGGCTCTTTTGAGAAAAAAGTTCTGAAACTTGCCGACGTCTGATCATTGGCAACATGTTATGATAGTTTGAAGTTGAATGAATAAGTAATAACTTTGATGACTGTAAAAGGACACAAAGATATGAAAGAAGCTCGTTCTCCTGGTTTTGTTAAGAATATAAATAAAGGAGAGATAAGAGAAAGAAAGCGAGTGAAGGGATAAAATCTAAAAGACAATAGGTTCGACCCCGTTCTAGTACTTATATGGAAGAGACAGAAGCATATTGAGAGTGAAATAGAGAGAGAGAGAGAGAACAAGAAAGAGAGAAAGAGAGAAAAAAAGATAAAGAAAAAGAAAATGATAAGACTAGAATAATATACAACAAGTACTTTGAACTCTTCTGCAGACCATATAATAGCGAGACGCAAACGTGTCAATTAGGAACAAACAAGGAATTTGATGACAACGGAGGAAGTAAGAAATAACTTTATAAATTCTAAACATGCACTTTCAGGATAAATTGAATGAAGAGAAAGCAAGAGGTATGATATAAAAGCGAATGTACTTCTTACGTGAAATATCTCTTCACAAGTGTTTTCACAGCAAAATGATGTTCGGAAATAGAAAACTGAGATCAACTCAGTAGTCAGGCTCAATTCACGTTTATCTTAAGTCGTTTATCAAATCTGTGTTTGCAGTAGGCAGTTGTTCTTTTGCTTGATTGTAAACTCCTTCATATCTTTCCTGTCAGAATTTCCCTCGACGAATTTCTCAGAGTTATCATTTTTTATTCGTTTTACGTTTTATACAGTTACGTTCCTATTTACAATTACTTTCCTATGACATCGTTAACAGAAGGGAACTTGATTCCAAGTCCTGTGTTGACTCCTACTCCTGCAAATGGAACGCCTACTCCGAAGTTCGTTCCCACCTATAGGTTAAAATGATTTGATAAAGTTTTTCTTTCAGACTAACATTTCCATTCATGTAATCTACTCCAACATGCTGATTTTGTTGATAATATGGCCCTACTCCTCCCCCAACATCAACACCAACAGGTTTTCCAAGCTCACCTGGTTTTAAAGGTACAGAAACCTAGAAACTTCGTATCAAAATATTGAGGAAGGCTCAACTTACCACCGCATGAGTATCTCCTTCAATACCTAAGGACTGAACAAGAGGTACGCTCCATCCACTTTTATATCCATATTTTCCTTCATACCAGTTAGCTCCGACCTCTGTAGTTTGTGACCAGTAGTCTCTAGAATTGATTTCGTTTTGTGCTTTCCCGATTTTCAGTCCTCACCTCACGCCAGCATGATCAGTGAAACCTCCTCCCCAAGAGCCGAAAGGAACGCCGATTTCCCTTCCCACTTCTATAGCTCCTTCCTCATTGATGGGATAGTATGGTATACCCTGAAGAATCATTGTTTGTTTCAAAGTTGAAATCATAAGCTTTTACTTTCACTCCAACGGTTGCAACATTGATTCCTACTCCTGATGAGAATGCGTTAGCAATGCTGTATAGTGGATCTGCTTTAGGAATCATCCCACCACAATCCTAGAAAATATTTGTTACGTACTAAATGCTGCTTTAATCATCACCTTGAAATACCCCTCGCATTTCTTCACATACGCTTCCTCAGTTTTATTACCGTTGCAGTGTTGGCGAACTGTATTCAAGAATCTGTGAAAACGGGAAAATTCGATAGGTTGCTCCTACTTACTTTGCGCAGAGTGTTTCTAATGCTATAGCTTTACGGTGTACATCTCTATTCTCAGGTCTCGGTTCGATGTTAGAAGGAGGTTGTGGCTGAAAATGAGATTACGAAAGCATCCTGTATTTCAAGTTGTTTGAGGGGTTTCAGAAATTAACTTTTGATCGCGTTAGAACTTTTGTTGTAACTTCAAATTAGCGAAGAAAGCTCTCACCTCTAAAACTGGAACGGCTTCCACTCTTGGTTTTTTTGATTCAGCTCCCATAATGTCGTCAACTTTCTTGACATCTCCAAATGGATTTCTGCAAATTCAAGGAGAATGTGTCACGTACTGTTAACCGAATTAAAATGCTCACGTTGGTGGATTCACCACTTCTTCTTGCTGTCTAGGGGCGTATTGCGCTCCACTTCCAACTTGACTGATAATATCCTCTTCCCTCACACCGAACTCATTCATAACTTTAGCGAAGCGAGCACGCTCAGCAGCTTGTTGTTGGAGAAGTTGATTATATCTAGAATTCTTTAGCCTCTGGTTTCTCTGCAGATCTTACTTCCTAATGTGCGTTTCTACGGCGTATGTCCGCATTCTATCGAAGTATTGCTCGTAGTAACGATCACGCGCAGCCTTCTTAAGCTCATCGAACCGTTCTCTCTGTTCTTCATAAGCTTCGAGCTTACGTAAGTATGCAGCTTCCTCAGCATTGGCTTCGTGATTTTTATGTGATGAGGGATGACGAGCTCTGATTGTAATTAAATCATATTACTTCAAATACCCTTGACCAAGATAGGCTAAAGAAAAGAATTCGTTTGAAACTCACATGTGATGGCTTCTCCGTCTCCCTGTAATAAAATCTCGATGTGGTCTAGCAATTGGAGGGGTTATTGTTGTATAATCCCTAGAGAAATTTAAAATTTTTCAAGACCAGAGATATTCGTTACCTTTCCACAGAGACGAAGTGTTGAGCGAGACATAACGGAAATATTGATAAAAGTAGGAATCGTGTAATCATCACCTAAATTGGTTAAGGTCAGTTGAGAAACTAATGTGTCTTTTCAGAAAATGATATTTCGAAAAAGAAAAAAGGTGTCGAAACATCTAGGAAAGCTTCTATCAGAAGCTTGTGATGTTAAAAATGGAAAACGCTTAACAGTTGTAATAGTGATTAAACTTGGTTTAACCCGTTTGACCTTATCGATAGAAAGGTGGATGGATGCTTGAGAGAAATAGAAAATGATGAACATGAATGGTTGTAGTCACTACAATACTGAGAAAACGATGATATTTCTGAACTGCCATCGTATCATCGTCGAATTCCTCTAGTCGGTCGATGGTTCGTAGGACTTTAAGAAGGATCATAGGGTGTTCCATATATTTAATGTTCTGATAATTGCATTTTGACTGTTTCGAAACAATAAAGATTCACATAGTTATCTTTATTATCTTTATCCACCGTAAATTACACGTTGGTAGATATCTATACAGAAATATTTAAATTGAGCACATGGTAGTAAGTATTTCGGATATTTTAGAAGATCAGGATCTGTACAGTAGTTTCTCGCGAATCGTTTCATCTTCCCACATGGCGCTGCCCATTCTCTGATATAAATGTGTCCATCATCCTTAAACTCATCTCAATTGAGTTACTGCAGAATGAAATACCTTATCTTTAATGGGAACTGGTTCGTTTGGTACTATAGCATCAGGACATCTATATTTGTAACGAGCACAGAATTCAACAGCCTCAATTTGATATGAATACTCAGTTTTCAAAACAAGCAAGAACCTCATCTTTATGTGCGTGGAACCGGAGAGGCTGCGGACAAACATAATTGAAGCGATCCTTATGTTTCAAGCAATAAGCCCGGAAATCTACTTCGATTGTTCTGGAATTCCAAAGTTATTGAGTAAGTTGGAGTGCAAATCAATTTGACTTCAAATTCGTGAACAGATTCGTTTTCAGTGTATCCCCACATGATTCAATGAACGCCTCACAGAAAGCCTAAGAAATTAGCGTTGAAGGCGATTCCAGTTAATTCTACCTTTGTTTCGTGGAAAGCTTCTGCGGGAGGAGGACTGAAGCAAACAACATCGTACTCTTTTTTCAATTTCTTACAAGCCTTGGACTCTATTTTAGAGAAAAAGTAGAGAAATCAACATACCGGATCTTCTCCTTTCTGGCCTTCGGATTCTGAAAGAACTAGTACCTACTATCAGCGTTGTAACTCTCACCTGATCTGGCACTTCGATCTCTATTTTGACTAGGACAGACAAAGTTCATTTCATTTTTTGAACAAACGTATTCAGATAGAGTAATTGCAGTGGCTTCACGTATCAAGAATAAAATTAGAAGGTAGATTTTCATTATTGCATGAGGATTTGGTATTATGATACGGCTTCTCTAATGAAGATGATAGTTCAATCATCTGGCATCTTAACGTTACACTGAAAACTTGTTTTTCTCCCACTTTTTTGTTTTATTTTCGTAATATTCAATCAATTTTAAGTTGAAGGAAAACATGGTGAACTATGTAATCTTAGTTCGGGCAATAGAGTGCGCATGTTTCGTAGCTAGCACGTGGAAATTTTATCTAAACACAGTGCACGTGTAGTTAGTAAGTGCTTGTCTCATTAGCATATTTACAGATTGGCGTCCTTTGAATCATTTGGAATGCAAACAACAGAACGTGTGGGTCGGTTGTATCAGTGAGCAGAAAACGGAGTTCATCATGCAGGTACGATCTTTTGCTAGTAGGACGCTCTCTTTATGGACTTCAGTTGCGTCGATTATATGGAGGAGTGTTCGTGTGTGTTGTGCCGTAGTTTGTGAGAATTTTAAAGAGCTTAAGCGTTACATTATCTAATTTTTTATCATTTTCGGTGAATCATAATCACAAGGGTTTTGAATGAGTAAATACAGAGAGAATGTTGTGTTCAATGGTATATTGGTTACAAAGGGAGGGGCGTAATACATTTACTTGGCTGCAGATTTAATAATTTCAAGATAATACCTGTACAAAAAGACAAAATAATGTCTGTAAGAGAAAAGAACGTAGCCTGAGTCAACTATGATAATCGTCAAGTTATTGTTCTAAGTCTGGCAATTTAAAAAGGATGGGTGAGATAAGGAAAAGCAAGATTTCGACCAGATGGACTATTTGCCTCATTTGACAAATAATATAACACTTTTTTCTATTGAGTTATTATACGAATAATGTCCTTCAAACATCAGTTCCTTCTCCATCCCCTTGTACGGAACTGACGCGTGATGGCTTTGACTTCCATTTACGAAGAATCATTACTGACACGGCAGCTACAAGTACGGCTAGCATAGCAGCACCACAACCCATAACAACGATAGGCCAAGCATATGGTCGGTTAGCGAGAGAGCCGGTGTGAGCCAAAAGTGAAGATTCAGATACTTCTGGTACGCAGCTTCCACCCTCGGCCAAGTATCCTGGAGCACAAAGTTCGCATCGTTCTCCAGTGTATCCAACTTGGCAAGCACATTCATTTTCCTATAATGGTAGGGATTGAGTATATCATCCGTGTTTGGGTTTTCTAACTGGAGTGATAGATCCTGAGTTTTCACAGATCAGAGCTTCATCGCAAAATGGTCCAGTGAATCCAACATCACAAAGACAGAGACCATCTGATCCACCAGTAGGTATTCCGTTGTAACAGAGGCGCTCTTGGCAATGAATACCAGTGTTTCTATCGAAGCATTCGCATTTACCATTAACAAGCTTTCCTGTAAAAAAAAAATTTCCATAAATTTTGTACCATCTAATAATGATATTACCTTTTCCTGGTTCACAATGGGTAACTTTTTCACAACGTTCACCAGCTAATCCGAAAGGACAACGACAGCCAACCTTTCCGCGATGATCGAAACGACGGCCTCCATTTAAGCATTTCTCTTCTTCGCAATGAGTTCCTTCATAACGAAGAGTACATTTACATTGACCCTATAAAATATATTATATTAACTAAGCTGTTTTTATAATTTTCATAATGTCAAGTAGGCTAAGATTGTTTAAAGGGGGCTTTTTCTTCGTACTTATTACATCTTATACAACATGTTCTGCTTGTGATTAAATGTGACAGCAGAGTTAAGCTCTTGTATGTGTGTAAAAACACTCGGTGCTTGACAGACCATCTGTATGCTCAAATTGGAAGGAAGATGTCATCTAATTGAACCTCGCCAGAGCCATCTAAATTCCGGCCAGATATGGTCATACAACAAGGTTAGAAGATGAAGAGGTTGCAAATCGCCTTCTCAATGGGTTCAAAAAGGATGAGCGCATGTTGTTAAGAGTAAATATAACATGAAGAGTGGTAGCTGTTGAGAGATTTCACAAAGAGGGGGATTAATAATATCCAACTGAGAGCAATGCATTGTGAAAGGTTAACCTGTGTAGATGTGTACCAGACGGAACCACTTCATATCGTCGATGGTTTTTTAATTATTCATATCGACACTAACAAAATGATTTATCTGTTTTTTACTTCTTTAATTCATCTCATTCACATTCTGAAGAGGATTTAGTTTTGCATTTCGTCAGCCATCTCGCTGTCGGCCTCAATCTTGGTGAAGAAAGTCACCTGTTACAATGCCAGATGCAACTTCGAAAGCACAGTTTGATTGAGGCGGAAGGTCGTCTTATAAATTAAATCATGCAGAAGCTGCCTTGATTCATGATTGAAATTTCATGCGATTCGCCTTATTAGGTCTTAAGACATACTCTTCATATTAAGGATTATGTCAGGCTCAGCATAGACTTATCATGTCAATGAAGATTACATATTTAGCTGAAAATGTTGTTGACTAACAACCCCAAATGAACGTTTGGCAGGAGTGCTGATGGCAGAGACGCTAACTTGCATGTTGCTGATTTCTCTTTTAGTTTTACTCGTTTTCAGCTGATTGCCACTTCGTTAGTGCGATCCAAATAGATTTACAGCTCGAAATCGCTGTTTGATTTTAAAATAAAGTAAGAAAAAGGAATCTTTAAAATGGAAGAATGATGTATAACGTACGTCAACGAATTGTCCTCCATTCTTGCAAATATCAGGTTGAGGAAGATCATGAAGGCGTTGATGAGCAGCAACAACAGTCAGCAAGACAGTTAGAAGAAAATAATTCATTTCAATCTGCAAATGGAAATAAAGTGAATTAGAAGCTTATATGTGTGTCAAAGGTACAGCGGAAATGCGAACGGAACATGGAACGACTGAATTAATAGTATAAAGCTTTGAATTAGCGTTACAAATTAATAAGAAACAGAATGAATCACGGAGAGAAAGAAAGAGCCAGAATGAGAGGGACGTTTGTATATGAATGAAGCATGACCGTATATGGAAATGATCCAGCCAATTGTACTGGAAAGAACACGAGATGGCCAATTAATTTGACCCGTAGCTGCGTTCCTTCCTGCTTCCTGTATGAGTTGAATATAAAACATATGTATAAGTAATAGTAGAAGCAATGAATGCATTGTATCGAAATATGACGAACAGAAGATGATGACGATGACGATGCAGAAGAAGAAGAAGAAGAAGAAGAAAAAACACGTCGTATGTATGAAATAGTGTCACCTATTAATTAAAGGATGAATGTAAGATGATCAGATGGACAAGAGATAATTAGTATGATGAATATACAGTAATTATAGTAAAGAATAACACATATGCATAGTTAGTTATGTCAACGTTATAGTCTCTCTCTCTCTTACCATCTTACATAGTTTACGGACTTCATATGGAATGGATGATGTTTTGAAAGCTTTTCGTCGGATACATCTGTAAGACCGGAAGATGTACAAGATGACAAAAGTTCTGAAGCGATGTTTAGATAATGAAAGACAATAGACATCTCAATATAAACTTTTGCTTCAACTCTCTCCATAATAGTTGAGAATGAGAGGATGCATACAAACGAAGTGAGGGTGGAAAGATAGAGGAGGGAGGAGCTCCAGATGAAAAAGTAAACTAATTGAGTTTAATAAATAATAAAAAATATGGCTAACTATATGCATATAATAAGATTTTTTGAAATAGATAACAATTGGAAAACAGATAATCGTCTACTCTCTTTTTCATCAAAATAATAGTTCTTTCTAACATCAAACGACATTGCTCTCCACGAGATGTAATGAAATGGTGCTGTCAGAGGTTAATCCCCTCCTATCTGTCTCTCTCTCTCTTTCTTCCTCCCTTGCACCCGCTTTAGAAGGAATTGCGTATCACAATGCATAGAATAAGATAAATTCCTTTTTGTCTGACCAGATAATTACTCTTCGGCTCAGCTTTTTTATGATTTATTACTTGTTAGATGTCAGTTATGGTTAATTGACTAACCACTTTCTTCTTAAACTGTTTTAGCACAATCTCATATACTATTAGACGTAGAAACCAACATCTTAATGTTTCGTACATACGTAATGAGAGAAGAAGTGAAAGCATGTATGACGAAAATCAGATGATACGGAAAAGCTGCGTTGCCTTTTGCCATATAAGAAGCTTACGACTTGACAAATGAAATCGAAGAAGTAACTATGAAACGACGACTTTTGACAGCTGTAGTCATAATAAAGAGAAACATCGAATGAAGGACTAGATGGGATCGAATTTGAGATTTCTCATGAAGGTTTGCAATTGAGATAGATAGTTGCTGAAAGAGAAAATGTGCTTGAGAAAGAGATTCAAAGGATATTTGAACAAGAATCAGAAGTGAAATGAGTTTGGAAGGTGAACAAGGCGAAGTTTGAGGGAGGTTAAATATGCATATATTCATGGGAAAATAGTAATTGAATAACTGTTTTCTCTATAAGAGGGATTGTAAGATATCTGATTTATGATTGTGTGCATTGCATTTATTTGTATGAAAATCTGAAGGTCTATGAAAAGGTTATGAATAACCAAGAAAGTGACCAGATTTACAGCCGATGGTAGAGAAAGAAGAGGGGGGGGGAACAGATGAATCACAACAGCTTATTCTACATGTTTCATGGAATAAGATTTGGAAGAAGATGAGAAAGAAATATTATTTTGAGAGCGCTTTCTATTCCAAACAAGAAGATTGTGCAAGACAGAAAGAAGGAAATGTTCGGAAAACGCCTCAAGATAGTTGGGTCATCACAATGCTTATGCTCATCTGTTGTTTCTCTGTCAGCTTTACATCTCCGCTCTCTGTCTTCATCTCGCTTTCGAGATTCAATAAAGATAATTCAATAACAGAAACAGATGATTATATAATCATCCACATATTACCAACAGAACAAGAAAATAACTAAAAAATTGTTTTTTTTTTGTATTGCATTTGCAGAAGAAGATGAAGGAGAAGAAGCGCCGCAATGATGAGAATACGTGAAGATGAGATAGATAAGGAGGGAGAGACGAAAGCAATTGCTGAGAGAAGAGGATGAAAATGTGTGAAGATTTAATAAGATTCCGTACATCTCAACAATACCTTACGTAACTGCGAATGGTGACCAGAAGAGAAAAGGTGATTCATCTGGTCATTTGTCAATGAGTGTTATGAGATCTGAGTACCTCTAAGGAATCAAAGAAAGCTTTTGTCTTACCGACTCTAATCATCGGCTTGTTGTGTGAAATACAAAAGGAAAGCAAATATAAGCTGATTTAGCTAGAGAATATGAAGGTGAAGAGAATAAGAAGCAAAAAACATCAATGATAATGTCGGGGGTAATATGACAAGATTATGTGAATATGCGTTAGTACAGTATGGTTTTATGATTATTGACCATATAGTATAATCATAAAGGTTGATAAGAGAGTTGATTGAAATCACCTACGGATACAATATGTCTTGAGTAGATTCAAGCCTAATCTTGTACTCAGTCACATAACATATGAACTGCTTTGATGATGATCATATAATTAGAGCAACTAAAAAGAAAGAGAGAGAGAGAGAGAGAGAGAGAGAGAAAGAGGTTGTAAAGAGAGAAGGGTCAGTAGCATTGAGTGTTCAAAAAAGTTTTCATCTGGAACAATGACAGTCATTAGAAATCTATGAAGTTCCAAGTCAAAAAAAGCCGAAAATAATGGTCCTGTGTGGACATTTTTCTTCCAAGTAGGTGATTTAGACAAATGGTATTCGAACAAGTGATTCAATCCAGATGTATATAATATGTGGAAAAGACAATTAACTATATGTATATATCTAACATCATATTGTATGTTGGTCTGCTTACTGTCAATATCGCCTAGGACGTAAAGGATAGAGAAGGGGGGGGGGAATTGAATTGAAATCGAAAAAAAAAAAAGATTTTTTGAGAGGGAGATTTGACCTCCTTAATTATAGTCATGACTGTAGACAGTTAGACTGACATGAAAATGGGAAGTTCCGGTAAAGAAAAATGGAATGGAGGACAGGTTGAGTTGCATGAGAGACTGCACAAGCCCTGCTAATTGATTTATCCTTATAAGGTAATTGAAATATATTATTTGACAGCTGTTCTTCCATTCATATATATATATATGTGTGTATATGGAAGTTTGGATGAAGAAGGAGAGTGTGTTCACACTTTAGCATATGTTCTTCAATTTTCCTAATTAAGAAAATAGTTATAATGACTGTTACTATACGTATAGTTAATTATTTTTCTTTAAATCTAAAGACACACGCTTCAGTCGCATTCATTCATTGGCTACAGTATGCCAGCAGACTGTCTGTTCGACCTTTGCTCGCTACAAAATTAGACGATGAAAACGTAAACATTTGATGAAATATACAGTTTCAAGTAAAAAATCATAATACCTGATTATGTTCGATGGAATATGGAGCAGACTGACCGAAGATGTAACGAACAGACAACAACGCTGTGAAAACGAGAGGATGTTGTTGCTCCGCCTTCTTCTCTCCACCCCGTCATTGCGAACAGTCGTCCTTCCTTTCCTATCGTGACAACAACGTAAAGGATTCTCAAGCTCCGCCCTCATTAGATGAGGTCGTATCTTGCCAAACGACAAAAGAATAAGAGAACTAGAGCAAAATGCTACACATCCAAGCAACATGAGAGAGAATGGACTGAGCAATATTGCATCTTGTTCAATACATTCGCATGTATATCATCTGCGTGAATATCATGTATGGAGAAGCTTATAAGCTATATGTAAATTGCCTAATAAGAAGAAATAGATTCACTCACTTGCAACAGATCAGATGAGTGAGAGAGAGAAGGCTATTCAGGCTAAGCTTAATGACACTTCGAAATGTAAGGATAAGTTGATGAATATAGAATGAGTTCTAGAATAGATAGTTCTATCCAACTTTCATCTAACTAGATCATAAAAGTATATTTCATTTACTTTCAAATGGCCTTACCAAGCATACGGTAATTAGAGAACTCAGATGAGGGAGACAGCTTCTTCAACTCAACTCTTGGATACATGACATTCGACTTGCATAAGCCACAGATTGTATTCAGATTGCTTGTCTGCCAATCATCATTTGCTTTTGCTATTGTCAACGGTTTGTCGATCAAAGGCTTTATTCTGAGTCAGAAAACGGCTGACTTCTTTCAATTCTTAACCTCTTTTCTCACATTAGTTTCTCACTTCCTACACATAACGTTCGTCCTCTATCGCTACTCCCTCTTTATGTCTTGGCAATGTCCAGTCTCTTTGGCCATCTTACATATTCAATTGAATTCAGTTCGATTATGATCTTTTACACTAATATTGGCTGAAAATTTCTTTTCATCTACTGAGTGTAATGCATATTTAAGCAATTTGTTTATAAGAAAACTGAATGTGGACAAGCGAAATTGTAGAAAAAAAGCATTTATGGGCTATGAGATACAGGATATGAAAAGGAGAAGCTTAATGATAGTTGGGTACAAGACACATGAGGTCATGCATGGAGCGTATGTTGTGATTGTTCATATCCCATCCTTACCTATCATTATATGCATTTAACTATAATAATTAGTTAGATATAACATATTGTTAATCATCCAATGCATGTTACATCATTGAGTGAGTGCGGGTAAATGAATATGCTATGTCTATACAGTAACGCATATATTTCAAATTCTATATTATACATATAGAAATTGAATATATATATTATCATTTCAACATCAAGCGATAACTATATGAGATTTGAAGAAGAGGTTTTGTCATTTTCTCATTTAGTTAGTTGACCTTAGCTCATAAATTATTTTAGCAATCAGCAGCCAGTATTATAACTGTTGGCAACATTTTTATTGGCAAGATGAGTAAAGATAACTATACTATCTTATTACTACTAACTATATGTATATAGATAGATAAGTTGCTGAGCTATATCATGCTGTGACTATGTGCATGAGAGTGTGATATCCATTATCGATGCTAATCGAGGAAGCTCATCATACCTCATGCTTAGAACAAGCTAACTATGTGACAAAACAATATATTATATACTTGTGCTCTTCTTCACATCATTCACATCATTTAAAATGAATTAAGCAGCTTCTATCATGTATTCATTGAATTCTCTAACAAACATTATATGAAATGATTTTGTGTTTCGGTTAAAGTTCGAAACAAAGGCTTTGGCAGAGAATTTTTGTTTTTTTTTTGGGGTCAAAGAGATAAAGCGGAGGAAAGAAGACACACGAACTTCTTGTGTGTAAATGGGCCATGAACATCATATGCTGCTGATGATGTATGAAGGAAGACGATGGGCCGATAAGTCAAATGCCATTTGAAGATTAAGAAGATGGGAACAACAAAAAAAAAGTTTTTTTTTTCTTTTTCAATCGCATTTGTTCTTTCTCTCTAATACTGTCTCTATCTCTAGTTCACTCTTAACGGCGACAGTGAAATGAATGAAAAGCGGAAATGGTTGATGATGAATAATATTCAGAATATTGTTAGTTCGGAAGGTTAAAGAGATTGATGATTCACATATTTGAAGTCCCCAAAAAAAGAATTTTCTTTATAAACTATAAGATTGGTTTGGAGGTTAAGCTCCGCTCAGACATCTATATGGTGACGATGTGTTGAAAGATGTCTTTGATGTTCTGCAATAATTATGCAAATTTGGATAAACATGAGAGAAATTAGATGAATCAGAGGCAGAAAGGTGTTCATACTGTCAGACCATCTGGAGAATTAGACAACAAGGTCAGATTCTTAAAGGAATTAATGCTGTACCTGGTAGGTAACAAGCATCTAATCTGATTGTCATATTAGTTCCGGAATAGCTCTTTGTTCCGTCTCAGAGTACAACAGGAAGAGAAAAGAAGAATAAACGATGTCATAACTTTTAAATTTCAAAAGTTAAATGAAGATGAAGATGATTACATTGAGATATCTAGATGAGGGTAATGATCTCTTGTTATGCATTGTTACTGAGAGAGTTGTTTTGATGAAACTATGACTTGGAAAGTTGATTGGCTGATAGTATGATGGAGTATCTATTACTATATAGCATTATATAGTTAAGGTATTATATGTATAAGTATAGAGGTTGTTGAGTTGCAAAAGACAGATAACATCCTAATAGCTACATATTATTACAATGGAGATGATGCTACAAACATCAATCTATCTACTTCTGACATATCAACACTTCATCCCTCATACTCTCTATTAAATATAATCAGCTTAATCTTCTAATTTTTATAACAAGAATCAGCTTCTTCTTTCTTCCATCTACCTTCTTCTCTCTCTCTCTCTCTCTCTCTCTCTCTCTCTCTCTCTCTCTCTCTCTCTCTCTCTCTCTCTCTCTCTCTCTTTATTCTTGCTTCTATTATGTGTAATTCCCAATTAATGTACGAACATTATTCGGAAAAATTATCAAATCTCAATGGATTTGTCAATGGGATCGGTCAGTTTTGAAGTTTTGAAGGAGACGTCGAAAATGAATGGGAGGAAGATGAAGAGAATGACTCTGTTTCTTCGCTAAAGTTGTCGAGTTTTTTTTATAAAACATTGACATCGTTAGAACATTATAAGCATAGTTAATGAGGTTGTAAGGATAGAGGAGTCACCTGTAAAACACATCTGAAAGTTGTTTGAATATGTCGTCAATGATCTGTTAGAGAAGACATTGAAGGAGAGAGAATGGATAAAGAAACGACTGCTGCTAACATCCAAAGGTATGGTTGAATATATGGGAAGAAACAGATTTTCATATGTGAGATGATGAGGGATGATGGTCAGTAAAGGTCAACTGGCTACCATACAGTCTGGCATCAGCCTAATTGCTCCAACTCATTATGAGGAGGACCCGTTAGGTGTCGGCTTTTCTTTTTCTGTTACAATAGCATGGGCGAGTGAGCCCATTTGAACTGACGTTAGTCACATAAGATTTCCGGTTAAGTTGATTTGTATTTGCAAATATTGTAAAGATGAAGCTGCGTATTGGAAGATGAAAAGCTTAATTAAATAATGTGAAAATATAATTAAGTTTGTAAGGCTTACTATCTTCTATCTATACGTATAGTTAAGAGATGAATTGAAATAGTTATAGAAGCGAGAGAATATAAAAAGAAAAAGTAATTCAAATATAACAGAAAGTAAAGAAAATTCAATTAGAGTACGATGTTTCCAAATGTGATGATGCGTTACGAGCTTTCGGACAACATTTTCTCAAACAATCCATGTATACTATGATCAACTTAGTAAATCTCATATGGGCAACATGTGTATTTATGAAAAGAGAGAGAGAGAGAGAGAGAGGAAGAAGGGGTTTATAGATTTGCAGAAAACAACCGTTCGATCCGTCTGTCATCAATTACAATGACATTAGTAATCACAAGAACACGCGTTCACGTGTCTATGAACACGTGAAATGAACGTGGATTAGCGTGAGATGAGATTTGAATAAGAAAAGCAGAAGCTATCTTATGTAATGAAGTAGAATTGAATAGTTGAAAGAATATAATTAAGATTATTTAATAATTTAATGATACATATGGTCATGTTGTTGTCTTCATTATGATGAGACATGATAGGCAGAGGAATTGACGATGACATCGCAAGTTATTGTAAGAGAGAAGGGAGACAATGACTTCATGTTGTTGTTTCTCTTGAAGAAAGTTTGTGATGAAACGGTTGGTTCATCTCAGTTTTCGTTCATATTAGGCTTAATAACAGGTTGCATATTCATCGGCTCATCATTGTTTTGTTTGGATGAGAATGAAGAAAGATGGATGCATGGCAGACTTCCGACCTTCAGAATACCTTTATGGATTCTGTGACGCTAATTAAGGACTGTTTCAGTCGGCTTTGACAGCATAGTTAGAAGAACTGGACAAGCCGACAATAGAATTGTTTTCTTTCCGTAAATGAAGGAAGATGAACAAATCTGTAAAGTGAATATCTAAGAAGGTGACACACACACACACTTACTACTCGGATTGTTTTCATGTTACCTATAGAGCTGGCAAAGGTCGGTAAATGACAAATGATTACCTTATAATTAATTAAAGACATGCTCTTTAAATCCTCTAACTATATGCATATAATATTAAGAGTAATATGAGATTTTAAATGTGCACGTCTCCCCTCATCTTTCTTGTTCAACGACGTTTGACATCAACCGACATCTTTTGACTTCAACACTTTCACTGAATATATTGAATTGATACTCTCCTTATTTGAAAGTTAATACAATAGAAAAGTTTGTTTTTCATACCTAGTAAAGGCTATGATTTGATGAAATTGATTGTTACACGACAGATGCACATGACCTCATGTCTTTTGACATCCAGATGGACAACAGACCTGCTCATTTTCTATCTGTCTATGCATGCTTCTGTGTATTTTTCGGTATTTTTCATCATTCACTCATGCTGAATATATCTTATAGTTAGCAGACAGTATGTATAGCTTACAGCTAATTCAGCTTGATACTATCGTAAACGTCATCTTATCGGCTTGATCAGATAGAGCTTAAGCTTTTGTGTCAAGCAGTTACAATAGGAGTAGAGGGAGTAGAGGATAAAGGATATGCAGGTGTCTTATTCCGTTACCATCATTCTACCTCCTTTGTGAAAGAAAGCAATAGAATGTCATCCATACGGTCGGAAAGTAGAAAAATCTCTTTTTTTATATATCTTAAGTATCATTATATTCATTACTATATCATATAGTAAATGACAATATATTGATTGTTCAAGGTAATGTTAACTATCCTTAAAAGAGCAGCCGATTGCATTCAAATAGAATGCTAAGGAGCATTCAAGCGAACGGAACCATATCCATTTTCAAACAATTCTCAATGGCCCTTAACTATATGTTTTTATAATTTGTAAAGGTCGATTATTTCAATATTCTCACATGTGTTTGTTGAACTTTCCTTTACCTCTTTTCTCATTTATTCACTTAATCTCTATACTCTCCTCTCTTCTCATCATCTTCTTCATTCATAATGAACGATGCTTGAGGATATGGTTGAGTCTTCTGAATACCGGACTGGCGCCATGTTTTACCGTTTTTCTATGAAAATTAGCGAAAATGATGTGCTGTAGAACTAGCAGAGCGTAACAAATGACTTTCATGCCATCTGAGTAATGTCAGCCCAATAAGCTGATTGAACTAGTTCAAGCTGTCACTCTAATGGAACATTTTTTTGTTTTTTTTACTTTCAATAAGGAATCTGAGTGTTAATAAGTTTGTTTCTGTACAACAAGCTGAAATGAATTAGGTTGAAATGCAATGTTCTTCCTTTTTATGGAGAGAACAAGAGAACACGATAGGGGGATTTATAGAGAGAGAGAGAGAGAGAGAGAGAGAGAGAGAGAGAGAGAGAGAGATGAAAGAAGAAGAAGGAGAGAGTCTATTTTGGTGGTCAGAAGAACAATCATAAAACGTAATGAATTCCCGTCCTCGTCACCCTTGCTCATTGGGTTCAGCTTCTGCTTGTATTACGTTATCCCTCTTCGTTTCTCTTGCTGATATCTTTCAAGACAATAAAGATGAAATAGAGAGAGAAAAATGAAGAGGTTTGATGACATCTTTCCAGTCTCATCTCTATGGTCAAAATGAAAGACTGGCAATTGGCAGTCAAGGCAGGCTGAAGGAGGGAAGATCAGTGGCAATAACTAATAATGGTCAACAACGACCTTTTCCAACATCTCTTAATTTACAATGAGAATAAGAAGAGAAAGAACATAAATATCTGATGGAGAAGGGACTTTCGAAATCTTTTTTTTTTGTTGTTTTATATTTCAATCCTTATCCGTTCTATTTGGAGATTGACATCTGTGGCTGTTTATGTGTGAGATGTAAAGGTTAATGCGCTCTGCTGGTCAGGCCTTCTTCTGACTATTTTGAATCTAAATGTTATGAAAAGAAGGTTAACCGGAAACGGAAATATGGATTTGAAAATGGTTGATGAGAAGATAGTCCAATCAGAGAAGAAGGGACACACGTAGAGTATGGCAGGCAATGTTGATGGCTAATTCAGGTTAGGGATAGGTTAAAGCTTGAAAGTGGAAGAGGATTATGAATGCAGCTGGATTGTTTATAAGATTTTAACACATTTAATTATAATAATTATAATTAATATAAATGAAGAATTGTTAGAATAATCCATTTTCAATTGTTTTGCTTGTTCAATGCCTCTCTCTCTCTCTCTCTCTCTCTTGTCCTATCTAAGCTATTACTATGTTTCAATATGGGCTTAATTAGAGTAAAGGGAGAAGCATGTGATAATCTGGTTAATTAAGTAACAAAGTGAAAACAATATTTATTAACAAAAATGACTACTATCGTCATAATCTAATTGGCAGATTGACAAATAATTAAATGAAATAACAGGTCTGTGAGGGTCTGTCGATCTATCTGGTCATGTCCTGCGTGTGATTGTTAGATTGACCCGGAAATAATCAAGCTCCTTTAACTACTTCAATTCAATTGTTCTTATTCATCAGATAATGATGATTGTTGAGTTTGTTTGAGAATGATTACATGATGATGATGACTTCCTTCTATGGGAATGATTAGTCAGCTTTTCATGTGAAGGTCATAGTTAAACAGACTTCACCCATAATCATTCTCCACTAGGGGACCGTTGGGATATGGAAATTGTCAAAGAGTTCAATTAGATGAGCTCATCATCATCTATAAACACTTATGAAGAGATGATGTTATGTTGTTTATGAGAAAGAGAAATGACAAGGTGTTATTACATATCAACTTCCTATTAACACTTGTAATCTTATACTTTGCAATGTCTTTTTACAATGTTTTTATGACAAAACAACAGTTGCTTATATTTCTGTAATTTGGATTGATATCATCTTCTTATTACCTTCTTTTCTCATTTCTAACATCCCATACCCCCTCTCTCTCTCTCTCTCTCTCTCTCTCTCTCTCTCTCTCTCTCTATATCAGTACGATTCTTTCTTCGACTCCCGTCATCTAATCATGTCAACTTATACTTTTGATTTGAACAAAAAGTAGGAGGAGAACTTGTTAATAAAGACTAAATAGGCTCTGCAAGTAAGAGTATTTCAAAAAATGGTTGTAATTTGCATCACATATTTGAGATTCTAGGGGGTGGCAGATAACAGAAGAGAGTCGAAAAAAGACGCCGAAGTTCACATTGCGCAATGACATCTGTTATGCTCTTTAGATCTATCAAGACAAGCTCATAAACCCATCAGATATGGAGAGAGAAAAGAGGGGTGAGAGGGAGAATGAAGTCTTTTCGTTTTTCGGATCAAACTTCTCTTGGAAACTTAACGTTCCATTCAGGAACACCTGATTTCTGATTTTTATCAGTAACTCTCCATCCATAATCCAAATAGAACTATAAGAAGTTTGTGAGCCTGTGATGTTTTCAAATTGCTCGTTTTTGAGGCACAAGTTGTTCGTGAAACCATTATCTTTGTAGTTTGATATCAAGCACAATGCCTATTGTTCTCTAATTTCTGATAAACGAGTATTACTGCAGATATGTTTGTTTGTAATAACAATAATAAGTAGAAACTATTGTTTTCCTTGTTTTTACGTTTCATTTCTTGGACTTCAATGTGATTGCGTATGCAATAGTAAAAGCTATGAATTCTATCCTAATGACTCGTAAGAGTTTTGAAATTGGTTCATTCAGCGCCGAGTTAAAACGCTTTTGCCTCATGAACATAATGCTTAAGCACGACCGCTACACTTTTTTCACGTGCCGCAGGAATGAAACGCGTGAGCAACCGCTCAAGTGTGTCAGTCAATTGAAAATGAATGAGCCAGCGCACAACTAAGCCTTCTAATTCAAAATGGTTTTCCACCAAGCTTTTCATTTTCCTGAACGCGCATTGAAGTGAGCGGCGTCCGTACTCAGTCTTCTAAAAGCCATAACTTTCTTGTAAGTCATTCATTTCCAGAATTGTTTTCTCTGTTCTGATGTTCTCATTATGCTGATTATCATATCACGTGCATCGTTAAGAACGAAATGGAATAGTCACTTCGGAGCTGTTGATCAAATGAAAACAAGCAGTAGTATCTTCGAATCAGACTTTCGGCCGAACGTTGAGTGCAACCGTTCCCGAATACTCAGAGTGAGTAGAGCAGAGCATTCTTGCCCGCTCCATTAACTCACATGTTCTAGACGCTCACCATTTGCGAAAAGGGTGAAACTCCGCTCTTGGTCGTTCTTTGGGCTTGTAGTTTGATTTTGTAGTTTAGTTGATCTGTTTACTCCTTTCTGACTGATTTTTTGACATTTCGGCTAACTATATGAACTTACGAGATTATCGATTGCTGATTGTCTTATCCTTGTTCAGTGGGCATTGTAATTCATCAGAGTAGTGTCCTTGTTTAACTCGTTTCCTATTGCTTCTTCTATTCTCTGCCTCGTTCCGTCTGCCGCTTACATCATCTGTCATCCGGCAGAATTCACAGTTTCATTTCTTCTGTTCCTTGTTCAACCTATGTTGATATCCTTCCTGAATTGATTGTTGATAGTCTGGATGTTGTGTTAAGTGTTCAATGAAATACTTCTGTTTTCTGAGTTCTCCTATTGAACGACCTATTGTTGCGGTATTTAAGAGTTTTGTCATTCGTTCTTGTATCTGTCTTTTCCTGTATTGACCATGCTTCCTCATATCCGAACAGTTTTCAAGCGTACATGGCTTGCATGTTCACTCATAGGTCATTCGCATCTTGTAAACCTTAGCTTAGTCAACCATGTCGTCGCGTTTTAGTTCGGAGGTAGTGAGTAAGTGTTTGTATGAAGTGTTTGAATGTTTCATTTTCTTAAAAGTTCTTTGTAAGTGATGCATCTGTGTGTGTTGTGGCTTCTTGTATCTTCGTTCATCCCTGTGTTCTTTGAACCGATGTGACCTGAACAGCCTTTGCTATCAGTTCGAATTCATAGAACCTTTCTCATGTTCTCTCTTAATGAGTTGTTAAGAGTAGCAATTCCTTGTAACTACTTGTATGTTTGATAGTTCTCATCCCTTGTTTCGTTTATCGTTTACTTTGTCTTCTTGTTCTCCAAGTTACTCGCAAGTACTGATCATTCACATTACAGGGCGATACCCGAGGACAACGTCGGCTGATGCATTCAACTGGTGGATGAAGCTGAGAACAATATCAGGTAAATGTAAAAACAGTTTTATTAGAATAATCATTTATTTATAGTACAAGTACACCAAGAACAAGGAGTTCCAATAACAACATCCTCCTAACGTACTCGGAGGCTACCAAGAGCCAAGTATCGTTAGGAGAAGGGGAGGGGAAAGCTTTCTTTTTTGAAAGTTTTCCTCTCCCAAGGTGGAGGAGTGATCCTCCCCACAATCAGGGGGTAGTTACGGAAAGGGTTGAGACAGGGGGGCATCGCCATTTTTTTCAAAATTTTTTTAAAAATTTCTCCAAAACCCCCCCGTCCCTGTGCCAGACTCTTTCTCTCACTCACACTGCCCTTCCGATGGAGATCTGAGTCAAGAGTCTGGCAACTCATGGACGGTCAGGGTATATAACACGCTGACTCAGATCTCCGGTGATTGGTACCTGAAATTAGAAAGAATGAGTATGGTAGAAATGTATATAGGGGTCACCCCCCTTTGGAAACGGGGGTGACCGGAACTTACTATTTGCACTCTCGTAGAAGGATCCTTGACAGGGCCGGGAGTCGAACCAACCACTTCCTTGTATGAATGACCAACTAACCTCTTGGCTATCCTTCCACATTTACTTCATATCATTGGATATATATGGAGGATGAAATTGGAAAAAATGGCCAAAAAAAAGAGAAAATTTCTGGGACAAGGGGTGTCGCAATACCCTCTCCTCAGTGCTACGAGTGCCTGAGAAAGAGTGAACACAATCGCAAGGTTCACTCTATCTCAGGCATTTGTAGCACTGAGAAGAAGGCATTGCGACACTTCATTGTATTTCCAAAGACTAACGTACGGCTTTCTGTAACTAACCAATATGAACAAAGATATGAGAACTTATCTGTTATCTGCACCCGCGACTTTCTCGTCCAAGAATTCCAACTTCACATTCCCTTGATCCTACCTATAACAAGTGGAATGTATAGAAACATGGAAATACACGTAATCATTAACTTATATGAATGAAGAACAACAATTAACAAGAGGAAGTAGTAGAGTCTATAAACTGAGTATTCAACGAACAAGACACAAGACCTGCACAACCAGAAATTGGTTTCGAACATTGGTGAACCTTCCATCCAAATATCAAAAGAAAGTAATCGGAAAGTATTTGAGAAGGGAAAAGTCGAAATGAAAACAAAGAACACAAGCAACGCTCATACTTTGAAAGATGCTTGAAGAAAATAAAACTTATCAAACCAATCGAACAGAAACCAGGAAACCGTATAAAGATATAAGAAATGAGATGAGCGACTCAATCTCCACCAGTTCCCTTCAGAGGAGCTTCATGAACTATGGAGGGAATTGTGAGAGAACGAGTCGCTCAAACCGTAACTGTGAGGAAGTGTTGCGTAGTGGAGAATAGAGATGTCTGAAAGGTTGTTGGTTATAGACTGTCGAAGAAGCAGCTTACTTGTTCAGGTACACAGACCACTGTCGTTCTTTCGCAATCCTTGTGGAATGTGACATATCCTGATAACTTTGAATCAAGGATGATGCAAGTAAAGAAGGTTCCAGTCGCTGTCAATACACCTCGGAAGCAGATAGTACACGAACAACAAGAATTAAAACAGAATTGAAGAAGAAAGTGATTGAGAAACTCGAGGCTCACAGATACATGGATCTGTTGGTTTCTAGCAGTATAGGATTGAAACCAGAAAACACGAACATAAAGCCTCAATTGCGAAGTTGAAACGTGGACATCTGATACATGAAACTCAACCACAAACACAAATATTGCGCAACTAAGTAATCGATAATCAAGTAAGTTAACAATTGAGACACGAAATCTAGAAGAAGAATGAGAATACAACGTAAACATAAACAAGTAAACTACGAGATGAAACTACAAACTCAGAGAACGATCAAGTGCGCAAAGAACGAGCACACTTTCTTCATGATCACTGTGAATGTAAAGCAAGCAATACGAAAAAGAGCAGTCGAAATCTGTTATGAGAATGAAATGATAATCAGCATAATGAGAACATCAGAACAAAGAAAACAATTCTGGAAACAAATGACTTACAAGAAAGTTATGGCTTTAAGAAGACTGATTATGGACGCCGCTCACTTCAATGCGCGTTCAGGAAAATGAAAAGCTTGGTGGAAAACCATTTTGAATTAGAAGGCTTAGTTGTGCGGTGGTTCATTCATTTTCAATTGACTGACGCGCTTGATGCGGTTGTTCACGCGTTTTATTCCTGCGGCACATGAAAAAAGTGTAGCGGTCGTGCTTAAGCATTATGTTCATGAGGCAAAAGCGTTTCAACTCGGCGCAGAATGAACCAATTTTGATGTTTTTGACTGTGATCGAGAGCTTAACCACAGCTCTTCTACTAACATACTTTACTGAGCTGGAATCTATAAAACAAAAACGGAGCTATCGCAAAGGTGACCGACTACTTATAAGGAACAAATGAACCTGGATAGTCAGCGATAAAAGTAAGAGAGGTGTGCAACCTGTTGATTGAAAAACAAACAAAAAACATAGAAAAGTTAATTCATTTCTCGAATACAAAAGAAATATACAAAAATCGAGCCATCTTAACAGTTGCATTGCAAACCCAAATACAACTGTGGCGACTATGTACTCGTTTACAATCATAAGTGAAACGTTAACAATTAAAGTCTCAAAAATGGCGGAAAGGAGATCAGATCATGAGTATAAGATGAGCGACTCAATCTCCATCAGTTCTCTTCAAGGATGCTTCATGAACATTGAGAACTTTCTATACCAGTTTTGCTGTTCGCGAGATGCTCTGACCAACTAAATTGACAAGAAAGGAATGTATCACAACATATGCGATATAGTTAGGAGATAAAACTCGAATGAAATTATTGAGAACGAGTGAAAACAATACCTACTACTGCTCTATGAAAACGAAGTTTTCCTCGTAACCAATGTTCTGAACATTCTTCCTGAAAATGCATATTCAAGACCTCATGACTTCCTCAGTTTAGAAGACTTTGGATCTTTATGCTTATGCATATGCAAATGGGGATGTTAACTTATATTTCCCATTTTCCTGTGCTTTCAACAAATAATCCGTAATAATCATCAGTACGCGAATATATAATTGAGGAATAAGTACAAAAATGAAGGAAAGTTAGAAATTTTCCGATTCGAACGGAAGCATAATGGCGTGTTGTACATTCTTGATGTTGTACATCATTCCATCGAGAATTTGTAGGTATGCACGTCGTGCTAGGACCAGAGTTATATCATTAAGCTCAAAATGCACCTTTCTATTTGGAAGAATCAGAGATTCAGAGGGAAATTAACAAACATACTAAGTGAAATGAATTAGACGATGAAGTCCACCGCAAACCTATATCATTTTCAGATAAAATCCATCGCATAGTTTTCAGCTGGCAAGTAACGAAAAATCTGGTCGTACACGATAGAGCAGAAAGAAAACAGCAGAGCAGTGTTGTCCATGTACATTGATAAGGTAAAGTTGAAATGCTGGATGAATGCGTTTACATTCAAACACTTTATTCATATTATGGTACAGATAGTTGTAGTAACAGTCATGCGAGTAATATGATGGAGCATTAAGACTTCTTAGTTGAGTTCTGGAAAATCAACTAACTTGTTTAAGTGTTAGAAGATAGCTGTATAACCGAAGACTAACGAACGGCTCTCTGTAATTAACCAATATGAATAAAGATATGGGAATTTACCTGAGGCAAAGATCCAGATTGTGCTCACTACGTCAATTACGAGGAGTTGTAGAAGCCGTCACACGTCGGTCCCACATTGTGTATGACTCACAGACGGTTGCATTTCTCTGCAGACATAAACATATTTGAGGATACAGCAATCAGTTATGACATAACTGAACGTTAAAGGCTGTAACGAAGCCAGTGAAAGTATTCATTCAAAACAGTATACAAGGTGTGCAACCTTTTGAATCGTCTATCAACAGTGGAAGCAACAAAACTTTTTATTTCGAAATACATTACGAAGAAACAAACCCAGAACGACCTTATGAAAGCAGTGAACACAACTGTCAAAACTAAAGAAACAATGTGAAGAAACTCTGAAAAGAATACGAAACGTACAGAGTGAAAGACTTACCTCATAATGATTAATAGCTGCACTCAGTGTTCATATGAATATTCACTCGAATATTGACATCAGCAACAGGGAGTTAACGATACGCAGTATTCTGATAATGGAACATTTGAGAGGAACGAGTTTGAAGAGAAACAACTTACAGAGCAACATCCTTTTCAACTTAAAACTATCGTGAACCATACCGAACTTTCCTTTCAATCTCTGAGTATTGAATGATCATCATGTATAATCAATAAACCAGTCAGTGTCACTTATATTCCTGAAAAAGGCTTTAAGAAGTTGCACAAGTATAACTCACATCTTTACATCATGAACAGCACGGTGTTTCTATATATTCTATTTCAAAGAGCCAGCGAACACAAGCGAACTGTTTGACAGTTGCAAGAGTCAACCCAGGCACCTGAGCTCTGGAAAACTGCTTCTCCCTTCATTCTACTATCAATGACTAATACACGGCTCTCTGAAACAAACGACCATGAGTGAAGCTATAAGAACTCACCTGTAATCTCGCATTCCAATCATCTCATAATCTCAATAGAGCCATCGCTCAACAATCACCAAAGTTTCTATCTATAACAAGTAAAGTATATAAAAACACATCTACTCAAGACATAAGAACGATAAAACACAAACGAGGAAAAGTAAAAGGAAGTCAGAAGTCAACGAACACTACCAGGACAGAAAAACTTATTAAACAACGAACGATGGAACTCTGTTATGAACAGCGCATTAGTGAAAGTAACCGACTTCGCACCGACTACTTGTTGAACTGCCAGTTATCGTTCTTTTTGGAAATGGAAACCTTAACCGTGAAGCAGAAAACTGTGAAGCTAACACAAACACTATAAGCTCGAAATAATATCAAAGAATTTCAAGGATTGTATTGTAAGTACAGGTCCTGACCCGACAAAACTTGTCAACACGATGGGTTAAAACTAGGTGGCCTCGGACTAGAAACTGCATAAACGTATAAATAGTAATCAAATGAAATCGAACAAGCATGTTAACTATCACAATTAGAGGATTAAACCATTCAAAAGATATCGGGAAACGGATGGATTTCAAGAAAGTTATGACAGTTAGAAGAGTGGACCGAGGACACCGCTCACTCATCAACGCTAAATAGAAAATGGAAAGCTAAGAAGAAAATCATTTTTAACAGAAAAGCTTAACGATGCGGTCGTTCATTCATTTTCAACTATCTGACGCGCTTAAACGGTCGTTCACGTGTTTCATTCCTGCGGCGCGTGTAAAAAGAAAAGCGGTGGTGCGTAGGCATTAAGATCGAAAGGTAAAAGCGTTCTAACTCAGCTCAAAATGAACCAATTTCGATGCTCTTTTTTTTCATCGAAAGGTAATTCGGAGCTTTAATTGATGAAATACGAAATAGAATCAAACTAACAAAAGTAGATTGATTAAAAGTTTAAAAAAATTTTCAAAGGTTTAAACTATTATTTCTGATACAACGAGTGTTTAACTAACAATCTGGGTATAATAAGCAGTTACTAAGTCAAGAAATAGAGAGAAAACAGAGAGAAAAACAAGGAAAATAACATCAAAAATTACAAACAAAATTCAATATAATCAGTTGAAAACTGGCATAACTTAACCTCCCACAAGGGAACACTTTTAACAAAATTCAGCTAAGACTCTGAAAGAGCTTAGTCTCTCTTAGAGAGACTCAACGTCTTCCAAAATCACGCCATAAGCGTAGACGTACCTACGTACGCTAGCGTTCAATGACGAAGCCAAGACGCAACTTGACACATATTTTCACACTTATCGTGTACTTTGCGCGCCGTACATGGTACGCGATGATGCATGTGCGCACGTTCCAATCGCTGCAGGACCAATTGAAACATGCAAATCACTAATTAACCTATTAAATGAATTTTAAAGCTTAATTTATATGTTTTTATGCCAATTAACGGTATATAAAAATAGGTTAAATAAGAGGAAAGAAGTAAGCTTCATTAGGGAACAGATTGAAAGCATGCAAAGTGAAAAAAGCTTGAGAGATCTTTTTTGTTCTTTTTCGAAAGGTTTCAGCAGGGTTCATCAATCTATCCGGGTTTCGAAGTACTGCAGTTAATTAATGTCAAACATCAATTTCTTAGAGAAATTCAACAAACAAATGAATATACATTAAATAGATATACTGAAAAAGTCATTCGTAACTCAATAGGGAAATATTTGAAAAATCCAGAACATTTTCAAATCGTTTTATTATATAACAATACATATATTTAAAAAAAAATATGAAGTGAGAGGTTTCCTTAGTGAGGAATTACTAATCTACAGAATCGAACATCCTTTGGGGTGTAAAATGCGAATAGATATGCGCTGTCGTTTGAATCTTGAAGAAGGCACTATACAACAAACTGAATTAGACTCTCTGATTTTAATATTCAGAGAACCTTTGAATGTTAGTTTTTTTCTCATGATAACAAGTAACTTGACATTAAGGACTCAAGTGCTCAAGCCCTACGTTATTTTTAGAACTGACTACCGTTTTCTCGGTTCTTCAACGGCAACTTTTCAAAGTACAACAAAGTATACTTCATATATAAAGCTCCATGGTTTCTTTGTTCCTGGTATACTTCTGATTGATATGAACTAGGATGAAAAAACAATCAGTTGGCTATCCCATAGATATCTATTTTTGTGTGGAATCTATTGGGAAAACCTGCTATTAAATTCAGGAATGTGTACAGAATTGATTGAAGAAAGCTTACAGTTTCGAGCCTTCCTGTTATAATCAAATACGGTAATTTCAGAAAGGTCTTTTTTAGAACTGGATTCAAATAAATATTCAAAACTGAAAAAACTGAAGAGTTGAAGCCGATAGTGACTAGACATGTTTTCACAATAACTGCAAGAAAGTAAAAAGCTTTGGTAGTTGGTAATATGGACATACTCGAATTGAGATCGATAAAAAGTGTCAATGCAAGACCCGCTGGAGCACAGCCTGATATAAAACCCAGAATAGCGATCTGAACCATACAGAGTATGGATACAATGTAGCAAGAAATCACCTGAATCATAAGAATCTTCAGCACCCTTAAATGATGTTTGGTTGTTCCAGCAGACATGAGGCTCTGTTTCTTTCGAACATTACGGATTATTTCGTAGCTAATGCAAACGTAGGACTGAACATGAAATGTGAGTTAGGTGTCTGTCGCCAACATTCAGAAACTTACCAGAGTACAGAAAGCAATTAAGAACAAGAAGTAGGTAGGATAAAACTTCTGCTTCAAGCTACGCATAGTGTAAGATATCACAGTCTTAGAAATTAAATAATCTAACTGTTCCTGCGTTAACTGTAACACGTCGAGTAGTTTTGCTAATGTGATTGAAACTCACATTGAACGGAAGGGCTTTCGTATCGAAGTCTGATTGGCCCATGAGGAAAGTAACAGGTGTAACGATTGCGAAACAAATCTCAAACACCACAAATATGATTAGAAGCATACAAGGTGTCTGCAATGAGAGACATATGAGTTTGAGAATAATTTCTTACTCTGAGATAATGAGTATGATCCACCAGCAAGTATAAACGGAAGATGAGACTCATAATCACTAGCGCTCCGTAACTTCCGTAAAAAACACAAAGAATAGCGTAGCCAAGAGCAGTAGTCAAGCCAGGTAAGATCACGTATCCTTCGGCATAAAAAAAACCGAAGTTTAAATGAGCCACTATTTTGATAAAAAAAGTCCAAAATAGACAAAATAGAAAAATACATGCCTGCAATACTGTAATTCGAGTGGAACTGAAACTTTCTTATACTATTTGAAAATGCATGATAGCTTTGTAGTAAGGAGACTCTTTGCTTGAAGGTGAAAAGTATAATATGAAGTAATAGAGGGCGAAATTTAGGATATTGCTAAGGGTGACGATGTTCTGGACCATCCGGTATGACTTGTTATCAGGTAACTGTTGATTGAACAGATAAAAGTCATAGCTAGACATTTTCTGAGATAGTTGGATGCAATCAGGTTAATACTACGAAAAATTATAATTGGAATAAACGTATACATACATCTAATCGTAAGACGGGCAGCTGATGCAAGACTAAAATTTCTAGGCGATAATCGGAAACAGCTTTCAGAATAATCAGCGTATATTAATAGACAAGCTCTTTCACCTGAAACGGGAAAGAGACTAGTTGGTACCAAATGCCCGTGGAATATTCAGTGACGTAAAAATCACTGTCTTTTCATTTTAGAACTCGGCTCTTTCCCAGTTGAATACCCCCCCCCTGAAGCGCGCGCGGTTATTCTGATTAGAGCATCATTAATTACATGAACATTATTCTACTTTATTTTTATTTCAATGGAAACTGGAGAGAAATCTCTTTCATAATACAATCAAAAATTGACGAATTTTGATTTCTTCTTCTAAACATGAACTCACACATGTAGCTGTCCACCATTGACCTATGTAAACCCCACATCTTTTTGTTTTTCATCTTACATATGTTCCACATACCTTCAACTAAATTAGTACATGCTCCAGATATGGGGTCAACAAAGTTTTTTGAATGGTTTACAGTCATGTGCTTATAATTCATATCAGGAATTGTTTCTATATTACAGTACGATCTCCAACAGTCAGTTATTATAGTTGTACCAGGCTTAATGGATGCTTTGATACAATTAATAAGAGTGGTTTCAGTACGATCTGGTACTGCATATAAAAAACATTCCTGACTCTCTCTACATATTCCACCCACAATCCACTGCTCCTTCTTAACTCTACCAACATTATACTTTCTCTTAACTAATAGAGTTTCATCAACTTCAACATGTAAACCTAAGCCTCCTATTTTAATAGGGTTATTTAAAATATTTTGAGCACAAATTTCTCTTAAAAAAAAGTTATAGTCTACTGCTGTGTTTTTCGATATATTGAGCTCCTTCTCACAAAATCTGATAGATGTTAATTCTTGACTCCAGCAATAGATAAAGGCCAGGATTTTATTAGATGGAATTCTTGAACGAAAAAGCCTAAATATATATAAAATATAATCATCTTAACTTAAAAAAAAACCATGTATCTTTGTAAAGAGATATATCTTTATTGCACTTGCACCTCCATAACTTTTTTTTGAGTATCAATTTCATTTGTTTCAAGCAATTTGGACACTCATAACGTTCAGGTAAAATTTGATATCTTTGAAACTCTCTAATAGATTCTTCTTCACTCTAGAATTCATATTTAACTAATTATATTTAAAATATTTAAACCAATTTCAACACATATTGAAGATTGATAGCAGCCATTTGTTTTCAAGTTGTTTTCAAGTTGTTTTCAAGATTTCTATAAAAAAATTCAATTTGTATTATATTACTCAAAATATATTGATTATCAAAAGGTTAATGCAGTTTGATTTAAAATTGCGAATTGCTCTAATCTTAAAATAACCGCGCGCGCTTCAGGGGGGGGGTATTCAACTGGGAAAGAGCCTAGAACTCTCGTTCACTTAGAAGGAAGCTCTAATGAATGAGAATAATATTCAAACATTTTCTGAGATCACTTAACCCTCTAGGTATGACAGATGTTGTTCACTCATTCTGAGAACTGAACGAAAAGAGATAAGTGTAGAACATTGCCAAGGCGTTTTCAATAATAGCTAACCTCCTGCAAATTGTAACTTATGCAAGAATTGTCAAAAGAATGTTCAACGAGACTTAGAGCTCATTTTTGAAACAAACCGGAAGACAACTCGAGCTGATTTCCAAGAAAGTTTTCCGATTTCTGGATTTTTAATTTAATGATGTAACTTATTGTCATCACAATCATGAAGATCTCAACGACCTTAATTTCCTCAAAACCGGACAGAATCTGGAAATACGTAGATAATTGATATGTTGACACTAGCAATAACACGACTGAATTTCTAACTTATAAAAATAATTATAAAACGGTGGAAAAATGAACACACCTAGAATACCTTTTCGTGAAGAACAAGATGCAGATTGTGTTCAATAGGCAAAATCAAAACAGGTTCCCTATCCAGATAATAGCGAATATTGAGATTCTTAAATAGCTTCTTTCATCCTTCAATCGAATTCCTCCTTTCACGTATATAACAGTTTAGCTTAGCCGTTAAAAAGCATTTAGCACGAGTGCAAACATTTCGTACCAACTTTGTTTATTTTCATTCAACAATTTGAAGGTTTTGTAGAAAACGCGCTCCATTGCTAACTCGTTTCAGATGGTCACGTATCATGCTATTTCGTGTGTATTTCCAAATCTTTCATAATATATTCACTTAAAACAGTTGACGAGACGCGTTTATCACTCAGCTGTAATGAGTAAAAGTAATTATTAGTAAATTACACATAATGATTGGTCCTGGTTGTCAAGTAAGAGAGATTGGTGAAGCTGGACTATCAGACAGGTAAGAAGCAGATTGAATTATCGTTATTCATGTATAGAAGGTTGGTTCTAAAACATCGATATGCAGAGATAAGACTTATACAGACCGAACATAGCATCAGATTTACTGAGTAGGTGCTTGGGTAAAAAAAAATTGTCTCAGTACGAGGAGCAGCTGCATTGTGCTTTCATCATCCGTCTCAGTCCTGACGTCAAGAAAAACTTCGAGCATGCTTTACACGGAACGAATGAAAAATGAGGAAGTTGGAGAATGATAATATATAATCAGAAAATCGAGCTGAATAATCTGGAACACACGCTAGGACCTTGATTATGAGAGTTGACAAGGAAAGAATACGTGAGTGATAACACTGTTTCTTCCTTTTTTAAGAATTGTAAGACGTCGTAAAAAGTCAGAGAGGCTAAGCGTTCTTAGTCTTCCCGAAAAATAGACGAACGAGAAGATGCAGACATGATTCTTTGCCAACGTTTTCTATCTCTTGAAATCATGAATAAACAGTTGATACAATCTTATCGATATATAACTACGAAATCTGTTTTGCAACAGTATTGAATATCTTTGTAAACGTCAACACTGAAGATGTGCTATAACTTCGTACCTGGTCGAGAATTTGTTAGTTCTCGGGTACTAATAACTCTCGAGTTCTTCGAGCATTACCCTAGACTCATCCTGTTTCCACTGTTTACCTCTTATCCACTTTGTCATCATTTCATTGTTGACTAAATCACACATCCTCACCTATATCTTCTCCACCAATTCCATACTAGAATTCAGAACTAAATGTTCGCTTTGCGTCCTAACCAAGTTGATTTTGACAAAGTTTGGAGTGAGTTGCGACCTTCTGTTGTGGACATTATAAACTTGAGGACGATTCCTCGGTTAACTTGGGACTACAAATTTAGGTAGTGTCAACTGGAGTGTACATAGTTATATTTATGATAATTAGTGATGTCTATAACATTTGTGTTGCAATTCCGGATCCATTGAGTGATAAACTGTACAGAGCTCTCTCGGACTGTTTAGAAGAACATGTCACGCAGCAATATCAAGTGCGTTCTCATCGATCTTCCTGAATTACCTTCCTTATCTTCTAGACAATATCAAAAGTTGAATATGTGGATTTGTTAAGTGTTTATGATGGCATGTGGAACACATTCTTCCAAGGGACCATGTTCCTTCACAACCTTTTTCGGTGAACACAATGCCCTTTCTTACCTTCTCATAACATGCGAAACATTTCAGGTACTTGAACATACATTTTGTAAACAAAAAGAAAGATTTGGACCCTGAGATTGTAAATCAGTATGCCGGTTATCTTGCGAAGCCAAATTTGAAAGAAGTTGGATGTGTTAGTCGTATGAAGAGTACACCACCTCGTACATCTCGTTTTAGTTGTCTTTGGATATCTGGAAAACAAAATTAATCCAAGAAATCCTTAAAAAACTCATTGCCCTTCTTCTCACAGCCATAGCTGAAGATCGTGCCGGTAATCCCCCCTCGAACAAATCTGTTATTCGAGGTGTCATAATGTCTTTTGTACAGGTATAACCATCCCCTCTTTGTATTTTCTAAAAAAGTTTCCAAGGTTGAGCAATATAATTTCGAAAAGGATCCAGGTCAGAGTCTCAATAAAACAACAGTCAATGCTTATCATGAGTTCTATGAAAACGAATTCGAAATACCGTGAGTAGCAATTACTTTTCCTGTTCTTACAACTTGCTCTTTAGCTTCTTGAATTCTACCGAAGAATATTATACCCTATATGCTCAAAAGCTTCTCGCTGATATGTCTTGTAGTCAATATATGGAAGCTGTAAGTTACAAAGCATTTAAATTAGACTTGCTCTGTGCTACAGGTAATTAATGCCATAGAAGCTGAACGCCGAAGAGCTACTCAGTATGTTTGTCCATCAACAGTAGAAAAGGTTTGTAATAACTTACTCCAACTACGATCTAGTTTACTGTTCAGGTTATAAAAGTTTGTCAGAATGTGATGATCAGTATTCACAAAGAAAAACTAAATGGAGTCTGCAGTGACCTCATCCGCAACGAGGAGAGACAAGATCTTCAGAACATGTACAGATTATTGAAGCCTATTCCCGCCGGGTTGACAGTAATGATAAAAGAGTTCGAGGATTATGTTCGTCAGAAAGGACAAGAGGTAGCTCTTCTAGAAATATACTTATTTGTTCGGAATTCCAGGCTTTGGCGATGCAAAACATGGATCCTGTAACTGCTCCGCAGCAGTTTGTTGAAAACATTCTTATGGTAATTGTTGTCGGCTTGCCATGTTTGAACTTCTTCTGATCTATAGGTTTACGACAAGTTCAGTGAGATGAAGAGTACTGTCTTTATGGACGACGGGGATTTCGCACAAGCCCTTGACAAAGCTCTGCAAACCGTTGTTAACATGAGAAATCCTGCAGTTCCCAGCAAATCAAGTGAAAGGCTTGCTCGTTACTCGGACAGTCTATTACGGAAAAATAACAAGAATATATCTGAAAATGAGTTAGACGAGAAGCTCTCACGAACTATTATCATCTTCCGTTACATCGAAGACAAGGATATCTTCCAAAAGGTGAATTCATTTCATACCTCATACGTTTCTCTTATTTTCTTTTCAATTTCAGTATTACTCCAAGATGCTATCAGTTCGTTTGATTCATAACCTCTCTGTTTCAATGGAAGCTGAAGAACTCATGATTAACAAACTAAAAGTACGTATACCATTCATGAATATCTCTTAATGTTCATGTATTTAGCAAGCCTGTGGATATGAGTTCACTTCCAAGTTGTCACGTATGTTTACTGATGTTAATCTATGTCCGGAACTCACAGCTGAGTTCAAACAGGTAGTTCTCAGATTTTGTTGCAAAAACAGTTTCCGAAATCCAGTATCTGAATGAGAAGGAGAGATCGCATCATGTAGACATGCAGCCAATGGTTCTCACTGCGGGTTCTTGGCCACTCTCTGCACCTAATGCTGGTAAGTCCTCATTAATCTCTCAATCTTATTCGCTTCTTACAGGAGGAACAGGGTCACCAGCTACTAACGTTGAATCAATCTCTTTCATTATCCCCCCTACTCTGAAAAACCAAGTGGAATACTTCGAAGAGTTCTATGGCAAGAAACATAGCGGAAGAAAACTAAGTTGGTTATACCATAGCTCTCACGGTAAACATTCCTCGATATAATTTCCGAAATCATCTGAGCGTTCAGGAGAGTTGAAGACGTCGTATCTGCAGAAAGTTTATTTGATTCAAATGGGAGCTTTCCAAATGGCAGCGTTACTGGTGTTCAATTATCAAGAGTCTATGACGGTGGAGTCTCTCGGAGCTGAAATCGGGTTAACTGGCGAACTTCTTCAAAAAATTATTCGAACATTGACGGACAGTCAAATGCTTCTATTAACTGAAAAAGTTTGTTTTCGCTGATGTCCTATTTTGATTCCTTTTGATTGCAGGACGACTTCAATACCTCCCTTCTATCATTGAACTTCAAGATGAATGCAAAGAGAAGTCGTTTCAAATTGCCATCTGTACAAAGTTCAAAGCAGATCGAAAAAGAAGTTGACACGACTCAGAACACCGTAAGTTCAGAGAATTCAGAAATGAAGAACGTAGATTTTTGATGTCTTTTGCAGGTTGCCCAAGACCGAAAATACTACGTCGAGTGTGCTGTGGTACGCATCATGAAAACTCGGAAAGTGCTTAAGCACAACGTTCTCATATCAGAGGTTTATCTTCGTCTACATAATTTTATACTAAATATGGCTTTTGAGGTGATGGATCAAATAAAGGGAAGGTTCAAACCTGACGTAAGTTTGGTCAAAAAATGTATAGAAGACTTGATTGATAAACTCTACTTGCAACGTACGGATCAAAATGATGAGTATCAGTATCTTGCCTAATCCTATCGAGTTATTTTTATTTTTGATCAGTTTTCAATACTATCTGTAAGTATATAGAATTCCTTCTAATCCCTGTGTGTCATTGAATGTATGAGAAAAACAATTTATTTTTACTGCTCTTCTTTTTTCGCAGTTCTATAAAGATATTTATCTTCGTAGCTTTTGTAGAATCTCATGAAAATCTTTAGAAGGCTCACTGGGTTCTTCTTACCTGTCTCTTCCCCAGTTAGATAAATATGTAAATGGGACTTTAAATATTTACAATACAAAGCTTAAAAAGGGGTCCAATCACATTGGCCGATCCATTTTCATGAAATAAATGGACCAATATCTGCAAAGGTTTGATTCAAATAGGAAAACACATGACTTCTTACACTACGTTGAAGACTAAAAATGAGAGAGGGAACATAATCATTGAGCACCGGTCTACCTAAAACAAGAAATAGCTCGACGACATCGTTGTGGTACATGACACACCTGTACAGAAGTAACTGTCCAATCTCTGTCTGGAGGACAAAGAGCATACACAAGTCGTTGGATACAATTTCTCCATCGACTCTTCTTTTTCACAGTTTCATACGAATAATCATGATCTGCTGAGGAATGCATGATGAAAGGACTTCCATCTACCTGAAACATATCAAGTTCATCTCTCAGTCTTCTTTTAGCTCTTAATACTTCATTTGATTTCTCGCGATGAACAATCGTGCTCTGTGTGGAGTCGGAGGATACTACTCCACCATTTCCCGCACCTGCCGAAGTTCCGAGACTGCCCCAGTTGAAACCTCTCTTAGTTTGCTGAGCACCGTCTGTTTGGCCGTTTGATTTGGCTTCATTCTTCCTCGTTTTTCTGAATAAACGAAAAGTTTGTTGAGATGGAATGCATTGAGTGGAGTAATTAATTAAAATCTCAGTAAAAATAACAAAGAGAACAGTTGTTTGAATTAAAAAAAGACAAACCTGATCTGATTCAGCCAATGACCTAAGACTTTCGAGCCAATTTGACGTTCTCTTTCCCATCTGCAAAATAGATGTCAGAAGCTTCATGATTTCACACGACTCACCTATTCAATTGACAAACGATTGCCAACTCAACTAATGTACAAAAAATAAAAATCACAGAAAATATCATCCAAACATCCAAACACTTGAAAAATATATTGTCATCTTCTCGATAGTTGTACGCATTTCTCACCTTTATGTAACTCACACGAGGCAAATGACGAAGAACATTACCGAACTGGAATGTCAAGGCGAGCAAAGATGATACACCCAATGTAATTCTACAATACAGATCTGCTTTCAAATTTGTGAGCCCGTGTGTATTACCTAGCTGAAACTGAGCGAACATCGAAGAAGAATCCCACCCATGAACTGATAACAGTCAGGGAAGTAGGGAAATAAGATTGGAAAAGATAAAAACCATAACGACGAGCAAATGTGAACTTGACTTTCGCTCGATCCCAGATTCCGTTGGGATACTCTAGACGTTGATGGTCTGTTGACCATCCGATCAAATCAAAGTCAGGCAATTCCACCTGAAAAACCTTGTTCTCCAAAATGATGAGGAACTAACTTTTTCCATCATCGTTATAGGTACATCATGCCATAACAGGCGAACCTCGTCTGTATTGAAAGAATAACTTTCTAGAACGATTTCACAGGAAAGAGAATCAAAAGGGAACATCTGAATTGCAAATCAACTTAAATTCTCTCATCAAACACCACCTTCAAGTTCACAGAACACGGAGTTTTGACGTTTAGTCTGAAGAATTGTTGATCATCTGTTTTTTCTAGAAAAACGACTTACCGGAAGTTGCTCCATACAAGGCCGTTCTCATAGAGAATGACAAAAGTGTTTTCAGAAGGAGAGCTATGGATCGAAGATGACTTTGAATTAATGATACATGTGTCAGGAGTCCAAATCTTTTTCCGAAAATCAGACTGAAACAGCTTATATAGCTTAAGTTAACGTAAGCACATTGTGTACCTTCAGAGTTATGTTTGTTGCACAAACATTGAGATGCTTGAATGAAAGCCTAGGATCTTGCCATATTTCACTGTACATGACATCTAAAGAGAAGTCCCCAGTGATTTCAGAAATTCCTGACACTCCCTGTAAACAACTTCATGTCAGGTGAACGATGAAATTTGATGCTGACCTGAACATGCAACTCTATCGTTACATTGACACCTTCTGCTTCTGGTAACAGATGAACATCATAATCAGTTAGAAGAGTGTCAATGAGCTTTCCTAAATTGATGCTATTCCTTGAACAGCGTTTGTCTTTGGTGGAACGAGAGGAAACGGTATTCGTCAAGACAGATTGATTGAATTCATCCTCTTGATTTGTGAGAGATTCTGATGATGTAGCAGATACAGAGAAGCCTTCAGAAGAATGAGAGGTAATTCCTGACACAAGTAGACTGAACAGTTCCAGTTGTAAGAAAATTTATGTTTCCAAAAACCTGATTAAACAAAGAGCCTCATAATTCATCATCCTATAGACTGCACCAGGTTCATCGCCCGCTTAGCAAATCCACATCTGAACAGAATTAACTTTTATGAGAGAACGACTATCACGGACGGACGAAAAAAAGACAAGACTCATAACTCGAGATAAACTGAGAAAACGAATGAAATTCGAACAACATAGACCACATCAGAGATGAAAAGCCGTATTTTTAGCTTGACAACATTTGGAGAGAAGCAAATTCACAACTCTCTGAGCCTTCTAAAGAAATGTAAAAATAACTACGGAAATAAACAAAAATGGAGTGAGAAATTAAACGGAGTTTAAAATCGGCCAGCAATTAGGAGTCATGATGAGTTCATAAGAGCACTCAAACCTCCATTTCTCAATAAATCCGAATCGGATTTGTGAAATTTTCGACTAACTGAAGAAACCTTTCGAAGTAATCCAAAGATGATTCGTCATGGTCATTACCCTTGTGCAGCAAATGGTTGTGGAGATGAATCTCAGAAAAAAACCAAAAACGTAGCAATTCCCTTTCGTTTTGATAATTTTTCAATAATTGTCGAGGCAGACTCGTGAATAATGACTTCTGTCGGTAAAAGGAATCTGAATTAGTCTTCTTGGACTATTCTAAGTAAATAGGCTAGGAAGAAACAAAAGCGGAAGGAGTGAGGAAGTGCATCAGAACTGAAAACTATATTGATCAAACGTTTTTTGCACGGTAATTGTTTCCTCTTACATACACAGATTACTCAAGGAAAGTATACCACTGCAGGTCTGTTTGCTGTTGGTTAAAAATAAGCCATTTGAACTATATTTAGGAAAGACAAAACAATCCTAACTTTAACTCTAGATCAGGCGTATATATCTTCAGAGCCTACAAAAATGATATCATCAGCAGTAAGCATTGAGGAACAAATGACGAGTACATGCTGAAGATATGCCAAATGACGATGAAAAGCAGAGACTCGTAGGGAATGTTACACATTCCGAGACAAGTGGCAATAAGAGGACATTTCACAAGTTTTTCGAGTGATTTCCATACAAAAAAAGTGTGATAGAAACAGCCACTTCAGAAATCATTAAAACTTGATATGATCACTAAACGCATTGGGAAGATAAATGAGCAAAAGCTGCATGAAAGAAGTCTCATGCTTCCACTTTTCAAGTGAATTATGTTCTCGAAGAAATATAAAGCAAATCGAAAGAGAAGCTAGGGATGTAGCGAGCAGCATAAAGAAAAGAAAATTGAGGCGAAGAACAGAGCCTTTGATATTACATTCTATCCTATTGAAAATCTGCTATCAAATTTTCAAAAAATCAGAGCTCAGAACGCTTCTTCGTTGTGATTGAAGAAAGTCATAACAGAACAAGTTCAACTGAACTTACAACATTAGAGGAACTCGTGGTCAACTCATCATAAGCTAGATTATAATTAAATTGAAGAAAATGGATATGGATAGAAAAACTCGGCAGAGTGAATGAACTCCTCAGCCTTTCAACCGTTCTGAGCGTATGCAAATTGCAAGTCCTGGATGGATGATTCAGAAAATATAATAAAAGAACATAAACTCCCGCCCTCAGAGGCTTTGAAAGAAGTGCTGGTAGACGTTTTCTATTTCAGACATAAATAATTTCAATTATTCTCAATTGCTTTATTTGTCTGAATTAATAAACGCAGAAAAATGAACCGAGTTATGAAATAAAGGAATTGCGGAAGACCACCGAAAAAACACAAGACAAATGAGAATAAAATGAGCTGCAAAGTAACCGAATAACTGACAAAGAAGGAAGACTTAAGCCTAGACACACTATCCATCTCACATGGACCTTAGACGCTCCAGAAGAAACTTAGTATACACGACAATTAGCTTTTGAAACAAAGCAAAATTATGCGATTTCCTCCTTCAACAACAAGCGTCATGGATAGCATAATGAAAACCTTCTAGCTAAAAAAAGAAGCCGTCTTATAAGGATTTTGAGAAGAAAAAAACATCGCCAAGAAATCCACCAAAGTATCAGCTGTCAATTTTTCCCGGAGATTAGTCAAGAGACAAGCAGTAGATTAACGAGGTTTTTTTTAATTTTCTTTCGAAAAAACCTCATTTCCAAGTAACAGGTATACTAGTCTTAAGTCGAAAAATCGTTGACAAAGAAATCACAACCAAGCATGACTACTCTTGTTGTCTACTCTGGGCGTATGTCTTTCAGTTGACTAGAATATGAACTTCATAGAATTTTTAAAATAAAATTGAAAAAACAAGATTTCAAAAAATGCGGCTTCTAAGAGTACCTCCTCACATCCTCATGAAGTGTGGCGGTTTCAGTAGCATCACCAATGTAACATAAAATCCCCTTGTTACCTCTGACAAGACTTTCCGAGCAAACTTGACTTTTAATGAAATTTAAACTCTTCAACGTTGGAGGAAAGACAAAAAGAAATGTTCATCTTCTTACTGAAATTCAATCTGACCTGTTAGGATCTGTATCTGACGTATCTTTTGACAACAGTAGACAACTACGATTGAGACAGAAATGAAAAGATTAAAATTGACAAGTAAACCTTATCCTTCAAAATGCGCGTTGTGAAAAAAAGAAGTGTACTTGTAATCCTGAGAGATACAGACTTGATTAGAGTTTGTTTACTATAATTTCGTCTGAAATATTCTAGGCCTTCAAGCTCAAATTCCTTAACATTCTGTTCGCCATTACCAATATTCAGAGGCGTCTGCGTGCCAGATGAAACGAGAAGAGTGATTTCAGACAATGTATGGCCTTCAGGGAGCTAGGATAAAGAACGAAAAACGCACAAGAAAGAGTTGAGAATATTCTTAAATTCGCGAGGCATTCCCTCCTTCCCAGAACTTTTCTTATACGCTATGAGGAATAAGATTCATCAATCCTGTCAACAGAACCAACAAGACTAAAAAGAAAACTACAAGCAGGGCTGAATAAAGAACAAAAACAAGGAAACGAATACAACCTTTGTAGGAAAATTATTCGATTTGAAAATTGGATATGAACTTGGAAATCCATTCATCTAAGAACACCCAGATGGAACTCTGCACAGCGTCTTTCCAAACGATCATCAGTTAAATAACTATATTATGTTCCGTTTTAAATTGTCAATCCAGAAAACATTGAAACCCTGCAGTGGACATAAAGGCTTAAAGATGCCGGCTTGGAAACAATAATAAAGATACAATGAAGAGATCCAAGTATCTTCAAAAGTTTCTGAGCAGGCGCAGAAAAATAGAAAAAGATACATGAAAATAAAAATTCAACAAAATGAAAAGTTTTGTAAAAGAACATATTCCTGATATCAGGAGGGTCAAGAAAAAAAGCGTAAGGTGGATTGATGAGAAGAAGCTGAGCAGATGTCTCCTTCTGTTGCTCGATTATCTATCTCCAGTCACATTTCTCCAATCAGTTTATAAAATATTTCAAACCAGAGAATAAGTGATAGCCTATTGCTAACCACAAAACGAGAGCATATTCAGAATAAGTTATTTCGAATATCGTCTACGGAATACACGGACAACATCTGCGGAAGAACGAATAATGTTCCAAAACTATTCGTAAGCACTATAACTAGAAGATGTTAAAAACTACGAAAACCCAATAAGCCAGAATTATAAAGAATTAAGAGCTCCAAAACTCAGCTGCGTACGGCTAGGACAAAGAAACCAAAGTGCATACGACTGCTAATGTTCTTGTTTTCTGTCACTTTTTCCTTATAACAAAAAAATGAGCACAAAATAATGGATTCGAGAGAAAAATAATAAGACAATGCAAAGAGCTAACGTCTTTGTAGCGAACTGGCGTCAGGTTGGAAAATGATGATGGATGGAAGGTGACAAGTGAAGAAGAGATTTATGAATAAAGCTCATCACCTGATTCCTATCTTCTAAATAAGTGACAACAAACACAACTGATCTTATCTATAAAAGCTTCGAAGGTTAAGTTCCGGAAAGAAAACCTAGTTGAAGTTGCGGCACGAGAACTCAGGTTGATGATGTCATGAAAACTTGAGCAGGCGAGAGTTTTCTTGCATAACTAGATAGATGAGATCACCGAACACAAGTGAACTATACCAAAAAGAGTGACGAAGATGGAGAAAAGCAAAAATGTCTTCCAGCAATCGAGTAGATTTTATAGAAAACTATTTAGATAGCATGTCATGTTGATAGGGCAATTTTCAAAAACAATACAAAACGCAAAATCCTTCTATAAACAACAAAAGTGAAATTGAGAACCATTAGGACGAATCACGTAAAATGACTGACGAGTCTCAAGGCTCACGAAGTGTGAAAAACGAGGCAAAAAGGAAGGAGGAAGAAGGAACTATATAATAGAAAATAAGGAGGTGATATAAGCTGCGATGAAGTCCCACGGCGAAGTCATTGAGCTTTCTGACAGCCTGACGTCTTCAACACACTTACTCTCACATAACTCAGTTCAGAATATTTACAAAAATATTCGAAACTAAAGACGGAATCCAGTCAAAGAAGTGATACACCTAACTCAGTGCAATCGATCACTCAGGATTAGATAGAGGTTGTCAAATAATCGCAGCAAAGTAGTAGTGCGAAATTTGAGAAATACATCGCTCAGATAGAAAGTTCACTTCTCTTTACATATGATCGAAAGTATTGGAGTAAACCCAAGCAGATATGAAAAATGTGAAATGAGGGCTTCGTCAAATTTCAAAAGTAGTTAGAAACTCAGAGTTCGCTTAGATGTTAGAAATTGGGCTATGAAGGCAGATTAAAGCGGTTCCGTGGGTATAGTTGATTTAAGAATATAGAAAATCTGTGTGTGCTCTCACTACATTCTCTTCCTCTCTACAAACCTCGAACCAGAGACAGCGATGTCCTTATTCTATTATTAAAGTTTTATGGATGCTCTCACTCATAACTATGCTCACTTAGTCCTAGAAATAAAACCCCTTTAAATCGGAAAACTTATAATTCACACGAACTCAGTTTAAATTAAAAATAAGCCGAAAACTCATATAACTATAACTCTCAAACTCTGAATGCTGGATAGAGAGGGTAAAGAAGAAGAAGATCAATAGGGGAAAGATATAAATGAATTGATAACACCATGCGAAGCGGCTTCTGCGCTAACACCAAAAAATGCAATTGCCGCTGCTGATCGCCGGTTGGAAAAGCTCGGCAGGCTAATCAACCTGAACAACTTTCCTCAATCAACCACTACTCGACTTATTAGTGATGAACAGCCAAATATAGTAATAGTATTGCTGTTGTTGATGTTTTCTATACTAGAGCTTCGAAAATGCAAAAACAGCTTGGGATTGCCTGTGGCAGAAGGGTTCGGTGAACAAGAGATGCAACGCCGATCGGTTGGATATATAAGAGAGCACCAGAACAAACTAAGGACAAAAAAACTGAAAAAGATTAAATGATAGAGTTTTAGAGCAACCGTACACCACTAACGCACGCGACAAAGTGAAAATCAATTCAAATAATTACGAAAGTGCTCACGTCGGGACCAAATTAGAATATTACGGTACCGGATGGTAAACAGCTTACGAAGCGCAAGTGTAATAATAATTCATCATGTGAGTATGATGGAAGTTTTGCCAAATTCGCACGAAAACTAATTAATTAAGTAATGATTCTCTTCATGCAAACTTCTGAAGCTCATATTGCTGGATAAACTTCTATTTCACATATTTCTGCCATGTTTGCCGAAAGGTGATATGATACCAATTTCGCATGTTGACTTCTACGTTGATGAATGAACGAGGATAAGGAACATTCTCCTACTTATGCATACTTTTGTGGAGAATAACGCAGTTCGAAATCTCTTGATGATTCTTTTCATCTCCGTGCGTTTAGACAATTTCTTCAACTTGTAGTAATGATTTCGTGAGACGTTTTCATTTTCTCTTTCGTGCTTGATATGATGCGCCTACAGCTGTTTGTCTAAATCTGCAAGTTTATGAAGTGGGAGATCTTCTGGGCTCTGTTCGCACTGAATTCTAACCAATTCTTGGCCTATACATCCTAAGGGCATTATGAATTCGGGAATTTTTCGTGGAATTATAAGCAACGATTTTAAACAGCAAGTTGCAACATAAGTTTTATAAACGCAAACGTCACTGGATAAGGAAGCAAGCTAGCAAGCGTAGATGAATAGCCTTATAAGATCAGTACCGAAGATTCGTTTTTCAAGTTTGAAGCCACTCAAAATGAGAAAACTAGGCTGTGTTTATTCTTCAAGAAAAATCCAAAAATGTCACAGCTTCAAGCTGTGTCTTAGAAGATGTCAACTTTGAGGGGAAAACGGCGTAGGCGCATGGATGAGAAGCTATGTGGGGAGAGAACGAAGGAAATGTTGATGAAAAAAATGAAAAATAAACTTCAGACGAGTGAATACTAACGATGAACTGAAACAAAAATGGTAATAAGACGAGCATTTACATATAAAGATAAATAAAATCTGTCTGTTTTGCAGATTTAAACGTTCCGAAGCTACGATTTAACCCATCGTATTTATCAGGTTTGGATGCAAACAAACGGATGTGTTTTTGTATAACTATAACTTCCATACGGTGGGACGAGAGCTTTGATTCAAAACTTTGTTACATTTCCCGGGTTAGAGGGAGGGGATTGCCTCTTTGGGAACGAAACAATCTGCTGTGGGATTAATAGACACAACACATAGTCATATTCATTAGATGTGCAAAAAACATCGACATTCTGTTTTTCGCACAAAAATTTTAAATAAGAAGTGCTATCACCTACTTTCGAAGACGTCTCTCAAACTACAAATGCAATAGCTATGAAGACGAGGGGTAACTGCATTTATGCGTCACGAAAATGACATTTCTTCAAAAAGGAAAAAATTGTTGGAATTGAAAAGAAGGCGGGGGTAACTTCTGGGAACCTCAGATAAAACTCAAAAGAACTTTACGGGGCTCGTCTGTGACAGACAAAATCTTTGAGCAGATTATCGAACATGCACTCCACTTGCAGTTGAACGAGCTGAAAGACGAGATCAAAACGGCTGATAAGTTGGCAAAGGACATAATTGGATAGCCCGAAAAAAGTTGCAATGAACTTCATCTATCATATGGGGAGAGCAAAGACCAGCCTTTCTCCTGTAAGGGAATACAAAGGTCATCAAACTTTCAATTGGAAGAGTTGTTGTCAAAACAATTTGCTAAAACGATTGACAAATCTCTAATAGAGCTAAGAACTAGAGCTGCTCGAGCAAGATTTAAGCCAAATGATAATGGGAGGATAGCGAATTCATCGAAGAATTACATTCTTTAAGAACGGAATTCGAGATATGAAGTAATAACAACAACAAACGGTCGCACCAGCTGCTCATCTTCTGCTCGAACGCCGAAATTTTCACGCAAAATGAATAATTAGGATTCTGAGTTATGGCTAGGGCTCGTTTTCCTTACATGGTGTTATTGGCTAGAAAAAGGAACAGCGATGAAATTGTATTGTGGAACGTTTATTCTGCTTCATTTAATCATTTTGAACATGGTGGCTATCGTCAAACTTCAGTTTTGTCATTTTCCTTCCAAAAAATTTGGAAATAGATGCCTTCAGTTTTCGATTGCTTGAGCGAGCTAACGAAATGTAAAATGAGATAATGTGAAGAAGAAGAACCGACCTATAGAATTACTGATTTGCCTTTCTCGTTCACTCTCTTAAAAGTTTTTTTAGAAATAGATTGGTCAAATGTTGCTTGATGTTACAGCTATCCGAATTTGGAATAGAAACAACCATGAGAATTTTCTCAACAACCTAACTCCTCCCGAATCGTAAAGGAAAATTGGTGTAAGGAAATAACATACTTTTTAAAATCAAGTGGAGGATTGAATAGCTTCACAAGAGGCAGAGCTTGATCTAATTCCGCGAGAATCCTATCCATTCGATTCTACACGCTTATAATACTAACCTGAACTCAAAAGAAAACAACTAGTAGATTCTGATTCATGAATCTTTGACAATCCATCTGAGCATTCCCCAACTTTTGAAATTCGATCATACGACATTATAGAAATTCAGAATTCATCATGGAAATAGCCAAACATTCGACAAGCTAATACTGAGGTGAATGAATTGGCTCTGGTCCATGAGAGTTTCAAATGAATAAACAAAAATAAAATATTATAGCTATACAATAATAGAGCACTAACTAAATAGCTGTCGCCTAGTTTCCAATTAACACATTTGAAGGATAGCTCAATTAGCATAATCACAACGCGGAAAACACGTCATTTCGAAAACAGCGTCATTTGGTATTTACGAACTTCATAAAGAAGCTGCAAGTCGATGTTAGCATATATGTTCGAATAGAAGTATAATGTTCGAATACAATGAGCAGTTGGATTAGACTTTTGGAATTTTACGGTTGACGGTAAATTGCGTATTTGAAAAGGATTTCATTAAAACTTTTTGCTTGGTTTATAACAAAGTTCTATTGTATTATTAACATATTTGACTTCTCCGAATAAAAAAGTAGCTTTATATCCCTCATAATCATTGTTGTAGAGAGAATGGCTTCTAAGAGGAAATCCACTATTCCAATTTTGGACGAAATTGATGAAACCCAGGAAATAGCACATGAGCCAGGTTGAACTTTCTGAAACATTAACTAATTATATATTTGTAGGGAAGAAAAAGGTGAAAGAGGTAGATCCTTTTAAACAAAAAGATCCTACAGGAGGAAAGAAGAACACGAATTATGCTAAAAATAAGCTGAAAGAGAGAGTTAGAGCATAAAGATATGATGAAGTGCAACAATTTCGTTCAGGTTACTAAGAAAATGAAGAGACAACTTGCCGCAGTGCAACAGAGAAAGCAAAATAAAACAACGGTAAGTTTGGAATCTGCCATAATTATTATATAACTTGAATAATCAGCAAGAAGAATTATTTGCGTCGTTAGCAGAGTATCAATTAGATTCCAAAACCGTTAAACAATTGAGTTCAACAGTTTTTATGCAAGATAAGAATAGGTGGATTCAACTAAAAAACTTCGATTTTCATCATAACCTTGCAGGTTAGAAAGAGAAGTAAACCCAGACTTTTCTTCAAAGCTGAAAGCTTTCTCTGGCAAAGCCAAACTAGCAGAAACTGTGCATGCTAAAGATAGAGTTCAGGTAATTCATTACTCCTGTTCGTAATACAAAGTTTCTTAGGAAAACTATTATCCGACGGATAATGAAGCCAGTACTGATGATGACGAGCTTGAAACCGGAGAGGCAAAAGCTGAAGATTCTGAAAACGAGCAGTCGGCTCAAGAGTCGGCGGGAACAAGTTCAGCGTTGTCTTCGGAAGAAGTTAGTTCTATCTAAATGATCCATATGCATAATTGTGGCCTATAGATCAGATTGGCTAACAAAAGTGTTCAAGAAAGTATTGAGACTACTACAAAAGAAATCGAAAACAAAGTTCGCGTCCGCCAACCAAAGGAAAAGGTACCGTGTTAAGTGTGACTTAATAAAATGAATGGATACAATTCAGATTGTAGTAGGATCGAAAGTTGATGATGATGAAGACGAAAATGCTGAACTTGCACAAGTAAGATCAATAAGCATATTTGTTTTTTAATAACTCACTATAGGAGCAATTACCTACCGAAAACAAAATTTTCCAAAGAACTCGTGTGATAGTAGAACGATCACCCGAGATTGATGAGAAAAGACAACAACTGCCTATATACGGTGAAGAAGTTCCGATCGTTGAAGCTATCAATGACAATATTGTAATTATTCTTTGTTTTCGCAGATATATCGTACTATTCAGGTTACTATCGTTTGTGGAGAAACTGGTTCCGGAAAGACTACTCAGATACCTCAGTTTCTATATGAAGCTGGATATGCCAGTGACGGTCAAATAATTGGTATAACAGAACCTCGTCGTGTAGCCGCTATTTCTATGGCTCAGCGTGTTGGTGTCGAGCTCGGTCAACCTAATATTGTTAGTTATCAGGTAAGATTGGTTCTTTCATGTTCGATATCTGAAAATTTACTTTAAAGATACGTTACGAAGGAAATCGTAGTGATGATACAAGAATTCTATATATGACTGATGGAGTGTTAATGAAAGAAATGGAGAAAGATGTGATGTTAAACAAGTGAGTGAACATATCGTTTCTGCTATATTAGGTTAACTCAGATATTCTGCTATTCTCATTGATGAGGCTCACGAACGCTCCATGTACAGTGATGTTTTGATCGGAATGCTGTCGAGAATAGCACCTCTTCGAGCAAAAACCAGTAATCCTCTGCGTCTAGTAATTATGTCAGCTACATTGCGTTTACAAGATTTCCTCCAGAGACGGTATTAACAATTTTTGTTGAGTTGATTTGTTTTTTCTTGTAGTTTGTTCCCTACCGTTCAACCTAAGGTCATTAAAGTAGACTCCCGTCAATTTCCAGTTACTGTACACTTCGAGAAGCGAACTCCAGAAGACTATTTGTTCGCGTCGTTCCGTAAAGTACTTTGGAAATCAAAGAAGTTTGTAGACCTTTACCTCTTTTTTAGGCCTGCAAAATCCATCAAACCTTACCAGATGGTGGTATTCTGATTTTTGTCAGTGGACAAAAAGAAGTGAAACATCTAATTAATCGGTTTATTGGACGTTATCCGGTAACTTATCAACTTCATCGCGAATAAAGATTCTGAAATAGATTGCGTTTGAAGAAAAAGATGGAGAATTACTCGTCAAGGGAGGTAAACTATGGAAGTCAAAAAAAGTAGATGAAGTCAAGGCTCTGAAGTTAGAAGATTTTGAACAACCAGCGGAAAAGGTTCGTTCAATTCACTAACTGGTATTGTTTGCAAATTAAAGGTATCTGAAAACTTAGACGGAGAAGACCTACAAGAGAATGATGTAGGTGGAGATGCTTGGGATGACTATGACGAAGAGTTCACGGAAGAGAATCCTCTAGTATGTTTCATGTATTTTTGTATTGCTATAACACCACAAAATTAGGATAATACTTTGGGACCTCCACCCTCAGGTACACGGCCTTTGTTTTGTTTACCACTCTACTCTTTACTGTCATCTGAGAAGCAACAAAGAGTTTTCCAACCACCTCCCGACGGTACAAGGTAATAGCTCTATACTCCTACTTGAATAATTATTCGTCTTAGACTTTGCGTTATCACTACAAATGTTGCCGAAACCTCATTGACTATACCTGGAATCAAGTATGTAGTAGATGCTGGTTTCGAGAAACAAAGGTGTTTTTTTCGCTTTGTGACTGTTACATGTTCTCATCTTTAAGGTTATATGATCCCATAACTGGTGTATCGAGATTTGTTGTAGCTCGCATTAGTCAAGCATCGGCTGATCAACGAGCTGGTCGTGCTGGACGTATATCAGCTGGACATGCTTATAGGTGAGCTGACTGACACAGATCGGCTGCATTCTTCAAGCATTATTTACCTTTTTTAATCCATTCAGACTTTATTCTTCCGCAGTTTTCCAAGATTTCCCGAAGTTTGCAAAACCTGATATATTACTCAAGCCTGCTGAACAACTAGTTCTACACTTGAAGTCTATGAATATTGTTAAGGTGAGATATCCGTTTCGAATTCGTTTCATTTCTGACTAAAACTTTAGGTAATCAACTTCCCGTTTCCTTCTCCTCCTGATGCTGAAGTACTGGAAGCAGCCGAGAAACGATTAATCAAACTTGATGCATTATCAACTACAACTAAAAATGGAAAAGTGAGTCGTCCGTGAATATTATGTTAGCACAAAACTTGTAGACGGAAGCAAGAATAACTGCTCTTGGCCGTATTCTGTCAATGTTCCCTCTATCACCGTTTTATGCTAAAGTAGTTGCAATGGCTAATCAACATGGATTAATGCCTTATGCTATATGCTTGATTGCCGCTCTGTCAGGTAAAGTTGTACAGAATTGTGAATTTCATCTATATTTCATTCAGTAAGAGAGCCGCTAGTGCCTGTTTACTCATTACGTGGAGACACAGAAGAAGATACAAAAACTCTGATGACGGAAGTTTTGAAAATGCGTCGTGGATGGTGTGGATTCGTAGGAATACTAAAAATCTTCTCTCTCCATTCTAATGTGTTTTCTAGGGACCATCTAGAAGATTAGGTGACTTACTGGTGTTACTGAGGTCTGTTACTTGTAGTGAAGATGTCGAGGTTTTTTTCTAATTATCTTTTCTTAAGACATCATATTATTTGTTAAGATGGATACTCAAGCTTGCCATAAAGTTGGTCTGAGGCCCAAAGCCATGATAGAGATACGGCAGCTCAGGAATCAACTCACTAATATAGTTAACACTTCATTCAAAGACACAGAAAATGTCGTCATGGAACTTAAGCTTGCTCCTCCTTCTGCAGGACAAGCTCAAATGCTCAGGTATATCGTACAGCAAGATATTCAATGTTGTGCTATTTTAGACAAATGATGGTGGCTGGTCTTGCTGAGAATATTGCTCGCCGAGTTGATCGTTCAGTTACAGATGAAGAAGTTCCACGTGGTGCTTATCAAACTATGAAACTACAGGTGAGCTCTTTACAAGTTTATTAATATAAAGCTCTTAATTAAGGAATATGTTTTCATTGATCCATGTAGTGTGTTGTATACAGAAGACCCGGACTATGTGTTGTATCAGGAGATTGTTCAACTTGGTTTGTCCCATCACACCTTCGATGTTTATGAATCGTTCTTAGGAGATAAGAAATGCATGCAAGGATTGATGACCGTGGATTATGAATGGTTACCTACTTTAGCAGAGTCGCATTGTAGTTTCGGCACCGCAGATAAGGATGCGGAACCAAAGTGAGCATGCGATCAATTAACTGCCCACAAAGGATATTTTTAGATACTGCTCCAAAAGGGATTCTATAGTTAATAGTGTTTCTGTAAAGTTTGGTCCATTAGAATGGTCTCTTGGTGATGTGGACAGAGAAATCAAGCGTGATATCATGTACTACAGATATTTCTGTCAGTTTTTGTTGAAGGGCGAGGTATTGTGCAATATTGCGCAATGTGTGATAATCGTTTTCTTGAGGTTGTTCCAATGTTGGCTGAATATGCTGGCAAATTAATAGCTCCCCCAACAACCATGGTCAAATCATGGGCTAAGTTACAACAAAGAACTGAAAGTTTATTGAATGCCCTTATTGAGAAAGATGTATGTTTCTGTACTATTTAATTCTCTCTCGTAATAATATATGTTTAAGATATGTACACGTGCAGCTTTAGTTCAACAATTCCAAAAAGATGAAAACTTCTTATTACAAGAATATTTGCAATGGATACCAGAATCATTACAGGGTAACGTATCTATTATGTGGCCTCCAATAGAAAAAACAGATCGAATGGGTCGAAATAAAAAACATATTTAATTGTTTCAATCATTGTTATTTCCTTAAAGGATAGTTGTTGTTGTTGTTCGTCTTTTTGTTGATTTATCCAAAATAAACGTTTATTAAATTTAAGTGATTATCCTTAGTCTCATGTGAAAACATTCTGAATACATATCTTCAACTGCAACTGAACTTGTTTGTAACGTGGTTCTTTCAGCTTTTATCACTTTCGAATCTGCTAGGAGAAATGACTGTTGGGAATATCTAAGCACTTTGTTGTTATGCTGAAACAAATCTTTCAGGATAGTCCGCAGCATTTCCATCTTCTTAAAAAATGTACATTCGATTTAACCAAGAGAGAGCTAGAAGACTGGAATTCCGAGGCTAAAGCTTTGATCGAGAGATTTGAGGGGTATAAAAGGAATTAATGTTTTCTTTCACAGAGTTTATTGTAGGCTTCTTTGCTCGCTCTCTGATCATTTCTGGAGTACTGTGACACATGAGAGATACTTTCTCGATTCTTTCGCCGCAGCTTTGAATAGTCTACCAACGTACGTTGCCATCCCAACCCCTGTACATGCCAACTCATAACTTACAGTGGTTTTGACAATGAACTCTTCTCTGTATATTACGAATGGGAAGAACATATTTCCGAAACTGCTTGTCACTTGAAAACTATTCTCCTATCTTTGTATCTGAGAATTGCCGTGTTCAACGAAGTAATGGTATGAAGTCGCTTACAATACGAATAAATGATATGCATGCTTATTGACTTTCAGGATTCTGATTTTGGAAGACAAGAGTGGCTGAATGTTGTGTCTAAAAAGGAACTCCTACCTTTAGCTTTCGAGACCAACTTGTGGTCTAGATACCCTGCGAAAAAAAGTTTATTTGTCAAGGTAATAGCTTCAAATGCAATGACATGTAATCAGTGCTGCTTAGATCTACAAAAATCGCCTACGAATAACAGAAACACTTAACAGGAAAAGTAAAGAGTTCGTTGAAAGGTTTGGTGAAGTGAGTTCTCTTCTTTTTATTTTCATATTTGAACGTTGTTCTAGATGAATGAACGCCTAGGAGAGCATTTAGACATGTTGATCGCAAGATTCAAAGAGAACTCCAGAGAACAGAAGTTCAAATATGCGAAACTGATTGATGATTATTTGAATACTGTTGTCGACCATATCCGCATGATGCACTCAACATTCCTTATTTTGACTGAGAGTTCCTCAGTTATATCATATCAGAAAGAATTCATAACAGGGTTTACTATTGCTTTCGACTTGAAGATAGAATATAAACTTCAGACTGGCAGATTTGCTGGAAATCATTTCGTGCTCCCTCACCATCGAAGATATCCATGAAATTGCTTTAACATTCCCGAATTATCCTTTAAAGTTTGATTCCAAAAGATTAGAAAAACATTGTTCGTTTTGCAGGAGATTTTTCCGTTATATGGTGACGATTGAGACTGTAGGAGCTTCCTTGTTCTATTCCGTTCTAGAAAACATGAAAACATCCAAGGAGCGATTAGAACTGATCAAAGAAACCGCTGTGAATGAGAGGTTGCTTCTTTGATTGCAATCTCTCTATGAAGAACCATTCAGATTCATTTTCATTTTGTTCCGGAAGTTCGATGTAAACAAACTATTAGGAGATACAGACAAAAGCGAAGTTCAAAGTATGATGGATCCCATTTACATGATTCAAACCGAAGAGACAGTACAAAAGTTAGGTAAACAAGGTTTATTAAAGGTAATAGTTATTGACAGTCAGTTGAATAAGTAATTAGCCTGGAATAATTTTTTAGAATCTAGGAAAGTTAGAAGTTTTGGAAGAGAGCCAGAGAAACGCTATACAAGAGATCAGAGAGATCTTCCCGCATATGTCTGTTGAATACATTCAAGTTTGTTTACCTTTTACAAATCTAAATCTTTTTGTAATTCTTGTACCAATGTTTTGCAAAAGTTGAGAAGTAATACTGATTTTCGAGGGGTTAAAGGCTTTTTGGGCAATAGAAGCTTTTGGAGTGTAACTTGGAAGAGATGCAAGAGGGCCACGCTTTCCCGCAGATCTAAACATTATGTGTTCAAGTTGAACATCCCGTAACTTACGATTAGTCAACGGGACCGGGGATGTTGGGGAATGTGTAAATTCGATAAATTCGAACGAATATTCTTTGAGTTCAACATTTTCGGGGAACGGGAAATCAAGCATCTCTAATCGATTATTAGTTTTCAAGACTCTGTTAACCTACCGCGGTTAGTATGTGTGAATGAGCAACCGCTCGTGTCGAAAAAAAAATTAAAATGACCTCGTTGCATTTAATGTTCCAGCTCGTGCTCGGTCATTTCAAGTTTTCAACATCAGAAGCATTGGAAGCGCTCTTACAAAAAGAAACATTACTTCCATTCGATTTGGTCACTGTAGAGAATGCAGTTCTCGAACGACCAGACATTGTTCAAAGTCTGCCAATGGTTTCTTCTCTGGCCTCCGGTTCGTTCATAGTTTTAGAGGCCTTTCACATTTTCTCCAGATCTCTTGGAGAAAACCATTCCAACTCCAAAAAAGACTGTTACCAAAGAGCCAGGGTCGAGCACCATGTTCAAAGTGGGATCAATACATCGAAATAGCATTAGATTTGAATTATAGGGATTGTTCAGTTTGGCTCCTGGCAAGAAGGACGAAATATCTGATGAGCTACCCCATGTCGATAAAACTGAGGTTGTCAAGGAAGTTTATGGGAACTGAGTTCTCAAATTATAGACGTTGAATGAGCTTCGAGTGTGCTTGGATCGATTGAGGGTTGCTATCCGTTCCCAGTCAAGCGGCGGAGACAAAAAAGTTCAAATAGGCATAAACGGTGAAAAACTGGTACCTATGGCCGCTTCCAAGAAGTATGTTCATGAATGATTCACAGTTTTATCTCCATGCATAGATATGGCATAGGAAAATTCAAAGTGACAGAAGAAGATAAAATCGCCATTCGCCCCACTTACGAGAGTTACAAAATGGAATTAGAAGACGACACTTATAACGATGAGTACGACGATGGGTACGAAGCACGCGAATTCCAGGTGGAACCTCTCAAGTTCGTATTTCCGTAACTTTTATCAGAAATAGCGAGTAACAATGATTGAGAGGTATTACATTTCAGTGAAGAACTCCCTAAACCGAAAGATAACGATGAGGACGCTGAAGAAGATGGAGAAGAAGATACTATAGCGCCGCCACCTGCTATTTCTAGTAGAGGTGGAAGTGTAAGGCGAGGTGGAAATTCAACAAGAGGAAATAGAGGAAAGAACAGAGAACAATCAATCCAAGGAGCACCACAAGGTTAAAATCTCTCTTTAATTTATGCGGCTCATTCTTCACATAAGAAATTATTTGATAAGGCTAGTCAGTGTTTGCCTAGCACTCACGAAGTTACTAGTCGGAACATGATTTAACAAAGTTGATTCACCAAAGAAACCATAAATCATTCTACAGAAAGTTCCGAAGACTTCCTTCTCAAACTATTTCCAGGCAACGGCTCTAATTCAACTTATACCGGAGGACGCGATCGACAGATGAAAGAACGGCACAAGAATGACATGAAGAAACGAGGCGCTGACCGCAAGAAACGAGGAGGAATGTTCTGATTCATTTAATAAGTTCACGTGACATTCAAATTAAGAAATAAAAAGTTTATCTCACATTTACTAATTATTGACAGCTTGAAAAGAAATGTTAAAATCTTTAAGATAACCTGATATTCTGTTCCGAGCGAATAAGACTACATCGAACACCACTCTCCACCGTTCAAACAAAACCTCCCCTTCTTGAGATATGCTGAACCCTTAGAAACTATAGTTAAGGAAACTCATGGACCATTATTTGCACTTGTAATCAGGGTCTCTATATCTTTCACTCCTATGCTTCCGTACTGTCGCCAACATCAACATGTGTACATTCAAATTGCCCGCCCTCTCGTGCGACGCGGCTGTGTGACTCGGCTGTATGCTCCGGACGCGACTGTGCGACGCGGCTAAATAGGCGGGACTTGCACTCGTAGGCGCCATTACGGCCACTCTAGAACGTTGGCTCTTTTAGTATTATTTCATCAGGCTGAGTATCAGTAAATTTTTGCGGTATTGAGTTGTGTACGTTGTCATTCCTTTGTCTCAATATGATGCCATGCTAGAAGCCGTGGGCGTTATTTTGATGAATCTCTTTGTGGCCAAGTTTTTGTTTGCTCTATCAGGTGCAGCATGGTCTGCACTCTCATTTGTCTTTCATTTGCAGTTTTCTCATAAATTTTGAATGAGTCATTTGAAGATTCGATCGTTTGATCTCAATAATTGTTTTTTTTCTTTAAGAAAATGGTTGATCGTAAAGCTGTTATCAAGAATGCTGATATGTCCGAGGACATGCAACAAGATTCCATTGACTGTGCTACCCAAGCCTTGGAAAAGTAAGTTCATTTCTGTTTCTTCAATTGAGTGAGTATTAATTCGTTCGCCGGTTATATTTATATAAATCAAGACTAGAATTGATCTTTATCTCTCAGTTGTAATATCCATAGAGCTGGTCAAGGCTACTTTTCGGACTAACTTTTAAACTTTACAGATATAACATCGAGAAAGATATTGCTGCTTACATCAAGAAAGAATTCGACAAGAAGTACAACCCTACTTGGCATTGCATCGTCGGAAGGAACTTCGGATCATACGTCACCCATGAAACCAAGCATTTCATCTACTTTTACCTTGGCCAAGTCGCTATCTTATTATTCAAATCTGGATAATGTGTATTTGTCTGATTGTGCTCTCATGTGATGATCTTTTCTACTATATAAGTGAACCCAATATGGGCATAAATATTTAGTACTTACTAACGGTCTTCCTTGAAAGTTTTATTGACCCTTGCGTGAAGAAATACAATTTAAAACGTAATAAATTATAATTTTTGCGAAATTGAAATGTGCATATACATTAATTAATATCAAGATCAGCAAAATGGAAAGCTCTAGCTTAACGTCTAGATCGTTTTTCTGGAGGGAAGTCCTGTCCCCCATATCCAAACATTGGCCCTGGTCCTAAATATATCGATTACTTCTTGCGTCTGGGATGCGCCCATACCTCTTGGCGAAGATGATCCAGCTGGCTCATTTTTAAATATTTGCAATAAACGTTGAACACCTTCTAGCATATTCGTTTGATTCGGTCTTTCTCCTAATTTTCGCAATAATGATGAGCAAAACAATTTTCTTTATACCTCTATCATGATGATTAGGTGGTGGACCGTTAAAGTTCATATTCATTGGAGGACCTCCTGGGAAATGTCCCCCCATAGGTGGTACACGGCCGAAATCTAAATTAAAACTTCTTATCGGTTTCAAGTTCTTTACACTCACGGGGTGGTGGTGGGAAATTGCTATTTGGACCTCCAGGTGGGCCCCCTGGTCCTGGGGGAGCACCATAGATTTTTTCTGACTTGAAATCGGGGCCGGGGCCCATCATAGGTACTCCTGATCCTGGACCATGGGGTGGACCATGTGGTGGTCCATGTGGCGGACCATGTGGCGGTCCATGTGGCGGACCATGTGGTGGAGGGTGAGATGGTCCTCCATGAGATCCACCATTTGACGAATTAGGTGGTGGATTAGCTGAGCCTGGTCCAACACCCGGAGCTCGAGTTCTTTCACGTCTGAGCGCTTCAAGCCGTTCAAGTTCTTGTTGTCTTCGTTGGAGATCTGAAAGAATTCAATGATTCGAACAGAAGGGTGAATACAGAAAACCATGAGAAGGAGAAACAAGTAATGATAAAAACCAATTGAGCTGTCGTATTTTTACGATAGAAGCCGCAAAAGTTAAAGGAAAGAGATAGAAGTCCAGAAACAAAGCAAAAACGTTCTGACAGCGAATACCATAGTTGCGATTTACAACCAAAAATCTTGAACTAACCCTCTCTCAACATTTGAGCTTGATAGTCCTGATAAGCTACTTCCATGTCCGCCTCTAGACGCCGTCTACTCTCGACGAGCTCTTTTTCGAACTGAGCTCGACGTTGTTTTTCCATTTCGTATAAGTCCTTCCATTTCATACCGTAAATGTATTCGAATGAATTAGGACCAGGAAACCGAGGTCCAAGTTCACGTTCCCTAAGTAAGTCCATACGATATATGTTAAAAAAATATAAGTCCATTTAGACAGTCCAATTTAAAGAATCAACACAAACGAAAAAGTCCAAATAAGTCCAAACTCTTACTTGTTCAACTGAGGGGTTCGAGGAATCATACGTTCGGCTAACCCGTCATCTTCATCTTTTTGTTCCAATACCTCAGCACTGATAGGCTTCGAGTTCCTGATTTAGATTATTCACAACAGTCAAACAAAAAATAACAATGAAATGATCAAATTGGCTAACGTTTTTGATCGTACAAGAAAAAATTACTTACGCTGTCAATATGAAGACCTTCTCTCGAATGGCTTGTAATGCTTCTTGGCAAGGACCCTTTCTCTCAAATTCGACAATGCCTTCACCGGTCGGTCGTCCCTTTTCATCTACTATGTGGATAGCTCTTTCAACATCGCCGAATCGAGCGAACGCGTGGTATAGCATCTCATTAGAGACGGTGGAAGATAACTCCTTAATTCGCAAAGCTGCGCCGTGCACTGCGAAGCGAACTCGAATGGGTCGACCATGTAGATTTTTTCCGTCAATGGCTTCTTTGGCACTCTCTGCGTTAGCTCTTGTGTCCTAATAAGAAATAAAACAGAGTAAAACCCGAAAAATTGATAGTGAGGGGTGGATTAATTCAGTTACGAGTCCAAGGTTAAATATTAAAGTCCGAAAGAAATTGTCCAAATCACATAAAAAATAAACTCAGTCCACCTAAGTATCCACCCCTCAAGTTAAGAATAAATATTCACCAGTCGAAGAAATGCAAATCCTTTCCCGCTAAGGTAACACTCGGAAATATCTCCATGAGGTGAAAAAAGTTTCTTAAGCTCATCTTCACTAACTTCGTTGGGCAAGTTGCCAACGAAAAGGCGACATCGTCCAGTAAATTTCTTTTTAGGTATATCGGCCATAAGGTCTGCCTCCGAAAAAGGAGCCCCATTGAAGGTTGTTATACCTCTCTCGTTACGATTAGAAAAATGTGATTGAGAATTTCTTTTATCAGATCCATTTTCGGATCTTTGATTGCGACCCTGCCCTGGGCTGCCATGCTCACGACGATGTCGGCTGTAAAAAAAGGAACTGGGCTACATAAAATTAAAATGCTAAATCAGATCTTTGTAGACATGCAAAAATATGCAAAAATAGAAAAAGAGGTATCACGATGATGATAATGATGATGATGGAAGGAGCGTCTCAAATAATAATTGAAAAATTGAAAATGGTCAAAAATTAAAGAGATAGAGAACACTCAGAGCTCTAATAATTCATAAGTGAGTATGTGATTGAATTGATAACAATAAAGAAAGCTTCAAGAACCATGAAGAGGCAGAGAAAAAAATGCATGCTTATAGCATCGAAAAACATACCTTTCTTCACGATCAGGACCCCGCTTTCTCTCGTCGTATCTTCGGTCATCCCGTGGACCCCCTTTCCGATCTCTTGACATTTCGCTGGTTATCTGAAGAGAAAAAATATTTTAACTGTTCTGTTTCAGTGAAAGGATGAAATTGAATAAATAAATAAAATGCAGAGCGGAAGAGCGATGAAATAATGCTAAGAGGGTTAGAGTATGGAACACGCTGTTTCCTCTCCGTCTCTGACCTAATCAATCACCTCTGCTGTCTGCACTCTGATCTGACCGGGACCAAATTTGAAAGGACCATAGAAGCTAGGAGCTTTATTAATATTAGTAATCCTTTGAGATTATTATGAAGAGCAGTAATTTACTTTTAAATAGTACCAGGCGTTTTGCAACAAAATATTTTTCCCATAGGCTATCAAGCTCAACTGCCACAGCTTCACAGACAAGAAAGTCTCGTTTGAAAGGTAATTCGAGGTGAAAACATTTCTCAATGAACGGTTCATAGATGGGCCTGGTCTCAGAGACTTTATTATTGCCGATCAAGAACGTAAACGACTAAAGAAAATCTCCCCTTCAATCGAAGAGACAGAAACTTACCTAAAACCTGAAGATTATAACGGAGGAGGAAGAAAAGGTTTTTGATTGTGAGAAAGGAATCAGGAACTATTATTTTCAGTCAAGTTTGTAACATATGGATGTCAAATGAACGTGAATGATATGGAAATCGTTAGATCATTGTTGTTTCAGAACGATTACAAAGAAACAAACGATGAACAATCAGTTGATGTTCCAATCATGTATTTTCTGTGACTTTCGAATTTGAGGCTGACGTAGTGCTCTTGATGACATGTTCCATAAGGGAAGGGGCTGAGGAAAAAGTATGGAGAGAATTGAAGAAAATCAAACGGAACGCTTCCCGATCACAAATCGTGGGAGTTCTGGGTGAATCTTCATTTTCCAATATCTTAATTGAAAGTCATGTTGTTCCAGGTTGTATGGCCGAAAACGTGAAACACTCATTATTTAAAAGAAAGGGATTAATTGACGTTGTAGCCGGTAAGGTTTTAGTATTACCATGGTGACCGAGCTACTTCTATAGGTCCCGATTCGTATAAGGATTTGGCTCGACTGTTAGCGGTAGCCCGATCAGGAACCAATGCCATAAATGTCCAGCTTTCTCTAGAAGAGACTTATGCTGATGTTGCACCTGTCAGAACAGATCAAAACACTCGGACTGCGTTTGTGTTAGTTAATTCTCGAAACTGTGTTATATAATATATTTAGATCAATAATGAGAGGATGTGATAATATGTGTAGCTTTTGTGTAGTACCATTTACCAGAGGAAGAGAGAGAAGTCGTCCCATTGACTCCATTTTGGAGGAAGTTAGACGTTTGAGTGATGAGGTTTAGTTTAACTCGTAAAAGTTAATAGAATTGGTGTTCAAGGGCTACAAGCAAATTACTTTACTGGGTCAAAATGTCAATAGTTATCGTGATACCTCAGAGTCGGTACATTCTATGCTCAACTCTTCTTCCGGAAGAGTTCCTGGTTTCAACACTGTTTACAAGTTAGTCAGGATCATTTATTCAGTTCTACATTTGATTCTTTGAGGCCTAAGCAAGGTGGGCGATCTTTCACTGTGTTGCTCGAAAAAGTTTCTGAAATAGATCCTGAAATGAGGATTCGTTTCACATCTCCTCACCCAAAGGACTTTCCATTAGAGGCGTGTTTTTTTTATCTAATCGAAAAAGGATTGTTTTTAGGTGATAGAATTAATAAGAGATCGCTCCAACATTTGTAATCAACTTCATATGCCAGCACAAAGTGGTGATAATGAAACACTAAAGCGGATGGGTCGAGGTTATACCAGGGAAACATACCTAAAGCTAGTAGAGGATGTTCGCAGTTTATTACCAGGTTAAACAGTGCTGTATACACTGGCTTACGTCATGAATTCTAGACGTTTTCATCACCAGCGATTTTATTGCCGGGTTTTGTGGAGAGACAGAAGAAGCTCATCAACAAACTCTCGATCTCATGAAAGCTGTTGAGTATTCATTCTGCTATGTTTTCCCTTACAGCTTACGAGGGGTGAGATATATATTTTAACCATTCTTCAAGTTTTTACAGAAAACAAGAGCTCACCATAGATTGTCGGATGACGTTCATCCGGACGTTAAAAAAAGACGACATCAAGAACTGGCTTCTGTATTTCGCGAGACGTCTTTAGGTTTTCATTCTCGACTTGTCGGCACTAATCAATTAGTTCTCGTGGAGGGGGTTAGTCATATGAATTTCATGTACGAGTACTATTTATTTCATAGGAATCCAAACGATCCCAAAATTTCATGCAAGGACGGTGCGATGGAGGAACAAAAGTTATTTTTGACAGATCAGCTGATATAAACATAGGGGACTATGTCAACGTACAGGTGAGCTGAAAAGAGTGTTATAACACTTATGGTATCTTCAGATTGAAAGTTGCTCATCTCAAACTATGAGTGGTTCGCTTCTGAAAAAGGCAACACTAGCTGAGTTCAGTACATCTTAGGTTATCTCATTTCATATTCATTGTTAATAGTTGTTATTCATAATGCATTGCGAAATATTATAAAGATTTTCATTGTTTCGTATCCAATAGTATGTTCTTCAGACTCCTTTTTTTGCGATAGTCTTTCGGGAATGGCCAGTAAGAACCAACTGATATCAAATACAGTTTTGCATTATCATCGCCTGTAAAAAATAACCATTATGAATAACATAATACGTTCACACATAAGTGTCCTATAATCCACTATAACAACGTGAGAAATTAGATTCAAATTCACACATTTTCCTTCACTTACTCACCTACATACACGTTTCCATTGTCATCAGTCTCCCAACCAGCTAAATTGAAACGATTTGGTGGACCTTCAGTTTCCTATGATAATATAATAATAAAATAATTGGATTTATAACAGTACCGTAACGGCTGCCTCAGTAGTAGATTCAGCACAATCGCTACATGCCTGGGCTAATATCATGGAAAGCGATTAAGCTATGGAAACTGAAAACTTTACCTGATACAATTGCAACAGTACTGATCAATAAAAGAAGTCTTGCCCACATTTATGTTTGACGATATACTGGGAACAAGCCCTGATCACGTTTATCTATTTAATATCCCCACCCATTCCCGATATCATCACAAAATCTCGTTTAAGAAAATTTATCATACAGAAGGAATGCGAATTATGCCAAAAAGAAAAACTACATGGAGATCGCAAGATCGAATTGTTAAAAAAAATATTGTTTTTGTTAATACATTATATAAGTTAGCATTCACTCGCGAAATTTATCCTCCACGGAGACGGAGGACCAGGTGGAGAGTAGACTCCTTCTGGATGTTGTAATCAGAGAGGGTACGCCCATCCTCAAGCTGCTTTCCTATAAGAGTAGGATTAGATTAAGACGGTTTATTAGGGATTTTACCAGCGAAGATGAGACGTTGTTGGTCAGGTGGGATACCTTCCTTATCCTGGATCTTGGCTTTCACATTTTCAATGGTGTCAGATGCCTCGACTTCGAGGGTGATGGTCTTTCCGGTGAGGGTCTTGACGAAGATCTGCATACCTCCACGAAGACGGAGAACCAAGTGGAGAGTGGACTCCTTCTGGATGTTGTAATCAGAGAGGGTACGCCCATCCTCAAGTTGCTTTCCTATAAGAGCAGGATTAGTTTCAAGGCAGTTTATTAGGGAATTTACCAGCGAAGATGAGACGTTGCTGATCAGGTGGGATTCCTTCCTTATCCTGGATCTTAGCCTTGACATTTTCGATTGTGTCAGAAGCCTCGACTTCGAGGGTGATGGTCTTTCCGGTGAGGGTCTTGACGAAGATCTGCATACCTCCACGAAGTCTGAGGACCAAATGAAGTGTAGACTCCTTCTGGATGTTATAATCGGAGAGGGTGCGTCCATCTTCGAGTTGCTTTCCTATAATTGATAATTAGATTCGTACTCTTCAACCTATAGCTTACCGGCAAAGATGAGACGTTGTTGGTCAGGTGGGATACCTTCCTTATCCTGGATCTTGGCTTTCACATTTTCAATGGTGTCAGATGCCTCGACTTCGAGGGTGATAGTCTTGCCGGTGAGGGTCTTGACGAAGATTTGCATACCTCCACGAAGACGGAGAACCAAGTGGAGAGTGGACTCCTTCTGGATGTTATAATCGGAGAGGGTGCGTCCATCTTCGAGTTGCTTTCCTATAATTGATAATTAGATTCGTACTCTTCAACCTATAGCTTACCGGCAAAGATGAGACGTTGCTGATCAGGTGGGATTCCTTCCTTATCCTGGATCTTAGCCTTGACATTTTCGATTGTGTCAGAAGCCTCGACTTCGAGGGTGATGGTCTTTCCGGTGAGGGTCTTGACGAAGATCTGCATACCTCCACGAAGACGGAGAACCAAGTGGAGAGTGGACTCCTTCTGGATGTTGTAATCAGAGAGGGTACGCCCATCCTCAAGCTGCTTTCCTATAATTGATAATTAGATTTGTACTCTCAACCTATAGCTTACCGGCAAAGATGAGACGTTGCTGATCAGGAGGAATTCCTTCCTTGTCTTGGATCTTGGCTTTCACATTTTCGATAGTATCAGAAGCCTCGACTTCGAGGGTGATAGTCTTGCCGGTGAGGGTCTTGACGAAGATTTGCATACCTCCACGAAGTCTGAGGACCAAGTGAAGAGTAGATTCCTTTTGGATGTTGTAGTCGGAGAGAGTACGTCCATCCTCGAGCTGCTTTCCTAAAAGAGCAGGATTAGTTTCAAGGCAGTTTATTTGGGAATTTACCAGCGAAGATGAGACGTTGTTGGTCAGGTGGGATTCCTTCCTTATCTTGGATCTTAGCCTTTACGTTCTCGATAGTATCAGAAGCCTCGACTTCCAATGTGATAGTCTTGCCGGTGAGGGTTTTGACGAAGATTTGCATACCTCCACGAAGTCTGAGGACCAAGTGGAGAGTGGACTCCTTCTGGATGTTGTAGTCGGAGAGGGTGCGTCCATCCTCAAGTTGCTTTCCTATAAGAGTAGGATTAGTTTCATCCAGTTTATTTGGGAATTTACCAGCGAAGATGAGACGTTGTTGGTCAGGTGGGATACCTTCCTTATCCTGGATTTTGGCTTTCACATTTTCAATGGTGTCAGATGCCTCGACTTCGAGGGTGATGGTCTTTCCGGTAAGGGTCTTGACAAAGATCTGCATACCTCCACGAAGTCTTAGGACTAAGTGGAGAGTGGACTCCTTCTGGATGTTGTAGTCGGAGAGGGTGCGTCCATCCTCGAGCTGCTTTCCTATAATTGATAATTAGATTAGTACTCTCTACCTATAGCTTACCGGCAAAGATTAGACGTTGCTGATCAGGGGGAATTCCTTCCTTATCTTGGATTTTAGCCTTGACATTTTCAATGGTGTCAGAAGCCTCGACTTCGAGGGTGATGGTCTTTCCGGTGAGGGTCTTGACGAAGATCTGCATACCTCCACGAAGACGGAGAACCAAGTGAAGAGTGGACTCCTTCTGGATGTTGTAGTCGGAGAGAGTACGTCCATCCTCAAGCTGCTTTCCTATAATTGATAATTAGATTCGCACTCTTCAACCCATAGCTTACCAGCGAAGATAAGACGTTGCTGATCAGGTGGGATTCCTTCCTTATCTTGGATCTTAGCCTTGACATTTTCGATTGTGTCAGAAGCCTCGACTTCGAGGGTGATGGTCTTTCCGGTAAGAGTCTTGACGAAGATCTGCATACCTCCACGAAGACGGAGAACCAAGTGAAGAGTGGACTCCTTCTGGATGTTGTAGTCGGAGAGAGTACGTCCATCTTCGAGTTGCTTTCCTATAATTGATAATTAGATTCGTACTCTTCAACCCATAGCTTACCAGCGAAGATAAGACGTTGTTGATCAGGTGGGATACCTTCCTTATCCTGGATTTTAGCCTTGACATTTTCAATGGTGTCAGAAGCCTCAACTTCTAAGGTGATAGTTTTTCCGGTGAGTGTTTTCACAAAGATCTGCATCTGAAACATAAACAATAAGCTTATTATATCGATTAACTGAATATAAAGTAGAGATAAAAAGAATATAACGAAGCAATATATATCACATGATTGGATTCACTTCTGCTAACTGAATGAAGAGGCAGTAGCATCCAGACACATTGATTTTAGATGATGACGCTTCGCGACCGCGTCGCATAGCTAAGATCGTTTGAAAACAACTAGTTTTGCTCTATGATCTATTGATCGCCCATAAAACAATATTTACGAAAAGCTTCAGCAAATAAATAAGCGCTTCCGCTCAGTAATTTCGAAATATGACTATTTGTAAAGTGGTTTCTCAAGTTTTCGGTGTCATTCCCGACAGTTTGAAAATTAGATCAAAAATTTGTAATACCTTGAGAGCCAAAATATAAAGTAACCGCTCACTACAAAAGCAAGTTTAAAAATGATCTCGCCGCGCGCTGTGTGACGTGGAATATCACGCGCTAATTTGCTCACATGGGTATTGGTCGTTCCAAAAGAGCAACATAGAGCGAGATCGATTGTTCAGTCAGTTTAGAAATAAGTAGTTCTAAGAGGGCATTGGAAATATCAAAGGTTTTATGAGCCTAGAGAAAATGTCCTAAGATTGACCTAGTGGGAAATGTGCACTCGGAACGTAAACATACGATTGAACTGAGCAGTACGAGCGGAAAGTAGAGTAGGTCGAATGGGATAGATATTGTGGCTGTTTCGAAAAAAGCAAGGTCAGATGAGGGCACAGAGGCTGGTTGGATGCAGAGTCAATACAGACTAACAGACGCCATACTCTCTAGAAATCGATAATAATATGGGGTTCTCAAGTGAAGTGGCGTCTAGATTGTTTTGGTGTGGGAATGAATTGTTTTCGAATAGTCATTATGATAAAATAAGTTCGCCGGTGAGATTGTTTGAAATTCACCGAGCTAGGAGCCGTAATGCTCATTTGGTCATCGCTATACTGTTTGTAGGAGTGTTCCTAAAAACGAAAGCTGGAAAATAGAACCGGTTCAAGTTAGATGCAAACTAAACCAGTGTCGCGAGAAGCCTGTTTAGTCTATTTGGAGGAGAACATGTTAAGTGATGATTTAAATGAAAAGAGGTAGAACGAACGACTGCATGCTTATTGGACCGAGCGACCAGCAGAGCCAAATGGGATGATAGTAGCAAGTCAATTCTTATATATATCGAAAACACACGTCAAGTGATAAGATTGTGTAGAGCTGATCATACTCATCATATGATAAGCCACAAGCAGGAGAGGGTAGGAGAAGGCAGGAATGAAATGGATTTTCCCTCTTTCATAATGCTGTGCGTATGCTCCGCCCTATTCGTTCGTCACAAAACAAAAATCGATAGTCAGGTCTCTCATGAAAGGAACGCTGTCTTTCCTATTCTTACTCATGACGAAATGGGCCAGAGCTTACGCAAGTATGATGAAAAAGAAGATAATTTGAGATATTTTTACAATTGATGTTTTTATTAAGACGAATGGTGAAATGAACGGAAATGAAATGAAACTAGTTTTACTCCCAACGTGCTTGGGAACCCAATGCTACACATAACCACAATGGAACCATATGTGGAAGTTCACAAACTTTTCATGTTTATTATCATATATGAATAATTATTACATCATGTTCTCCATTGCAAAAACATATATACCTGTATTGTCCCAATCAAAACAGAAGTCCAATAATAAACAATTTTTGGGGAGCTATAGTAAGCGGATCGTGGGCCAAGCTGTTTACAACGCGTTCTTCTCATAAGATTTCGCAGCAATGTTTCATCGGCATTAACAAAAACCAAAGTCCGGAAAGCAGATCTGTTTCCTCTTCGTTATTCTATTGCATAATTGATTCCTTCATTGATGGCCATGTACAGCTTGCTGCGCAAAATGTGACGAGTGGGATAGCTGGGAAGATCCAGACGATTGAAACAAGTATGTGCTCTGATAATATCAAAGATTAGTTATATATCTATCAGTTGCCAAACACCTGGGTAGACTTAACTCATCTCCCCATTTTTCTATTGTAAATCTCTTTAATCCGTTGCTTCCTCTCAGCATGGAAAAACCTTCGAATGGTACACTTGACGTTCCAGTTACGAACTAAATTCGTAATATTAGAAGGAAATAGAAGTTTCGTAAATCGATGACGCGCGTTTTTCATTCTGTTTTTATAAGGATCCTTATTTGAAAGATAAAATGATGATTATAGAAAAAAGCGCTCATGATCAACAGGGCAAATGGACCAAAGGACAAAGGACAGCTGTTGTCTCTAATGAATACAGACTTCAGTTTATCAGACTACTCTAGTATTGACACCAAGGTTACTGTGAGGGATGGAATGTTTTGAGAAAAGTCGAGAAAGAAGGTGAACCATTTCGAAAAATTCGAAAAAAGTTGAAATTCAAACCTGCAGTAGCTTCAAACGTTCAGCATTAGTCATCTGCTCCACTGTACACCAGAACCACTCAATGACTACATGATCATCATAGTACCCTCCCTGTTATTCTTTCATCAATTATGAACTCCTTGTATAGACTCACTCGATATTCTGTGTTTGCACGCCAGTCATCCAAGTTTATTTCCACGGTACCAGATAAGACCAGTTCAAGAAGGTCAGGTGTAAACACATGTAGAAAATCACGATCAATAATCTTAAAAAGGAAATTTTAAAAAACAAACAATGAAAAACTGTTTTTCAGAGGGAATTCAGAAAAACTCTAAAGTGGAAAAGAGCAAACATAAAAAGGAGAGGATGGTTGAGTCAGCAGGGAAGTATTCTTACCTGATGTAATCCTCGTAGAAGAGCCTTGCTTTGTCTTTCAATGCCCCTCTCTAGCCTCCACTTTATCATAAGGGAGATGAACTCCTCCTTATTACTGTCATTCACTTTGAGTTCATTTCCATTAGGTAAGAGTTCATGTTCAACAACCTTCAAGTAAAATTAGTTCGATTTTTTGTAAAGTAATTCCACTTTATTGTTAACAATATCAGTTGATGTGAAAGTTAACTCTAAGGATTCGTCGACAGCATTCGAACGTAGCCATAGAAGACTTCTATAGAATTCCTTATCAACATGTTCCATGTCTTGTAAAGTAACTGGTCTAAACTCAAAAAAACTGTAATTAATTTTCCTTATCATCTTACACTTCTAGAAGCATTTTGTAAAAAGTAGAGGAGAAGAAGGTATCGATAAGACATCGGTGAAGCAATGCGAGCCCTAAAACTCTACCAGCTAATTCAAACCTGAAATGATGTTTGTTAATAGTTTTATGTTTGATTGCGAATCAGTGATTACTGCAGCAAACAAAATAGAAACAAACCATTGCGTATCGTTATCAACAAGCATCGAATTCGGACTAATTTGTACAGTATAATGATCAGCAGATCCATATTCGAACAACCCGTAGTAAGGGTTGAACAGTTCCCGAGAGAGAAGAAAGAACAGTTCTCTCGATGGGCCTCCATAATCTAGTCTGTGATTGTATACGATGAATAATACAGTTTAGATGCTCCACTCACCCATCCTCATCATCGAAAGTGATTGATAAACGAGCTTTCTTCAAAAGTGTTGAATCAATATTCAAAATTTGCTCAAACGCATCTTTCAATAAGTTTTGGCGGCTGAATCGTAACCTGCAGAATTTACTATTTCTTTGTTCTTCATGATCATACCCATACCTCACTTTCTGGGGACCTTTACCATAACCACTTCGATGTAAGGAAGTATAGAAATGATTGAGCTTCTCTTCCATTTCACTTGTCGTGACTGGGTCGTCCGCTTCCAGAATACTAATTGCCATTATCAAATCAACATCATTAGCCATTCTACTTAAAGCCAAATGGCCAAGTCGTTCAATTAGTCTGAAAATCATAGTTCCATATAATTATGGGTTAAGCGTAACCTAAGCTTTTTCCTTATCTTTGGTGCCAGTTCTGGCATTCGCTTTTCAACAACACTTGCAATTTCTTTCGTTCTGTTCACGATATCCAACATGTTTCCATTGTTATCCAGCTTAAATATTCATCAAACACAATGAAAGATATTTTGTTTTCAAAACCTGATGCCTTCGGATTGGAGGGGCTGATTTTCCGCGTCGCCTATCCGAACTGGCCGATGTTGTGGGTAATCGTGGATCCAGCAAGGTTGTTTTTCGTCCATGATGGTCAATGAAGATTGTCGGAAAAACAACGCGATACTATCATTGTATAGAGGCTTACTGGTGATTTTCCAGATGCTTGCCAATGAGTTGGCAACGGTTGCGTGGTATCAGCAAAATGATTTACGAACTGCACGAAATCTTTCTGCCCTTCAAACTTTTCACACACGTCTCCACATTTCCTTATCCGGTGGATCATATGCTTCAACAAGGGTGATGAGTTGTACATGGCCAATGCCGCAGGATGTTCATGCAGTAAACTAATGAAGTCATCCCGCTGAAGAAATAATTGAGCCGAAGATGAACAAAAAGGTGGGGGTGAAAGACCAATAGTTCTCCGTGCCATAGAGTATCTGCGAGCATTTTGTTAGAGTATGTTCGAAATATTTACAATAATACCTCTTGGACTCAGGATTCAAATTGGCACTGGATGGTAAAGTAGGATGACGCCATGTTGTACGTTTGGTCTTGTGGTCAATATAAAAAACCCTTCCAGTTTCATCTTTACAAGCCTCCCATCCTACAAACAATAGCAGCGAATTAGTATAGTAGCATAGTGACAAACCATTCGGCAGCACTGGCGACTCTCTAGTTATAACAATATCATTGCTTGTGGAACTAGAAGTACTAAACAAAAGGTTTTTACTTTTCAAATATGCACACAAAGCGAGTTACCTGGCTTGGCTCATCGAGCTTCCAGAGATGGATGGACTGACAACAGATGAATTAGGGCTTCGCAGAAAAGGCATTACTTCTACTTCCAAAACAAGAGTGAAGCTGCTTTGATGGCCGGTTGGTATAGAAATATTGAGATTTCTGAAAAGTAAAGAACAGTACTCTGGATTATGTTCGCGAGAAAAGCATTAATTCATAAACAACTTGCAAATCTGCAAGTGAATATATCAACAAGAGCTTGTTCTTTGGTGACACAACGAAATGAAACGGATCAGGTAACTATAGTTCGAAGTTGAAGTAAATTGAAAGCAAATGATGAGATGGGAGAATCGAAAATTGGATAACAGCATGAAATTGAATTAGACTCAATGATTCAAGACGAGTTAAATAACTAAGCCAGTGTAATTTGTGGCCATTCCATCTCCTTTTTTTCATTCAAGCAAAGCTCATGTTTTCTAGACATCAGAAAGATTTTGCTCTATTCATCTCTAATTCTAACGTTATTTTAATGTCTGACTCTATCTTCAACTTGTTCACATGAATATGTTGTCAAACGACTCAAGAAGGAAGCTAGCTATATGAGTCACTAGTGAATGATTCAGAAGCTCAAAGGACTAGAGTGTACATGCCCCTTCATAACCTTATATTTTTAATAAAATTAGAAAGGAAATTCAATTTAGTAAGTAGGCTTTCAAACGGGTAAACGTTTAGAATCATACAACTACCGGACTTTGCTGTGACACAGATGCTTTAGGAAGCTAATATGACTCAGTATGGGAAGTAAATTTGGTATTTAGTTACTTTACGACCATAAAATGAGTCTAACGAACCTGGTGAGTGTAGTAATGTCTCGCAACGGAATTGTAAGTTGAGTTTTTCCAATTTCAATGATTAGAGGCTTTGAAGGAATCTTTCCTATAGGCAACGAAAAAGGCTGAAACTTTAATCGTTAGTTTCGCGTGCTAATAGTAAACGCTCCAGCTTATATTTCAGTTTCTCTTACTCACTTGGAATTCCCTCAAGTTTCCGTTCTCTGTTACTGAGCACTTATGTGAATGATAATCGATAGCAAATTTAACTTCTGTGACTTCTCTTGATTCTCCATGTATACTCAAATCTGAATTACAAATTGCACTTCTTGAAAGATGTCGAACTAACTTTTAACGAAGAATAGACCTTGGCTCGAGACAGAAACAGCAGCAGATCGTGTAATAGCAACGCCAGACAATCCGTTAATGTAACTATAACAGAATATTAACAAACAAGATATGAAAAGGATTGTTCATCTATGAAGCCAGGCGGAATATTGCTGATCCTGAGCAAGATTCGGAAATTCGGGGCAAATAGCCTCAAGGGATTCTGACAAATTGCTGGACAACGTTGAAGTATTGGATGCTCTGATTCGAGGAAAAGGAGGGTGGGAAGGAGAATAAAGAACGTTGTGCTAAAAAAAGAAAAAAACAAAGCAGGCCATTGGGTAGGTTAACAAGCGCTCAAAAATCCAACAAGTTGTCAGCAATTAAATTGTTTTCGAGGGGCTGTTCGATGTTTTTCAATTTTTTCCAAGACGGACATTAGCGGTAGAAACAAGGATAAAACAATGAACTCCTAAGAACTTCCTGTTAACTCATGGATTTAAACTGGGAACTTTCAATTATTACAGAAACTAAATAAACGGGAAACTTGTACTTATGATTTGATATGAGCAGAAAGTTGGGTCGAGGAGGAGGTGGGCAAGACACTAAAAGCATTTAGCCAATTTATCGAATTAACACCGATGCACAGCATAGAAAAGGAAAGTTTCGTTCTTTCCGTTATTTTGTCATTCGTTAAATGTGGGTTTCAAAAACATTTGGAAAAGTTGAAAACCCTGGGGACAAACCGGGGCGTGACATGATGTGTGATAGGAGAAAACAAAAATGTGGAAACGATTTCGTTGTAACTTCAGGAAACTATTCGTTTAGAACGGTTCCCATTTAAATTTTAATTGAGATGTTAGAAAAACATACGCGAAGTAGAAACTACTGTGATTCAAGACTTCAAGATTGGGAGACCATTTGAGAGAGCCAGAGAGGCTAAGCCCGATTTGCCGACTATCTAAGAAGGATATCTGAGCAGAAGTTTCTATAAACGTTTTCTTCAATTCTTCACAATGAGAGAACAGAACCTTGATCGAAGACTCCTATCCAATCCATCATGTTAGGAGTAACTGAGCTAAGATTCCATTCAATCTCGATATCCTGAACATTGAGGAGGATAGTTGATGCGATATTTCAGTTATTTGAAACCTGGTTCACGTTCCATGACAGAATAGAGAATGTGGATACATCAATGTAATCAAATGATCTGTCTAATTCTTCATGGATTACAGGAGATGGTGCATGATGGAGGACCAGCATCTGAAAAGTAGTCCACAATGAAACATTTAGCTCTTCCAAAAAAAATATTCGAGGAGAAGTTGCTTCAGAAACCGGATACAGAATCTATGGGTGGCTAGCTCAATTAGAAGAAAGAATCGGGAATGCATTAAAGACAGAAAGCTTGACTAACTCTTAGCTACTGGGTCGTTGACTCAAAAACCATCATGACGACAATCATTAGACGAAAGGGTAATTGAGAGGTATAGTCTACGGCTGATGTCTCTGATAGCTGATACAAAAGAGAGAAAGAAAGGGAGAAGGAGAAAGAGAGAGACTGAAGTCATGAAAAGCAAAGCATGCCTGAAAGACAAAGCTGAGACTGAGAAATGTTCCTCCAGAATATAGGCCATACTTTCTTAGTCTAAATGTGCCCAATGCAGAACAACACTTCGAGAAAATCTCGTTGAATTGCAAACTACGAATGATGTGAGAAAAAGGAAAGAAAATGACATGCATAAGTCTTTAAGTCTACAGTTTACTAATGGATGGTACAGTTTGAAATCCTCACTAACTAAAGCTATTTATAGAAAGCAGTTGAATGAGAAAAACAGCTAAGCTGGAAAATACTTGAAAATAAACTGCAGAAGCAGGTAGTTGTTTGGGTAAGGACATGAGTTCAGACCTCGAGCAGTAATGTCAAACTTAAAAACTTTTGTGTTCGACCAAGATATCTACAAATTCTCAATACATTTTTGACACTACTGAAATCTTCGTTGTCGATGTAAAACAAAAAAAAAAACAAATTTTGAGGGGGTATGGCGTTGACCATAAACAAAAGAACACCACACTTATCAGATTTAACAATGAAATTATCGTTCAGTAAGGAATAATTATATGTAACGTATTATAGTAGAGTAACAGACGATAGAAGCTATTGTCTACTTCTTAGTTTTCTTCCTTCAAGATGAGCTGATTCTCACGGGATTTGCTAAGAGATATAGTCGCAAAAATGAGGGGGAGAAGCGACATAAAGCTGAAGCACTGATATATCATCCGTCCGAAGTCGCTACTCAAAACATTTTGCATGAACAAATGGACAATTTTCCATAACAAATTATTTTGTTTAGTTAAGGATGTAGCTGTGGTATCTTCTATAGTTACCTGTTGCCACTGCAAGAACGACAAAGTCGATAACTTCCCAGGTTAAAAATGAAATATTCAAATATTTGTTGTTTTGCATACGTGTCCAACGCATTTCATAATCTGTTGGTGAAACCACACATGTTGACCTGTGGGAGACTGTTTCAACACCGTAACCCCGGGAGACTTTTCTTAAATATACAAAAGTTTTGTATAAACACAGGAACATTAGTCCTTTAATACTACAATAACCGTAGTAGTAGATCAAAGAAAATTTGGCGGGCCTAAACAGTTAACTTGCCAGAGACTTATCCAAGGTATTATCAGCAGCATATCAGAAACTTGCTCCGAGCTCGTTTGTTGGTTGGCTGAAAATGGGTAAGTTCATGAATATTATATTTCTTGTTTTGTACAAAGCTATTTATAGAGAATCTAACTGCTAAGACCGAACAATTAAAAGTTTGATATCTGAATTTGATGATTTCTTATACATGTTGTTAAGATAAACAATGCTACCTTTGCTGCCAAGAAGCAGCCCGGTAATCTCGGAACAAGCTGTCCCTTGAAGACGAATATGTGGCGATTGAGTATGAACCGGAAATAATATTCAGTTGTTTAATCCACTATTTCAGCTTTGAAGCCAAACGTCCCTCTGTACAAGTACGATCTTCGCATGAATGTTCTTTTCCCTGGAGATAAAACAAAAGAATTAACCAAGCAGACTAAGGATGAGTATGGACTTAACATCTGTCAGAATTTGTTATTGAGACTGTTTTAGCTACAATGAGCAGATTCGCAAAGCTTGCACTGTTCGTATTTACAAGAAGATCTGTTCAGAGAAGCGTGATGTCTTCGGAAGCTCCTCTTTCTACGACAGAGCTGCCATTCTTTTCTCTCTTGAACAATTGAAAGAAGCCGATCTCACTTTACCCGCTGATTTCATTTCTAATGTTCCTTTCGATGGACAAACAGGCTATTCTGTTGTTTTGAAAAAGTGTCAGGATGGATATCAGGTTGGTGTTATGTTCTATTATTATATTACGTCATTTTAGACCAGCACCAATGATGTCAACAAGGCCGTGAACTCTAGACCTGGAGAGCAGGACGTAACTATCTTCGAGGCTCTTAATATCATTCTTGGACAGGATGCTCTAATGAATCAGTAAGAAGGCTGTTTGTAATTAAACACTTAAGATTGTATCGCTTTAGATCAAAGTGGGTTACATACGGTAATGCCGGTCACTATCTTATGGATGATAGAGATGCTGGTTTCAAGTTGGTTTTGAGATTGTGTTAATCTTCTAATAGGTTATTTATAGCTGTCAAGCTTCCCTTAACTTCTTCGGAGATGAAGGAAAGTATCTTGGTGTTGGAGCTAAGAAAGCCGTCAAGGTTGTTGAGGGACAAAAAGGAGAAAAATGCGCTCCTTATGTTGGAGTTGAAGTCATCAAGACTGCTTTTCACGGAGATGATCAACCTCTCTCCGATAAGATGTTAACATTCATGAAGACCCAAAAAGGAGATCGTCAATCTGCCATCAAGGCTGTTCGTAACCTCATCAAAGGACTGTTCGTTTACACCACCCATACCAAAAAACCTCAACCCTTCCAAATTCTCGGCCTACATAATAACGCTAATGAAACTGTGTAAGTAACTTATTTTGTTTATATTTATGCTAAATTTTTCAGTATCAATATTGATGGCCAGAATGTCAGCGTCGCGCAATACTATCGAAACAAATACGGACCGTTGCAGTAAGCTACTAACTTGTAGTTAAGTAGGATGGTTTTTATTCAGGCACCCTGATTTGCCTCTAATCGCTACTAGACTACGTGGAAGAGATACCTATTTTCCAGCCGAGCTTCTTAGAGTTGGAGCCAGTCAGCGCGTAACAACTGCCCAACAAACTCCTCTGCAGATGTCGGAAATGATCAAGGTATTAGATTTTTTTTGATTTGTGTCATGATTTCTACTTAGAACTGTGCTGTTCATCCAGATCAACGCTTCTTCCAATGCCAGAAAATGAAGGAAGTACTTAACATTAACTCGAACAGTCAAGCCATGAAGAGTTGCGGAATTACTGTTGCGAATGAGCCTACCGTTATTGCGGGACGTCAGTTGAGTTGTCCAACTGTTGTCTTCGGTGAAAACAAGTCATGCAGATCAGCGGATAACGTAAACGTTAAATCTATTAATCTTGCATAATTTTTGCATTTAGGCTAAATGGTCTGGAGATCATATGCGTTATGAAAGACCGGCTACTTTGTCGAAATGGACAATTGTTTTACTCATGCAACAAAGAGATGCTCAGCGCTTTGATCATCAGTAATGTTCACTTTCATTCGCTAACTGATAGTATAATATAGAACTTATATCAAGAAACTTGCTGATCGTATGCAGAAGTTTGGTATGCAAGTCAGCAAACCTGAAGTTATTAGTGAGACCGCTCCAAGCCAGCAGAGCGTTGTAAAAATCATTACTCAAGCCGCTACTGCCCAAAAAGAGCTCGTTTTCTTCATCAGCTCAGATAATGTTGCTCTTCATGGTATACCATTGGGGCATGCGGAGATTTAATATTCTTCCTTTGCAGATTTCATCAAATACCAGGGCAGCCAGCATCAAGTTTTGACCCAAGAAGTCAGATTGAGCAAATCTCTTGCAGTTTTGGAAAGAAACCAAAATCAAACTCTCGATAACGTTGTCAACAAAACTAATCTCAAGTTGGGAGGAGTGAATTACTTCGTCGTCTTGCCTGGTGCTGGACCAATCCAGTATGATAGACTAAGAGAGAGGAAAATTGTTCTCTATATTGTAGAAACCTTCTCTCCATGGCTCCAAACCAACGTAAACTTATCATTGGTATCGAACTTTCTCACCCTGCTCCTCTCTCTGCTGCTGAAAGAGCTCGTAATGTTGGATACAGAACTCCATCTGTTCTTGGATGGGGAGCCAACTATGCTCAACATCCTCAGTACTTCTTGGGAGATTACCGTTACGTCAGACCAAGAGAAAGCGACGTTAGTAAAATTTCCATTCTTTGTCGTAATAAGCTTACTTTCAAGATGATCGGACAGGAGTTGTACAACTTGACAAGATACGTCATCACCCAGTTCCGTCAGAACAACAATATGATCCCTCCAAGCCATATCGTAATGTATTTGAATGGAGTTAGTCAGGGACAATGGGCTCTAGTTTGTGACGTTCTGTTAATTGTTGTTACTAATCCAGTTACAGGTGTGTACTACTTATCTTGATCAACTCAAGAAAGCATGTTCTTCTCTCAATGCCAAATACACTCCTCAATTCACTATCATGGTGGTCAGCAAGGATCACAATGAAAGACTTTTCAAGAAAGATATTCCTCAATCTCAGCGTCCTGCTGACAAGAATATTCCTCCTGGAACTGTTGTTGACACAGTTATCGTCTCACCATCTGTGTCTGAATTCTATTTGAATTCTCATTCTGCTTTCCAAGTGAGTTTATCATCGTCTACTAGTGTTATTAATAATAATTACAGGGAACCGCCAAAACGCCTAAGTACTCTGTCATTGTTGATGATGCCAATCTCTCCATGGACCAGTTGGAGAGCATGACCCATGGCTTGTGCTTCATGCACAGTATTGTTAACATGGCTATCAGCGTCCCAGCCCCATTGAAGATTGCTGGTGAATGCGCTAAGCGTGGTCTCAATGTCTTCCACCAGTTCACGTAAGTCAAATTATAAGCTCAAAAGATGTAAATGTATCGATTTTAGCGATGGAACCGAAGACTCCCTCGATTTGACTAAATGCAATGCCGTTGTCAACATTGGCAAGAGATTAGGAAATGTTAGATACAATGCTTAATTGTATCAAATCTCACTTATCAATGCCATATAGAGCTATTAACGTTTTATCCCTTTTTTTTGTGTTTTCTGTAGATAGAGATGCATGTGTAATCTAATATTGTGTAATATAATGGAATAATAATCTCATAAACTTTAAGCCATCTCTTTGAGATTGATTGTTTCAGTAGCGACCGAGTTTCTCGGCCCAGCAAAACTTATTAGGATTGATCAGGCAGATGGATGCCGAGGAAAAAGTCAGATAAAATCTCTTGCTCGTCAACTGAATGTAGGAACGCCTCTTACTTGAGTTTCGCCTTGTTCCTTCTTTTGAAGTAGTGTATAAAGCCTGACTTGTTGAATTCATGTACACACGTCATGTTAGCTGTTATCTTTGTGAGATCCCATGAGATTATGTGCTTTATTTGATATATGAGAGAGCAGTAGTCTAAACCCGAATGGGGAGGGAACGCAGACAAGCTGAATATCCGCTTATCGTTTATTCAAAATTGTATAATCATTACTTAGATTTCCTTCTGTCTGAATAGACTGTTCATATCCCACTTTACAGGTTCGCTGAGTTGGAAATGTCATCAGCTTTTCTTTCACAGCGAGCTGGTAAGAATAGTGTTGACTTTCGCGTGAAGATTCCCTCTTTAATGATTCCAGGGTCTATGCTACGTCGTTCTGTAGAGAATATCGAGATTGTGCCCCAAGAAGCTGTTATACAACATAAAGGTTTCTCAATGTTTTCTGTTTTGTTCATAAGTGTTGTTTTTTTCAGGACCTGAGACTATGGCTCAAGAGAAAGTTTTGCTCACTACAGCGACAGATATGCCGAAAGTCAAGGCACCAGAAATAGCTCATCCCCCCTCTACTTCGGGATGTAGTAGCACAAACAAGAATCGACCTCAAGTCATGGTTCATAAGGTTTAGCAATCTATTAGGAAAACCAAGCTGAGATAAACGTGTATTTTGTAAAAGTTAGATTGTTGTATGGCTGATAAACACATTTACCACTATTTTTGCTAGTTTGAAACCAAGAGGTTCGGGCTTTTTGTTTTTCAAATGGATGGAATTTAATTGATCCATGTTGTTCTACGAAGTCTGTGTAATGGCAAGGTTTATCGTACGACAGCTGATGCATTTGCTGAGCCCGCCTCCTGAATTTGTGAACTTTCAGGAACTTATTTCATTATGTTTTTACTTTTTCCAGTTTTGATTATATCGTAAGATCTTAAAGTGGTTCTTTTTTATTCAAAACAAGTACAACTCCCCCCTCTCTTGGGAGTTAGTTCAGAGTATTGCAACAAGACGAATTATTACCACTTAGCACTTCATTGAAACAATGAAAGCTTCCTGGTGGTGAGATGAAAGTAATGTATCATAATTTCTGTTCGAGGTTATTTCTCGTTTTTTTCTTTGGCTTTGAATTTGCAAACAAAATAATATCATTTCCAGAAAACATGATCAAAGTTTTAGCTTTGTTAGCGCTTGTCGGCGTATCTGTTGCACTTCTTGGAACAACTCAATCTTCTGGAGTGCGTGGAGTACTCATGTGCGGCAACGTTCCCGCTGTGGGAGTGAAAGTGAAACTCTATGATGACGACAGAGGTGTTTTGCAATTTCGGTACATGTGTAAATCATATATATAGGAGTTGATGCCGATGATTTGATGGCTTCTGGAAAGACAGACAGTCAAGGACGCTTTGAGATCACTGGACATACCGATGAAGTCACAAGTATTGACCCTAAGCTCAACATTTATCATGATTGCCAAGATGGAATTAAGGTTGCTCTTGTGTTTTCAGAATAAACTGAACTGTGTTTTCAGCCCTGCCAACGTAAATTCACTATCAAGCTTCCTGATCGCTACATCACCAAGGGCAAGGTAATTTCTTGAACCCAATGTCAATTGCATTTATTCAAACAGGTCGCCAAGAACATTTACGAAGCTGGAACCATTCAACTTGCAGGAGTTTATCCTGGAGAATCTCGAGATTGCGTAAACTAGATTCAAAATTTTCCAAAACTCAGTACAACTAGTTGAGTTAGTTGATATCCCGCCACAATAAAACATTATTCTTACCTTCGAGAGAATAAAATGAGAAATAACTGCAAGAGAATCGTAAATAAACATGATACAGTGGACATGCAAGATTAAGACTTGAGTTTACATTGAAGACCAACCGTTCCACGCGGCCACGAAAATGAAAATGAAAACACGTCGATTCCACGTAATACGTTAACACGTTAATCAGTGGAGGTATCTTTGCTGTTCACGTGAGATAGAACGTTATTAACTAAGTTGAGTCACAATCGGAAACATACTAATGATTACGAATTCGGGATTATTTGAAAAATAATAAACATTTCAATACATACACAACTGTTGTATTTGCACGGTAGGAGATAAAGCGCTCTAATTTACTGTTTATGAAAATGAGACTGTTTGCGCGCGAAATTATCGAATTAGCTTTAGCTAAGATTAGGGTAGTTTTGCTTATTGTTTTTGGGATGTCTAATATGATTTTATACTTTTGTATCATTGTGATGTTCAACAAGCTAAGCACATGAGTAATTCCCTGTTTTGCTGTAAAACAGAATTATGAAATGGTATTTCATATATTTATGGTTAGTTTTAATCTTAATAGTACGGTTTTCATACAACATTAATACTCATGCGCTCTATATAATCTACATGAAGAGTGTTCCAAATGTTGCTTTGTTGGTTTCATTTTTCGATTCTCGCACATTTCTTTATTCGGCTTTAAAGATGCGTTTGCCAGCTTTTATGTGGAAATTGTTTAAAAACTGTCGTCGCAAGGCTGACTCCTTCTGAAACTGTTAAAAGAGCAAACAGAGAAATCTGGCCGTTCTACAAACATAAATGATGGCATTTCTCTGTGAGAATTTGATATTAAATCTATTCATAGGCTTATTTCTGTCTGTCGAATAATTGAAAACGTCTTTTCTTTTGACTGACTCTTATGAATGAATGCGTTAAGACAGCTTTCCTCCTACTCCTTTTTCTAATCGTATGAGTTAACTGATAGTCAAAACGATTCGAATAGTTCGATCGATATCTTAGTCACATTTATGCAAGTGGACACCATTTGGAGGAGATTTTAATTGTTCGAAGAATTCGTTGTTTTCTTGATCTATGACTTTCGCAATTAAGTGCTAAGTTCAAACTCTTATCAATAGCGATCGATTGGGTTGACAAACACGCTGATTGCTTTTCTGGCAGCTAGCAGGTTATTCTAATCGTTTACTGAGGCGTAGATATACTACGTATTCCATGCTTTTTGCGCACTATAATCATCGTATAAACATCAATTGAATATTGTTTTATCATTCCACTAATCAGTTGGAAGCAACAGTTTTAGAGAACTATTACAGCTATCAGTGAATGCATTGTAGATAACCCGATTAGATCAAAACTATTTTTTAAGCTCTTCTTGTAGCACACCTTCCAGTTAGTGTTCCAGTTTATGTTTTTAGATAAACCATTTTGAACTTGGATGGCTTTAAGCAATGGAAGTGCTAACCTTCGATGGATCTTATAAGTAAGCTAGTTGTTGTTAACCTCTTTAGTATTTTTGCAGCACCAATGAAACTTACCCCACTGCATTTGTTCTCAATAATGCCCGAGTCACGTACCCAATCAGTGGACCCTTCGAGAATTGTCCACAATACTATAGAGACGGAGATAAAAAGTATGAGGCTTGTATTGCGAATATATCTGATGGAACAGATCCATGCTATTTACTAAAGGTCTGATTTTGAGCGACAACATTGTTTTAGAAATAGAAAAACCCACTCAAGTTGAGAACTAACAAATATAAAAACGCAAAAAGAGTTCAAGTGCATTATTTTCAAATGGTTTTCCATGAGTTACGTCAACTGTTTTGAACATTTCTTTTTGCAGGAGTTGCACAGAGCAAAAGACTTTCGAACATATTTCTTGGCCATTCTACCTATCGTACTGTCGGTTATTGCTTTCCTGCTCAATGCTATATACATGATAATCCAAATTAAAGCATATCGGACAGAATCTTCGGGGTCAACATCATATATAGTCCAATTGAACCAATCTCTCTGTTATAGATATAGAAAAAGATATTGCTTCTTGCTTAGTCGCTCACTAAGTACACTCATGGCGCTGGTACTTCTATATATAGTCATAATAGTTTGGAAGTCAGGAGGATTTCAATATGCTACGGCTATGATTTTCATGCTCGTTGGTTGCTTGTCTTTTCTATCTATAGCAGGTAAAGAATTATTCAACTTTGGTCTTATTTTGGTTTCTATAGGTACTTACATTGCCCTCTCTTGCTTGTTATACACAGCTATCGTACATCCTATCATATACAAGGTGGATGTAACAATACGATACTGTTATTATTGTGTTATTGGGATTTGGATCTTCTCTTTGGCTGCTTCGGTGAGTTGCGAATGTTTAATTGCCCGCCCGGTTGTTGCCAGACGAACGCGTATGAGATACGACGCAACTGTTATTGGTGTTCTTTCCTTGTTAACGGCTCGGTAGGCTTATGATGACTTTTTTCATCCAGACCCAATTCATGGTGGTAATTGCTTTTTAACTCTGATGGCCCTATTTTGAAGAAAATTAGTTTTTGAAATCCCTGAACGTGTTCAGGTGTGCGTTGGCCTCTGGGGTGCGACGTTGTTTTATCCGGATAGTGCTCCAGTGAGATGTTCATTCCGAAGTTGTCAGAAACCCTTGTCTATAGTCATCGGTTAGTAATGCTTGATTGTACTCTTCAAATGTGCACACGTTTTCAGTCATATCATTAGCTATCTGGTATAGTTCAGTTCAAATAATCTATGCGTTTCTGTGGGTTAGATTAAGAAATAGACATAATAAAGCTAGGATAGAAAGACAGGTTAGTGCTGGAACAAAGCTTGGTTCATGCTTGATTATAGACGACTGTGCTTTCATCAGATAGCCATGTATCCTCTAGTTTGCGTGCTATGAACCGTCTGAGTATGAATATGATCACTTTTGCAGTTGGTTCAGTTCCTATTCTGATAGTTTGCATTGTAGCATTGGCCAATCTGAGGCAGTTGAGCTCACTAGGCGAGTGAAAGTGTTTGGTTGAATAGAAGTAATTTTTCAATTTTCAGGAGAAGGGGAAAAATCCCATTGTAAGACTTATCTGAATAGTCGTTTATTCATCCAAGTAGAGATCTTAGCAAGTATCGCTGCGACTGTTTGGTGAGAAAGTGTGTTGATCATTATCAATGAACCATAAATTCTAGGCTGTTGGCAATGATTTTGGATCCCATAATCAACACTACGGCAGACCGGAAGCTTATCGCTATTTTAGCAACATGGGTAAGTCCACACTTTCGTAACACGTCAAGCTATCTATATGTTTATAGTGGAAATCTGTGAAGAAACTAATGTGTACTAAAGACCAGACGGACTCTTCGATCATATCGACGTCATCTTCATAAAAAGAATCATTCATAAAGCCTACGGGTGGTCTCAAATATTAGAGAAGAAAGCTGTTACAATGCCTTCTAACTTCCTCGTAATATAGGAACTGTTCTGACGAAATTATCCGTTGTAATGTGTCTCGCGAGAAACGTCAAGGAACTTTCCAATAAGTGGAAGAAAGGCATTGGTATTGTTGCGAAAGATGTTCTGAATGGCTATTACAGAAAATTGAGACAGGGCTAGTTTCAGTGCTTTTTCTCTACGATCTTATTGCTTTCTTCTGTTTTTTCTTTATGTGGGTCGACAATCTACAAGATCAAAACGGGTTTATAAAACAGTTTGCCCAAGTTGGACATATTCTCAATTGTTTTGTAATAGTCTGAGGCATAGCGCACGACGGGCCATCTTTTGTATCAATTCGTCTTTGTTGAAGCATAATTTTATGAGAAGTTTTTACAGTCTTCCCATAGAAAGAACAACGATATACTACATAACCATTGAAAAGCATACAACCTTTTTGTTTTTATACCGAAAATCATCTGTTCGAGTTATGAAACGGGCTCCCCGCTGGGTTAATGAAACGGTTTCTCGAATGTTACGGGTTATTTGACAGGAAAAACGTTGGAAACAAAGAAGATCTGGTTACGAGAATGATTGGAATTTATCAGCTTTTCCCTCAAAATACTTTTTGGAAATGCAAAGAGCCCATCAATCATACCATTCTGCAAGCTCCGTCAACCATGACTTTTGAACTCCAATGTCTTCCTGTTGTTTTGTTTTTTGCTTCGAAGGCATGTTTGTTGTTTATTAAAACTGCCTAATTTAAACGTTGATTTGGCCACAATGGAACAATGGCATTGACCGTTCGAACTTGCCAAAGGGTATATATAATGGGTTTATGTCACTTTTTTGCTCTCATTGGGAATTCTTTTCGCTATGTAAGGCACTTCTTCAAAGTACTTAAGAAATAGTAAGCTTTTGAGAAGAAGCCTAATTGTTTTTTCGTTATTGTGTTTGGAATAGCAAGTCGCTCATTTCCATACAAGGCGTCAAGAGAGATGATGCTTGGTAGTGTCTTAACGGTTTTGACTGTTTTTTCTTTTCGTGAATACGAGTTTGCGACCTTCTTTCTCCCTAAGGCTATTGCATATGTGTTTGTATATTGTTCTCGCGGTCCTTTGTATACACGTGTTGTAACATTGTAAAATTATCTCCATATATAAAGATAAATTCTTTTCGAAACACAAAACATTTTTTGTCTTCGCCATCCGAACTTCTCTTTCAACTCTGTTTTGACTTAATTCAATTTTACTTTCAATTACATTGTCATATCATCTTCTCATAATCACTGATTCTGAAAAAAACAACTTGAAATGATGTTCAAGTACAATCTTATCTTCATTCTTCCCATATGACCTTTGCATCCTTCAAATAGTCTTGCTTTCACGGCTTTCTAGTCAGTTACGCTATTAAATATTTCTAACTTCCAGTCTGGTCTTTATCTCAAACTAAGCTATGAAAATATTTTTTGTGAGTTTTAAATCTCAAAGATCTTCGCATATTATCATCATTCAGCTCGCGTGTTTAAGTTCACTTTTTTGTTTTGGAAACACACAAACAGATATTGATGTGCTCAACGATTTGCTAAAGCCAGATGTTACTTTGGTAAGATTCATAGTAGGAAAGTGGATACCATACCATAACGTTTAAGTCTGGACCCGGAGTACGAGCTAGACTGACTCTAGTTGGAACATCTTACGTATCATCCATCGTAGCTAAAGCTTTAACCACTGAAGTAACTGTATTGAACTTGCCTAGCGAACAACAGAAGATAAACGTGAGCTTTTAGTTTGAATTTCGCTAGATGACGTACGCAATACGTAAGACTTAACGCCGTGTTAATTCATCATTTACACGTGAGTGCTCATCGCACGTGGTTGTTTCTTTAATATAGACGCCAAATTCCAAAAATTTGAATTTTACTTTCCAGTTAGCATCTCTACCGACTGTTTCTTTGTCGAACTTACATCTCCGACTTTTCGATACACCAGAAAACTTTAAAGTGCAGCCGCAAGCGCCATCTTTTCTCAACGTTCAATTAGAAAATATTAACCTAAGGTTGTTTTTCATTATACTTTATCAAATTAAGTTCTTCTATTAGCGTTACCGCGATAGGAGATGGTGTTGTTGACGGTGTTCCTGTAGAAGGTCCTTTGGAGATCAGAACGAACAAATTCTCTTTACAAGTGAGCGTCCGCATTGGCAGAAATGAACAGGGTAATCCTCATCTAAAGGTATTATCGGGATTAAGATAGACAGCGACATTTATAACTTCGTTTCAGCTTGAAAGTTGCTCTGTCAACCAAAAGATACCCGTAACTCTAGCTGTTCAAAAAGCTTTGACGCCTGAGACTGGAGCTAAACTGGCTGTATGATTTTTAACCCTTGATTTCGTAATATTGTTTTCACAGGATGCAATTTCCAAAGATGGGCAGGGAGTATTGGAACGAATGGTCTGTCCACGTTTGGCTTTCATCATTGATACCAGAGTGAGCTTAAGCTAATTGAACAGGGTATTAGAGCGTTCTTCTAGATTAATCAACGTTTCGGATTTTTATCAACCAAAATATCACTTGGTGATACTAAAGACTTTGATCTGGTGCGTAGCTTAACTGCTGTTAATGAAGCTTTGAGAAGAAAAACGAGACAAGAGTAATTTCGCTGAATCAACCGTAGCCCTAATAATCTTATTTCTAGTTCCATAAGCCAGAACACCTTACCTATGGATAATCAACCGATTATGTCTCCACGAAACATGATGAGCCCCCCTAGACCTCAAATGGCCATGAGGTGACACATTTATTGGAGCAATTTTTGATGTTTTTCCAGACCGCCAACATTCATGAGACAGAGCGTGATGCGAGGACCGTTTGTAGTTAGACCTAACCAGAGACGTATGATTGTAACAAGGGTAATGCAACCGCAAATGTTCCAAAGACCACATGAAGTTCGCTGGATGGCTGCTCAACAACCGTATGTAACTTCTATTTTTCTGTTTACTAGGTTTCGCTCTTCATAGATTGATGGTGCGCGCTCCACGCTCATCCGGGTTCGCAGATAGCTCTTTGAGACACCGATTCACTCGCCAAGCTAGTATGCACGCTTTCATGAGCAGTTTCAATCTGGTGAGGATCAATATAATATAGCCATTCAATCATGACTATGCGTCTTCAGTCCCGAGCTGACGATTTAATTTTGAACTATGGTCTTGTGGACGCCCCAGTTGTGACATCTAATGGTGTAGAGATAGCTACATCTGGTGAAATCACTTGTGAGTTTCTACATCATTCCTTTCTATACAAACCCCACTTTTAGCCAAGGGTATGCCTACTCCATTCGGCCCTCGTGCCCTTGTTCTACCAAATAGTCAATCTGCATCTATGCTTCAAATAGTAGTGTCCGATTATGTGCCGAACACTTTAATGTACCACGGACATAAGTATTTTAATTTTCCATTATTTATTAAGTATTTATTAATCCCAGAACTGGCTTGTTCAATACTAGAGTCGATCCCACTACAGCTCAGTTTGGATCAGTAATGCGAACCACTTGTGACGTAAGCACAGGATCTTTGTTTTGCGTTGGAGATCTTTTCCCCACCTTAAGAGAAATGGTTTGTGAACTATGCTAATCACATGATATTGCTTTTGTTAGGTCCCCAACAAAGGCGTAGCCTTTTTGTTCTCTACTCTCAAGGCGCCTTCAATTGCTGTAGCACCAGAGAGCCAAGGTATATTTAGAATGAAACATGAAGAACTCAATTTCGCGGTTAAGGTGGCATCAAGTTCCAACTGATCGGCCTAATTGAAATGAATGCAATTGAACAAACAGCTGAGGTTCCAATTGGAAAAATGGAAATTCACATCGACGCTACTATGAAAATGAGACTTTCTTCGCGGACCGTCCGTGGAAAAGTTCAACTCGATAATATTCAATTAGTGAGCACATGAAACCGAAATGATGTAACTATTCAATACTTTAGATCACTAAAACACCAAAAATATTGGTTCAAGAAGAGTTAGATGATGCTGGTTTCCTATCTCGTGAGATTCTTCAACGTATGGTCAATGATATCCTTAAGCAAGGAATCCCTATCCCTGTTCATCCTCTATTCAAACTGCAGAAACCAAAGGTATTACATTCACATATAATATACGGCTGACATTTTGTTTTCAGCTTACCTTGATGAATAGATCAATGCTGCTGGAAACGAATTTCCAATTGAACCAGAACTTAATCCGTCAATTGACCTCAGAGAATCTCATAGCTTCATAAATGTTTCTCGATTAGATTGAGCAACTATATGTGAGACATTTCCGTTTCTTTGCATATCTGTATCTAACAGGATTTTTTATTCAGACGGCTTGAATCAAAGCAAAATAGCCTTTCAAATTTCAATATAACTCAGGGTACGATGTTAAGATTAGTTTGTGTTTTGCGATCTCTAGTTAATATTATTTTTAATAAACGTTCTATTTTAAACTTTTTTGAAGGAGGACTAGCTGGACTCATGCTGAACACTGAGAAAAAGAATGATAAAGCAACCAAAGCAAATCTGAAGATCAATGTACGAGTCGAGGTTCAATAGAAATTACTCACGAAGTTGATGAATTGGCGGTCAATAGTTGTCATCCGGAAGAAGCTAATACCGTACTTATGCATGTGAAAATGGGAAATGCAAGCAATACAGAGAGCGTATGTCTGAAGTTGTTTCCATGTTAGTGGCAGCAGACTCAGTAAGTGTACCTGATCATGTAAAATTCTCTGACCAATTAACAGGTTGAACATCAACTGTTTCAAGCGTGTCATTTGATGTCGGAGATCAAGAGCCACATATAAAATGCATATAGACTGAAACAAACAGCTCACTAGGTAGATGCTTGTCGGTGCTGCCACACAAAGGTTAGTGATCACATTTCTTTCATCAATTTGAATATGACTGAGGTAGTGTAAGGACTTTAACACAATGGCTAAATTGATGAGTATGTGTGAGGATACCCAATAGCTATAAGATGTTGTATGTCTAAACTTAACTTCGTTATCACCTTATCGGTCTCTCTATGGTTTGAAAACTTTTGTAAATACGATTATGTGCATGTGCATAATGACGAGCGACTGCGATCTGCAAGCATCATATATAAAGCGCAGACGTATATATAAAGAAAAACATGTTCAATTGTATTTTGCTTACAAGACACTACCTGATAAGCATTCGCATCCGTTTCAAAGTCGCTGTTGAATATTTCATATTCAGATATAACTTGGTTGATATATAAGAAACATATACAATTGGCAGCTGGAATTGATAGCATAATTGTTCCAAAACAAGCCATGTAGAAAATGCGAATGACATCGTCATTTATTTTAAACATGTCGATCAGTACAGGCTGTGAAATCTTGAAGAGAGAAAGAGATACTAATAGCAACACTAAAGCCACCGTGGCTAATGATATGAATATGCTTATATTCTGTAAACTAGCATTCGTTACATTGTTTCTTCATTTAGTTGCATACTTTGACGCGATTGAGCGATTTGAACTGTTTGAGAATGCCTACACCAGTTGAACTATGCATCAAACTACGAAAGAATCTGTACTCAAAGTGAGACCAATTATAGTAGAATAGAAGCAGGAAGTCTATCAACCCTATAAGGTATATGGATGTGATCGCTAGAGAAGCGAGAGTAAGAGAAATCATAAATCCTAGTAATAATAAGAATAATAGGAAGCAGCTCCATACCTTAATTGAATGGCTTATTTTAAAAAACATGTTGAGCAAACTTGTTTGATTGAGTGGATGATGGGTGATAAACTTCCCTTGGGTTTTTCGGCGTTTTGATAAATCCCCAAGAATTTACTTGTCAAGTGAATTATGTAGTTCAGCTCAGCAAACTATAAGGAGTGGAACCAAAGTATAAAAATTGAGAAACTCACTTTCTCAATTAGTTGTTTCCGAATAGTTTCGCTGCTATCATATGTACTAGTGTCAATACTGAGAAATGGCATGTCGTCTTTCTTGTAATGATAGTGGAAGATATTTTTTGAGATTACAGATGTGTAAAGTGCGTAAATATCTATTTATATATAAATATATACATATATAGATAGATACATAGATGCTAGAAACGTCTCTTTGTTGATGAGCAAGCTTTGCCTTGAGATTTAAAAGACAATTGTAATCGAAAAAAAGATAGATTTCTCCATATGCTTGGATTAACTATATGATAGATGACGTTTGGCCGTATAGGATAGACGTGAAGTCATGAGTGATTCTCGATCTTTTCATTTCTTTGGACTAATGAATAGATTTTCCTTTTTTGTTTCCAAAAATCTGGAAAAGACACGAAATTAGTGGGAAAGTTTCAGCTTATTGGCTTTTCTTCTCAATGATGTGTAGTACTAAGCCAGTAAGTGAAACCCCTAGAGATTGTGTCTGTTTTTGAGACTAATCTTTAAAGTACTGTTTGATTACATTTCAAGTTCAAATTCCTCTTCCAAAAATATTGTGTGAGAGATGTCATTGATGATTCTGTTCTAGGTGTCAGATAGTTGTCTTTATTTATCATCATACTAAGCATATGTACCCTTTCTAACATTGGAAACTCCATCAGAACTCCGGCGAAGTTCTCATTTTTACTTTATTGTGTCTTAGAAGATTTAGCTGTTTAAGTTTAAGTTGTTTACTAGTTTGTCATATATATCTTCATATAGTTGCGACAGATGGGAGATATGAGTCTAAGGTACCTTCTCTTCTTTCGTCTTTATCTTTCACTGTTTATGTCTTGATAGAATAGATGGAATACAGACGAAAACAGATCAGCTGTTACAAATACTTTTTCTATCTATTTATCCTAATCGTCTATGACTGGACATTAAATGAAATGGTGGTAACTGTGTAAGAAAATTAAAAGAGCAATAAGATCTCTGCAAGAAGAATAAGAGAGAGAGAGAGTGCGTATAGTTGAGAGAGAGAAAGAGATAGAGAGATCTATATATACATATGAGCGATTAGGTCCTGGCTTCATCATATGATTTTCATAAAAGTTATTTCGGCTTAGTTTGTATTCACAAATGAATCTGAAACACTACGTGAACTCTCTCATTGTTCCCCGAAGGGTTGCCCTACGTTAGAACTATTTGTGTATTATCGGTTTAGATTGTCTTTTTAGTATTCTTTCACCTTTCTCATTCTTCCATCATTCTCTTTCTCCTTCTCACTTTCTTCACAGAATTCTGTTATCTTGTGAACGTCAGACATTCATCAAATTGCTTTTTTGTTGGCTCGCATTTATGCTTGTTTTCAACCTACGAATGTATATCTAGAGCAAAGAAAATTCTCTCTTCCATGTTTTGTTTTTTTAATTAATTCACAAAATTGCTCACACCTCTTTTCACATTTATTACAACTATTCATGATTTTCAGTCTCACGCATTCTTTTTTTCCAGCTTTGTTCTCGTTTCAATTTGCAGACGCTCAGATTGGTTGTACGCTACTGCTTCTCTACTCATTTTATTTCCTTCTTATACTTCCTTTCGTTCTCAACTGCTTCTTCCTGCAATCTTGTTCATCGCCACTAAAATAGTCTATCTGTAGTTCATGGTCAGATTTATTCCTCTTTTCAAAATGTTTCATATGAAGTTTATATGATTCTACTCTCTTCCGGACATACGTGTCACTCAATTGTGACAAATATAAGAAGAGGAGTATTTAACTTTCTAGAGACTTGTTTTCTCACATAGATCATTCGCTCTCCATATAGTGAAAACGAGTAATCATATGCTTCATATTTAATGGTATATGGTTGAAAGTAAGTAATTAGTTAATGGAAAACATTATGTTTTGCTATTTGACATTTCCTTATATATGTTTGTATGTAAGACGTTTGTCTAAGGTCTAAGCTCATCTAATTTCTAAATGCTTTTCCTTCCTTTTACATTGTCTGTTATTTTCCCCATGTCTTTAGTATTTCTCTGCTCACATCCATTCTTTGGTCCGTTTTATCTTCTTCTATTTCGGGAGTACGATGTACTTGCTTTCTTCCGAGAATGGCAAGTTGACCAAGTTCGCTCAAGCTCTGAACAGATGACTCTCATTCTGAACGCCTTTCAAATTCATACACTTTTCTCACGTCATTATCAGATGCTACAGGAAACGTTGTCTAGTGATTGGCTTCCAATTTTTTGTATCTCTTTGATGATGTGTATGTACATATATATATATCTTGGCTTGTTCTTATATTATATTAATAGAATCCTCACACATATTTTGCTGCTTTATTATGGGAAATTGGAGTTGGTGAGGTAGCTTCAGGACTCTCATTTCCTTTCACTTTAGCATAGATGTTTTTGGGAAACAAACCCATTACTTCTCACAAATCGTGTCATAAATTCTAAGAATCCAACATCTCGCTTGTTCAGATAAATGTCGGTTCCAAAGCGTTTTCATGTGTTTTGCCATTAATAGGTATGGACTTCTCTTTTGATTGTTGTAGTAAGCGAAATTAGAAATTTGTATAATGAAAGCAATGTTAGGCACAAATATCCTCCAACGCAACGACAATTAACCTTTCTTTGTAACTTTGCTAAACGAAACGAAACAATGTTTCCACATTGATGATTTCAAAGTCTCGATCTTTCGTAGTATATATGTACGCTTCTCTCTCTTTCTCTCTCCCTTTCGCGCTTTCCTTGATAGATCTCTTGTGAGCTTCAAAGTTTTCATTCGTATATGGCTCCTAATATATTTCCCATTAAGATTCCATACTTTTTTTCATGAAATAAATAGAGACGCCTTACAAACTAATTTTCAAAAGGGAAGTAAGTGTAGAGAATAATGTTGAGACGTCCGGTAATTACGCCTACAATACAAGCACATAATCAACTTAATTGCTAGCTTATAAACGCTTTTCATATTGGAAGCTGTTCTCCTCTCTCGTTTCCACATTTCTTCTCCATATCATTACAGTTTTTTATGCAAACCTCACTACATATTAAGAGATGCAGATAGAGAGAGATAGAAAGAACGAAGAGAGGAGAAGAAGAATCTACTATACACACTATATCGTTGTTGTTATTCATTACAATTGCCACCTGTTCTTATTTCTATTTTGAAGATTTTCGGAAGAGGAAATCAACATATTTTTTCTATATTGAACCTCATCTTTATGCACAGAGCTTCTGCCAGCTTTGTATGTGTATGTGTGTGTGTGTGTGTGTGTGTGTGGTAGCATTTTCAATATTTTGAAAGATGTGATATTCTTTTTATTTTGTTTGCGCGTGTTGTAGACAAGGTTCACTTATCTCATTTCCATTTTCCTTTTTCATGTTTTTCCTCATACTTGGAAAGAAATCTTGGTGACATCGGCTCCAGCATGTCTGCTTAGATGAGAAGTCTGTCGCAATTTCTCTTATAAATAATGAAGGTTTCCACTTTTTGTGCGCTCTCACTCATCTCTATTTTCTACACTTTTCCGGACTTCAAAAATCAAAACTTATCTTTCCATGCAAATGATTTTTGTCCATATTGCACTTTTGGCTTTTGCGTTGTCGTGGGGATTCAGATGACGTAGTTGTCTAACTGAATACATCAGTCTACGCCTTGGAAACATCAAATCATCTTTGCGAAAAGCCATTGGATGTTCTAAATTGCTGTTTAAGCCTTCTTTCTTTTTTTTTTTAACAAAATGAAAAAGCCATCAATGCATAGAACACTCAGCTTCATGTGTTGTTTTCGTTCACTTTTTCGTGTTCTGTTTCTTTTGTTGTCAAGATTTTATCTCCCCTGTTGTCCTGTCCATCTGAAGACGAATATTAGTTATTTTGCTATTATCGTACTAACTTTCTCTACAAGGCGGACTAAGATTTCTTTAATGCTCTGTGATCATCTTACTCACGTTCATCTTCAGTATTTCTCTTACTTCCTACTTAGTTTCGTCTTCCACACTCCTATTTCATGTTCTCTATAGCTCTTTATATGGAGCTATTTCGAAAGCGAGATGCTATACGAATCTGATGCTCTGACGTCAGAAGATAAGTATTGGAATACGCTGTCGTCAACTACAACTAGTTGAAGAGGTAGCATAGGCGGAAAGGAGATTTTTTTTTTGTTGGAAAACGAACCTTTGCTCATTCATATTTCTATATTTATCAGACCTCATTTAACGGATGGTTACTTACTTCGTCTCCGTTCAACGAAAAAAAGGCTGTTTCGCACTTTCCTCACTTCTCATCTTTATATGCTTTGTTATGGGCCATATATCATATTGAAATGATATAATTTCATACATATTTAGGAAATATTAAGTCTTCAAAAGCGTAATGTAACGAGCATTTTTGGAATATTTTTGTTATTTTCACTCACCGTCACTCTGACGTCAGACATTCAAAACTTCTGAATTTTTCACCACCCGTCTGACCGTTTTCACACTCGATCAATCTTTCTTAATATGAACCTTTACATTGTAAGATTTCTGATCATATATTAGATATTCAGACGTTTTTCTCTTTTTTTTTTCCATTTATATCACCAATTTTATATTTGCTCTGATTTTACTTCATTTCATGTGAAAAATAACTTCATACAAAACATCGTGATTCGAAAAATGTTTGAAAACGCTTAACAACTCGTTTACCATGTTCTTAGTAGGTCTCTCTTTCTCTTTTAACCTTATGACGTTCAAGCTATTCATCACCAAGCATCTTTCATTATAATGATTGCACTTATTGAGCAAACGTTTTTCTTGACTAGTTCTCTCTCTATACATGTTAAACTCTGGTTATTCTGTTCCAACAAGGGATTTTCTCGTACTACCAACTGGAGTTCTTTATCTCGTTCATTTCACTCCGTTCTCTTTCTATTTCTTTCAAACTGAAACTGTTTTCAGCTTTCGCATAATCAGAATATGGGAGGTGAGTCATCTAAACTACGTCATTCATCTTCTACAAAAAGCAAATTGCCATCTATCCGCTTACCTGGATCACATAGCTACTACGATGGAATGTATAGTAAGCGCATATTCTTGGAATACATTGGAAACAACATTTTGATTGTAGAAAGTGTTGATAACGCCACAGAAGTGAACAGAGGACGTGCTGGCTCAGCCAGTAGTCGTGGAAGTCAACAACGGCATCCATTACCACTTAAAATGCGCAGACTAATTCAAGTCAGTTTATTGTTTTTCTGAATATCATTTCATGATTTCATTCCTAGAGTTGTTTCTCCAATCCACACGAGCTTGTAGGTAGACGAGTGATGAAGCGAGCATGTGATTTGAAGTATTTTTGGCTTATCATACTGTTCCTTTATTTTTTTCTTAGACCGGAATTCGGTATTTTCTACATGTCGATGGAAGCTAGCAAACGGGAAGACTTCGAGAATGACGTTAAGATCATGTTGAAGAAAGTTGTCACAAACATTGATTTCGTAGACGAGGTATGTCTCATTTCTTTGAACAATGGACTTCTGTGAAGATTAAAAACATGATGAATGTTTGCATTCCGCTGTGCTATAACGAATCAAAATCCATTATTGAATAGCTCAAGTACTTTAGGTTCAAAGGCATTCGGAGGAGTTCGGGGCTAAGTTCGCTGAGCTACGTTCACTTGGCTTTCGACCAGACTTCTTTGCTGTTCTAGCTGACGCCACAATTCAGGTATACCTGTAAATAACATTTCATGTCAACTCTTATGCTTGTTTCAGGAATGTACTCATCTAGATTCCGCAGTCCATAAAGCTCATACAACAACTCATGCCTTTTCGCAGTTTGGAGCCATGGTAATTTGTACTTAATGTTCCTGTATTGAATGTGTTGTTTTTTGGATTTTCTCATCGGTACGTGACGGTTTCTATGGAGAGGTCAGAAGGATACGACGTACGTCAAACTCGTTTTCATCGAACGGTAGCCAACGCGTCAAGAAACGATCTATTGATAGTACAGCTGATCCGGGAAGCTTCAAAGGATCTAGTAGAGGTACGCAAACGAATGAACATGTTAGACTCACCCACACACTCATTAAGGGAATTCGCCTCGAACATCTATTTCGAGAGGTTGCTCGCCTCGCAGTTGCTCACCTGAATCACAAATATCTGACGAGTGCTTTATAACTGCTGATATTCAGCCTGAAGATGATGGGTTTTTGAAGCCACCAACTATGAATATGGTGACGACACGAAGTTATTAATACTTTTAAATATCAGGTTATCATATCTCCCTCCAGCATTTTCTGTTTTAAAAAAGAAAATTTCCAAAATAGGAAAAAGCAACGATTTAACATGATTTGCCTTCTATAAATTACTGGTTTTCTGTAGAGTTTTGAGTATTGAAGTCAGCTGAGAAAACAATAATTTTTGTTTTTAATTTCATAATAAATTGATTGACGTTATGTCTGGAATAGTCTCTGTAACACATTCATTCGATTTTTAATATTTCGCTTGTATGTCAGTCAAAGAGTATTATTGTCCCTCTCTCTCTCTCTCTCTTTTCAACATCTCTCTGTACATATATGTTGCTCTATCTGACTGCCAGGCTGCTACTGCGTGCGTGTGTGTCAGTATTGTTATTATTTCTTTTTTCTTTTTTTTTATATACATATATGTATTCTAGACAATTCAATAAATTATTGTTATTTATTTTCACTTTTTAAGCAAAAATATCAATTTAATTTAGAAATTTAATTAAGTTTCACAAGGAATCTAAGAAATCATCAAACAATCAGGAGTGTGCTCATTGGAAGAAAAAAGTTTCACTGAGTTCAGACATCAGTTGCAAAGACTAGGAGAGATAGAGAATTGGTTTTATTTTTGTTTCAGACCGTTTGCCATCTTAAAATAGATTGTCTATTTTGATGAAAATAACGTCTAAGGTGACAGTAAGTCATCTTTCAATCTGAAGAATTGGACTCTTCGGGCTCTTTCAACTGGAAACTGTTGTTCTGAAAGTAAGAAACCTTTCTATATTAAAATAAAGAGAAAATAATTTGAGTGTAGATTAGGGTATGTGTGTGTGTGTGTGTGTGTGTGTGTGTGTGTGTATGTGCATGTCTGTGTGAATTGTTAAATGGATATAAGAGGATGAAAAAACTATAAAATGAAATGGAGGAATCAAAAAACTCACGAGGATACGTGTTTTGCAACCTCAGAAGTTGCTCATGGAAGTTGATGGTTGGATGATGATCGAAAGATGAGACGATAAGAAAGATTGTTGATATTAAGATGATTTTGTATAAAATGGACAACATCAAGTTAATCAAAGTGCTCCTCAAACGATTATGGAATTGAAATTTCTGAAATGAAATGGATTTCACATTAGCATAAATGATATGATGCGACAGGTAGGAGGCAGTGAAACGAAGAAGAAGAAGGAAATGAAAAGATTGGTCAGTGTTCGTTTTAGGCTGATTGCCACACACGTCATGTTTTGCATAAGTTGCAAGCATTTCTCTCTCTCTCTATGCCTTCTCTTTTGGGCAAAATTCCATTTGATTACGTTCGAAAATTTGTTTATTTTTGATTTTTTATAACCAATTTTTTTAGAATTTAAAGGCTGTAAGTATACTCATGGACGGGCGGACGGGCTTGCACAACGAATGAACATGATTTCTTACATTGGGAAAATGGGTGGTTATAATTGAATTACATTTCTGATTTACAGAATAAATTGAAATCTCTCAAATTAAACGAATTTCTTAGTAGACGTTTCTCAATTGCTCTTGAGAACACAAATAGAAACGTTAATAAGTTGTTTGAAGATAAATGATGAGTGATGAACGAACGAAAAAAAAACAGACCGAAAAAGACAGACACAACAATGGCAACGTGAGTGGTGACTGACTGCACCGGACATTTTGTTTTTTTTTTCTTTTTTCTGTTCTAATTTTTTTGCAAAGATATTTAATTGAACAATCAGCTTAGTGCCGGAGATATTTGGGAGAGAAAAAATAAAGTAAAGGAGAGTTTTTGATGATGAAGAGATAAACTCGGAATGATGGAGGAGGGAGGAAACAAATAAGAAAAAAAGGAGTGTGAGGGAGGGAGGGATAGAGAGAAAAGAGGGAGGGAGCGAGGGAGGGAGGATGGGACTCATGGAATAGAAATGAGCACAACCGTTCATCAACGTCAGTTAGCATAAAATGATTTGCAAGTTTACGTGAGTCACGTCATGAGTTATTTTATGCAAATTAAATAATTAAAATTAGGGGAAAGATATGTAAATATATGTACGCAAATAGGAGAAATTACAAGAGACTGGCTGTCGTGACGGAGCTATCGCAGAGTGATTATGAAGTCGAAGAGGATAGCGTCCATTATAAAGCCTCTTTTGTATGAGCTCTAATTATATCATAAAAAGTTAAATTATGCAGGACTGAGGAAAAAATAAGTTTCGGACGGAGAATTACAGTAATAACGTGTGATAATAATTATATGCGTTTATCTATAAAAAATATATAATTAACTAAGTGATGTGACGTCGCATACAGAAATGCCGGGTTCACTTGACGAAAAACTAATTTCGAAATGTAATTCGTGTTGTCGAGGGTGACGTAGATTATGCAATTTGCATTTTACTGATTGATAATATAACATAAAATATCCTAATTCACACTTCTTAAATTCTGATCTATCACATTAATCTCAAAAACTATTCCTTTTTCATCTTTTCAGCCGTTAAATCAAAAATATCTGGACTGTCGTGGGCGGAAATGAAGATATCACCGACTGAGCCTCCTTGACCCTTGTTGCATGGCAAAATCCTTTTGTGCCAATCCTTCACTAATCAATAGTCTCGTTTTTTTTATTTATAAATAATCTTTGTTAGATATAGGTCTTTATTTCTTCTTCGTTTTTGTATTCTACTGTTTTGTATTCTCCCCCCCCCTCCCCACCGTTCACTCTCCATCACTCTCTCTCATTCCTCTCTTCGTTACTAAGGTTGTGTGAGACTGTTTCAACGGTTAATTACTTCGTTCATTGAATGTCCTTCCTCCATTTTCCTTTTTTCTCCACTTGATCAGCTCTCTTGAGAGGACATTCCATGTAACCCTCATAACTCTTCAATTTTTCATTTTCTTTTCTCTCTCTGTCTCCCTCTCTCCGTTACATAACCCTCCTCGTCCTCTCGTCAATTATTACCGTTTTCTTTTTTTTTTTCAATTTTTGTAGATTCTGTCCATGACCTCTTTATTTGGATTCATTCGTTTACTTAGCTGAACTCAGCTTTCTGGAATAGTTTTTCCTTTTTTCTGCATATTTTCAAAACAAGTTGTGTGTAAGCGGCAGAAATTAAACTTTTTGCTATCGAGGCTTCCAGTCTAACCAACTGAATTGTAAAGTTTCCACCTCACTGGTTGTTCATCTAAGACGTGACTTGTTCCTCCAATACTCCGAAGACGGATTCGAATAGTCAGAGATATGGACAAAAAAGTATTATAGACTGACTGTGTTTGATTTCGAGAAGATGTGGAAGCCATCACACACTGACCACCTGGCTTTTGTTGTTTCATAGGTCGTTGACAATCGGTCATTTGAATAATGTCTGTCTGCTTGTATAACTACCGATTACCTATATGCTCATGGACATTATGACGAACATGTCGGCATTCAATGCATTTTCCTGCCGTGATGACCTCTTGAGGGATATATGAGGCTGGTCTATATGAATCGGATGTCATAGGTGACCGACCGACCGTCACCAAACACATTGAACCACAAAACCACTAGAAACAGCTTTGTAATTTCTTTTATTTCACTTCGTCAGCCAGATGCATAGTGTGAAGACTCATATGCATTATATCTGCCTGATGTTCTTATTTACTCGTATTGCTATGTGATTTTTGGTTTTGAGATTAGAACGGAAAAACCGTGTGCTTCTATATACTGCCAGCACTTTCTTAAATGCCCTTGTAGACAGTAATTACAGGCTATTTCCACACTTTAATTAAAGCCATATATGCCACTCTGAGACGGTTTTTTGTCTTCAACTCGTACTTTTTTGAATCTAGACCATGTACCATCTGTTAGTAGACCACTCATTACATGTACCTCAAAGTTCTCTGTTACTTGAACATTGGACTTGAGCCTCCTCATTACAAGACTAATGATAGAAAGACGACAATTTAGAAGTGACCAACAGATCAAACAGGTCTCATCAGTTGGTTATTTTTTCATTTCGTTTTATACGATCATTAGATATGAAAGAGGGACAGGAATAACATGATTACTTGAGATTTTCTTGGAAGCAAAAGCAAAAAAAAAAGGAAATTTCGCGATTGTATGTCGAAGCTGTTTGTCGGCATGAGTTCCACCTTTGGCTTCTTCATTATCTGATGCCTATTGAAGTATTCAATCAACCGTAACCCATTAGTTGTCGTTATTGTGGTCGCTCTCTTTACTTCTTCTTCTTCTTTATTTCTTCACTTTACTAAGAAGCTTCTTGTCAGTTTGTGTTTCGTTAATCTTTTGATTGAAAGTATAAGAGTGCAATGCGTTTTGGGAAAGTTCTTTTGTTAGCTCCATGCTGTGATCTCTTCTGAATCTGACTTTGATTTACACACCTTCTTCTTCATCCTCATCCGAATAGTTTTGTCACAAATGTCAAGAAACCTGATGGCCGCTTTCAAGTCAAAAGACGTAACCGCACTTTGCCTCCTCTACTCTCTATCCTCATTTCTGTCTTTCTCTCTCTAAGATGCTTAATAGTCTATCCAGTTTATAGTTCTGACATCATCTATCCTGACAGCTTGATGTGAATCAGGCAAAAGCCCTTTATTTCCTTATCTTTCTATGTGTTTGTCTCCTCCAGGAGAAGATGCTGATGCTGATGCTGATGCTGATGATGCTCCTCCTTCTCCTTCTACTGCTACTTTCACGGTGATCTTCTTCCCGAGGAAAGTGTTCCATATACTTTTAAGTAAATCAAGAACATTGACGTCCTTCAACGACCTTCCTTGTATTCATTTCATCTGAATCTTGTTGATTTAGATGCTGTTTTTCGTATGGGAAAACAGAATTTTACTCTCGACTGCTTCATCAGCAATACCGTCGTCAGTCGTGTCGTTCCTCTTCTCGTTTCAACAGTAATGATGATGACAACATCTCTTATTTGTCTGATCTCATTCCTTATATGGGACAGGACATGATCACTCATTTTTGAACTTATTTTTTTGATATTCATTATTAACTCCCACCCACACACACACTATCTTTCTGTTTCTCTTAATATCAACCTCTAAGTCATTCCTCCCACAACCAATCACATCTTCTATCCCATCCCAAATTAATTTATTCAGTTTTCTCATCATTCTCAACTATTTTTTTGTTATTTTTTCGGAATTTGTTTGTCATTGAGACTGACAAGGTCAATTCAACTTTGAAATTTCTGTTGTAATGAGCTTCTTATCCCGTCTTCTGTCCGTTTGTCGACGCCTTTCAGTCTTCAACTATCGAATTGACGTCGTTGTCCTCTTCTACATACAGTCGATTCACTTAATTGCAGACAGTCAATGTACATCTGAGTTTGATCGATTCCTTTGCCCGTTTTCTAACTTCACATTCGAATTACATTACGTTATGACAGTAATATGACTTTTGTTATGCAAATTGATCAAACCATACGAAGTCTATGGATATAGGATTGGATTACTGATTATTATAAGCCGGAAACATATTATGTGCGGGACGACGACAGACAGGTCCTGTCCATCATCCGTAGAAACATGATGATGTTTGACAATAACAAAAATGAGACAACGGATGTGATGGAAAGCTCAGGAACAATTTTCCTCATTTGTTGTGTCTTCGAAATGTGTTATTCGGAATTATTTAAAGATGTTGGATATGGATAACGAACATATTTGACCTCATTTGCTCTATCCAGTCAAACATTCCTCATCCCCCCCCCTTTACATAGAACTCTTATCTTACTTCTCTTTCAAATGGAAGACGATGCAAAATCTCATCAGATATCCACATGCGTTCTTCCTCTAACAGTTAGTTCTCTACATTTCTCCTCCATCACCTCTCTCTGTTTCTCTCTCTCTATATCTTTTCTCAAAAGGTAAACGCCCTCAGGCAACAAAGTGCTAATACAACTTGCTTCATCGCTATTGTGGATGACTTCTTTTTCTGAAACTTTTGCTTAAGATGTTCGTAGGTATTTTGTCTTTTTTCTTTTCCTCAATTACCAGTTTCCTCGCCTACTAGCTTCATCTTGATGCTGCTTTACTTGTTGTTTCGACTCACCTATACCACTTAGCTCATCATCATCACTTTGTATTTTCCGAAATTCGCCATTCACACAAGAATATCTTAAAGTATCCAACGCATGACTGTTACTTCCATCTCTTGCATTTTTCTCCGTTTTTGTAGTTCCGAACACATTTTTTCGTTTGTTTGTGTTCGTGTTTGTGTTATGAGATGTCATGTTCGTTCTTGAGATAATCTTCTTGCAAACCACTGTTTTTCCCTCTGTAGAACTACCTTGAGTTTCTTGATTCAAATAAAAAAAAGTTTCTTTTTCAATTCAGCAGGGAATTAGAATGTCCGAAAGAATAATTGAGCCATCGGCTTACCCTACACATACAGCATAGACACGCCACCCAATCTTCATTCCACCTCTGAACAGCCAGTCTTAGGGGTCATGACCAGGCGGATTGTCCTCTTCTCATCTCACGTTCCTTCTATTCTTCTTTGCTGTCTCCCTCTTTTATTCTTTATTTGCCAAAATCAACACCTACCTTATAAGGTTTTATATTATTATTATCGAAAGCCGAGGAAACTCATTTCTTTTGTATACCTTATGGAATATTATATTTCGTTCCTATAGGATAGCTTTGATTTTAACATCACTTGACATTTAGTTGCATACCACTTCACATCTTTTTTCTTTCCTCTCTTCTCTATATGGCAAAACCTTGCTTTAAGCATTGGCTGTTTGTTCACCAACACCTTTTACCTACACATATTTGTTTCAGTGTGCAATGAGGTTGACAGCCATATTGCTGTCCCTTATGCCATTTATAATGGCAATGAGATTAGATCCTGAACGAATAGCTGCCCGATTGCGAATCGAACAAGTACAGGATTTTCATTTTTGAAAAAATATTTTTCTTAATTTGAAGGAAATTGAGAACGATAAGCTAGAACGATCATTGCGTGGTAGACGACAGTTACAACCAAAGGAAATTAGCATTCAAGTATATTATTTTTATTTGTTTTCATAAAAACTTTTGTATTCAAAATCGTTATCGAATACGCATCGAAAACGATGATCCGGTAAGATCTTTGATGATCTTGCCAAGATCTATATGAATATGACAGCCGGGATTCTATCATACACACGAATCTTCCTTGTTAACTTTAATCTCCGATTGTCTTTCATTCATTTCCAAACCTTTCAAGGATTTTCAACGAATGGTTAAATAAATTGAACAACAATATATTAAGGTGACGGCTCCTCTATTCTCCTCAAGACTGTTTGAGTATGGAACCAATGCCGGCGATTCAGAATTGCCAAAAGGGCTGGATATAGGCAAGAAGTTGGATCTCCAAAAATCTTTGAAGTTTTATGGAAATGATTATCAAACTGTATATGTATGTGATGATTGAACCTCGGAAGTTTTCATTTCCTTGTTGAAGATATTATCGAACGGAGCTGTTGGCTTTGATGTTTCAACTCGAGTTTATAAACAGGATGTGTTTCCTAAAGGGGCTCGAATGATTGCCCCGTTCTGGAATAGAAATGACTTGCGTACAGGAGGACGCGTTTATTATCGGGAAGTTACAAGTAAGTTGCCTGCATTCTCATTAGCATATACTGTGCTCGAATAATAAACAGACAGACACGTATGCAAATGGACGCTTGTTTGTCAGAAAATCATTTTAACTGTTGTTTTCATGCGAGTCGGTTGATCATAGAACTCATCATTTCCTCTATTCATTTATTCCACCTTCATTTTTCAGAGGGAAGAGCTCTCGAACGTGGTCAAAGCGAAATTCGCTATCAGTATGACAAGAATGTCAAGGTGATTTCATCAGATAGTTGTAATTGTATTTATTCGAATGTAGGTTTTATCTGCCGTCATTGTCACGTGGGAAAAAATGCAGCCATTAAATGCTGATGCTCTACCAGAAGAAGTAGTATTATTACAACTGTAATTAGCGTAACTTGTAATTTAGAACACTAACACATTCCAAGCCGCTCTCTTCATTACGGAGAACTCTACATTCGCCAACTTCATATATAGTAACATTGGATGGACGCAAGGAGCTGAAGCCGGTTTCAATGAGGGCACTAACGGACATCATTTCGCTTTACCGACTTCGGGCACAGGCAACATTATGTATTTAGAAGAGTACGGAAATACAGGTAGCAACAGAGTTCAAGATTGATACTTAGGCTAATAATATAGGAATTCCTGGAGAATGGATGTTCGAAATGAGTGATAGAACTATAAACAGATGCAAGCTTGGTATTAAGGGAGATACTTGTGACGAGGGTATGCAGGAAATTATTTCGACTGTTCACACTTCTTTCAGAATGTGCTGCTGGAGAATGGGGTGCCGATTGTGCTCAGTGTTGTCATTGTAGTCAAGGCAATTGTCATCCAGTAACAGGAGAGTGTGCTCGAGGTTGCCATCAGTGTTGGACAGGAAAAAGCTGTCAAACAAGTAGTTGAAAATTCCAAAACATATTTTATATTTATTGTCTAGAATCCAAAGAATGCGATCGCCGAAGTTCAAATATCCAATGCGCACCAAATGCCATTATGTTCACCGACTACGATAGATGCGGCGAACCAGTTCAAAGATGTGGTTGCTTGGAAGGATTCTCAGGAGATGGCCATAAATCTTGTAAAGGTGAGTATTATGTTCATGAGATTAATCTTCAGAGTCAATCTTACAGATATTGATGAATGCCAGAAAGCAAACATTTGCCATGCTGATGCCATATGTACCAATACACCTGGAAGATATTTCTGCCAATGTAAGACTGGCTATTCAGGTATTGATTCATTCGCGCTGTCTAATAACAATACCATTCGTTTAGGAGATGGACAAATTGAATGTAGAAAACAATTCTTATACCCAAGCCATGGTCACCAACCTCTACCAACTAGGAAGGATGCCAAAGTTAGTTTCCAACTGAAGAATCCGCTCAAGTTATTAGGAGATGTGAAAGATAAACTAACGGTGTGTTCTACTTTAAACCATCTTCATGCATTTCTTTCATCTAGATATCTACATCCGGTGTTATTTCTCTGTCTGATCTCGGACCTTTGACATCAAAACATTTATCCTCTTTGAATACGAGTGTTTTGGCCCCTTTCTATGCCCCAATTGATATATCTAAGGGAGGAAGTATAACTGTAGCTGAAGTTACCGGTAATTACATCATCAGCTTTTCTTGAGAAACAAAACATGTTTCAGACTCGCATGTTCTAAGTCGTACTTCTCGATCTGTCATTGAAAGTTTCAAGGACAACTCATTTGTTGCTCGAAGTGCAGTAATCATAACTTATGAAAACATCACCGGGGGCAATAAGAATGTTAGTATAAAGCTAATTCTGATGAACTATTTTTTCTTTTTTCAGCTTGGAAACACTTTCCAAACTATTTTAATTGGAGGATCCAGTAGTAAAAAGAGAGATTCTACTTTTGTACAATTCCTTTATGAAAGTATGCCATGGTCTGATTCTGCGGAGGTTTGATTTCATGTTTGAACTCCTTGAACTATATATGGTCTTAGGCTGGTATAATCACAAATGATGCTTCTACTTCTCTTTCATTACCGGGTTCAGGTACCGAAGGGCTTCAACAGCTTCCTCAACTTTCTAATGTGAACCAACCCGGAGTTTGGGTTTATGAAATCGGTTCGTTCACATTTAATTTTCTCTTATACCATAAGTCTTCTTAGATGAACCTTTTATACAACCATGTCCTGCTGATAACATGCTTCCACCTTACTGTGATCGCCAAATGGACTCTAACGTTGATTTCGTTAAAACTGTTCAGAAAAATGAAGTTCAGAAGAACTTGGAGGCTAAATCCGAAAACTTAATCATTCCTCCTATACCGGTACGAAAACTTGAATTTTTGAGTAGGTTAATTATTTTCAGATTGGAGCCCCAAGGATAATAACACCAACCTTCGAAAAAGGTCCAAAAAGTATTTCGCCTTCATTCGCCCGAACTTCCTCTTCTGAATCACAGAAAGCATCTGCTACAACTCATAAACCCCGACCACAATTCATAAGCACATCCCACCGGTATAATATGAAAGCATTCTACTAATCATTTCTTGTTTTAGACCTTTGGTTTCAATTGCACAGGAAGATTTTAACATCGATGCAGATGTGTTCGAAACACAACCAACCATTGCTGCTTTCCCGTCAGCTATGACCGTTATTCCTGAGCTCGTTACTGGAACTAAGAAGAAACTTCCTGAATTCGACTTTTCACAAGTAAGTGTTACTTCTCGTGTAACATAGTGCAAATTATCTTACAGACTTCTGTACAGTTTGCTTCTACGACACCTGCAACTCAGGAACCCACGTTCCCTACATTCTCTCTTGACGATGAAACAGAAACTGCCAACACACTGTTTACAGAGAGAATCTCAACTGCTTCTGAAGAAAAGCCTCGCATTTCCGTGAGCGTAGAGAAAGAGGAAGATGAATTAGAAACAAGTACGGAAGGCGTCGCCGAAAGTAAACCGGTAAGCTAATGAGAAACATGTGCGACTCTAACTAACGTTATAGATCATTACTAACTCAATCCCTGTCGAACTTGTTAAAGCATCTCCAACTAATCCACACACCGTTGATGTTCTCGAAAAAACAACACGAGCAGAAGTAACCAAACCACTCTCACACCCACCCATATTCGTCTTCTCTTCATCAACACAGAAACCAGTCAGTATACTGCTTGCAACTTAGATTTTCCTACTTTGTCTTATTGACTAACTTTTCCTGTTACAGCCCACCACATCTGCTACTCCAAGAAACAAGCCAGTCATCGTCACCGGAAGACCCTCAGCAACAGATCAGAAGAATACCGTAGCTGACAATAGTAGTATGTTATTGAAAAGAAAGCCGCATTCATCTCTCTCTCTGTTAAGAATTGGCTATCATCATCCCTACTGGCATTGTTGCTGTATGGGTCATTTTACTCATCATAATCGCTTTAGTAGTTTGTTGTCGGAGAAGGTTTGTCTTCATACACTTGTTTTTTTCCTTATCAAATTTACTTCAGGAGTTCTTCCGCTCATCTCAGAGCTATGTATGGACCGACATATGGGGTTCGGCCCACAGCATATGCCCTCAAGGTTAGTCATTTAACAGAAACGAATTAATAAAATTTGTTTACAGAGAGGATCAAAACACTTAGAAGGAAGCTATGACGAGAATGTAGATAAGTCTGGAAGATTAAGTGGAGAAATGAACGGTTATAATCAGGTACGGAATACAATCGAATTTCTGTAATACTAACACCAACTAATGGGATTTGTAGTCGGGACGGATTTCCCTTTATGGTTCTTATTGGAATTTACAACAAAACTTATCAGCCTCTTCATCAAGTAGCAGTGGACCATCTAGTCGTCCTAGTCCACCCTTTAACAATCATAGTCATCATATTAACCATAATAATATTAATAGTCATAACTACAACAATAACACGGTTTGTGATGGTAGTGTGTAGAACAACATGTCATGATTCGCTGTTTCAGAGATTTTCATATGCCGCTCGATATTAGAGGATTTTCGTTTATAGGCTTCGAATCAGTTATGAACTGAACACATTCCCTCTTTTCACTTTTAGTTTTGTGAAACGCTCAACCTTCTTACCCATATGTCCTTGACAAGTTCACGGTGTGTACCTCCTTACATTGTATTTTATCTGTTTTACATGGCATTTATTGTGATTGTGTTTCTATATTCTCCATCATTTGCACGGGATACCATTTCATTTGATAAGTATTTATGATTTCGTGAGCACTCATCATTGCTTTCTCAGCCATCATTTGTCGTTCTAATGCTTAATCATTATTTAATGATAGCGAAATATATACATATATACATAGACATATAATTAATAAAACTTTTTTTTACTTCTCCTCTGAGACAAAGCTGTTCCCACAGCAAAGGTTATGATACTATACTTTCATCAATACTCTTTATTCTATATCGAAAGTGTGAATCCGCTGTGCTCATCAAGGCGAGAGGTGGATTTGAATAACTTCACTTTCTTCTCGATACACATGTGGAATTGGTGCCATATTAAAAGCCGTGAAGATTGAAAGACCAAAATTTCCAGTCTCTAGCACAATAGCTGCGAAAAGGCATGTAGAAAGCTTTTTACATGCATCTTGAGTGAGAGGAGTGCTACTGCCAGCAGCAGAAGATCATTTAACTAATTATTTTCTTAAATTCGATAAAATTCCTCATAAATTACAGAAAAACGCTACCGCTGGCATCTTGGATTCACCTTATTTTTTCGAATTTTTCGGGGGACACAAGGACACGAACGAATCCATTGGATTCGAGCGAGCCCTTGACAGGAAATAACCTGTGAGGGGGAATAACCATATTAGAAAGATGAGAGAGAACGAGGCTTACGAACCACAAGACACCGGGGGACGTATTATGTTAGGAACCCCAAACCTACCACCTTGCGAACAAGGCTTGCCCCTCCCAAGGGACGCAACTTCGGTTACTTGTTTCATAAACCGGCACTCTACCATTAGACTACGGTCTCATATTATTTACAAGAATATGGGTTCTTTAATGGACATTTGCTCATAGGACACTGCCAATGTTGAATCGATATGATGACTGTTGTACTACACTTAGGCGGTCCATGGTTTGCCAAAACCACCTCCCATACGAGTGTGGTTTAGTAACTTTCGGTTCGTCTGTGATGGATATATGGTTAACACTTTGTATAAATCTGATTGTTGATTATTCAGGTTACTGTTCATCATGTACTAGCCTGGAATCTATGCAGAGCGAGTTCGGAATGATTGCATCTTCGTTAGGATTTTCATTATGTAAGTATCATTCTGTGTTTAATACTGTTGGGTGTTCCAGTAAGGTTATGCTGCGTGTACACTCTGTGAGTTCCACCGTTTGATTTTCGATTTTACTTGAAATAGCTTCATTTCGTTTCGATGCGCGCCGAGTTAGAACGCTTTTGCCTCATGAACATAATGCTTAAGCACGACCGCTACACTTTTTTCACGTGCCGCAGGAATGAAACGCGTGAGCAACCGCATCAAGCGCGTCAGTCAGTTGAAAATGAATGAACCACCGCACAACTAAGCCTTCTAATTCAAAATGGTTTTCCACCAAGCTTTTCATTTTTCTGAACACGCATTGAAGTGAGCGGCGTCCATACTCAGTCTTCTAAAAGCCATAACTTTCTTGTAAGTCATTTGTTTCCAGAATTGTTTCCTTTGTTCTGATGTTCTCATTATGCTGATTATCATTTCATTCTCATAACAGATTTCGACTGCTCTTTTTCGTATTGCTTGCTTTACATTCACAGTGATCATGAAGAAGGTGTGCTCGTTCTTTGCGCACTTGATCGTTCTCTGAGTTTGTAGTTTCATCTCGTAGTTTACTTGTTTATGTTTACGTTCATTTGTTGACCTGTCGGTGTATTTTGCCCTGACTGTCAACTTACACGAATATTGATTACTTAGTTGTTAAATGAAGATTGTGACAAGATGACAGGTACTTGTCTGTTCCAACAGGTAAGCTGCTTCTTCGACAGTTTATAACCAACATCCTTTCAGACATCTGTATTCTCCACTACGCAACACTTCCTCAGAGTCACAGTTTGATCGACTTATTCTCCTTCAATTCTCTTCATCGTTCATCAAGCATCTTTGAAGGAATCTGATGGAGAATATGTCGCTGCACTCCTTTCTGACCACACAGACTATCCAGACCGAGCTAATCTTTCCGACCAGTTAGTTTACTTGATCGTTACATATTTCTTGACAGGGTTCCATTGTTCATGGTTTGATAGCTCTTCTCCTGAGTTAGTGATGTATCTCATTGTAAGAGCTTTGAATAAACTCTCAATCACAGTCAAAAAATTCGAAATTGGTTGAGTTTGCGCCGAGTTAGAACGCTTTTGCCTCAAGAAAATAATGCTCAAGCACGGCCGCTAAACTTTTCACATGTACCACAGCAATGAAACACGTGTGCAACCGCATCAATCGCGTCAGTGAGTTGGAAATGATTGTTTTGATTGTTGATTGTTGATTGTTGATTGTTCAGGTTACTCACTATCAGGCACGAACCATGGATCGAAGGAGAGAAAGTTCAGAACCACACCATCTTCATTTGGATAACCATTAAGAGGTATCATTTCAAGTTTAATGATGTTCATTAGTCAAGTGATGTGAGTGTCGACGTCGCGATTCGCATGTTGCTCTGATGTCAAAATGTGAGTTATACTTCTCCGATTCCTTAGAGATTGTGTTTCTGTTCAGATTTCTCAGTGACTCTATTCCATGTTCTCAATTATGAAGATTGTTCCTCGTTTGTCCTTGCGTTCGTTCAGTCAGCTTGGTGGGGCAACCAATCATTATCTGGTGAACCGGTCTTACCTTCTGCTGTTCTCTTTTGCTTGTATTGAGTAACAGTTGAGGTAGGATTACTGTCAGTTAACTTTCAATGGTTTCAGAGCTGACACATACATGAGCAGAAACATCCAGGTGAGTTCCATGTTTGAAGCTTATTTGACTTTCTGTTACTTGTAGGCAAATCAGATTGTAATGTGTCGAATTACTTCTCGAGTTACAAAACTCAAAATGATGGCTATCATGTGTTCAGAGCACTAATGCTGCTCTCATTTTCTTTCCAAAAGGGTAACACATAGTGGACGACAGCTCTGTATTCTCCACTACGCAACACTCCCTCATAGTTACGGTTTGAGCGACTCGTTCTCTCACAATTCCCTCCATAGTTCATGAAGCTTCTCTGAAGGGAACTGGTGGAGATTGAGTCGCTCATCTCATTTCTTATATCTTTATACGGTTTACTGATGGCTGTTCGATTGGTTTGATAAGTTTTATTTTCTTCAAGCATCTTTCAAAGTATGAGCGTTGCTTGTGTTCTTTGTTTTCATTTCGACTTTTCCCTTCTCAAATACTTTCCGATTACTTTCTTTTGATATTTGGATGGAAGGTTCACCAATGTTCGAAACCAATTTCTGGTTGTGCAGGTCTTGTGCCTTGTTCGTTGAATACTCAGTTTATAGACTCTACTACTTCCTCTTGTTAATTGTTGTTTTTCGTTCATATAAGTTAATGATTACGTGTATTTCCATGTTTCTATACATTCCACTTGTTATAGGTAGGATCAAGGGAATGTGAAGTTGGAGTTCTTGGACGAGAAAGTCGCGGGTGCAGATAACAGATAAGTTCTCATATCTTTGTTCATATTGGTTAGTTACAGAAAGCCGTACGTTAGTCTTTGGAAATACAATGAAGTGCCGCAATGCCTTCTTCTCAGTGCTACAAATGCCTGAGGAGAGGGTATTGCGACACCCCTTGTCTCAGAAATTTTCTCTTTTTTTTGGCCATTTTTTCCAATTTCATCCTCCATATATATCCAATGATATGAAGTAAATGTGGAAGGATAGCCAAGAGGTTAGTTGGTCATTCATACAAGGAAGTGGTTGGTTCGACTCCCGGCCCTGTCAAGGATCCTTCTACGAGAGTGCAAATAGTAAGTTCCGGTCACCCCCGTTTCCAAAGGGGGGTGACCCTTATATACATTTCTACCATACTCATTCTTTCTAATTTCAGGCACCAATCACCGGAGATCTGAGTCAGCGTGTTATATACCCTGACCGTCCATGAGTTGCCAGACTCTTGACTCAGATCTCCATCGGAAGGGCAGTGTGAGTGAGAGAAAGAGTCTGGCACAGGGACGGGGGGTTTTGGAGAAATTTTTAAAAAAATTTTTGAAAAAAATGGCGATGCCCCCCTGTCTCAACCCTTTCCGTAACTACCCCCTGATTGTGGGGAGGATCACTCCTCCACCTTGGGAGAAGAAAACTTTCAAAAAAGAAAGCTTTCCCCTCCCCTTCTCCTAACGATACTTGGCTCTTGGTAGCCTCCGAGTACGTTAGGAGGATGTTGTTATTGGAACTCCTTGTTCTTGGTGTACTTGTACTATAAATAAATGATTATTCTAATAAAACTGTTTTTAACATTTACCTGATATTGTTCTCAGCTTCATCCACCAATTGAATGCATCAGCCGACGTTGTCCTCGGGTATCGCCCTGTAATGTGAAAGATCAGTACTTGCGAGTAACTTGGAGAACAAGAAGACAAAGTAAACGATAAACGAAACAAGGGATGAGAACTATCAAACATACAAGTAGTTACAAGGAATTGCTACTCTTAACAACTCATTAAGAGAGAACATGAGAAAGGTTCTATGAATTCGAACTGATAGCAAAGGCTGTTCAGGTCACATCGGTTCAAAGAACACAGAGATGAACGAAGATACAAGAAGCCACAACACACACAGATGCATCACTTACAAAGCACTTTTAAGAAAATGAAACATTCAAACACTTCATACAAACACTTACTCACTACCTCCGAACTAAAACGCGACGACATGGTTGACTAAGCTAAGGTTTACAAGATGCGGCTGACCTATGAGTGAACATGCAAGCCATGTAGGCTTGAGAACTGTTCGGATGTGAGGAGGCATGGTCAATACAGGAAAAGACAGATACAAGAACGAAAGACAAAACTCTTAAATACCGCAACAATAGGTCGTTCAATAGGAGAACTCAGAAAACAGAAGTATTTCATTGAACACTTAATACAACATCCAGACTATCAACAATCAATTCAGGAAGGATATCAACATAGGTTGAACAAGGAACAGAAGAAATGAAACTGTGAATTCTGCCGGATGACAGATGATGTAAGCGACAGACGGAACGAGGCAGAGAATAGAAGAAGCAATAGGAAACAAGTTAAACAAGGACACTACTCTGGTGAATTACAATGCCCACTGAACAAGGATAAGACAATCAGCAATCGATAACCTCGTAAGTTCATATAGTTAGCCGAAATGTCAAAAAATCAGTCAGAAAAGAGTAAACAAGTCAACTGAACTACAAAATCAAACTACAAGCCCAAAGAACGACCAAGAGCGGAGTTCCACCCTTTTCGCAAATGGTGAGCGTCTAGAACATGTGAGTTAATGGAGCGGGCAAGAATGCTCTGCTCTACTCTCTCTGAGTATTCGGGAACGGTTGCACTCAACGTTCGGCCGAATGTCTGATTCGAAGATACTACTGCTTGTTTTCATTTGATCAACAGCTCCGAACTGACTATTCCATTTTGTTCTTAACTATGCTCATACATTCTTGTTCGGTTACATAATCGATTACCACAATCCTTACATGGTCTTCCTTTGCTTTCAACTTGTTGCGACGGTCAAGCGTATGTTCTGTCACAAAGTATAAACTAAGACGTAGTAGATAGACCATATTGAGACTACTGCACAGCAACAAACGTGATGCGAACTCAAAAAGAATTTGATACTTAATGACTTATCAAACTAATCAAAGTATTATAAAAGAGAGTCAACTCAGAATAATATACAACCCAAGGTTCAAAAAATAAATTTTATTTCTCAAGCAGCGATAACAAAGCTTATAAACAAGAGTCCGTCAGGAACAATCGCTAAACACAAGCAAGTTACTCAAAGCTATCGTCCACTATGTGTTACCCTTTTGGAAAGAAAATGAGAGCAGCACTAGTGCTCTGAACACATGATAGCCATCATTTTGAGTTTTGTAACTCGAGAAGTAATTCGACACATTACAATCTGATTTGCCTACAAGTAACAGAAAGTCAAATAAGCTTCAAACATGGAACTCACCTGGATGTTTCTGCTCATGTATGTGTCAGCTCTGAAACCATTGAAAGTTAACTGACAGTAATCCTACCTCAACTGTTACTCAATACAAGCAAAAGAGAACAGCAGAAGGTAAGACCGGTTCACCAGATAATGATTGGTTGCCCTACCAAGCTGACTGAACGAACGCAAGGACAAACGAGGAACAATCTTCATAATTGAGAACATGGAATAGAGTCACTGAGAAATCTGAACAGAAACACAATCTCTAAGGAATCGGAGAAGTATAACTCACATTTTGACATCAGAGCAACATGCTAATCGCGACGTCGACACTCACATCACTTGACTAATGAACATCATTAAACTTGAAATGATACCTCTTAATGGTTATCCAAATGAAGATGGTGTGGTTCTGAACTTTCTCTCCTTCGATCCATGGTTCGTGCCTGATAGTGAGTAACCTGAACAATCAACAATCAAAACAATCATTTCCAACTCACTGACGCGATTGATGCGGTTGCACACGTGTTTCATTGCTGTGGTACATGTGAAAAGTTTAGCGGCCGTGCTTGAGCATTATTTTCTTGAGGCAAAAGCGTTCTAACTCGGCGCAAACTCAACCAATTTCGAATTTTTTGACTGTGATTGAGAGTTTATTCAAAGCTCTTACAATGAGATACATCACTAACTCAGGAGAAGAGCTATCAAACCATGAACAATGGAACCCTGTCAAGAAATATGTAACGATCAAGTAAACTAACTGCTCGGAAAGATTAGCTCGGTCTGGATAGTCTGTGTGGTCAGAAAGGAGTGCAGCGACATATTCTCCATCAGATTCCTTCAAAGATGCTTGATGAACGATGAAGAGAATTGAAGGAGAATAAGTCGATCAAACTGTGACTCTGAGGAAGTGTTGCGTAGTGGAGAATACAGATGTCTGAAAGGATGTTGGTTATAAACTGTCGAAGAAGCAGCTTACCTGTTGGAACAGACAAGTACCTGTCATCTTGTCACAATCTTCATTTAACAACTAAGTAATCAATATTCGTGTAAGTTGACAGTCAGGGCAAAATACACCGACAGGTCAACAAATGAACGTAAACATAAACAAGTAAACTACGAGATGAAACTACAAACTCAGAGAACGATCAAGTGCGCAAAGAACGAGCACACCTTCTTCATGATCACTGTGAATGTAAAGCAAGCAATACGAAAAAGAGCAGTCGAAATCTGTTATGAGAATGAAATGATAATCAGCATAATGAGAACATCAGAACAAAGGAAACAATTCTGGAAACAAATGACTTACAAGAAAGTTATGGCTTTTAGAAGACTGAGTATGGACGCCGCTCACTTCAATGCGCGTTCAGGGAAATGAAAAGCTTGGTGGAAAACCATTTTGAATTAGAAGGCTTAGTTGTGCGGTGGTTCATTCATTTTCAACTGACTTAAGCGCTTGATGCGGTTGCTCACGCGTTTCATTCCTGCGGCACGTGAAAAAAGTGTAGCGGTCGTGCTTAAGCATTATGTTCATGAGGCAAAAGCGTTCTAACTCGGCGCAGAATGAACCAATCTCAAGTTTCTTTCAAATGATCGGCAGCTTATTCAAAGCTCTTCGGATGAGTCTCTCTCCATTCATCTCGAAATTACGGAAGCAAACGAATAAAAGAAGGAAAAGTAATCCCAAACCATCGACTATATTTCATATAACTAGGATCTTATCAAAGGTTTAAACAGTCCCTCACAACTCAATTGAATAACTTATGACAAGCAACACAAAGAACTAGAAGTAGAATGAAGGAAAGTGAACAGTTAGCGAACACAATGATCGCATCAGGGATCATCACATCGAAACGAAAGGAAGCTATTTCAAGTAAAATCGAAAATCAAACGGTGGAACTCACAGAGTGTACACGCAGCATTAAAAGAGATGAGTGAATCGTTTAAATGCTTTCTCATTCTTTCACTAAAACTTCTTATACAGTTCTCTCTCAGGAACACTACTCGAACGAAGGACGACAGGAGTTGATGAACAAAAACTCGATGAACTTGAAGCTTAAAAAGTATAAGATGAGTGACTCAATCTCCGTCAGTTCCCTTCAAAGATGCTTCATGAACATTAAAGAGAGTTGAAGGAGAACAAGTCACTTAGACTGTAACTATCTGACGCATTACAATCCGCTTTCTGCTCTCACACCACATTTGATACTTTTTATTGGTTATAAATGAATTTTGGAATTGGAGCAAATGGTCAAAAAAGGAAAACCCTTGACTGGGTGTTATATACCTCTTTCCTCGCGAGAGGTTACTTTACTTGTGGTACTATGGCTCTACGAACAGTAAAGAACACCGGTTGTTCCCAAATGCTTGTACAAAACCACTGACAACGTACTGAAAGCTTACTCACTGTTCTCCTCCATCCTACTATTGTTGAGAGACTACGAACGTTTTCAGCAGAGAACCCAGATGAGCAGAGACCTTGAAATCTCTCTGTGATCCTCAATTACAACGTCAACACTGAAGAAGCTTCGCTCACTTGTTCGCTCGAAACGAAATCATTTTCCCATTCACAAAAAAACAGTTCAAGCGCGAATGTCTTCTCGTTTCAATAGCTCTTACAATTCCTACATAAGACTTGCTTACTAGCAATGTCTCACTTAAAACGAATATAACAATCTGATCGGATAGTCTAACTTACCTCAAATGTCGAATATTCGATCTTGTTTCGGCCCTAATCTCATGATTCAACATCGCGTACGGTCAATGAACAGCTAAGTCGAACGATGCGAAACAATTAACACAAAAGTAGCGAAACGTAATAACTGAGTTGTGAAGGAGCAGGAATAAGACATGAGAGCTCATCGAACACCAACCTGAAACCTGAAGAAATCAAGGCTAACGCCAACAAACAAACAATAAAACCATTAATTGGTCAAAACTGAAACATCTTGGAGCATGATCTGCTTCAAAGATCGAAAGTCACATACCATTATGCCCAGGTGTACGTGGTGAGGGATTCCAATTCTAATCATTAACTTCCTATAAAGATGCTTAGAAACGTTAAGAAACAGCTAAATGGAGGTAACTTCTATGATTGAAAACAATAAGAAGAACTACGATGTAGAACTGAAATTTCCTGATTCATGAGACATTCCATATGACTCAACCTCAAGTTAAGTTAACATCAAGTGGAGAATGAACAGACGTCAATTCTTTAAAGCATACTAATCGTTGAAAATCAACAATTCTATGGGTTGAACAAAAAAAAATGATGCCATGAGGATGTATGTGTTTAGAAAACGCTAACTACTAAACTACAAAACAAAATACACACTCGAAAAAAGAATGAACGTCCAGGTTCGATGCGCACTGCCCAAGTCCTCAAGTCACAGAGGCATGGATAAACAGCAGCTCAGTGCGTGTTAATAAACTAGAAGACTTTTCTAATTTCGAGATGTTCTTCAGGCTGTTTTTGATGAAAAAAACCCATGTGGCGTTCTCTCTCAACACGTTTGAAACAATTGAAATGATATTGTAATTCAACTGAAGTTAGCATTGGGTGTTGTTTCAGCATTAGATTCATTTATATAGTGTTCAAATGATCCTTCTCTTTCCAATCGAAATTCTGTAGTTCCGTCGAAAGTCCCATCTCGGAGAACTACGGTTTTGCTGATTGATGAAGTGAGAGCAAGATCAAATTGTAAGACGTCCCCATGGAAAGTTCTAATCTCAGACAATTCTGTAACAAACTTTCAAGAACTATCTGTTTGTGTGTCATTTATTAGATTTTCAAAGCTATCTGTTCAAAGAATCCAAATAAGAAATGTCTTCTCTATAGCATTGTTGATAACAGCTCTGGATATGTTATCAGGGGCTTGGACGAAGATTCGTAAGAGAGGTAAGCTGCCAACGAAAAGAATTGTGTTTAAATAACAATCGCTTGCTTCATAATCGAAATGTTTAAAAAAGTAATGAAGGAAGAAGAAACGGGGACTGAATGTGGGAAAAGAGAAGGAGAGTGTATGCAGTAGAGAACATGGCTGAGCCATTAAGAATTTTCAGTTACAGACGGATAAAGCCTGGCTTGCTGCCGCAAGCGACAGCCTTGTTGTCATGGTGATGCAGTAACCAAAACCTTCGTGTGGCGTTTTCGATCTTCTGTCTGATGCTCTTTTCTCTCAAATACATTCATCACAAATCTCATAATGTTCTTGCAAACTTACTTTCATTTTTAAAAAGAAGTGATGGCTTCAATTTGTATTCCAACTACATATTCATTACTCCAAACTCCATCGCCATACTGCCCACTTTCAGATGATATTCTGGATTATTCTCCTTCGACAAGACATTTATATTTCACAGAAAAAATAGTTCCAAGAGCCATGTGTTTTCAATCGAAAGAAAACAAATTCCACATCTTGGTTCATAGCACATATCTCTTTTCCAAGCCTATGATTCTCCTCCCTCTGAGTTTGGAAAAGCTTCTAGTTCCTGTTTGGAATACTGGGAAAGAGAAATCTAAGGCAAACAAAAAAAATGTCATCTACATCACTATTACAAAACTCCACAGGAACCTTTGGGATAACATATATTGCTATTCTTTTCTAAACCTTCTCTTTCTCTCTTCTCATCCTGCTTGCCCTTATTACATTGTCTGTAGCTTATACTTTCAAACTATACGTATAGCTCAATGTTTCTTTTTCACTATTCGTAGAACAATAACTTTTTCGGTTAATAAAGCCTCATTATTTCAGCCAAACATCTTCGAATGGGTGAACGCGAAAGAATTTTGGCTGATCGATATGCAATGACAAAACGTCTAGGAGACGGCACCTTCGGTGAAGTACTTCTAGCCAGAAAGATAGATACAGGTGATAAAGTAGCAATAAAAAGGTTTACATTTCTATTCCTTTCCCATATTCAATGACCTTTTCTAGAATGAAAAAGAAATTCTACAGTTTCGAAGAAGCAATGGCTCTACGGGAAGTTAAATCATTGAAGAAGTTACAACATCCAAACATAATTAAGCTGAGAGAGGTGAGAAAGTCTCATCTGAGAGTAACTCATAACCTCTTCCACCCCTCAGGTTATTCGAGAGAATGATATTCTATATTTCGTATTCGAATTTATGCAAGCCAATCTATATGAATTAATGAAAGATCGGTAATATGCTAATGAGGCAACTGCCAACACACCATATCTGTTCAGGGACCGCTTCTTTCCCGAGAGTGTTATAAGAAATATTGTTTATCAAATACTGCAAGGCTTAGGTTTCATGCACAAAAACGGTAAGTTAAATATATGATTTCGATAATTCAATGATATATGAACCAAAGCAACGCTGTATGATCTAACAAGCCAATTCAGGCTTTTTCCATCGCGATATGAAACCCGAAAACATCATGTGTAATGGTACAGAACTTGTCAAAATTGCTGATTTTGGTTTGGCACGTGAGATACGATCTAAGCCTCCATATACTGATTATGTTTCTACAAGATGGTAAGATAACTTCGAATCATTCAATGCTAATTAGCATACTCTGATTATGTTTACAACGTTGTGTTGTCACGTAACTACACGTATAACGTAATTACTTTCATATGTTTGTTGTGCTAGAATACGGTTGTTGTATTTGATCTAACAGATTATAGTTCCATTAGAATGATTACATTCCTTATAGGTATCGAGCACCAGAAATATTGTTGCGTTCCACCTCATACAATAGTCCAATCGATATTTGGGCCCTAGGATGTATTATGGCAGAGCTGTATATGCTTCGTCCATTATTTCCGGGAACAAGCGAACTTGATCAGCTCTTTAAAATCATTAACATCTTGGGCACCCCAGGCAAAGTAATAATTACTATAATTCCCCCTCTATTAATGTAATCATGACAGGACGAATGGCCTGAAGGGTACAAACTTGCGGCAACAATGAATTTTCGATTTCATCAGGCACAGGTATGAAATGACTAAGGCTGATTAAGATTCTTCACGAATTCCAATTATCATTCATTCTGATATTGAAATCATGTTATTCAGGCAACACCCATGGAACAAATAGTGAACACTATAGGAAAAGATGGAATGAAGCTTATGATGGACATGATGTTATGGAATCCGGAAAAAAGACCAACAGCCACTCAGGTTTTCTCTAACATTCAAAACATATTGAAATGAATATGAACTCGTCTTACTTCAGTCACTCCGCTATAAATACTTCCAAGTATCGGAAAAGCTTGGGGCACCAGTCATGAGCCAACCAGCACCTGGGGTTACACGAAAGACAAGTGCAGGAAGCACACAATCAGATTCAAAAGCATTCCTGAACAAACAAAAGGTGAGGGAGCTAGATGAAAATGAAGTAGTTATCGTCTCAGAATAATTTGAAGGAGTACCCCGGATCAGAGAATGTCTCGCCGTTAGGAAAGCCAGAAAGAAACATAAACAGGAACATACCATTGAATAGGAGCATGTTGTTCGACAAGTCAGTTCTTTATAACTCTTTTCCTAGATGTCGTAGAGGTTGAAGCCTACTGAAAACAATTAATTGTTTTGTCTGCAAACAGGTGACACAAATCTTACAGCAGCAATTAGCATTAACTTGTAAAGACTTCCTGTTGTCAACCAATTAAGAACGTACCTCAGAAAGACTTACCATAATATTTCAAAAACGAATAACATTAATGATTCTTCTCATTTTCCGCATTGTATATACTAATTAAGAGATTTCTTCTTCCGTTTCATTTTCTCATTTTTAGAGCTGATGACGCTAAAGCTGAACGAAAGCCAGCAGGAGCAGGTGGGATTCCGTCTGCGGGATTGGCTGCAGGACAAGAACGAAAAGCGGCCAAAGACATTTATATGGCAAAGAGTCGATATATACCGGGTAAGCTATGATTCCTCGATTATATGTATAACATGACATAAAGGAGCATTACCTAAGGAGGGTGGAAACAACGCGTTGGCTACTAACTCTGCAAAGAAGGAGGGACGTTCAGCTGTGCAAGCAAGGTTCGAGTATGCATACGGTGAGATTCCTGTCATCTTTCCTATCGAAATTACCTAAAATTTCTATTTTCTGATGAAATAAGTGGCGAATGTATGCTATACCGCTTCCAGAATTCGTCGTATAACTTTCTTGCGACATCCAATCATTTCTATTCTATGCATGCAACCATAGAGCGTGTGATTATAAAAATCCTCAAGGCTTCTATTAGTTGTGTGAATTTTCTGTCCTTCCCAGTCTTCTCCGTAATTTCCAAAAATTACCTAAGAAAGACAAAGGAACTAAGCTTCTAGTTTTTAGTCTTTCCTGCTTTTACCTTTAAATGTTTATGTTTGATTTGACGAAATGCAGTATACACTTCTTATTAATGTTTTCCTTGATTTTCAGGGTACGTCCCAAATTTCGGAGCTAGAACTCTGAATCAGAACAATAATACAAATGTGGTAGCAAATAGCAAACCGAATCCCGGACGAATAGATTGGGCAGCCAAGTATGTCTAGTTTGGTATATCCCCTATAGCTAATGGGTTACTTATATTCAGATATATCCGATAGAGCTTTCACACTTCTTTCATCGTCGTGGGCAAAGAACTCATAAACTTCTTTACTCGAGAGGTTTCACTAACTTTAGAGCTATTAAAGTTTCCTAGACTACGGGTCTTATCATTTCACACCCCTTACATGTTAACAAGTATTAAGCCAGATACAGTTAGCCGGTATTCAAATATAATTACATTAAAAGCCAATAAAGTGAATAATTTATTTGCATTGAGTGTTTGATCATCACATCATCTTCTCTAGAGTATGTATGAAACTAAATAAAAAACAAAAAAAAGCGAATTAGCTAAATAACCAAGTATAGTGAAATATAACCGAAAAAAATCACAGAATATAAACAACAGTTACACGAGAAGTTACGCATATTTGGTTAAGAGTGTCTACTTTAAGGAAACTTTGAAACCTACTGAGCGATGCCGTAATCTAAATAGTTTCAAGCTAAAGAAGACTGATATGATCATGAAAATATCATGTCAGCATTCTATGCTATATATAAGGATTGAGTGTCACTTTGTTCTCTTACAGGGAGGTGAGGGAGGAGAGGAGGGGACGACAACAAAATCTAGCACCTTCAGTAGTCTGAAATGTGAACAGAAAACACTATCACTATAAGTTTAGAATATCACTGTTATCTCATACATGTTCATAAAAGCGAAAGAATATGGTGAGCAAGTGAGTTTCAAGTGAGAATATGGAGAGTGAAAGAACAATTAACAATCCTCTACCAAAGAGCTAAAGACCAGAAGATTAAAACGTTCTCTGAGACCTGCTCGAGGTTAATTAGATTCACGCCACAATGAAAACTGATGAAGAGATGAGTTGGAAACGATTAGTATGAGAAATCAGTAGAACTTGATACCAGAACTTCAAAGTCTTCGTGACATTATATTCTATTTCTTTTTACCATTCAAGAGATATGGGATTGAATGGTTCCGAATCAGTATTAGCGCTCTGCGGGCTACATGATATGCTCATAAAATGCAAAGCGATGAGTGAAATGGAAAAACTGAAACAACAGCCTAGCTGTGACGATGGGGAAGAAAGGCTGGCGATAAAAAGGGGAGCTATCACGTCTAGAGAAAGACAGAGAGAACAAAAACTTGAATTGAAATAAAAAGGAAACTAAAATGTTCCAAATTCTTGTGGAGTTCAAATATGAGCATTATATCACTTTGAGTAACAATTCAAAGTTGTAACCTCATTCCCAATTCGGTTTGATTACATGAAGACTAAAGAATCTTAACCAGGGTGAAGGAAACAGTGAAAGAAAAAAAAGAAAAAAACCGAGGAATCAGTTGTTATTGCCAATAGAAAACGCTACCATCTTGAGTATATTATGATGTTTTGATTTCGCACTTCTGCGCTAGTAATCAAGCAAAGTCTTTCTGAGGAGAAATGCTCATATCACAGTTGGAATAATTGTCCTTCTCCATCATATGACTGACAATCATCGCATCTTCGCGCTCCAAAAGCCTTTTGTGTCGATCTCTCACATCAATGTAATCAGTCAAGGGAGGTAATCTCATAGCAATTCTGGCTTCTCGAGAAACATCCATATCTGGATCACGAACCAAACGAGTGAGAATCTCTGCTACTGATAAAGTTTGCTCATTCCCTAAAGGAGCAGGTTTAAGTTCTGGGTTTAGAAGCCCCAAAACTCGACAAACTCCTAAGCGAACATTTGCTACTTCTGGAAAGTAAAGGTTCATTAGCTAAAAACAGTTATTCACATACTATCGTAAGCCATAGCTGATACATGTGGCAAGAAAAAGTAGCGGAATTGATCCTCATCCATAGCATTTCGTTTCAAACACCTTTCACATAGATTAACAAACCTGTAAAACTCATAATAAGTTCCGTGGACATAACGAACAAACGCACGTTTGGCGCCTAGTCCATTTCTGAGTCTTCGCGAAACCGGATACGATATCTTGTACTAATCGTTCACTGAGTGGTGCCAATGGTTTACTGTCAATACATTGATCAGCATTCTCCATATTACTCCATTCGCCTTTCAGGATACGAGCCAAAACTATGGACACCAGCTCCACAGCTTCTAAGCGTACTTCTGCCACACGATCTAGAACAAAAATATGATCAAGACCGCGATTATAATTCATACCATTAGCCAATGTTAGAGCAATAGCCGTCATTGTTCTATTGATATCTTCTAGACTGTATATATCGCAAAGTTGTTGACATTGTCTAGAAAGTATTATTTCAATGCTATCTAAACAAACTTGAACACTTACAGAGCAAACTCCAAACGATACCTCCAATTAGAGTTCATTGCATTATTATCTATCGGCATGAAAGACGGTAGTATCTCAACCATTTTCAGCTGACTTTTTGGAGATAAACACTTAAAGAAATTGTAAAACTTTCTCACGTAAACTTTCAATCTCACTTTAACGAACTGGAATAGGTTTTTTAAAACACCAACTCGTACTTCGGGCAAATCAGATCTGAATATAAAATTTTGAAGCTAATATTAATTATAATTTTAACAAGATGTTGGTGATCACACCAACCTCAAACTATTGAAGATGGGCAAAAGGTCCGATTCTGTTTTTGATGAGCCAATAATAACAGCCATTTCGTGTAATGAGCTGGCAATAGACAAACGAACCCCTAGCTGAAAACGAATTGATAAACAGTTCAGAGAGTTCTAGTTTCAGTTTGTTTTTTTTAAACATATTTCACTGATTGAAACAATGAAATACGTCATCCTTCATTCTTTCATAAATGATTGGTTTCTCATACCTGGTCATCTCCAGCTAATTGAACATAAGTGTTTCTGATTTGTGACCAACTCGAACGTCCCAGAGTGAAGGCTACCGCAGGGAAGTTATGAGCACAAAATCTGTTGATATCTTCTTCGTTCGTTCCACTTGTGGAAATCATCGACATATAACTCTCGATCAAAGCCTTCGGTACGAGTCGCTGTAAGTGGAAAATTGAAAATAATTTCAACTTAAGAAAAAGGAAAGAAAAGAGTTACTAATCATAATCTGAAAATTCCAATTGCTATCTTATCAAAAATATTTGTGAACATTCCAATATTACACTCTCAAGATAAATAAGCAAAGCTCGATTCGTACCCTAGTGTTAGCTGAATCTCTGTCCTCACTCTCGTCTTCCATAACATCGTCATCTTCATCATCCTCGTCATCGTCTGTTCCTCGCACATCTTTGAAGATTTCGATATCCTGATCGTCACTTCTGAAAATTGGAGTTTTTAAAATCAAACCACTAAAAAACTACAGCACAGTTTTGAGATTCTTTTCACACTATTATAAAAAAAAAACACTCACTCAAATGAAAAAGCAGACTGTTTTGGGCTGTTGATCGGAGATGAAGAGCTGTGCGATCTTTCTTTCTTTGGAGATTCTGGAAGAGACTCTTTGAACAAAGATTGTACATATCATATTTTTAACCTTGTGACTTCGTATGTATAGCTAGAATGTCAAACCGTCTATCAAGATAACTAACTGATTTGTCAGCATCAGAAGATGCTCCGAAAGGTTGTAGCTCTCTGTAATAAAAAATATTGTTCAATGCAAGTGATATATACAAACAAGTCAATGTCAATGTCGTCAACATCATTCGACCAATACATTAATTGATTGAAATCTTGAGAGTGAGTAGAAGAGTTGGAACTGTTGAGGTCTTCGATGGTCTTATCCAACCTATTGTCATCGTAGTCGATGACCGTTGTGTCCATAGCTTGAATGGTTTCGACATCTCCTTCCTCATCGCTATCCATGGACATATCAACGACAGTACTGTCATCCAACCCAATGCTGAAAGAAACAAGCATCATAGGCATATGGTTCAGGTCTACAGTTTTGAGCTAAGCAAAATATAATAACTTTAACAAGCCATACTTCGAGAGATCTTCCACTGAATTACATTTCGCAGCTATACTAGAACAAGGGTCAGACTTTTTGCTGAAAAGCAAGAAATTCATAATGTGCAGATAAATCATTGAAAAACAAAGACACTCTAAGACATAGGGAAGTTACAGTTCAACTCAGAAAAACACCATGCTACATAAAGGACAGACGCCTGAGTTCAACAAATGCAAGAAGAAAGAAGAACTCTGCGAAAAAATCATGCGGCTGATGAGAAAACACAACGAACTTTAAGGTGGTAGAAGCACTGTGTGCATAATTCCTAGAGGTCGAGGTAGCCCAAGTATCCATCATATCTTGAAGACCATCAACAACTCTAAAATCGCAGTGGGAACTATATCAAAATTAAGCGGATGGAAAGCGTTCAGCCCGTATGTGTTAGAAAGACCTCTGAGAAAAATGAAAACTAGGGTGGGTGAGAGACGATCGAGACTACTAGAGAGAATCAAGTGCTATGATAACCCAACCGAATATAAAGAAAATGAAAATCAACTACAGGAGTAGAAGTATTGAAACCAAAAAGTTTACCAACCTAGTCAAGTTGTCAGTTGGTGATGGAGTTTCATCCGAACTCATTTGATCGTCAAGTATATCATTGGGAAGCAAAGCTCCAGGAGGCAAGTAGGAAAAAGTTTTATCCGAGATCGGAGAGTCCCATAGATTTTCCGGTAGTTCCGAAATATCTCGTTCTTCACCACATACAAGTACCTGTAATGAGCCTCTCTAGATTGTGAACTTTCTGAAACAAACTTTTCCATCCATTAACTTCATTCCCGTAACATGAGGATTAGCAAACGTTGAAATGAAAGGTCCTAGCTGTTGAAAAGCTGCAAAACAAACCTGAAAACATCTCCCATGAAACAAATTTTCTCTTTCATAAACACAAACCCATCTACTTGGATCCCGGAGCAGAGTTAAAAACTTGGGCGCCAATAGTTTCTCCCTAGTTTGTCTACGACAATACTTTGACACCTAGAATAAGGAAGTTCATCAAGATTTGAGAAAAAACTTGTAAACATTCAAAAATGAGGAAAATAACTAAGATTCTAAAACAATTTGGAAGGAAAGAGAGAAACAGATGAGCAACCCTGGAAAAGTCGAGACATTGCGATCAATTCTCATCAGCTCGTATCCCAAATAAGATGAATTGCCCTTAGATGCATCGATCTCTCATACGTTTTAAACTTCACTATTCCCGACATTTACCCTCATGATAAACAACTGGTACTATAAGCTCCCAGCTCTTGATGATTTTAAAATTGGCATTCAGAGAGACAGATATTCATCCGCTCCCCCAGCCAAATTGAAGTCTGATGATATTTTTTCCACTCATACTAACATGAAGTAATTTTCGATCTTTTCCTCTCGAAACGAAGTTGCTATGAATTGCGAAACTCAAAAACACAAATATGAAAATTCCTTAGCAACGTCGCGGAAGCTTTTTATGAAACTAGCGCTCAAATGCCTAAACGACCTGCACTACTAAGATGTGTGCGTAACTATTAGGCCTTCAAACAATGTCCGTCTTAGAGAATCACTCTATATAGTAAAAATAAAAACACTAACCTCCACGAAATTTTCACAGACCGTTTTGCGAACTCCCCAGTTAGAATCATCACACAATGCAAGTAGATGAGGCAAAGAAAACTGAAAAAAAAGAGTGAGATGCTCTGTGTAATCATCCTATTATTCTATTATCCACGAAATTAGAATCATCCTTTTGAAACATTGGATTTTGTTACGTGTTTACGTTTTGAACCTTTAACATGATTTTGCACATTATTGGGACTATAATCCTCTTTTCATCATGATTTACGCTATTCTCTCAAAGTATTCCAGCCATGCTTCCGCATCCAATACCAACAAGCGTAGAGAAAGCGGCAAACTGATTTAATGAGTCCATTCTGCTCTCTGTCTTTTTTTCCGATTTTCGTTCAATTTTGTTGCAAAAGATTTTTAAACTACAGCGGCATTTTTGTCGAAAAAAATGTTCCTTCGCTCCCCCATGGTTCTGCAGTAAAGTTGGCAGCTTATCAGCACAAAGTTTGTTGATCATCAATAGATCTTAAATCTTTCGTACTTTATCCTCAAACGATCCGCCGTTGTGTGAAATGATCGTCCGAATAAACAAATGTTTGTTGAAAGACTATGAAGTCTTGAATTCAGAAAACGACTGAATGATATCGCTGAGCTCATAAAATATTTAATTCTTCAGAGAGTTTAAAACTCCAGAAGCAATAGCCGATTGTCTGTTATTACTTTGTAAACAGAGCGGAGAAAATCTGTCACGTGAAAACGAAAAGATGGGATCAGACTATACAAGTGAAAAAAAAACGATCGAAGACATTAGATTCACTATCTGAACTCACATCGTCCCTTAATAAATATTAATAGCCTAGAGTTAAATTTTTTTCCATTAGAAACATTAATAAGTTTTTCCAGCATTTGTCTGTCTCTGTCACATCGACCACATACTAGCTGACTATTTCCGCTTCTATCTCGACATGCTTTCGACATTATATTTTAATCTTAGGGTCTTTAGTCTGTGTCAGCCCCAACCATAACCTTCGAAGCTTAGTTTCTGAGGATTTGCAACAAACAAGTAGATGTAGTTACGAAGCAAACAACTCCTCTACTTAGTCTTTCTACTTCATTCTTTCGGAGCAGACACTCCACATTTTACGTTCGTTTGTCTTGGAAACGTTTGAGAACACCACATGAAGTAAGCAGAAAAGAATTGGAGGAAGGAGCTCAAGAATGAAAAGACTATAAACCAATGTAGGAACAGTGGTTAACAACATGACTATGCAAGAGGTGAAGCAAGATGTTAACGTCCCCACTATCCTCATTTTACTTAGCGTCAGCATCCAGTACTATTTCTAGTCAGTTGAACAGCACAAGAGTTAACAACCAAAGATCAAGGAAGTAGCATACATGCACACCCGATTCGGCACAATAAGTTATTGGTTCACTACAGACATCAACACAAATTCAAGAGACTCAGAATCTGTTGTTTGTGTTACCGTTTGCAAAATAAAACAACCATGCTCGTTATATGGCAAATGACACCGACGATTTGCAAGGAATCATGACAGATCAGCAGACAAGCAATATCTTTCACATCAACTGATAACTGTCACTTGCTACATAACCTTCGCGCGGTCTCGCTAACCTACCTACAACTTGTTTATTCTCTATTAAAACATAAGCTAAACTTCATTTCATTCAGCAAGGAATAGAGAGAAATCAATGAATTTAATCACCGCTACTACAATGTGCTCCTAACCTCGTATGCATAACGTATGAGATTCTGTTCATAGAAGCAGTAGAACTCTTTAATTCCATTTAGATGCATATAATGCACACATAAATATCTTCTAGTACCAACATTTCATATTGAATTAGCTGTGCTTCCATCAACTGAATATGCACATGCACATTCAACAAGAAGTATATGATGATGACAAGGAAACTCAAGAAAATGCACACGAGGAATATGAACCAGTATGTTGAGAAATAAAAAAAACGAAAAACCAAAAGTATATAGATCAAAGATTGAGAGTCAAAAAAGTGAAACAAAATATTCCTGAGGAGCTACCTCTCCCTTCAAATTCTGAGAAAAAAGGCTTTTTACTATTTTTCTAGAGTATGTTATTATAATCAACTTCGTTCAAAACTTTCATGCTGCTCAGTTTTATAGAACTAATATGATATTACTAAATTTCGGGGGGTTTTCAATAAAATTCTGTTGAACAGAACAATATATCCCTTCGAATTGTAAATATTGTTTCCTATCCTTCCACATTCCATCTCCCGTAACTTCAGCTGCCAAAGAAAGGGCAAAGCCATTTGGACGGTTGAAAACCCATTACAATGAATCTTTTTTCATCATTAATTATATTCAATCCATCGCGTCATAGTAATTCTATGTTGTCCAATTTTCAGACCTCCTGTGAGAAAGGATATGGACAAAGAACGATGATTAAGTAGCTCCTATATCCTAGGACAATCTAAAAACTACATCCTATTTCCATATAGCTATTTTCCTCTTTGTCTACTCAAACCTTGAATAGACTATGAAAAAGCATAGAAACAGTGAGTGAATGATTGCAACGGAGAGAAAGGATAGTATGAAGAAGTAAAACGAACTTGCTCGAGAGGAACAAACGCACTTCAACAAAACCCACATCTCGTTATTCGCCCAATTACGATAGAAAATAGAGGATGCTCTCATGTAAGTGATTATTTAACTCGATCACATGATTATATCCCACGATTGGGAGAGGGGATAGAAATCAAAGAAACAGAATTACATGTCAAGCTTAAGAAAAATTCGGCCCCGGCTCTCAAGTCGAACATAAACAAAGAAAATGCAACTAACCATGTCTGTGAACCTTGTACCAAACATCCGTGAGAGATGCCCAATTATTGAAATCGCTACCTGGAAGAGAATAATTGAATTCAATACTTTTGAGATAACCAGAAACATATTCTTTTGTTTTCTTTAATAATCGTTCAATCCCTTATTGTACTACTATATCACCCAACTCATTCAGCTCGTTAGACGCTTTTTTTTCTTTTCCATCTCTCCCTCCATGTACTTTAAGAAACCATTGCACCATATCTTCAGTCTATTCTCATACCAAATGACTCGGAACAACGATGACAGGAGATATATTTCTTTAATCGCCATCACGTGATGCCTTCCACCACAAGGGCACACCAGCCGTTATTGTCGATATCTTCGTTGTTGCTGTTCTGCCGTCCTTGTACTGCTGAGGTGCTGGATCATTCTTTTAGAACCAATGAACGAACTCGTTTTGAAATGAAAACCATGAGGTCCCAGATGTTCTTCATCTAATCTCTTCAATGTTTTCTCTTATTTCATAATGGCTAAGGAAAAGAGTATAGAACAAAGCGCAAAACGACCAGTGACCAGCGCAGGACAATTTCTAATCTCACATAACGAATCTTTTAGGATTGCAAAACTCTTCCCCGTGTTTAAGAAAGTAGTAAACGAAGGCGTAGTTGTAAATGTTGAGAGGAAAGTATTTCACTTTTTTATAACTCCCACGACCAATATTCTCGCTGAACAAAGAAACATGATAAGCAGAGCAGCGAAGATTCGACGCTTATCTCCTCCGGGCTTTCTACTATTTCGTTTGGCTGCGCCAAAAATAGTAAAACTATACGAAATGCACTCTATCTAAAAATGCAAGTAGGTGCCAGCCCTCCAGATAGATTCCCCCTAATTTTTCCTCCATTCCTGCCTTCTATCTATACTTATATCTAGCATGAGATGAATGCTATAACCATGAATAGAGAGATATAGCCATCGGCTCTTCAATCAATGAGGTAACCAATATGACATAATAGTAAAGTTTTGTCAACATATGGTACACATATAAACTTTCTGACAGTAGGAGAATTATTAGCAATAGATCCACTGTTTATAGATGGTCTAAACTGAGAAACAGAGCTGGTTTTGGTACACAGGTAAACTGATAACCAACTTGGAAACCAGTTAAAGTCTATGACATTTCATAATTAGAAATTTATTGATCTTGGATGAATCGCTGACTAATTGCCTTCCAATCCATATGAACCACTCTCTGATAAGCACAAACAAAGCTGATTATGTGCTCAGATTCAGAAATTGATCCTTGCCCCATGATCGTAAAGACTTACGCGCACACAGATTTCGCCAAAACTTATTATGGTGCAAATGGAACAGCTCCAGCTTGTAAATGCTACGGTTTATTTCAACATTTTCTGTGATTGCTTTCTGCTACTCGCTGCCTAATGAAATGAATGCAAAATGACAGAAACGATAAGAAAGTTCAAAGCATTACATAGTGTACTGAACTTTTAGTTATAGTTTCTTTTCATCTTCGCTCAGAGAAGTTTCTTGCCATCCATTGAGCTTGCATTGTCAATCATCTATCACGCATGAAATCTCTTAACTAACAACAATCAGTTCTCTGATCCCTCAAGTCATTATTGCAGACAGTTAGGAATAACCTAGAAAAGCAGGAAATCTACCATAGCCACGTGACAAAGCATTGGCAATGAGGCCAGTGTCGTTTTTTACATTTTCAAGATGATCCTTCTTTCTTTGATTCAATTCACATGACGTCATGCCCCCATCTTCCCGCCAAAATGAAGGAGGACGTTAGTCAGCATTGCAGGCTGGTGGCCATGAATCATGCGCAACAACATTCATGGAATCGACCAAATCGTCACATACATTCTTCCACCAGCCTCACTTTTTCACTTTTTCTTCGAATCTTTCCTTTCCCAATTCTTTTCTGGCAGAGCAGAAGGCTAGAAACAACATAATAACAATGCAAAGAAATATATATGTGGAAACACACATTCGAATATATGCCACATATGTATCTCCAAAGTGCAAAGCTTCTTTTCAAGTTGTTTTGGGAAAAAAGCGTCCTGCATTCTATCTCATTCATTTTCTTTGTCTAGTCTTTCTATGGCAATCAATGAAATAGAAAAAAAACATTTTTTCCAACGAGAATGACACAGAAAGAACTCTATTGCTTCACACATTTATGAAGAAAACAATAAGAGCATTCTCGTTTTTATAAAAATTATGAAAGAGCCTTTTTTTCACATGTTGCTCAATCATATAAAGATAACGCGTCTTCTCTCACTAGGCACCGAAAATAGTTTCAGTGAGAGATGTGCGATTAAGGATGGAAACCTTATTTGTTTCGTTTAGCCATAAAAAAAACACATTTCACATAATATGATACTCATTCGGCTTACGGTAATCGGCTCGTGTTCAATGGTGAAACATTACGCAAATTGATCGAAAACTCCTTTCCCTAATACGGCAACAGAACGACAATATTCTTTTCGTTTTTCTTTTTGAGCTAGTCATCTAGTCTATGGCTGGTTCGTTTGCCATTCTCTCCTCTTTTGAAATGATCACATCGAAAAGAGAAAAGAGAAAGGAATAAAAATTGAAAGCGAGAGAGAGACGATGTTAGCTTATGAGAGGAAAAACAGAGAGGCCACCCTGTCAGATTAAAAAAATCATAAAACTTCAGTCGTCAATGCTGAGATCGCAAACGCTCCATATAAGTCAACAAAATTATCGCTTGAGTGATTCAAACCAAGTCTTCAAAAGAAAAGTGAAGACTTTCTTTTACTCTTTTTCCACCTTTACATGTTTTGTGCCTTACAACTTATGAACATGAAGCAGAACAATAGTAATCTTTGATTTCTTTAAAGATGTAGCACCACTTTAAAACAACAGTCCTATGGAAAACTGTTTCGAACAATAAAAACACGATCGAATGCGAAGAATATGCCTTCCGTAATCTTCCGGTTAGTGAACCTATTTCGCAAATGAGTTTTATCCAAAATAACAGTCGCTCAGCGCTATAATCTACTTTGAATGTTCTGACAGTACCTGCGTATTCTCATAGCAGCAGTTCTGAGGAACAGATTATTTGATAAGAAAATATTCGCGTAGCGTTAAAAGTTATCAGCAGCTATTCGTTTTAAACAAAACGACGAAAAAATCTGATATCTTTAAATGGCTTCCTTCCTATACGTATTCCCTTGCTAAAAATTCCATCTACCAATGTCATTTCTTATTTAGTCGTTTTTGTCTTCTTCGTCTTTCCCTCGTTTCCCTCGTTTTCGTCAATCAATCCAGTCTCGCGGCCAACACGAAACGCGCCGCTGCCAAACCGCGCTGTCGTCACATCGCCGACCGAAAACCAACATTGGCTAGTGAATTTTCAAACTTAACGCTGGAGTAATACAAAATACAGAAACCCCTCAAACTCTGTTCTGAGGAATGGCGTTCGAAAAAAAACGAAATAAAAAGTGGAGAAACTACCGGAAAGACAAATAGGCACTAACGGGAAAAGGCAGTGTAGCCAGTTTCACTGCAAGGCTCACAAATGAAGCGAACAGAAGATACATTGAACATTGCCTTCAGCAGAATTCATCATCGTCTAGAAACGCTATCTATTTGCTCCGGAATCTGCTGTTAGCGCGTTCCAAGTCCCGTGTTTGCTTTTTTGTTTGTCATTTGAGCAAGCATTTCCTCGATACGATCGTCATCTCATTTCATTTTTCTACTATTACCCCAGCTGAATCGCACAAAAAACCCTTCTGCCGGTGAAGATTTTCTGTCTATTAGCCATGATACCGAACACCGTTCGTTTAGTTCAATTATGAATTCGTCTTCCCTCATTCTCGTTCAACCCTTTTTCCAATCCATCTTTTAGCTCTCTATAGCTTTTCATGAAAGTACCCACTTTTCGAACATGTAGATTTTGCTGCGTCAGTAGTCGCGAGTATCGCCAGATGAAATTGTCGTAGATCCATTTCTTATCCTTTATTTCATCTTGTGATATTATTCGACAGAGTACCTGTAAGAATATAGAAAATAGGAGGTATTCTGATTCTGAGAAATCAGTTCCGTATCGAGATCAGGGCTCACTGAGTGGCTGTTCTACAGATTTAGAAATAGTGTGATGGATGTGTCTTACAAAGGAATATGAAAATTTAGCAACGACACAGAATGAAAGGACTAGAATAGAGGTAACGGCCTGTTCTTGCTCATTACAGCACATCAAAGCTGGCTGTGATATGAACTCAAGTCGACAAATCACCCACCACTTTGACGTGCCGGTAGTGAGCCGAGCCTGATGGGGCTGTAAGAGCAATAGGGCCAGGGTGCAGCATAGAAGAATGGAAATGTCGCAGAGGGAGGGAGCATGTTATAAGGCTTGATTCGAAGACTCCGAAACAACTATGACTAAGGATAACGCAAAAGTGAAACAGCAATAGATTGTACTATCGCAAGTACGTAGCACACATACACACCACCTGCACACAACAGCTGTGCGACAAACGCACATAAAACAAAAAAACTTTTTTCTTTTTCACTGTTTCTATTCTTTCCAGTCAGTTTTCTAATTTCTATCAATCGCGCTGCTCTTCAAGCATCATCTCATAATCTCGCCACCACTGATAACGAGAAAACGACGCTCTTCTCAAATAACTGTTTTCTTGCTCGCTTACTTCTTTCTGATTGTTGTATGAAACAGCTCAGTTTTCATAGGGACAATGTTAGTACATCCAGAAGGCGAAAAACAGAATAGTGATACGGCTTAAACGCGTCTCACTACCCATGTCTTTCACCATCGAGATGACATATAGTAGGGTTTGGGAAGTTCATGTCGTTTCCATTTTCCAGCTAATACAAACATGAAAATGCACACAAAAATTAAAGCGATGGCTTTAATAAACATTAGCTTCAAACTCTCTGATATTAGGCTCGGGGCGAGGAGCGTGAAAAAATTGAGCGATATTACAGCACAATTCGTCAGGGAATATATCAAACATTTTCGAAAATAACACAGCTGCGGAACAAGTGAAATGATTAGCAAGTATGGAATAAGCTGAATAACCTCATTTTAGTACTCCAGTATGAGCAGTAAGAAAAAATGAAACGAAAGAAACATCAGAAAGTAGCTGGTTGGTTAGTTGGCTCGCCAACCAAGCAGCGGGCAGCCACGACGTTTCAGTGTTCTTCATTCAATGTGCCGCTATGGCTATGGCTGGAGAAGAGTGTGAGAGAGCAGTTCTTTTCTTGCTGCGCCTCTGAATGCCCCACACTCTTTCAAATGACTGCTTCTCTAGGTCTCCGCCCAGGCACACAATCATTCGTCATGGGGCCTGCAAAACCACACCCCTTTTTTTGCGCGCCAGATCGCTGCCACTCTGCTTTACTTTCACTCTCTGCAGGGTCTCTGCATCTTTCCGCCATGAACTTGGCACACGCTATTTCACTCAGTTTCGCAACCAAAACTCTCCTCTCCAGCATGGTTTTTCGCTTGTCATCATTGCCGCTAGCGCCGCCGCTGCTGCCGCCATCGCCACATCGTCAGCGACATTGATGTCGTTTTCTTCTTTCGAGAAGAAACACAAGGTATACAAGCAATATTTGGCAGAAAGAATAGGGAAACACTTGAAAAGGCACCAAAAATGTGAATATAGAGAAGAGAGTCAGCAGGAATCATATTCAAAGGCTTGCAAGCAATGGAATGAAAGCAAAAAAATACTTTCGAAGAAAATAGATAGCTAGACTAAAAAACGCGGGTTTAGAGGATCACATGCTCAAATACGAGAGCGCTCGTGATGCCATCTCAGATATGCTTGAACCCGAAACTCAATATACGGAAAGGGAAATATGACTTTGGGGCGTACCGTAGCGATTTCAACTCGATGTTCTGAGTCTGTTTTGTCACTGCATGAATTAAAGAACTCGTACATGAGAGGAATGACGGTATTTTGTAGATCATCTGTAATTATTTAAAATAGAGGAAGAAGAGTTTGAGATTGGTGTTATCGAGTGAGTCTGCTCAGCGCCATTAAGCAAACCAAGCACAGACAAACTCTTAACATATGAAACTCTTTCTAATATTCACCTTGAGTTAATAGATGTTTATCCAGAAGCACGCCTACTACATAGCAAGCTTGCCGGCCGTACTGAAAAAACACCTTTCAGAAAATTGCAAAACTCTAGGTATTTGAGCTTCGAACGTTTCGTTTCATGATAGCGGGGCCAAGGAATGAAGGGGGGGTATGCGGGAGGCAGAACTTATCGAAAACTGAGCGATTATGTGCACTAACGAGTAAATTTATTTACAACTCTTATTTAAACTTATGAAGAGTTTTTGGATAACAATAAAGGCTGATGAGAAGAGAAAGGCATTGATAAAAGACAGGAAGAAAGAGAAACAGCATTTTGGAATGAGGAATAACTGACGAACACTTGGGAATAGCACCTAGTTCGGAAGGTGGGGTGGAAGAGGAATGCTGTTGGAAGAACGAGAAATGGGCGGCAGCAACAGCTCAGCAGCTAACAGCACACGCAACAAACCCACGTTGTAGGGACCCTGCAGGAGGCGGAGTCAGCTGGCAAGAACCAATGAGAGAAGGGAGGGTTGGCACTGACAACCCACGCCGGGAGATACAACGAATGAGAACAGAGAAAAAAAGTTGTTGGCTGACTTGCTGGTTGTATGCCATTCCATGAGTAGGGAGAATCGGGAAAGCAGACATGCAGACAACTGAATGATAACACACAAGCTAGCGATGTTCGAGTCGTCAGAAGAATATGAAAAGAAAGAGAGACCAGGCGGCAAAACTAAGAAATGCCGGATCGACAAAAAATTGAAAAACGTCATGGAGTGTGAGGGCATGAGAGAGTTGGAGTGAACAAGACTGCAGTCAACTCTCTTCGCCTAGAAAAGATAGCTTTCTCAATAAGAAAGAGAAAATGAAACGAAAGAAATTGAAGAGGGGTTGGAAGATGACAATGATGGCCGCCAATGAAAAGACACTCAGGGACGAGACTTCAAACGATACTAACAATGACATCGAAGTAGCACAAGCGAGATGAACAGATACCAAGATAAAGAAAAAAGAGAGTAAATCACATCTGGTGTAGTCATAGGAGCAAAGAAAAGCAAATAGGAAGAATAACAAGACGAAACAAATAAATAGAGACAATAAATTCTTAACTTGATTCAAATATTGTCGAGATTTATCTTGATCTACTCTATACGACACCTGAGACTACAAAAAAACTGCGTTGAGCCTAACAGTTTAATAAGTTCGATGTGAAGTTTCGCCTATCACAAGTAAACATCGACATCGGGCAAATCAAACTTCTACTTGTAAAGCGAAAATTGTAAATAATTGAGGCTCAACCCAAGGTCGAACTTTACAAAAACCAGCTTAGCTAACAGGTTTTAAGAGAATGACTGCCAAAGAAAGAAAGCGAGAAGGACGAGCTGATGAAGGTACCAAATACTGTCATTATCTGACGTGAAAAACCATGTCCATCCATGTAAGAACTCTCAGAATGAAGATCCTGACCTTAGTCGCAAAATGGAGGAAACAAAAAAAAGAAAAGAAAACTACTCTCGCTCTCGTTTTTACACGATCGTCCTTGGAACAATGAAAGCGCTTAAAGTGGCAAGGTTTCTTCGTTTTTGTCTGGCACAATATCTTAACAGAAAAAACCAGAAACCTCAGGGTACGTGGGAGAGTGAAAATAGAGACAAGGATAAGGAAGAGAGAAAGATTGAGTAGTCGTTCTCTTAATCAGAACGACTGAAAAAATATATTTGTTCAGAAGAAACATCATTCCAGAAAAAAAAGAAATTTCATTAATCATTCGCAGAACGCTTGAAAAGGGATGATGGAACGTAGATTCTCTACAACAAAAAGTTAGGGGAAAAAAAGAAGAAAGGTAACAGTCTTCAATTATTGTATCTTTTTTTAATTTCCTCGAGTTCTATGTTTTGCTGGAAATTCCAAATAACCTAATCCTAGAGACAATGTATTGCTCCTTCTCAGAGTTTTATCGGTAACCCAACCTCTTACAAATGATAAAGTAACTTTCTCATTCAATTAATTGGATAAAAAACGACGTGTTCCAGACAAAAACAGAACTGACTATTAATTAAAGGGTGGTTCGAGGCAAGACAAGAAAACTGAAAGAAACTCAAGGTATGATAATGTAACTTGCTTTCGCACAGTTAGTTCTTCGTAATACACCATCAAACACAAAACACTTTTTCTTTTCACATTCAACAGAAAACAGAGCCATAAGCAACGTTCAAGGGCGCTGTAAAGTTGGTTTTCGAATCGAAAAAAGATGCGACCTTGCAAATAGCTCTATATGAGGCCGCGAAGGAGTAGCATTGTCTTCGGTCAGTCTTAGGTATCAAACAAGCAACCAAACGCAGTGAATTCGATGAAAAGTTACGTTATGCAAAATGAAAAACGACACAAAACAAGAGTAGCTTATTGTTTGCAATTTTTTTATGCACGCAGCTGCTCACATCTCTCATATACATTTTTCACAACGGGTATCTCCTCCGTTCAGGAAAAATCACAGCTAGAAAAGTGCAGTTTTCGGTTTTAAAAGATTAATCACTGCAGGGAAGAGACCGGAAAACTAACTACCAGCGGTCCTCTCTTGAATATAAAACTTGAAACCAAGGGATAGTACAACACCGCTGAGCTTAAAGCATGATGAAGCGAAACAAATAGTTCAAAACCCATAATAGCGAAATCTTATATATGAACAGAACGTTGGTCGAGCGAACAAGTGAGCAAGTGAACACTTCAATGAAAATCAAGATCAGAAAATCATTTCGATTCATTCATTGAGAATTCATGCGGTAAGCCAGAGTGAAACAAAAAAACAACTCGTTTATGATATATTGCTGTTCTGAACATGAACAGAACAAGAGAAACGTGGATCGGAACAATATCAGAATAGATAATACTTCCCCTGCTCTTCAATATATATTCTTCCTCGAAAAAAAGATTTAAAAAACATATATTGATACAGCCTCCTGAGCAGATATTTTCATCAACGTTTCATGCAATGGAAGTAACAAATATTCGTTTGCTCATGATGAGGACCTCCCATTGTAAGCTTGTTCCAAGCCGTCTCATATGAAAGAGTTTCACTTCTCATCTATTCAATTCATGTATTCCCAGCTGTAACCGTTATGAAGTCCAATTAAAAACGCAGCTGGTGAGGTTGGAAGAGATGGAAGTATTTCACCAGAAAGATAAGAGCATAAAAAATCTGGTGACGTTTCAGAGTGCCCTTAGGGAAGAAGTGATGATATCATACAGAGAAACTTTCAAAGACTTCCGAATCATGTGATTGTACACAACGTTATGGCTTCAAAACGAAGTACATATGAAGAAAGTCTCAGAACGTTAAAAAAGTTTAACCAATGATGATTTTGTTCGCTAAAATAACCAAATAATTCACCGAGAAAGCATCTAAACATGATTGAAATGCTGTGAAGTCTTAATATAAAAAGTAGAAGTGATGATCTCATCACTTTCCAAGACCTCAAACTAGACTCTAAAAGAGCAGAGAAAAGCGGAAGTGTTAGTTAAGTAACTACAAAATTGTACTAACAAGGATTATTAAAATAGTCATTCAAACCCCTATACTCGAAGATTTTTTTTTTAAAGAAACGCTATCTTCGAACCCATCAAATGAACCAGACACCCCCACAAGTAGAATTTCAATTAGTCCTAAACCGAAAACGGAACGGCTTCAAGTTATCAGCAGGCGTATAATCCTTAGCTAATAACTACGTGAAACTACATGCTCACCGTTAAACTTCCACAAATTCGCCAATAAATAGTCTCTTGTGATAAGCAAGGTATGAAAAAGTAATAAAAAAGAAAAGATAAAGAATCAAAGCTGCTTAGAAGAAAATAGAACGAGATCAATACGAATGGAGAATATCAAGAAAGGAGGACGCACAATTATATGAGATCTCAATAATGAGTGAAGGTAAGTAAGGGGCCGAAACGTTCGAAACAACAAATAATAACTTGAGAATAAACGCACCGAATCTGGACGTTGTAGACAAGAACGTAGAAAATCTTTCAATACTGTGATTGCATACTTGAATCTTTCCTGCTTGCATGACCGTTCTATTAAAAATGGAATAGCATCTAAAATCATGCCAGGTTGAGCATCGTCATAACCTGAATTTTTTCTTTAATTTAAAAGGTCTTAGGTTTGACTGACCTAGGCGATCTAACCAAAAAAAAATGGATTCATAAGCAGTTTCAAGAACAGAGAAGTGATCTTCTTCAATGGGTTCTAACCGTTCAATTATTTTGAGCATCTCAGAGAAAGCATACTCACTGAAAAAAGCTCTAGAGAGTTTCACATTTAATAGTCTATACTAATCATTTGAACACTTACGCTGGTCCTTTTTCAGAACATGAAGCTGTCTCAATAATTTTATGCAAAGATGTGAAGTCCCTAGGTCCCGAAACCCATTCTGGCGTATTTTCCTGTGAACCTAAATAATTTAAATTCATGACCGAGGTCCAATGCGAACTTACATAACATAGCATCATCTTCAAGTGAAGTCAAACGAGCTGCAGTTAAAAAGTCATTTTGGCCTACTGCAATATATCCAATTAATGAGGATCAATCATTACGGAACTAACTATTGAACATTTCGTAAACCTTTGAAAGTGATATATTTTCTAACGAAGTAATTGAGGGTCGTATTGAAGAATAAAAAGCGTAAGTAATAGATTTAGCAAGTATTTCGCCTGAAGAACAAGGCGGCCACTGGGTTATAGTTGTCCTACAATTCTGCTTAGCAAACTTTAGGACTCTGAAAAGTGAATTATGATAATTTGACTTAACAGAACGAGACATCAATAATGAAGATACGACAACGAAAGTATTATTAAATAGTTACCCACTTGGTTAGAATTATAAAAAAGATTATAAAGAAAGGAATACAGACTAATGGCAAAAGTTTCAAAAATTCAATGTTATACATAGAACTTCAACCGCATCACCAGAATTGATAGAATATAATGATTCATCGACGCCAACGTTCACGTGACGTTACGTGAAAAATTGCGTGGCTTGCGTGAAACAACATATCAAAACAACCTCATGAGAAAACGAAGTACATGAATTGGCTCCAAAAAAAAAGTCAAGTGACTAATAATCACAGAAAAACACCTCATCCTACTATGAAATGACTAACGAATGCTATATTCGAGAGAAAACTGTCAAAAAACAAAAGAAGCGCAATACTCAGCAGAAAAGCTGAAACATTCCTCTATACAAAGATAGTTGAGTACCGTTTACTGAAAAATCAAATGTATATATCAATTGTCTCGTCCAATAAATATCGGAAAGAGAAATGTGTCAAACGAATCCTAAAAGTAAGCTAAGGAACGCGAGTATGCGGGATTTCAGTTGAAATACTAACTGTTACAACTCGTAGAAGGCTTTTCTTCTCAATAACTGGACGGAAAACAATCAAAAGAATATTCAAAAAGGAAAAAAACCAAGTTTCTCCAAAGTTTGGTAGAAAGATCCATGTAGACTACCAAACTTTGCGCCATGCACAAACGCTGACGCATTTGGACGAATAGTCGTACTATTCGTCCTGTACTAATTCAATTGTTCAAAATGATAGAGAATGGTCCAACGATTCCTTACTTCGTCGAAATAACTGATCTGCAAAAACAAATGTTTCCATTAAGAGCTTTCAGTTAAGCAGCTAAACCAACGATTTTAATATCTTTAACTAGTTTGCACCTAAACACCGCAGTTCCATCATTACTAGAACAAGGAAGATAAATTCCGAAAAAGATTTCAATGATTGAATGACAAGTCGAGAAAAAAATGTTCGAAAAATTTGCTCGAATAGAAAATGTAAAGTCTTGTCCTTTTAGAACAACAACAGAGTACAAATGCCAATACTTCTTTCTCTCTGTCGGACGTACATGAACACTGAATACATGTGTCATTTGAATATTTTCAAAAAATTATATAGAATGATGAAAATCGGAAAACTTCGTACCTACATTAGACATCAAAATTAAATAGTAAACGCAAAAAGAAGGATAGTTTGAAAGAATGTTAGACTTTTGGGTATGAACTTAGAGTCGTTAAACAATGGTATCATCTGTAGCTTCGCATACTGCGTCGATATTGTTCTGTAAAAGTATATCATGTACATCGCTAGTGCTTTCAAACACACAAAAAAACCCAGACACTGTACAGAAGGTGTTGAAGATCCGTATTCAACTATCATAAAATGGAAAGGGTGATCAAATACGATGCCTGCAACCATTTCTGAAAAAAGAAGAGAGGGGAGAAAATCAGGTTAGTGGACTGCGGCTCAGTATTTCAAACCTTCTGCTGGACAAGAACTATCTATAAAACCAGGTAGTCGTTCTTCATGATATTTCTTGCACTGGGCTCCATAATCTACATTCATGCTAGTGAAAGTAAGTTCAAATGATAATACCAGTATTGAAGTTCCAAGGAGATAATTCGTAACGGAGACGAGACTCAAAACCAACCTGCAGCCTCACTGAAATAGGAATGCCCATTACTTTTCTTGCAGAATTTCAGGATGAGTTACATGGCTGTGTGGTATCAGATATATTTTCTTGTCCTTCAACTATCTGAACTTTATTTTGATTATCAAGAAAATGGGTTAAGCCCACCGTTATAAGAGATTTGTGATAGAAGTCCCAAAGTGTTGTTAGAGTAGGGTAATAAGGATGAAAGTGTGTAAGAAATCCAGTGAGAACGGACTGAATATCACTTGTTAAGAAACAACAATGTGTTAATACCTTTTCTCGATCGAAAACGCGATTGAAGCCATAAGAACCTTTTTCTCGAAAGCATTCCCTTAATTGGATAGGTGTGGCTACAGTGAAACGCGGAAAGCATATCTAGAGCTCACTACAATCTAATAATAGAAAAGATCTGGCATACGGAAGTGTTGGTCTTCCCTTCCCTGGGAAGCTTCTTCAAGATTTGCGATAGCTGATCAGCGGTTGGGGAAGAAGAGTTTGATGATCTGTAATCTCGAGATTAACATAATATTATAGCTATGAAAACTTGATGAGATAAAGAAATTTGGAATTACTGAAAGACTCTAATTGAACAATAGTCAAGCTGTCCAAAGTCATAGTTCGGAATTCGTCACGAATCGTCCATGCATGAACCTGTAACAGTGACTGAATAGTACTCATAAACTATACATACAACTGATCGTCTTTTAGTTTTTTTTTCTGTTGAACTGTGGAAGTAGTGAAGCCGTGGTTCGATGGGTGAACCATTATGCTTCCAGTGAAAGGTGTAGTCGGAAGCAGAAACAAGGGCTGTTATAGCTCGCCTGGAGAAGACCCTAATAAAATTGATGCGTAAGTTAAATTACTCACCGACAAGGAGCATCTTCTTCTCGTACTACGTATCGTAGACGATTTCCGGATGAAACCTAATAAGGCGAAATCAGTCAGAATAAATAAAATGTAATCTCACAGCAAAGTCGTGGTTAATTTCATATATGGACCTCATACCATCGTGATCACAATTAAAGCACATACGTCTCAATGGGTTTACACCAGTCTACGTATCGAGTAATAATGAGCAAGAAATAATCAAATAAACCTTCTCCCCATAATATTGTTTCATTTTCTCCATCAACGACCTGACAGGTATCGAATCTCGGGGAAAATCTCCATATAAACGAATTATTTCGTTATTGCTGTCAGCTATTGAATACAAAACATCATGAATGTCATCTCTTGTTTGTAACACTAAGATGGTCTGAGTGAAAGATGGTGATGGGAATGAAGACACCTTTTCTTAAGCCTTTTTCGAGAGTTGATCGAGTTTTTCCACTTGCTGCCAGAGCCAGCAATGCCCACCCTCGCAAAATACCAATAGGAGCTAAAGAGACATTGGCTTTCGAAAAAGCTGTAGCGTTGCTCTGCAATTAAAATTGGATGTTCGAAATAAAATGATACTCAACTGGATGATCCCCATCGATCATGGGTGGCTCAACGTTGTCTAAAACATGCAGTCCAAACTCCAAAACGGATTTCAAGTCGAAAGGGCAATTACTCGGTGCACTTTCCATCTAAGCTACTGATTACAAACAATCCTAGCGAGTATCACGTTTTCTGACCTCCACAGAACTTCTCTGACAGAAGAACAACCGCTTCCAGCTGTATCGACAATAGAAATAAAAACTGCCGCAATGTAATGCATTGTAGACAACCCTCTCTGGAAGAGTAGAAAGCCAAGTGTCAAATGGCAAGTAACGAACAGAAGTTTTTGTAATTTGTTTGATAACTTGTCTGGGCATGTAACTAACTACTTCAGTGAGGTATATATTGAACATAATGAAAGTTCAACTCATCACGTATGCCTCACATGATTTTGAGATCTCCAACACTTTTCGATTATTCCGAAAGAATTACATGAGATTCGTCGGTAATTCGTTTCATCTTAACTTGTGTCAACTGAAAAACAACAGTTCAAAAACAATCGGTGTATTTCTTGCTTCTTTCTATAAGACATCCTTCACTTAAAAGCAAGATATGAATATCCTCGATTAAAAACCTATGGAATGATATGAAGAAATAAGAACACGCAAAAACAAAAACTTTATTATGAAAATCGAAAATTAAACATATATTAACATGTATGATGAAAACGCAAAAAGTAAAAATTGAAAATTAAAATCTAAAGTGTCTATCACCAGAATATCCCAACTTATTAAAACAGTAAAAATTATAATGAAGTATGAGGGATTGCATGGGAATCGCTAAGAAACAGGTAGTATATATAGTAAAATCTGATAGAAATTCTAGAAAAGGGTACCAACACGAAAACACGCGTTTGAAAACAGTAATCTGACAAAGTTAACGTTCGTCTTGAACGAACTCGATTCTGTAGCTCATGCATATCTGATGAATTGATTAAGACAGATAAAACAGGCTACGAATCGATTGAAACAGATTTGGAATTCGAAGAACTGCTTTAAGAGTTCTTGCCAATCATCCTCTTACTAAGTTCACACGTTTACAACAAACGGTAGGAGCTAAGAAAGAGGGAAAGATGAAGGGTGGCTTTAGTCGTTTCTAGAAGATAAGCAAGCTTCTTAACAATGGGTCTGGAGCTGGGATAAATTACGACACATACAAACTTATTATGATTATTAAGTGCGAACTATACGATAAAACCTTTTACGAAACCGAACATGACTGAAATTGGAAAGGTCGGACTTATTAAAAAAATCGTTAAGCTACGGGGGATACAGAGAAAGCAAGCTTGCTCGACACTAGCTGAAAACGACTAGCCACAACCCAAGATTCTGCATTTGGTTTAATGTACGTGGATAGATACAGGACAGTTATGGGCATTAGGGCCAGAGTTAGACTTCTTAGATTGGCGGGGCCTAGCCTAGTGGTGCGCCACCACAAGTACAAACGGTAAAACAAATGCTCGAAAATCAACTGTGAACATGTTCTCACCTAAGGGCTAAAGCTCGAAATAGGAGATTAAGATTCGAAGAAAGGCTTAAGAGGCGTTTGAAGAGAAAAGCCAGGGAATAGAAGAGAAGCATGTTACAGTTTTCTGTGAGCCATCACTATAATTACAAAATTGACAAGCACTTGTGTGCAACTAACTACTCTACATCAGTGAGTTGAACACTCACAGCTGAAAACCGGACACTAGATTGAAAAAGAATCTAAATTCCTATTGGTCAACTTCTATGAGGTCGCATGAAGGCAGATACAAAAGCACACAAAGGAAGCCAGATGCGTCAAAAAAGAAACTCGCACTGGTGAGGTAAGAACGATTTTAAAATGAAGTGGTTGAGGTACGAATGGTTGTATAGACTGAGATGTATGAGGTGATGTAGAAGGGGAAGCACAACAGAAAAGGTCCCCAAAGTCAAGTGAACAACAACAACAAACAACGTAGGCATGAGTGCGCTCAACTAGACCACTGTAACTAATTATAAATGATTAGGAGCATACTAGAGCACTATCTAAAATAAAACTGAGACTAAAAACAGTCTCTTATTATCACCGAGAGAAAAAATCACGGGTGAGCTGACCGGGGAATAAGGAATTGGCTAAAACTTAAAATTCAGAGAACAAAACAAGACCGAATTGCGTCGGTGGTGTTACAATTGGAAGGATTTAAAACGTAACTTAATAAGGCGAAGTAGAAAGAAGTAAAAAGGAAAGAAAGGGTGGCGCTCAGAGCACGACTGAATGTTCAACCTAGTGATTCGATACTAAACAGCAATCAGAGGCTCAAAGCCGCACATGTTGAGAGATTGCTGCTAAGTTTCGCCGTTTAGAAAACGCGAATGCAATTGTTGCCAAAGTCAACCACATAAACGCGTCCATCAGGCGAGATGGCTAGATCTGTAGGACGATCTAACAGTGGCCTAGGTGGTTGAGCAGTGGCATTCTCGACTGCTCCATTATTTAAGAATTGGGCAGCAGAAGTAGTCCCTATGAAAGGCATCATAGACTGAGGAGCAGAAGCCTAAACAATCTTTATAGCGGCAACAATTGAGGATTACTACCTGAAGAGGAGTTGGATAATCTTGAGGCATCTGGAAGCCTTGTTGTTGACTTGAATTAGGGCTCTGATTTTGAGGTGAGGACTGCGAACCAGTTGGTGTACTTCCTGGGGTTCCCCCAAACACAGCAACACATCGCATGTCTTCTCCGGAGAACACCTTAAGAAGAACAGTATGAGGTAAAAACAAGAAAACACAAACCTGAATTCTATTATTTCTAGAATCGCAGACAAGAATATGACCTTCGCTGTCTGCTTTGACACCTTGGGGACGACAGAACATTCCTTTTACATCTCCTTCACTTCCATAAACTTTCATTTCGGGCGAATTGCGAGCAGATAGAACCGCTAGGCGGTGATTGTTGAAGTCTCTATAAAACTTTGTTAACAGCAAACACTAACAAGCTCACGTTATTAGAAGTTGTCCATCTGGCAAATAGCAAAGCCCTCTAGGTGAATCTAGGTGTTTGTAGAAGTAAGCTGTTTCGAATCCACATTTTCGAATGAACTGACCAGTGGCCGTGAAAATCTAATTTGAATTATATTACTAATAGCAGCTCTACTTTGTTGTACCTGAACTCGATGGTTTCTTGTGTCAGACACAGCAATATGATTCAAGGAATTAGTAGCAACACCCCATGGATAGTTGAACATTCCAGTTGGTCGTCCGCGTTCACCAAACTTAAGGATGAAAGTCCCATTCTCGTCAAAAACTTGAATTCGATGATTATCCTTATCAGCAACGATTATTTGGTTCTGCAGAATTTTAATATCATTATTGAACAATAACATTTTTCTCACCAAGGTGTTGACAGTTATTCCGGCCGGTCTATCAAATTTGCCAGGGCGCGTACCACCAGAACCGAACTTTTCAAGGAAGTTTCCATCTTTATCGAAAATCTGGAACTCATCTCATTTCAGACTGCTTGAACTTTAGATGGTACTTGAATCCTGTTGTTACTACGGTCAGCAACTAAAACGCGTCCGCGAAGATCTATACAAATTCCCCAAGGTCTGCATAGTTCACCGTCTCCTGATCCTTCCTTTCCAAAGGAAAATAGTTCTCCCTGTTGAGAGATCTCTCCATAATTTCTACCATTACGGACGTCGATTTCCATAGGACAACCACTAAAACTTAACGCTTAGTCGATAATGAAACAAAGACGTACTTAATCTGGACACCGCGAACAGCGACATTGAGTAAATGTCGTCCGTCTTTAACTGGAATGAATGTCAAAGAGAACACTCCACCGCCACTCTCACTATAATAGCTAGTTGATTTTCATTGACGTGGTGGCCCAACCTGATATTAACTTCTCCTACGGTTCCATCAGGAGCTAGGATTGACGCAGAAACCTGGTTAACTCTGATACTTCCGGATCGAACCGAGTCACCACAAGCATCTCGCAATTGAAGATATAACGTTGATTGCCTATCTTTAACAACACTACGAACTGTTTCACCCTTCAAAGCGGAAGTTTTAGGTGAAGCTCCGCTAACAAGAACACCGAATGTTTCGATTCTGAAAAAGCAATACTTCATAAGCAAGAAAAGTGGGACTGACTTTGGCAGAATGTTCTCTTCAATAACAAACTTCAATGTATCAACTTCCTGAGGTGAAGCCAAGAATGGACTAGCAAAAATCTGAATTCTAGAACTTATAACAAAACAAAGCGTATATCTTGCCGAAAGCAGTTGCTCAAAGTAAATATGAACTTGTGAGATAGATTCCGATGAATCATTTGGAAGCTCCTCGATGGCTTTCAGAATCGATTGCAAGGTGGTGCTCTCGAGAGCGACTCTCTCAGTTTGAGTTTTTAAACCATCTAATTTGTCTAATCGAATGGTTTCGAGCTTCTGAAGAAGATCTCTTTTTCTTTCTTCAAGAGTATTGATATGTTGATGTACTACAGATCTAATTTCTCTAGCTACATTCTGAGCTGACGAGTCAATCCTCTCATTCATTCGGTATATACCGTTGAGAAGATCGTCACACTCTTTCTCTCTGAGACGTGCTTCGTTTAGGAGCACGTTCAGAGCGGATCGGATGTCACCTATACAAAAGAGTTATTTAGCGAAACGAACTGATAACTAACTTGGAGGGCTCAAACGATGTTTACTGTGGTAAGGCAAGCATTGATAACACAAAGCAGCGCCACCGCAAGATTCACAAGAGCACAAGACTCTAGCCTCATGTGTGCCACAAACGGAAGATGGTCTTGAAGAAGAGGCATCTGAAGTTCCAGCAGCTGATAAGCTACCGCTTCTATCTTTTCTAGGAGATCCCTAAAATATTGAGTATTAATAACGATTGGGAAACAAAACATACATTTCTATTGAATAACTGCTCTAGAGTAATGACAGTATGGTCTTTTGTAACCCTAACACGTTGGTGAGCTACAACGCAGACATTGCACAACATCTCATTGCAATTCATACAATATGCATTTGCTCTGAAGTTATGATGATTGCATTTTGATTTTTCAAACATTTACAAACCTCGCATCATTTCCACATGGGGAGCAGTATAGAGACCTACTTGGAGGGGGAATGAAGCAGTCTGAACCAACAGGAGAAAATACCGGCGGATGGTCATCCCCCTACAACATATTTAATACTCAAGCCCAATACTCAAGAACCCACAGCACTCAAGGTGTCGAAAACAGGTGAAGTATTCAAGTTCGATTTGCTACTAGTATCCCACAAATTGAATGGCTCTTGAATTTCATTTATTCCGAGATTCAAAGAGTTTTGGAGAGCACTAATTCCATTAACATTTTGATAAGACAGAGACTGATCTGGTGTTGGAGAACAGAGTGCGTTATCGGTATGATCTAAAACATGACTGTGAAGATAACTACTAAAGAATACGAACCGGAAATGTTATGCTCAGGAGTCATCGTTGGCGACAAAAACATTTTTGTATTGAACAAAAGTGGTTCAGCTTGAGGACTCATGCATGTAGGGCATTTCCTACCAGGGCATGATTCCAAGCACTTTTGGCAGATGCTAATATAAGCAGTTATATTAATAATCAGTGTAGGTCTTACTTATGAGAACAACGGAACTTAGGACCACTAGTCGAAACATCCTTCTGACAATAGGTGCAACGCGCCTTAACTCCGCGAGAAAACTGACTACGGAATGGAGAGAACATATCAAACTGTGGAGACGACAGCAAAGATTGAGGAGTGTCGAAGAGAGTCCTCTGAAACTCCAACAAAATCAAAAAATGGATGTGCTGTTAATTTTATCTTCTTACTGAGAAATCAGTACTAAAAGGTTGAGTAGTTAAGTCCGAGGTAAACTGTGGACCCCCCATTCCAGAAGTGGAATTCTGAAATTATCGATACGCTTCTATTATCAGTTTTTCCTGATACCTTCTTTTCGTTATCCTCCACCATGTTGTCCATTCTTTTCAGGTTGAAATGAATTTAATTATCTTCGTACTGAAACGGTTAAGTTAGAGGAATTCATCTGTTTATACTATACCAGACTTTCAGTCGAGATGCTCATAGCATGTCCCTCCGCCAATCCCGTACGTCTGTACACTGCCAGCGTCGAATACGCAGCAGAACCCGTTGACCGCGACGGTCTGAATCGAAGAAAATATTTCCACTTACACGAAAAAAACGACGACAAATATAAATAGAAGTGCAACACTGAAACTTGCAATTGAATTAATATTTTGCGAGGACAATAGTATCATTAATCAGGCAATATGAGGCATGCTAGGCTTATGAAATCACTATTCCACCTTATCAATACTTCGCAAACAAAAGAAAAAATGTGTATAAAACTTCAAGCAACCTGCACAGGTTGGCAACCAACTACTCAAAACATTCCGTCACAGCTTATTAGCGGAACAGAAGCACTGAGTGAATATCGGAACGAGAGAATAAAATGCTTAGATAACTGACTGAGCTCCAACTCTTTCAAGATTTCCGACACGAGAGTTCATGAATGAATCTCTTTCTTGTTAACATATCAGAGAGAAAAAAGCTTAAAAACACCATATCAAATTCAGCATTTAACTTTCTATCCATAAGCAACACGTAAACCTGGTACAAGCACAGCAATGTGAAGACCGCCGGGGTCGACAACTGCGAGAGTAAAGGAAAAAAAGTGGATGAAAAAATGAGCGGGACAGAGACGAGAGAAGCGCGAGTAGATCAGAGACGCAGGCCGCTGTGGGAATGTGAAGTAAGTGCGCGATTGGCAATAGGCCAAAGTAAAAAATAAACCATTACAAAAATAAACTACAATGCATTAATAGGAAAGGTAGGAAGAGACTATCTGAAAGGGGTAGTAGTTGCACACAGTGGCGCGAAATTCGGACAGACCACCCTGAATCAAGCATAACTATAAGTGATTGTAGTTTACAAACATAGGCCGAGTGTAGTTGTATACAAGATACAGAAGAGATTAATACAAGGATTACATATAACTTCTCTCATTGCTCTTCCAGATTCACAGTGAGGAGTAGAAAAAAGTTGCCGAATTTCAATTTGACAAAATTGAAGGACTGGTTTCAATTCGCATTGGTTCAGCTTTCCAGCAGTGAGGAATTCAAAAGGCTGTGGTAGTATTTGCATAAATAGCCTCTTTCAGAATTTTGTCTGAGCTTTTTTGCTTACGTGTATATGATCTGAGCTCTCATTTTTTATCGAACGGAGAATACTTTCAAGTGAGCTGCTTAGGCATGACATGTATCTTTCGAAAATAATTGAGAACAAGATGAATTTCGACGAATGCTTATATCACTCTTAGTGCAACCGAATTAACAACAGCTAGCACCATACCTGTGAAGAAATGACACATTCGTTCCATTCAGATACGACCCCTTTCCACACTTCTTTGCATAAAAATAATAAGCGATGACTGACTTTATTAAGAAGTTGTATTGACTTTGCTGTCTTATGTTTCAGAAAACATTAGGATGAATATTCCTATGCTAATTTCTTTTCACATATTTCTGCAATTGACTCATTTTGTATTATGCTCCTTGATCACCATACTATCATTGATTTGTCTGTCAGTAGATCGTAATTTTCAATCCTCACACGTAAAAAACGTCGATATTTCAGTGTTATTCATAGCTTGTAGTTGTTTAATCAATTTATAAGAAATAAAGAAAAATCGATTCATTGAGCTTTTCTAACCCGGTATTGTAACGGACATAATTCAGTTAAAACTTGAACAGAGCGAGACGACTAACATGTAGTTAGACAGTATACACTTGGTTTCGTTACTTTTCATACAAGCTCAGCTAAGTACTGTTCAGAGGGGAAATGTTATGAATACGTTGCAATAGGTTTTCGTGCTGAACGATGAAGAAAGGCGAGTGGAAGGGGATATGAAATTAAGAAGAGGAAAGAAAACACTGAGTAAAAAATCTGATAGCCAAATATCATGATGGTGGCTAGAACAGTGATCAGATAAAAAACTGACAAGTAAACAGAGACAAAGAAAAGGAGACAAGGTTTAGGTGACAACACATACTAACAACCAAATGATAATGATGAACTGATGAAGCATGTTCAGTACTTAAAGAAAACTTAGAGTAAATAGGTTCACAGTAAGTATCTGGGTAAAAGATTCATGATGATAATAATTGAATTGTTAGGAAACACACGGCTGTTCCATAGTAAGTTGTATCTTTCAAAGAAATATATGTATTTCCTCAGATTAACAGGAAACCGAGGAGAATAACCAGTAAATGATGAAAAAGAGAAAAGCCAACAAAATAGAATGATAGTAGGCATATTTAAATGTTTCAGAATTACGTATTATTTTGTGAATATCAGACAGTGCCTGATGTGTTTTGTAATTGCTACCGCGATAGAACAGCATTTAATATGTCCCGATGTGATGACTTCAAGTGTTCAACTCCGTCCATGACGGGAACCCATATCCGTCGTCGACCACATTCTCCCTGAAGAACGAAAATTATTAGAATAACTTTAGTCAGTGATCACAGCTATGTAGTTAGTAGATAACATACCTCCATCCAATGCTCCAACTCCTCCCGAACTCTCATCAGAAAAACTGTAGTGCGGTGATGTTTATCGTCATCCTGTAAGCAAGAGAGTTTGAAGAAATGTATGGAGCGGCTCCGAACCTGGAATACTCCGACTTTCTCAATGGCGTCAGCGCGAACACCAGCTTCTTCTTCTAATTCTCTTATTGCTGCTTGTTCATGATTTTCATTTGTTTCAACACCTCCTCCTATAACAAATCATTTGAATATACCATTCTGTTGGAAAGAAAAAAATACCAGGGATAACCCATTTTTCATGATTCTTTCCTGCACTAACTAGGAGCACAACGGCATCGGGGCCGATCCCTGTAAATAAACGAATTATAATAGAATAACATGGTCGAGAATAAAAATAATCTGGAATTTCGCGAGTTTTTTCTAACTTTATATGTTATTAACGATAATGTAATGTTCGTGTAAACTATTTTTGAACGATGTGAGAAATTGACTGGAAAACAACCGTTCAGCACGCATACGTGGCATGAAATGTAATTAGAAAGAAGCCGTTTGATATTGGCGCCAATTTAACCGTTTTGATTCGATTGCCATTTCGAAGCATTGAAGGCAATAATTGAAATAGTTAATCAAGATTGATTTCATAACCATATATGGCCAGTTTCATCCAATACACATTGGTCAATATGTGCTGTAGAGCAACGTTTTCCCCAAAATGAATTAGCTATATGTAGGCAGCTACAAAAACCTTAGCTCCAACCCCCCCTCCCCCCGATAAGTAGATTAACTTTCAACGTAACTGCTTATATCGCAATTCTTTCGTTGAACGTATAAGGGAGAGGTAGAATATGTTACAAGCAAGTATTATGTGCTGAGAATAAACTGAGAAACACAGTCAAAAAGAAAAAAGAAAAGGAGCTTATCGGATTAGAACATGAGCTCCTGAGAAATTTTTTAGCCATAACAAAAATTATGTTAACACAAATCCCTCCCAAGTTATTGAAGATGTTTCGAATCACGTCATAAGGCAAGCGAGCCGAGTATATTTTTAAAACGCAAATCCTTGGAATCTCGGAAGTGTAGCCGATTTCTGACAGGAAATTTTCTTAGTTTCCTCTCTGATCCCAGTTGCAATACATATCAAAGACTTCTCGCTTGCTCACGCAAGCAAGAAACAGAATATAGATTTTCGGGAGTACCAGAGATTCTATTTCATCGACAAAAAGACACTGCTCTTATCTTGTCATAAAACTCATGACCATGAGAAAGCATAGGAACAACTATTTTGGGCAAATGTCTACACATATGACTTCTGACTGAACTTAATCAGAGTTAGAAACGACAAGAACGGGAGAGAGAGTGGGAGAAATATAAACAGAAACATGAATGATCAAAAATAGTGTGATATGTACGATGTGAAAAATAAAAATACCGTTTACATAGCAAAATAACATTTCGTGCCCTACAATTTTCAGAAAAAAAACATCCGTTTCGTTCCAGAATCACGAGTCATGTAGTCTAAGACACATGATTGCTTGTATCAGACTAATTAAAACCTTCTGTTGTTTGAGCGAAGAATTTGTTCCGCAGAAACATGAGGCTTAAGTTCTTGAAGGCGAGAAGAAGAAAATATTCAAAAACTCAATAAGACGGACATCCCCATGTTATAACATTTTGAACCTTAGATGAAAACATCGAATACGAATGGAAATAGAGTTTTATGTTCATATAGGGTTTAGTAGTCCTCACACTCTTTGGCCTGAATAGTTCCCTTTTTTCACGACTCCTACAGCTATCAGATTTCTATTCTATTATCATCATGTCGTCGATGACACTTACATTTTTGTCAGAGACAACGCAGAAGCAAGGTGTTGTGAACGAAGAAATCAAACTTTCTTTCCGCTCGCAGCCCCCCGTCTAAAATCTGACAGTTTTGTTCAAATTTCTTTCGCTGGCAAAGAGTGGAAGGTTCGATAGAACATGGCAGTTCATAAAGTCACGTAGAACCTGGTTCGTTTTATTATTTTAGCGCCCAGTTGTGAAAGGTCGAAACGGGAAAGTAACAACTTCTTGAGTTGCAAAATAACTTGCAGTTATAGCCCTGGGCGGACTAAAGACTTCCAGACGTCAATGACACTCCAGGACTAAAGTTTAGTTCAAAAAGCAAACGTGTGTAAGAAAAACTATTGCGTTTGGAAGCATTGCGGCTTCCTCTTTGTTCAATTACATCAGTGACATTCTTTTCACTATATATGATAGAGCATAACCCAGTAAATAACTGCCGAGCAGTTCAACTCTCTTGCTGCTCTCGAAGTTTCATGGATAAAGGAAATAGAGTTCAAAAACTAAAGTGTCCACGTTTCCGAACGATCCAGATATTCGGTTTGAAAACTTTATTCCACAACTGTTGCTTTCCAGGAAAAGGTGTTCAAGTTGGGAGAAAAACTTGAAACCCGAATATTAGATTCTTAATATTAACAAAAGGTAAACGAAATATTATAATTGCCACATGACTCTGATAGCGAAAAGCTTCAGAGGAAGGAGCCTGCTCAAAACAACTGCTCAGTTCTTCTCTGAAGTCTATTTTCTCTTGCCATGCTAAGCTGCTTCTCATGTTCATTCTATCATCCCCTCTAACATTTATCCGCTCCCTCCTCTTTTCGAAGAGAAAATCAGAACCAAATAATAAAGACATAGGGATAGGCGAGAAGGAAGAGATGAAGAGCGGGAAGAATATTTCAGAACAGGTAGAAAACATTCATCACAATAAACTGGCGATTCATACACTTGCAGCATTTACGACGATGCATAGTATAGAAAGGAAACCCAGGACAACATAAGTCCTCTGTTAGCAGATTTTGAGAAAAGTTCAATCACATATCAAGCGATTGTTATGGCTTTCGTTCCCTGAATCAGACAACAAAAAGGAAGAGTTGTCTGCTCAAAACGATTCATATTACGTCCTATTCCGGAAACGAAACATATAATGTTGAGTTTATTGATGAAACACTGTGGGCCAAGTGGAGAGGTAGAACTGAAAAGCATACAAGCGCTGTTCATGCTGGCATGAAGCCAATTTCAGGGCATTTCAGCTGATCTAACAAACAGGTTGACAGAGGAAAACTATGGCCAATCTTATTTTTTGAAGATCGCAAGTTAGAAAGCATGGCTACCAATCTAGATTGTAAAAAAGTTATTGGCAAGAAGTCACACACACACATACATACACACACACACATACACACACACATACACACCCTTCCTGTATACAGGAATGATTCTGTATGTATACACAGGCATCTTCAAAACAAATTAAAAACAAAATGTGAGAAGATATAAAGATAAATGATTATTACTCAGTGGAGAAAAGACCTTCAAGTCTATTTTCATGCCTCTCGATCAGAAATCCCAGATTAGAACAATAAGTGTGCAGCATCAATGACCAAGGGAAAACGAAGAGGAGGTTCAAAATTGAACTATATTATATTGAATGATTTTATAATTTACAAAATGTTTCCCCCCTAACAAGTGCTGACGTATTTTGCATGAGTCGAAAATACATGCAAATACACCTCCGCCAATCATTTTTCTTTATACGTGCGCGGAGAGCGGTTGCAACCTTTCATCTTCTCTATTTTTCATTTTTCTTGAAAGAGATTCACGAAACGTCAGAAGTTCGCAACATGAACGTTGAACTTGGCTTTTTGAAAGAATTGCAGAAAATTTGCAATGTCACTGATCGGTCAGCGGAGGCGACGAAAAAGAAGAAAAGTTAAGCGCGGGATGTCGTACTAGAGAGTAGTGAATAGATGAAATCGGAGGGGAAAAATCAACAAATGGGCAAAGCAAGATAAAACAAAAAAGCGTAAATCTGCAAAATCGGCTCACCTTTGATGCAAACGCCAGCAGCACGGATTCTATATCCGTCAGCATCACGTTGACGTGGAACGACACCCGTATGTGCCTTCCATGGAGCTACGCTCACCATTCGGCCGAAGACCTGAAACAACGTGAGATTATAAAAATAAGAATGATTCGATCACGACAATATCTACTGAAGGAAATCGTCACAAATGTTGTGGACGAAATTCACAAATACAAAGCTTACCGTTGGTGATTATTGGAGAATAAAGTAGACAATAGTACTGATACCGTCGCACTGAAAACAATTGCATTGCACTTTCGTACGGTCGGGTAAGTGAAATAAACGTGTTTTCAGACAGGGAGAGATCGTATACACATACAAATCAGAACATACATATACACAATATACAAGTGAGAGGAGATGACATGGCATAAAAAAGGGTTCGTGGCTGATGACGCTGATATCCTGGCAAGCTATATTGCAACACGTAAGAGGCTCGATGGGAACGCAACAGAACTTGAAAAACCTGATTCTCAAACCATAATATATGCAGTTCAGCGGATGAGAATTCAAAAATAGAATTATGAATTACAAAGGTTCCAAAGCGAAAAGAGAAAATGACAGAAGCAGGGAAATAATTATCAAAAACATAGGCTGAGGAAGCCTGTTGCAAGAAAAAATGTGAGCATATATCAATACTTCGGCTACAAAAAGTATTTATGGATGAGGCAATTATTGCAGGCTGTATTGGCGCTCAATTACGAAATGATAAGAAAACATAAAGATAATAGATCATAACTCATATCGCATAAGAAACAGATGATTGAAATAGGGAAGCTGCCCAATATTTTCACTATAACTCATGAATATAGAGTCTAACGATAACTGAACGTGGAAGAATTCTTGGAAAACAGCTTGGCGACCGGACAACGGACAGAAGGGGTGCTGATGCTGTGGGGTTGGGCTGGTTGGATGGCTGGCTGACGGGCCTCTGCATCTCTGGCTGTAAGTCTGGTGTGCGTTAGACAACGGCCGCCCAGCATCTCTTTCTCTAGATTGCCCGCTCTCTCCTCTTTTTTTATTTTCTTTGCTTTTCTCTCTTCTTGATGTCGTCGTCGTCGTACTCTGCAGATCCACCTCCTTGTCTCGCTTGTCTTCTGTCCCTCCTCCTCAGTCATCCCTTCCACATACAACGACCACCAACATCAGTGTCGGAGCACAACGCTTAAAGTACCCCGCGGCTATATGGAACGGAAAGAATAGTGAAAATGGCGAGGAGCACATAGTAAGAAAGATGGAGAAAAATAGTGAGAAAAGAGAAAGAAGGCTCCTAAATATCGACGGCTAAAAGTAGCTAGCTGGTGGATTGGAAAGCCATTTTTAGGAGCCATACTTCAAAACACGGCGTATGGACAGAAGAACAGAGAATTTTTCCTTAACATCAACTAAGAAAACTGAGAATTGTAAAATAACGGAAACTATCTACGGTGGAGCGGAATTCTCAACAATGAGAACGGAAATTACGAGAGTCAGAATTTCAGTATTGAGCTTCTTCAGAGGTCGGAAAAGATACATCAGGTGGCTAAAAGCTCAAGTATGCAAAAAATAGAAAGCTGAAACATGATCAAATAAGGAAACACAAAAAGTGGCCGAAGAGAATATCTATATATAGACAACTCTACAAATGAGAGCTCACATAGCACGAATAAAGATACGAACGATAGAAACGAGAGATCCTTCACAACAAAAAAGTCAAACTCTTTATAAAACTTAAACTTCATTTAAAAACAAGAGCATGGAAATAACAACATAACTCAACAAGTAAATAACAAAGAGTGCATCTTGAAGATGTCGGATATCAAAAATTCTGGGCCTAATGCCCAAGCAGGGCGTTGTCTTCTCTTTCTCGAAGTTTTGGTTGAGCCTACTTCCCCACAACAGGAACAAGATAATGTTTAGAATAACAACTCAAGCATTCTATACAAGAGCAATGCTATCACACCAACAAGAAAAGCTACAAACGCAGAGGTGTAGGAGCTCTTTGATATGGGGACTGATGAAGACTCTGACGTCTCCACAATTTCCGTTTTCATATAAAATTTGCTCACATGTGTCACGCGGACTCTCACTCGGGAACCGAGGAGCCCCTCTCTCATAGGAACAAGCATGTGTTCATAACTTTTGTTATGACCGACAGCATGCTGGCCATCTGAAAAAAATGATGCATGAAATGACTAATATGTTTACCTGAAGCCATTTCACAGCAAAGGACATCATGGATCTCTCCAACTCTCTCTGGTCCATATCTGGAATATGTATGGAACACAGTAGTCATAGCATTTGTGCGACGCTTAGCTTCCACGGAATCAATCTTAGAAAAGGCAATACATAAATTAAGAGCTGTTTACTTACTTTTTTCAGGCGAGCAGCCGGAGTTCCCTGTCTGGGATAGTACTGGTTGATGAAGAGAGATGGGAAACGATATTTACGAACCAGCTCCAGACTTTCTTCAAAATCTTCAGCGGTCTCTGTGGGGAAAGCACATATGAAATCCGTTGCTATGTATGCATTGGGAACACTGAAAGGTTCAATTACATTCTCCATAAACTTGACAAAACAGTCAACGAGCGAGAGAGCAGACCACCAAACGTTAAATGAGATTTTGATGAACCCATGAAGTTGTGACAACAGTGGGAACACTCAAGAAATAACAGAAGAAGTAACAGAAGAAATACTCACTGCTCTATCATATAATCCATAATGGTACAAAACTCATCAGCCGTATACTCTCTCTTCATATCTTTCAATACTGCGTCACTTCCAGCCTGTACGGGGATGTGCAAGAAGGAATATACTCGCGGATGGTTAAGAATAGCTGCGATTTCCTATAATAAACATCTTAAAAAATCGGTTTTGGTAAACACGCAGGCGCTTTCTAGCCTTTCACCTTTTCTCTTTTGAACAATATAAAGTTTCTTGTTTGAAAGTTTTGTAATTAGCGTAGGGCTTCTCCGAATCATTTACCAGAGAAGATAGAAAGAGAAAACTCGAGAGAAACTTCGACACAAAATCAGCTCATGACGTCTGTTTGCAAGTTTAAATAATGAACCGGAGGTTTGATGAAGTCTGTACGGATAATGAATTTGTGTACTCAGCCGTCTTTAAGATGAACAAAAAATCGATTGACTATTTGGCGCAAAGTAGCAAAAAAGGAAATCCCTGCCCACGTATATTTGTTTGAAAAAAGAACATACGCTTAAGAAATCCAAGATATAAGGAGGGTTTGTCATGCCCAAACGCATCATGCAACCCTCAGGTATAATCTTTACAAGTTCGTTCAAGAGATCTGGCAAAACCTGGAATATAAGCATTTTGTTCATTTCGCTCTTTGAAAAGAACCATGTCAATATCACGGCCCCAAGCACCCAAATCTTCTGACGTCAACCACAATTCTTTGACACCATCGCGTTCGAACGCGGTTCTGGCCTAAGGAAACCTGGTTCAGTATATTCAATTCTGAATGAATCTACCTGTTCAACAAGGTCTTCGAGAGGATAACTTTTCAAATCTCCTCTAGCTAACTTTGTTTTGCAATATGTACAATTATTAAGACAACCTGTATTGATTGCCAATACCTAGAGAACAGCTTATGCAACAAAAGAGAGCAGGTGTTTCTTACTTCAACCAAATCGTTTTTTCGCATTTTGGGAAGAGATAAACCGGCATCAGGTCTTCTACGAGACAACAAACGTACTAAAAAAAACTTTGAAATTATGATTTTTGAGATGGACGTTACCGCAATTTCCTTTCAAAGTTTCTTCAACTACTTCAACGATTCGATCGATTTGCTTCACACCAATAATGGAGACACCTTTCAACCAAGGCTCATCGGGAGCAGCTTGAGAAACGCATCCTGCCATTACCAGATATTTGCCTTTCGTTTGTGCCAACTGAACGAAATTGCTAGCCTAAGCAAAATATATGTATTACTCGGAAAATAATTAAAAAGCTACTTGTGTTTCCGAAGGGGTTTTTACGGTGCAACTGTTCAAAACCCAGATTGTGGCCTCTTCTTGATCAGTTACGATGGGATATCCAGCCTACAAGTTAATCTTATGAATGTAAAAGATAGGGTTACTGATTACCTTAGCCAAGATTCCAGCCATATACTCACTATCACTCGAATTATGAGAGCATCCCCATGTTTTGACGAAAACAGGCGTAATACCCGGTACAAAAGAATCTAGCTGTCCTTTATCTTTACGATCTTTTTTTGTTCTTAACATAAACATTAGAGACGCATTTTAAAAGCAATTACCGAATTTTAATTTGAACTTCTCCGCTTCTGGAAGCACCGATATTAGAAACATCGAATCCGTCTTCAATATCACCCATTTTGATGAACCCTAAGAAGAGAAATCAGTAAGTTCTCTTGAGAATATTTTGAAGTATAACAATCCAGAGTAAACTGGGAAAGTCTTGAGAAAGAAGCAATGGAACGTTCAGTTTATTATTACAGGAGTTCAAACAAAAGAGCACAACGTAATAGGTTACATTGAGCGAAAACTTAAAAGGAAATATTACAATGTTCGTTCAGATGCATTAGTTATGAGAGGAACTTAGAAGTTCCGAGCAAATACATGTAATATAAAACTGATATTAATACCATTAAAGTACAAACTGGAAAGCTTGAGAATTAAACGAGAATTATCCCTTCTTATAAATGAATTAAGATGAGGTATACCATAGATTAAGGCAGGTCTATTTACAAACAGCTTTTCAATGAAAACTTGCGAATTGACTAGTTGATATTCAAGATGAATGATGTGTCGTAATGTAGAATAAGTGTTTTTAGAAAACCCATTTCCCTCCTTGTATTTTCGAATATGACGCGCGGATCCTCACTCTCACACCTGAATGGACAATTGAAAAGGTTTTGCGTTTTCTTGCGCATCTCACCGGAGCACGTTTGGAGCCATGACCATAGCGAGATTAGATACATCCATTTTAGTATGAACAACTACTTCTTCTCTGGAGAGATCCTTAAAATCGTTTCATATCACTAATAGAGCGTGTGTTAAACAACCTGAAGTAGGGCTATTAGCCGTGCCAGAACAAGTTTATGTGTAGGATTTAGTAGTTCAACCAATCTAACAGCTTCTTGAGGATTTTCAGAAGCCTGCAGAGCTCGAGCGTAAATTGAATTCGGTATTAGAGGATCGGGCAGTTGTCGTAGCCAAAGTTTTAATAAACCAGCAGCTACATGAGCATCATTTACTACTGGAAGAACCCATTGATCTAATCTTGCTCTGGTAGTACTCAGTTGATCTGGGTCACCCGCGACACTGTATATGTTAATATATAATAGATCATAAGGCTATTATTCTACCGGAAAATCCCTTCAGTACGTCGTCCTGAAGCGGAATAAAGCAATTGTATGAGAGTTGTTTCGATCCAAGGAAGTTGAAGTTTGGGATAACGCTCCACTTGCATTTCCATAAGCTCTTCAAGACTAGCACCGAATTGAGGTGGATTAAAAATATGAACCTAAACAAATGATTGTCATTCAATTCTGACATTCTTTTGGTTACCCTAGTTTCCTGTACTCCAGCTAGAGTAGGTTTCACTCGAGGAAGTTTCCTATTCAATCGTTTGGCACATTGTAAAGCGAAATGTGACACAGCCACCTGAAAAAAGTTCCATGAGAAACCACTTTAGCTCGAGCAATATTCTGACGTGAGCTACACGTGACGTGCTGGCTCACTCACTGCTTCATTACTAGCTCAACTGACGCCAACGCCGGTTGTGCTTATCTTTTATCTTTCTTTTTTTTTTTTCTTCTGTTTTTAGATGAACAAAGTCAAAACAACTAGCTCTTTAGTAGCTCTTAATAAAAATCACCTCGGGAGTATCGAAAAGTTTTTCTGAATTTCTATTAATGAATTCATTAAGAGGGTCGAACTGTTTGTCAGGCGTTGAGAAAGCCAGAAGAATTGCCAACAACTCCCAACCTTTCCTTAAATTTAACAATAAACAGTAATATAGCACCATTTAACTAACTTTAAGCTGTCAGATCGCTCATTTTCAGTTAGCTGATGCATTAATAGAGCAACTGCTTCATCGACACATTCGGGGCGACCAAAACACAATTCACAGAATGAAAGAGCGAGCTAAACGGAGAACATAAGTACTTATGAGGTTACTTAACAAACTTGATCAAACGGCGTTTTACTCTTACGATCTCCCATATAACCCTGCATAATTTTGAAAATACTAGCTGCATCTTTTTTCAACCCTTTGTTATCGGGGGCGGACAGCGGCAACTTTGGAGGATCTTTACTCCACCCTGCAAACGATATAATCTAAACAATTAAAACGCATTGAAAGCACCTCCAGAAGCTCCCTTTGACTTGGTACCAGTGTTTGTAGAGAATAGAGCTCTTTTTTGCGTGGGGGGACTAGATGATCTTAAAACAAAACATTGCCTAGATAATATAGTTGATATCCACCTAGACGACCGTGGAGGGATAGAATCAGAGGATTGTGCTGTAGACATTGTCGAAGTTGCTCCAGCCAAAGGGAATGCCGGACAATGCCTTGATCGGCCATACTCTCTCGTTGGATAGTCATCACGGTCTGTCAACGAGCCTGACTCACTTGGATCGTCTATCGACATTAACTAAATACCGAAGTTTAATAAAAAACGTTTCATACGCGAATTCTAACATCAAAAGACTGCTGCATCGTTGAAGTACCATTCGACGCCCGACTGGTTGTTCGGGACATCACTATTCCACTTTCGGGCCCTATGTTTTGTGCTAAAACACGTTGCCCACGAACAACAGCAGGAGATGTTTGGGTTTCGCATGTTCGCCTCACCTAAAATTCATGAATTTTTCTGAAAAAAAATCATGTAACGTACCCGAGCGTGCTCAGAGCTTTCCGGGTTTTCTTTTAGTGTTTGCAATTTCGCCAACGTAATAATGTCTACTTCCGACCCTTGAGGCTTTTGCCATATGGTTTCCATTGAAGAAGCATTGTAATAATAGAATCTACTGGATTTGGAGTCAAAAAGCTCCCACCATTGATTTTCATGCGTTCGTTTTCTAACAAAACAACAATTCAAACTGTCATGGTTGTAAAAAAAACTTACACTGTAGCTCCTGGTGGTGGATCCCACGAACATTGACCAGTTGTAAGATTAGCATACATACGTTGCTTTGTTTGAGGTTCTACGATTTCAACCCAATCAGTGGTGGATCTATAATAATTCCATACTGTACGATACACTTGAAACAAAAAAAATACCCATCACTCCTTGCTGAACTGGGTAAATCACCCACAGAACCATTCTGCATTGTGCTAAGTTTTAACAAGAAACCTCAGTCACGTTCCTAACGCTTTATATACATTATTCTAAAAAGATAAAAGAACTAATGATTTCAATCGTCGCTAAGTAGGAAACATAAACAAATAATAACGCGCATGGCTTAAGCTTGTTGCTAGAGAAGCAGATGCAAACACCATGCACAGCTAATTAGAATATGTAAATGATTGCTGAATTTCTGTCCCATTGATTATTGGCCATATGCCAATGGAGTAGTACGTTTATTGGTCCCGCAACGAGACGTTTAGCCCTTTAAATTTTCAAACATTTGAATTTACTAGTACAGAAGCGTGCTTTATTTGTAGTACGATAAGTACAGTCCTTCTAATCAAAAAAGAGAAGGAGATGAAAGCAATGAGAATATCAACAGGGCACGTGATTTACTTAGGTTTTTTGGTTTTTCTCCACACATAAACATGCAAATTACAACATTACATTAGCTCGCTTCTCATCAAATGAACTAAAACTTGATCTGAGCATGTATTCTTCAGTTTTGTGTTCTTTATTCCATTTCTATAACTGTTTATCTGTTTTTAGTCACATACCCCTTGGCTCGCGCAACATTCATATCTCATAATGATATTATGGGATCTCCTAAGGCACTTCATCTCCTGATTGGTGCCGTGGTTATCACAATCATTCCAATATTGATACTATATATTAAGCTAAGTAACGATGTGGTTCGTTAACAGCATGATCATATGTGCAGATTCCGTTTTTCAGGATATTTATCAATCACAGAGATCGAATTTTCCTCCTTACTCTGAGAATACATGTGAGTTTAGTCGTTACTCGTTCTGTGCTTATCCCCTTTTAGTTTCTCATTCTGCTTTTCAAAATATGCATGAGTGCGCATCTTTTGGTAAAGATGTGAATTCTACACATCCTCATTGCTATACTAAGTTTCAATGGATGCTGGAACATTGGCGTACTCATACTTGCTACGGAGAGTACGGTGTAGATGGATCAGATTGTTCAATTCGATCATACCTTTCAACGATCGAAGATCACTGTCCTCCTTTACCGCGGTACAAACCTAGAAGCAGTATATATGCTGAAGTTCGTCTTAATACACAGTTCGAATAGCAATAACAGTCTTTCAGAGCACCGAAAATCTTGATCTGCTCTTTAATAACTTAACTGATAATCCTTTGAATTATGAATTCATTAAAGAAAGAGTGACTCGTTTATGGTCTTTATGGCAGAAAGGTTATCAACACTCATCAAAAATGCATCCAAAAGTATATAAAAACAGAAAGAAGAAAAATGTGAGATTTCATAAATCATTGTCAGACACTTACAATCTTCAGATTATTCTACACTTAGGATTTCTAATGACTGATAAGAAATTGCATTTCGGAGAGAAATCTCGGAAAGGCGGTCCGTTAGGCGAGCTAGTACAATGGTCAGACTTAATCGCTGCCTTGTTTCTATTAGGTCACAGACTTTATATTTCAACAGAAAAAATAACATTATTTAAGTATGTTTAAGAGTCCACTTGCTTCTCACAGCGTTTTTTTTTGAGACACTTGGATGCTTTCCTACAACAACCTCCTTGCCCAACATCTATGGGCAAAGTCGATCTCATAATAACGGATATAATTGGCTTAAGGTCTTTTGTTTCTAAACATAAACAGTTCATTCGAGAGCATTCGTATGTCAATAAGTCATTTATTCTATTGCTTTATCATTTCCAGGTGTAAAATTAGGCTGATGGACAGTTTCGGAACTCATGTTGAATTCAACACCAAGTCATATTTTTCACAACATCGAAAGGAATTAGGAGGTACTAGAAACACCATATATGTATTCAACGGTTTTAGGCGGTATGAATCCCTGGGGTGGACATGGTTTCAAGTTGAAGCAGTACTGGACATTTTTCCCTCACACACCCGATAACACCTTCCTCGGGTTTGTGCTAAGATCATATTTTCATAACGTTTATATTAGTTTTGTCGTGGAAACTCGAGATGTGAAGCCTCTGTTTGAAAGAAGTACCAAGAATGCAGTTCTGATTTATGGAAAAGAAAAATACATGTGGACTGGAATAAAAACAACTCTTAATGCCTTGAGAAATCTCACAGAGGTAGAATTAGTATTATACTGTTTACGTACTACATAACTTGTAGATTCATGCCACTGTAGCTGATCTCTCAGATTTGCAGCCAAATGAAACCAGTACTTTCATTGATATTGTTAATCATGGCTTTCTATTAACTGATGAGCTACATTCTCTGTTGAAGTCTGTCAAATTATTTGTGGGTATTGGTTTTCCTTATGAGGGTCCTGCCCCTTTGGAAGCAATCGCTAATGGTGCTGTATTCATCAATCCTCGTTTCCATCCTCCGAAATCGCGACAAAACACGAAGTTCTTTGCCGATAAGCCAACATCTAGAGAAGTCTGTTAAATATTCATATATGTAGCTAAATAACAAGTATTGCAGTGGACTAGTCAATGCCCTTATCTTGAAAATGTCGGTCCTCCTCATGCTTACACAGTTGATATTAGTAACGCGGATGAATTGACAAAAGTTATAAATAAGGCATTATATAATGAGGTTAGGAAGTCTCATCATTTTAAATGAAACGACAACAGTTCAGCCTGAACCTTTGATCACAAAAGAGTTCACAACAGAAGGGATGCTACTCCGGGTTACTTTGCTAGTGGATAAAGAAGATTTATGCGCTCCCCAAAGCTCATATCCACCCAGAGAAGCTCTCAAGGTATGTCCCATGACATGATGATACTTAATTTGTTTCAAAGATTCGTGTTGGTCAACCAGGTGAATCATGTGAGAAAGCATGTTCTTCTCAAAATCTTACCTGTGAACCTGCTTTCTTCCCTTTGGTTAACAAATACGTAGTACTTAAAGAGTGAGCAAATTATTTCAACTGCATTTTTGATACTATTCGACTTCAGGATGAATGATTGCTTCGAAGCGGAAGCAATCTCGTCTAATGTTCTGGCACCATTTGACTGTACGCTTCAGAGCTCTCCTGAAATGTTCAGTTGTGCTAGTCGCTCTAAAAACCCAGTGCAGAGAGTTTGTCCTTGCCGGGACTACTTGCCGCAGCAAACTTCTGTTTGCAAACTTTGCGTTTAATTCCAATTTTAAGTTCTAGTCAAATTCGTTGCTTCATGATCTAGCTCAATCTAAGAGTTTTCATTTTTGTGGGTCTCAATTGCATAGCTTTGGTTATTTCTCTGTGATACAGATTTTTATTTATTCCAGTAGCAATGAATCTTTCTCAACGTTTCGGTAATTCAAATTCATTATTGGTTTGCACCGTTCTTATTTCTTTGTCTTGTCTTTTACAAATTGTCTACTGATACACTTGTGATAGTCATGGCCGTATCAAAGAAACCTGACCTACATTTATTATGTTGCAGTAGAACTGCTTCTGCTCTCGAAACCGTTCGTTCCAGATTAGGTTGGAGAAACGTTTCTCTGTTAATTCTATTATTCTAATTTAAGGTAAAGGCGAAAACCCAAGAAGTCGAGGTGATGATGGATTAACACTACTGCATGTTTCGGCGGCATATGACAATTTGGCAGTTTGCCAACTCTTGTTACATTATGGAGCAGATCCATTATGTAAAGATGATTTTGGTAGAACAGCAGTTGATTTGGCCACAGGAACCACGAAAACGTAACGTTTTTTCTATCTGAAAAGCTAACGGTTTTTTTAGATTCTTGGTTCGATATATTGACAAAGATCCTCGTTCAAGAAGAGGCATACTCCGTAAGCTCTTCTTCTGTCACCGTGGAAACTATCAGCAAAGACGTCGTAACTCATTTTTGTCTGACATAAAGTCCCGTGTAAGACAATCGATTGGTATTATCATCCGGAGAAGACGAAGTCGAGTGAGTATTCTACTTCCTAAGCTACCTAGTTTACATTTGGTTTCTAGAGGTCTAGTAAAGTGAATACTCCATCAATAACAGCTGAGAACGAACTTGAACCTGTTAACCCCCCAAAAACGCCTCGTCGTCGTGCAAGGACCCCTGATGTTTTAGAAACTCCGACTCGCTCTCCTCCGATACGAACAAAACGAAGATCCAAGACTCCTGACTTCGATCCAGCTAAAAACAGACCTATTAGTAGAACACAGATTAAGAAGACTCCTGATGTGAAGTCGGCTAAACCAAATGTACAAACAAGAGCAAAGTCGCCCAAATTCACACCATGTTCATCAGCCGTAAACCCGCATACAACACCCAGGTTCACTAAAAATCTCCGTGCTAAGCCTACTGCCCCTCCTCTCTCTCCTGAAACAGTTCGTAAACCACGGAAAAGGAGTGCTTCAAGAGGTATACCTGCAGAACATAGTTCTAGTGCAAGTTAACTCTGTTCTTCAGACAAAGTCATGACAGATAGTGGAGATAACTCAGGCTATCTCACAGCAGAAGAAAGTTTTCATCTGCTCGAACTGGAGCAGCGACTCAATCAGGTAATCGATCCTATCATAGCTTTTCAGTTACTTGTTTATTTAGCTGAAAATATCTGATCCAGTCACACCCACCGCTGTGGATATGCAGGCGAAACGCCGAGTTCAAAAGTTGAAAGATTCAGAACTGCGATCGGAGCTGAGGAAGCATGGTATTTATGCAGGACCTATTTGCTCAGGGTAAATATCTCAAACGATGCGTCTGATTTATTGCTGACTTTTTTAAGCACACGGCATTTGTATGAGAAGAAACTACTGACTGTTTCTGATCAAGCGGAGAAAGTTCAAGGTGCTTCCTATTCAAAACCTCTCGAGTTGGGTTTCAAAGGCAAAATTGATGAGAAAAAAGGAAAACAGCTAGATGAGAGCGTATGTCCTGCAACCTCATCATCATTCAATGCAGACTTTCATAGGTTCGAAGAGAGTTTCAACATTTGGGAGTGACGGCTTTTGTCTACTTGTTGCTGGATTCTCGTGTTTTGGAACAAGTGGAAAAGTTAACCTTACGGAAAGTTGTTGAGGCAATTTTTTACGTGGGAAAAGGGACTAAGGCATGTGTTCCGTTTTTCTTTGTTCATAACTTGATTTGCCTCAGGCTCGGCCATTAGCTCATCTGATTGACGCTAGGAAAATGCGGGAAACGAGTTCACCCAAATTGGTAAGATTAATTTACAATGCCTATAATAGATACTTTCAGGAAACCAACGCTAAATTGCAAAAAATCAACGCTATCTGGAATTCAGGTAGAGGCGTTGGTCTTTTGGAAATCAGTCACACCATATCTGATGATGAAGCTTTTGTTCGGGAAGCTGCTTTCTTCGAGGCCATTAGGCTTCAAAATCTAACTAATATTAAAGGAGGAGAATGGAAAGGTCGTTCCAAGAGTTGGGATACCATCACCAAAGCTGAATTTGGAGTTTACCTGCTGAAGCAGGCCTATGAGATCCTAAAAACCATGGGACCCCGCTATGTATACCCAGATTCTTTGCCGGATTCTTCACATCCTAATATAACCACTAGGCGTAAATAGATTGTTTATATTAACTCATTTGTATTTCAAAAATATGTTCTAGTCTTCGTCTTTCTGTACATTGCATTTGAAATGTTTCGTTCTCAATGTATAATATGATCTTTCATTCATACTAACAGGTATTTGTATTTTGATGTATTTTAATCATATGATGATCGTGCTTAATATTTTTAATTAAGTTCACATACCATTAGTTTTCTTGACTTCATATGGGTTGACCACTCACCTTATTATCTACACTGCAAAGTTGCTTTTAGCAAAGTATCACTTGTTTCAGATGAGTAATAGAAATGATCGAGGGCATAGTAGTTCTTCTTCGTCCTCCATATCTCTTAGGCAAAGTGGTATCATTGATACGGAACCAATTGTAGACTCTGTAGAAGTTTCACCTTTCCCTGCTTTCGAATGCTTCGCCTCCCATATTTCACATTCTGAGTGAGTTATCATAAGGGTTTCTTCTAAGCTTATACCGTTTCAGTGCCATCCGAAACTTTGAAAGTTCAGTACGAGTTGGCGACAGAATCGTGGTAAAAGTGAAAAAGTTCGATGCGGCTGGAGCTTACGTTAAAGCGATATGCTACTATAAAAGAATTAAACGTGATCTTGAATGGCTTGATTATCAGGTTGTTCATAAATCTCTTCAGCTCAGCTCACGGTTCCCTTTTCATCTAGCTCCTAGCTCCATTGCATGCTTTAAGTCGTCGACTCTCTATTGGTGAGTACAGATTAATCAATGTAACATCGGTATCCCCCATAAAAGTGGAGTTGATTGAGGTGAGATAGTTTTGATTATAACTTCTATTTCTTGTGCCGAATGTGTTAATCGTTTTTGATTAATTGAGGTTCCTCCTTTAACTTTCAATGATCTCCCTGAATACTTCAGGTAACACCCTATACCGAAGCTTCTCTCTTAGCTTTTCTTTCAGACTAGGAAGCGAATTACCAAGTAAAACTAACTTCTGGAAGTACTGCCCATCTATGAAACAATACCAAAATCATTATATTCCTAACACATTAGGCTTGCCCACAAAATCCAAGATTACCTTCTTACCATTAGATAATTTTGAAGAGGTAATGATATGGTACATAACTTGCAATTCCCAGCTGTCTAGGATTGTACGGAGACTGCAAGCCTCATAAGAGAGTTCCAAGACGAAGAATTAGCAACTTATCATGTAGTACAAGGAGTAGATTTGATGAAAGAGCCCAATTATGCCGCAGCTATATTTGAGTTCAACAGAGCCATTCAAATCTACCCAAAGTGTACAGATGCCTATGTTGCGAAAGGAGCAGCGTATGTTACATTGGCTATAATTGAATAGTCTAACGTTTTTATAGCTTATCCAATCAAAACAATTTTGAAGCTGCGGAGAAAGAGTTAACGAAGGCGTTAGAAATCAATCCTGATCACTCAAATGCTAAGATCTATTTGGTGGAGACCTTAATGAAAGTTGGAGCAAGGTTCGAGTTCTCTAATGTCGTCAATGTATCATTATAATTCGTTAGTTATGCTGAGAAGAAGGATGTAGAGAAATCTCGTTCAGCGTATAAGAAAGTTTTGAAAATAAAAGAAGACAAAAGAGCTAAGGAAGCTCTGTATAACTTAGACAAGAAGAAAGACAGTCCAGGTATTGAATAAGGAATCGCTTGTATCATACAAGTTCTTTTCAGAAGCAAAGAGGAGAAGATCAAGTGAATCATCGAAGAAGAAAGTTTTGACTCCTGCTGAAATCAAAATGGCCAAAGAGCAAAAAGAAAAAGAAAGGAGAAAATTGGAAGAAATGGAAGCGTTCATAGCTTCCTTAAAAAACGGGAAATGATGATCTGTCTTTGCTAAAGCACGTTGTTATATATATACATATACCTGTTTCAATTTTCATTTTTTCAAGATTTTAAATGATAATAACTGTTCGTTTTCTGTTGAAGCCTCGTATGTTGATGATCATTATCACTACCTATGCGTAAATGATCAACTTTGTTCTTAATTTCTGTTCAGGTGATGCCCACGGAATCGTTATGTATCTCAAGATGTATATGCATACACTCGTCGTTACAGCTTGTTGATCTAACGATTGCATCTATCTGTCTTCATCACAGTATTTTGCCAACTCCAATTTCTACTATCCCTAACCCTCCACCTCATGGCATGATACGTACTATTTCAAGCTTTCAGTCTGTCAGTTGTTTTTTTGTTTGTTGAGTATATTCCAAATTTTCCAGGTTCAAGAAGAACTGCAGAAAGTTTTCAGATCCCGGTTCCGTTATCAGATCAAAGAGGTTATGCTAGTGGTGGGACAATCGCCTTTCCGTCCAGTACAAGTCTACAGTAACATTTTGTAAATTTATGAAAAGAGAATCAAAACCACGTCTAGGCTTGCCCATATCGTTGTGTGATGGTCATGGATCAACGCATTTCGATTGTGGATCTCCATGTATGGAGATGACAACGACTGAGATCCGAAAAGTCAACCTACAGTTATTCAGAGTAAGTCTACATTATCTTCTCAATAAACAGTTGTTTCAGACTTTTCCTCCTGAGAATAAAGGAAAAAGTAGTCTGAGACTGTTTGTGTACATCCGTGGTACAGATGCACTCGTAGGGGAAAATCTGGAAGAGAGGTTTGAAATTGCTTTTTGTTCGAGTAATTAGTTAATCTATTTGTAGTGAGATAAGTCTGGATGAAAACAAGTTGGTTTCCATTCTATATGGACACAAAGGGTGTACGTTTTCGAAATCGAGTGAAATCGAAGATGATGTTACCATAAGATGGTTAAGACTGGCACCATTCGTAGTACAAGGCAAATTGGTATAGACACACATACAGCGTATGAACAGATCTCTTAGATTACTTTCACTTATCTTGTATCTCATGCATAGAAATAACTGGGTACATATCATGTTCACATCACATTGATATATCAAATCATCTTTTAATATATTCATTTTTTAATTAAAAATTGAAAATTGTATTCAGTTTCTATGGGTTTTCATGTGTCGGTGAAGATTACCAGACTGTGTGAACCGCATGTGGCATGTACTACATGAATACGGCTTTTGTCCTATGTTAGTGTAAGATTAAATGAAGATTTAAAACACTTGCTACCTGTATGTGTTCGCAGATGCTTGGTCAGCGTGCTACTATCAGTAAATGCCTTATCACAATGCTTGCAAGGGTACGGTCTCTCTCCGGTATGTGTCCTGAAATACAGATTGTTACTTTCAATCGCTTAAATCTTATAATTGTAAGATATAGAGATTCAACAGGACACAGTCACTATGCTGCAGGTGTAGCCAAGATTTGGTATTAACCTCAATAATTGCTAGATACAATATCAGCTGCTCTTGAAGGAAATCCTATAGTTCAAATGAGGCCACTACCTTCACACAAAACAGAACGAAAGAGAGAAAAACATTACAAACCTTCTATGGGTAACAAGGGAGGAACTTTGGGAGAATGGCCGGTTACATATCGAACATTCGAATGGTTTCTCGCCTAAATTAAAAATTTTACCAAATGATGTCGTCATTAATTTTCGTGTTGGAAAGAAAAATAACACGTAAATATGTATAAACTATGGTTTCTTTCAATTTCAAGGATTATGAACATATATAGATATTCTAATACAAATGCAAATATATAAGAAGAAATCAATCTCCTTTGACTTTATGTGAAACACCTCACCTGTATGAACCCGTTTATGCGCAGTTAGATTTGCTGCTTGCGAAAAATACTTCCCACACAACTGAAAACTTTCTGATCTAATAAGTGTTAATATGAAGTTGCTACCTGGCATCTGAAAGCCTTATTGGAAGTGCTCTCACGATTTCTACAAACAGGAGTTTTTATTTCTATAGCTGTGCCAGCAATGGGCTCCATGCTGAAAAAAGTTCTTGGTGTTCTACTAGAATGCAACCGTTATGAGCTTATTACTGATTATAAGTTGGCATCTGATCCACTACAGCAGGAGCGGGGTTATGAAAAGCTGTTGGTGCCAACCACTCGTTACTTGGGGGTCTATTCCAATCAGGTCTCCAGCCATACGGATTTCTGTAAGGGTGTTCATCAAAGGGCTTTATGAAAACTATAAAGGATGTTTAACTCATAAAGCCTTAGCCAGACTATAAATCAGTTGAACTATCAGTCTTCTAAGAAACCTTAGCTCATCCAGAATCATCATAACATGGATGTACATAAACGCTTTAAAGGTTCATCAGAAACCGATCATGCGGGTGAGAGTTCAACTGAGAGAAAACAAAAACTTACATCCCATCTTGAACTGTGGGAGGCACAGGAACGACACCGTTGGTTTGATAGAAGTCATAATGGTTGTGAATAGCTGACACAGCTGTTGTTGAAGTACCGGCAATTGTAGGACCAGTGTTAAAGGATGGAATATAGCACGGTTCCATAAAGAAATCCCGGTCATACATGGGATACGACGTCATTCTACTTTAAGATCTTAAGAAGGCTCTAGAAACTATACTCAAATTCAAGTTATGTGCGTTCCTTGAATGGGAAAGGAATAAATGTAACAGCGAAAGGAGAAGCCCTGTATCTGGCTCGAGAGCGGCCAACGACTACCGTATCTATAGGAAAAGCTGATGACTGATTACCCGTTCTGGATAGGGCGGGGCTTCCCCAGCCATCTTCTGTAGCTGCCACGAAAGATATCTTCAGATAGCTATAATCCTAATCCTTTTCGATTAAAATTTTGTAAAAAAAGATGATTTTCCATATTTCTAAACTATTTAGAGATTGAATGTTTCAATATTCTTCATTTGCATCGGAGTGAACATGGCAACGAGCACTAAAAAACTAGCTTATGAAACAGATTATTTACCAATACAAAACGTTTCGAAGAGCTTGTCTAATATCTCTTCTGTTACGGTGTCTCCTGTGATCTGGCCAAGAAGGGAGAGACATTCTTCTAAACGAACGCATAAGATAGCAGCATCATGGCATGACTGAGCATCTAATAGAATATCGAGAATTTCTCTGGAACCACTGAATATGTAACAACAGAAACTAACACTCACTGTATCAGATGATGATCTGTTAAAGCAGGTCCGTCCTCATCTGGACATAATTCAGATATCTCGTTTTCAAGAGCTTCGAGCAATGGACTAACCCCTAAAGAATCCGTAAAGTACTAAAGGCATCCCTTCGAAACACACCTTCTTTGGATAAAGCGCAGGTATCAATCACGGACTTCACTTCTGGAAGGCTGCATGCTGCTAGCTTGTTGTCAGTGAGGTCACTTTTGTTTCTTACTAAGTAAATTGGAATATCTTTTCCAATTCCACATTCCTTGAACCATTCTGATTTAATACATTTGAAATTCCTTACCTTGATAGAGTTCAAGGCAACTTGGGCTTCTTCGATTGGATTCTCACTAGTAGTAACTAATACTATAATATCTGCTTCACGTACTCTGAAAACTTTTTCCTCATTTCTCTAGTTAGACACCTACTTATTCCTGGCCCGTCTTATACCCTCCAGCTCTATCACATCTCCTGTCTCTCTCAATCCCGCTGTATCCGTCAACGTTAAAGGAATACCATTTACTTGAATTTTCGCCTGCAAGAACTGTTTCTCATTGAACTTATTCTCCCAACGAGCCTGTAAAACATCCCTCGTCGTTCCAGCTTTAGGAGAAACGATTGCTATATCATCTTGCGCTATATCCCATTTAATAAATCCTGTTGTGATCAAAAATCTCACCTAACGCGTTCATTATGCTGCTCTTGCCGGAGTTGGGAGGCCCTACAAGGACAGCAATCAAGCCACGCTGGACGCGGAAAGCGCTTTTGGTTCGCTCACAGAGCCTGCTTACGTCCGGTATGAGATCTGCTATTCCGTTTCTATGGTTGGTGAAATGATATATTTTGAACTTGAAGTCTTACTGTATTTCAATAATCGAAGTATCAACATGCTCTCCAAAATCCATCAAAACATATATTCTCATAGTAACATCGGCGAGCTTCTTGCTAAATCAATCAGTTATTTTTTTCGAAAACAGAAAACAAACCGAATGTTTTGTACTACATCTCCTCCTCTCATCTGTCTGTAAGAAACTCGCCTTTGGCGTTCTGTTTCTGAGTTTATGAGCATCTTCAATCCATTCACTTCACTCATGTTCATTTTTCCATTGAAGAATGCTCTGAAAACTTCTCGAGTTGATACTAAACTAGCGATATGCTCCTGCCTTTTGGAGAATTCACCCCTCTTTGCTTGTCGAATACCATCTATTGCAATCAATCTATCAGCCAGTGCATTGGCAACAGCTTGACTGCCGTGAACATAGATTTCAGTGGAATCTTCTCCCGTGAATGTTGAAGGACCTTAACATATTTCATGAATTAATTACTCTGTCAGATACAAATTCTCTGGAATGCTAGTTTCTGCGGATCATCTTCTCTTTTAGAATAACCATTTTACACCGAGTGTGAACGCCACACTTCAAAAAATGGCGCAGTTGAGTTAGGGCGCGCTAGGTAATGCTAATCATAAGATGTTTAACCAATCGATAATGGAGCTGTTATGAGCTGTGATATGAGGCGGTACCTGGCATATGTACAGCCATAGCTGTGTCGAGAATATCACCATTCTTTGTATATATCTTTGTATAAGACAACTGTTTAGGTCTCCATCGTTGTTTCTTTGTGATTTCTTGTAGTACAGCTAAGCTTCTTGTTCCTGGAAACGAATGTAGTACTCCATTGTATGATTAGCACGAACCAGATATTCTGAATACTGCAATGGCAGCAGGCAAAGAGCCAGAACTCAGTGAGAATATAGTTGCCATCTATTTATGTATAAGTTAGCATTGCACTATTATAGATTCAAATAAACTTTGTGTCTGACCTATCGTTCATATAAGAAGATTCAATGAAAATTAAAGCATTCATTAAAGTGTGACACTTGGGAATCATTTAGTTACAAACATACATTTATACATATTTACATATTTTCAAGATGTTCTTTTTTTTGTTTCAAATATGAAATGGCTTCGTCGACATCAGGTGCGAAGTACTTATCATCCGTCAAATAAGGTATCATCGGCTTGGGTAAAGGGAGTGAGTCTATACTGCCAAGTTTCACAATTGAACATATTTTCATTCGACATAAATATTTTAATCGCGGTAGTACGGAAACTCTAGTTACAGGGTGGATCAGTTTCAGCTCGGTTGCGTCTGCCTCCTCACCATGTTTGTGCATCAACATGTGTAGATAGCCAGTTTCTATAGACTAAACAAAAGGAATTAAGAGAAAACTAACAGTAAATCATACCTGAATTAATTCGGTTAAGTTTTCCACCAAGCTATGATAAGAGATTGGTCCCATTCTCAGGAAAAAAAGATAAGTTTCTATTCGAGTATGAAAAACACGATCTGTAAGCAGTGCTGAGGAGGAGCAGTCGAAAACAAACTAACTGTTGTGTTTGTATGATACAGCTATAAGGTACAATTCACTACGACTATCCCTAATAAGGAAAGACCCATTATTACAATGTTGCAGGAGTTTTTCGGCTCTCTTCCAAGTTAAATCTCCCCAGTACCTGAAGCGTGAAATATTGATGAGCAGGTCAAGAGAAAGGATACAAACCAAGCACATTTCTTAAGCGCGGTGAATCGATCAGACCACCTGTGCATAGGATGAACATCATCTTCCATGAGATATAATCTTGAAAGAAAATAGTACAGAATAAAAAAACAAAAAAACAGAAAAATAAGAAACGGCTTCTGACCATGATGGATGGAAAAACAACAAAGGAGAAGTAAAAGTTTAAATTGCGAAAAAAATTAGCGATCTTAGATCATAAGTATACCAGTATTTTACCGTATTTAGAATATACACAAACGTGACAGAGATCGTAGTGGCTAACATAACTTAAGCTTACAAAAATTAAAATCATAAATAGCCAGATTTATTGACGGTCTGATGAATTTTCCACAGGATTGGTTGTACTGTTCGATTTCGAGGCATGGGAGATGTCATGACTAGTTCCTGCCGTTTTATTGTGGTTGTCCTCATCTGACCGTTGATGTGTTGGAGTAATATAATATTTAAGATGATCCTGCATATACTTTGGGAATCTTCAAGAGAAAGGTTGACATCAGACACAATCTCATCGCTTACTTGGGAAAAACTTGCTCGGCATCTGGTGCCATAGCATCACCGGAGAATAAATATTTGAGATGATAAAGTATGTCACAGAGAATCAACTAAACAACCACACTATTTGAAACTTTTTGATATCTTTGAACTTACACCGTGTTGAAATTCGACTCCTTTTTCGGAAAGCTCGCCTATTTTCTTTATAAGTCCTGAGACCTGACGCAAACACTGAGAACAAGGATGTCAAAACGAAGAAATGGAAAGAATCCAACCTCATTGAACGAATGTTTCATCTTATCTTTCTCGAACACCCATTGTTGCAAAGGCAACATCAGGCGAATGAAATACCATAAATCGTTTTCAGTTTTGATCCGCGAATAACATTCATCCAGGAAGAAAGTAGTGAATTTGCCAACACCCAACTAAAACTTCATAGAACTCCGATAACTTCGTACTCCTTACATTGTTCCCATGAGTCCAGTAAGCTTGAAGGAGAGTGTTTACGGTCAATGCACGGTTAGTCATGTGCAAATGAATGCGCTCTTCGAAGTTGTCATGTACGATCTCCTCGAATTTAAAATCTAAATCGAGTGTAAAAACAGAGCTTAATAAAAACTATGAATACCTTCCATCTCTCCTTTCTCTAAAACTTCTACAAACTGCTGCTGTAACACTTCACCATAAACATCAGGAAGGGCAGTTAGAATGAGAGCCACAGCGTTTAATGTTGTGTAAGGACGCTGCTGAACTTGGGGTGAAGCAGTTAGAAGTGAAACCATAGCCGGGACAATATTCTGAACATATAATTGAATAGGAAGCATCTCTTCAAACGTACCGTTGGGCTATGCGGACTGGCCAATAATTCAATACATGAAAGGTATAGCGCTTGCGCTGAAGGTGTTAGCTCAGAGAAGCGCCAATCTTGGGAAACATAAGCAGGAGGTCTGAAATGTTAACATTTGTAACATTAAGGAATGAGGTGTCAAACTTGAGAATGAAATCACTACACTCGATGATTCGTTGGATGAGTTCGGTCAAGATATCTTCTAGAGTATGTTTCTGATGATTGTATGAAAGGAACGTTTCAGTCAATTGTACATCGTCTCCTAAAACAGTGGAATGAGCAGTATCAATGAAAGAACAATGAGAATAGTGATAAAAAAACTTACTTTGAATGAAAATATTGAGAACAAACTGTCTCGCTCTCGGCTGTTGGCCAAGAGTGTTGTGCATAGTATGTAGGACTGTATAAACAAATGTGATTGGGCACGCTGGAATGAGCACAGTCTAGTTTGAATTGATGAAAGATATCTTACGGTGGTACTTATATAAGGGTCCTAAGGCTTTAAGGAAAGACGACAGAATAGAATCAACATTTGGTAGTTCAAGAGCTCTCGAAATGGCAAAATCACAAATCTATTGAATCCATGGTCAAAAGCAGGTAGGAAGCAAATAAACTTACAGGAAGTAACCTCTCCATGATACTACCGTAGTAGACAGGGAAGTGAGCCGCAGGATTGATGATAGGTTCTCTTAGATTTTCTGCAGCCATTTGTTCCAGCTCAGAGAAAGCATATTCTGGGTATTTCTGGCGAAGGAAGATAAACGAGAGACCTTCCCAAATAACAAACTCTATGGAAATCGCCTAGTCTACTGAAAAACTCGGCAGCTTTCACGTCTCTCTTCGGTACCGTAGAAGTATACATTGTAAATCGATCCTTCACCTCAGAAGTTTCCAAGAGATACTGCAAGAATATTGTACGCACTAGATAATAATGATGTGACTAACTTGACCAATCAGCAAAGCAACTTGTGCTTTCTGATCATTACTTGGATGAAGAATAAGAGAAAGGAGGAAACGATCGAATTTTACCATATGCAATTCAAACATCATGTTTATCAACACACGAATACACTAAACATATTCAGTAATATAAACAATGAAAAAGCAACTTACAGACTGGAACACATCTTGTCCTGCATCACCACATTGCTGGATAACATACTCCGAAAGCCAATTAGTCGCAATGACGAGCTCACGCCCTCCACAACGATTGAGAATTCTAGATGAAAAGTTGTCGGTACAAACTGAGCGGAATCTTACTGATAATACGACAAGAGGTTCCTAGAAATGTCCATGTTCTCCATGAGAGCTCGGAAAATGACACAGAAGATTGTAGTATGGATACTTTCTCCTTCTGTCATATATCCAACAAATGAATCTTCTGGTAGGCCTTGCATTTGAACAAAGTCTGAATGAACCGCGTTCTGAAATGCTTTGAATTCAAAAATAGAAAAAGATAAGACTGCTCACCCGGCGCTCTTCAGACATCATCATGTCTGTGGACTTGTCAACCATATCCGGGTATGTTCTACAAACATTTGGGAAAGATTGAAGCTGAATAGAAAGTATAGGAATTGAAATGAAAAATCTGAGTAATTACCTGGCTCTCTCCCCATGTGAACTTAGTGCAAGCAGTTTGGAAAAAGTTAGGATCTTCAGTTAGATGACTGATAGAGACGCCTAATATCTTTATAGTCCTCATGAAAGAAATGAACAACATCCGAGAAATTTCAGGACAAACGTGAAACTCGGGAGTTTCAAACTTCTCAGGCTGGCATAAACGACAGCTAATACTTCGATCATCAGCTACAACGAGAGCATGCATGGGTTTGAGTTTAAACCAAACGAACGTATGAAAGATGTTCCTAGAGTCAACGTTTCCGTGAATGGCGACCAACAGAACTGTCTCATCAAACTCTGGTCTCCGATCAGATACAGTTCTGCATTGGCAGGCTTATTCTGAATACTAGTGTTTAAGGAAAAAATGAGGATATTTGTTTACTGGATTAATCGTAGTGTGCATAGCCGCAATGATTGTGAGCAGAAGAGTTTCTCTCCCTGGAGGAGGTAATGGCATGTTAGTCAACCTAGGACAAAACTATTCAGCACTATAACTTCAATGAATTTACCTGTTGGTGAAGAGGTCACTCATAATGTACAGATGATCGCGGAAATCAGTACCTCCCTAAACAAGGAGTGAGCTAATCTACTGAACCAGCATCAAAATACCTGAGGAGAATGCAATGTCTTCGAATATAGCTGAACGAGATGCTTAAAACCAAAATCAAAATCCACTGTATAGAGAAGCTTCGCGTATGTTTCTGAATTTATATCCTGTTTTGATCGCAAAAATAGCTTTTCTTTTACCAATAATAGCAGGACTGGGACATCTCTCCATCGCTGAGCGAAGCGGAGCTGCACATACTTGTAGAAGATGAAGTTTAGCTCGCAAAGCAAATGAATCGATAAGCTTGAGAAAAGGAGTATTAACTAATGTTTTATCCCAAGAAATACCTGTAGCTCAAAAGGAGCAAGACGGTTATTGGCCTGCTTATTGTATGGCAAGAAGAAAGGTTCATCACCACTTTGACCTTCAAGCATAGTAGAAAAGTTCCTCAGGACCTTACGCACAATGGGATTATCTGATCGATCTGTCATACAACATGAAATTAAAACATTTACGAGATAATCATACAGGCATTAGTTAGCAGCGTCATGAGTGATTGGTCATCCGTGTCTTCAGCAGCTGTGTTTCTGATAAACTTTATCTGTACAGCGAGGCTATCACTTGGTTCTGGTAACCCTTCCTGTGACAATCATTTTAGGGAACACAGTATATGATCAACTCACTTTTCCTTCCAATAGAATGTACATGCAAGCAGTGGACATGAAACGCACCAACTGTGATGGATGTTCCGAGTTGTAGGTGGATTTAAAGTCCTCATTGTATAACAGCTATGAGAAATGAATGAGAAGCCAACAAATCAAGATAATTACCTTGTGCAGAGCAGCCAATTTCTCTATATGCTCAGTAGTTAAAGCGGCATTGAATGATCCAACAACTTGAAGCATTAACCACATAACCTCATCACGAGCCTTTCGATATTGTCTTTTCTCCAAAATTTGATGCAAAATTGCAACAACGCTACTAGCATTACTAAAAAAAAACGGGATTTGTCATATGGGAATACAAAACACACGTTTGTTTGTTATTCATGGCAAATATTATTATAGCTAACAAGTTATCCCATTGATACCTCGGGATTTCAGCGTTCAGTGGCAACTCTTCAACCTGGATGAAAAATTAGAATAACATTCTACTTCTAGTCTTTTGCACGATCCACGTCAAATCATTTTTAACGTAAACGGACGCGTGACTGGTTGTCAGGAGTGAAGTAGAAACATACCGCCGCCATCGTATCGCTAATCAAAAATGAGAGAAGACCATCGAATATCTGATACTGAGCATCTTCGTCAAGGGTTTTCAGCATTGCCTAGAGTACATCATAGTACATGAATAACTCGTATCGGATCCTCACCCCTAATACTTCTTTCCCACGAGGTTGTTTAATTATCATATAGAACAAATAGTTTTGTGGATCACACACTTCTTTCCTATTTGGCAAGTAAGTATAGCGGGCGCTTAACAAAGATATAGATCTACGAAAAGGAAATCGAAGAAACCATAAAGCTGTTGAATTTTTGTGTACTCTCCAGGAGGCTGATAGTGGATTGAAATGAGGATGAAGAAGAATGGGGTACATGAAGCATTTACCGATTGCAAAACACAAGTCCGCTAATGGTCGGAAATAAGCTTTGATTTCAGAAAGCTTCACGACTATTCGCTTAAAAGTAGGTAGAGAAAGAATTTTCCAATAATCACTTACCGGGAACATATACATACGAACATCACATCTAGAAATCTCAGTCATGGTAAAGATAGGAGGGACTTTATTAAGAATATATAGAAGCAGCTGAAGGTTCCAAGATTACCAGAACGATAGAGAGGCAAACTTACATTCTCCACAGGAATAAGCTGTTTTCTTTGCTCAAAAGATATGGTTTGAGGCAACACCACTAGCTGGCTCTCAATCAAAGTTCTGAAATCAGCGAATGTGGAAAAATCTACACTAGTGAACTTCTACTTGAAGATATGACGCATTCCCTTGAGATCCATGGTTTCCACATAATTCATTATCATATCCCACTTAAAAGACGACATACCAGTTTTGAGAGTGAAATCAGCAGTCAGGATTACACCACCAATGGCAGTGCTGCGATAGATACGATTGAGTTTCATGCAGAAGTCAAAAAACAGTTACCTCATGGGTAGTACCTGTTCCTTCATAGCAAAAAGTAGAATATGATCAATAACCCGTTCATAAGTAACATTAGTGGGCAGAGGCTCAGCTCTCGATTGTTGAACAAGAAAAATCAACTGATTAACTAAATACTTTTGCTCCACCTAAAGCACGACAAGGTAAACGATAGAATGGCGGTGAACAAACGAACATCCTTCATTTTTGAAAATAAAACAACAGCATGAATGCAAAGCATCTCATCTACATCTTGGAAAGGGTTATGCCAATCCCAGAAACGAATTCTCAGATCGTTTTGATCCTTCAAATAATGAAAGTACAAAACAAAGGTATATACTCACCACATACTGAACCACAGAACGACGAAGCTTTTCTATATCAGGTGGGAGAACACCCACCTCTGGATTATTGTCAACTTCCATTACTATAGCTAACCCATTACAAAGAAAATAAACAAATATGCAAATCAGCTAGAGCGTTACGTAAGTCTGGTTTTTTTTTAAAACGCCATTCTATTTTTCCAACAAAAATAACGCCAACGTTAATGGTGCACGCTGTTTACAAACGTAACCATGAAACAGCCGAAAAGTAAAACCACATTTTTTTGACGAAATTGTTTTAAATATTTCGTGAATTTACTCCAAACTAAAATTATTCATTCGTTAAATTATATTCAAATTGTATTATTTGACAAATCATTATTTTTTGCTTGTGTATTCTTTCTAGCCTATTTACAAAAACGCTTAACACAATCATATACTACGCAATTGCTCTTGTCCCATATTCTTGGTTTATTTCATACAGTTCTTTTCACAGGGTAAAAATGAGGATAGAAAAGTGTTACTTCTGCTCCTCCCCGATATATCCTGGTCACGGAATTCAATTTGTTAGAAACGATAATACCGTTAGTCAAGCATTTAAATTTATCATGCCTTATAATTTCCGTTTAAGGTTTTCAAATTCTGCAGATCCAAATGTAACAAGCTGTTCAAGAAGAAACGTAATCCAAGAAAGTTGGGATGGACCAAGGCTGCTCGTCGTGCTCGTGGAAAGGTTTTTATTTTGATGTAAATGATTCACTTGATTGTCCGGATTATAGGAGTTGGTTAACGACCTCACTCAAGTTATGGAACAAAGACGTGACGAGCCAATTAAATACGAAAGAGAAATATTCGAAAAAGCTAAGGACGCCATTAAGACTATCTCCGCTATCAGAAAGAAACGGTTAGCATTAGATGGTCAAGAAAATTTTGATTCTGTTAATTTACAGATATGCCAATCACATTTCCAAGTCTCTTCAAAAGGGAAAGAGGGTAGTGAAGGCTGGAATGATCAAGAAGGCAGAGACAAAGTTACATTTAATCCGAGCTCCAGTTGCCAACGATGCTGGATTGAAAACGAAATCAGCACAGAAGAAGAAAGCGCTGGTGGCAGAAAAAATGGAAACAAACTGAGATATACGGTTTTCGATATTCAGTGCCCATTCGCATTAAGTTCATACTTGTTGTTTTCGCACTTTGGCGAAATGTATCATATTGTTGGTTGTTTTTTTTTCGAATTCTTTATCCTGTTACTTTTCTCTACATTTCTCATCAAATGTTGTTTTCCTCTTAGCGGCAAATACGCTGACTTCATTATTAAACATCCTGAAAAGTTACTGTTTCTCTAATTTTATTAAATAGGTCTAGTTTACTTGGTTATGGTAAGTTTAGTTGATCAGAGTTGTGAAACCTTCGCTGCTTCTTCGGAATGCTACTGGTTCTGGGTCATTTAGAAATTAAATGAAAACATTAGTTTCATAGGAAATAGTTGACGTATGCTAATGAGATGATATAGTGCGACTTGGTCGTTTGTTTACATTTTTTGTTTGTTTGTATGAAAGTTCTCTGTAAGCTGTTCAAGCGTTGTTGTGGATCTCCAACTCTATTTTTTATCATTTAAATCAGATTCAGCGACCTATTTTCAATAAGGGTCGTTTTAGGGTTTGAGCTGGTTATGAGAAAGTTGAATGAAACCCTGGACACCTGAAAACTCCAGAAGCACAGGATGTCTTAGCTTAGAATTCTATTTGTAGAAGTGCTCGGCTGCGGTCAGTTAGCGCGATTGTTTGCTTGCAGTTGATGCAAGTCTTAAAGTCTAGCTGACTGGCTAGCGGTGAAACGATGACCAGAAGTGATGACGATGAAGACGAAGTCGAAGAAGGGGGAGGTGGAGAAGAGGGTGACCTCGGAAACCTTCAGAACCACGCCCCTCGATCGTCTTGCTCAACAGCGAAGCTGCGAAAGCCCTCACCGGTTGTGCGCTATCATCGAAGTATTTTTTTCATATTTTTTTTGTCTTGTAATACAATATTGTCAAAACTATCTAATATTCAACGTTTTCAGGCATTGTTCATGTAACACGGTGCTCATTGATGTAAGAATTTATAATGGGGCAGTGTTTTGGAAAGCCATCAAAAGGATCTGGTGGTCCGGGTAGTCTACCAGGAGGATCCAGCACAGCTGGTTCCCAAGTTGGTTCAACGGCACCCTGTAATGGTAGCTCTGCACAACATGCTCGGGCCGGCTCTATACCTAGTCGTTCATTGTCAGGAGCTCCTATTATTGGAGCTCTTGGCAACGGATCTACGGGAAATAGTGACGGAACATCTCGCGGACAGCCATCAACTTTTGTTGCACTTTTCGACTACGATGCAAGAACAGCTGACGATCTCAGTTTCAAGAAAGGAGATGTAAGTTGAATTCACTTTCTCTCATTTCGTCTTCTCCTATTCTTGTCTTTGATGTGCGTATTCGTTTGAGCGATCTATTTAGTTGGGGTGGAGAGAATGTGTGATTAGGAAATGCGACATCTTCATGTAATATCACTCGCAGTCTCTCTTTTCCATTGGATATCCCTGCTTTTCATCCTGCCAACATATAATTTGAATAATCACGTTGAATCAGCAATTCCTTTCATAGATGAATAATTTTATTTTTTCTTCTAACTTCCTAGTTTAACTGATCCGCAAACAAATCATTTGGCGTAGGTCTGTCAGCCAGCCTGTCAAATGACCAAATGGTCGGTCAGCTACTTAGTCATTTCAAGAAATGTCTGAAGCCTGCAAAAGATTTAGTTGATTTTGGATGTTGAGAGTAGTGGTTAGAATGGGTAATGATGTGACGAGATTGCGATATGCGTTGACTTCAACGAGCACGCTTCTGGATTTTCTAGTTCTAGTTGGGATTACCACGGATGATCTGTCTGTTACATTGAGCTTACAGCGATCAACATGTTGAAGAAAGTAAAGAGAAATTTGTAATTGCGCTTCTGTGTTCGTTTATTATTATTTAATTCTTGTCATTGCGCCGTGAAAATATTTTTTTCGGCACTTTGCATGCCCATCAACCTAATTCCCATATGTTTTCTGTTTTCATCACTGTCTCCCCCATGTCTCACTGTCTCTCTCTTCGTTTATTGAAGTTTATTTTTTTCTAGCTAACGTAAACATAATTTTTTTGATGCCATTTTTGTCCATCATTAAGATGCATCACCAGTGATGTCGTCCTGCTAAGCTGGGCTGGTTTTTATCTGTCTTTTCCTCCATATATTCGCTGTTTATTCTGTCATCTTCGGGAGAAAGAACACCGGAATTCCAAATCAATCAATCAGCGCATTTATGTTGAAAGTTTCAAGCTTCACCTAATTTTCGTCATTTTTGTTGCCCTCGAAAATTGTTAAGAAACGATTGATGATTGGGAGAATTTTACAAGCAAAATGAATTACTAACCATCACCGAACTTTTCGGGCCAAATACGTCGTTGTGCAACGATGATGACTGTCGGACTGTCTCTAACTATTTTTGGTCATTCAAATCGTTGAGGCGAATAGGGGACAGCAAGCGAATGAGAAAGTAAAACAGTGCGGTGTGCGTTTCTCTCTATCTCTCTTTCTCACTCTCCTTTTACTGGCCTTGTCTGAGACCCGTTACTTTCCCTAACCACCAGAGTCAATAAGTCATTGTATTGTCCAGATTTTCGAATTCCGATCATGTCAGTTTGTTCCGTACAATGAACGATACCACGGGAACAATCAGAATATCCCAGTCGTTAACTTTGACAATCATAGGGCACGTTCATACCGGTCCACCAAATTGAGTCCTCATCATCAATTGAATATTGAGCTGATTTGCGTATACTTATCCAATAGATTTGACGAAGATTGGTGCGACGATGATGGCCAGTTGATCTATCGTTCCGTGCTGGTCGTATCGCCGATTGATTTCTGCTTGATGAAGCTCAGCAGAGCCTCCGAGGTAGCAGCATATCATCGTTTTCTGTCTTTCCAATTAGCGAACTCATCATCTCTCCCCCTCTCCTATTGCAAGCCTTTTTCCACCATTTCCATCCCAGCTGGGCGTTCCTGATGTTCATCTCTTCAAGCGAAATCCATCTTTGGAACTTATCGTCCTTGACTTAGCGAAGATTTATCGTGTGCGCTAAATGTATGCCGGACTTCTCATTTTATACAACCTCAAATTAATTGGGTTTTCTCAATTTTGTTTTTATGAATTCTGTTCAATTTTTGAGTTTCTCTCAGATGGAGCGTATCTAGAAAGATATGCCAATGTCTGTTTCGAAAACGATTAAGAGGGAGGAGAGTGTGAATTAGTTTTGCGAATATTGGCCGTTCGAAAAACGTATTGGTTTTACTCGTAGTTCTATTCTCTTCATTCATTCTATATATGGATCATACGGCTCAAACTGTCCTTTTGCTCGTCGGAGACATCTTCAGGTGTTATTTGATCTTTTGACCAGTGCTGGGGTTGAGTCAGATAAGAGAAAGGGAGAGGCTAGATCGCCAGCTTATGACACACAACTGATAGTTAATTTTAAAATATTTTCTTTACCTATGTCGTGTTTTCTGCTTTTCATAGAATACTTTTCGATAGTATAAATCGTTTCATTATAGATATTGGAGTTATTAAACGATATGGTAGGCGACTGGTGGTTCGCTCGTCATCGAGCCACCGGACGAACGGGATACATTCCTAGCAATTATGTAGCTAAAGAGAACAGTAATGAGAGTCAGCCGTGAGTGCTAGTCTGTGTTTTCATATGTTACTCGGTTATATTAAGATGGTTTTTCGGTAAAATGCGAAGAATCGATGCTGAAAAAGCTTTATGTTTGACTCCGAATGAGCATGGTGCTTTCTTAGTAAGAGATTCAGAAAGCCGAGGAAATGAACTTTCATTATCCGGTAGGTTATTTTGTTTTATTCGTATAGTCTAAAGAACATAATTGTGTTCGCCTTTGTCTGTTTTCTATCGTTCAATATTTTTGGACATGAACGTTTGAGGAGGTGTGAGCAGCAAAGCTTCTTTCCATTGCTTTCGCTGTACCTTGTGTAAGATGACTCAAGATGAGAGAAAGAGGAATTCAAAACAAGTGACTGAAACGAGGAAATTGGAGTAGGGAGAATTAAAACTCTCGATTTTAGAGAGAAATAGAGAGGGAAAGAGGGGAAAGCTCGAGTTGAGCTGACCATAATGTTATACAAGTAGTTTCCAGGTGCAAGCTTTTTTTGCCAACTCTTCGTGCTTGCCTAGTTTATCGCTAGTTCCAGCATTATTTTCTTCGCATATTTTTCTATCTAGAAGCGTATTATTGAACTTCCTCATCAGCATAAATGAGGAATAGCATCTAGTCAGTCTTGTTTGTTCCCCATTTATTCCTCCCAACGTGAACCTGTAACGAAACAGGATGAACCACGATATGCTAGGCTTCATGAGAAGAAAAAGAACGAACTGTATAAGCAATGCTTGAGAATCTTCCATGTAAATCCTGCTCATTAGACCGAATGTTTCTGTTTTGAAGAATATCCTCCAAAAACTTTTCATTGTTTGAAAATTTAAGAAGCTGTTTGTTTAACTCTTGTAAAAGCGAATCAGAAGCCATCAATCTAAAATTGAAAATTTATAAACAAAGATAGAGCCTGTGCACTCCAAGTGTGTTATCCTCAGCAATCAGCGTCACGACTATTGTTATGAATTTCACTTATCTGCTTTGCAGTACGGGTTGGAGAGGAAGTAAAACATTATCGTATTCGACAACTCGATCAGGGAGGATTCTTCATTGCTCGCAGATGTGCATTTGGCTCTCTATGTGAACTGGTTGAACATTATACTCGGGTACTTTTATTTTATCTATCTATTCTTTTTTTTAATTAAAGGACGCTGATGGGTTGTGTGTTGCTTTGGGTCAGCCTTGTGTTAAACCTGACGCTCCACAAACACCAACTTTTACGTATGGTAAGGAACGCTGGTAGAAAACTAATTAGAAAGATGTTTGAAGATGATCAATGGGAAGTTGACAGGCGCTCTATACGTTTGATTCGTCAGATCGGAGCAGGACAATTTGGAGAGGTTGGTAGAAAACACTTAGGCTATCCGCTTTCTTCTTCGAACTGTGCACTAAGCGAGTTATTCTTCCGATTCGATCAGTGTTTGGTGAAGTATCAAAAACAAAAAAAGTGTATGAATAAGTAGAAAAAGTCATTTGGATCAAGGCCATTAACGATTTTGTCTTCATTTTTCTTCCTCTACTTCTATAAATGGATGGGAGTACTCTCAATGGTAGTCCATAAAGACTAGTGTGCGTGCTACATGTATGTTCATTTAAAAGCCGCATCTTCCACTTAAGCATTCTAGTACTGAAATATGTTACCTGACGACATTCGAAAAAAACCAATTGATCCAGCTTTCAATTCGTTTCAATTGAATTTTTTTTTTTGAATTGCCTATGTACATCATCAAGCTTTAGCGAAGCTTTGCTTTCCACAATCAATTAGTTCACTTTCTAGCCGAAAGTCTCAATGAAATCATTTATTGTCATAGAAATCGCAACATTGGCTACTAATCTAACTGTTCAACAGGTTGTTTGGTGAAAAGCTTGAAACGGTAATTAATAGAAACCGTATTGATGCTCGCAACGTCAATAATACAGGAAATCTTTAATTCACTTCATTATTTCCGTCGTAGGGATATGAGTGAATATAGAAAAATAAGAGAAAAACCTGTTTTCTAATGCTTCGAGCTTATTTACCCAGCTAATAGATGTGGTCAATGAGTACACAATGCTTTTGCTCAGAGATGCTATCATCCATATCAATAACTATGGTGGGTTCGCCTGCAAACGTTTTGTGCTCATTCACAATTTTTCGTGGATAATCCAAAAAATTGTGTATAAGCAGAAGATGACATAAGTATAAGCCGTTTGTCCTTCATCGTGGGATGAAAATGAGAAGCAGGTCGTCAAGATATGTAGACTTATTGTTGTCTCAAAATCTTGCATGTTCTCGAACGGAAATATCCAAACCGGATTTACTTCGTCGACCACTCCGTCCATGAGTTGCTCGCCAGGATCATTTAAAAGTTTTTACATTTGGATTAGACGAACACAAGTGGGATGATAGCTAAAAACGTTCAAGATTATTTATAGCCTTTTCCTATATCAACAAATTTAATTTGAGAATAAACTCACCGAACAGGTTGTTCATGGATTTGATAAAAATGAACTTGCAAACAACCGTTAACGCGCAACGCATTTTTGAAATGATGACTTACCGTTCTATGATTGACGGGGTTACGTGTAATTAGCATATATCGGAGAATCCCGCTATGCTAATTAATCGAACGCGGAACGTCCGTCAAACTATTTTGTTTTTTTTTCAAAACTGTATTTTCAAGGTCTGGGAAGGTCGTTGGAATACAAATGTACCCGTCGCAGTTAAAAAACTTCGTCCGGGATCAGCAGATCCTGTAGACTTCTTAGCGGAAGCTCAAATAATGAAAAAATTAAGGTAAAGGTTGTGTTTTTATGCCTTTAACGGATTATAAATCACAGGCATCCAAAGCTTCTGCAACTTTATGCCGTTTGTACAAAGGAACAACCTATTTTAATTGTTACGGAATTAATGCAGGAGAACCTTCTGCATTTCCTCCAGGTTAAAGGACGTCAATGCCCTGTTCCCCAATTAGTGGAAGTTGCAGCACAAGTAAGATATTTGTCTTAATTCAACTGTAACGTTACTTCTTCAGGTTGCTTCTGGAATGTCTTACTTAGAAGAGAAGAATTTCATTCACAGAGACCTCGCTGCTAGAAATATTCTAGTCAATAACAGCTTTAATGTTAAAATTGCCGATTTCGGTTTAGCCCGCCTATTAATGAAGGAAGATGAGTATGAAGCTCGACCTGGGGCTAGATTCCCTATCAAGGTTTGACAGTGCGTTGAATTTCGAAGATAAGTTAATTTTCTAGTGGACAGCCCCTGAAGCAGCGAACTACAATCGTTTCACAACAAAATCTGACGTTTGGAGTTTTGGAATCCTGCTCACCGAGATAGTTACCTACGGCCGAACACCTTACGCAGGTACTGTTTCATTGGCATATCTTACTTCATTTGATTAAACCTAGGAATGACGAACATCGAAGTTTTACAAAAATTGGATACTGGTTGGAGAATGCCATGTCCAACAGGCTGTCCACCAGCTCTGTATGAAATCATGATGCAGTGTTGGAGATCTGACCCTGAGAAGAGACCAACGTTCGAAACTTTGCAATGGAAATTAGAAGATTTATTCAATCTTGACGGATCAGATTACAAAGAAGCATCTTTAAACTATTAAATCGACAAATATCAGGAATGATTACTTAACTTATTTCTTTCCCATGAAATCTCATGTATTGGTTCTGAAGAATCGTTCTAAAAGTTGTTCTAATTAGACAATTGTAATTAAGATTGATAGATTGACCATCGATTCTCAACTATCTTATTCGTGAATTCTAATCATATTTGCAACATTAATGTCCTCGTGTTCATATCACCAGTGTTTCGAATCACTTAAAAATACAATTGTTTTTCTTTCATAATTGCCATTCTGCTCTTCAATGCATCCAGTGTTCATACTTATAATTTCCTTTGTTTTCAACTTATTTTTGCTCAAAAACAGATATTTCTGAGTTGATAGTCTGTGTTCATATGGGTTTTCATTAGAATTTTATATTTATGAATGAACTTTAACGAATCCTATATCTTCTTTCTCATTATCTCGACAAGAGAAATTCGCTTCGGCCGTTTTTTGATATCCATTCACGGCCGGCCAATGATTTGAGAGCATAGAACTATTAGGACGAATAATTAACGAGTAATTATTAATAGATTGCAATGAAGTGGACAATGTTCATGTGAACAGCTGTATGATCTTTTTTGAATTCCTTCTGTCCACTAAGGGTACGGTAGTTGTTTGTACGCAATTTCTCGGGCGACTTTTTGTTCATAGGCGTCTAGTGTTTCGAAGGGTATTCTACCTTCTTTTTTTTCACAGCTTGTATCTTTGTTAGAATTGAGTTAATTATTCCTTAAATTTAGCCACTGGTGAAAATGGCTGATGCAGGCTTCTTCCGAGGGACCAGTTCGGATCAAGATGGACGTTTCTCAGATAAAGAAAAAAAGTTGTTAAAGTTGATGAAATTCGAAGGATTGTTAGAAACAAAGGTATGGTACATCCTGTTCTCGTGATGAATTATTTTCTTTCATTCATAGATCAACATGAGGAAAGTAAATTTGGATGTCATCAAGCCATGGATCACAGTTCGTATTAATGAAATTTTGGGTGTTGAAGATGATGTTGTTATTGAGTATATAATTAGCCAGCTAGAGGCCAAAGACTTGAATCCTAAAATTATGCAGGCAAGTATTGATGACGTAATGTAGTTTATTCGTTCATTGTTATAGATTAACATCACTGGTTTCCTCAATGCGAGACATGCTCGTCAGTTCATGGGAGAGCTGTGGGCGTTACTAAACGAAGCTCAAGAAGCCTCAGACGGAATTCCACCTAGTTTAGTTGAGAAGAAGATGGTTGAGATGAAGAAAGAAGGAGAACAGAATGGAACTTCCAAGCCAGCTATAAAAACATTGGCACAAAACGATTGGGCTCACAGGTTGGCTTATATTCAGAATAACCTAAAATATTCTTTAAAATTCTAAACCCACCAAGCTCTCTGGACCTTTTGATATTAAATTGTTTCTTCGTTCATGATAACTGTTTCCAGCATGTGTTCCCTAGGTATCAAAATTTGTCATTGGGCCGCTTTTCTGGAACAACGAAGGAAAAGGAAGTTCGGGATGATCGCATTGTTCCTCGTAGCTTAAAAAGTCCTGATAGAAGAAGAAGCCCTAGGAACACAGGACGTAGAGTATGTTACTATTCGTGTTAAAAGAAATAATTTAATTTTTCAGAATGATCGCCGTGGGGATCGCGATAGAGATCGTGATAGAAATGAAAGAGGTGACAGAGGAGATAGAGACCGTGATAGAGGTGATAGAGGTGATCGAGGTGATCGAGGTGATCGAGAACGCGATAGAAGAGAAAAGCAGACCGACAAAGAAAGAGAAATCGAAAGTAAAAGGAGGGAAGAAGAACGTTTGAAACGTAGGGAAGCTGAGAAAGAAAGAGATCGTAAACGTGAGGAAGAACGTGACAAAAGAAGGAATGAACGTCGACGTCGTAGTAGAACGCGCTCCCGCTCTCCTCCTCGAAGAAGGTTTACGGAAGATAGCACCGATCGCAAGAAGTAGGATTCTACTATTTTTGTTTGGACGAACAATGTAAAACGACCATTTTCAGGAAGAGAAAAGACTCGAGTGATACTGATTCTGAGGAAGAAACCAAAAAGGAGAAGAAGAAGAAGAAGAGACGGGATGATTCAAGTGATGATGATAAGAAGGAGAAAGACAGAAAAGAACGAAAGAAGCATAAGAAGGTATTTCTTTTAAGGATATCTTCATTTCTAATTTTTTTTTCAGGAGAAAAAGAAAAAGGAGCGCAAAAGAAGTCCCTCTACTAGCTCTGATAGTGATTCTGACTGATTTATTCCGTTTGATCTCCCTTGAACTGCAGAAGCAAACTAATATCCAATGTATTTTTAAATTTCTGAAATCAGCACCAAATTTGGTCTCCCCTTACTTCGTTAAATATGTTGTCAAATTAATTTTGTTATATGGAAGTGTAATAAAGAAATTGTTTAGAACGTAGGTGATTCTATTTCGGGTCTAGACCTTTGTTACTTCCAGTTTCGTTTCCGTGTTCTCATAATGATCATTGAAGCTTCTCTAATCATCCAGTGTATGGAGAATGCTTCTGTGAAGGAGGAAATAGGGGGATCAGCTACCCAATCCGCCCTCCGATCTGTTGCTCGCGCAGCTGATGGTGTAGATTCCAAAATATCGACGAATATTGTGAAAGGAGGTGATCGACCTCTCCCGATTTTGTATGAGTTCTCGTTCTTCAGTTCTTGGAGCGGCATCTCTGACATCCTTAATTTTTGGAGTTCGTAGTGCGTACAAGCATACCCGTCACAAAGAAGCTGCTGATCTTGCTAGAGCTCAATTGGTTTCTGGTGTAGGATTTGCCTCGAAAGCTTTAGCGGTTGCTACAATCATTACTGGTAAGTTTAAGATGTGAATGACCTGTTTCAATTTTGCTTTCTTTCAGTTTCTGGTTTTTCCTTGTTCGCAGTAGGTGTATCTTGGATTCTTGACGTAAACACACCTCGCCAATTTGGCACAGCGATGAAAAAGTCGTTTGGAGAATCCTTAAGACTACCTCAAAGCAAGAATTCGCAAAGTTTTGAGGATTTGATAAACGTTATTGAAAAAAGAGATTCCGTATCCGAAACTACTGCTCAACCTCAACAACAATAATGTTCCCAATTATAGTTCTATTGTTTTTACTTCTTCTCATAATTTTACTGCTTTTCTCTTTTCGTGGTGGGCGTCCTTTACCTTTCTCCTCTCCCTCTCGTATCTTACTCGTGATTGCTCATCCTGATGATGAAACTATGTTTTTCTCACCTACCTTACGAGCACTACGTCTTTCTGGTCATCGTGTATTCATTCTTTGTATTTCAAATGGAAATTTCTATGGACAGGTGACATTTCAAGTTGATCATTTTGAGTTACATTTTTTGTAGGGTTCAATTCGTAGTCGTGAGTTACAAAAGGCTGTTCAGTATTTGGGTGTTTCGTCGGGTGATGTTACAATATTAGACTATGAAATGTTTCAAGATGGACAGGAATGGGAGAAAGTATATATGAGCTCTGTCATCTTAAGACATATGGAGGTAGAGTCTTGAATTAACCAATCGTGTGTTTAATTCGAGAGTTTCAGACTTTGGCGGTTGACTGTGTGATTACATTTGATAATCACGGCGTATCTGGTCATCCTAATCATATTTCTTGCTTCGAAGCTCTTCAATATGCTTACACCATCGGCATTATTCCCCAAGACGTGCAAATTTTTGTTCTCGAGTCTGTGCCTTTGTTCAGGAAGTAAGTTCAATATAAGTTTCGATCGTTTTAATTGCTTTATAGATATATTGGCTTGTTCGATTCTCCTCTCTCAGTGTTTCGCTCTCCTTATCGGTATTTCGCCTGGGGTAGGGATATCATAGCTTCCTGGAAAGCAATGTGCTCCCACCGGTCACAGCTTGTTTGGTTCAGAGTCTTATTCATGATTTTTTCACGGTAAGTTGAAGAATCAGCGCGAGAAATAGATATCGGTGTGAGAGTCATCGGAACACAACCGTTCCATGCAGTGCATAAGAAGAAAAATGAAATCCTACACGTACTTTGCCTCACGTAAATTCATACGTGAAGACATGTTTGGTATATCAAAACAATCATGAACTCTAATGATTGCAGTTATATCTACATAAACACCCTCAGAAGGATCAATCCCGAAGTGCGTTTACCGAAAAAAAAGAAAGCTTAGTATTCTTAGTTTGTTCAGTTTGTAAGCTTAGGATTTGATAGATTTTTAACAATCATATAGAATATTTGTTATTGAACTCAAAAGCTCAATTGTTATTTTGATCATGAAAGTTGTTTAATAAACTTCATATGATACTTGCATACTTGCGTCAAGTCAAATTGGTCCCGGCGAGCAGTTCGAGCGCCAAAATTTCGTCGAGCTTAGCTTCACTGAAATTTAAATCATTGATTGTGAAGTGATGTCTTGGTCGAGAGATCATGCTTGGAGTATTACAAAGTATACGGATTTGAGGTTTCCAAGTAACAACCCAATAGTTTTGGTCAGGCTAATCCATACATCTTGGGAAGTTTTAAAGCGCTGTTTTAGGAAAATGATCTTCACCTATTCATTCAAAAATCTGCAAAGCTCCTTGTTCTCGCTCAGGGCAACCGAACTCTTCATCAGGTCCCTTTGAGAGAACCGTATCCTATCATCAAGTTCTTACTTTTTTTTTAGTTTTTATATGATCTTCATATCGGTTCAGATTCCGAGACGTATCATTTTATGTTTCTTTGAAGATCAATGATAGGGACATCAGATTTCGGTTCAGAGCTAGGTCTACCAAAGATTCAAAAGACATCACGAATGCAATTTCTCAATTTACTCCAGTTCAACAGCACATAGTAATCAGCTCAAACAATTAATTCCGATGAGTTTCTTGTTCAGAGCAAAAGCCGGGGAAATTCTCATTCGAACTCTCCATTCTCTCAAGATATTTGCAAACAGTCTTTGAACGATTTTGATGTATGTCTTTCCCAAATGGCTTTCTAGCATCAACATTTTCAATAGGTTTTTGGTTCTACTTCAAGCAATGATTCATTGTCGTCCTCGTCTCCGAGGTGTACAGAATCTCCTCTTCCTTACCGCGATGTAAGCCATACATTGTTTTTCTTTTTGAAATGTTTACTTTTTAGTCTTACGGGGGATCAGATTATAACAGAGTGAGCGATTATATTCCTTATACATCGACAATGGTCTGAGTTCTCTATGAAGTGACGCAAAAAAGAATCCTCCTGTTTCAGAATCGTGGGACGCAAACAGATAATGTACCCAAATACTCAGCCATGAGTCCTTCTGAACTGGAAGAGCATTTGAAGAAACTTTTGGATTCGCCCTCATTTCAAAATTTGGTTGCAAACACAAAAATCGTAAGTACAATGGATTAGTTGAAACTACTATATGAGCATTCTAAGGCTTTGAATAAGATTAATAATAAGGATTCGAATAAGGTCACTACGAAGAGTAAGAAACGAGGCAAGGTAAGCCTCACTATGGCCACAAATCGATAAAGAGCTTATTCAGACAGCAAGCAGTCGTTCGTCGTCACAAACAGATTCCATTCTGCATAGATTTTAGAGTGAACCGACCTCCACAGCTGTATATGAATTTTAGAAATAACTTTGTCTGTGCCATTAAATCTGTTATGTACCGTTTGTTTTGAAATAAAGTTTGTTACATTTTAATGATGTTGACAAAAGTTGCCATCTTAAACATTACTTTTCGTATGTGTGCGAGGCGGTAGGCGTTAAGTACGCAACCAGTGTTGTCTGCAGTTTCCTGTCGACTAATCAATTTTTATCTTCTATTGGCTCAAAATGGATATATCTAAGTTGTCCGCTAATGAAAAGCTGAGCGTCTGCAAGAAGTTCGTTTTAGAAATTATGTGAAAACTAATGAAACTTTAAAGATATTTCTACATTGGTCTCTGTTGTTTACCATTAGTTTGGCTAACTAACATTGTCTGGTTTTTCTCCGAAGCTTTTTGCAATCCACCAACTCCAGAAAGAAAAGAAATCAAGAGGTTCTTTCAACTTCCGTTCATCCACATTAATGTTATAAACCTTAAGATATTTATGGATGAGTGGGGCTGGGGTTATTTGCTGGACATTCGCGATAGTCGCCTGGGAGTTGTACTTCCAGGTTTGTTTCTTCTTCTCTTTTTGAAAAACATTTGTTTTGTTTTTTGCGTCTTCAATTTGTTTTTGCGGTTTTTTATTTTTTTAAAACACAGCGTAGTCAACCGGTCCTGTACTAGTCCAATGATTCAAATGAAAGTGTCGCTTTTTCATGCTGTGTTCGCGGAAGTTCAAAGCTGAATTCTTGCAAAGCACATGCAATTCGTTTACTTTTCAATTTTGATTTAGCTGTTCGCTCAACAACGAGAAGTCATTACCTAAGCTTCCGTATCATCTTATTTCAGAGTTATCGATCTTTGGGCTTGCCTTGGAGTGATTTCCTAACATTCGTTTATCCAAAAGGACGGGTTTGACGTGCCTTCCACTCTGCATTATTTCTATCGACTGGTTGATCTCCGTAGGGACACAAGTTTATTTGTTCATAATACTAACTTATTATATTAAATATGAGGCTGAAGCACCTGATTGTTATAAATCGTTTCACAACACTTTGCTCTCTCGTTTTATTCGAAAGTTCTCTTCTCATTCTACTTCTATTGCGTTGTTTTCTAGTGTTATTTAATGTTTCAGCTACTGCCAATGCCTGTTCTGTAAGCTCGTTACACGTGGGTGCTGTTAAATGATGAGCTGGTCTCCTTTCTCGGATATAAATGCAAGGTACACTTCTTTACTTTCCGATTATATCATTCTTGGTTCAAATTCACATGACGCTATCTGCATCATTACGTTTTATGTGACCTACATCTACCCCTTTAATTTGGTCTCTGATTTCTCAGTCCTTTTTTTTATTCCAGAAGCACAATTTCTTCGCGGTCACGAAGTAGTGGTCCTTTATCCCGGTTTCGGTCTTCAGAATCCGGAGGCAGCCCTTCTTCTGCCACAAGCAGTTTACGTGATGACGTTTCTCTTAATCTGACATTGAACAGTGTAATACCATACCTAAAGTAAGCTAACTTATTTCTGTATTTTAGGACAACGGAAAGTTTGACGTAGATCAATCAATTTTGCCTTATCCTGAATTCAATAATAAACGACGAACGATAGTAGTTATTAGAAATACTTTGAATGAATCATTTGGTTTTGCATTACAAGTGAGTTCAATGCGTACACGTTCAAGTTCTATTCATCCTTATCACTTCAGTCTTATGTTTTTAAACGTGGAACGAATTCTATCGAACGAATTACATATGTAGATTACGTACAAGATGGAGCTCCAGCTTCAAAAGCTGGTATACGTAGAGGTCTGGTATCCAACCACTGTGGCCCACAAGGTCTTTGTTCAGGAGATGTAGTTATAGCAGTAAATGGCGTTTCGGTAATTGGCGAATCTCATTCATCTCTTGTCAACATAATTTCTTCTCAGCTACAGATGAGAATAGTAGTTTTATCCCAAGTATGGTTGTATATCTTAAGGGTCTTTATTCTCGGTTTCAGAACATAGCTAGGATAATTCAGTTGTCAGCACGCTCTCTGCAGTTACAATATATTTTAAGAGAAAAACAGAAAATGCTAGAAGCATTAGAAAGAGAAGAACAGAAGATTATTGACAAATATGGTGCTTTTATTTCGCTTCTGATAACGTCATTCAACGCTTTTAGACTTCGGATCAAAACAACTTGAACAGACTAGCGAGTCGGCTAATACATCTGGTTCATCTTTGCCTGGATTATGTCCTAGTGGAGAATCCATGATTTCTACCGGGATCGAGTCTGATCACCCTGATGATCCCTCACCATCTAGTGGTGACTTGTCTAATTCGTTCAATGCTGATAAGGCTTCTACTTTGAAGAGAGCCGATAGCGGAAGATCTGTTGCAGCACAAATCACACGTCTGTGATACTCATATCTTTGTTCAAATCCAGATTTTTATATAAGAAGAAATATTTATTTTCCAGATTTCTGATTTTGTACAAACTTCTGTATATTTTCGTTTTGTTTGTTTCTTTCTTTCTCAAGCGCACAATATTCTAGGTGATTTTGACATAGCGTGTAAGCACTCGAGCACTTCTTTCAAAAATATAGTCTCATGGGTACCGAACTTTTTTCTCGGTGTAGATTTGTTGCCATAATAATTAACTTGCCTAATATACATTTATATTAATTCCTTCACTAGTCTACATAATAGATTCTGTTCTCATTTTGTTCCGTTCTTTCAGTAATTCTGTATCATTAATAATAATAAAACATATTTAATCCTCATCGTCGACCGAGCCCACGATAGACGTTCAGAACGGTTGCATTCCATCATATTTGATAATCAGTCCTGTCCCCTTTTCCCGAACCATCCTTTTTTCAGGATGACGTTGAGCAAGGTTATGAATTCTGTTGTAGTCTCACGGTTCTCGAGTGGGAAAATATTAAATCAACTTAGGTTAGAAGAATCTTCTCAATGCACAGCAAATTCTTGGCTGTTTTAGGCATACTTCTGCAGGTCCACCACCTGTACCACCTCCAGCTCCAGATTCTATTCGGTATAAATGGGAAAAGTACTTAGAAAAATATCCTAAAGTAGCCGCTTTGAACAAATTGGTCTTCGATGGTAAGCAGGAGTAGCAGCATAAGTTACTTGACTAAGCATTTCAGGTTCCAAGTGGTGTTTGAATGACATAAAAACATATTTCAACCTTAGGAAAGACATGTTGAAAGGAAAAACTACTATAGAGAATATGTCTACATCGGACTTGGAAGTTTTGGTTCAGGTATGCTGCTTCTGTAAACCAACGAAAAACCTCATTTGCTTGCGTCAATGTACATAATACTGCTCATATTTATGGCCTAATCTGAACTAAACCTATGATTTTATTAGAGTGGAAGTGAAATAATGAAAATGCTGCTTCTCATCTTCATATTGCAAATTCCGGGTCCCGGTGAAACATTGATTATATTACTGTAAGTTGCCATGGAATCGCTTGGCCTCATGACATGAACAGATCCGAAGAGGGTTGAAAGTTTTCATAATAATCCGCGGAGCGGGAGCAGATGAGGCCTTGGAATAATGAGAAACATTGACGTGACTTAATACACTTGTAGCGCTTAAGTAGTGATATCTAATGCTCTCTGAATAGTTATCATGTCAGCATTTATCATCTATTACAGACACCATCCGAATCACTCAAAGCGTTAACAATAATAGTTCTGCTCCCGCTACCTGCAACATTCTACCTCATTGGGTTCTGCGTGTATGTGCTTTCACATATTGTCATCATATGGCAATATATGATAACTGCTTCACAGCTTCACTCAACATTCATTTTCATTTAGGATATTCTTCCCTCGTATTGTTTTAACTCGTCACTTCTGGACGGATGAACAACGTAAGGAGTTTTTTGCCATGGAAATTAATAAGTCGAACACTATGTACGACAGTATCCATCAAGCACTCAAAGAGGTAAACCTATTTCTTTTTAAGTTCTATTGTTTTTTATTCAGCCCAAGTCTATCGAAGACATATCGTTATCAAAAGTAGAAGAGCTCGATCTCGATCTATCTGTGAGCTGAAACAAAGAATTCGACCAAACATTAAGAAAATTTCAGATGAAAATAAGTCAGCTTCAAGGTTTCTATCCTATACCATTCACAAATGGCCGTCTTGCTAAAAGAGTTCGTCTCCTACGCCAACTAGACGAAACACTCTCTAGCTATGTCGATGTGTTGACATCAAGACAACTATTATTCGTAAGGCAGAAACAAAACATAATCTATGGTGATGTAATTTTGTTCAGCATATGTACATTCGTCGATTGGACTATGTCAATCTGACCGATGACCAAATACGGAGGAAACTGAAGGATTGGGTGAAGATGAGTGAGTTCTCTCTTCAGCAAGCTCTCCATTACCTCATTCATTGCAGCTTCTCCTCTGAGCGATTCCGCTTATTTAGTTGCTCCGGTCTATTTCAACAAGCTTAGGCAGTAGTAGATGTAGTATGCTTAATTCAGTTGTAGGCGTATTCGTTTCATGTAGTTCGTTTCTTACATGTGTCGTTTTTTAATAATTTATTGAAGTTGTTATACAGTGGTCTCCTAGACCGCTTCCCAAATTTTATTGCTTAGACTTTCAAGTTTTACATTTCCATCGATAATAATATGTGTACTTCGCTATTGTTGAAACTTGAGCTCAGCGTGAGCACGCTGCTATACTTGGACGGTTCTTATTCATTTCATTTCGTATTCATTGATTCCCTTCTTTTACTGTTTTTTCAGTTATAGACTCATTCCTTTCACAAGGAGAAGTTGAATACTGACAGGCAGAAGCATTGTTTCATCATTTGCTTCCATCCATACTTCTTCACATTATTTCCAATTACTTCACAAATTTGTCATAAATGCATCATTATCTGCATTTAGCACAAGAGATCTCTCATTGAAATAGCGAGTTATATAGCTCATCTTCTACCGAAATTCGATCCCCTTTTTTCATTTCGTAACCCCATCTGTTACAATCCTTCTGCTAACCTTATGCTCTTCTTTCATTTTTTTTCCTAGAAGCATTCGAATTATGTAATACTTTGATTGCCCGTAAGCTTATTCCTTCCCAAATTTATAGTCGTCTTGGGAATTACAAGCCTATTCTCTGTTGTAGTGATCTTCCTCTCATTTATTCCTGTCGTCTGTTATCTGCTTTTGAACTTAACAGCGCAACTTGTCCAACTCATGTTTCCATTTCAGGCGCCGTCAGTTGCCTGCCAGAAAGAGGAGCGTCCAAAGTGAGTATTGAAGTTCGTTGTCAATATGTAAGGCAATGTCTGGGGTATGATTGGGTTAATGTCAAACTTTATACTGCCATGTATAGAGGAGTACTGCATAAAAGCCTTGACTTTCTCATAAATTCCCTCGAGGTTGTAGTGTTTGTTTCACTGCCCCATATTAATTGTCTCATAAATCGTCAGCCAGCAATTATTTTCAGTTCGATCGTTTCGTGGGTCGTACCATGAGTCGATGTTCTTACTAAAGTTCGATCGCTCTCATATCGTTTTCTCCTGACTCGCTTATGTTTTTTGCTGTTGTTTTCAACTTACAATTACATATGAATAGATGTTAAAACGCGTAGCGAAATGCCGTGCAGTTTAAAAGATGAATGTGATTCTCTTCTCCGGTCTGAGAGCGATTTGGCACGTCGTCTCATTCTGAGGCCTCTTGCTCCATCTGATTTGCCTGATGTTCGTGCTATTTGCGCCGCTTCTTTCCCAATCAAGTATCCCGATTGTTGGTGAGATTAGTTGTCACAGCTTTTGTTCAAATAGATCTTCCATTCTCTAGGTACGAAGAAGTTGTGTCAGGCTCTCTGATCAGTTATGGCTTATTCGATGGAAGTCGCTTGGCTGCTATCATGGTTTCTGAAACTAAAAAGATACTGCACTGCAACATGGAAGTGAGCTGTTGCACTATAACTCATTGAATTATTGTAAATCATTGTAGGATCGAGATATTTTAGCAGATGCCAGTTCCCATGTTGTTTATATTTTATCTTTAGCTGTAAATATTGAATATCGGCGGAGTGGGTTAGCCTCAAGATTATTGAATCATCTCTTAGACACCGTAAGGATCACACCTGTGCTCTGAAAATTAGGCAGTTTTCAGATAATAGAGAATCCTCCGTATCCCAGAGCTGTTTTCTTACATGTTTTATCCACGAACGTAGCAGCAATTTCTTTCTATAAAACAAATGGTTTCATCCATCATGATACACTTCTGTGAGTTTGCCTTTGTTTCTTACCTCCACCACACTAATGCTCATCTAAAAGAACTGAGCAACTAGGAGATTCTACAATGTTTCATCATCAACAAAAAATTGAAAAGTACTGCTTTTAGAAATTACTATCGGCTAGAAAGTGGCTATGGAGATGGTTTCACCTTTGTGAGGTACACGAATGGATCCAGACCTCCGATGTCTTGTAATACCCTCTGTCGAATGTTGGGGGAGGCTGTTTGTTTTCCTGTGAAAAAGCTCTGTCGATTTTTCTCGTACTCGTAATCTCGTTACTCCTAGGATATATCATATTTTTCCTGCCCATTCTTAATTTGCTCTCATTCTAGCCTTTCCCTTGCTCTTTTCCATACTCTCTGTCTCTCTTTCTTTGTTTTCTTATCAAACCAATTTCTTATCACTATCGGGTAAGGTCAAATACGACCGAAGTTATTCAAAAATACTTTTATACTTCATACATTACTTTCGAAAACTTTATTAGAACGAAATTATCCAGTAAGACGTTGTCATTATTGTACTCCGAAAAGATAAATATTACAAAAAAGGCATCGAAAACAATATTGTTTTCAGAAAATCCAATCGGGCGAAAAATCATAAAAGGAAGAACTCGGAAAGAAGACAAGTTCGAAAAAGACAAATCTGTAAATCACTCGACTCGTGTTGATGATGATGATGATAAAGATGATGAAATAGTTACTTTCGTTTATGCTTAAACATGGTTGACACTCATTCAGTGATCTTCATATGGATCTGCTCTATGGCTTGGAAATATTCCATCTTTCAGTAAGAACTTAAAGAACAACGAAGGAGACGAACTGACAATAACTCTACTTTAAGTTAACTCTTCTAGATTGATGAAGTAGAGGGCTCCTGCTTCGGTTTCACTGTAGAATCGCTAGACTCGGATGGAAGTTGAACGATCGGCAAACATGGTTCAGGTTTGTGTTCATCCAATGAGGCACTCGTTTCAGGTTCAGCCTCGTACGTTTTCGCATCCGGATTATTCTTGATATCAGATGTACTGGGTTCCGACGCGTTTTCTACAGCACATGCGCAGGGTTCACAATTATCATATACTAAAGATGTACTGGGCTCAGGGTTATCGTTTTCGCCAAATATCGTAGAAGTCGATGGATTTACTGGAACAGTAGCTGAAGCGGGAACAGTAGCTGAAGCGGGAACAGTAGCTGAAGCGGGAACAGTAGCTGAAGCGGGAACAGTAGCTGAAGCGGGAATAGGAGCTGCTGCTGGAGAAGGAACATCAGCCTGAGCAGGAATATCTTCGTGATTGGCAAGAATGCATGACATATGCGTCGGAACTACAATGGGCATTGCAGAAGAAGAGCCAGGAATAACCTCTTCTAATAAGGACGCACTAGCGCTTGTTGTAGCACCATCTTCTGTTGACTTGTTTCTAGTGTAAATTGGAGATGGATCTACAACGAGCACCATCGGCTCAGCTTCAAGATCGAAAGGTGGAGCTAAACTATCATCGAGGGATTTCTTCAATTTATCATGTAGTGTTTTCAAGTGATCGGTATACTTGGTTTTAACGAACATAGCTCTTGAAGCGCGCTGTAAGACAATTCGTTTCAGCACCGATCGTTGCATCCTTTCAAGAACAGCTAACTCTGTAGAAGCATGCTCCAAAGTTGCAGAATCCAGAAGACCATGAACCGAATATGTATTACCGTCAAAATGGTCTCTCAATCTCATCCAACCCTGCTCCAATTCGATCGTAGAGTCTGAGTGTTCATTCGGAATTTGAAAACCGGTACAATACTTTGGTGGAATCAAGTCTTTAGCGTTTTCCGATTTCATCAGCTTTTCGCCGAGTTTGGTGAAGAAGTCCTCATTGCTGATCATATCTTTGATATTCATCTGTAAGAAATCTGTCATCACGAGCAACAAATGTAAAGCTTACCGAATGAATTTCTTTACAGCGGTCACGAATGGATGCCATTATGGATTTAGAGCTCGAGTTGATTTTCGAATCAGTGTTGGTGTTAGAATCAGAACTTTGTTTCGCAGAGGTGGAACTGGGAGCCTCTTCTTTCATGTACTGTTCTGTGAGATTATGGAGGAAGTGCTCTTTCAATTGGAAGTAAAATTGAACGACTTCTGCTAATGTAACTATTTCGTCGTTAACAGAATACATGTGGAACCCTAAGTTGAACTTTCGAGAACATGCGTTCACACAGTTGAAAAGACAGGCTTCCATTTCTGTCATACGTTTCGAGATCATTGCTTGTTTATGCCTGTAAACAATACTTAAATAGGATCTACAACCGTTCTTACTTTTTCAAAGCATCGTCTGAAATTCCATATGGGAATTTCGAAAGAAGATTGACTTGAACCATAACTACGGCAGCATATTGAATACCGTCTCGGATAACAACAGGTAAGCGCACATTATCAATTTCAGCCCATTGCCAGCTAGCTATTGAATTCATGAGGTATTCAATTGAAGGTACTATCCTACATCAATGATCATCAACTAGACAGAAACATGAACAACGTACTTCTTTCTAGGTGCAATTGTATGGATTTCATCCTCCTCGTCGTCGGAAAAGAAGTAATTATCATCCTCGAAACAATCGAGATCCCTCGGAGCTGGTAGATTGCGATGATCACCAAGATTGAGAAAACGTCTGGGGTCTTCAATAAGGAAGTCTCTAGTTTTGACTTTTTTACTTTTGTTCGAACATTTCACTGGCATTATGTAATGCTGAAACTAGTACGGATTGAACAATGCGGAATGAAGAAACATTGAAAGATCAGAGGATAAATGGCTTCAGAATACTCAAGAAATAATCTCACAACATAAACTTTAAAAAAAGGAGGATGACTAGCTATAATCGTTTGCAAAGCGTGCTCATGAAGAATACGTAGAAATGACTTGTTCCGAATATCCTTCCAGGGTATGTGCTATTGGGCCGTTCAGCCTGAAAAGGGGTTGAGCGCGCGTTGATATCGATCAATCTGTCTGCGCCCTCTTCATTTTTGGCACTGTCTCTACCTCTAGGTTTAGCGTCAATACATAGCCAATTCATGACATGCTTGAGTTTCCCAGATTCCATATTAAGCCAATAGGCAATTTGAGGTTCACTTGCTGGTTCGAATGTTGCTGAAGGCATGAGAAGCTTCATTTCCTCTACGTAAATTTGCGTAAAGTACGTGGTCTGGTATTTTTTTCAAATTTCCTGTCGATGCGACTAACTTCAAGGCTTTATCTTTTTTATTTTATTTTCGAGCTTCATCTAGTTTGTAATTACTTCCGTTATCCATACTTTGTTTGTTACCTGTATTATTATGACATGATAGTGTACAGTGTGATTTTTGGTGCATCGTCGTCGCATGTTTCATACCAAAGCTTGACTACAAGACATTCCGAAGACGATGATTATGATTTTTCTTTTCCTTACATAAAATCTATTTTCGAGCAGTGCTATCGTTTCTCCTAGTTTATTTTATTTTTTATACGTTCATCCTTTTTTCTCTGTTTCCTTATTTTGAATGTTTCAATTAGTTTGCAATTTTCTTTTACTACAGATGACGGAGACGAACTCTTCGAACGGGGCCTCATTCAATAATGGGAATGGATTGCCGGACGATCTTTCTGAGAAGCCACTTACTCCGGAATATCTCCAGCTTATTATGGCTTACCTACGAAAAAATGGACTGCAGGTTTGTAATGATTTTGAACCTTTCTTCTTATGCTCGAGTTAGGAAACAGAAGAATCACTTTCGAAAGAAGCTTCGGCTATGCTTAGATCTGGGGATTCAAACCCGTTAGCATTTCCTAATCAGTAAGTTCCATTTGGAAATGCATAGTTATTTCTCCTGTTTCAGTGATAGTATTGTTAATGAATTCGAATCACTTCTTCATCAAGTTGATACTTCATACGATTTTTTTCAAGCAGAGTTTAGTTTATTGCTTTTTCCTGTTTTCGCTCATTGTTTCCTGAAGCTTCTATATGAAACTGGCGGTCAAAACGGTATGATTCATTAGAATTTTCATTAATACATAGCGTTTGTTCTAGCTAAAGATTTCTTTAATCGTTTTCGTTTGCGGGTACCTGCCCCATATGAAGAACAAGTTGATATTCTTAGCCGTATTACTAGCACAAATCACGCCAATTCAAACACCTACACTCAGTTACTTCAGTAAGTTCCGGCTAGCTTATGATATTTTTGTAACGACCATGTATAGAAAAAATCCTTTCGTTGTGAAAATGTCACGTTCTTGCATGAAGCAGTTAGAGTTGTTACTAGCGAGATGTCCAACTCTGAAGAATATTATCAAAGATCATATAACAATTGAACGTGAGTTGTTCAGCTTTTCATTCATTCTTTCTTTCACTTTGTAGAATCTGATGTTGTTTCAAAGTTGAAATCAAGCGTTGAATGTCAAATGGGAGGAATACTTGGCCAAATTGGTAGGAATCTTCAGCGCCATAAGGTAAGATCTGAAGTAAAATCAGTTCTGCAATGTAGGAGTTTCAGATGCTTCATGGAGTTCAGAGAGATGAACTTATGCAAACAATCGAGAAAAGAAAGACAAGAGGGAAAGATGTTAAAGACAATAAGAAAGTACAAGCAACTGCTCCTGTTGCCGATCGTATTCCTATGCCAGCAATGAGTGAAAGTTATAGGGAAGAGAAAAGAAAAGCCATACGAGTATGTTAATTACAACTTTTCTTCTCATTGTGTGTTTGTTTTGAGGATGCTAGTAAATTAGCGCTCGTTAGTCAGGAAAATCCTCCCTCTATTTGCATGTTCACAGCATTGAACGCTCATGGAGGTGTAACCAGTGCAGATATCTCAGACGATTCATCCTTGATGGCCTTAGGGTGTGTTCTATGTCTGATTTGCTTATTACATGTTTACTCTCAGGTTCGGTGATTCAACAATTAACATATTTGCATTTGATGAAGCACAGAAGTTAAAGAAACTTAAAGATATCGAAGAGTTAGAAAAGGTTCCCGTTTGAAGTTCTGATTATTTATGTTGCTGGCTTTTCAGATAGACCCGGAAACAGATAACTTCCACGAAACTCTCTACGACGACAATACAGCTTCAACAAACGTTATGCTCCTTGTACGTCCGTTTCTTCGATATTGAAGTTTATCCTCTTCTATAGGGACACAACGGACCTGTTTATTCCGTGAACTTTTCTCCCGATAAACGCCTTATCGTATCATCAGCCAAAGATAACACTATAAGGTTATGGAGCACAGACGCCCAAAAAAATGTAGTCGTTTATCGTCTAAGTATGCCAGTGTGGCAGGTAAATTCTTATTCAATTCTCCACACTCTTTAATTCTTATTATAGGTTCAATTCTGCAACAGAGGATATTACTTTTGCAGTGGAAGCTCAGATAAATGTGCTGCCCTTTGGTGTACAGATAGAATGAATCCTCTTAGACTCTTTCCCGACAGTTATGGCGGGGTTAGCTGTGTTGATTTTCATCCCAATTGCAACTATGTAGTAGGAGGTAAATAACGCTTCAGTGTTTATCCATTTCAAACATACTTTTTTAGGAAGTGATGATCGCTATGTTCGTATTTGGGATGTCTTGAATGGTACTTGTGTGAGAACCTTCAGTGGTCATAAGGCCGGTGTCCGTGGTGTGAAAGTATCCCCTTGCGGAAGATATGTTGTTTCTGTTGGAGGAGATGGAGCTGTTTGTGTGTGGGATGTAGCTTATAATAGATTAGCAGGAATGGAAAATAGATCTGTCGCTTCTACCATGGTTAGTGATCTTTGAAAAAAATTCATATAGCCCAAAGTTTAGGCATCGATCTCATTCTCAAGGGACGGTGGAGCATTTGCTGTTTCTCATGGAGGTCCTTCCGTATCTGTTTATTCTCTTGATAATCTCATAGCTGCAACAAACAATCAAAATGAACAAACTTTCGATCCAAAGTAAGACTACACACTCCATTGATCAAGAGTTATCGCTCATTTACAGGGTCAATATGTCTGGTTTTAACATCTATAATTATCCGACAAAGCAAACGCCCGTGCTTGGTCTACATTTCACGAGAAGAAATCTTCTCCTGGCTGTCGGATCTTTCAACCAATAATTCAGTTCGGCTTTCTATTGTTCTACCCTTAATTAATCATCGTTCCCTTCTTTGCCTCTTTTCTCTGATATGATCTACACGACCGTAGTTCCCTTTGAGCTCGTTCGTTCTTCTGTTTTTTTTTACCAGAAATTTAAAATAAGTGTTTAGGTACTTATGTGACGTTCACGCGTCGTGTTGTTGTTGTTTTTCTCTAGTCTGTATGTAAAAATGCTCACAGTTTTACTCAGAGTGAATTTGTTTTTATTCCTGAATTTTATTTCGTGTATCTCTTTTCTCTGACGAGTAATATTCCATATCATAACGAGTATTAAATAAGTGTCTTCATAATTCTACCTTCGGCATATACCTCATGTTTTTCTTTTGTTTTTACTTGTTTACACTTGGAGTTCATTTTCTCCTGCGTACTTATCATTTATCTTTGAATGTTGTTTTGTTTCATTTTCATTCATGTTACACTTGCCATTCAGAAAATGAGGATGTCCTTCCCGGAAGGATTGACCAGTCCCGAGATGGAAATTGCAGAAGGAGGAGTAATTCTAGATAATAGAACGTATGCTCTAGCATCTGATTAGTTTGGTAGCTTTATGGTTTCAGAAGATTTGCGGACCTGAGAGCTATGCTGGACAACAGCAAAGATAGTTTGAAAGTGGATGCTATGAAGAGAATAATCAATGTCAGTTGTTTTTGTCGAACATCTCTTAATTCTAATGTATTTAGCTTATTGCTAAAGGGAAGGATGTGAGTGAATTATTCCCTGCTGTAGTTAAGAATGTAGCTGCTAAGAACGTAGAGGTATAGATGACGGTGTTAAGCCTACTTCATTTTCACGTTTAGCTTAAAAAGTTGGTATATGTATACTTGGTTCGATATGCAGAAGAACAGCAGGATCTGGCTCTTCTATCCATATCAACTTTCCAGAAAGCTTTGAAGGTCAGTTGTATCTTAATCCATTTGGACACTCCTCAGTTAAGGACCATAATCAATTGATTCGTGCAAGTGCTCTACGTGTACTATCATCAATTAGGGTTGGCATGATCTCACCTATTATGCTATTGGCCATAAAAGATTGTGTGCGCGACATGAGTCCGTATGTTCGTAAGGTATGTTCTGTGTTGTGCAATGATTTAGCTTTCTTGCAAATCATTCAACCGATCATTGTTAGCGCTGCTTGTAGAATGAGTTCACGTTATTCAATTTCACGTATATTGTCTCACGTACGCTTTCAGGTAGCTGCACATGCTATTCCAAAGTTATACTCATTGGATCCTGATCTCGAAGATGAATTAATTGAATGTATTGATTTTTTGCTTGCCGATCGCAGGAGTTTAGTATTAGGAAGCGCAGTTTATGCCTTCGAAGAGGTAGGCTAACTATGTTTGCGTGTTTCACAACGTTCGATTCAGATATGCCCTTCAAGGCTAGATTTAATTCATAAGCACTATCGTGCTTTGTGCAGAGTTTTACCTGATGTGGATGAATGGGGACAAGTATCATCCGCTACCATCATAAAAGCCTACTGTTTCACTTATAGGTTATAATGATTGGGTTGCTCACTAGATACGCTCGTTCTGAATTGGCAGACCCTGATAAAACAGAAACTCCTGATCCAGATATAACTCTTCTCCTCAGTTCTGCTCGTCCCTTACTCCAGGTTTATCATAATGTTCAGCTTACTCTCTAATAACCATACTGTTTAGTCGAGAAACTGTAGCGTTGTTATGGCAGTTACACAGCTTTTCTATCACGTTGCTCCGAAATCTCAAATTTCTCAGGTACTACTGAAATCATTTGAATTTTATTTTGAGTTTGTCAACAGGTTGCTCGTGCTCTTGTTCGTCTTCTTCGAGGTCCTCGGGAAATACAATACGTCGTACTACTTAACATGGCTACAATCTGTGAAAGGAACCCGGTACAACCTGGCACTTTCGCCATATCAAAAGTGGGATAGCATCCAATGATGAGTGTGGAGTACATGTGTCGTATCTGAGCCCTGAGAGCATGCTTGAAAAACAGCTTAATAGGGGTTCTGTGGAAGAGTCAGTCTTCAAGCTTTTACCCCAGCTTTCAAATCAGGGTTTGGTAGCAGAGATAGATCTTTCCGCTTTCCCTTTTCCTCTATCTCTTCTGTCAATTTTCTATTGTTTTGTTATGTGTGGGTGTGTGTGGCATTCGTGTGTGATTTGGTTTCTGATCCTTCTACTGTTGCTTCTGATCTGCTGTCTAACAAAAAACTGAAGACTATCCACCCTCATCTTGGTTGGCAACCTCACAATTAATCGCACGAGGTTCAACAAATCTGATTGTTGTATCATCGTTAAATAAAAAATAATTTTCGCTTTTTAATTTTCAATTTCAGAGTTTGTTCGATCCTTTCCTGAAGTCTTTTTTCGTACGCTCGTCTGACCCTTCGTTCGTACGTGAATTGAAACTCCATGTGCTGACCAGTTTGGTTTCTGAGTCTAATGTTCACGTTATACTGAGAGAGCTTCAGGTATCAGTATATTTAAGATCTTTCTGAGGTTCTATTTTAGACTTATGTTACTATAAGTGATCTTGCCGGCCCAGCTGTAGAAGCGATTGGTCGATGTGCTGTACGAGTTGGCGCTGTTAGTGAGCAATGCATGTCTGGGCTTGTACAGCTTATTGCATCTCCTAACGAGAACGTGGTTTGTTGTGCCGTTGTGGTTTTGAAGAGGTTGTGTTGATATCATAGAGTTGCTCAACGTGTTCCATTCAGATTGTTACATGCTGATGCACCCTTACCTCTTCTTACACGTCTTGTACGCTTGATTAATACAATCCAAGCTCCAGCCGCTAGAGCGTGTGTAGTGTGGTTGGTCGCAACTCATGTTGACAAGGTAATAAGGCTTGCGTGCTTTGGAATTTATTATTTAATACAGCTTGGCCATATGGCTCCCGACCTTCTCAGGATTCTGGCAAAGAACTATTCAAACGAACATGAAGTTGTTAAGGTAAAGTGATTTCTTACTCGAATTTAGAGTATTAAAATGGGTTTTGCAGTTAGAAGCCCTCAAGCTGGCGGTAAAGCTTTGGATGGTCAACAGAGAGGAGTGTGAGAAGTTAGTTCAGTATGTGCTCCAACTGGCGCGGTTCGATTTGAGCTATGATGTTCGCGATAGGTTTGTTTTGCCATTGACTTTATCCATCACCCATTTTTGAAGATGTCGTTTCTTGAGAAACTTACTGTTCAACACCACAGTTTTATCCGAACATGCAGAAGAGATGTTCATGTATAAGAAACCAGCTCCTGCTCCTCAAAGCAGTTTCAAAGAACGCGACCAGTTCCAACTCGGGTCATTATCGCATGTGCTCAACCAAAAATGTATAAAGTATAAGGACTTGACACCTTTTAACGAAGTGAAACTTTCCTATTTGAGGTATTTGACACGCCGTTGTTTACAGGTCTCGTCAGATCCGGCTCTTCGACGTGATCCCAATGCTCCTGAAGAAGTTCTCAATTGGGAGGAAGATGAAGATGAAGAAGACGATGATGAGGATGAGGATGAGGAGGAAGACGAGGATGAAGAAGAGGAAGATGAAGAAAGTGAAGAAGGAGAAGAGGATGATGAGGATGAAGAAGACGAAGACGAGGATGATGAAGATGAAGAAGAAGAAGATGAGGAAGAAGAAAGTGGTGACGATGCCGAAAGTGCCGCATCGGAGGAAAAAGATTCCCCTAATACAACGAAGAAAAAGATTACAGCACCAAAAGTAGAAAATTTATTGGACTTTTCTGAGCCTGCAAACTAACATGTAGGTTCTGATTGGTGAGGTGTTATAGAAATAGTTCAAGATTCAATGTCGATTTCCATATATAGTCCTATGTTATATTTATCCAATATGTATCAAAGCAATGTTTGATCATCTGTTCTTGTCATATCGCTCTTACTAATCTTCCAACCTTTTTCTGGAGCATCTATTAGGTCTCTCATTCAGCTAACATATTGCTTTTACTAATCACTAACTTATTTCTTATTTTATATTTATTTATAGATTATTTCAAGGATATTCTAATCCTTTTGCTTTTCTAGTCTGTTCATACTCGGTTACTAATGAGTATATGTACTTTGTTCATTCCTGGTTTCCAGGGACTTCCCGGAACCGTGTTCATCTTTGTGCATGCTTCACTTTTTTACAAATTCTATGTGATCTTTTCAAGTTAATAAACATTATTTCTAGAATTTTGTCAATTCATCATGCAACACATTCCATTAGTTCCCATATAGTCCAAAAGTTCTATCCGAGAACATCTATAATAAGCGAAAGCTTTCCCACATTAGCGAACACACCACAGCAACATGTCATCGATAGTTTTTCCTATAAACTACTACGACTTCAATAGTTTTGCTGGCTTCTTTTTTTGTTCTCATTGGCTTTTCTCCACACGAAAACGCTGAAAGGTTCTCATAACGAAGCCAATGAGTTGAGATATGAACAAAGTCATCTAGGTGTTATTCTGTAAGAAAAACGTCACAAAAGCCTATCTTTATGAATCCATCTATTTTTTATTGCCTCTGATGAAATATCCTGCTGATTATCACATTCTTATAACGTCTTTATATTCTGAAAACTTAAAACTTTCTTTCAGCGTTGCAGCACTCTCAGAAGCTTAATGAGCGCAGGTAATGGTTCACGTATTCCGATATCAGAAGTTGCGAAGCTGGATTGTGGTTAGTAAGTTTCTCTCGCAATGCTATCTCGTGTTTCCAGTGGATTTTGCTAGTTTCGTTCGGTACAATGGTCATCCAAATGTACAATAGGCCAAATCTGATTCGGTCAATTAACGTGAGTAGTGTGAAACTATCCTACAGATACCTGTCGTTCCTCCAGACGAATTTGAGGAAGTTTAGTAAACAAGATAAAGTAATCGAATCTGACTGCGAGTGTGCTTCCATCTATGACTTCTGCTATCGTTTACCTGAAAATAGCACTGTAAAAGGAAAACGGTTCTCTTGTAAACACCTTCCAGTTCTTAAGGAACTCGGTTGGTTATCACAGTGATATATTTTGATTTCTCTTTCTTTCAGGTTTGATTGAATATAATGAAAAAGCCTTGGTGGATTTCAATACAAAACAAATGCCTGATCCTGTTTTTGTGACGGCCTTCTCCGATAACCATTTTAATGAAGGAGTCCGATTAGTTAGAATAATGAAAAAGCGCAACACTCTCACGCAACAGCCTTTACAGATTGATTTGATCCGACAACTATTTCCCTCAAAAAAAATTGTGCTATATGACTTAGGTCTTCGTAGGAACCTACACAAGTTCAAAGTTTGAAATCGTTTGCTCTCAGATCAGTTAATTTCATTCAGAACGCTTGTAATGTGGAAGTGAGAAGATTGAATTTTACCAAGTATGGGGAAGATATTTCAAGACTGGATCATTATCGTTGGAAACCTCTGGTTATCGCAGTACTACCACTTTTGTTCCAATATTTACATACATACATCCTATGATCTTCAGGAAACACTACAAGAGTTCGATGCTGTCTTCTATATGGATAGCTCTGTTATTCTGCAAAAGAATGATCTCAATCATGTTTACGATTTGATGAAGTGTCGTTCTAAGAGTTCATACAAGTTAAATCTTTTTTATTACTTCTCGAACAGTTATATAGGAAAGGTGTGCAGTCCTCAGAAGAGAGGGATGAGCGAGAAGCGACTCAGCCGTTGGAAAATGGTTGGAATAAAACTGTTTGGATGCAAAATCTTCAAGACTGCCAGAAAGTCAGTTTCTTAAGGTTTCAACCTAGACTCACTCTTTCCAGGCTAGTTATCTCCTCCACAGTTTCACTTCACATGGTATTTTTGCTGCGACTGCTGCAGGTTTGCGTCTCCAGCCTTATGATACATACCATGAATAGCTTGCAGCCCTTTATGATTTCTTCCCAACAAACTTCTCAGAAATTCAGAAGCCCAAGGCAAAAATGTATGAGGCTGGCTTTGCCTTGGTTGTGCGAACTCAAGAAGTTATCGATTCTGTTTTGAAATGGTATTAAGATCGATTTAGATCGGTTTTTCAACACAACTGTTATTATAGGTATGTGCTATGTGCTTTGGAAGAGTTTTGTATGGCTCCCGTAGGAGCCCATTTGCACTGCATGTTTCATCAAGACCGTTACGGGAGATACGCTGGTTGTCATAGGTTGGCTCATGCCAAGCATTCGTTTCTTCATCATCCTAATAGATTCGATCAGTCCGTTATCAACTTGATACTAGCCAATCAGTACTGGTACGATCGGCATTTCTACTCCAGTGAAATTGTTGATTTTTTTCGCATCGAGCGTGGTGGACTCCCCAACCCACTCTGGAAGAACGCTCTGGCTTGTCGGACGTAGTTCATTCTCCTTATCTCTTTTTTCTTTCTTTTGTTTTGGTCCATCTGACATTTCGTGTTTATAGACGTACGGGTACTGAGATGTTTCGGGATATGAAGTACGAAAAGATTTCAAAAAATGAAGAAAAGAACTTTATTAAGCAACAGGGTTTTTATGCTCATATCACAAACGCTGACCTCTGAATGATGGTCTTGGAGTGATAGACAAAGATTGGGTTTCATTCAAATCCGGTAACTGATCGGCTGCTTGTTTAACTATACTGAAGATGCTCATGGCGTCATTGGCTGTCTTGAAAGTAGGATTGCTCAGCATGTCGACATAAGCATTATTGATCTTATTCCACGCCTGAAGTATAATTTTTGAGATATGATTAGGTTGGAACGATTACATTCATGCTCTCTGCGTAAAATGTCAGAATTTGACTTCTTGCTTGTTCATATTCATTTTTATTCTTGGTTGAATAAATTTCTTCCATCCTGAGTGATATTTATACGTGTCTGTAAATTTTCTTTAATAAGTTTACGTTGCTTAAAGTTTGAAATATGTTTCTGAAACTGATTGCACGACACCGTTCCTACTTCATTAGCATAAGCGGCGCGTAATCCACGTTTCAAATTCAAAAGAATTCCTTCAGTTTAGAAGCAAGAATCGTCGAATGAGCGGTTGCATTTGTTCTATGAAATTGTATTTCATAGAGCATATAGAACTCAATTTTCAGTTTTTTGTTCGTTATTACTGTGTACTTGTTCTAATGTAGTTGACCTTCGAGTAGTCAAAATCATAATTTGAAAACAAGTTTGTAATATATTTTTATTTTTCTTCAATATAGGATATGTGTGTGTGTGTGTCCGTTTAGTATTTAGCTTTCCGTGGTATCAATGCACCAAATTCCAAGTTCCCTTTGTGAATCATCATATGTTGCTCGAGCTCGTCTCTCCTGAAGAAAAAGTCTCAAAGAAACGTTCATGGCTAGTAGGTTACCTTGAGAAGTTTTCTCCACATATCTGACAAACGCAGCAGTTATTACTCACATGTTTCTTAATGTGGTTTTCATATCGTGTGCCTTTGTTGAAAGAAAGGCTACACACCGGGCAGCGTCTGCGGATGGAATCTTTGTTGTTTTTAGGACTCATTTCTCTTAACTGCTGAACATTATTATCAATTCGACCATCTTATCTACAAAACTACTTTCTCACTCTGACTTCCACATTGAGAGTTTGAATCAGGTGAATCCGACTTCTCAAAATCATGACCATGGCTCATCTTGTGATGATCTAATTGTATTTGAAAATGGTAAACTTCCAAACAAGTTTCACAAGCATATAGAGCCTTTTCCTATTTCAGAACCGTTCATATTTTTTCTCATCAAAATGACTTACATTGCTATGCTCTTGAGAAATGTGATTGAGCATATGGTGCGCCAAATTGAAAGTCATTCTACAGTAAGGACAACTCTTCTGGATGTCATGTTCCAGCAGATGTAAGAGAAGCTGGTTATTGGAGATAAGTGTCTGAAAGAACAAGATGGATCGTGCGGAAAAGGTTTTGTCCTCACTTTGGAACAAATTTCGCAACGTTTCTCTTCTGTAACTTCAGATTTGTTGTTCACGGATGACTGCATTATGGGATACTTCTGGGTGGACATATGAAACTTGCTGTGCAGTTTCAACTGAGACTCACTGCGCAATGACTGTCTGAAAGGCATGCTGGTTAATTCATCTGGATGACATTATGCCCACCGGCAAACTGCACAGCTCATGTACATGTCGCGCACATGAAGACGTGTGTGATGCTCGAAGTCTTCGCAGCTTCTGAGGGGACTGGAACATTCAGCACAGACGTCAGAGTGTAGGACCTAGAAAAATAAAATGAAGTTTAGGTTTGCTTGAAATTGAGAAAATAACTGGATAGTTTCAAAATAAACGGTGGTAACCGCTTACAGGGACAAACGAAAAAAATCTGCTCATGATTGCAACACATCCAGAAAGAAATTAACTATTCGCGTGCCTCAAGTTCTCCCAACTCTTCTGTTGGGTACGACATGCATCACGAAGACAACGAAAAAAGGAAGTGTATTGAAGTTGGGTTGTAGCAGGGATACTAACATGTTGATTATATGAAATGTATCGTTTGATTATGAGAGGTAAATGGTTTTGTTACTCGAATGAAACGAAATGCGACAATAACGCGCTCTAAAACAAAAAAAAAAACTTGGTTGTTCCTGTTTTATCCGACTATTCAAAAGCAACTAAGGTTGCTTCGAGAAATAAATCATTTTTAATCAAAGTTCGATTATTAGCACGAGTATGTATCTCAGATAGAAGTAGTCTTGTATTATTTTAATTTTGTTCTTTGCTGTTTCTTTTTTTTGTGGTCAAGTTTGCTTTAAATGTTTACCTTGCAGTGGCTGAACAACCTGTGTTCATCCAGAGCATCTTCTCCTGAACAACGTTCGTCGCAAACGGAACATTGCAAGACTCGAGGCTGAAATAGAGTGTGAAAGGTACGCCATATTAATACAGTTTGGGTCATCTTACATCTCTTTCTGCTTTAAATTCTGTCTGTTGTTGATAATCTGGACTCGCAAGTCGACTGAGTGATTGTTGACTTAAAAATGAAGTCGTTCGTTTGACAAACGATTGTTGCTCATATGGGTTGAGTTCACGATAGCTAGATGTAGATATTAGATAGTTGGTATTTCAATTAGTTGCTTACCTATCATGAACGTACTGTACATGCATGGCAAGCATATCACGAGCTTCGAATGATAGTGGACATGAATTGCATTTATATGATATAACTTCTTTACTATGCTGCATACAATGTTCCTGTAATACTCATGAGTTGGTCATTTGCTTTGTGATATGGGGTCTCTCAGTTTTTGAGCGCAGTTTTGAAATTCTCTTGAGGATGGCATGTATAACAGCAGGCCAATTATGGTCATTTCCCCTGAGATATTGATGCCTGAGCATTTTAACTTTTTTTTCAGCTGCGAAAAGCGAACTTCATTAAGTCATGGGTTACAAGAACAAGCTTATGTGACTATAGTTTGAGAGAAAACAGATCTACCTGATACGACTTTTGGTTGTCGTGAACATGGTTGCAAACCGTACAGATATATTGAATGGCTAAATGACGATCAATTGAATGTTGGAACAAGTCAGATGTACTAGCGAACACACAGTGACATTCCATGCATATATAATGCTTCAGGGTTATCTCATAATGTGCTATGATGTGTGATAATCGAGTCTGAAAATCGTGATTACATTTCGTAAAGAGTACTTGTAACTATCACAACTATGAGAAATATTCTCATTTGGCTTCATAGTTATTAATCAGTGTAGCTGCCTAGATGATGATACGCTTTCCAAAATACACTCAACTAGTGATATATTTCTAGATTTCAGCTGATAATATGAATGATTCAACTGACTTCCTTATATAGTATGTGTTTGGTGTGCCTCTCGATATTTGAAAGCTATTTACATAAGCTTAAATGTTGGTTTTTTTTTTGAAAATTGTTCGTCTTCATCTACTCTCTCCTGTCACTTGGGAATCAGTTCGGAATCATTGGTTGAGTAAATTAGAAATTGAAGAGGCATGCTAAATACTGTACGGAATGAAGAGAGAGACAAGAGAATATGAGAATTCTGCTTAACCAGTAACGAAATTATATTCTACTAAAATGGATGGAAGAGTGCACATTATATTTCCCCTGAGAGCTTGGCAAACCACTATTCAAGAAGAAACAAATACCGTTGCTCATTCCACCGCATCGTAGAGCTTTTATGTTTTCCTCTCTTTCTTCTATTTCATGCTCAAAACATACTTACCAGGTTATCAGTGAAAGACTTTGAGCAAATCGAGCATGATATAATATCGGAAGTTGATTCGGAGTTTTGTACTGCAGAAGTTGTTGCACTAGACGAATCAGCTGCGTCTTGATTATGGTTGTTTGATAACCCTAACAGATCAAAACTCAAATCGGATGATAAGTGCTGACGCATATGTAACGCAAAAGCACCCAGATGTGGAAAGACAGCCGAACAGTGCTGACATTCAAGAAATCGTGTAGATGTTGCTATTTCTGATAAGTCAGGCGTTGAAAGCAGTAGCATTCGTTCGTCAGCAATCTGTAATTGTAATGTCAAACTAGAAGAATATGTGTTCTCAATTATCAGGACAAGGTGCTTGTTTTATATTGATAACAAGCATTTTTCAAGTTGAGAGATGAACATGCTCGCCTATTGTTGGATGACAAAACGTTATGACTCGGTCATTAGTCAAGTAATATAGTTTTTGAGATCTTCTTCAGAACGCGTCAAAAAGAAACTCACCGAGGACACGTGTTGTTTGATAGTATGCAGTTGTAAGGAAGAGATGCTGGTGAACGTCTCAGTACAAAATTGACATTTCATTCCATCTGAAGATCTTGTAGCGGATTTAGATGAAAAAGAACCTAATGGTTCATTGTCTCCGGCTTTCTCATTAGGAACAATATTGTCCATTTGTTCCATGTCAACTGTCTCTTCTTCTGGCTTGCTACCTGAGTAACTCGTTTCACGACTTCAAGTACATTCATTGGTTATCTGGCTACAAAACATTTTACCTTCTCTTAAGCACAGGCTCTGAAGTGTCTCCGTCTTCCTCCTGGTTTTTATATTGGTGAATGTCTTGAATTATCTCACTCTGTTCCTCTTTCACTGCTTTCGGTTTGGATTGTTTTCTTCGAGACATCTGAAACTACTGTACATGCAATTGATGCTGAGAAGCTTCTAATTTCTAGTTTCAGATAGGTCTAGACATGACCTGAGGCTATGAAAATTCGAAGAATGATTGGTGATGTTGAGACATGTCAAATCATCGAACTATTGCTAAGTTAAAAGAAATGGTGATGACTGCGGAAAGCTGGAGGCTGTCCTATCCGGCTGTATGTGCTGCTTGCCTGGTCTCCGGTTTAAGATCTCGAGGGAGTCCAGTTGATTGGTCCAATGTCGCCGTTCCCAGGGGACAAAGCTTAAAAAGGAGCCTCAAGCTTCTCTACTTTTTTCGTGTTCTCTATAATCGCGGTGTGTTTGGGCTTTTCCCAAAAACAGTGTTAAAATTGTATTTTGGTTGGCGACCAAAAAGAGAGAGAGATAGTCATAAGAGAGATAATTGGATAATTACTATTTTTAAGTCAAAAAGACATTCCAATTGCTTGTTCAATCATTTCCTGTTCTCCACCGATGCTTCCTATCATTGGTTTTGGCATCGCCTACTTCCTCTCCTCTTTTTATCTCTTTCTCTCTCTTCTTTTCCTCATATACTACTCTTTTATGTCTTTTCTCTTCTTCGACACTATTGGGACGCAAATTAATTAATTTGGGAACATTTTGCTGAAAAATATTGGTTTGAAAGTAAATGCTTTTAAATGGTATAATTGGGAGACGTAACTAAAAGTAAGCTTCCGTCTGCAACTCTTCTTCTAGCTTGCTCTCAGAGCCCATACCTTCAACTATATTTTGGAGGCAGAAGAAATCAAATTTTCCGATGGGAACGCATATCAAGCAAAAAAAAAACTCGAAAAGATGTGCCTTCCCTTTGTCAGAATCCCAAGAGTATATTATTGGGCAAAGCCTATCTGAACAAAATCGTCTCATTCCCAAGAGCTTTTTTACGTTTCAGCCTTTTGGAGACATAAAAAAACTGATTTTGGAAGTTTTCGCCTGTGTATGGGTATGTGTCTCTGTATGTGTACAAACATTCTCCCATATTCCACTCAGTATAGAACATGGCTACGGGTTAGATGATGAGGCTAGCTAAGGCACTCTCATAAGCTTAAAACAAAAATGTTTTACGCACAACCTCAGGGGAAATAGCTTCAGTTGATGACTTCAGATTGATGCCTGAAGAGACTTTCTTGTCAACAGTTGTCGAACGGCAATACAAAAACCATTCTAATTATCTGTGAATAATATATACTTTTGTAAAGTTCATTCAAACGTTACTGGTTGAAACAGAGCTGTGTTTTCGCTTTCGTTCGCTTCATAGTCATTAGAGAGTGCAATAATATTCTTCCGTCTCTTCATATTGTCTCAGACATTCGTTTCTTTCGCCTTATTACGGAATACTATGGATCCTTTTTCATTAGCATTTTGACTACAGAGCTACTCCTAAATATGCACCTTTTCGCCCTTCCTCGATTTTGCAATTTGAAGCCATTTCTAAGGCTTAACTCACACTTCCATAGTGTTGTGATTATCTTTAATAATGTAGCATTTATGACTAGCCGATTCACCTGCATCATTATTAAGAGCTACTTTATTCTGACATCGAGTACACACTTGATGTTCAACATACCCAATACTATAAAAAAGATTTTCTTTTAATGAAATATATAATTGAAGCAGTTGGTGGAAATTAGATTGTATTTTAATAATTTACCAAAATCTACGATCCACTGATTGTCCAGCGTCATGGTTTGTCTTCAAATAATACCTCTCGCTGGTATCTTGATATTCAACAGTGCAGATTGTTCCGGCTCTAGATCCTTCTGTTATGTCGGCGATGATAAGCTTTGTGTTCTTTCTCATAAGCCTTCATTCATATTCATATTTCTCGTAAAGGTATCTTACGATGGGAAACTCCCTCCTTCATTTTAAGCCTTAAAGATGGCTTAAATTCGAAGATGGGCTATTTAATATTCTCCTACATGTTTTTTTATGAATTCAAGCATTCCACGCATATTTACCCAGAGACAGCAAACTGTTAGTGTATTTTTATGATATTTTCTCCTGAAAAACAAAATTTCTTCCAACTGTTTTCAACTGTGTATAAGCATCGGTGGTTCAGTGGTAGAATGCTCGCCTGCCACGCGGGCGACCCGGGTTCGATTCCCGGCCGATGCAACTCTCTTTTGTTCTTTTTCGGAAAAGAATGAAAAATATATTTTGATAATATATGATGTGTATATATTCTTGGCTTCATTGCACATTGATCATTATTTAAGGAATTATTGTTTCTCATTTTTGAGATATCATCTTACCAGCTTGTTACGTTGGAAGTTTATAGCTGAATATTTCTCGGATTGGAAACATTCTACGAAAGCAGTATTTACATTACTAATACCAATTAGTTGAACAATTGAACCTTCTGAAATATTTGTATGCTTATATATCCGCTCTAATATACATTTGTCAGCTATTTGTATGTTGATACATAGAGAGTAGTAAATGCTGAAGGTAGTAGGAGAAGGAGATTTAGTATTGTGTTACGACCCATTATCCGCTCCATTAATCTACGTCTGCCAGTACGTTGTCTTCTCTGTTAAGCAAATAAGGAAAGTGGCAAAACACCTGTTGACATGGGAAAGGATATTTTAGGTGATATTTGAGTGTTTTTCAATGTAATAAATAACTGCTGAAACGGTTATTATCTGTCGAGATGATGTTGGTACTCTGCCATCCGTAAAATCATTCTCCACACCAACGAAACTGCTGATAAGAACTTCCAACGAATATCAACTCCTATTTTTCTCAATCAAAAGGGAAAGATTTGTTTTCAATGCTTCTGAGACATGTTGTTTTGTACACCATACCTTCTGGATGTTTAGCCATGAGACGTGAAGATTCATTCTTAGAATGAGATCAAATGATAGATTCAAAAATTAGATTCAGAGCTACAGCACGGTTGCATTCCATAAACAACGCAAGTTTGGGTTAATTCCATCATGTGTGTTGTTCTTTTCTCTCCATTTTAATCGAGTAATAAGAAATACTTTCATTCCCCCAAGTGATGCAGCTTACTTACTTAGCTATCTGTCTATATTTGGCAATCTGGATGTCATACTATAGAATGCATGATAGATAAGTAAATATAAAGAGAGTGAACAGATTGGAGGTAAAAATGGAAGCTTGTGTGGTAATTGAGAGATAGTTTAATTGCAAATTGATATTCATTTACCTTCTCACGTTACCTAAATTGTGCATTCCATCATTATATGAAGCTGTTGAATATGAGAGCTGTAAAAGTTTTCAAGAAAGAAGAAATGAAAATGGAATGATACTATAAGTCCGGAAGCCATCTCCAGCTTTCTCTCCGTATAAGGAGTTCCTTTCAGCCTTAATGAGAATGCAGAACATATGAAATGATTCTTAATCTTTTATAAAAATATTAAAAAAAGTGTAGGACAAGTGACTTGTTAACCCGCAGCAGGAAACAATCTGTCTCTCCCTTATCTATTAACCTCCGTTGGTAAACAGGATTACCAGCTTGTTTATTCTGAGATTATCACCATACTTGTTGTAAGTGAAGAAGTTTACAAGCTAATTCACACATCTTCTTCAACTACCATATCACGAACTGAAATAAATAGAATTAAAGCTTGTTCTGTCTTCCCTATCCTCACTCGTTTCGCCCTGTGGTACTTTTGTGATGTGAGCAAACTCATTCATTTTAACCTTATATGTTCATTTTGGATATTGATGTTATTTGGGAATTATTTGGTTTCTCGGCTAACATTACTAATCCTCTTGTTGAGCATAGTTAGCTTGTGGTTCGAGTGTCATTGTCTTGTCTTCTACAATATAAGCTTTTCGAAAATACAAAAAGCTTCACGAGCTTTTGTCTCTCTCCTCTCAAAGAGTCCACGTTCTATCCCTATGCTACACGTGAATCGCTTCAGATGAAATGATTTTGCTCAAAGTCATTTCTTTGTTCATTTTTCTATATTCATATCTTATTTCTTTTGAACCATCGAAGAAGAGAGAAAAAGAAGTAAACGAATGAGAAAAGGAGGGGTAGGAAGCTCGAAAAATAGAAATTAGCAATGAAATCTAATAAGATGTGCTTGAGGTTATTTCCGAAATATTTATTTTGGTCGGCGATTACTTTGATGTACACGTAGAACTACCCTCACTTGAAACTTTTTGACAGCTTTTTATGGTCAACTAGCTGAGCGATTTACTTCTTCTCATCAACTACGTCATTAAACAGAAATAGATGAGCAGAGAGTTATTTGCTCGACGGCTAAACGTCGGCACATCTCGAGTTGTTAACAAGAAAAGAACAAATGTATTCACACTCTGCTCTCCCTTCTCTCTCTCTCTGTATCACATCACTTATTCATTACTAACAGTGAAGAGGTGTGAAGAAAAGATGATTTGTCTATTGGATGTTTCATCTAGCTTGTTATAGTTTTTCTTCAACTAACAAAGGAAGTACGGTTAGTGAGTATTTGAAGGAAGGAGATATCAAACACATAAGCTGGCTTAACCCATCGCAATACTAATTCGTAGCTTCTCTAACTCTTTTTCAACAACATTGTCACCTCTTTTGCGCTTGATTAGCTATATAAATATTATATTATACAGTAACAATCTGTATTATATACTAATCATACTGACATAGTCATGCGACAGCTTTGTGAGCCTTCTGACGTTGTTCTAATCCTCTCAATAACTTCTGCGGTAAAAGCCCATGTGTTTCTTATTTGGGAGAAAAGTAAAATGTCAATCGTTGTCTTCAATTCGTTTTTTGAGCTTTTTTAAGACAAGGTAGAGATGTAATTGATACTCATTTCACATCCAAATGCTGTCGTATACAAGCCATCAATGTGTTCGAGATTCTGATGAGCTTGTTTAACGTCATACTATCCTATAATTATAGTCGAACGATGTCGTTTACAGAATGAAGGTGTGAATTGGCAAAGACAAAACAAGGATTTGGCTTTGAAACACCTGCTGGAAAGGAGAAATCTTCTTAAATTGGTCTCAAAGTTGTGTCTGAGAGATGATGAAAGGACTTAGTGGTTAGTGTACGGTACGGGTTATACGGCCTACTCACACACACACACATTCTCCAAAGGTGTAATTTGGAATCATATTTTCATATATTTCACATGGAGGTTTATTGTTTTTCTAATTGATGAATATAAACGACCATGAGCTTCTCACACCTGCTATACACATGAATGAGTTGTGTAACTTACAATTGAACCGAAATAATTAGTTTCAATGATGTGACATTTGTATTCTCTTTTATTGGACATGTTGTTACCTTCTTCCCATTCAGCATATTCGCTTCATGTTATATTTCAAAGAAAAAAAAAGAAGTTTAAACCATCAGATGATGATGAGGATGGTCAAAAACTATCTTGTCGGCTCTCTTTCATATTTCACATTTGTTTTTGATTCAAATGTAAGAAAAGCAATGGTTCTTGAGTTTAGTAGTTAACGATGGAAGACTATTAGGACATATTGTCATTTGTAATTCTGCAATCAATCCATACATGTCCTTGGAAATGTAAGTTTCATTAGTTTTGGTTGTCCTCCTCAACTTTAGAAACAACAGCATATGAACAGAAAAAAAATAGAACAAGGGAAGATGGTATGATACAGCTATCTCGTAGCATTTCTCAATTGTCAAGGCAAGAGAAAGGTTCAAAGACTTGTTGGGGGTGAGGATGATGTTGTTGAAGCTCATTCATGTAAGCTTCTTAAGCGAAATCACATTTATCTATTCGACAACTTTTTGATGGAAAGTTGATGTGAAATCTAATTGCAAAGATGATTGAAACATCAAAAAAGTGATAGAAATGAATGTAATTAAGAATGAGATGAAATGGATTGTTGATTAGAAGAACGATTTGTGGGCCAAACCCTCGATGATTATGATTGAATTCGATACGAGACAACTCATGAGACTCCGAAAATCATAAGAAGTAATATCAAGTTTAACATATTTATCATAGAAATCTCATTATAAATACATAATTATGTGGGATGTTCATTTGAATACTGTAATAAACGGATAATGGGATACTGTGAACGATGAGGATACAGAGTTGGAAGAAAACAGTGTTATAGTTTGATTATTTGAAATGGCACACATAGATAGATATACTCACATACACACATTCTCTACAGGATATTGATTAAGTGAGGAAAGAACAATAGACAATAAATAGGAGACGAATACACGTTCAGACTAGAGTTATGATGATTTGGTTGTTAAGTTCAGAGAAGAGGTGCTAATAGTTGTGAGTAGGTTCTTGACTGTCTTCGAAGCTTTGGATGACGTCACATCCACTTCTTCTGGTAAAGCTGACATATTTTCTTCTACACATTCTTCATCTTCAACATCCTCAACATCGTCCTCTTCTTCATCCTCTTTTATAGTTACAGTGGAATGATAGTCGAGCGAATTATTAGCTGCAGGAGGTGGTGATGAGGTTGAAGAACTTATTGATGAAGCTGGAGATGGGCTTCGTTGTCTCGATGAGTTTGGCGATTCACTTGCACGTTTGTCTGTTCCCTCAACACGCACACGTTTGTGTTTCGTTCGTCGATTTTGGAACCAAACTTTCACCTGCAATATGGATATGTAAAGGAGATCGAAGTGTGGAATGAAAACAAAAGTTGAAAAACGTAATTGATATTGTTTTATTCATCAAACGTAATCCTAATTTCGTGTAAGAGGGATGTTTTCTTTCAGTTTTCATCTCAATTTCTTATATTTCTGTTCCGGCTTTTTCAGACTTGAATGTTATGTCTTCACACAACAGCTACAAACTCTGTGTCAATAAATGGATCATCATTTCATAGTGTGTGCTTGCCCTCTCTCTCTTCTTACCTCTCACTCTCTCTCTCTTTATCTTATGAAGCTTTCATTAGGGAATGAATATGAACGATGTGGTATCTTATGAGAGGCTATTGTTGCCATCAGATGAGTAGATGAGACCTGAGTTATCCGGTTTAGACGACTTCTTCTCAATAAATACCTTCACATCTCTCTCATCTTCCATTGGCTCTTGCTTCGTCTACTTCCCCCCATTATATTTCTCCTACTCATTCTAAGGGATTCATTTTACGTATCACACACAGACACACACACTCTTCCGGTATTTATGGCTGGTAAGAATACAAGAGAAATAGCGAGCTTGTATCAATTGAAACAGTCATTACATCATTGAGCTGCTTGCTCATAGCATGGTATCCTACTGCAAACTTTTATGTTTGAGTAAGCTCAAACAACAATACCAGTAGTGGTAACCTAGTTATGTTTTTATATCTTCTCATTCATCTACCTGAGTTTCTGTTAATGCCAGACGAGCAGCTAACTGCTTTCGTTCAGTTCCAACGACGTAATGATTTCCATCAAAAGCCTTTTCAAGCTGAACCAGTTGAGCTGGGGAGAAAGCTGTCCGAATTCGTTTGTTTTTGCGAAATGGTTGGAGAAACAATCCAGCAGCAACATCTCCTGTAATTCATATACATTATATTTATGAGATGAAGCTTTTCAATTGTGGAGACAAATAAAAAAGAAATTAGTTAATAGAGAGTTGAGATTAAGCTGAGCCTATTGAATGAGCTACCGTATACTCATGTATTCGTAATGAGCACCAAGCAATCGAAAAAAAAAGTGAGATTTGAGTGAAAAGAAAGATGAAGCTCAGCGCAGTGAGTGTCAATTGAAAAGAAATTGATGATGAGAATGACAAAGGAAAAGATTGTTAGATGAAAGGCTTAAAAGCAGTTGAAAAAAAGGAACTATTCTTTTGAATACAAAAATAACCGAAATAATGAGGATGGGTAGAGAGAAAATGTTGAAACGAAAACATTTGCTCATAATCCAGAATAGAGTTCATTACAGTACTTACCAAACTGAGCTGCTCCATTAGCTTGCTGCAGAAGCTCCAACCACTGTTGGCCCCATAGTCGGCTGTGATTGTTTGACCCACTGTCCATACTGGATGATAAGAATGGATTTGAAGAAGCCATCTGTAGTTTATCTTTCATACTTTTTCTCTATCAAACAAGTTTTCACCTGTACATGTGGTAGTAATACATCAAAATACGATAATGTTTGAGCTAACGGTTGGTTGACTGCTGCTGCTGCGGCAGCGGCTGCGGCTGTGAGGACGTCTGTGGTCGCTGAAGCTGAAGACGACAACGATGATGTCGATATTGATGAACTAGGTGGTGTTAATGTTGTGCTAATATTAGGATCGGTAACTCCTGCTTTAGCATTCTCAACCAACTGTGAGATAGAAAAGTTGAGAACCATTAGGTTTTATGTCTGGGTTTTGAAATAAATCTGAAAACAGCCTAAGTCAAACGAATTCAAAAACAACAATTGTAAGATATATATTATGAATAGATGGACATGTTCTTGCCTCATCATCATCATTTTGTCCAAAAGCCAATACCTTTGTGACTAACGAAGGGCGTGGCTTCTGGGAGGCGGAACCAGCTTCAGTGATTGGCTACTGCGACCATCTCAGAAGGACGGTGTGACTGAATGGAATAAACGAAATACAACGTTTAAAAATCGTGAGCTACTGAACTAGACGGATTGTTATTCAAAATCCTATCCTAATACCACTCTATGGAACCATAACTCTCGGGGCGTAATAACGTTTCTAAGCGTACAGTCACCGAAAATAACGGAACCGTACTCTCATTCTTCCTGCATGCGTAGTTAACTGTATTACATTTATTGAATATGATCAAATATGAAAGAGAGGATTCCATTGTTTCAAACTTTGATTTTCATTACAAGAGTGTCCAATTGAACACTTTTCTTCGTCTCAAGCTTGTGAGATATCGTTTTCACCAACACAAAAATGAATGAACATGAACTGCACAAAGTCAATGAGAAGCTGGCGAAGAAAAATAAAATGAAATATTGTAACGGTCATTCAGTGAAGTGATCAAGTCATCTGATTTCTTTTGTTGTTTCATGTACAGCCCAGATTAACTTGTACAGGACAGTTTCACCTTCTGTGTGTGTGTGTCCCGGGAAAAATGTATGGAATCAAGCAGAAGTAGTAACAAACACAACACATCAAAGAGAGAATCTATTTCAACTTGCTCGTTTCTTAAAATTCTATCATCGTGTTGTCTTCGATTTTAATGAAATGTCTCCAATAATAGCAACAAGTTCATTATCTGTCTGTAGACTCCTTTAAGACTATTTTGAACAGGGAGCGTCCATAGTTAAATGCGCCCAATATTTCTGTTAACCACATCTCTGCTCACTCTTTCTTTTCATACTTCAAAATCATACTTCTGAAAAAACAAGAAAGAGCAGCCATTCGTTAAGAAAGTGCATATGGTAAGGTTTTGCTCTCTGGAGAATTCCCACTGTTGAGAACAGTGAAGCTCACTCGGCCGCACTGTCTACGGATGTGATTTGGGCATCTCTCATCTTATATTTCCTTCTTCTAATGAAGTGTTCTGATCCTTGTATGATGAAATTCGAAATTGCTTGAGGTTGCGCCGAGTTGAAACGCTTTTGCCTCATGAACATAATGCTTAAGCACGACCGCTACACTTTTTTCACGTGCCGCAGGAATGAAACGCGTGAGCAACCGCATCAAGCGCGTCAGTCAGTTGAAAATGAATGAACCACCGCACAACTAAGCGTTCTAGTCCAAAATGGTTTTCCACCAAGCTTTTCATTTCCCTGAACGCGCATTGAAGTGAGCGGCGTCCATACTCAGTCTTCTAAAAGCCATAACTTTCTTGTAAGTCATTTGTTTCCAGAATTGTTTTCTTTGTTCTGATGTTCTCATTATGCTGATTATCATTTCATTCTCATAACAGATTTCGACTGCTCTTTTTCGTATTGCTTGCTTTACATTCACAGTGATCATGAAGAAAGTGTGCTCGTTCTTTGCGCACTTGATCGTTCTCTGAGTTTGTAGTTTCATCTCGTAGTTTACTTGTTTATGTTTACGTTCATTTGTTGACCTGTCGGTGTATTTTGCCCTGACTGTCAACTTACACGAATATTGATTACTTAGTTGTTCCTCGTTTGTCCTTGCGTTCGTTCAGTCAGCTTGGTGGGGCAACCAATCACCCTCTGGTTAACTATTGTTATCTGTGTTTTTACGCCGTCGATCGTTCTCTGAGTTTGTAGTTTAGTTGTTCATGCTCACGTTCTGTTGTTATTCTTCTGGCCATTCTTGTCTCCATTGCTAACTTACTCGATTATCGATTACTCAGTGATTACTCGTGTTCTTGAGTTTCATGTATCAGATGTTCACTGTTCAACTTCGCAGTTAAGGCTTTATGTTCGTGCTTTCTGGTTTCAATCCTATACTGCTAGAAACCAACAGATCCATGTATCTGTGAGCCTCGAGTTTCTCAATCACTTTCTTCTTCAATTCTGTTTTGATTCTTGTTGTTCGTGTACTATCTGCTTCCGAGGTGTATTGACAGCGACTGGAACCTTCTTTACTTGAGCATCCTCAATTCAAAGTTATCAGGATATGTCACATTCCACAAGGATTGCGAAAGAATGACAGGGGTCTGTGTACCTGAACAAGTAAGCTGCTACTTTGACAGTTTATAACCAACATTTTTTCAGACATCTGTATTCTCCACTACGCAACACTTCCTCATAGTTACGGTTTGAGCGACTCGTTCTCTCACAATTCCCTCCATAGTTCATGAAGCATCTTTGAAGGGAACTGACGGAGATTGAGTCGCTCATTTCATTTCTTATATCTTTATACGGTTTCCTGATGGCTGTTCGATTGGTTTGATAAGTTTAACTCAGGGAAGGAGGAGGAATCGCGTTGAACCATGAGTATAGGCACGACACAACATTATTCAATATATGAGGTAAGCTTAACTATTTTATTAATTGGTTATAATCGTTTTCCGAGAGAGGTTGCTGTTCAGCGAGTCTTCCGTAGGAAATGGAAAGGCTATTCAGACCAAAGGACAATCCTATTGAGTAGCATATGCTAGTATTGTAAATGTTTGCAATTTGTTTCGAGGAAGAGAGTGAGTAAAGCTTCCTGAAAGTAGACGTTGTCTTTGAAAATCAAAGATTCATTCTCAATATATCTCCTTGTGCGGTTTAGTTCTGAAAGGCGTTTGGTAACCTGTGCAGAGAAGTAGCAATAGGTTCAGGATGGAGCGTCCTACTGCAACCGATGCCTGAGTTCGTGTGAACCTTCCGCGAGGAAGGAAAGTGGTATGACACACCATTTTTCTCAGAAAATTTTCTCTTTTTTTTGGCCATTTTTTCCAGTTTCATCCTCCATATATATCCAATGATATGAAGTAAATGTGGAAGGATAGCCAAGAGGTTAGTTGGTCATTCATACAAGGAAGTGGTTGGTTCGACTCCCGGCCCTGTCAAGGATCCTTCTACGAGAGTGCAAATAGTAAGTTCCGGTCACCCCCGTTTCCAAAGGGGGGTGACCCCTATATACATTTCTACCATACTCATTCTTTCTAATTTCAGGCACCAATCACCGGAGATCTGAGTCAGCGTGTTATATACCCTGACCGTCCATGAGTTGCCAGACTCTTGACTCAGATCTCCATCGGAAGGGCAGTGTGAGTGAGAGAAAGAGTCTGGCACAGGGACGGGGGGTTTTGGAGAAATTTTTAAAAAAATTTTTGAAAAAAATGGCGATGCCCCCCTGTCTCAACCCTTTCCGTAACTACCCCCTGATTGTGGGGAGGATCACTCCTCCACCTTGGGAGAAGAAAACTTTCAAAAAAGAAAGCTTTCCCCTCCCCTTCTCCTAACGATACTTGGCTCTTGGTAGCCTCCGAGTACGTTAGGAGGATGTTGTTATTGGAACTCCTTGTTCTTGGTGTACTTGTACTATAAATAAATGATTATTCTAATAAAACTGTTTTTAACATTTACCTGATATTGTTCTCAGCTTCATCCACCAGTTGAATGCATCAGCCGACGTTGTCCTCGGGTATCGCCCTGTAATGTGAAAGATCAGTACTTGCGAGTAACTTGGAGAACAAGAAGACAAAGTAAACGATAAACGAAACAAGGGATGAGAACTATCAAACATACAAGTAGTTACAAGGAATTGCTACTCTTAACAACTCATTAAGAGAGAACATGAGAAAGGTTCTATGAATTCGAACTGATAGCAAAGGCTGTTCAGGCCACATCGGTTCAAAGAACACAGAGATGAACGAAGATACAAGAAGCCACAACACACACAGATGCATCACTTACAAAGAACTTTTAAGAAAATGAAACATTCAAACACTTCATACAAACACTTACTCACTACCTCCGAACTGAAACGCGCCGACATGGTTGACTAAGCTAAGGTTTACAAGATGCGACTGACCTATGAGTGAACATGCAAGCCATGTAGGCTTGAGAACTGTTCGGATGTGAGGAGGCATGGTCAATACAGGAAAAGACAGATACAAGAACGAAAGACAAAACTCTTAAATACCGCAACAATAGGTCGTTCGTCAGGAGAACTCAGAAAACAGAAGTATTTCATCGAGCACTTAATACAACATCCAGACTATCAACAATCAATTCGGGAAGGATATCAACATAGGTTGAACAAGGAACAGAAGAAATGAAACTGTGAATTCTGCCGGAGATGATGTAAGCGACAGACGGAACGAGGCAGAGAATAGAAGAAGCAATAGGAAACAAGTTAAACAAGGACACTACTCTGGTGAATTACAATGCCCACTGAACAAGGATAAGACAATCAGCAATCGATAACCTCGTAAGTTCATATAGTTAGCCGAAATGTCAAAAAATCAGTCAGAAAAGAGTAAACAAGTCAACTGAACTACAAAATCAAACTACAAGCCCAAAGAACGACCAAGAAAGGAGTTCCACCCTTTTCGCAAATGGTGAGCGTCTAGAACATGTGAGTTAATGAAGCGGGCAAGAATGCTCTGCTCTACTCTCTCTGAGTATTCGGGAACGGTTGCACTCAATGTTCGGCCGAATGTCTGATTCGAAGATACTACTGCTTGTTTTCATTTGATCAACAGCTCCGAACTGACTATTCCATTTTGTTCTTAACTATGCTCATACATTCTTGTTCGGTTACATAATCGATTACCACAATCCTTACATGGTCTTCCTTTGGTTTCAACTTGTTGCGACGGTCAAGCGTATGTTCTGTCACAAAGTATAAACTAAGACGTAGTAGATAGACCATATTAAGACTACTGCACAGCAACAAACGTGATGCGAACTCAAAAAGAATTTGATACTTAATGACTTATCAAACTAATCAAAGTATTATAAAAGAGAGTCAACTCAGAATAATATACAACCCAAGGTTCAAAAAATAAATTTTATTTCTCAAGCAGCGATAACAAAGCTTATAAACAAGAGTCCGTCAGGAACAATCGCTAAACACAAGCAAGTTACCCAAAGCTGTCGTCCACTATGTGTTACCCTTTTGGAAAGAAAATGAGAGCAGCACTAGTGCTCTGAACACATGATAGTCATCATTTTAAGTTTTGTAACTCGAGAAGTAATTCGACACATTACAATCTGATTTGCCTACAAGTAACAGAAAGTCAAATAAGCTTCAAACATGGAACTCACCTGGATGTTTCTGCTCATGTATGTGTCAGCTCTGAAACCATTGAAAGTTAACTGACAGTAATCCTACCTCAACTGTTACTCAATACAAGCAAAAGAGAACAGCAGAAGGTAAGACCGGTTCACCAGATAATGATTGGTTGCTCCACCAAGCTGACTGAACGAACGCAAGGACAAACGAGGAACAATCTTCATAATTGAGAACATGGAATAGAGTCACTGAGAAACCTGAACAGAAACACAATCTCTAAGGAATTGTAGAAGTATAACTCACATTTTGACATCAGAGCAACATGCGAATCGCGACGTCGACACTCACATCACTTGACTAATGAACATCATTAAACTTGAAATGATACCTCTTAATGGTTATCCAAATGAAGATGGTGTGGTTCTGAACTTTCTCTCCTTCGATCCATGGTTCGTGCCTGATAGTGAGTAACCTGAACAATCAACAATCAACAATCAAAACAATCATTTCCAACTCACTGACGCGATTGATGCGGTTGCACACGTGTTTCATTGCTGTGGTACATGTGAAAAGTTTAGCGGCCGTGCTTGAGCATTATTTTCTTGAGGCAAAAGCGTTCTAACTCGGCGCAAACTCAACCAATTTCGAATTGTTTGACTGTGATTGAGAGTTTATTCAAAGCTCTTACAATGAGATACATCACTAACTCAGGTGAAGAGCTATCAAACCATGAACAATGGAACCCTGTCAAGAAATATGTAACGATCAAGTAAACTAACTGCTCGGAAAGATTAGCTCGGTCTGGATAGTCTGTGTGGTCAGAAAGGAGTGCAGCGACTCAATCTCCACCAGTTCCCTTCAGAGAAGCTTCATGAACTATGAGAAGGGAATTGTGAGAGAACGAGTCGCTCAAACCGTAACTATGAAGAAGTGTTGCGTAGTGGAGAATACAGATGTCTGAAAGGTTGTTGGTTATAGACTGTCAAAGTAGCAGCTTACTTGTTCAGGTACACAGACCACTGTCATTCTTTCTCGATCCTTGTGGAATGTGACATATCCTGATAACTTTGAATCAAGGATGATGCAAGTAAAGAAGGTTCCAGTCGCTGTCAATACACCTCGGAAGCAGATAGTACACGAACAACAAGAATCAAAACAGAATTGAAGAAGAAAGTGATTGAGAAACTCGAGGCTCACAGATACATGGATCTGTTGGTTTCTAGCAGTATAGGATTGAAACCAGAAAGCACGAACATAAAGCCTTAACTGCGAAGTTGAACAGTGAACATCTGATACATGAAACTCAAGAACACGAGTAATCACTGAGTAATCGATAATCGAGTAAGTTAGCAATGGAGACAAGAATGGCCAGAAGAATAACAACAGAACGTGAGCATGAACAACTAAACTACAAACTCAGAGAACGATCGACGGCGTAAAAACACAGATAACAATAGTTAACCAGAGGGTGATTGGTTGCCCCACCAAGCTGACTGAACGAACGCAAGGACAAACGAGGAACAACTAAGTAATCAATATTCGTGTAAGTTGACAGTCAGGGCAAAATACACCGACAGGTCAACAAATGAACGTAAACATAAACAAGTAAACTACGAGATGAAACTACAAACTCAGAGAACGATCAAGTGCGCAAAGAACGAGCACACTTTCTTCATGATCACTGTGAATGTAAAGCAAGCAATACGAAAAAGAGCAGTCGAAATCTGTTATGAGAATGAAATGATAATCAGCATAATGAGAACATCAGAACAAAGAAAACAATTCTGGAAACAAATGACTTACAAGAAAGTTATGGCTTTTAGAAGACTGAGTATGGACGCCGCTCACTTCAATGCGCGTTCAGGGAAATGAAAAGCTTGGTGGAAAACCATTTTGGACTAGAACGCTTAGTTGTGCGGTGGTTCATTCATTTTCAACTGACTGACGCGCTTGATGCGGTTGCTCACGCGTTTCATTCCTGCGGCACGTGAAAAAAGTGTAGCGGTCGTGCTTAAGCATTATGTTCATGAGGCAAAAGCGTTTCAACTCGGCGCGCATCGGAACGAAATGAAGCTATTTCAAGTAAAATCGAAAATCAAACGGTGGAACTCACAGAGTGTACACGCAGCATAACCTTACTAGAACACCCAACAGTATTAAACATAGAATGATACTTACATAATGATAATCCTAACGAAGATGCAATCATTCCGAACTCGCTCTGCATAGATTCCAGGCTAGTACATGATGAACAGTAACCTGAATAATCAACAATCAGATTTATACAAAGTGTTAACCATATACCCATCACAGACGAACCGAAAGTTACTAAACCACACTCGTATGGGAGGTGGTTTTGGCAAACCATGGACCGCCCAAGTGTAGTACAACAGTCATCATATCGATTCAACATGGGCAGTGTCCTAAGAGCAACTGTCCAAATCCGAAAAAAAACAAAGCACGACCGGTGAAAAGGAGAAAGTGAAACGAAACTTATGTGTTATCATTCTCGCAAGGATCAACTGGAGAAGGAGATTGTCTATGTACACGTGCGGGCTCTACTCCTATGTATGCACCTTACAGCCCACTCCAAACAACCAATGTGATCCAACAAGAAATTGTAGTTTGACCTAACTATTACTTGTTTATCATATATTATATTAATTATATAACCGCATAGTCTAATGGTAGAGTGCTGGTTTATGAAACAAGTCACCAAAGTTGCGTCCCTTGGGAGGGGCAAGCCTTGTTCGCAAGGTGGTAGGTTTGGGGTTCCTAACATAATACGTCCCCCGGTGTCTTGTGGTTCGTAAGCCTCGTTCTCTCTCATCTTTCTAATATGGTTATTCCCCCTCACAGGTTATTTCCTGTCAAGGGCTCGCTCGAATCCAATGGATTCGTTCGTGTCCTTGTGTCCCCCGAAAAATTCGAAAAAATAAGGTGAATCCAAGATGCCAGTGGTAGCGTTTTTCTGTAATTTATGAGAAATTCTGAAAATTTATGTTTTTTTGAATAATTCTATTATATTGAGTGTTGTTCTATCTCATTCTCAATCAGTTGATCTTCTATCTTGCAGAGATGTTGCGCTTTAAAGTTATTGTCGAACCAACCACTTCCTTGTTTGAATGAACAACTAACCTCTTGGCTATCCTCCACATATAGGAGTGCAGCGACATATTCTCCATCAGATTCCTTCAAAGATGCTTGATGAACGATGAAGAGAATTGAAGGAGAATAAGTTGATCAAACTGTGACTATCTGACGCATTGCAGTGTGAGTATCGAATCTTCAAATCCCCCATTTCGTTTGTGTGTCTTATATCAGACGGTCCTCTGAAACAAATAAAAATGAATACAGAAATCAGAAACTCGTGTGTTATTTTCCATCGCAGCCACGGTACTCCCCACAACAGAAACAGGAACTTATCAGAATAATGATACTCATTGTTCCAATCGAACATATTCAAATCCTCTCAACTTCAGTGAAAAAACTACTTTGCCATTTGAGAGGAATCCATGCTTATTTCAAAGAAAGTCTAAAGACAGTCTGTTGACAACACGGCTGAACTACTGTAAACCTCATGAACGTGAACAATAGAACAGAAAACAAAACTAGAAGCTCAAAGAACAATAACATCCAGAAAAACACGCACACTGTATTTATGATCTCTCAAAATCAAGTAAAACAACAAACACAAACAAGAACGAACCAAGTGATCTCGATTTTGTTTGATTTTGTTAATTATGAGAACGAGATCATCGAAACAAAAAATGAGATTCGAAAACGGATGAGTTTCGATTGAGTTATGGCAGTAAGAAGGCTCACGATGAACATTAGACATTATAACGAACGAGGAAGCCATTTTTTGGTCTGCTTAAGCTCCTAAGAGTCAGTTGAAGTTTGGAACTGCGGGAAGAGATAGACTCCTAGTAACGAACAACATTTGAATGATGTGTGAGGTAAATCCGTTTTCATACACATACGAACAACTAAACGATATGACACTGCGATGGGACTCAACGTACACAATTGCAACGTGAATAGTCCGAAGATCTGATAAGCATAGTTAAAGTTTTATTTCAATAACTGGAGATGTGTTTATGAAAGTCCACTAATCGTTTGGAATGATGGTAGATAGCGGAGGCTTTAACAACATTAGAAGATCTGGAGCTGATTATTCTTATGAGAACACGCACTACTCCAAAGCCTAGACCCGAATTGCTATTACTTTCTGTAATGATAGTACACCTTACCTTCCGCAAGAATGTAGGCAAGGCGAAACAAGCGCTATGCACACTAGAGTTATAGAAGCGAAGGTTCATTTGTTCCACTTCTTCATCAGACACGACGCGAGCAGGTGCTTTCACATCATACTTCTATAAACCTATGCTGTAGACAGTTGACCAAAAAAGAATGAAAACGTCACAGATCAAAAGCAGGCATAACAAACAAACAATACACACTTTCGAGCAAATGATATACTATGAAGGTGTGAATGTAATGGAACATGGAAGAAAGAAGAGAATATGAAGGCCAGTGTTGAAACGATCATCGCTTTGAAAAACATATCAAGAAAGTTATCGAAGAATGCATCATTAAACAGGTTAGAATTTAGTGCATAGAACTCATCAGCCATTTACATGTCCGATATGCTCTACAAACGAAAACTTCCAAGCAACTTAATGGAATCTACTTCCGGCCGTGAAATCCTAACATGACCGGTATAGGTGAATGGGAACAAAATGGAATACGGAATATTTATCAAAAAAACAACGCCTCGTTCTATTCAAATCACAAATTCAACAAGAACGGGCTTTATCCCGGCAAGAAAAGAGCATACTCTATGAGATGAAGTGCGAATACATATGAAGTAGAGAGAGTACTGGAAACAAATGATTTCTATATTCACCTCAGATGTTCAGTGAACATTCCCAGAGCAGAAATATCTGCAAACTCCACTACGGAGCGGTTCGCGAAACGTAGATTGAGCTTCAGTTTGAATTCCAATAAATAAATCTTTGAAGTGATAAGAGATATGATCAGAGAGCGCGGTGAAGTTTAATAGAACACCTTTTCTATTTGAAGGTGGATTCTACACGAATGGTCTGCATAGTGAACGTTTGAAGAGTGAGAATTAAGATGTACCTACACTAGCCCTAATATCTGATGCACTCAAACTGAGGCATTTCAGAATTGTTTTTCGAAACACGGGGTTTACATAGAAAGGTAGAAGTGACTGAACCATTGAGTTACATCCCAACACCATGAGAGCACCATTTATCAGATCTGAAAGAGGCAAGGATTACAAAAGCCTGTTTAAACTCTCTCAACATGAGTTCAAGGGGTACAGGAACGTCATTACCAGTACAACAGGAGTACAGCAAGAAATACATAAGTTAGCGGCCACCTGAGAGATCGTGTAGTTGTGTGAGGCGTTTCAACACTACTGACCTGAGCTGTGAGTAACTTCAACACCCTGATATGATGTTTGGTGGCACCATTAGACATGAGACTTTGTTTCTTCCTTATGTGACGAATAGTTTCAAAAACACAAAAGAGACCGATCTGAACATTGACTTTCGAAACAAAGCATCAAATAGCAAGAAAACATGACTGGCTATTAACTTACCATAGCCGCACAAAATATCAAAAACACAAAATACACAGGGTAAAACATTTGCTGCAGCCCTTGCAGAGTATAGCTGGAAACTGACCTGGCTGTGATGTATTCTATCTGCTCTTGTGTTAACTAGAGGAAGCATGAATCAGCGAAAATGAAACACTAACATTGAAGGGGAGTACTCCCATATTGAACGCTGAATAGCCCATATAATAGGTGGCCGTCGATGAAAAACCGAAAATAATTTCCAAAACAACACATATGATGGAGAGAACATGAGGTAACTTCAGACAGGCAGTAGATGAGGAAACCGTATAGAGACCCTTACCTTCAGGTAATGGGTATGGTCCACCAGTAAGTATAATCGATACACATATGCTAGTATGACAGAGGCAGCGTAACTTCCAAAGAAAACACACAACACTGCGTAACCGTTAGCGCATGATAACAGAGGGAAATAAGAGTACCCTTCACAGTAAAAGAAGTTTAAGTTCAAATGTGCTACGAACTTTAAAAAGGAGCTGTATACGAGACAAAACAAGAATATGCATATCTAAAAGGTAACCTTCAGAGTTGAAAGATAGATGGAAGAAGAGCTTACTTCTTGGGAATGAACTAGTGCCTTATAAGTCATAGACTCTTTGCTTGGTGGCGACACATATAAAACCAGATAATTGAGAGCAAAACACGCAATGGTGCCAAGACTGATTATATTATGTGCTATACGATATGCATTGTGATCAGGTAACTGTCGATTGTACAAGTAAAGGTCGTAGTCTGACATAGAAGATCCTATATGAAGCGGAGTTGTTGATGAAGAACGAAAAAAGCAAAGTTATTTCGCTGAGGAAACAATTGCTTGAAATTTGTCTTATACTGAATTTCTAAAACATGACAGCTGCAAATGAAATAAAACAGTAGAAATTCTAAAACGACTGGAGCAACTAACACTATACAAGTCGGCTTGTGTTCTACTTCCTACTCAACCAATGATTTCGAATCAGACAACCATATTTCGCTCTTGCTAGATGGAAACTATCCAGCGCCTGGTATTCAACTCAAGTCGGATAGAAAAGGACCTGATGAAGTTTGCTGAACAACTGAACTGAAGGTAAGACTTCTGACATCAGTTCTTCACTTGAAGATCGTGAAGAGGACTAAAGAGTCAGTTGAAGTTTGAAACTGCGGGAAGAGATAGACTCCTAGTAACGAACAACATTTGAATGATGTGTGAGGTAAATCCGTTTTCATACACATACGAACAACTAAACGATATGACACTGCGATGGGACTCAACGTACACAATTGCAACGTGAATAGTCCGAAGATCTGATAAGCATAGTTAAAGTTTTATTTCAATAACTGGAGATGTGTTTATGAAAGTCCACTAATCGTTTGGAATGATGGTAGATAGCGGAGGCTTTAACAACATTAGAAGATCTGGAGCTGATTATTCTTATGAGAACACGCACTACTCCAAAGCCTAGACCCGAATTGCTATTACTTTCTGTAATGATAGTACACCTTACCTTCCGCAAGAATGTAGGCAAGGCGAAACAAGCGCTATGCACACTAGAGTTATAGAAGCGAAGGTTCATTTGTTCCACTTCTTCATCAGACACGACGCGAGCAGGTGCTTTCACATCATACTTCTATAAACCTATGCTGTAGACAGTTGACCAAAAAAGAATGAAAACGTCACAGATCAAAAGCAGGCATAACAAACAAACAATACACACTTTCGAGCAAATAAGATATCCCATAGAACCAGAGGGGTAAGTTGGCACTGCTGCACTTCCATATTCCACTTTGTTGAATATACGACGGTTAAAGCGTGTAATGTGGGTGATTAGTTGCTTATGGAGCCACATACATTCTCCTGTAGAAACACAAAAGTCCAATACTCATAAACAAACTGGCGTAGCATAACAATAAAACTATTACACACAACTCATGGCAAAAGTGTTTAAAAACCTCTTTTTTCGCGCAAACTATGAAGCCCATCAGGCCAGTCGTATACGTTGGTACCGACGATATGCCGTATGATGCTATTGCGAAAAGTTTCTTACAAGTTTTAAATAGCTGCGCAATAAGTTGAGCATCCAACCATGGACATTCACCTGAACTTATGCGCTTTTGAACTCTTTTTCCACTCCTCACCTTGTGATGAGAGTATTCCATCTGATTTCAAAGATTCATTGAGGAGACTGTAATAGTTCTCAGAGAACAATGATTCAGCAGGACCAACGGGGTCAGAAGAGTCGGTGATTATAACATCGAACTCATTCTGAAACACACGCTCTTCGAATATGTCCAGACAAATTGAAACCTTATGGGCTTTCAAGAACTCGAAACCATCGCCAATGAAAAGATTGAGCTTAGGATCAGAAAAACCACTAGCCATGTCAGGCAGGTATCTGTTTGAACGATTCAATAGAAGGATAAAAGGTGCGGCATACTTTTTGGAGACATCAATGACCATTTCATCAATCTCACACATCACCACTGATTGAACAGATTTGTGCTTCAAAACCTCTCGGAGGATTCCCCCATCTCCACCGCCGATGATGAGAACCTATAGAAACAATGGAAATTGAATAACACATACAATCAAACTTTTTCTGGATTCGGATGAGCAAAAAGAGGCAGGTGAGCGAGCATCTCCTGGTATGCAAACTCATCGCGTTCGGTTGCTTGAATGATTCCGTCGAGAACAAGCACATTTCCGTAAGTAGCGCTGGATACAGAATAAATTAGAGAATTTGATTCTGGACTACCTTTTGAATACTAGAACGTCCTGGAATTTGCTTCTTCCTTGAAAAAGAACTTCTTCAATTTGCAAAGAAAAGGCTTGACCGGGCCAAGCGCCACCCATGGAAACGCCATCGGACTTCAAGCATTTATCATCAGAGTCTGGAATACCTCATTCACTTGTGAGCATATCCACTCACACAAAATACCTTTGTTTTCCAATTTAGCGAGATCATCAGGAGAAAACTCTGTGAACCAACTCTCAGCCAACTTGTTCATCTTGGTAATGGAAGCAAAACCACTCGTTTTCTTATCTTTCTGCTTATTAAGCACATAAAGGGCAGATAAAAACCCATAAACGAAGATTAGGACGGAAAATTAAACACTTCTTGCTCTATTTCTATCTTTCACGTAAATTTCCATGGAATGTTTTGATTACGCCTTATTAACTGAGGCTCCTACCAGTGTGAAAAAAACACAGAACCGATGTATATCGTCTCATCATATTCCCCCCCCCTCTCAAACACGAAACTGGTTGAAGATAATGTGAACAGCGTTCTTTTGCACTATGAACCCTTTGATCACAACCAGTTCTTTGGCAAGTGTTGCACAATATTGGGTTGGACAAATAGCCCGTGAATATGGGTCAGCTTCGCTATATACATCTCGTCATTCATAGCTTCACTGCATCAAAGTATGAAGCGTCGTATTATAACGATAAATATTGGGTGTTAGAAACAGAACACGGAAACAACTTTTATTTACATATTATTTGACAAGAATTCAATAACTGGGGTTTTTATTTAAAAACGTGTAATTCCTTGGCGATGTCTATGTTTACACTCATTAACGACATTTAAGATCATCAAGACGGCTTCCTAAATGATCAAAATATAACATAATAACTGAGATTGATCGATAAACGGCTTCAGGGTCCTGGCTACCACAGTAGATACATGTTTATTTTTGGGGCGTGGCACCGAAAACGAGTACGTAAATGTTCGTTGGCTTGCACGGATCAATTTTTTTTCTCCAACTCAATCCCCCTTTCATTTCAGCATTTCTTGCTGTGGATACACATTGAATAATGACTGTACAAGTGAGTTTCCATTATCAGATATCCTTCCTATTCATTGAACACCATAAGAGCTATATAATACGAACACTGAAATGCTCAAAACACAGATAATGAGCATCAGTATTGATGTAGCTACTACTATTCATACAGCTATGATTACTTTAATGATCTGGACTCTGATACTGCTATCCATTCAAAGCTTCACACTTATTCAATCAATCTGATAGGAATTGACTAAGCAAACGGTTATTTCCAGTTCTAAGATGTTGAATGTTTAATCAATACATTCGATTATCGATTTCTATACACCCTCCTATCTCTCATTAAACCAATTTTGATACGTGTCTTTTGCTTTCCTTTACCAAGAAATCACTCTTCAGTTACTTCTTCTTTCTTATAAAATGTTCTTGAATCTGAAAATTCAATTCTTAATTATATACAATATAGAATATAATATGGGTCTTGGCAGAGACTTGGACGACTCCAGGCCTCTGAAGATTGTCACGTTTTCAGACGTTGATGAGTATCGAAGCAATGAAATTTTTCTATTTTATCGAAAGAATTGCAGGGACTCGAGTGAGAATGATTTGGCTGAAGCTTTGCTGGAGCAGTCCGAAGCAGATCGTAAGACTGCTCATATCCAAAAACGGTTCATAAATAATTTCCATTTTGTGCTCAACAAAGTTTTAGCTATCGACGCAGGCCGTTCATAGTGTCTTTAACTCCTAAAGTTCCTAAATCCCGTTCGAGCACAAAGAAAAAGAAGCGCTACAACGAAAGTACTTGATCAAAATCGATCTTCTCTTTAAATCTTTCCATTTAGCTATTGAGATGATTAATGCTACCATAGATGATCTATGCTTGGATTGCTCTGATATTATGCGCGAAACTCACACTCCTTTTCGTCGTCTTTTCTCAAATCCACAAAACATGAAAGTAACATTAAAACTCTTTGAAGATATCCACATTCCCATCCCTTTTTGTAGGTTTGGAGGACTTTCGTTGAAATTGAAAAGATTGAGCAAAATTCGATGACAGAGAACAATGATTTCCTTATACTGGATATGTCGTTACTTTCTCTTGAGGATGATCATGATCGTTACAACAAGAGTAAGACACTTTTCAAAAAAAGAAGAAACAATTAAATATTGAAGTCAATGAGATATTCGACGAGCTCTTGCCATGCCAACGATCGCTCATGTTCGAATGTGAGAACGTATTGGTAAGTGAAATGACGCGTGCTTCAAGTTTCATTGCTTGACTGTTTTTCGCACGGAGCGGTTGTGCGCTATTCTCAGCGCTCCTATAGACTTTTATATATCTTCTAATTCTACAGATTTCAATGGAATCATTGGAACAGGAACTCCGGGCTTTCTTCGCAGCTTCTGCTACTGCAAGCTCAGTTTATTTGTTCAAAACAGAATTGGAAAGAGTAACATGCAATGTTATCTCCCAATACCTTGGTCTTTCATCGGAAAGTAAGTGAGAGCTATTCTCTCTGAACACACCTTCAACTTTTAAGATTACAAGGAAGGAAAGAAAATCATAACAGAGGTCAGCAATGCTGGAAAATCATTCGTTTGTCCTAAAACCACGATGGCAGTTGCATTGTCTAACAGTGGAAAGTTCTCTAATAGAACTAAATCTAACTTTTTGGGAAGAAATCTTTAGAAATAGATTTATTCTTATATGTACAAACATCCGAAGTGTAATATATGTGCATATTGATCAACTTTCATCTTCTTAGTTATCTAGCTTCGTCTTGATTTTCTGAAGTACATTCATGAGCATGTCGATTGTCGTTGGCTCGTTCTTTTTAGGACTGTCATTCATCGCTTGCGAAGTCTATGATAATAAAAGAAAGCATTTCATTCATATATTATTAAAAAACAACTTTACCTTGTAACTGCGGTACTTGGCTTGAAGACAGCAGATGTGTTGTGCACATTGATCGTATTTAGGAAGACATGAGCAAGAGTTCGAAGTCTAAGACAGGCTTGGTACTTTAAGAACTTATTAACTGTCTACTCACCTGACCGCCAACGTACATGATGCATGTTGTTGTTAAAGGATAGGTTGTCTCAGGAGTTATAGCTGGAATAATAAGGAATTAGATTGACTGTATGTTTCGCGCTAACGTTGAGGGATGGGTTCGACTGGAAGAGTAACTTCAATTTCTGGAGCTTGAGTGGTCACAGGTGGTTGCGTAGTGAAAACTTGTTGGCTAATCACTGGTTGAGTGGTATTAGATCCCTGAAACGAGGAAAATGTTATTTTTAAGAGCTTCTGCTTTGGAGAACCTGTTGGTTCAGGCAGTTGCATTGATAGTGAGCAGAAGCTGGTCCAGAAATGCGGATCATGATGCATTGGCACTGGCCATGTCCCTAAAAGTAAACAAATAAAGTAAATAAATAATTGATTGAATTACTTGAGTAGTTGTATGAACAGGTTCCGGAGTCGTGGTGGTCGTTGGAGCTGTTGTTGTAGTCGTGATGACTGGAGTCGTTGTGGTTGGAAGCTAATCAAGAATGATTTAAAAAACAGTAATAACTTTACCGGATTTCCATTGTTATCTCCACATTGACATTGGTATTGAGGGTTACCGTGGAACACAATTTGTAGACAAGCACATCTTAAAAGCACGATGTTGTAGTGTGTGCAACAGTAACATAGGGAGAGAGACAGCAATATCGAGAGGAGAAGAGTGGAGCGGAGTTAAAGTAAAACCTGGCTTGAGCATTATTGTCATGAGATTCGATGTTCTGAAGTTCGTGAGCAAGTTCAGCTTGTTGTTGAGATTCAGCAGTATACAATGTCTCACCGTTATCCTTGAAATAAAGAAAATAGGCAAAATTAGAAATATGGAAAAGATATTACAACAGAAGGCTTAATACAACTACAAGTCATTCCTCCGCTGGGGTTACGAATACATTGGCATTGCTGTCGTTTGGCTCTGACTGTCAACGGCTTTTCAGCATAAATCTTTAATTATGAGTTATTATAATTAAAGTTATATACTCAATGTATACACTACCTGAACTACAAGAAGGAAAACGAGTGCCAACACAGAGAGTCTCATGGTTGATGAAATTTCGGAATGGGCTTACAGAAGAAGCTGCTTGGAGGACATCCAACGTTGGGGCTTTTGTACTCCGATTCCGGTGGGAAGGGCTTCAGACCAACAGCTTGAAACTGAATAGAGGCGGAGTATTTTAAACCGGCAGTATATATTCTTATGTTTTCTTTTTCTATTGACATCGGTCATTGTGTTATCGTTGCGAAGACAGGATGTGATACAATCCAGTGGTTCTTGGAGCATCGCCTCGAAGAGCTTCTCATTCGGCTAAAATGAAAAGAGAAAAGGTAAAAAGAAGAAGGCTCAAGAGAGAAAGATAAAAAGCTTAAAGAAGTTATAGAGGAAGAGAGAGGGAGAAGCTACAAAGAGACAGATGACGGATGATATAAAAAAACAAACAATCATTTCCCTATTGAATAAATTGATTTCAATGATCTCCTTTCTATGCATATTAGACTGGATGCTTTCTTTACGTCAATGACGTGACAATGCCAGTTTTCCAGGCGTTTTTTCCTTTTCCTCAAACATCTCTCGCTGTATTCATAGAAAACATTGCGTCTAGAACTGTGTATGGCAGCAGGAGCAGGCAATAAAACTGGTGGTTGAGATGTTTCAAGAAATTATTTTTTCTGATATTTTGTAAAATAGCGAATATTTAAATTGTTCAGCCGTTGTTTCAACAAACATTCCGCCCGGTTTTGGATTTTCCATTGAGGTAATCGAATCGCTACAGGTGCCGGTAATAGAAGAAACACAAGAAGAAGAAGAAATACTTGAAGAGCTCAAATGAAAAGAAAAGGAATAAGAAAAGCTTTTTGAATGAGAGACAGAAGATGATTCCAATCTTTATATTTCATATAATTTATTTTTGAACTGTGCTCTTATGAAAGAAAGGAAAGAAGAAGTGAGACTATGATGAAGAGCTGTCTTGCGGACGGAATTAGACAAGTCTGATGATCTCAAAGCTTCAGCTTCATAAATGTCGTCATCAAATTAATGTGAACATCTTTGCAAAGCTTCACACATTCTCTCTCTCTCCTCTATAAGGTCGGAATATAAAAAGTCAAAGATTTAATGAATTTCGTGGCTTCTGTGAGGAAATTGCCCTGCGGGTGGTTGTACTGTCTCTTCATTTAAACTACTAATCAATCGTTCACAACGAATAATAGATTGAAGGACACATTTTTTTCGTTTTTTTTGAAAAAAAAAGTAAAACAAAAGCCCTTCAGATGTCAACTTTTTCTTTTCACAAACAAGGTTTTCCATATTTGCAATAATTAAAACATTAAACTTTATGAATAAATATGTCTTATACGTAGCATATCCTCTTGTCCTTGGAAGGCTTTTTATATTTTCTTCCTCCTACATGCACTACTACCTCTCATTATGTCTTCTCCTCACCCTATTCCACAGTTCAGTTTTTGTTTTAAAATTGCAAAAGTGAAAGAGAGAGAGAGAGAAGTGGAGGGAGAGAAAGAGAGAGAGAGAGAGAGAGAGAGAGAGAGGGTGTATGTAACGGAAAAATTTCATTTTTTTCCTTATTTCCAGTCGTTTTGAATGCTTTTTATGTTTGTAAAAGATTTCATTGTAAGAGTGTTTGTAGAAGACTCAGAAATAATTTGTAAATTCCGATGACCTCCGTTCAGAGTTTTTTGGAGGAAGAAACGAGAGAGAATTTGTTCTTCCGGAACATAAATGGTCTATTGGCTTTTGGACTTTTTTGATTGGAAAAGGAGAGCACAAAAACGAGAAGTTCGTCCTCGTCCTTCCTATCCTCAGTTATAGACGAATCATCTTTAATTGGAACAATAAACATAAACATATAATAAGGAAAGAAGACAACTAAGATGTTTGTAATCGATTCTTGCTCCTTTCACCTATTGACACATCTACCGAACAATAAAAATCAGTCACATTAATAAGAGAATCCAATACAATATATTGTCTTTTGTCGGCTTCAATGAAAAGGAATATTTATGTAAAACATGAGTTTTACAACCGTTCCTTATACTCTTCATGTCCTCCTCTAACTGATGGATCACCTGTCCTAATTTGGACATCTTCTAATAATTTCCCTCCTTTCTTTACTCATTAGAACATCATTTTCTTGATTATTTACAACTCACACACACACTCTGTCTATCTCTCTCTCTCACTCTTTCATCTAACAGCATGGCTACCTGTTGCCCAGAAGCAAGTTACGCTTATCTATCATAAGCTAGCTGTCTGTCACACATATCCTTCTGTTTCATACATCTTAATCTGTTACCCTTATGAAAGCTTAAATCCGCAAATACCATTCTTACTCACCAGATTCTCAACAAGTTCATTGATGTTGGCTATCTAGATTGTTTGGAGCAAGTCATCTGTTACAGCTACAACTATCTCATGACGTACTCCCTCTTAACCTCTTAGCAAGCTCTAGTTCCCTCTTAACCTCACTCTCTCTCAATAGTTTTTTATAAACACATCTCGTATGTGGGCATGTCTGTCTCCCTCCCCTTTATTAATGTGATCTAGTTCGTCTTCTCCTTTTGATGAAATAAGAGGATTAATAATCTATAAAAGGGATAAATCTTAACAAAACCCAAATAGGCCAATAAAAGCGGAATATTTTTGTAAAAGAGATGGTCATTACTTAACAGAAACATTTGTTGGATAACAAAGGTGAGATTCCTTTTCCTTCCTTTTTGTTTCATCATATACCATATAAGGATATTCGTTTCATCGTCTTCATACATATCTCTCTCTCTCTTTCTCTTTCTCACCCTCTCTGTCCTAAACTCTCAACCTTTTCAGTTAATTTTCATGAAAAATATAAGATTTAAGGGATATAAAACAGCTTTTTTTCGAATCATTTGTTATCCTTTTTTGTTAAAACAAAAGAAACAAAATCTCCTTCAATTCATATAAGATTACGGTACTTTTGTCATTAGTAATGAAAAATTTGGAAAAAAAGCGACTACTTGGGAATATGGGAGGGTTGAGGAGGAAACGAAGTGGAATGAACACACAGAGTGTTTTGCCTTGTAAACGTATGGATTTGAATATTCCCTTTCCTCTCTTACTCTCTCCCTCTCTCTCTCTCTATCTTTCTATCACCCTCTGTGTATCTCTTTCAATATCACTCTTGTATGTTCATTATGAGAGAGGGAGGGAGAAGCAAGAGAAAAAAAACATTTAAGAGAGAGATATAAAATAAGTTTTTGGTTGTTAAAAACGTTTTGTAACATTTGATTGCCATATTGTTCGTCAATTTAGACAAGCATCATCTGGATAGAAGAGCTGAATTGGCTTAGACGGAAATGTAATGAAAAGAAGATGACAAAAGTCACAAAAAATGTCTTGTTATAACATGTTCATTGCATTCAATGAGAATGCTCCAAGCTTTCATCTTCTTAAAAGCCTTTTGACAAGTTTGAAAGTCGTTCTCTTATAATGACTGTTAATGATATTCCGTTACATCCATCTGGGAGATGGGAGGTACAGACAGAGATTTCATCAAATTTCGTGTTCCCTCTCATTTAATATCTCCTTCTTCTTCTCTTTTTTTTCCATCTTCCTCCAGTTAGTAAAATGTACAGAGGCTTTGCCGTCGTCATTCACATCGAAACAGAACAATAACAACCAGATGTGACAATTTTCACCCCCTTATAACCTCAACAGATTGCTTCTTTTACCATCTTCTTTATGATATAAACGACAGATTATGTATATTTACACGACGATGAGCGTGTTCGGGAAAGCTTCTTAGGTCATCATTCTTCCTTAGATGGAGGTGAATAGTCCTTTGAACGTACCCCCATACACCATCATCTTTATCTCACTACCACCCCCCCCCACTTCTCACATCTCGCCAACGCTACCTCAGTATTCGTATCTAATGGAGAAAACCTTTTTACAACGATTACTTTCTCTTCCAAATAGGTTCAATGAGTAGAAGATGAAACCCATTTTCTATACGAAACTTCTTATTTCACCATATATTTCCATCATCTGTTTGAAAAGAAATTAAAATTCTTCCGTTTTTTGCTTGTGTCTCTTAGATTACAGAAACAGAAAAAGCTGCTTTAGTACTGAAGAGATGAAGAGAGAGAGAGAGAGAGAGAGAGAAAGGTTACGAGAGAGTGACGAAAGATGAAGGTAAAAGCAAGAAATGAGAAAATCTCACAAAACATTTATTATGTCATTCGTTTTCTCTTCTATTACATAAAATTAGTTAATTCAATAAGCTTCTTTTCGTTGGAAACGAAAGTCGTTGACTTTGAAGACAAATTCAGATTAATGGATGGTTACATCCTTATTAAGGTGACAACCGAATATCCAACAAGCGAATTACGGTATGAATTATGTTTTATGCGAGATGGAGTGAGAGGAAGACGTAGACTCCATGGTGAGGCAGAAAGTGTGAGTGGAACAAAATATTTTGAGAATCTAAGAAGAGAAAATTCAAAGTAGATGAGTAAGAGAGAGAGAGAGAGAGAGAGTTTGTGAGCTTACAGAGGTTTATGAATAACTATGAAGAGACCTCAGTTCAGGCAACGCAGTGAAAAGCTGACAGAGAGATGAGAACCTTCCAAACCTGATTAAAGTAAATAACATTTTGTATTATTTTCTTCTCATTAGCCTATTTTTATGCTAATTCTCGAATGAAAACGTGAGTAGCACACGTGAAAATGACGTGAAAAGATGATTTCATTTTGGAGTCATTTATGAAAGTGACAGTTGAAATGAACGGTTGGTTGTCTGTAGAGAAAAGCATCTGCCCTTCTCATCATCCTTATTTGGTCATCTATACGAGAATAGTAGAAGGTATTACTTCCTTATAATGAATTGTTCCAAAAAGAATAAGAAATATGCTAATTTCATGAGAATAGATGGTGTTGAACAACTGGTTTGCATAACCAATTAGTGCATATAGGAATAAATAAAACTTACAGTGTGTTGGAAGGATAAGAATTACAAGCAGTAAAGGTATATAAGAGAGAAAGAGAGAAACAGAGAGAGAGAGAATGATTCTTCTCTTTACACAAGAATATCATGGTCACTTCGTTATTCATATTTGGAGATATCTGTCCTTCAACTATTACTGGCTTGAACTTTCTTCTTTTCCAAATCTATTTTAACCAATCATATCCATTGCCTGCTCGTCTCTTCCTAAGGTGTTTCCCTCATTTACCATTTGCATGTCTCCAAACCTCAACAAAGTGTGTGTTCACCAATGCTTCTTAATGATATTAATGTCTTCATGTGCGTAACAACATTTTCCTTTTTTGCCTCATCTTCATTCTCTTTTTGCATCATTTTTTGGCGTTTTTAATAAAAAAAAAAAAAAAAAGAGAAATTCGTTTCTCTTTACAGTATTTGGCAAACTGATGTCTGTCTGCTGTCTCTGTCAAGCACATGCTGCATCATTTTCCTTATTTTTCTGTATTATCTTAAAGATTTTTTTTATGTATGAACTCTCTAAAGAACACGACATGGAACATTTCTCTTCTTTTCGTCTTCGTCTTCTTTTTATTTCATCTCTCTTGTGATTGGCTAATGAGCATACAGACTCCGCCCATCTGCAGAAGACACGCCCATCAATTGAAATGAACAGACTTGAGACTTATATGAAGAAAATAAAGAAATTGATGGTTATGGTTAGCGAAATCTAGGCCATTTAAAATGAAAATATTTCTTTTATAATATATCATTTCTGCTTTGATCATTTCAATCGTTTCATTCATCCACTCCTTGTCGTTCTCGTCGTCGTCGTTCAGTCTGTCTCACAGTTGTAAATCTGAGATCTGCTTGTGCGTCTAAGCATGTTCTTTTCGTTTTTGTAATTTAAAAGAATAATTTATATTTTTTCAAAAATATATAAAAAAAAAAAAGTTTTTAAAGCATAAACAGCTTTATATTTCGAATTTGATACTTCATAAGATGGCTATGGCTCTCTTGCCTATTCCTCTCTCTCCCTCTCTGCTAACTCTTCGATCCCCTTTACGTGTTCGACTTCATCTTCATCGTTGCCTTCCTATTTCTACTGATATGCAGCATTAATAGTACATTTAATTAAATTTTTGTTTTAAAACATTACAGACATGCTCAGACAACGACACTCAGCATGATGATGAGATGAATGAAAATCTCCTTTTTTGAATTGTGTTGAGAAAAAAAAAAAGTTTAAAAGTTGTCAAGCAAATAATAGAGTAATTGAAAAGTTGTCATATACAATTGTGTGTTCCTTCAACATATCGTTTTCTTCTTTTAACTTAATATCTTCTCAATATCTATATATGGACATGCTTCTTCTTCTTCTTCTTCTATCAAGCTTTATTTTACTTCATCATTTAGTCTCATCTGCTTCTGCATGCAACTTCTGCTTCTTTCTTCATATCCCACTGGCTGTCTTCTAGTTGTCGTCAGTCAGTTGCTTTGAAACGACGAGAAGCATAATTATAAGCGGTGTCAAATACACACTGATTTATCCAATAATACAAATATGGCAAAAATATAGCTAATAGGGTGGTACGAAATCTTTTTTATTTTTATTAAATTCCTCCTTCATCTTTCGAAGCCTTATTCAGATGAGTTGTTTCTGAATTTCATACAGTTAGCAGAACATCTCCTGCTCATGTGAGCTCACTCATCCAACCTCTACTCCTCCCTTCCTCTCTCTCTCTTATTCTTTTTAGGTTACCTCGTCCACTTTCTTCGAAATATTAACCATTTTTATAACAAAAAATATATTTTTCATACTTAACTACTTGCCTGTCTAAACTACCAATTATGGAAACTACAGTTTTAAGATAAATCTTAAAAGTTTGTTTTTCATCAAAATCAAAATATTCCTTCGACATCAATTTCTCTCTCTCTCTCTCTCTCTCTCTCTATATTCGTCTTTCAAACTCTCTCTCTCTATATTCCTCTTTCAAACTCTCTTCTCCAGTTTCTCTATTCGTCCGTCAGAAATAACTTTCTTACATAAATTACGAGTAATTCCATAAGTTGTAAAAAATAGTGAAATGGATTGAAGTGTGCTCCAAAGCAAAGTTAATATTGTTTTTAATTCGCCGATCCCAGGTTTAGAATTGGCAGAAAGGCGTATAATCGTTTGTTCCAAATGTTGGTTCTTGTGTGCATTCAAAGAAATACGCAACATCTGAAATATCTTTTAACAAAAGGTTCGTAATATTGGTTTTTGATTGTAAAATCATAAAGACATCATGATGTTGTGTATACTGTAGTTTCTTCTATTGCTAAGCTTATTGTCACTTTATAACTTCTTCTCACAAATGACCTATGAAAAAGATGATAGAAGGAAAGAGAGAAAGATAGATAGATGGAGGGAGAGCAAAAGAGTACTTCATAGAAGATCGAAGAAAGAGGTTGATTCAGTGAGAGTTTCACTCAGAGACATCGTTTACGAGACAAGCTTCGAAACAGAGTTTCTCTTTGAAAGACCGTAATGATTAAGCTGTCGAAAAATAAAATTAAACGATACTTCACCATACATGCGTGTGTGTGTGTGTGTATGGTGTGGTGTGGTGTATCAGACGACGTCTTCGCCCTTTTTTTGAATTCTTCCTCCTTCTCTCTCTCTCTCTGTGTTCTTCTCTTTTCCTTATTATTCGTTTTTTGAGATGAAGAAGAACAATTCGCTCGCATGAAATGATATTTCCTTTATATGATATAGTTAAAAGTTTATGTAAACTTCTCATTCTCATCATATGTTACTCATCTTCCTTTGATTTCCTTCATCAGCCGACTCTGCTAATTTTCAAAAGATATGAGAGAAAGGAACAGATTGAATGTAATATTCTTCATTTTTTGATATCATAACCTCTCTCTCTCTCTCTCTCTCTCTTCTTGACACTTATTCCCTCTCATTTGTAGAATAGAGAGAGAGAGAGCAAGTTATAGGTTTTCTCTTCGTTTTTATGTTTGATACTTTGAGATTTAAATAACAGATGACATCTGGTTCTTTGCTTGCGACTGCTTTGTTCCTTATTAGTTTAAAAGCTAATAAGGATGAAGAATATAATCCATACGAACTTAAAAGCGTTTAAAATTTAATTTAATTCTTCATCTTCAATATTCAATTCAGCTAATTATCCCATTCAAGCATATTCCCTCCAGCATTTTCCAAAAAAAGCAAATCAGAATAAAATAAAATGAGAATAGTCAACCGTTGACAATGTCTGTTGAATGAAATAATGAAGAGAGGAGGCACGTTGAGCACGTCTGATCCACGTTACGTGTGTCACACGTACGAAATTGCGCGCCAAACTAGCAGCACGTGAAGTATGGTTTTGTTTTGATTTTTTTTTTTTTTTTAAATTTTCCTTCCAATCTGCATATTAGGCGATAGAATCTAAAAAAAGGTTTTTTTTGGCTCATCATTTATTCAGTCATTATCAGTCTATCAGTCTCTAATAATATTGTCTTCATCCATTTTCTTTCTTTCTTTTTCACTTTCTTCATTTCAAATATTATTTTTCCGGCTATCATCGCCACAGATTTACCCATATTTGGTGGGATTAGATGAGACGACGACAGTTTTTGATAAAAAAAAACTTTTTATTTTCAAATTATACAAATATCTGCTGTATTAGCCTATCTCGTCCCTCCTTCTATCACTGTCCGTCCGTTTACCGGGTTTTGGTGGATTGGAGAAACTCTTCTGTCCCTTCTGTGCTTGTCTCTGTCTTCAACATTCAATTTAAAGAGATTGAAAGAGATAGATGATGGAAGAAGGTGGAAGAGAGAGAGAGAGAGAGAGAGAGAGAGAGAGAGAGAGAGAGAGAGAGAGAGAGAGAGAGAGAATCGAAATGTTAAAAAACAGTTATGAATATAGTATTTTCTATTTATTACAATCATATTTTCATATTTTTATGATTGAAGAGAAGACGAAAAAGGAGGAATTTTATAATATTTTTAATAACCAAAGCCAATAATCATCTTGATTGTTGTTTATCAACTATCCTTTTTTCTTTTTCTTTTTTTGTTGGAATAAAAAATCTTTTTTTTTATGAATTTCTAACGTCTTTCATAAGCAGGTGTAGCTTATTGACAATATTTGATTTAAAATACAATTTCTATCGTCTTTATTTAAAATAATTCAAATTAAATGAATAGGCGTGTGTGGGTCTTTGCAGCCCAACTACGAATTGCCTCATAATGCTTATGACTATGATTTGACCTCTAATTTGCTATTTCAACTATATAGATTATGCTATGAATAGTTCAAATATTGTTTGATTCTTCCTTCTCTATCTACAACATTCGCCCACCCTCCTCCCTCTTTTCCTCCTTCTCTCCCTCTCGGTGTTGTCAACCGTTCTTTGCTTGCTTCCTTCTTCTTCTTCTTCTTGTATGTGTCCGTCTCATATAAAAAACGACTAATTGTAGCTCATTTGATTCCATTTCATATCACAAATATGTTAACATAGAATGATATATGCTGAGAAAACTAAGGAAATGCAGGGAGAAGCTGCTCTGATAAAAGTAAAGAGTTCATAAAAGGGTTGAAAGACAAAGAGTGTGTTAAGAAGGTCAGAGACTACATTGAAAGTGAAATAGAGAGAGAGAGAGAGAGATAAAGAGAGAGAGTGAGAGAGAGAGAGAGAGAGAGAGAGAGAAAGAGAGAGAGAGAGAGAGAGAGAGAGAGAGAGAGAGAGAGAGAGAGAGAGAGAGAGAGAGAGAGAGAGGGAGAGAGAGAGAGAGAGAGAGAGAGAGAGAGAGAGAGATATCAAGAAGCATTCACTTGCAACGAATGCCAGCAAAGAGAGATGGAGAGATCAAACTCCATAATTATTGTCATAATAATCATTATAAATCATAGTAGAATACAATAAAATAATTGTTTTAAATTTATAATTTTATACATTTTTCTTCGTTTTCACGAAGGCCTTTTTAGCAATTTCTTTCCTAAAATATGGTTTTGATGTGTTATTGTCATCAACCTATGTGATCAATATGAGAGAGAGAGAGAGTTATAGAGAGAAAGAGAGAGAGATGAAGATAGAGAGAGAGAGAAAGATAGATAGAGAGAGAGGGAGGCACAGAGAGCCTGGTCCAAGGTAATCAGTCAAGCATTATTGAAATATCATAACTGGCTATTATAAGATATGTATCACCTGTGCTCCGCCTTTTATGAAAAATAGACGTGGAAAGAGAGAGAGGGGGAGGAAGAGAGTGTCAGAGCAATAGAGAAACAAATGAAGAGGGAAATACCATATAGAGAGGAATATAGAAGGAGCGATAAGATATAGAGAAGCGCCCTAGAATCACAGCTTTCCCTCTTTCCTTTTCCCTTTCTCTCTCTCTCTCTCTCTTACCCTCTATTCTCCCTCTGTGTATATGTGGTATGTGTGTGTGTGTGTGTGTTTCTTTTACCTCACAGTGTCAAAGAGTCTCTTCTGTTCATTTGACATAATGTAAGATAGGTTTAACATTTCCATTTTACAATATCATTTCATATAAGGTGCACACATATGTATACATCTACTCATAATTTGCATATTTGATAATATTTTAATTTTCATTTTGAACATGAATTGTGTCTTGAGAAAGGATGTGAATCACAAATTTTCATAATCCCAACCAATTTTCAATGGCTTCACCTCATTCTCATATTCGATAACCGTGAATTAAGATGCCTTTTTGGATATCGTCTGATAGCTATTGATACGTCTGAACCTCTGTCATCATTTACTTCTTCACTCACTTTCCCATATACACACCACACACATCTTCATTCATTGATGCTCTTTATAGTATATGGACTGTTAATTATATTATTTATAATTAGTGTTATAGATGAGCATATTTCTTGCTGGAAATCAATTATCCAATTCCGAGAAATCTGAACCATTTCAAGCTCAAGTTAATTTGAATCATTCTCCAAATCATATGAAGGTATCAATTCATAAATATAAAAATTATTTTAAATATAAACAAATTATTTACGAAAATAACATTCTTTATTCTCTTTCTCTCTCTTTCAGCATATTCTCAACATGACATCAGCGTTTAAGAGTCGTGACGAAGATAAAAAGGATTCTCGTTCTGGTTATAGCATTTCACATATTTTGGATAAAAAAGAAAATAGTCCTGTGCCCAGGTAATTAGCCAGCATATCGAACACACACTCTCTCTCTCTCTTTACAATCTGACTAATCATCTCAGTTTTGTTATTATTGTGTGTTTATTATTAATTTTCTTACCCAAATAACTACCTTATAACAACCTTCAAATGAACCTGTCACAACATCTGGAAGCTGCTTCTCACTCTCTCAATCTCATACTCTTCTTACATATGATTCTCTCTTACTCTATCTCTATAGCTTACCTACAATCTTCTGCAAGCATCTTTACTATTCAGCTGACTGTCTGCATAACCTCTCATATCCTATCTGTAGTGCTTCTCCTTCAATACCTTCATCTAACCATCCTATCTCTCTCTATCTCTCTCTTTCTACACTTACATCTATCTCTCTTTAAGGCGCAAATTGTCTTTATTGTAGGAATTGTTATGTTATATACTTAATTACAACCTTTATAGCCTTAGAAAGCTATTAGATATCCCTAACTGTATTTATCGTAAAATATAATTTATAAACAACCACCCCCCCCCAACCCCTTCTCCCTCGCAACCTACTACTACACCTACCCATACTTCAATTAAAATCATTTGACTGAATATGGTTATCGTTACGTATTGCAGTTCATCCAGCATCAGCGATGATGATAACGAGAATGGTTCGTCCGGAGTCTGTGCTTCTATTGAAGAAGAACAAACGTAAAACAAAAATATTTGTTAAGGCATGTTCATACAAATGGTCTTTTGCAGATCGCCGTCAGCCGCTTCTGATGCCACGTCCAATGTCTTTCCTCACTTTCTCTTTCCAACCTCAACAACTTTTGCAATTCCCAATAATCTAGCTCAAGTGACAGCTACAGGATCTTCTCTGCCTCTAAATAATTCCGTTGATTTGAGTCAAAGTCAACAAATTCAGGTGAGAATAGAAGGATCTATAGAGAGATAGAATCAGGAAGACGAGTAGAGTAAAAGAGATTGCCTTCACTTATTTACAAATACAATGTATTGAAAAAGAAAAATTCCATTTTTTTGTGTCCGAAGAAGGAGAACGTTGGACAAAGGAGCTGAAAACGAATTAATCAAAAGTCGTTTGTTAGCTAATGAAATCTTGATCATCTCCAATCATTTTCCTTCTTCTTTTTTCAGCAAAAAAAGAAATTTTTGGAAGAAAAATACTTTTTATTTTCAGAATGCGTATATCAGCCTCTTATTAGGACAACAGTTGAATAATGCGACTGGTGGCTCATTGAGTCGGATTTTGACAGCTGATGGAAGTAAGTTAATTGTGGAACACATATAAGGCAGAGAGAGAGAGAGAGAGAGGGGCTGTTTGCTTGAAAGATTTTATAATTCTTTGAGTGAAATATCGTAAATCCTCAAATAAATAGTAATGTCAGTTGACATCATCACATTATGCAATCGAAGGAGAAAGGAAAAGCAGCAGAAGCAAAAGCCGTATTGATGTTGCATCTTGATCATCTGGAAGTTAGAATAGACAAGACTCTAGATAGATAGAGATGTCTAACTAGAAGTATAGAGAAGAAGATATCTAGAGAGAAGAAGAGTCCATAAAAGAAAGACAATTTTAATGACATGAAGAAGATGAAGACCTACATATCGTTTATATTATTAGTTAAACAGATCATCTGTTGTATATTATCTAATTACAGTATTCATAAGAGCTTTTAAATGACAGTTTCTCTCTCTCTCTCTCTTCTATAATCTTTGCTATTCTTTTCTTACTTAATATGCGTCATCATCTGCCTTGCACAGGCAGACTTGTTACTCTCTCATCTCTCTTCACTCATCATGCTTTCTCATACATTTTAAAGAAAAGACAATTCTTGTGCATATCATCAAATAAATTCATCATCATGAACATCATCCTTCATTCATAAAATCATCTGGGGTTCGATTACAAAACTTTGTTCCGTCAGCATTTGAATCTCTCTCTCTATCTCTCTCTTGCTCTCTGCTACAGACACAGCCGCACATGGCTCTCTTATCAATAACAGTTTGGATCAGTAAAGAACAATATTATTAAAGAAAATTGAATGAAAAAGAATAATTTGCTCTTCGCTTTCTTCTTCCTTTTCAATATTTTCTTTCAAAAGTCGTAGGCACGTAATAAAATGATGAGTTTCAATGGGCAATCACTTGACAACACAAAGAATTTTGTGGTAACGTCCGAAAATTTTGACAACAATTGTATGAAGTGATGATCAATTGAATAAAGAAAGAACATTTATTTCTTTCCTTTACCCATTTTATACATCTTTGACTGACTGAATCATCTCCTCTTTCCAACCTTTTTTCCTTCCTCTCTTGAAGCATGGGAGAGAGGGACCTCTTCTGTTGCAAACTACTTTACTCAGGGAATAGACAAGGAAGATATGTGTAATCACATAGATAATCTATATTTATTATAAACATATATATATATATATACTTATGTTACTATTTTGAAGCTAATAAGAAACCCTTTTTACAGATCGCAGCTTAAATCCTTTCGGGTTGCTCTCGCACCTGCCAGCTGCAGCAGTAAATGGCCTCGCACGAGTGCCAAATCCTCTCCAACTGTCACCAAGCAGTTTGACATTACAGAAAAAGCAAAGTCGACCAACATTCACAGGTCATCAGGTAGAGAGAAGATTCATTCATCATCAACATGATCATACTCAACAAGTTATTCAGATATTTATGTTGGAAAAGAAGTTTGAGCAAACGAAGTATCTGGCTGGGTCGGATCGAGCTCAATTAGCACAAGAGCTGAATATGAGTGAGAGTCAAGTGAAGGTAAGGCAGTTTGCACAATCAGAAGCTCTTGAGAAGTAAAAAATAAAATTGAAAGAAGCACACAAATAGCATTTGCCATCTTAGGAAAGTAAAGTAGTAATTACAATTCATTTCTTACAAACCAACACAATTAAATTTATTTTTTTGCATCTCCTTCATCGTGTTCTGTCAAAATCTTCTGGCAGAAGCCTATAAAATCAGCATTTTTCAAAAATTTTTCTTTCATTCTCCTGTCTCCTTAGGGACTAATTGAATTTTAAATTTGGCGTAGATGAGCTTCTTCTTAAAGCCACTTCATGATGCCCATTGACTACGGTAGTCAAACAGACTTTCCGGATTGTTAGCTTCAAAAATTTTATGAAATTTAAAAATCAAAATAGCAAATTGTATTATACTTAAGAGAACTATAGACTCTTCTCTTACAAGCAGATAGAAGACAAATGCAAACTGAGGGATATGAGACTTTTCATTTTTTTTTCTTTTTTAAGGTTTGGTTCCAAAACCGACGAACCAAATGGAGAAAGAAGGAAGCTGCCGACAATGCCTTGGGCAAACGATCTGAAGATTCCAAAAGCCCCGAAGCCCTTACAATACCAAATTTCATCACCTCAGCCAATTAATACTATTCTGTTGTAAAAAAAATATTATTTTCCTTCTCTGTGAAGATCTAGGATCTAAGCTTTATCTCTGTTCTCAACAGCACGGATCATAACTTAGACTGTACAATTACCTTTTATGGAATAAGGCTGACAGCAAGCCTCTACTTCCATAGCATCAGAGTCATTTTTCTTTCCATTTCATCCATTCTTTATAATTTATTTCTCAAATATGTAAAACAAGGAAACCTACCGGATCATCCACGCTTTCTCTTCTTTACCCCGACCGGTTTTTTCTCTTTTTAGACTTTTATCATTGAAAACTCCTTATATATATATACAAAAACTATATTCCCTTTCATAGTCTGTGTGTGTGTCTTGTTTCATTCTCCTTCCCATACTTTTAATGAAAAACATTGATCTCTTACCATATATAAGTTATTTGAGGTATTTAATAATATACAAAATGAAAAGCCCTGCGAAAGTATTCATACAAAATGCATTTACCTCTCTCTCTCTCTCTCTCTCTATTCTCTCTCTCTATCTCTCTTGCCTATATTGTAAAGATTTTGTGTCGTTTTAAAGAGTAAAATGTTTCATTTCTATCATTTGTCGTAGTATACGTGTGTGAATCTTACGGACAAGAAGCTTGATACTTGTGAGTATGTGAAAGAGAGAGAGAGAGAGAGAGAGAGAGAGAGAGAGAGAAGAGAAGAGAGAGAGATGTGGTTGAAATAATATTTATATTTGTAAAAGAAATATTTTCTTTTCTTGATCGAAAAACAGTTGCAAATCAACAGATTACATTCTCCATTTTCAGATATATTTATGAATAAAAATATAAATTTTATATTCCTTTTACACAATTATATATTATAATAATCATAATTCTGTTATTTATGCTTTATATGCAGTCATATACTCATAAAATATTCTGATTTAAGTGCTTCACATAATTATAATAATAATAACAATCATTATTATTATTTTCTTTTAATTATTTATCATTTACACTTCATCATTCAATACATTATTCAATTACAACAAGTATACTATATCATATAGCGTTAAAACCTTATACATATGTGCTCTGTCCTTTACGATATGGCTCATAGAACTGTCTGGAAATACTTGCTTTGTTAATCTCTCTTTCATCTATACCGCCGACTGAAGACTCAATTTGCATACGTGAAATCTACGCTCTCTCTCTTACTCCCTCTCACTAGTTTTATCAATTTCATCATATTGAGATCTACAGAGCGGTTGCATTCTTCTCTTAATATCAAACTGACTCTGAGCATGTTGTGTCGACGACAGATATGGTTGGAAGTGGACGGTTGATAGACGGCGGCTCTGGCTGTATACTATCCGATTTCTGTTGACGAAAATGAAAAACTAAATTGATGGCCACGTCGAAAATTCCAAAAATAACGTTTATAACAGAAAAAGCCTGGAAATGAAGATTTGTACGAAGGTGAATGTGATACTTAACATACAGCTGCAACCTTGAAAGACGAAGGATTTGATGATTCAAAACATCCATATTGATTGAACTGTTCACACATATTCGGAGAAATGAGGTACATGACACTTGCAATAATGGAGCAAAGTAAGAATATCCATACGAAGATAGTTCTCTGTTATGAAACGATATGATTATCGAATAGAAAGCGGAATAGAATGAGCTTACACGTGGAAAGCTAATTGTCTCCAAATTCCAAGTAAATAAGGTAGCAATGGAGCATGATATGAATAACATTGAAAGTAAAGTAAAAATAAGTCCAAATATGGCAGATAAACGATTAGTCCATGAAGTTGAAAGAGCAACACAAAATAAGATGATAACACAACAGAGCTTAATAGTATTGTTAATGAATATCTAATGATAACTTACAATTGAGAATGCTCGTATCGAGAGGTAAAAGTATAAGCTATTACGAAGACGTTCCATTAATCTCAACACACTTCCGTCTTGTCAGCACCTATAAGAAAAGAGATGTAAGCATAGAATATTATATTTATTACAACAAAAGATGTCAACTACAATATGGATATTTTGATTTGATGCAAGACTGTGCATGGATTATTTGGTTTTAGATGAATCACACACAAATTTCCATAGATGGTAAATAATATTCTTGCGAGCCCTTTTTGTATTCTTTCTAAACATTTTTATCATTTTCATATTCAACACTCTCTTTTACTTATTAAGAATAGTTTTAGAAAAAAACTTATAAAGTATAAGTGAAGCTCTAACTCTCTCTCACCCTGTTCTCTTCTGAATACTTTCAAATCAATATACACAAGATAATAGGGGTTGCCTACCTCGCCCTCTTCCACACACTACACTTCACAACCACCCAGTTTGCTCTTAAATGTCAAAGGTGCTTTAGTCTCAGTCAATCACGAGGCTTTGCCATTAAACCTACCTCTTTCACTACTACCCATGTACATTCTCTCGCTTCAGAACTGCTTTTTTGCATTTTTTTTTCTTCAGAATTCTTTCCACTGACAAGTTCTTCGGACACACTGGTGTTTTCTTTTTCTTTTTATTCCTATTGATTCCTCCATTGAAACATGCTGTGGAGGCTTTTCGTTTGTGGAGACGTTGTGAATGTTCCAAAGGCATTATCTCTTTCAACTCCTTTGTGACCGCTGTTTAACCTTCTTTTTTCTGCGATAGTTAAGTCTTAGGCATGTTTTATTCACAGGGAAAGACGTAGACTCAAGTTCTCAAGTAACAAAGATTGCTGATATAAATTTCTATAAAACTATTTGAGAGTGAAAAGAATTTCTCATTGCATCTCAAACAAGGAAATGTTTTGGATTAATGGATGATCTTCTACGCATTGGGTTTAAAACAGATAAATGTAAGCCTTCTTCATTATGTTGGACACTCAGTCTATGAGTAAGATTAGTGTTTCTGGAAGAGTTAGTTTTCATGGAGAGAGTAAAACCATCTAAATAAGTACCTGTAAGGTAGAACTGTACTGGCTCTTCTATTTCCTAATCCTCCAAGAATTTCTCCAGATGCTTCAGTATCACTTCGTTGCGGGAAAGATCCAACGGCTATGGAGCGTCTACAAGATATAAAGTATATAAAATGTCAGTATTATCATTGATACCTCTGGCTCAAAGCTGTTGGGGGAACAATGGTTGAATCTCTTCTTATGATCTAGATATTAAGTGAATGAAACGAGAAAATCTTATGAAATGCTCACTATTCTACTCTCGCGTCTTCCTGGAATGACTGAAATACGTTTTGATAGGCGAGGACCTGTTGGCATTGCTTCTCCCATCAAACTCTGAATGATGTGTCCATAAAAATCATTCAAATAGTGTTTCAACCTGTTCTTCCATTGGCTCATCAATGATAACCAAGCTTTGTCGTCTTTCTTCTTCTTCTTCCATAATGGCATTCACGAACTGTTGTTGCCGTTCTGTGTTCACAGTTCCCCATACGGATTTAAACAGATAGATGAAAATCTCTAGTAACGTAACCTATAAAGTTATGTTGTTCTCTACACGGAATGCAACCGATCTGTGTTTCTATTCCGATGGTAAGCTTTAGATAGATGAAACTCACGGTACTCATTCCAAGGAACAAACCCATACTGCCAGCAATATTAGATAGTAAATCAGCAGTTTGTAATTGTTTTTGCTGCTCATGATGATCGTAAGAGATGGTACGGAAGAAAATCCAGAGTGATAGGATAGAGTTTCTGACAAAGTTTCAATAAAAAAAACGATTTCATGAAAGACTCAAACTCCACATAATCATCTGACCGATGTATGTACTTCCGGATAGACCGCTTCGATAATTTCGAATAACTGTATTTGACACTATATTCCATCACCTCGCATTCCTTGTCGCATGTACAAGCTCTGTCAATATCTGAAAACGAAGTATTCAGATGACAGAGTTTAGAGATATAACTTCTTATTAGTTTTCCGCATTCCAATAACTGTAATGGAGTGCAAACTTCATAGGATGAATTGATGTATAAGCTCATTGGGAGACATTCGCATAATTTGAGATAAATCTGAGCCTGACAATTCCACTCGCAATGACTAGCAGTATACTTGAACATAATGAATTTTAATAATGATAGAAAAGAGAAAATTACATTTTGAGCTAAGAGAATCTCTCCATGTAAAGCAGGATCCCAATCTCGTTGACAAATTCCCCAATTTCTTCTTTCTAGAGAAGTTTTCTGCAATAATCACAAATTTAACTAACAATAAGGTTGTTTAATATATACATTGACTGTTTCAATAGCTGCATACACTGATGATCCTGAGCGAACATCGAAGCCTTGAGAACGCAAAAACGTTTCTTTTCCATTTTCAAAAATAAGAACATGTGCTCCATTGTCAGCAAATGAGGCGGGATACGAATCTATGAAATAACACAATGACAAAGTGAACGTTAATCAAGTAACACCTGGTTTCCAATGACTGTTAGCGTCAATGATGAAATGATAACCGTGCTCTTTTCCAACCAGGTATTGTCTCCGTTTGAGTTTTGATCCTTGAAATCTTGAAATAAATGTTTTATACACAAGTTAAGATATGACGACTAACCTAATGCAGTATCCAAGATCTGTATGAACTCGTACAGCATCGTTACAGCAGTCTGTTATTTGAAAACCATTGAAAGAACATGATACGACCATATCATGACAAGTAGGTCTATAATAGGCAATTAGTGATATTCGAGTGCTTTAACGAACCCAACATCTTTTAAGAAGTCTTCTAAACTGAATTGGTTGGAGTTGTTCTGTGAGTAGTTTAATAAATAGTCATTGAGATCATTTTCATATTGAAGAGATTCGGTTTCGTGCAGGGTACTATAGGAGGAATATGAATGAAGCAGATATCCAGCTAACTCATGACTGATATTCCATTCTAGGAAAAAAAGACAAAAGTCAAAGACTGTTCATGAAAACATGTTTTCAATTGTTTCGAAAAGAACACGACCACATGAGTACTCGTTTTCTTAGAAATGAAACTAACTCATGTGCTACCCGGTATCCACGTGCATTTCACGTGAGCTTAAGTAACGCCACTTGAGTTATTTCATTGATTTTTTGAAATAAGTTTAAACTATTAACGAAAGGAAACTAACTTGTCAATTTAGATGACACGATCGGGTTGTAAGTGCAAATAGTCAGATCAGGAAATTCCATTCCTTCTCTTGGTGCAACGGTGTTGATTTGGAACAGTGTTGGCTTCGAATGATATCCCAGTAAAAGATATCCGCACTTCAATACACAATCTTCAAGCTTGTGGTCAGGAAGAGAATACTTACGTGTATCATGAACAATGAAAGACAACATAGAACAACTACACACCAAAAGATTCTTGATGGCCATGTGCTGGAGTTGTAAATGCGAACAAGTCCATGGTAAGTGGTTAGACCTGAGAATTCCTGAAATGCTTCTTTCTTGTAAGGTCTATCAAAATGGGAACCTTTGTCTCATAGTCATAGATTTGTAAATATATTCGATCATCTAAGCCAAGTTCAGTTTCCCCTATGTCGTCGTACTCTTCGTCTTCTTCATTCTCAGACTTTATACCATCTTGAGAAACAACCTGATTCATCTTCTAAACAAGCCTGTGTCAATAATCATGAGTGAAACAAGAAGCTTGATCAAGGAATGTGTATGTTATAATAGCAGATGAGTGAATGACCCACTAACACAGCTAGAACCTTAACATGAACACAACTCTCAACTACCTCATCTAAACTAAAGGAATACGAATGAATTTCGATTACTCGTAGTAACAGTAACGGCACAATTAACGAGATAAACAGTTTGTTGAGCTAACTATGCTAATTGTGAATGTTCAAAATGCATAATCAATATGAAATAATCGCTTTCCTTATCAATTGTACCTTTCCAATTCATAAGTGCTCTTGGATATTGACGATATCACTTGTTATATTATTTTCATTGTGATATTTGCCGAATCAAAGTAAGTTGAGACTTCTTTTAGTTTGTAAATTGATGGCCATTTGTGCAAATAAGAATAGGCTACCTTGCTCACACTGTTAAATAATCCATTATGTATTCAGATGTCCCAATGGGTTTTGGTTAAACCTTCAATCGTTTTCGATACATTCATTCGATCACTCACTGTCCATCATGATGTCGAAAATGATTTTCATCATTGTACTTGCTCAAGTAGTTCCTATTGCTCTCGCTTCCATCACTCACAAGGAGTTACAAACTGATTATATTGATCTATCACTAGAACTAACCGCTCTGCTGAAAGAGCGACCAGAAGTAACGGAAGAGGAAATTCACTCGGTATGTATTCATACAGTTCTCTTCTCTATTACTGTATACTTGTTATAGCTTGCTAAACATATTATTGTTGAAGTAGGAAACTCAAAAAAGAGAACCGAAATATATGAAAACTTTGCAAAATCCAAAGGCCCCGAGTTCGAAAAGTTTTTCCATGAAAGCTATTTAACACCTAAGTAAGTCGAAACATGAATGCTAACTATCAAGCAAACTATTCAGAATCGAGAATCATGTTTCAAAACGTTTAACATCTGTGTTAGGGTATTATCTGACTAAGCAGCAAATAACCCAAGTTTTTGTTCTTTTTCGTGATTTTTCGTAGCCATGTGTATTTTCAGTTCCGAAATGTAGTTCTCTCTAGAATGAACGACGGAACTCCAAGAAGTGAAATAATTGAAACAATCAAACAGGAAATCAGCAAAGTAATAACTTCTCGTATGCAACTCGAATCATACCTTTTAAGGAACTTGGAGAGAAAAAAGCTAAAAGAGCAGTTGAATTGACACTGAAAGACTTGAAGATTCTTTACAAAATGTATAGCCAAGTTGTAACGAAGCTTGATGAGCCAATTGGTTATTTGATGAGGGATGAACTGTAGTGCACCTAAATCCTTTTTTAAGAAAAACTATGCAACCGTTCTCCATCTCATTAAAATATGAATGTTAGTTCACGTGAACATCTACGTGACTGTTTCTGTAAATCATTTGTTCACCACGTAACTGCACGTGAACTTTTTGAATGTTATCGACACTTAGAAATCGGTATTCTCGAATAAATTATTGAAAATAGATGTCTGTCATTGTAACGTAGAAGACTGTGGATTCCAAAACAAGCGTTTTCTTCAAAGATAAAATAGAAAGAGCTTATCAATCAACTACCGAAAAAGGACATAAGAACTACAAACCAATGATATTATCAACATTTTCTTCAAACACAATAGTTAGTTTTAGAAATGGAAGTTTATATTACATTATGGCAATTGGTTCTATTCTCCACAATAGCTTTATCTGCAAATTTCGATTACGGTTTCTCATCAACGTACTTGAATAACCCGGTTGATCAGTTCAAAGTCTGACCAGTTGATACATATCCAACTCCTTAATTAAGTTCAGATTTACTTGAATGAATCTCTACATCGTCGAGGACATCAGATGTCCGATTCCACTTATAACTGGATATGGAACTTAATATTAAATATCTGGTAAGAGAGTCTCATTTTTTAAAAATTGGTTCTGAAGGTTTGTAGGATTCTTTCTCGGAATCTGGTTCAGTCCACTTCTCAACGATCGCTTCGGCCGTAAAGGTTCTATTTGCTTCTCAATTAATTTCAACTCATATTGCGTACAGTTGGCTACATTGTCGGAAATGGGTTGGCGTTAGCAGCATCAGTTTTGAGATACTTGGGTATTCTTCTATACTCTCCTGAGATGCTGCTCACAGGAAGATTCATATCATCTGTTTGTATGGCAATAACGTATCAATCCTGCATTTTGTTCCTTCAGGTAAGAACGTTCTTTAAACTTTCTGATTAAAACTTTCCGTAGGAATGCTCTCCAACACATTTACGAGGTTTTTTATCATTTTTATCTGAAATATCCTTCGCCGTCATGTGTTTGGTTGGCGCAATGCTGGGAACAGAACAGCTTCTGGGAAATCATTTACGTATACTTCTTCTGGTACCGGTACCTCTTTGTTAGTTCTTTACTACATAACAATCCAATGAGAGTCAGTAATTGTGAAAATACTGCATGTCAAATTAAAAAATAATCCATATTTGAACTCGCGCGCTGCTCTGTGATTGGCTGATTTGCCATCTTGAGGATTCCGATTGCCGAATTCGGCGAAGGTTGGAAAACCTCGGAAGTCAGCTCAAAAAATAGATTTTTCTTAAATTCACAGATTAGGTAAATTCGAAGCTCCTGATCATGAAAATCTGATCAGAAATGCATAAGAAGCAGTCATTCCTAAGATATTGAGCTTCGAAATTAATCCATATTTGAACTCGCGCGCTGCTCTGTGATTGGGCTGAACAATGTTCTGAGTTATCATCAGGATCATGTTAGCCATAAATGTGTTCAACAAAGTTACAGTCAATGCGTGTCTCTTATGCTGATGCTTATCCGAAGATGTTCCAGTATGCGAACCTATGGAGAATGGTAGTGTTCGTTAGGTTGAAAATGCGTTTTTTTCTTGATAGCCTTTGCCTTTCTTTTTGATTACTTCAAGAGTTTCAAATTCGTCTTTTTCCAGGTTTCTTCTTCTTTGTCATACTGTTCTTCATACATGAAACACCAAAATATCTTTTGATTGTTCAGAAGAATCGGGAGAAGGCTGAAAAATCAGTTTTGTTCTATCATGGGAAGACAGCGGACGTGCAGAACATTTTGGATGAAATAGAATTGGTTAGAAGGATCGTAGTCCACTCATAGATGGAATTGAAGTTTTAGGAAGCTGAAAAGCAGGAAGAAGCAGACAATAGTTGGACAACTTTGAAAGAAATCATAGCAACAAAGCATCTCAGGGAAGCAGTCATTTTGAGTTGCTGCGCACTTCAGGTAACACTTTGGTTCGGAATCAGATAAGATTTTAATTCAGAACACAATAGCATTGTGGTCTTTACTCTTATCATCAACTTATTTTTTGAAACAGTCAAATGTGAACTCTAGCGTTGCTGCATGGAGCAGTACTACTATGATGCTCGCGTACGTTGTAGGCACTTTACTCGGATCAGCTTTGATCGAAAGGTATACTACTGATTAAGACCTCATGATTATGTGTTCTTCAGAATTGGAAGACGTGGTTTGCTCCTGTTTTTCATCATCGCTAATAACCTGTTTCTGGTGCTATTCGTCGTTTGCTCACAATTACAGACTCACATTGGATTTTTGAGAAACGGATGCCTCATATCTCTGATCGCATATGGATTCACATACGGGTGTCTATTGTATCGTATTCATAAATATGTTAGATATATTGCAGATCTGGAGTAGGACCAATATCGTGGTTTATTTCGTCTGAGTTGGTCCCACAGCGGTATCGTAGTATGACTCAATCTCTGTGTTATGCTGTTAACACTGTTTTCGTTGTGATCACAACCTTCTCTGTTTTGCCCTTGTATGACCTGATAAGTTCATACGCATTCCTAGCTCTTTACACAATTCCCAACGTTTTTTGTACCATTCATCTGTATAGGAGGCTGCCCGAAACACGAGGACGGGAGATTCATGACATTGTAACAGAATTGAAAGGAAAAATTTGAATTTTCATTTCATAAAACAAATATATACAATCAGAACTATGTACAAATAGAAATATTATTTTTACATAAGAATATAAATTTAAATAATTTAAATTAGACAAGATCTTGACATATCCATTGATTATAAGTCTTAGTTTGGGCGTAAAACTGCATCTCTTCGTAAGGCATCAAAGGCTTAGGGAAATATGAAGAAGTTTCTGTTTTATAAAACGTTTCTGTTGGCTTTTGTATCTGGGAATAAATGTTCTCCTTGAACTCGTCAGAGGAAGGCGATGTTGACCAGTAGTTCCCACTTCTGTTGGAAGGAGGAGAATCGTAACTTCCAATTGGAACTGAACACTCGGAATGGGATATCAATCGAACCGGAGAGCCTTCTTCTGAGTCTGAGGCAGTGACAGGTTTTCTCTGGAAAAGTTAGACTATGAGCAGCAACGCCAGTGTTCACATACTTTAGCAGGTGGTTGTCGATTTTTTTCTTTACGTTGTCGTTCATGATTTAATAATAAAGTTTCGATTTCCATAAAAGCCTTTGAGCGAGCAACATCAGTCGGCAATCTCTCCTAGACAGAAATAAATAGAATATTTGAATTGAAGGAGATTATTACCAAATGGTCTGGAGAATACATATCGCCTCCTGCACTTAATAAAGCTTCAACGCATAAATAATGGCCACTATTAACCGCGTGCCACAATGGAGTAGCTCCTTGCTGATCGTATGCATTGATCTTAACTGCTCTGATATTGAGAAGAATATGAATCATTGGCAAATTTCCAGCTTGAGCAGCATGATGTAAAGCTGTCATACCAGTATAACCGATTGCTTCCTGCAAAATAGAATTGAAAAATATGTTTTCAAGCTGAAGAATAAACCTTATCGCCAGAATCAGATGGATCAGCTCCAGACTCCAATAACATTCTAATGAGCTTAGTTGTTAAAACGTTGTCAGCACAAACCATTAGAGGAGTTCGATCTGTAGCATCAACAGCATCGATTGATCGTCTCCCGTCAACAACCTGAAAGGACCCATAATACAAAAAATACGTCAATAAGAACATACAGTGTTAGCGAGTGTTGGGTGTGACAAAAGGATTTGCATCATCTCTACGTCAACATTATGTACTGCTTGGTGCAAGCAGGTGGAGTTATTGCTGTTCATGATGGTCGCATCGGCACCAAGGCTCAAGAGTTTAGAAACCATAGCGTGACGTTGGCAACGGACTGCCAAGATAAGTGCAGTTTCTTCTGATTCGTCTTGAGCATTGACGTTGACGCCATTATTGACGCACTCTTCGATTTGTTGAAGTTTCTCGACCATTTGCAGTTGAGGGTCATTGTTTTCTACAATCCAATGAATTGGGGTTCGTTGAGGAACTTCAAGAAGTTGGGGAATGCGGTATCTGAACGACAAAAACTGTTCTTGTTCATAAATAAAAAACATACGAAATGTGCTTTTGAGGTTTTCCTGGTTTTTGGATGCAGTTCTCTGTTTCACTAGAATATTCGATAAGTTCAGTCTAATGATATGAAATAACTTACTTATAGGGCAAGTAATCGTACTCAGTAACGGTCCTATCGTAGGTGATAGAAGAAGCAGTCGCAAAGAACTTTGGCATTTCTGAAACAGAATCTATTTTATGTTTTTATAATCAGGATCATACTTTTAGGCTCCTCTTCCATTGGTGGAATCCAAACAGGAGCGCAGACTGAACGTCTTCGTCTGGTACGAAGAAGAACGAGTACTGCAGCCAATGTGCAGAGCATGGTGAGAAACAAAATAACAATGAGAACTCTTAATTCCTCTGAAGTTTTTCTCATTCTTTCCAACTCGGTTTGATCTGCATTCATCAAAGATGATTCCAATGCTTCCTTGATTTTTAGGGGCGATGATTCTTCAGAACTACGGGATTCAAATCGGACTAAGATACGGAAATTGAAATCCTCTGATGAATCCTGAATGATCAAATTGATACTCGATAAACTAAGTGGAAGTATTTACTTTTTGACGATCGAAGAAGTTGGAAGGAATGGATATCTTTGAAACATCTGTTAGTATATGGATTCTTGCTTTGTGCTGAATTCTCCATTGCAGAACAGTGTACTTCTGACGGCTAGCGAAAACTAGAGGCAGCTTGTTGATAGTTAAGTTTACATCGCGAATGATCTATAAGAGCATTTTTGAATGTTTAAAAGTTTGTAAAACTTACTGTGGGAGGTTTATGAAGATCGCAATCCCCCGTTGGCAGAAATTCATCTTCACACTCCAAATCGCAATAGTTGTTGAAGATGCGTTCTCGACAATAGGCGAATGGGTTGATTTCTGGGTTTTGATGAGATATGTGTAAAAGAAGTAAAAATGTGAAAAAGACTTGCATCTGAAATAGAATTGGATGAGAATTTTTTAACGGATGGTTGTGGAAAGACAGAAGCACGTGTCAAGACAAACGACGAATAAAAAATGGCTGAAGACTAGCCAAGGAGGTGGTAGGAGGAGGGATGACCCGATCCCCACCTTAAGCCGGTGTCTGCAGATTATGCGGCTAACCATAAAGAAGCAGAGTGCTAGGGGCAGACCATAAAAGTAAAAATATCAAAGAAAATATATGGAATTAGTAAATGATTGCCAAAGGAAACGTTTTAATCCTATTTATGGACTGAACCAAAATTCCCATTGTCTTAATTGATGGACATGAAATAGAAGAAGACGAAGAACTTTTTTGTCGGCGCTCACCATATGATTGAAAAAAGAATAATTGATAACTAACAAATGAATAGGATTAAGAAGAAAGAAAATGAATGAGCACTACCACCATCCAACACTATGCTCGATGACTCAACTGACAAGGCTGTTCACTTGAGAACGCAAAATTATAATTTTATATCTAACTAGTTCACACCTTGTCTTCGTAGCTGTAGGTTAAATGAGCTGGAGTACATGAGAACATGACCATCTCGTTCACACAACATCATCCTAAGACAAAACTGTTTATGAGAATACAAGTGACAAAATATATATATTATATAGTTAACGAAATGGGAGGAGATACAATAATTCAAGTCATTATATTACTTATGTAAATCATATAACTATAAGCTGACAGGCTGCATTTCATGCTTGTCACCAATACACATTCCAATGGCAATACCATATTCGGTATAGTCATCAACGACAAGCCCACTGGTCAATTACGTTGTAAAATGATTAAATTTAATAATAATTACAGCGTATAATTAAATTATTTATACACACATAGTAAAGCAGTAACATGAAGGACTTACGTCTGATCGGATATCCGGAATCCGCATAAACACCTCATATTCGTATAAAATATTTATATATATAATTTATATAAATTTGAAAGAAAGTGAGACTGAGAATCGACTTTCGTCCACACGCGAACTCAGACGAAAGCTCCATTCGAGGGAATTTATTTTCAATTATGTGGACTTAGTGACCGGTTGCTTTTCTTATTTTCTATCTTACATTTAATTATTTTTGTTAATCCATCTAATTTAAGACATTTTCTTTACTTTTTCCTCTTTTTACATTTATCTAATTAAATTCTTCTTTTTTTTTTTCAAACTCACTAATCAATATGCTAATTTGCTATTTAGCGGAATGAGATGGCGTCATTTCAATTTTAAACCAATCGATAATCATGTTTTACATGTGCTGTCAATTAGAGGACAGCCACATTTCATTTTCGGGCTGCTCTCATTTAATATTTCATCATTTAAGATAAAAGAATTATCAACTATGGATGGAATTTTCAATAATTCTAAGAAGCTTTTAGGAAAAATTCGTATGCAACATTCTTTCTTTGAAAAAAACAAAACAATTATTGAGGTGAATGATCACATGCATTACAGGAAATCGAGATCAGCTAATAACAATCTGTCAATACTACAACTTGACCATCATTGCCGTATCAATAGTCTTATTACTTTATATCATATATGAACTGTACAAAGATAAAATGAAATACAAAGGTTGTTCAAGATAGATTGTCTTATTTGAAGCCATTTCAATCATTTAGCTGCCAACCACACGGAATCAGATCCATCGCTGATAACTTCAATGAGTTGAGAAGCCTTTTTTCTTCCTAATCAAACTTCTTGCAAATGAGTGATAAATACAATTTGATGGAAGACTAGAATATTTGAGATAAAACCATATTAAACAGTGTTCGAAATGAAAACTTTCGCTTCGTCATCGTTTCTGAAGAAGAAATAAAATAAAAAAATTTTTGCAAAGTGTCTGATTCTTACTTTCGCTTGGCACAAATGAAGTACCAGATAATGAGCAGAAATAAAACAGAGGTTACACCAGCTGCTAGAATTGAGATATATATTGAGCTTATGAATGAGATATCTTACCTAGAAGAATGTTGAAGTTGCTGTGTGTGATCAATGAAAAGCTCATGAAGTCTTTCATCTCACGGTCACGTTCTGGATTAAGACAAAGTATGTGGAATGGAATGAACCAATGTACACCAACCTGATGGGATTGTACAATTCGGACCTTGAAATCCTTCCAAACATACTTTTTCGCCTTCATTCGAACAATCAAAGAAGCCATTGCTCTCTGATAGCTCTGCTTTACAATACTTGTCGCAGTTTGAACCAAAAAAGTTTCTGGAAATACGAAGAAGCCTGAGCTTGTAAATTTGGAAGGATACTTACGGATAGCATTTCACCTTATATGAAATAGTTATTAATTGATCGTTTATAACCACATAGTCTGTTTTAGCTTCAAATGACAATGACTTAGGCTTCCATTTAGGCAAGTCTTCAAGTATCAAACAGTGTGTGAGGAAATCATCAAAGCTTTCCTAGAATAGAAAAATCGGAAGATCAAATGAAGGAGGAAGAGCTTACATTATCCAAATACTGAATACAAACATCAACTAATCCATCATTCGTTGGAATTGGTGGTTGGAAGAAAAGATTCAGCTGGTAAGCTGTCTATAATTGGAATTTAAAAAAAAGCAAAAAGAAGAATGAAACAAACCTGAACTGATGGGATGCATGAACAAAGGAAGAATAGCGAAGCGATGCATGGGAAAGGCATTGAGCAAAGTTATGAACAAAATAAAATGAAAACAACAACAATCACAACAACTACTAAATGGAACAATCGTTTATCTCCTTGCTTCATCTTATCTTAATTATTCGTATTATTCTAATCCTTTCCCCGTCTCTTGCTCATATCCACCTTTCCACAGGTGAAAGCCCAATAGCCATGAAGGAGGTGAGCAATCTCATGACTATGGCCAGATCTTCCGTTCTGATAACCAATTATAACTAATAAATAGCCAAATAGACTATACATACAAATCTTTTGACTTCTATCAATCATTCTATACTTTGATCCATCCTCGAGCACTTTTCTGTACTCCAATGACCTTTACTAACAATATTATCTTTTAATCCTATTTGTTTGACATGTTCTTGCAACCGATCCTCGTCTTAATGTTAGTCCAATTGACATTTAATCACTTCTGACACGTCACGTGAACCCAAACTTTGAAATATTCAAATTTCCGTGAGAACCAAATAAGAGAAGAACAAGTTAGTTTTATTAAGATCTTTTCATATTTTTTCGTACAACAAGATTAGAACTGTTATCGTTTTTGTTTTTTTTTTTTTTTTTGCGAAAGTCTTATCGCACTTTCATATAAACGAGAACGTTAGATGAAACTTCATTTTTATCTTTTCTTGCAGCCATCATCCAAACATCGCAATGTCCGCCATTAGTACCAAAAGCCTTCCTAAGATTGTAAGCTTTGCTCGAATACACGACGAACTGTTTCCCTTGTTAAGGAACTTCATGCTCATCTAAATGGAAGCATCTCGTTGAATACTATGCAGAAGCTTCGTAACCAAAAGCATGGCTCAGAGCAGGATTTGAAATCACTGATTCTAAATGAGCCTAAGTCGATGGATGAGTGAGTTGCTTCCATTTAATTAGTGTTTATTCCTTGTTTAAGAGTTTTCAAATATTTTGGCTTAATTCATAAATTAATTCAAACAAAAGAAGCTTTGCTTACTGTAAGTCACCATCATTTCAATTGCGAAAAGAGAACAATATCCTTAAAGGCAACCATGGATGTTATCAGAGAATTCAATGATGATGGTGTTGTTTATCTGGAGTTAGGAACAACACCAAAGAAAGTGGGAGAGATGACTAAATTTGATTACATAATGACTATCCATGAAGGTTCTTTATATATTATTAGAACCTTAAGATATGAACGTTTTTAAGCACTGGAATTATCGAAGGATTTGCCTATTGTCGTCCGCTTCATATTGACTATCGACAGAAGACAGTCGGTTGAGGAAGCGTCTGAGATCGTAGCGTTAGCTGAACAGTTTGCAAAAAGTTGAATATGCAAAGTTTTTTTAGTTCATGAGTTTCTGTTTAGAGTACGGGAAAGTAGTTGGAATCGGTTTGGCTGGAGATCCTTCATGTGACGGCCAAAAGTTTCTTCCCGTTCTCAGACAAGCTCGTCATAGAGGGTTGAAGATTTCAATTCATCTGGCAGAGGTAAGATACATATAGAACAAACAGACTTCAACAATCGTTCAAGTTGAAAAGTTGCCTGGATGAGGTTGATGCAATGCTTCAATTTGGACCTGATAGAATTGCTCATGGTAGTTTTCTTCATCTCGAGGATAGATGGGTTCATCAGATAGCAAAACAGAAAATTCCTTTCGGTAAGAAATGTAAAAGAGTGGGAGAAAACAATGTTTGAGATTTAAGAGATATGTTTGACATCAAATATCCTTTGTATGACGAACTCATGTTACGCCGAATCTCACTTTAACTTTTGGAGGAACTTAGATGTGCCCGTCGTGTTATGTGTAAGGCACATTTCTCCATTTATCATCAAAACACTTACAACATCATCACATGGCTGATATTCTGTTTGCAGACGGATGACAAAGGCTTAATGGATATAACCTTATCAGGAGAGTTGCAGATTGCGGCGAAAACCTTCAACTTGTCTGAAGAAGACCTCAAGAAAATGACTCGAGATGCTTTCAACAGCAGATTCCTTGCAGAGAATGATCCTCTCTACGCTAATATCGTTGAGCGTATTAAGTAAAACATCTATTCAGAAATCAATCTTTGTAAATATTTATTTAAAATGCTGATCATGAACGTTACGTCACAATCAACTTCTGAACAATTTCCTCACAAGATTTTGCAAATGTTTTTCCTCGATTAACGATTCTCTCCATCCATGTCGTTTCACCCGGATGCTGCAAATGGTTTATGTGAAGTGGAGATAAGAATGAAACGCATACCTCAAGCTGTTTAATGATTTCGCTCCATAATCCATCGATATTAACAATAAGCAGAGCAGAAACTTCCACAAAGCTGCATTTGTATATTTTCGCTAATGATTTGCCTTCTACAAAACTAATTTCAATTAGAAAAAGAGAAGCTCAATGAACCTATGGATGATACAACTTGATTTCGTTTCAAATCAACTTTATTTGCCACCAGCAAGACTCGAGCAACTTTCGAAGTATTTGTCTGATGAATTCTGAAAAAATTGAAAAAGTTTGCCCCTCTTCAGTTAACCTCTCTCTCTCTCTCTCTCCCTCTGTTCATTTCTTCTTTTTTTTTTCGTTTCTCTTCTCTCGTTCGAACCTATTTAGTAATTGAGCGGCATTTAGAAAGGATTCTCGGCTGTCAATGTTATAAACAACCAAATACATCGTCAGATGAGCTCCAAAGGGTGAGCACTGAGAAAAAATTATAAAACGAGAGTTCATCAATGAACTTTGAAACCTCTAGTGCGGATTCCTGTAATATTTCGAGTTGGACTTCTTCACCATTGAGTAGGAAGCTGATATAGCGTGAACATCCAACTTCTTTTGTGTTCTCACTAGCTGTACAGAGGTGAAGAGAGTGTCAGAGTGAGCATGTCAGTATGCACTTACATAAGATGACGATTTGTTCTTGGGTAGTTGTCGTTGCGTGATGATATATATTATGAGCTAGTGTCTTCTTGCCTGTGCTTTTACTTCCATAGATTCTTACAACAATCCGCTTGGAAGGTTTGGTTTCTTCAGCTTCTGGCATAAGCCAAATCTCAGGACATGTCGATCGCCTTGTGTCTGTCATTTATCATTATGAGTAACCTAGACGGAAGATAGATTGACTTACCTTTTCTTTTGTATGTGTTCTTAGTTGAAGCTTTAGCTTGATAACCATGGTCTATGACAGCTCCATTTTTGTACGCAAAACTACGTAATGTGCCTTCTTGATCAACGTTCAAAAGCTCCTTAAGAAATAAATTCAAAAGATATAATTAAAGAAAATGGATTACGTCATCTTCTTCTTTATGTTCCATATAGCCACTGTCTCGGAGAGAATATTGATATCTTGAAGAAAAGAACAAAAATTATTTAAATAAAGGAAAGACAATGTACGAAAGGTATGTTCCCTCTGAACGAAATAAGTTTGGATGGTATCAGATTTATGAAGGAGAAACGAAAGGAAGTTGATCATCTCTGGGAAAATGAGTCTCGAATTGTGAGAATATCAAGCAGTTCCATCAGGCTCATAAGGAGAGAAAAGAAAAATGTTTGAATGAATGAAAAGAATTAGAAATTCCTTTGTATGAAAAAGATAAAATAATGAAAAGAGGTTTTTATTGTACGAGAGATGGAAAAGCTCAAAAATGAATAAAGCTCAGCTGAAGGTAAAAAAGGGAAAGATTCAGAGAGCACAGCATAGACGACCAAGAGAGAGAGAGAGAGAGAGAGAGAGAGAGGGAACGAAGACAACGGAAAAGCAGGAATTCTTTCGTTCACAATCTCTTTTTTCCACATTTTTTCATGCTTAATCTGTCTCCGAGATGACAAAAATACAGCTTTATGCTTGAATGAAAAGCTGTTGAACAGACTAATTTTTGTTAGAAAATGAAAATAACACGTAAATCTATGAAAAGAAGAACATACAATCAGATTGTAAATATATATTATTCATGAGATAATTCTAGTTGAAATAAAATGAAGGAAAAAGATGAATTGAGAGAGAGCCATCTATCAGTACATCAAAGAAGAGAAAGAAGGAGAGGAAAAGGAAACAAAATAACCAAAAATGCTTGTATCGCAAACTAATCCAACGCTAATCCAACGCTCATTTTTTTAAGCATTTTGTACTTTACAGATTTTTATAATTCAGTTTTCGTGGTGGGAGGCAAAAAAAAAAGACATAAAAGAAGGTCATTCGTTGTTGAGTTTAGAAAGTGCAAGGTGCTTACGAGGTAAAACAAAAGGAATAAAGAGAGAGAGGGGGAGATGGATATGAAGACAGAGAGAACTATTGTTTTTCATAATTAACATATATCACTCAATAAACTCTACCTGGGACACGTTATCCTTTTACGTCGTAAATGGCGAGGAGAAGTATCAGAACTGAAAAACACAACGAATGAAATTCGTATTTTTCGAATGATATTTAACTATATTATAGTGAAAACTGAAACTATGTTGTAAGATAGTTATAAGATATAACATAAAAAATAAAATAAATTGCCAAAAGGAATTTGCTTTCGCAGCCACACATAATCAATATTAATGGAAGTCCTCAAGTATGAGCTGAAACTTCTCTTCTTCTCACTCTTTTCTCTGTTTCCAAGTACAGAAGGAAATACAAAAGAAGTTGTATTCATAAAGAAACGTTTCTGAATGTGGAACATTCGCCCACTTATTTCGTTTCGAAATACACAACCGTTCTGCGCGTGAAGCTCAAATGAACTCAGGTGAAATGGTCAAGCGCTGCTCAGCAACGTCAATGACGTGTTTGATAGGGCACGTGAACAGGGGCGGCACGCGCACTACGTGTCACGTGAATATTTAAGTAACTTTAATTGGGATTTAATGAGATTGTGACCTCTTTAAGTGACAGCAAAAAAGAAATCGTTCATAGAGGGAAGATACTAAGGAGAGACGTGAGGGGGGAGAGTAGATACACACAAATGAGATGTGTGAAGGAAAAAAGCGAATATACTCTGATTATTTTCATCTGTTCTATGTTTAAAAACATAGACATCTTCCTTCAATCCTGTTACTCTTTCTTCCTTTCTTTTTGTATTTCCATTTCTCTCTCTCCCTCTCTAATACACTCTCTCTCTCTCTGTCTACTTCTTCTGTCATTCTCACTGCTCTTCCTGCTGTAAGCATAGCAACAAAGCACTTTAATTGTTTTTCTTTCGATTCCGTTACTTTTGACGTATCCATATGATGTTTGAGAGTTCATAATCAAAAATTATTTCCATTTTTAAAAATAAGTAGGAGAATGAAAAGGTTTTTATGACTTTCTGGATATAGCTCGCTCATTCTCTTTTTCTCTCTCTCTCTCTGTTTCTTCCTACTCAATCTCTCTTTGTCTTTCTCCTTCTGGAGTTGGAAGATTAAGAAGAGAGAAGGGAATGAGCAAAGGAAAAGCAAAGACACAATGTTTCAATTGAAAAAGATAAATTATTAACGAAAGTCATTAAGACATCTGGAATGTTACATCATGAACATTCGAAAAAAAAGGAAATTTTCACAATCAAAAGCTCAAATCAAACAATAGGCTTCACAAAAATAATTGGGGAGGAGAAACAATTTGAACTAGAAAGTCTTTGAAATGCAGTCTCTGGAAAAAGCATTATCGTCATCTGAAGCAAAGGAGGAGAGAGAGAGAGAGACAGGGAGACTGATGAAGAGAGGAACGTTTTCACATATTTTACTGAATGAATTATGTTTAAAAATATATATTTTTTTATTCTCTTAATTCAATTTTGATTAGCATATGGAACGGAATGAAAAATAATTTCTTCAAACGTACAATCTGCAGGAGCATGAAGCTGAAGACGAAACTGGAGAGAGGGAGAAGAGCCATGTTGAGGATGATCAAGGTTAATTTAGATTTCGGCTAATGATAAGAAAAAGTTGGAATAAAAATAGAAAGTTATATGTAAATAGAAGGAAAGTTGGAAAGAGTGAGACGGATATTCCACCGCAACTTCCTTTTTTGTGAAATTGCGTTTAGCTTAGAATAACTAACTATAAATATACTCTGAAGAACAGATAAAGGGGGAGAGGGAGAGAGAGAGAGAGAGAGAGAGAGAGAGACCAGATCGTAGTGTGTGGGTAGGGGGTATCCTAGAAGGGAAGTATGAAGAGTGAATGAGACAGGCAGAAGCAGGGAGAGAGACTATTGATGAAGAAATATTTTTACTTTAATTATAATTTGAATTGGAAATTATCGAATTGGCCAGGAATGGCAGCTTCGAAAATTCAAGCATCTCATCCAATTATTTCAAAAAGTTGCAAACAACGCTGGCCCGACATTCTTCAGGAAGTTTAGAATATTGCAAAATAAAATTCAATCATGAGCATTGCTTTGGCAGTTTTTCCTTTTGTGATGTCGGCGAATTAAAAGACATTCAGAATAAATTAACTTCCTGGAACACTCCCAAGTAGAAATTCATTTGAAACATTGTCGATGACAGCATAACATCAAAACTCATTTGTAACAAAGGCAGAATAGAAAGAGAGAGAGAGAGAGAGAGAGGTAAAGAGAATGACAGAGTGATATTAATCATGTAGGATACCTGGAGCTGCTTGAACATGTAGGAAAACGTTCATCTAAATCAGGAAGACGAGGACTGAATGGTCTGGGTGAAGCTGGTGATCGTGGAACAATCGGAAGACGTCGAAGTGATTGTGGAGTTGTAGGTAAAGATCTGTAACTTTAGTATTGTAATGCAGTTGTTGTCTAACATTTTTCCATATTTTACTTGGAATATAACATTTTCCTTCTTGTACTTATAAGATTATACTAAGTTTTTGGAAATGAATAGGAATAACAAGAAGAAAGAAAACAAACCGTCGTCCTGATGATGTGGGCGAGGCGATTGGTGGTTGAAGTTGAGGAGAGAATGTCGGTGATGGAGCTAAATGCGTTCCAAACGAAACAGGTAATGATACACGTCGAGAACCCATGATGATGTTCTCCCAGCAGTTTAGCAGTAGTAGCAGCAGAACAACATATTCCCTTTTGCTTCAAAATCACTCATTTAACAAAACTATCGATACGGTTAACTGAAACAAAATGATAATAATGAGTTTGTAGATTATTGAGATTTCGCAGATCAAAGAACGGTCTGTAGACAACACAAGGAAAATATACAAATTAAAGTTAAAATTGTCCGAAAATAGAGGTGTTTTGTCAAATATTGGATAAGTTGAAAGAAGTACTCTAATATGTGGCATTGGAGAAGGTTGATGGTTTCCTTATGCCCTCATGTTTACCCAATGTACACCCAACTTCTCAATCCGTTGCCCTGCCCCCTCATGCACCCGTCCCCCCCTTCCCCTCTCCCCTTTCTACCTCAACTACTCGCAACTCGCTCACAAACACACTTTTCCTTCTATCCTAATGATAGGCAAAAAGAGAAGAAACGAATACAAAGAAGTCGAATGAATAAGAACAAGCAAAGATACATTACGGAAATTTGTAGTTTCGTTTCACATCTTTCCCAACCTTTATCGATTTAGGGAGCAGTAGCGAATCAGTTGATTACAGAAAGCAAAAAGTAACCATCACACAAAATCACAAAACAACTTTAGTAAGAAAAGCAAAAAAAAAATGCGATTTTTCTCTTTCACGCACAAGTTCGATGAAGAATTTGAGATAACCAGCTGCTGAGCCTCTCGTATTCATCGTATAATTAAAGTTGATGACGTTACAAATATTAAATATTTGTTAATTTTACAATGAAAATATAATATTTCGTTTCTGATGACTCTGGACTGGCTATTAAGAGAAATTACATTTTTGGCACAAATCTGATATCGCTTAAGCTTCTTCATTCAATCTTTCTCAGATGACATGCGGATGTGTGTGTTTGGCGGGAGAAGAAGAATATGCAAAAGTCTTATCGAGAGATAATGAAAAATTAACAAAATGAAACCCTGCATATAGAAGGCTGAAAGCCCAAAAAGGTCAAAAACTCTCTTTTCATCTCGTGTTTGCCGCTTTTTATTTTCAAAATTTTGCTAATAATTCTTTAAATGAACTCTCAAATATTTCTGAGTTGACAGGCAGATGGTGGAGATGAAAAGGAGAAAAAGACTTATTAATATTTAATTTTAATTAAGCTCACAAGAAAATGTTCAAAGTGATATAGATGTGTGTGTGTGTGTATGTGTGTGGAAAGACTAAAAACTCTTTTGAATTGTAGTCGCTAAAATGGAATGATAACTTTCAAACTGTTGAGCCATTCAATAAAAAAAACAAATGCAGACACACACACACACAAACGGATGGATTGGAAGAAAACAATTGTTGTGTGAATGGTAAAAGGAAAAGCAGATTGTTGCTTTTGCTATATTATCTTTCTTATAATACCATTGACAAAGTGAAAAAAATGTATAAAATGGAGCTCAAGACTACTACACTCTGTGAGTTATGAGAGAGATGAACGTAGAGAGATGGGAAGGCCATGGCGACGACACCGTTGATGGGACACATGCAAGAGAACTGCTTGAGCTCTCTTCTTTCCACCCTTTAAAAGCTTTTGCTCTTGTTTTCTATGACTCTCCATGGCTTTTCTCTCGAATCGTCTTTCTATTTCAATATGTTTTTCAATGAAATCTCTTCGTAGGCAACATGAGCTGCTAGTCGTATCTTCTATGACAATTAACTAAATTGAAAGTGATAGAAATAGCAAAATTCCAAAAATGGTCATGAGCTGTATTAGACCAACGAATTCAGCCGTCAACTATTCATATTAATACAGAATTTCTTTTTCCTTTTTCTCGTTCCACCTGTTGAAATGCATAAACAACAGTAAAAATTGAAATGAGTGAAAATTGGAAATACGATTTGATAAGATATGATGTTTTGAGAGAGAGAGAAAGGAAAGAGAGAGAGAGAGAGAGAGAGAGAGAAAGAGAGAGAGAGGGAATTTGCAAAACATTTTTTTGAATATGCAAATTAGCTTCGTCCTCTAACTACTTCATATTCTTCATTTCCATCTTGTACTCACTTACCGAACGGTTGGCTTTCACTCACAAACAAAGTGTTAAAGATTAAAGCCATTCAACTTTTTCTTTTTTTCGGCTTTCAAATATCAACAACAATCTCGACACAACGCCAATACGTGATTAGAATTTTATTAATATTACTATATTTTCTGAACTTCTTTTTTTGTCTTAGCAAGTGAAGGATAATGAGGGAGAACAAGAAGGAGAGACGGCAAAAGAAGAGAAAAGGAGAGAGAGAAAGAGAGAGAGAGAGATAAAGCGATACGAATTATTAGAATGAGAGTAGGAGAATGATTGAGAAAGTTAGATAACGAATGAAGAAGTCTATTTCACATCAGAATTTCAGAAGACCAATGTATCTCTGCTAATTCGAGAATAGTAAGTAGTTGCTTAAAAGCTTGAAAACCTTGAACTAAAGGCGATAGCAATAACAGAATATTGCCCATACGAGTAGATATATCATAACCTAAACACAATTAGTTATGATAAACAAATGAAAGATGTTGTCTTTTGCCTGATGTATTGATTGTTATTGAAATATCTGTTAATATGGCTGAGAACAAAACTTTTGATGGATTAGTTCTTTTGAAGGCGGGAACTACAAATTTGAAAATGAAATATCTTTTTTCCAATTTTCTTTTTTTTTTTGTCTTTCTTCCTTGGCGACTGCTGATGCTGTGACCATATATTGGAAGGATGATGGAAGAAATTTGGAAAATGAAATTGAAAACAAACTTATTTGTAGGAGAGAGCAGAAAAAGAGCAAAGCTGTCTCTGGCTCATCTAAACGTGTGGCTTGTAATGAGCGAGACATTGTATGAACGAGAAAGTTCAAACAAGATAATGATAACCTGTATGCAAGATGAATGCTCTTCAACAATAAGATTGTATAGAAACCTGGCTAAGCAAGCTGGATCTTTGGCTGATCTCTCATTACCATAAAAGCTTTGTAGCGAAGTTTCTGAGAGATCAATATAAGACATGTTTGGAAGAATAAGTCGATCCAATTGAAGACCGCCATAGATGGCTGTTGCAAGACAGCACTCGTGTATGAAAAACATAAGAAATAGGTCTTTCATTTGACTACTCTGAAATAATATTTTTCATTAAGTGTATAGTTTCGAGGAAAAATAAACCTCATCCAATTGGTACCAATTGATATTTGGCTCAAAGTCCTCAGAGCTCTCACAGCTACTTAACAAGCTCAAAATACCATTATACAATCCCATTAGACGTTGGAAGATACGGAACTCTTCTTCAAGAGTTGATTTGAATGTTTGGAACGTCGCTTTGATTCCATACTGAAAGAAGTATCATCCGACTAGGAAGATTTGTGCAAGAAACAGTTACATTGAAAGGTATATTTTGGAATGATATCATTTCCCTTCTTAACTGAACAATCATTTCTAGATGAGAACCGATAACAATTTGCTTGAAGACTCCAGTCGGACTTCGATGTTCAAAACACGATGATCTTTTAGCTCGCACTTCTTAATTTAAAGTTAAAAATACTTTCTAACTTATATAAATAGGAAATCACCATAAGGGAGCATTCCAGATTGTAAACACTTGAGAAAGCGGCAGAAGCGGCATACACCACCACGCTTTAGGGATTCTGATAATGAGAGCACATTGCATATATTTCGTTCAAAGATAACTCACCATATTGAACATTACAGTTCTTAGAATAGCATGAGTACACCTTTTGATCAGAAACGCTCCTTCTATAATGAGCAATCAACCTGTTTTTGAATAGAGTTCAATTACCTGAAGAAGGCACCACAAGCAGCACAGCACACTGCACCGAAGTGATAGCCGTCTGCTCTATCTCCACAAATGGTACAATTAAGAATGACTGAAGAAGAACGATCGTAGTCCAAGCTACATTTGAATATCATCTGAATAAGCTAAATTAATCAACAACTAGCTAATTGAAATAAGTTAAAAGAGTGAGAGAGAAGACAAAAGTCTCTCATCTCAAGTAAAAAAGTAAGGTGGAAAATCTGAGCATCGTCTTTTATATTATCTCATTGCGGGGGAGTGTTTTAAGTGATTTGAGAAATCTTATACGGATTATCATTTCTCCAGTCATCGGATAAGCCGCGATTTGTGTTTCTTACAACAGCTATTTTTCAAAATGAGCTGCAATTGAACTGAATATGATCTTCTTTTTGATCCTGCGACTCTCACCTTTCCAATCTAACTTCATGATCAATTAGTATATTGTCTCTGCCTTTGCCTCATTATTATTGTTTTTCATGATTCCACGTGTTGCACGTCACATGTAACATGTTCATTTCATCCAAGAATGCTAAAGAATCGGTTGCTCTATGATAACAATGTTAACTCGTACATGTCAATTCTCATTTATAACTTTTACTTTCAACTGCGTCCTGATAACAATAATGTTCGAAAAAATATAGATAATTAAGAGAATTGTATACTTTATGGAGGCGGTTCTCTAAGCCCGTGAGCAGATTATTATTTTGAATTACTTTGCTAAGAAGGGTTACGAATTATTATACCATGAAAAAACAGATGTTACCGAGTTATCGTATTCTCTCTTAATTCTATTTTTAACTCTTAATTCTATTTTAAAATTCACTTCCCTTCAGAAATATCTTTATTGCGCATCAGAGAAACCGTACATTCACTGAAACCATGTAGAAATGTGCGTCACATGGCATATTCTTGTCTGGTGGGGAACCCACAGACGTCACATACTACAACAGCCTTTCCTTCCCGCCAGAATTCAAATGAGACTCATGGCTGACCTACTAATACAAACACAAAATGCAAAGCAAATATTGAAAGATTTATACATGAGATCCATATAAAGTAAATGTGGCCCTAAAGAGGGCCGTTGGGTTGATTTAGGTTATACCAGCATCTTAAGCTTTAGGCTCTGCGGCTTTCTTGGCTTTTGGCTTGGCAACAGCCTTTTTGGGAGCCTTAGCCTTCTTTTCAGTCTTGGGCTTGGCTGCAGCTTTCTTAGTGGTCTTGACTTTCTTCTCCTTAACTGATTTTTTCTCGGCTTTAGGCTTCTTCTCAGTCTTTTCAGATTTAGATTTAGCAGCAGCAGCCTTCTTTGGAGACTTGGCCTTCTTCTCGGTGGTGGATTTGGTGGTGGTTTTGGTCTTCTTGACGGCAGGTTTCTTGGCTACAACCTTCTTAATAATTTTTGGAGTAGGCTTCTTCTCTCCAAGTTTGAAAGATCCGGAAGCTCCGGTTCCTTTAACTTGTTTGAAGTCACCCTTGGCAACACCTCTCTTAAGAGCAACTCTGAGATGAGAGTTGACCTTAAAACATGAACATAAGGAAATTATATATGGAGAAATGAATTACCTGGATGATGTTATCTCCAACTTGGAAGTTAGCAAGAACATACTTGAGAATAGCAGGCTTGGATGATCCACTCTTTCCCTTAAGTTCTCCAATAGCTTTCTTAATCATATCAAGGTAGCTGGGGTGAAGAGACTTAACAGCAATCTTAGCCTTAGAAACTTTAGGCTTCGATGAATTCGTGGAAGCTACGGGAGCAGAAGCAACAGCGGCAGACATTTTAGAGCTTAGTCGTTAGGACTGGTTAACCATCGGCGTCATGACCGACCTTTATACAGTCCAGGAGGGTCCCCTGTCACAACCCCATACGCTAATCGCCCGCGCGAACTCATCTTACATTAATATAGGTTGAATGCATGATCTTTAAGAGCTTATAAGATAAGTAAAAGTTAATCAATCGAAATGAAACTAGCATGGTCTTGTAGAAAACATTTCAATCTTTCAGATGGAGCTAATCACTTCATCCCCAGAAACCATGAAAGTTGAGAAAAACAACCCGAATCAAAAAATTTAATACTCAAAATTTGAAATTTTTGGAAAAAACTTCATTTATTAAAGTTTATACAATTTCGTGATGGCTACTTTCATATTCAGACGTTAGAAAAAGAAGTTGATAACAGTTTTACGAAACACACATTGTTTTTTATTGATAACATTGATGTGAATTATCATGTTGAATGACGCTGATCCCATTGTCATTTGTAGTTTAGCGTTACGGAAAATGGGCCATAAATCAGTGTTTTTCAAACCTTTTTCTTACAGAACACTGATCAGTTAGTTTCCGATTCTGAAACTGAGCATTCGTGTTGTTTTTGTTTTCAAATTCATCTTTGAAAGTTCCAAAGATTTCTACTGTTTCCCTCTTGCTATCGTCATCCCTATCTCTGCACAATCTCGTTCGTGAAGGGTGTTCATTTGTTTTTCTTTCGTTTGACTTTTCCTATTCTAGTTATGAACAGTTTGATGAATAATAGCATTTCATATAGTTTGATTAAACTTTCTACACAAATCTCTTTCATAAACTATTATTAGGTAATTATCCGAAATGTGGACATCGAAAGTACCAGTTCTGATTTCTTCCTTTCTCTCTTGCATTCTGTTTTCCAATGTTAATTCTTCTCATTAACACCCCGTTAACTTCTATATTTGAATTTCATCATCTTATTCCGTTTGATAATTACTTTCTTTTATCGAATATCTAACAATATTCTATACTCGTTGGCACATATTTTTTTCCCGCCCAACTCAGTACGAAGCCGAGTGAATAGACTTAAGGTCACTGCTATATAACGCCGTTAGACAATCAAAACCAAATAGTGTTTGGAATAATTTATGTACCCATCACGATATTTAATCATATCTTGAACAATTAATATTACATATTAGCATATAACCTAGAAGTTAGATGGTCAGTAAAACATTTGTAATTAACATTAGTGTCGATCAAACAGTATAATCCGCACAAAACGCTGGCAGTGTGAACAACGAGGATACAAACAAGACTATTGCGCAGTGGAAGACCTGGAAATATATTATTGGTAAAGATGAAACTGGGGGGGGGGGTTCAAACCTCAAATAGAGCCTTAGGTGCGAAAACTGTCCAAACAAATAGGTGACCGGAGAAAAATCTGCAAAACGAGCTAACTGACGCAATAGTAGGTTGGACTTACTGCATAGCAATGATTGCTGTTCCTGCAAGAAGAATACGAAAATGAACAATATAGAAGAAGTCAACATGAGCATCTCTTCCTCTTACTTTAGCTACTTCTTGTTGCAGTGGTGATACGAGTACATTGTACTCGGCAGAAGTGTAAAACCTTAAACGAGAAGAAGTGATGATGTGATGAGAGGGCACTTACACATATGAAAACAGAAAAACTATGCATGGAGCATAAGTGTTCATAAATATTTGAAAACCAACAATTATCACATTGAATTCTGATATGCCATAGTACCCAGCATTAACATCGATTGATTCTAATTTATTACTCGTACCCTGAACCATGAAAGCGAAGCTAGTGTCAAGATGTGAATGTCCGTTTACCGAATAGAAAAAAGTTGTGTACATCATGATACAAAAGAAGTATCGGTCAATATATATGAGCTTAGCTCGTGAACCCAACTCATAAGCCTGAAAAACCGATCAAGCAAGGAGCTTCTTCATAATCTTCTTACCAAAATTAATATAATTTGTTGTTCTGGCTTACATAGATATAACAAGTAAAAGATGATAGATATTGAGGGAGACAGCCAAAATGTTAATACGGTTATCAATAATGAAACTGGAGTTATTACAGAAAGAGCCATTTCTCTGAAACATAGTATTATGAAAGCGTTTGATCATTGTAACCCATTGTAACCCACTCTAGCCCACATGTGATAGCAAGTCCTTTGATTATTAAAACGATGGTGTAGAATGGCACGATGGATTGGAACGGGAACGATCCACGATACTTTGACTTTAGATACTTATTACATACGGAAGTTAGATAAACGCCTGCGAATATCACACAGGTGCCCGGAAGGATTTTTCTAAACATATGTATTCAAAAACCAACACCATAACTAACCCGAAGAAGTACTGAGGATCCGTTCTCCTAGTTAGCCAGTACAAGTTCTTCATGAAATTAGGATCATTGTAAATCGGCTTTGGCATCAGTTCTGGATCGATTGAATGTTATTTAATCGACTCAATCTTACCGGCATCCATTTTCCATCTACGCCTACTGCTGGCACCAAAAGCAACAGCAAACCGATGGCAGAAAAGCATAATACCAGCATTCCATATGATGCGATAAGCTCGCTTCCTTCTTTTCTCACGTGTTAATTCGGTGTCTTCCCTTATATTCATCTATAATAGCCAATGAATACTTTGCACAAATCTGCAAAATAACTCCAAAGTCGATCAATGGAAGCCACAAAGCGTGTTGAACAACTTGAAAAGCTCGAATAATTATCACAGCACTTGTGTAGTAGTTCCTAAAAACGAAATCATTTTAAGCTTATTACTACACGCATACCACATATCATGCTCTTCTTCTACTAGGCTACTGGAGAAGATAGAAATAACTGGTGTGAACACCAAGAACCACTCGATTACATGATACACGCTGACAACATACTGAAATATATAGTAAGTGTTTGTATCATAAACCTATGTTACTTTGAATCCTATAGCATAGACGTGCTTGAGATCATTAAAAACCATCAGAGGTCCCATCTTTAAAAAAAAAGTATAAAAATTGAATAATTCCCCACACACACTCCTCCAACAAGGATTAGCCCTGTATAAGAAGCGACTTCCCAGGTTTCATCAACAGATTTGAGAATTCTGTTTTGTAATTCCCTACTCCACGATTTTATAGTATCAGCTGTGGGATATACTGAATACAAGTGAAGTTAAGAGAACGATAAAAAACGCGGAGTTGATTTACCTAATGAATCTGCTATCGTGCAAATACTATGTTTGTCATCTCCAATTTCAGCTGATAGAAACCGTTCAACGGAATGAGCATCTGCAGAGCCAACAATGAGAGGAAAAACATAACTGTGTATTACGTTTAACATATCTGCTGAGCTGTAAGCAAAGCCTAATGTTGCTGTGCAGTAAAGTTTGATATTGCATATACCAATATCTGGAAAAAAACTGTAAGCAGAGTAATCAGATAACTTTTCTCACTTCTGTAAGAGAGGTAACAAGGATACACCTCTTGTTCTTTCTGGAAGAGGTATTCTTAGAAATTCTGACATAGTTGTTGCAATATCGACTTGGAAAACATCATAAGGCTTATCTTAAAAATAAACGCTATGAATACACGAGCATTCCGCCTAACCTCTCCCTATTTTGATAGTATTAACTACTTTAGCTCTGTTATGGAATATAACTATTGGAACTTCTATCTCTTCTTTCGAGGAACCTCCATGTGCTCCCAAGTCGTTCATGCCATGATCGCCCAGCACAACCATTGTGAGCGGACCTTCCTTCTGAGTAGATTGATCGAAATGCCCACGAGTGAATAGAACAAACCGATAAAGAGTTATACATCTCAGCTACAATACTATCCATCTCAGCCAGCTTCGGTTTTATTTTGGACGATTTTGCTCCAAGTGAGTGTCCTGAACTTGATTATCATGAAAGTAAAACTGGACAGCGAAAGCAACCGCACTCAAGAGTTTTCACAAATTAAATGAGCTTTCACGCCACGCATCTCGTATGTACACGTGATAGGTTTACGTGAGATGACGAACCGTTCTACTGACAGATATGAAAAAATCAAAACTAGCCTATATGGTCTAATCCTAGGTAATGGAGAATCATCAGGTCCCAGTCGGTGCTGTTCAACTGTTTTCGCATGTTATCCGTCACAACATTATCAACCTGATCAAACATGTATTAAACAACCTAGGAGATTGCACAACTTTTGTATAATCCTTCACGTTAAAAGACGGCACTCCTTCATACTCATCGAAATACGAAGGAAACAGCTTCACCCATGTGTCATCTCCATAGAAAACAATTCTTAAGAAGCGATTAAGAATACTATCAATTAAGTATATCACTTTTTCTTATGATCATGTGCTTGCTTCACCCAGCTGTCTATTGTTGATTCTGAAGTGAAGAAGTTGTAAACCGCTTGAGTGAATGATGGTATAACACCAGATGTCATAGCCTGAGATAAATTGACGGTATGTGAAGTTCCGTTAAACAAACTTTTATCCTTGGCATAGTGACAGTGGGTGGCTGAACAATTCCTTTGAAGAGGACCGCTCTACCGTTCTCAATGTTCTTCCGGATGAACTTCATAGGTGAGTGAGCTGATGTTAGAAAATCATATCTCCAAGCGTCTATAACCATGAAGACGACTTTCGTTCCTGGTGTGAGGAAGTTGTCTCTTTCTTGATCTTGTGGACCACATTCTATAAATCGATCTTTGTTGAATTAAAAAGATTCGAACATACTGTCATAATTAAAACTTCCTAGATCAACAACGTCAAAAGTATAATCAAGTTCATGGCAAAAGCCAGAAAAGAATAAGATTGAGCCAAATAAGGATACTAACACTACAACCTGAATTACAGAACTTATCAAGTTTTTTCACGAGAACATGATTACAAATATCCAGGCTAACGACTTATAATTGCCAGGTTCATAAACCCTCCATAAAGCTAAATTGATAACTTCTCTTCCTTCAGGTATTATTGGAATCTGCAAAGAGTTTGGGTAGCACAACTTCATTCTGAAGTACTCACCTGTGGTATAGGCTGCTCTAAAGGTTCACGAGCTTGAGCAGCTTTCTGTTCTCGATATCTATACATTACAGATGTTTGTTGGTTGAATTAATAAATCCACATTGCAGCCTTTCAATTACAACGAAGTAAATTAGTTGTCTGACTAGTAAAGTCAATAGAACATATCGACTAATTAGCGATCAAGTAAAACAACAAACTACAGAGTTTGTCTAAATATTATCCGACAAATCTCTTCTTCACACTCCATTTTCGTGTTACCCATCATATGCAGGAACTTCAATGATTGATAAAATTAGTTTAATCAATCCGGAAAAGAACAATGACAATTTCGATCCACGACAGAGAGAGCCAAGTCAAAGCCGGTTAGAAAACCCAATGGGGTCGACTGACATCTGTTCCATTCTTTAATGAATTTACCTAGTCTGCTTCTTTTCTTAACAGTTCTTAAGCTTTTTACGTTCACAAACTCTGTTATAGATATGCATCTACGATCCTTTTTGTTTATAAGTATTTTTCATTTTGTAAACAGTCAAAATGCTTTTCTTAAAAATCCTGACCCCGTTCTACTCCAACAGTACTTGAATGCCATCACTGCGTATGGTCCTGGCTTAGGAGTTTTCAGTTAGTTTGGAACTGTCAATGATTAATTGAGATTTTCGTAGGCCCGTATTCATATGTTGACATCTCCTACGACAATATACCCTTTATCGGCAAAGTACCTATTTTCGGTAAAGAGGGTACTTCTTCTAAACTAGGAATTTCACCTTTCTATCCACCCGAAGGAAATCCAAGTAACCCCTTCCCTCCGCTATATAGGTTTAACTAGATGTTAGATGAATCTTTTATAATAGCGTCTCAGAGCACGGCCTTTGCCCTTGCACGTTCCTGAGCCACAGGATGTTGTTGCTGTTCCTTTAGATGAGGAAGCTTTACATGGAGAGCCATTGTTCCCACCAGGTTTGTTTTCTCATGCAACATAGTTATCTAAACTTCCACAGAGCTTGTGTTGCCAGGGGAAAGAATAAAATCTGAAGAGGATAATCTCGTAAAACCAATCGATCCGTTCAGTGGAGCGGAAAATATCCCCGTATGTCTTAAATCAGAAAAAAAAAAGCAGGAAATGATGTTTTTCAGGAAGGATTTGTGGATTGGAAGGGCAAAGATCCGCTTGCTCAAGGGGCTTTTGAGGGTAAGACAAGGTAGGGTATGTGAACAAAATAGTTTTTCAGATGCGAAGGGTGAAACAACGATAATGGATAGTGTGAAGGAACAGAATGCCGAACCGGAGGAACTAAAGAAAATTACTTTTGGTAGAGATCCTGAGCCAAAAAGCCCTTTCAGATCGAAACGCACAAAGAGATGGTTTAATAAAGATATTTAAGGAAATTCTTTATCCAGAGGGAATTTCGGTTTAACTCTCACATTATTTATGTCTTCCAAAACTATATTGAGATCATAAAAATTACAAATCTGTTCTTTGTTTTCAATCAGGAAGTTTTCTTCAAAAGAAAGTTGGATGAAAGAGTTTATAATATTCCGGTTCCCTTCTTATACCAGAAACGCGCTCTGAAGTCATCACTTCCTGTGACAAACGCTGGCATGGTGGGTGAGTGTACAAATGCTCGCGCAGCAGCAGTATGTCCTGAAAGTATTTGAGAGTACAACGTATGCAAAGAGTGTCATACCTAATGCTAATAGACGCTTCCTGTCTGAGTTCCTAGCATCCCATGAGCACATACTTCCAGATTTCTCGTCAGGAAACAGTACTGAAAAAAGATTAATTAAGGAGAGAAGCTGCATGATTAAGAACCATAGTCTTCATTGTGATTGAACGCAGCGTGTACCGGGAAGTCCTGGATTCCAGTAGCTCCTGCTCCAGTGTACGCTATCAAGCACCGATTGGTTGATAGCTCCCATAGTTTAACAATACTGTCCATTCCACTAGTGAGGATATACTGCAACAGTTCAGACAATTCTAATACATGAAGTTAGTAACTGACCTTTCCGTTCCTAGTAAATCTTGCAGAACAAATCGCAGCAGCATCATGAGCTCTAGCGAAGGTTTCAATACACCTATTGGATATGCCATCCCAGATTTTAACATCTCCGTCTTTTGAACCCGTGACGAACAACCTGGCATTATCAGAGTAATTAACCTTAAAGAGAGCTTCATTCAAATTGAATTTCTAGATACCAACGTCTAAAACAATATCTCTATGCTGATCAGCAGCATTCGCACTAACGAAGCATTGTGCTGTTTCTACATTATATAATCGAAGAGTAGGATGCTCTGTCGAAACAAGAAGGTATTCTCCTCCTGGATGGAATGATATTGCTCGAACGGGGAATACCTCCTGAAAAAGAAGAATATCACAATGCATAGCTCATAAATGCATACAGAGATTGTTTTCATAGCTCTTTTAACTGCAGTCTTAGAATAATCGAACATTTTCACAGTTTTGTCATTTGATCCTGATACTAAGATTTGTTCTCTGGGGTGGAATGCCACTGTCGTCACTTCGTCAATATGATCGTACAGAGTACGAATCACAGGATGCTGAGAATCTGGACCTTCACTCTGGTCACCTCGCATGTCACGAGAGATCATTCTGTCCACATCTAGAATTTTAATGGAACAATCTGCAGATCCAGTTGCTACTAGTGTTCCTACAAAACAGAGAGTAAAACAACTCCAGATGATGAATTTCACCATCAGCGTTGAATGCAGCGGTACGGCAAGCAGCTTTGTGCGAAGTCAAGTAGATCGTTTCATACATACAAGGTTCTGGTGAAGAAGGGACAATGTCAGCATCGAATTCCAGATCCAAACCGCTGGACAATGCCTCAAACTATTTTTAAATGAGGAATTAAAATGATTATAGTGTTTGGTTTACTTGAATCGATGTTTCCTTATCTTTAGAATCCGGATCGTCTACGAATTGCTTGGCAATTGAGACTAATCGGAACAACTTGTCAGAAGGAGGAGGAGGCTGCGCTGAGCATCCTATTGTTTGGGCTAATGATAAGGCAAGTTGCTGATGACCATCGTAAAAAAGCTGACTGTAAAGCATTTCTATTTATCCTCATTTCAGTTACCATCCCCCTCACCCGATAATCAAGCGGTACATGTAGTCACGATCTTTAATATCAGGATTCATTGTCTGTAAATATAATTCAAAAACTGATTTTCGACTAATAAATCCAATAATAAGCTTCTATTATTTTGCTTGTGAAAACTTGATCTTTTAATTAGAACATAGGAAGCTCCAAATTATACAATTTATTTAAAAGCAACAGTTAATGTCAAATAAACAAAATTTGAAAAATAGTGCGCTCCACTGCTAACAAAATAGTCTCACCGAGATAGCTACCGTAACTTTTCTGCTCTATAGCAACTAAAATTTGGGCCCATTCAAAATCTTACTAATGCTATACTGAAATTTTTTATAAGTTGGTGTTTATGCAGAGGGATTGCTTACAAGTTCCTATTTATGTGATTACTGACGAAGTTTTCTTGCAATTATGTTCAGTATCTTATATTTTATTTTCTCATTTTTAATATCTTTTCGAACTCTTCAACTTTTTCTTGTTGTAGGGTACCATGAAGTTCAGCAAGTTCGTGTCGAGCGATTCTGGCAAAAACCGTAAGCAGCATTTCAATGCTCCTTCCCACGAGCGTAGAAAGATTATGTCTTCTCCTCTCATCAAGGATTTGAGAGCCAAGCACGGAATCCGCGCTATCCCAATCAGGTACATCCCCATTCATGAGTTGAAGTTGAAGAACATTTTAAATTTAGAGTCGATGATGAAGTTGTTGTCACTCGTGGACGTCATAAGGGAAACAATGGCCGTGTCATCCGTTGTTATCGTAAGAAGTTCGTCATCCACATTGACAAGATCACTAGAGAAAAGGCCAACGGATCTACCGTGCATATCGGAATCCACCCTTCCAAGGTGAGGTTTGAGTAAACTAGTTCCGGTGCACATATTAACCCCAGTAAGGTATGGTACCGTTTCGTTGTTTACTTTTTTTGACTGAATTAATCGTAACTGTTCAGGTTGCCATCACCAAGCTGAAGCTCGATAAGGACCGTCGCTCCATTGTTGAGAGAAAGGCTGCTGGACGTGCTCGCGTTCTCGGAATCCTCAAGGGAAAGCACTCTGAAGAATCAGTAAACTGATTTTGTTGATTGTTGTGAACTTATAAATCATTTGTTTTCAAAACGTTTTACTTTGATTTGGATTCAAGCCTTACGAATATTTTTAAAGATTTTGGTAGTCATTCTAAAGAGAATTTAGAAATGGCAGGGGCTTCAGTTCTAAGTCCTGAGCGACGAATAGAAACAAATCCTTTTGATGTTGATGCCTGGAACTTGTTGTTAAGGGAGCAGCAGGTTATAGTGAAAGGAGAGACGGGGAGTAATTGAAGGATTTCAGGCCAGGCCTATAGATCAAGCGAGGGTTTTTTATGAGAAGTTGGTTACACAGTTTCCCAACTCAGGACGTTACTGGAAGGCTTTCATAGAGCATGAGGTAAGATTCTTTATGTAAACCACTGTTTTATCCGTATTATCTTTCTTTCTGTTTGAAAATAGTAATAAATATTTTACTACGTCGAACTAAAAAAAGGTTAAAAATCTGTCGAACAAAATGAGAAAGTAAAGGGAACAAAGATAGTTTGATGGATTCGCTTATTTTCTTTCATGTTTTCAGCTTCGCGGAAAAAATTTCGAAAATGTTGAGGCGGTTAGTTAAAGGGAAAGCGATAAAGAAATTAAATTCTTCTTAAGCTCTTTGGTAGGTGCTTGGTTCATGTACTGAATATAGATTTATGGAAGACTTATGTGTTCTATGTAAGGGAGACAAAGGGACTTCTGTCCACTTTTAGGTGCATATTTACATATCGCAATCCCTCTCACTTTCGCATGGTTTAGGGAGAAAATGGCTAAAGCCTACGATTTCGCTTTGGAGAAAGTCGGATTAGATGTCAATTCGTACTCTATTTATGCTGATTACATATCTTTCCTCAAAATTGTGTAAGTTCAGAAGGGTCATTGCAACTCAACTGTTGAGATTTCAGACCAGCAGTTGGTCAATATGCAGAAAATCAAAGAATCACGGCTGTGCGGAAAGTATATCAAAGAGGAGTTTCAACTCCAATGCTGAATATTGACACGTTATGGCAAGATTACTGCAATTACGAGAAGAGTATAAACCCTACCCTAGCTGAGAAACTGATTGCGGAAAGGAACAAAGAATATCAGGTAACCCATATCTTTTCTGATCGTTGATAATCCATCTGCGTCTAAGGCTGCTAAGAAAGTTACTAAAAGCTTAGAAGCCGTTACCAGAGGTATTAACAGGCAAGCCGTTTCGGTTCCTCCCAGAGGTAGTACACAAGAGCTGAAGCAGGTTGAAATGTGGAAGAAGTATATTCAATGGGAGAAATCGAATCCTTTGGAGACGGAAGAGTATGGACAGTTCGCCAAGAGAGGTTTTATTTGAATTTTACATATTTCAAACTCTTCTTCAGTTGTTTACGCCTATGAGCAAGCTCTTTTGTGCTTAGGATACTATCCCGATATATGGTATGAGGCCGCAGTATTCTTGCAGGAAGCTAGTAAAATGCTCGAACAGAAAGGAGATGTCCGAACTGCTCAACAGATGACTACAGAAGTAGTCCGTGAGTGTTTTCAAATGGATTAGCGAATATCCATCTGTCTTTCAGAACTCTTCGAAAGGGCTATAAACGGTTTAATGAAAGATTCTCAACTTTTGTATTACGCCTATGCGGATTTCGAAGAGGAAAGAATGCAGTTTGAAAGTGTGAAAAAAATTTACGATAAACTTCTAGCAATAGAAACGATAGATCCTAGTCTAGTAAGCGAAACACCTTTTTATGTTATTCATTTTGTTAATATAGACTTACATTCAATACCTAAAGTTTGTTCGTCGAACTGAGGGCATCAAAAACGCCCGTGGGCTCTTCAAAAGAGCCAGAGAAGACAAGAGAACATCTTATCATATTTTCGTAGCATCGGCTTTAATGGAATACTATTGTAGCAAAGTTAGTGATGATCATAGTTTTCAATCTTACTTTAAATATTTCAGGATAAAGACATAGCTATGAGAGTTTTCGATTTGGGACTCAAAAAGTATGGAGATGAGCCTGATTATGCTTGTGCCTATGTGGACTTTCTCTCTCACCTGAACGGTTGTTGATTGAATTTGGTGAAAACTTTCATTTATGAACTTGTAGAGGACAATAACACACGTGTCGTTTTCGAAAGGATCCTCACTTCTGGAACAATGCCATCTGAGAAGCAAGGGTACGCAGTGCTTGCTCTTACGCGCTATAATAAGAAAGTTACAGAGATATCTGGGACCGATATTTAGAATTTGAGTCCTTAGTTGGAGACTTAGCTTCCACTTTGAAAGTTGACGAACGCAGAAGACAAGCTTCTAAAGATTCAGGATCAGAAGCAGTTATGTTGATTGATAGGTTTGCGTGACTAAGTTAATGATTCTACATTGTAGTGGTTCAGATATAAATTCTTGAATTTGGTCCCTTGCACTCATGAACAACTTCGCCTGATGGGATATAATGTTAATCATATTAGTTTTCCTATTTTAAACTTTCTCGTTTCTAGAAAACAGTTCGTGGGAGCAATGCTATCACTTCTAATACCGTTGCAACGAACCCTAATGCTTCTTCACGTTCGGTTCACTGTCCACAAGCAGCTAGCGCAGTCATGGGAGGAAACACTGGAAACAACATGGAACTTGGAGGGTGTGTTTCCTGAGTTTAAGTGTTCAAAGCATTGGAGCTAGAGTTCAATGCTGCTGCAACCGTTCGCTGTTCAAGAACTGCAATTTTTGAATGCGAATACTTGCGTCTTTACGTAGTATGCTAATTAGCTTACGTCTCTTTCATCCCTGCATATAATCCAATGTTCCGTTTTCAGGTACCCCAAACCCGATACTGATCAAATGATTCCGTTCAAACCGAAAGTCAACACAGCAGGTTCATATCATCCAGTTCCAGGAGGTTCGTATTTCATCATATTTTCTTCATAGTCTCTCCAAGGCGTTTTTCCTGCTCCTCCTGCGGTTGGGCATCTGATGTCCATGCTCCCTCCACCATGGTCCTTCCGTGGACCATTTGTGTCTGTTGATGCATTAATAGATTCAATAGTTAAATATAGTGCTCCATCAGGTATGCGCATCTTTTGTTCTTCAAATATCTGACTTTTGAGTCCCTTCCGTTGATTTGAACTCGAAGCTAGAAAATGGAACAATGCTTGGCCCTATGCGGGTCGAGGATGTGAAGAAGGAGTTTTACCAAATATTGGCTACAACAACAGATCCTCATGTGGTATCATAGATTCATAAGTGTATAGAAACAAGCTCCATATTCCAGTCTATGTCTCTCTCTGATTATGGTGCTATGGGTACAGGAAAAAGAAAACGCGGTGATTCGGACAGTGAAGACGATGGTAGGTCTGGAGCAGCTCTTCGTGATATTTATAAGAGGCGCATGAACCAAAAAGGAAATGATTAACTTTCCTTTCTTTAAGTTATGTTGATGGGTATGTATGTCTTCTTAATGATCCTCAATTCATCTCAAATGTATGTGTATATTTAAAATCATAAATATTAAACTATGTTTTTCGTTTTTATCAATTGAGGTTCTAACCTTGCGTCTGTATCTTCGCTAATTTCTGTCTTAAATAAAACATAACTGTAGATGGATCATAACACTAGTGAAGAACAGTATCAGGAAGAGGTTCGTAGACAAGGATCGGTGCTAGCAGTATCTGTTTTCAGAATAGTTTGGGATCCTTTGTGTACTTTGTAAATCCTATGCAATATAATAGAATAATAAGCAGACGAATAGCCAAAGAAAAAATGATTAAAGATGGTCGGTGGCCTGATAAACGACAAGTCAGTGACCTCATGTTCTTAGTTTCTATATGTACCTTCAGCGAATAATGCACATTTCTCGCAGTCGTCACAGTATTTGCCGAACAAGAACTGCAGATGGGAAATTCGCAGGTTTTTTTTTGTCAGCAATTTCGTATATCTGTAATATTCGAGGAGGCTCTTCGGGTTCAGAACAGGCTGGTCCTGCCCCTACCCAAGAGAGTCCTAACAAACCATCAATGAATGAACCTGAAAAACAACCTCTCAAAGAAGCTCGGTAATGAGTATGTTTGTATATGTCGGAAGTTTATTAATTCAAGATGGGTACCGATAGTTCCTGGTCACAGATCTCCTGAGTATTCACAACTACCGTGTGGCTTTTTTGTGAAGTTAGATCCTAGTCATGTCAGTTCTGATCAGATATATGATGAATTTTAAAAGTGCTTGTATTTAGAATGGGCAAGTAGAAGTTGTAGTTGAGCCTGATGGATCCATATTTGTGCGTCCAGCCGAAGACTCTGCCAACCAATCCTAATTTCCTAATTTTTTTACCGGTTAATCTTCATAATTTCACTTTTGATACTATTAAAAAGAACGAAAATGATGTTCGTTTTCTTGCCATTTGAATTTGCGATACAAAACGCTTATTAAGCAGCTGTTTATAAATATTTAATATTGTGCTTGGAGACTGACAGACAGAAGAATAGAATGCCTTGCAGGCTCGTCTTTGACTATAAGATGAGCATGTTCTTTCGAAGAACAACCCCTAATGTTTTGTAATTCCTAACAATGAATAACTTTAATCTTTCTTCTCTTAGTCATCAAAGATGTTTCTGGGCAAATCTGAGTCATTCTACATTGTAATAGTTTCTATTTTCACTTATTTTCTTGGAATCGCCATGTAAGTTTTCTCTAATCAGCTCTGAACTTTTCACGTTCAAAACAGACAGTCGTTCGGGATCAATCGCAGAATTTATAACCATGTGCCAGGCGAGTGCTCTTCTATTGGACAATTCTCAAACGGAGTGTCTGGTTTCGATACTTCCTTTGAAGGAACTGTATTTCTCTCTGCTGTAAGTGATCACTGGGTTTTTTGTTTTGCCTAACAAAAGATTACAGAGATTAAATCAAGTAAATATTAGTTCAAAGTATTTCCACTTCAGAATCGATGTTATGACAACTGCTCAATGACATTTCCTAGCAATATTTTTATTTTTCAAGGTGATAATAAAACTGTGTGGGAGTTAATCATAGGTGAGGTAGTAAAGCATCACTACGATAAACATGTTATCAAGAGTCTAAAAAAAAGCTCAATGCTGGAAGTCTAAGTCTGACGCCGTCACGAAACAAGATACACGTATATGTCGTAAATCACGGCAAGAAGGATAGTGTTGAAGTATATTTGCTAGAGTTAACAATATTGTTTATGACCTTTCAGATCTACAACTTCAATGAGAAAAAGAAATCTTTGAAACATTTGCGGACAGTCAAGAGCAAAAAGTTTCTGAAGTTTGTTGTTACTTAATGTTGAAATGTGTTCACTTACCTATTTGTAGTTTACGAGACGTCGCTGCGGTTGATCGAGAGAAGTTTTTTGTGACTTCACACTCTAATTACCAGAGTGCTTCCATACAAAATATCGAGAAGTTTGTTCAAACAAATGCGCGTATTGACGGTCATCATTTTTGCAGAGTTCTTAACTGGAAGTCTGGAACTGTTTTGTTTTTTGATGGGAAGAAAGTTCATAGATTGCTTGATGTAGCTTCACCTGTCGGCATTATATACGATCGCTTCAGAAGGTAACGATTCGATTGGGTGGTGATGACGTAGAGACCATTTTGATATGATCGAAGCAAGGAGCGGTTGCATTCAGCATGAGCTCTTTTCTGTCCAATGGTTCATGTATTTCTTCTGATATATTTGCTTATTTTCAGCTTGCTGTTTGTTGCTTCCTTCTCCCAGGAAGCTATTCATGTCTACCGTGTTGGAAAGGATTATACGGTTCATTTTGTCAATGTTTGTTCGACAAATTATTATTTGCTGAAGATTTTACTGTTTTTTCTAGGACATCAAACTGTTTTGCTCTCCATACTCTATTTGGAGGGATATCGACAATTCCATGATAATTACATGTCATCCAGTGTTATTAAGGTAGTGGCGTAATCATAGATTCTGAAGATTTTTCTAAATTAAACAGATTCTTCTCCTATAATTATAATCAAACTTCTTATTATTCTCCTTCGCAAGTTCTACGCGTCTATTATCGACCATCCGCTGAACCGTAAGTGTTTTTTAGAAATCTCGAAAGTCGTAAATGCCATCAGTATACTTATGATATGAGCAATGGCTTATTTCCTGTTTTCAGTGTGATTCAGCAGCTTTATGCAAACGATGGTGCAACAGTTTCCGCTGCTTCATCATCAATAAGAACAGGAAATTCTCTTTTGATTGGCTCTCGCTCGGATCTCTTAGAATGCGAACTTCCTAATCTGTAAAATCTTTTACTTAGCTTATGAATCCATCTACAACTCGTAACTCACGGAAATTACAAAAGGAATAAGACATGTTTCTTATCAGCATGTTGGAGCTTTTGCTCTTAAACACTTCGACTCCTCCCCTTTTTTGATACACAAAAGCGGAATCGATTATTACCCTTCAGCTGCGGCCGTATTTGCTCTGACGTTAAGAATCGTTTTAACCTCGTCTTCAGGAAGATCATTTCGCGTTTTCCTTGGAGCCATACAATTCACGCAGTCTTCATATTCTGTTTGTTAACCCCTTTTTCTAGTCACTTTGATCTTTTCGTTTCTGTTAGTTACGAAAGACCTGTCTGAACGACTTGAAGTTTGTGCGAGTTTGTGTTTCAATTTTTGACTCTGATCGTAAGAACTTTGTTTAGTAGGTTAGTTTACTTTTTCTTCCGTTCTGTTCGCACGATAGATATAATCTAGTTTATGAAGCTCGATATTTGTGGATCTCACATTGTTTAACCTTTGATGCAAAACCTCACTTATAAACATATTTCTTAATCAATTCATTTTTCTATGTTACTTTTTGATACTCCGTATGTATTTTATGCATAATCTGTCTTCAGAATATGGATCAAACTATAAAAAACGGGTATGGAGGAAATATGGTAAGTTGGAAACATTTGAAGGCAAACGAGCTCCGTTCAGGTACAATCTAGACATGCACATAAGAGATCCTCTTCCCAATGGGTACCCCAATCCGGAACATTATACAATCCTCTCGAAGTATTTAAAGGAAGGAAAACACGAATAAAAGGGTTTGATTTTACTAATCAATTATTGAATGTTATGAATGAAACTGTGGAAACTCATTGTTCACAACCGTTCTTGCTGACCGGAAATACAAAAATAAAATGAAAATGACGTGGCCCACGTTCATTATAGTCGATATGCTAATTTCATTTTTTGATTTTCAGCTCTCGAATGATCCAGCCGAATCATTTACAAAGTGTAGCTCGATATAATATGCCGAATTATAGACAGTTTCCCAATAACTCTATAACCACGACGAAATATAGGTTCGCGATGAAGATGGCAAAGACACAACATTCAGTTTCAGTTTATTAACATTTATACCACTTAATATTTATCATCAACTTCGAAATAAGTATGCTAATTTATATTTTCTATTAATAGCAGGTTCGTTCTATCTGTCTATTCCACACTCACACCTCTTATATCAGTTTTAAATTTTTTTCCTGCGTTCGCTGCATATTCTAAGTGGCTAGCTCTTATACCACCATGTATTGTATTAGGAACAACTATGGCCAAAGTTTGTTACTATCTCTGCCGTATAATTTTAAACCAATGCTTATAGGATGCTTATGAAGATTTCCGTAGATGGCGATTCGATAATGAAATAAATAGTAGAAATATCCATGTGTGGGACAAGTATATTTCCATCTATTATTCTCGTAAATGCCACATTGTTCGCATTATAGAGATCGAGGAATGTTCCGAAAAACTTTTTGGAAGTTTGTTCTCGTAGGAGATTTTGTTCATGTTTCCAATGACGAAGATATACCAGCTGACATTCTGTTTCTGAGGTATAATATTGATTTTAATATGTATTTGAGTTTTACGTTGAAGATCATCAAACCCCGATGGGAGCTGTTATATTGAAACAAGTAATCTTGATGGAGAGACATCTTTAAAACAGAGAAATGTTCCTCGAAAATATTTAGATTTCTCAGAAGTAAAGCTAGTTCGAAATGACCCACACAGTACACTACTCTTTGTAGGAAGATTCCAATTTCACTCCAACACGCTTTACTGGTACTGCTTTCTGTGAAAAGCCTGATAAAGCTATATACGAAGTGAATGCCAAATTAGAAACAGCTCCGGGTTATTAATTATAAATAGATTAATAATAATATTTAATTTGAAGGCGTTTTTCATCCAATTGTGGGAGAAAATATGCTTTTGCGTGGCTCTAAATTGAAAAACACAACATTTGTAGAAGGGATAGTACTTTATGCAGGTAGGAAGAAGATTCGAATAAAGCAAATACTTCCGTCATAGGACATGATACTAAGGTTATGCTGAATAATGGTCGTGCTCCTTATAAGCAATCATACATAGAAGTCCTAACAAATAAGTGAGTGACTAATCTTCTTTATCTCATTAACTACTAGCTTCATACCAGATTCATCATAATATGTGTTGTTCTTTTAATACTTATGGTTGTTTCTGGGTCTCTTTTGAATGGCTTATTTGTTGGACGACATGACTCTCAGGTTAGCCTCATTAAACTGATAAAACTTTTTGTTTTTTGAAGGATTCTTCATTCGTGCCTTGGAACATCAAAAGTCCAGTAACTGAAGGTTTCTTGAGCGTGGGATCATTCATCATCTGTTATCAGGTTACCCTTTCTAAATTTAAATTCTTATCGAATTTGTGTCATTTTGAGGTTCTTGTACCCATATCTTTGTACATTACCGTGGAAATCATAAAGATTGGGCAAGTTTTTTTTATTTCTCAAGACTTGGATTTATATGATGCGGATGCTGTAAGGGTTTTTTTTGGCAAACCTTCCACTTTGTTTCAATTATAGGATTATCCAATCAACTGTCGATCTCTCAATATTCCTGAGGAACTGGGACAAATCACTCATGTACTCTCAGACAAAACAGGAACCCTGACAGAAAATAAAATGATTTTCCGTAACTGTTCTTTTGATGATATCGACAACGGTGGTGAATATGATCCGGTATGATAAGCACATACCTCTATTCTTTGGAAGATTCGTTCAGGAAAAAATTGACAAAGACAATCCTGTAGCATCGTTGTCACTAGTAGCACGAGTGAAGGATAATTGGCTCGTTGACAAAAGAATGAAACATTTTTTCATGAACATCGTTGTCAACAACTCCGTTATTGTTAATAAAGTTCCAAGAGCTGATGCCATTGAGGTAAAGGTTTCACGATGTTCCTTTCAACCTCTTCCTTCCAGGTTGGAACTTATGATAACCAGAGAGGCATCTACTCTATAGGAAATGCCCTCTTCTATCATATGACATTAGAGGATTATACACGGCGTTTAGAAGAATTGAAACTCAGCCCCGAGGAGATCATAGCGAAGTTTGATCATCATAAACATCTGCGTACAACAAATATTTTTCTTAGAACGGCTGTTCCAGAAACTCCAGATACGTCTAACTCGCTGCCAGATATTCCTGAAGAGAACGAGTATTCACCATCTGTGTCAAGTAAGGCTTTAGCATTTTCGAAAATCATAATTCATTTGAGAAAGCGCGCGACGATCCCCGTTAGGAGATGAAGGCTCTGGTGTGATATCAAGAGTTTCATCCATATCTAAAAACGTAGCGACAAGTTTTAGAAAATTAGTCAGTCCAATCAATGCTCTGTGAGTTCCGTTTTTTTATGTGGTCTTGAACTTCCATTCCAGGAGAGCTACAAATGTGGAATTGAAACGAAGATACACGTTCGGAACGAGCCAGCCTTTTTGTCCCTATGAGGCAGAAAGTCCTGACGAGCTTGCTTTAATTCAAGGTAAATATACTTTTTAACCTTTCTATAAATATATCTTAAGGTGTAAGTTTGTATGGCTGGAATCTAGAAGATAGATGTGGAACTCATAGTGTTATCACGACACCCAACGGAGCTGCATTGAAGTATGTTCTTTTCGCAAGCTCAAGTGATCTCACATTCTTCGTTTGTACAGGGTTCCGATCCTACTAACTTTGCCATTTGATTCTCATCGTAAACGAATGTCAGTTATCATAGAAGGGGATGAGGGAATTATTATGTATACTAAAGGAGCCGACTCTGCTATTCTTGACAGGTTTCTAATTTCAAAGAAGTCAAAAGCTATCTGGATTCTTGAAGATTGAAAGAAAATGATCAGCATAAAGAATTGATGACCGAACGTGTGAATGAGTATTCCTCTAAAGGGTTACGTACACTTTGTTTCACAATGAAGAAACTAGACAGAGCTGACTTCAATGAGTTTCGGCAGAGTTTTGAGTTCATCCTGCAAGATTCGACTGTAGATAGAGCGAAGATGCTCTCAGAAAAAGCCAATCAAATCGAAAAAGATTTCACGCTTCTCGGAGTTACAGGAATAGAAGACAGGCTACAGGTTCTTCCGCTGTGTAATAATCATAATCTATCTTTCTATTTGTAGGATGGAGTGAAAGACACAGTTGAGTCTTTGAGAAAAGCTGGCATCCAAGTGAGAATTCTCTCCCCTATATGTACCCTCATTCTCTCTTCTCTAGGTTTGGGTTCTCACTGGAGACAAATTAGAAACTGCCGTAAACATAGCTAGATCTAGTGGACTCTTCAGTGATGACAATCATCTCCATTACTTCGAAAGCCCGGATGTTTTACAGAAGTTGGATGCTGAGAATCCGATCGCTGCAAAGTGAGCCTCGTTGTAATTTCGATTCTAATTAGAAAACTCTTTTTCAGAGACAATGTCATAATTTCCCCCAACATGGTGAAGCTTTTGAGGGAGAAAGATGAAAGGATGATAAAAATACTTTCATTGTTAGTTATCTCAACCTTGAACTGTATAAGGATGTTTCTTTAGAGCTCAATCAGTGTTGTGCTATAGAATGACTCCATCAGAGAAAGCGGAAGTTGTCAAAGTTGTGAAGCAAACGTTGAAGGTTTTGATTGAAAGACAATTGATTGACTGAAAACGTGTTTCAGAAAGGAAGAGTTCTTGCAATAGGAGACGGTGCTAACGATGTGCCAATGATCCAAGCAGCTCATGTTGGTATAGGAGTTAAGGGGAAAGAGGGAATGCAGGTGAATTGCTCTTTAGATCTTTGTTTGAAAACATAGTTAAGGCTGTTATGGCTTGTGATTTTGCCATATCAAGGTTTCGTTTCTTGAAAAAGCTCCTTCTTGTTCACGGACATTGGAGCTATGACCGACTGTCTCTCTCCTTTCTCTATTTCCTTTACAAAAACACGGTGAGAAATAGACATATTGTCGAAGAAAGACTCTGAGAGTTTCAGAACAGTGTATTTATTCTTTTTTTCTATCAATTTTTCGACGGTTTTTCCGGAGCTTACACTATTGACCCAACGTATTCAATTCTCTATCCTATAATCTTCACAGCGTGAGCCGCTTATCACATTATTTCTCAGCGATTTGTACCCTTTAGAGTACAACCAATTGTTGTGGGGGTGTTGGATCAAGACCAGCCTAAAGATAAGTTAATGAATGATCCGAGTTTGTATGAACAAGGAAGGGAAGGAAGGCTTTACACTTACACAACGTTTTTCCTCAATGTTATCGATGGAATATGGCAGGCAGCAGTTATTTATTTTTTAGCTCACGTAGTACGTTTCATACCTCTCACCGATTCTTCATCGCTGTATTCAGACCTTAATTGGTACAGACACGGGTTTATGGACGTTTGGATTTTATCTCAGCACGGGTATGATGCTTGTAAATTGTCTTCATTTGGCGGTTGAAGTTCGTTATTGGGTAAGTCTTCGACCCGTCGCAGATCGGAAAATCAATTTTTCAGAACAATTTCTTCTTTTTCATTTTCGTTTTTTTCTTCGTTTTGCATTTTGCATACTTTATGATCTTTGGAATCGTCGCTGGTCCAGGTAAGAATGAATGTGAATCTCCATCTATCTCATTTAGGACTCGTTTCCAATCCACCCATCAGAGTAGCTTATGACGCTATGGGTGAACCTCAATTCTGGATATGCCAAATACTTATTGTAGTTGCTTCTCTCTTGCCAAGGTGAACCTTTACTCAATGGGATTATCCTAATCATTCATTTTCAGAGTTATTTTCCGGGTCGCGTCTAATTCCAGAATTTGGTGATTATTACAAAATCGGAAATATGATTTGATCAAAATTGAAATGAAAATAAATTATTTCTGAACTAGAAAGTTGCTTCCGTGAAAACCTGCAGCATGTTTCCATAAGACCTCTGTCATTCAGTTGTGAAAGAGCTCTCTCTTCGAACATTCTGAAACAGCAAAGATTGTATTTCAATATCTTATGAGCGTTCGCATTAAATATTCTGAATTTCAGAAGATAGTTGTATGATATCAGAGATCGAAAGGGTCTTCGCTGATGGAGATACCTAGGTAGACAAAGTTTCACCTCTGGGAGCTTTTTTTTTGTTCAGAGCCTAAAAACATAATGGAATGTTACATTTATTAAAATCTGATTTTTTTGAGCTGATTCTCTTTAAGTGAACTTCCAACAGGAAGAAAGTATTACGGCTTTACAATTACGAATCTTTTTTAACTGTATCTTTAAAGTTGAGAGCATGAGATTCTTCGTAAACCTCCCTAGCTTCATCTGGTTCCTGAAATCAACAAATAAGATGAGACGCTTGTACCAAATACTCACTTCCATCGATTTAATGACGAAATAAAGGTCAGCGAAGAAAACTATAGTAGCCAATACAAGTCCAATTAAGAACCTTGTAGCCAAATCGAGGTTTAGGTGAGGGTAAGCATAGCTGACTCCTGAGTGTGTATTGTAGGGAGTTAGTTCACATCATCAATATACCTGAGAATCCAAAGAAGAATGAACCAACAACTGTTATAAGAACGTTAAATACAGAAATTAATTGTCGATTAACCGCCTTTAACTCGGCTCCAAAACTTTGGATATGAGTTACCTAAAAAAACAATAATAGAAACTAATGAGCTAACTCACCTTTCCGTACTGCTGGGTTGAATCAACTGATTCGACTAGCTTTCTGTATTGTATATTTTCTTGTTTTCTACGTAACTTTTCGGTTAAAACTCTGTTACAGGAATGAAAGTAATGAATCACAATTGAGAAACCAACCTGAACTCCTTTGACGCTGAGTATTGCTTCTGTGTAGAACTAGTGGGCAGCGTATTGAATAAAACGAATAACGGGATATCATTACCAAGATTATCCTGCAAACTAAATTCATGTTTTGATACTTGAAAGACTCAAACTTTTATAGATTTCATATCATCTATAGATAGTGTGTCTCTCTCAAGCAAAGAGTTTATCTTAGTTCTTCGAGTGGAATCCGACTTGTCTATTAGAGTTTTAAGCAAGTCTTTGCAGATTGGCGTTAAATTCCACTCCATTTTCTACAAAAAAAACGTTGAAAAGCTATAGAATAGAGAGAATTTCTGGGCAAAAGTTCATCATTATTGCGTTCTAGACTCAAAATCAAAGTACGCAGTCGCATTTTCGGTTCGACGAATGTAATGGAAATATTCAAAAAAATAACAACTTCCAATTCGTTTGTTTCACTTCGAACTTCGAATTATTCGAATATTCAGCTCAAGCCTTAGTTTTGGAGTGCAGAATTTCATATTTATACTACGACTCTCTTTTCGAAACTACCTAAGTTATTCTGCGTCTTACGGTTCGAAATTCCTTGCACTTTTTGTTCTATTTAGATAAAGAACCACAGACTCGAGATGAGCAATGCTTTTTGAGAGTTGCTCTTCTGATCAGTAAGCTCAGTTAGCCTGCTCTCACCGTTTTCGACCAGCACTCTTCAATATTGTATGACTTAACTCATTTTGTGTTGAAATGTACATTAATGATTCGAAACTTTCTCTGAATTCTGCTCCTTCTCGTGAACAAAATAGGTTGTTCTTCTTTTCTTGCTATTCCTCGCTTCTTCCATAATTTCCTACTCGAATAAGCCATTCTCGCATTACGATGGAATCTATTCATGAGTGCTTACTTTTCGATGAATTTGGCTATCCCCTGAGAACTTGTTCGAAAAGTTATAAGCTCCACAAGTACATCAATCGAACACTTACTTATATGGAACTGATATAGCTAGAAGTTATGATTTCTAAATAAAAACACTTGACCAACCGCTCATGCGCGTCGGTGAGTTCAAAATGAACAAACCACCGCACTGAGAAGCTCATTCCTGTAAAATGAAATCTTCGCTTCGTTTCATTTTCTCAAGAACGTTATGAAGTGAGCGGTGTGCTGTTCGTGAGCCTTCATACTGCCATAACTCAATCGAAACTCATCCGTTTTCGAATCTCATTTTTTGTTTCGATGATCTCGTTCTCATAATTAACAAAATCAAACAAAATCGAGATCACTTGGTTCGTTCTTGTTTCTGTTTGTTGTTTTACTTGATTTTGAGAGATCATAAATACAGTGTGCGTGTTTTTCTGGATGTTATTGTTCTTTGAGCTTCTAGTTTTGTTTTCTGTTCTATTGTTCACGTTCATGAGGTTTACAGTAGTTCAGCCGTGTTGTCAACAGACTGTCTTTAGACTTTCTTTGAAATAAGCATGGATTCCTCTCAAATGGCAAAGTAGTTTTTTCACTGAAGTTGAGAGGATTTGAATATGTTCGATTGGAACAATGAGTATCATTATTCTGATAAGTTCCTGTTTCTGTTGTGGGGAGTACCGTGGCTGCGATGGAAAATAACACACGAGTTTCTGATTTCTGTATTCACTTTTATTTGTTTCAGAGGACCGTCTGATATAAGACACACAAACGAAATGGGGGATTTGAAGATTCGATACTCACACTGCAATGCGTCAGATAGTCACAGTTTGATCAACTTATTCTCCTTCAATTCTCTTCATCGTTCATCAAGCATCTTTGAAGGAATCTGATGGAGAATATGTCGCTGCACTCCTTTCTGACCACACAGACTATCCAGACCGAGCTAATCTTTCCGAGCAGTTAGTTTACTTGATTGTTACATATTTCTTGACAGGGTTCCATTGTTCATGGTTTGATAGCTCTTCTCCTGAGTTAGTGATGTATCTCATTGTAAGAGCTTTGAATAAACTCTCAATCACAGTCAAACAATTCGAAATTGGTTGAGTTTGCGCCGAGTTAGAACGCTTTTGCCTCAAGAAAATAATGCTCAAGCACGGCCGCTAAACTTTTCACATGTACCACAGCAATGAAACACGTGTGCAACCGCATCAATCGCGTCAGTGAGTTGGAAATGATTGTTTTGATTGTTGATTGTTGATTGTTCAGGTTACTCACTATCAGGCACGAACCATGGATCGAAAGAGAGAAAGTTCAGAACCACACCATCTTCATTTGGATAACCATTAAGAGGTATCATTTCAAGTTTAATGATGTTCATTAGTCAAGTGATGTGAGTGTCGACGTCGCGATTAGCATGTTGCTCTGATGTCAAAATGTGAGTTATACTTCTACAATTCCTTAGAGATTGTGTTTCTGTTCAGATTTCTCAGTGACTCTATTCCATGTTCTCAATTATGAAGATTGTTCCTCGTTTGTCCTTGCGTTCGTTCAGTCAGCTTGGTGGAGCAACCAATCATTATCTGGTGAACCGGTCTTACCTTCTGCTGTTCTCTTTTGCTTGTATTGAGTAACAGTTGAGGTAGGATTACTGTCAGTTAACTTTCAATGGTTCTAGAGCTGACACATACATGAGCAGAAACATCCAGGTGAGTTCCATGTCTGAAGCTTATTTGACTTTCTGTTACTTGTAGGCAAATCAGATTGTAATGTGTCGAATTACTTCTCGAGTTACAAAACTTAAAATGATGACTATCATGTGTTCAGAGCACTAGTGCTGCTCTCATTTTCTTTCCAAAAGGGTAACACATAGTGGACGACAGCTTTGGGTAACTTGCTTGTGTTTAGCGATTGTTCCTGACGGACTCTTGTTTATAAGCTTTGTTATCGCTGCTTGAGAAATAAAATTTATTTTTTGAACCTTGGGTTGTATATTATTCTGAGTTGACTCTCTTTTATAATACTTTGATTAGTTTGATAAGTCATTAAGTATCAAATTCTTTTTGAGTTCGCATCACGTTTGTTGCTGTGCAGTAGTCTTAATATGGTCTATCTACTACGTCTCAGTTTATACTTTGTGACAGAACATACGCTTGACCGTCGCAACAAGTAGAAATCAAAGGAAGACCATGTAAGGATTGTGGTAATCGATTATGTAACCGAACAAGAATGTATGAGCATAGTTAAGAACAAAATGGAATAGTCACTTCGGAGCTGTTGATCAAATGAAAACAAGCAGTAGTATCTTCGAATCAGACATTCGGCCGAACATTGAGTGCAACCGTTCCCGAATACTCAGAGTGAGTAGAGCAGAGCATTCTTGCCCGCTTCATTAACTCACATGTTCTAGACGTTCACCATTTGCGAAAAGGGTGAAACTCCGCTCTTGGTCGTTCTTTGGGCTTGTAGTTTGATTTTGTAGTTTAGTTGATCTGTTTACTCCTTTCTGACTGATTTTTTGACATTTCGGCCAACTATATGAACTTACGAGATTATCGATTGCTGATTGTCTTATCCTTGTTCAGTGAGCATTGTAATTCATCAGAGTAGTGTCCTTGTTCAACTCGTTTCCTATTGCTTCTTCTATTCTCTGCCTCGTTGCGTCTGTCGCTTACATCATCTGTCATCCGGCAGAATTCACAGTTTCATTTCTTCTGTTCCTTGTTCAGTCTATGTTGATAGCCTTTCCGAATTGATTGTTGATAGTCTGGATGTTGTATTAAGTGCTCGATGAAATACTTCTGTTTTCTGAGTTCTCCTGACGAACGACCTATTGTTGCGGTATTTAAGAGTTTTGTCTTTCGTTCTTGTATCTGTCTTTTCCTGTATTGACCATGCTCCCTCACATCCGAACAGTCCTCAAGCGTACATGGCTTGCATGTTCACTCATAGGTCAGTCGCATCTTGTAAACCTTAGCTTAGTCAACCATGTCGTCGCGTTTTAGTTCGGAGGTAGTGAGTAAGTGTTTGTATGAAGTGTTTGAATGTTTCATTTTCTTAAAAGTGCTTTGTAAGTGATGCATCTGTGTGTGTTGTGGCTTCTTGTATCTTCGTTCATCTCTGTGTTCTTTGAACCGATGTGACCTGAACAGCCTTTGCTATCAGTTCGAATTCATAGAACCTTTCTCATGTTCTCTCTTAATGAGTTGTTAAGAGTAGCAATTCCTTGTAACTACTTGTATGTTTGATAGTTCTCATCCCTTGTTTCGTTTATCGTTTACTTTGTCTTCTTGTTCTCCAAGTTACTCGCAAGTACTGATCTTTCACATTACAGGGCGATACCCGAGGACAACGTCGGCTGATGCATTCAACTGGTGGATGAAGCTGAGAACAATATCAGGTAAATGTTAAAAACAGTTTTATTAGAATAATCATTTATTTATAGTACAAGTACACCAAGAACAAGGAGTTCCAATAACAACATCCTCCTAACGTACTCGGAGGCTACCAAGAGCCAAGTATCGTTAGGAGAAGGGGAGGGGAAAGCTTTCTTTTTTGAAAGTTTTCCTCTCCCAAGGTGGAGGAGTGATCCTCCCCATAATCAGGGGGTAGTTACGGAAAGGGTTGAGACAGGGGGGCATCGCCATTTTTTTCAAAAATTTTTTTAAAAATTTCTCCAAAACCCCCCCGTCCCTGTGCCAGACTCTTTCTCTCACTCACACTGCCCTTCCGATGGAGATCTGAGTCAAGAGTCTGGCAACTCATGGACGGTCAGGGTATATAACACGCTGACTCAGATCTCCGGTGATTGGTACCTGAAATTAGAAAGAATGAGTATGGTAGAAATGTATATAGGGGTCACCCCCCTTTGGAAACGGGGGTGACCGGAACTTACTATTTGCACTCTCGTAGAAGGATCCTTGACAGGGCCGGGAGTCGAACCAACCACTTCCTTGTATGAATGACCAACTAACCTCTTGGCTATCCTTCCACATTTACTCTAAATCATTGGATATATATGGAGGATGAAATTGGAAAAAATGGCCAAAAAAAAGAGAAAATTTCTGGGACAAGGGGTGTCGCAATACCTTCTCCTCAGTGCTACGAGTGCCTGAGAAAGAGTGAACACAATCGCAAGGTTCACTCTATCTCAGGCATTTGTAGCACTGAGAAGAAGGCATTGCGACACTTCATTGTATTTCCAAAGACTAACGTACGGCTTTCTGTAACTAACCAATATGAACAAAGATATGAGAACTTATCTGTTATCTGCACCCGCGACTTTCTCGTCCAAGAATTCCAACTTCACATTCCCTTGATCCTACCTATAACAAGTGGAATGTATAGAAACATGGAAATACACGTAATCATCACCTTATATAAACGAAAAACAACAATTAACAAGAGCAAGTAGTAGAGTCTATAAACTGAGTATTCAACGAACAAGGCACAAGACCTGCACAACCAGAAATTGGTTTCGAACATTGGTGAACCTTCCATCCAAATATCAAAAGAAAGTAATTCGGAAAGTATTTGAGAAGGGAAAAGTCGAAATGAAAACAAAGAACACAAGCAACGCTCATACTTTGAAAGATGCTTGAAGAAAATAAAACTTATCAAACCAATCGAACAGCCATCAGGAAACCGTATAAAGATATAAGAAATGAGATGAGCGACTCAATCTCCACCAGTTCCCTTCAGAGAAGCTTCATGAACTATGAGAAGGGAATTGTGAGAGAACGAGTCGCTCAAACCGTAACTATGAAGAAGTGTTGCGTAGTGGAGAATACAGATGTCTGAAAGGATGTTGGTTATAAACTGTCAAAGTAGCAGCTTACCTGTTGGAACAGACAAGTACCTGTCATCTTGTCACAATCTTCATTTAACAACTAAGTAATCAATATTCCTGTAAGTTGACAGTCAGGGCAAAATACACCGACAGGTCAACAAATGAACGTAAACATAAACAAGTAAACTACGAGATGAAACTACAAACTCAGAGAACGATCAAGTGCGCAAAGAACGAGCACACTTTCTTCATGATCACTGTGAATGTAAAGCAAGCAATACGAAAAAGAACAGTCGAAATCTGTGATGAGAATGAAATGATAATCAGCATAATGAGAACATCAGAACAAAGAAAACAATTCTGGAAACCAATGACTTACAAGAAAGTTATGGCTTTTAGAAGACTGAGTACGGACGCCGCTCACTTCAATGCGCGTTCAGGAAAATGAAAAGCTTGGTGGAAAACCATTTTGAATTAGAAGGCTTAGTTGTGCGGTGGTTCATTCATTTTCAACTGACTGACGCGCTTGAGCGGTTGCTCACGCGTTTCATTCCTGCGGCACGTGAAAAAAGTGTAGCGGTCGTGCTTAAGCATTATGTTCATGAGGCAAAAGCGTTTTAACTCGGCGCTGAATGAACCAATTTGAAGTTTCTTTCAAATGATCGGCAGCTTATTCAAAGCTCTTCGGATGAGTCTCTCTCCATTCATCTCGAAATTACGGAAGCAAACGAACAAAAGAAGGAAAAGTAATCCCAAACCATCGACTATATTTCATATAACTAGGATCTTATCAAAGGTTTAAACAGTCCCTCACAACTCAATTGAATAACTTATGACAAGCAACACAAAGAACTAGAAGTAGAATGAAGGAAAGTGAACAGTTAGCGAACACAATGATCGCATCAGGGATCATCACATCAAAACGAAATGAAGCTATTTCAAGTAAAATCGAAAATCAAACGGTGGAACTCACAGAGTGTACACGCAGCATAACCTTACTAGAACACCCAACAGTATTAAACATAGAATGATACTTACATAATGATAATCCTAACGAAGATGCAATCATTCCGAACTCGCTCTGCATAGATTCCAGGCTAGTACATGATGAACAGTAACCTGAATAATCAACAATCAGATTTATACAAAGTGTTAACCATATAATATCACAGACGAACCGAAAGTTACTAAACCACACTCGTATGGGAGGTGGTTTTGGCAAACCATGGACCGCCCAAGTGTAGTACAACAGTCATCATATCGATTCAACATGGGCAGTGTCCTATGAGCAACTGTCCATTAAAGAACCCATATTCTTGTAAATAATATGAGACCGTAGTCTAATGGTAGAGTGCGGGTTTATGAAACAAGTAACCGAAGTTGCGTCCCTTGGGAGGGGCAAGCCTTGTTCGCAAGGTGGTAGGTTTGGGGTTCCTAACATAATACGTCCCCCGGTGTCTTGTGGTTCGTAAGCCTCGTTCTCTCTCATCTTTCTAATATGGTTATTCCCCCTCACAGGTTATTTCCTGTCAAGGGCTCGCTCGAATCCAATGGATTCGTTCGTGTCCTTGTGTCCCCCGAAAAATTCGAAAAAATAAGGTGAATCCAAGATGCCAGCGGTAGCGTTTTTCTGTAATTTATGAGAAATTTTATAAAATTAAAGAAAATAATTAGTTAAATGATCTTCCGCTGCTGGCAGTAGCACTCCTCGCTTTTCACTGAGAGGAGCTTGAACAACAACAAATCCAAATGGCTGCGCTTGCATATTCAGCGAATATCGCGGCAAGTAAACAAGCACCAAACCATCGAATTGCTTGAAGTAACCGAAAAGAAGTAAATAGAAACGGTGCTCTTTATTATTTTTGTTGTTCAAATTCATGAAACGTAAGAATGAAAATGAAAGGTATCTCGAGCAAATGATATGAACGAGATATGGTATACAGAAAAACAAGACTGAGCGTTTCCCGAAACTAAAAGTGAAAAAAGGTAGTATGATTCGAACCTATAAGCTAAAACAATTTAACTGTTGCTAATACCATCTAAAGGCAATGGAATGGTCATGACAGCTAGAAAGTACTCAGATAACTAGATTCTATACAAAACGTAAACCGAAGAAGGCACACGAACGGCATACCGCTCACTACATGACGTTCTTTAAAAAAAAGGAACGAAGCGAAAATTTCATTTTACAGGATTAAGCTTCTCAGTGCGGTCGTTCGTTCATTTTCAACTCACTGACGCGCTTGATGCGGTGGTTTACCTGCTTTCGACTGCGACTTGCGCTTGAGAAGTACTACCATGCGATCGCAGCATGAGCAACATTTCTGTTCTATTCAAAGTGAACAGTAGAAGGGAGGTTCAAAACAAAGTACTTAGCATTTAACGGTCATTGAGCCATCGATTTAAGAAAACACTGTGCAGATTAGCTAAGTTTGCATTTTATTACATGTGAATATGAACAGAGGAGATCAGAGAAATGATCTAAAACAAATCTTGTGTCGGATATCGCGATATATCAAATTCTTCAATAATGATTATTAGTTTTGAACAAAGTGTTGATAATGACATAATTTAGTTTAGACTAGTGCAGTCGTATTAGATATAAACCATCATTCAGTCATGGAAGAACTCGTCGGACTTCATAAATAGTGGGTTTCCGCGCGAAAATCTGCCTGACTTTCCCACTAGGAGCTTCTGCTACCGCAAGGGTTCTTGATTTAGGAGCGAATTTCGTTACGATCTACAATTATCTCGCTGAGTGGGCTTATTTATCGTTAGCTTACTTCTTCATGTACTCTACTGCGTCGCGAAGGACCGAGTGGGAGTTTCCTATTAAGATTTCCTAATCTACATAGCTCATCCATAGTTTCCTTTGCCATTTCTTGTGCATATGTGTTCACATCGTGACCAGTACTATTGAACATGATCGCATTCGCAAACATCAAGGCAAGCCTATACTTCTATTATTTTAATCTGATATCAAAAACCAACTTCATCTTCAACTGTATAAGGTTTGAAACCTGCCCACTCTCTATCTCTTTTTTCAAAGTGCTTAAATCCATTTTTCTAGAAAGAAGACATAAAGTATAATGCGGTTCTATTTCTTACTGTTTTATAGCATCGCTATACCCCGGGGCTTCTTTTTCATTCACAGGGTGTGAAAATATTCCTGAATGCTTGTGATTACACACGATTCTCCAAATATTCAACAAATAAGCCTTAACAGAAGATTGAAGAGCGAAATCCGAAGTAGTGAAACCTTGGTCGAAACATTATCATCTTTTCCCTTCTCTTCTTTTCGTGGACGTTTAGTAGGTGAAAAGCTCAACTTTCCGTCATCCAGTTTATGATTTGCTTTCAACAGTAACACTTAGAAAGGGAAATATTTCTGTGAGCCACATGAACTCACATCTTGCTAGCCATTCGTCCGTGTCATAAAGAACAAAAATGTCTTTCTTTGAGTCCTGTTTGCCTTTTTTCTCTTCTTCATCCTCCTCAGCTGCAGCTACTGTATTTTTTTTTGCTAGAGTTGCGAGAGCCTTGAAACAAGAGAGTGATATATAATGACTTTGTCATTACCACGTCATCATCGTCATCGCTCCAGTCTTCTTCTTTCATTTTCTTGCCTTCAATTCCAACGGTTCTTACGAAGAACCGTTCACTAGTGTTCCAAGAAACGATAACCTTAATACAATATGATCAGCATTGAATTGTTCAGCTCTGGGAACCTTGTCATCCTTTTCGAACTCAACCTTCTTAGTTTGAACACCGACTTCCCCATTTGAGCCCGAGGCTTTTTCTTCAACTGTCACTTCTGATCTTCTTGTTGATTTACGAGAAGCCTGTTAATAATTGACATAATTAGTTACATAGAACAGTCAATACAGTGGATCGTCGACTATCTTTCTTCTCTTGGTGGTTCCATAACGATCCTTGGATAGAAATTTCAGTCATCGTACCAACTTCGGTGAAAGCAGGTACTTCAGGAATTTCGGAAGTTGGAACTGATTGTGTAGAAGGAGTTTCAGATGGGATTCGTTCATGGCTATACTCATTGCTGAACAAAAAGAGATTAAACTCATAATTCTATGATATAACAAACAGTTTTTTCTCGTCCACGTCAACTGAATCTGAATCAGTGTTCTTTCCTTTCTTTGAGCGGCTTGAGATCAATGGTGAATCAACAACACCTCTTCGGGAAGAGCGTCTATTTCTTGAAAGTTTAAATAAAATCAGACGTAAACAATTTAATTACCCGGCAGGACTATTCTCAACGAGGATATCTTCGAGAGCTTCAGTACGGGAAGGTTTTCTCTTATTTCCTTCCTTCGAATTTTTTGAAAGTAATTCGTCAACCGCAACAACGTCCGCCTCCTCCTTGGGTTCTTTCTTCAAATATCTTAGTTCAGCCAAGGCATGTGACAGTAAAACAAACTTTTCCTTTTCTTCTTGAAGACTTATCCGTGTTTGCCATTCTGTCTTTGAGAAGGTCTTGGCCATTAGAAACATCTTTAGAAACCTAAAAAATTAAAATTACTGCCACACTCTGACGATTCGACTTACATTAGAGTTAGTTATAGGTTCATTATTGAAAGAACTCGAAGAAGCGAAAGACGGTTGATCCATTGAAGGAGACATATGCTCCCGATAAACGTCAGCTATAGCTCTAATGGGAGATTTGAGAGGTGATCTATTCGAACAATGTTTTTACTTCAAACAACGAAAACCTAACCTTGCTGGAGAAGAAGAAGTATCATCTAACGCTGTGAGATCGTTTAAAGATATTGGTCGATTAGATGCATCAGAATCATCATTCTGTAAAGAATTTTGAAAACTTTTATGAAAGAAATGCTGACATTTCCATCTTCTTCTTTCAAATTACAATTATTCATAACTTCTTTCAGTCTATGCATATAAGAGTTGACTACATGGCAAAGCTGGTGTTGATCTAACACCTGGAAAAATACATCTTTGAATTGAAAGACACTTTTTTGAAAATACCTTCGAATCGTTCATCCTAGCTTCGTAGAGGAGATCTTCAACTTCATTGTTCTTATAGTTATTGCCATTGTTTCCTACTAGTCGTTCGATGATTGACGACTTCTTCCTTAGTTCAACTAGTTCTAACTCAAAGGTTTTTTCATCTTCTTTCTCTATCTAATGCAACCGTAGGTGATGTTTTTTTCCTATTTGCGTTCACCTGGCTATCCAAATAGCTTATCCAGCTATCAACCAACGCTTTACGGGAGAAAGTAGTTGACGAGAGAGTGGCCCTGTGTCCAGGACATGGGTTTTGTATAATCCGGTCGAACTCTGCTTGACAACTCTACATCGTCAATTTTAACTGTACTATAGGAAGAGCAACAATGTACCTTAGGAGTGAAGAAACCACGACTTCTTGTGTCACAAAATTCCTTGCACATTTCAGAACACCGTGATACCCTTCAAGTTATTTTTTTTCACCAGCCGGAATTCAAGATTTCATACCAATCAGGACTGACTAGAAACTGCTCTAACAACATCCTTTGTTCATGGATTGACCATGGGGTATTATGTCCCTTTGAAAAAACCATCTAAAATGCGGTTTTAGCCGTAGAAGGTCAAACATTAATAGATATTAAAAGGCAAAAAAGCCAAGAATAATTAACTCAATGACATCAAAATATATTCTTATATGGACATACTGACTATGCAATGCAAACATAAAAATACATGTAAGAGTCGAGTAATATTATTAGAAAGCTTTCCGTCGACGTTCCTTGATCACTTGTTTGACTTTATCAACCAAATCTTTAGCTTCGGCTGGAATATTTATATCACGTACGTCAAATCTGAAAATAACAAAAGCGTACGCAAACAGTAGAGGTTACAATTTGAAGAGCTAACTTGTCTTCGTAAAAAAAGACCAGACCGGAGTTTGATGAATTATCCATTATATAAAAAGAAAGAAAGATAAGGTGTACCTGATTTCGCTTTTCGCATCGTTTTCATTTGTTCGGAATATGAGAATGTTTGGTACTCCCGTAGACATTCGTAAAAACCTGCCATCCAGAATATGTCGGATGGAAACACAACCTCTTCCAATCTGAATATATTCGAATCTAATACTGGAAAATAAAATGATAGTATTGCCAAAAATTCCTAAAATAGGATCAAAAAAAACTGAATGCGAACAGTGGATTACCACTTTTTCAATCGTTTCATCACGTTTTACAAATGACAATAGGTTGATTCATTGTTTAGATCAGCTTGACCATAACACTAAACTCACATCTTTGACATAAAAGGGATTAGCGTTTTCTTGAATTCTTGGAATTTCCCGTAATGCACGAGACTCCATTACCGACGGAGCCGATGCAATTGATTGTTTCACAGAGGACTGCTAGAAATACTCTGGCATTACTCACGAAAACTAGAAACACTCACCACTGAAAACGGATTCATTGTGAAACCTTGAGAAGAGAGATTTCTTGAAGAATCTGTAGGAAAGCATGAACTAGAAAAGAAGAAAGTTATGAATAATCATTTCTAGCGATCTACCTAGCACCACTACTCATGAGAAATGGAAAACTCTGTCCTGATTTCTCCACAATATCTTCAATACTTATCAAAAGGTTATACACCTCATTCATTTTTTGCAACACGCTTCCTAATAATTGAAATGAATTTTGAATACAAAAACAAATTATTACTATCAGTTATGTCTTTTCCTCCTTCTGATCCAGCGTACCTGCGATACACAAGTTTACCGTTAGCTGTTTTTCTAACGAGTTTTTCTAACAAGAGAAAACAAACACATTGGGCGCCATAGAAAAACTCACTTACCTCCCAAAACATCGTCTACAATCGGCACTACTCGAAAATCTCCATTTTCCATCAATTTTGCTGTCGACATGAGAAATTGGCATGGTCTACGGAGAACGATCTGAAACCGACGACTGAATTATACAGTTATAGATTCGAACAACTTTATCAACTTGACTTTTGAGCTGAATCAACATATGCCTGACATTATTGTATATCTTCACATCATCTTCGGATAAAGAAGCCAACCTGTAAATTATCGGAGAAATATGACGCATTCGTTTGCTTGTAAAAAAAAGTTTCTTCAACATCTTATCATTTTTCTCGAACATATTTGGCACCTCAACTCGAGAAAATCCCGTCACACATCGACAGGAAAACCGATAGGGCGGGGGATGCGCACATATAAAAGTCTTGATCATGCTAACTGGATACAGTTTAACCCTGAGGCTATGTACACAGAAGAACGAGAAAAAGAGCTCTGGAAAGAAGCAGAAAGCCTAAGAAGGATCTCCTTTTTTGGAATCTGTATAAGGTAAGTACCAATCTTTATCACATTTACTAAACTAAACGTTTCTTTAAGTACTGTCGCAACAATAACATGCATTGTAGCCATTCCAGCGCTTTACAACTACATGCAACACATTCAATCAACACTTCAAACCGAGGTTTTATATCTATTAGCAATATTTTTGCATACCAACTTTACAGGTCGAGTTCTGCAAGCATAGAACTGATGGACTTTTAGTGCAATATGAGAAAATGCAGAAAACTGTGGGAGTTCGAGGGAAGGAAATCAAGAAAAGACAGGCTGGATATGATTCCAACCCAGGTTAGGCCACTTATACAGCCATCGGAGTCATCAATTCCTTCTTCCAGTAGAAACTGCTGATGTCGACAAAACAGCTCCAACCTCCAGTGACGGTGATATGTGCTGCTCATGTAAAAGCGGAAGCGCTGGACCTCCAGGACTCCCAGGCCCAGATGGAGACGATGGTGTTGACGGAGAGCCAGGAGCAAACGGTCACGATGGAGATGATGCAGTAGAAAGCGATTACACACCTAAGGAATCCGACTACTGTTTTGAATGTCCTCCAGGCCCTCAAGGACCACCAGGAAATCCAGGATCTAAAGGAGTGCCAGGAAGGCCGGGAGATAATGGTGCTCCAGGCGAGCCAGGACTTCCTGGATTACCAGGAGAACCAGGACCAGAAGGTCCCAGAGGAGAAAATGGAGAGCCAGGGCAGGAAGGAGAACAAGGCCCTCCAGGTACATGTGAAATAGCTGATATACCTTCCGGACCACCTGGACCACCAGGACCAGCTGGTCCTCCAGGAGAAGATGGGCTTCCAGGAGCTCCTGGACAACCTGGATTAGATGGGCCAATGGGACCAACTGGGGATCCCGGTGAAGATGGAGAACCAGGAAAGCAGGGAGACCCAGGAGAGCCAGGGTTACTTGGTAGACCAGGCGAAGGTGGTGGTTGTGAGCACTGTCCACCACCAAGAACAGCTCCTGGTTATTAATTAATGTATATTAAAATAATATTGTTCTGTTATTCAAATAAACTAATTAAATCTGACAAGGTCTAGAATTCTTTGAGACTTTTTTTTTCACTATCGCGCAAGAAAAAAGTGAAAGCGCAGATTATTCCGTAGAACAATGGACTGTTAAAAAAAACAAACTAGCTAATTGGAGATACCGGAATTAAAAGTCGAGAAAAAACAATCAAGATAGAACCTTGTTCAGTAAAAAAAACTAACGTGAAAAAAGGACCGCATCGAGATGTTCTCATTAACTCAACTCTCGGATCATCTTGCTTAGGAAACGGCTTCTTAGGAGAGACAGGAAGATAGGTTGTTACCTGTAATGAAATTGAAAATGCACCATCTGACATAACATTTCAAGAGTTTACAAAACCAAAAAATAAGTATCGGGAATGAAAAAATAGAATGTTGAGAAAGAAACCTCTTGTCTTTTATTCGCTGTGAAGTTGATTGACATTATCTTAGCTACACATCCTTCTGGACTTTCTTGCTCGAAAAAAATGTCACCTGTGTCCGTAACCCTTAACTAAAAATATATTGAGAACATGCATTCCCTCCTTCATACTCTGCCGATTTTTGGTCGGATGAATATCTTTCCATTCAAACGATCAGTTTTCAATGGCCATGGCTGATCTTTCCTTCCAAGCGTAGTAGGTAAGTGAGAATGCGATAACTGATTAGCTTTTTTCGGAGCGTTATGAAGATTTTGATCGCCTCCACTTTGAAAACCACTTTCTTCTCGCCTCTCTTTAGTTGTGGCTTGTTCCCTAGTTGGAGGCTGACTAGCAGCTCTGCGCCTTCCTCCCTGAATATAATCATGACCCAAGAAAAAGGTTGTAACAAACCTCTCGCTCGTAGCCAGCGCTCATGCGGTCGGAACCCCTTCGATCATATGAGGCATCCCGACGTCCCCTACTAAAACGCTCTTGATCTGTGTGTATATACCTACGGTCATCTTGACTAGACTTCCGAGCTATTCCCCGTCGTTCGTAAGATGATCGCTAAAACGAACTGCTTTATGAAAAGATTCTCTCTAAAGCTACACACAGCTCTATCAACTGAATGCTCTCTTGAACCATAAAAAGAATTCAAAGTTCCACGGCCATCAGGTAAATAAGTTTTCATGAACTGACTGAGAAAAATTTCTTGAAAGCGAAAAAGTTATTCAAGCAAAAGACATCCTGTACCTCGTACTGTAATCCTTTCCGATTCTTCAGCCATCATGGAATTCATTAATTCGGCAGCCAGGTGACATATATTGTTTAACGGAGGTTTACCTATTGAACATAATACATATCTTTTTTAGAACTTCTCTTCTATAAAAACCTTTTACAGGAGGATCCTCAGCTGTTAACATCGTGTACATTGCAGCACCCAGAGAGAAGACATCTGCAGCTTCATCATATGAATCGCCTCCTAACAACTCGCTATAATCAGCTCGAAACAGATAGATTTGATAAAACTATAATCTTACGGAGCCATAAAACCTGGCGTTCCCACTATTGTCCGAGGAGGTCCACCCGTCCTCATAGAACGAGCCAAACCGAAATCACAAATTTTCTACAAAACTGAAGCTATGCGCGTACAAAGAGAGAGCTCACTATGGTGGGTAATAAGCCATCAGATGACATTTTTGAAATTAAAATATTTCCTGCCGACAAATCTCTATGCATTATTCGTTTGGCATGAAGCTGTTGAACAGCACAAAGCAATTGCTTCAAGACGTAGGCAGCTGTAGAAGCAATATGTTAGATAAACTACAGACTTCAATAAAGATCTTACCTGCTGTTTCAGATAAGGGACCATTTTTACGAACATAAGACCGCATAGAACCAAGAGGACACAATTCAAGAACGAGATAAACATCATTTTTTGTTTTAAATTGGCCATAGAACTGAACGGCCTTTATGAGCTAACTCATTCAAGTTATACTAACTTGCCTTTATTATATTATTATGCGAAACATTATTGAGCAGTTCATATTCAGACTTGATTCTATGTAGTGGAACACCTCCGACCCCACAGTTGATCTAAATTTGCATTGATTTATGAGCGTTTTTGAACGAAACGTACTTTTTTAAGCGCTACTCTGTTGAACTGTGGATGGATAGCTTCATAAACGACTCCGAACCCACCCTTACCGATCTCTCTGACGATTTCAAAGTCCTTAAATTTGTAATCCATACATATTATGTTAATATAGTAAAATTTTATACCTCTAACCGTAATCCCGCAGACATTTCATTGCTTCATTATATGCTTTGGCTTGCTTTTCCCCACGCTGAACTAAATTACCGCATTTGAATATTCTTTCGCGCCAAATGCCAATGGAGCGCAAAAACCAAAGCCATCAATTATCTGAGACACGAGAAGAGAAGGTCTCGATTTCTGTGTGATAAAGCAAGAACAGAATATGTTTTTATTAATCTATTTTCTCATAAATATCAGCACATCGAATTTTATATATCTTCTGATTGCAAGGGGAAGTCATTTTGAGCCGCTCATTTTCCATAATGCATCGTTTGTGTTCATAGTACAAGCACAGTGAATCTCTGCTACGAGGGGAGTTTTACAGCATAAGTGAACAATATGGAATTGTAAGGAAATGTAAATAAATTCTAATAAGTAGGACGTTATTAATAATTACAGTATAATATGAAGTAGCGTTTTCACAACTGTTCTCATCAAGGCCCCAAAGTTGCGTCTTCCACTATAACCTCTTCTCCCGCGGTTCGGACTTTACTTAACTGTAAGAGCTATTTAGAAAACTTGATATGATTCTAGTTTCTACTTTGCTCTCTAGAAGCTGTAGTCTTTTATCTGCTCTACTAAGCTTTTTCTCAGCATTGGACAAAGCAATTTCAACGTTCTCAGCGAACTTATTGAAACGATCAGTTAGTTTAAATAGATAAGCGTTGTAGAAAGCAACGAGAGTTCTACGATTGATTGGAGGAACCGGAAAATGATCAAGATAGGCGGGGTAATCTGTGTAACACTCACTTTGTCAAGTTCTATATCAGGTCGAATCTGATTCAGTTGTGAATTCTCCATGACTAAAAAGATAGATATTGACAAAGAAGAGTAATCTTCTCAACATCACAAGGATTCAGTCCTGGATTTCAATAAGTAGAATGAAGAATTAGTATTTATTCCTTAATACTTACAATCACATACAAATAAAGAACAGTTCAACCATCTACAACTTTGATTTCGTCTATTTGTTTTCGGGGAGAGTTAGAACTTGTATCATGCGAGTTATGAAGAATCGAACGGAAGTTTATACGAGGTAGACGTTCCGATGGAGGGAGAAGCTCGTTGAGTGTTTCAGCAGCAGGGACAAGTTCTTCTAATAAGACCTAAGAAAAGGGTATAAGCTAAACAAGAGAAACGGTACTTGGACTGCTTTCACTTCATCTTTCACTTTGTTAAACTTTGAGGCGATCTCAGCCATTTCATCACAACCTTTCTTTTTATTTGTGAGCGTTGTAGCTAAAGTTGTTAATTCAGCATCAAGCTACAATAGATTCAGTGATTAAAATCATAGGCTAGATTGAACCTTCTTAGTTTGACCGTCCAAAGCGTTCTGCTCGAGAATAAGCACTTTGGAACAGACTTGAATATGCTCGTGGAGTCGAGCCGAAAATCTACAGAAAGAAAATTACCTTACTTGTATAAAGAAAAAAAAACCTGAGAATAGGAGAACTTAGAGATTTGAGAGTATTATCAATGGAAATGTCTTTTTTACCGATGGCAGCGAGCAGTATTGGAAGGAATTTGGGAATGTCCTGAAATTGTAGGAAAAGAGAATGAGAAGAAGACAGTGGAACAATACCCTAAATCGTTTATACATCTCATCTTCATCTATTGTCGCTTGTTTAACAGTGCCGTCCTTCACAACAACTATTCCTTTATTTTTTTTTACACTGCCTTTTAAATAAATTCGGTGAAGCAGCACTGTCTAACTAGAGCAAACCTTTATTTTGCAAGAATGGAAACGAAGAAGTTGATGGAGCAGATGAGGAAGCACTCTGCTCATTGCCCATTTTTGATTTTTTGGATTGAGTTAATTAAGATGATGTGTTTGCAGAGTGTGATGAGGTCCCATATAAATGCGGTCAATGCCGGTATCAGTCCAATGTCTCTCGAAATCAACTAGTGTATCCTTAAAAGGATTATGAGATTATATGTTGTTTCAACTTTCTAACCTGCTTAGCAGTTCCAGGGATAGCGTCAGAATCAGGGTCGGGAAGATGATCTCGAGGAATTTCAACGTTTTCCTTAAAAAAGAAGTAAGGGGAGAAATTAAGAGTTGTAAAACTTTGGGGAGTCTATGGAAAGTCCACTCCTTGTCGTAATACAGAAACTGTTCGTCGAGAGAAGCCAAAGACGGTAGTGTGCTACTCATATCATGAGCAGACTCTTCCTAAGAGATGTGTGACTATTCGCTAAACACTGGGTTTAAGATATTGAATGGTACTCACAACCAATCAAAATAAAGTACATTGAATGTTCAATAAAAGTTTATAAAACGATCACAGATAGTTAAATGAAATGTATTGTGCAGAACCATATTATGTTTTTTGATTGGGCAAAACGGAATATAAAACGAAAATCAAGCCTGAAAAAGAGAACAAATAAAAGAACCTGTAGAAGTGTGTGTACCTTTAAATCTCCATCAAATCTCTGGACTAAGAAGTTATTCCCTGCGTCTTTTTTGTATCCAAATTGTTCATAAAAAGTGATGAGAGAGTCTTTGCATTCTAAACTAAGTTTATAGACTTCTAACTGAAATCACGAGATCAAGATAAGAACAAGAGAGGCACGAGTGACCTTCTTGGCTAGGTGTACGAGAATCTCATTCAGTAAAACTCCGAGCTTTTTTCCCCTCATTGAGGAATCTACAACAACATCCTCGACTCTTCCTCTACATCCAGCTTCATGGATGAATTTCCACTCAATGACCAATGTAGCGGCCCCAACTACCTTTTCAGTGCTGAAGTGATATTAGGGGAGCAAGTGAAGGGTATAAACTTCAAGTTCTCCAGAACAACGACGTAATATGACTGTGGTTTCGTCTTCATAGTCTCGAACCTGCTCAAAAAGCTCTCTTCGGAGATTTGACCAACGGAAGTCAATTGAGCGAGCACTTCCAGGAAACTAGTTTAAAACATTGATAACGATCAAATTAATTGAGTATGAGTACCCATCATGATAATCGTCTGTTCGTAATGGTCGCATGCGAATTCCTTCAGGGACCTGACCATTGAATTCTTTCAAAAGAGTTGGAGAGAACAAGTAATCTAAGATAGTTGTTTCGTTAAAAAACACAAATTGAAGAACAAACTTGAAACTTTGGGAGTAACTGAAGAGATAGTCATCGCTGATCCTGAACAATGTATTTGAAAAAACAAAGTAAGAATGAGCAGATAAGATGATGGCGTCTCACCATTCCGAATAGAAAGAACGAAAGAAGTAGTAATGTCAAGATAAATTATATTATTCTACACGTAAAACTGTCAGCGTTAGATCCGTTATAGGAGATTTCAATAAATTATTTTCAAACGTCGATTAAAACCCTATCAGTTAAGGCAACACGGTGCAATGCATTAGCACTACTGTCATGGAAAGAACTTTTAAAACTAAGGTACAATTGGTGGAGATCAACAATAAACTACGAAAATCAGACTTCAGTCGCAGGGCCCATATCTAACGACACAGACAATCCATCAGATGCCTTATTCGACTCTACTTTGAATTCCAATATGGGAGACATGTGTTTCAAGAATTCATTATAGTTTCTTTGAAGTTCCGTCTAAACACATATTGTGTTGTATTCAAACTTAACATGTTAACAAACCTGATAAGCTTGCTGATCTAGCTGAATCAATTGCTTGTTCAAGGCTAAAGCATCGCAACATTTCTTAGAAAAATCTTTGAAGCACAATCGCAGCTTGTTTTGGAATTTGTCTACAGGCTTTCCTTTCTCATCCCTTGTAACTTCCCGAAGGAATATATTCGCTACCTAAGGTAGATGTTCAAGACTGTACACCTAGTTTTATTACCTGTATGGGTCCTTGATTCACCGTCGTTCCTATACACCCTTGCAAAACCATTTGCAGCATTTTTGCGTCGGGAGGGTTTTGAGCGATAGCAGCAGACAGTTCTCTGAAATTTGAGTCATGGAACGGGGGCATTAACTAAGATCACGAGATGCTAAGCGCTACCACTATTTCTTTCAATGAATCATAACGTTAATATCAGTTCTTTGAATCTTCTAACATCATTCAGATCTGCTCACCTCGTTTTCTTTTCAATGTCCTCAATGGCAACCTGAATAGGTAGCAAAACTTTTTGCTCACGTGAAATGACCCTGATTCTGGTTTTCAAATAGGGGAAACTGAAAATATTAAAATGTACATCGAACAATCAAACAATGAATCCATACCAATGTTGTGTGGTTAAAACTGTTCTTCGTTTGCACTGATCCTTCAAATCACCGTGAGCTCGTCCATCTCGAGTGAAAGGAGTAGCATAACTGAACCTATTTATATTATGGCTTCTCTCGAAATGAGTTGGTCTTCTTCTTCTTTCCCATTTATCGAAATAGGGTTCAACATAAGTAATTTGAAGGTACGCATTGTTAGGTTGATGAGCAGAGCGGGACACCTAGAAGCAATTTTTATATAATTAGGAAGAAAAGAAAATTTACATTGTTTGAATCCTTGATCACTTCTACAATGCTTCGACCGAATCTTTCCGTATAAAATTGCTCGAGCCGATTACTAATCTCAGATAACTTCGTAAATGGTGGTTCCTTTAGAAGAAAAGGTTTTCTGCACTTTTCGGAACTATTATTACCTTGTAAATGAACTCTTCCCCATCCAAATCGCCAAACTTTGAACCATAGAAACCTACGCGGAAATATGTACCGAAACAACGCTTATCAGAACTGAACATAAAAATGTAAATGGAATTGTCAAAATCACACACCCAGGCAGAGGAGATAACCAAGCGTCCGAATTTTCCTCAACTATTGATACAGCCGGTTCAATCCTAGACAAACAGTCACTTAATCGTGCATGGATTGAAGCCAGACGTCTAAAATCACGCCACTCCCGAAGAGTGGGCTCGATAACCTATGAAGTCTTTGATACATAATTTCTTCCAAAATAATTACTTTGAATAAATCTGGTAGCAGCTCGTACATTTGAGCTTTCTCATAATACGATGCACATTTATCGATTAACTGAACCAATCCAATTGAAGTGAAATGCTTTGATTCGCATACTCCATCGGTTTCGGGACTGAAATAACAACGAATAAACGATATGAAGAATTGAAACGATGGACCTGATGACATCATCGCTGACAGCACTTTCTTCGAGAATGTTGGCGCTAATATTGTGAAAATCAACCGCCCCACTTGGCAAGTACCCAGCAGTCGTTGTCATCGCTGAAATCATTTTTAACATTCTTTTTCGTGATGAGCGGTTGCATGACTGTGTTTGATTGATAAGATTTAATAGCAACGCACCTATATATTCAGCCGCTAGAGCTGATGCATGTAAGAGACATTGCCCGGCTTCACATTGCAAACCTTTTTCAGTATGCCTTGAAGCCATATTCAGAAGCCATGTGAGTCTGTGAATAGCATTACTTGATGATCACTCAAGCTTTCTCACCTAAGATCGGGGTTGTTTTGATAACCCTTCGCTACGCGGTACATTAAATCCATAGTCATTTCATAGTCGTTCGCATACTCCTTCATTTTCACAGTGTCTGATAAAATCATGTGCAAGTTGAAGATTAAATCTTTCACTTGTTCTGAGAAACAAGCTTGACTTCTCATGTGAGAATCAGACCCGCAATCTGTCTCAGCATATATCAAGACCGTCTTAATTGAATTTGTTCAGTCTGAGTTAAAAAAAACTCATCTACCTTCAGACTGCGACGTAAGCAATCCTCATTCAGCCACATCCCAGCCCTGGTTCCGTTCGAGACAAGTGTGGAGAGAGCCATAGTTATCTGCATTTTCAAACGAGCGAAGCTGTTTCCACTATCGAAGCTCTCTCTCATCAAAAGATATAGACTTGCCGCAGCCTGTAAAACTGTATGAGCTAGCTATTCCTCATTCTCCTACCTGTGACCTAACAGGAGCAAGACGAGATGCACAATGCTTCAGAAGCTGCAAACACAGTTCAGCACATTGCTCAGTCTCCTAAAAATAGACGCCGTGAATAGAATGGAAAGGGTGCACTAACCTGTTCAAAAATCATCTCAGGATACTTAAGGAAAAGGGCTCTCAAACTGGCAAATACATTCTCGAGAGCAATCACTGACTGATTACAGCTAAGAATATGAATCTTGAAAAAAAAATTTGATCAAAACAAGAATATGCTTCGCAAACCATTCCCCGAAAAACCATTGAGATTGAGAAGTACAGGTGATCGTTCCCTGGCATTGACACAACTCGAATGATGGACTCATATGCTTCCAGAACACACAAAGTAACTTCTGAGCTCAGCAAGCCCTCCATGATTACTTCATTGTGACCAACTTGACAGAAAAAAATAAAAGAAAAACACTGTCTCTCACCTGAACTAGACAAAGCATCAACTTTTACGGCTACTCCTTTTCTCCATTTAACTTGAGATTTATTTTCTGGCGTGTTCGAGTTATCGACACTTGCCGTTGAAGTAGGATCTGAGGCGGACTGGAAGAAATCCGTTCATATATCGTTTCAAGAATGGGAAACATACAACTGGCTTCAACTCAAAGCAATGAATAGAAAGATCCAAAACGCCTATGAATTGGGCCAACTGAACAGGAGGCAAATCTCGAATCCATTGACGAAGTACTGAATCATCCAGATGCTGGAGAACCCAACAATAGCAGGCAAGAAGCTTCAAAACACAGGCTAGTTCAAGGATGATATCACAAAAATACCTGTCGAGACATTTCTTGATTTAGACCTATCCTTTTCTCTTTCTCTTGTGAAGAGACAGTAGATGAGTTCTGAGATCCGATACCAGCGATTGCCAAGGCAACTTTAGGGTCAACAGAGCTGTTTTCCATATTGGACTCCATCGATAAACGACTAGAACCACTCAGAAACTGTGTGAAAGGAAAAGATATTACCTTCTATCAAAATGCATGGGACGATTCATAGTGTTGAAAAGCTGTGAAGCATTATCCATGATAATATTGATGAGAGGGAAGTAAAGCGCAGCTACACGTGATAGCACAGACACATCGGATAGTCGACTATCAGCTTCATGGGTAGCAATCAAATTTCTGACAGTTCCGATAGCCCTTAGGAAAACGAACATAATTAATTTAGAAAATTAACAAACTTTGCATATAAGAGAGCTGAATTTGAAAATTCTAGAACAGAGCTCAGATCTGACAGGACGATCCCCACAAGAAAATGGAATCTTCGGAAGTCGGAGTTCAATTGGTCTGAGCCATAGCCGAATGATCCGAGGGAATCTGTTCCAATCGACCGACTGCTCAAGCTAGAAGCTCCAGGACTCGGAGGTTGTAATTGAGTTGGAGTCATTCCAACAGAATTCGAGGATGTAGATGTTGAAAGAGATGAGGGAGCAAAAGGTAAGTTGAGAATAACGAAATGCTCATGCGAGCAGATGATTCTGATAAAATCCAGTTTTATCAGCATCAATGTAGTTGAAAGAGTGTCAGTTGTGTTCAGGATTTTCAAAGTGACATCCTGAAAACAGTCTTTGTTTTCCCATTTTGAACATTAGACCAACCTGAACAAAGTCTTTGACGAGTTTCATAATAAAAGATCGATCCATAAGAGAAAAGGCATCCCTGAGGAAGAATGCCCAGCTATGAGCGAGTGAAAATGCTTGACGAGCGTCCTTTTGAAGTCTATTGTTCATCTAAACAGTAGATAGTATTTCATTATGCAAAACAATGCTCACATCCGTTAAAACAGCATTGGATAATGATTCCAAAAGCTTCAAATACTTCTCGGCAAACCTTGATCTTCTAACCAAATAAAGCCTGCCAGTATTCGAAAGATACTCTGCCATCGATTTCAACTAGAAAACTCCATCTTTGAATAAAGAAGAACGTGCTTTTACCATCAGCTCTAGTAGGAACCAAGCATTCAAGAATGCCATTTCTCTAGCTTGACCATAACTCTGAACCCACAAATCAGCAAGCTCTTCGTGAAGTAATTTCCAGTTTATCACATTTGTCGATTCCACCAAAACTTTGTTGTTTGATGCTCTTTCAACTCCTTCTGAAAAAAAGACAAAACATTCATTACGACTTCCTAAAAGGTAACCAATGATATTGAAAAGCTTTTGTGTCTCAGGAGAGTTAGTGCGGTTCTTATCTCCAGACTTCACAGTTTGCAGTGATTTCTCCGATGAGTCTAAAGAAAAATATTGGGTTGGCATACTTGTTATATAGAATTCTAACCTCTTGAAGAAACTTTGAAGAAATGGACGTAAGATGCAAGAAGTGAACTCCGTCCATGATTATCAAGACATGTATCTAGTAAAATCGTACATATTTTGGCTAGATGACCGAGGGTTTCGAAAGCTGCACTTGCCACAGATTCTATATGAATAAGATGATAAGTTACGAATCTATCTCAGATTATGTACCGGAGAATGGCGTGTCAGTGATCATTAGAACCAGTTTGTCAAGTACATTATACAGAAAAGCTACAAGAGGTTCAGGACGTGCCTTTAATATGCCCTGGAATGATAGTTACAGAGTGGAGACAAAGGGGAGAACAACTCACTCGAATAGAAGCTATCAAAGATTCTTCGGTAACCGAAACTGCTCGTTTATCCGTGTAAGAAAGAGAAGAAACAGCAACGAAAAACTTTTCCAGGTGCTCATCCTAGGCCTTACATAGTTTTGATGGTTCAAAAAAAACTTACTTGAGCATGAACAGAAGATTCGGCTCTCAAGGTAACGTTGAACAAAGGCTTATGCCCATCTAGCCATTTGATATTAGGTAGAGCTCCTTCAGGATCCAGATATCCATAGCTGTTCGGAGGACGTTCAATGCAAATTGGTAGATTGAAGTCACCAGAAGTGAGTTTACCATCTCGATAAAGAGGAAGCCACTGCAATTAAAAACACTCCACACCATTCACACAAGAAAAACTCACAGAATAGCCTATGGGGTATTCAAACTCTTCATCTCTTCCTCCAGCTTTACAAGAGATATGATAAAAAGTGAACAACAAATGGAACCCATCGTCAAGCTCAACTGGGATGGCTAATTTTATTTCATCGGCCATTTGAGGGACTCTATGATTTGATAAATATGAATTCCATTAGAATAATGAACCTCACTTGCTATGATAAATAACCGTAGTTTGCCCATGAGAACTGAGAGCTGTTCCGGCGTTATTAGGGAATATTACGACTTGGGGAACCTCCTTATCGTTCATCAATTCTACGCGTATGGAAATGTTCCGGGCAGTACCCTGCCTACTCGAGAAGTTTACATACTTCGGATAGATATAGAGGAGGTTTCTGAAATCCGAATGAAGCGATTGGAAGACAGTAGATAATTTTACTTGTAGGAATTTAGAACAGCGTAACTTCCTTTACAAGAGAACTTCTGCACTTCTTTCAACAACTCGCCTCCATTCTCATTATAAGGGGCCACACGCATGAACTCAGGGGATATTCGACGAGGTACATCTTCACCATTGCCTCCACCTAAGCCGTATATAAAAGGAACAATTCAAGACAACAAAAACCTGATAACTGAAGGACGAGATCAACTGGGAAAGTTTTAAGCTTTGAAAGTTTACCACCCGCTTTTCTAGCTTCGGAAAGCAGTTTGAATAGGTCTTCTTCTGATATCTTATCATTCTCCTTTAAAGGTGAAATTGCTTTAAAAGAGTGAATAGATTACTCACATAACGGAAGAAAGAATTCAGTGACAAAGTGAAAGTTTGTAAGTTCGACAATGATGTATCGGTTATTTTTCCACTTTGATCAGTCGCTGTTACACCTTCATCACCGTCTGAGAAAATTATTTTTATAGAATGAGAGATAACGCCTAACCTAGGTTTTTTCTTCTTTGTAATGGAGTTCGAACTCGAGTAAACATTGTTGATGCTGAAGTGCCACTACCCATTCGTCGGAATGTTGATGTTGACGATATTGATACTCTATCAACACTCATTATACTCATTGTATCACTCTCGGAACAAGCCAAAGGAGCATCCCCTGTTACAACATAGCTACTTTTGCATATAATATCTAAATACCTCCACTAAACGACGTCCCACAAGCAAAAGTTGAAGCCGTCATTTCAGTTTTATCTAGTGATGTTGCACTAGTCAACACCTTCTGCACATCGACGATCATGAAGCCCATCGGCATTCTGTACCTTCCTAAATTGCAAAAAAAAATCATTAAATGAGATATGCTTTACCAAGTCTTGAGCAGTACTCCGCTGCTTGAAGCAAAAGCTTTTCCTTGGACTTCTCATCCTTTTGAGAACAGTAAGCATCGACTGCATCAGACACCTCGCATGCATTCAAAACCTTCTCCAACTGAACGACGAAACATTAGAAAAAAAAGAAGAACGAGTAACAAATTCAAAAACAATAAAAAGGGCGCCTATATATCAGACAACCATTCTATCTTTAAAATACGCCCAGAGTGGTTGGTTCAGAAAAAGTACCTTTACAACTAAGAATATATCGGTCACGTTGCCGTTGAAAAAGAAAGAAGCATGGTTACATCTTAAATGTGAATACTTTGCTACGAATGATTAGAGAGCTTTACCTCCCATGGGGCCCCGAATAAGTAGTACCATCTTTCAACATACTTCGAAATTGTTCAGAATTTACATCAAAATAAAAACTCTCAGTGAGTTTTCTTTTATTTTTTGCATCGTAAACTGCGATCGATCCAAACACGGGTTCGAATGTTGGCTCCATGTTTAACTGAAGTAAAGATGTTGTGATTAGAATACAATTGACACAAATCGCCACCTTCATCACTTTGATTAACAAGTTATGTCCTGAATCCTTATCTTCGGGATATGAAGGTGTTGATCTTCGTTCAATAACTTCATCTTCCGTTTGCAACGGTAACAAGTTCACAATATTCATTGATCTGTTAGCCTTTCTTTTATTCTCGTTTTGCTGATCGAGTAAAGCATAACTTGTTTTTTGAGTGATTCCTGTAACTCATAAACATTGCTCAAAAGAGAAGCTTAATATAAACCGGCTATAATGGGATCAGGGTGGCTCATGTGCAAACGTGGCTCTCGCAACTCTCCTTCTAAAGATCCCATTGTTCCAGTAGATGCGGATGAAGCACAGGAAAGCCTTTTTATCAAGTTCTCCTGGAAAGAAAAACTAATTTCATGTGTCTGAAGGAAAGGTTACCTGAGGATTACCATCAGCTAGTAAACTCGCACTTCTAGCAATTCTGTCAGTATGACCAGTTTCGAATTCGAAAATTGGCTTAGCACAAGTCCTTGCTATTATAGGACGCTCCATCATCATACGGATAAATGCTTCGCCTGATCCGAACTGTTGATGTCTATAATAGTAAATTGGTGGTTGTCAACGGAAATTCAATGAGTTTCACCTCCTTTGTACGAGCGAAAACTTGCCATTATACGAAAGTAGTATATCCTTCACATGCGATTCGATTTTTTTTCTGCAATTTTGAGAATCTCGTTTCATTTCTTTCTTGAACTGTACGCTGCTATATCATTGATGAACGGATAGTCCAAAGTTGAATTTTCGCGATCAACCAAACGAACATCTATATCATCAGACGGGAATTCACATACTCTTAAAAAGAACATATGAAATGAAGACTTTCCATTTTTAAAAAACTTTCTATGTGTAGTTTTTCGCTGTCCTAAAGCTTCTTCTATATCACAAGGATCGACGACATCCAACAAAGACAACTGAAAGTATTTAGCATTCATACAGTCCACTACTATCTATGTACTGATAACGATCCACTTGTTTTGTCCAATGACACAGGATGAACTAAGACGCTTCCTGTCATTATATGACGTCGAACATCGGCAGCAGTCATCCTAAAGAATGGAATTAAGGCAAAATCACTTCAATCCTAACATACTTGCTTCTTTTCCCAACGAAAGCACGTTGGCTCGGTGTTACTGTACCCGACATATCTCCTAGTTAATTCAGCTGTTGCAAATCGTCATTTCCCAAATGGCACTATATACACTATGAGAAATGAAGTTTACAGATTTTTCATCTTTTATCGAGGACAATATGCAAATTGAGCTGACCGAGGGAAAGATTTAAAAAGAACTCATTTCATTATAACATCAATACTAACGCGAAAAAATCAATAACCTCAAACCGATGAATACCAAAGCAGGACTAACAAAACGGATAATTTGTAACCCCAATTATCATTTCAAGTTCAACTTACCCGAGTTATCACAACTCTCTTATTACTCGTTTTTCTATGCAGCTTGTACGTAAGTTGGCGTCTTTACTATTGCAGCGAGGCTCCCGAATTCCGACTACTGTGTTTTATCGTAAAGTTATAACTGCATCGTTCAAAACGAATACCTTCGATCATTGTTTAATGTTGTAGGAGATCATTATAATTAGAATAAACCATTGAAGTACAAAAAAACTGATTCATTCAAAAACAAACACAGCATGTATCATCATGAAACTCTTCGCTTAAGTGTAAACAACCGTTCTGCGTGTCTGCATTACTGAAAATAAAAATCTTGAGAACGAAAGTTCAGAAGTGATGGCCTTCATCTACATGAACTATGAAGCATCTAATAGAAATGTGTCATCGTTATAACTGTTTGAGTGTAACACCTAACCAGCTTTTCCTGACTAAGGGCTGCTTGGTTACAGCAAGCAAAGAGTTCTTCACATAGGCTTTATAATATAAGGTCATATGCGTTAATCTTTCATCGTTTAAAGACAAGCGAGTTCCTCGGCAAGTTAATGTGAGGTGATACGTAAAGAGCTGGTTTCTTAATCTTATCATTACACAAGTGCCTGTTTTATTATGATCCTCCTCCTGTCGTTAGTTGTGTTCCAGATACCATAAACATCATTCATCTCTCGGCATGGTATCATCGGTTGTGCCAACCTTTGACCATATTGCAGCAGCAGCTGCTTTCAAACTCTACTTTTTTTTCCATAAGATTCGAATATAATTATTAATAAATTGCAAATCCAGAAATACATTCAGCAACTGCCAAAGCAGACTGATTCAGCTGGTAACTGGTTCTATTCCAAATAAGCTACTTTCTGGTAGACTTGTCTTTCATATTAACCATTTCGTTATCTCATTTTTCATAGTAACATCGTAGTTCTGCAAAATATAACATTTGTTACTTTCTTTATTTATACCCACGTTGTTTAATTGACAGTTGACGTCTCTTCCATTTATTGTCCTTGTTTGAAATGAATAATTTGATTATCTTATGAAGTATTCAAATGTTTTATTCATATAAAGCACGCATGCTGAAAAGTATTCTTGGGAGACGCCATGGACTGACCATGTTTTGAAGAAACTCTTAATAACATAGGAATTTCCAAACTATGTCTAAAAATAATTGTGCGATTCTAATCATAAATGCGAATTGTTTCACGACTCTTCAAAATAGATGTCCATCTTTATTTTCAGAACTTCGATGGTTGGATGTTCATGACCAGCCTTGAAGATGTACTAACATAGAAAATAGGTTGTACCTTAAATTCTATTTACCTGAGTGACATCAGTGTTAAGATTGCACTTTTTTGAAACTTCAAAAAATTGGCCATTCCAAGATCAATTGCTATATATATGTGAGTGTGGGAAAGACTTCGAGAGTTTCTCTTCCATCTGCATAAGCATCTTCAAAAACGAATACAGAGAACCTGACAAAAACTCTATGTTTATGAATGATTCCTTCGTTGAACACTGCCTTTCCTTTCTCTTTACTCAGTTCAAATGTTCAAGAAACGATGGTCGTCGCTGATATGATGTTTTCTTCTTTTTGTCTTGTTCGTCGTTCATTTTGTTCGCACTTGAAGCCTCCAATTAAACATTCGCAACTATTCAGTTCTCCTGTCCAAACCATTTCTGAAATCATGGACCACAATACCTTATTCAACATTCAAAGCTGGTTCCGTTCGAAAAGAGAAGCTGCTCAGGTACCTTTCGTTGTATGTTTGAGAAAGAAATGACAAAAGATTAATTAAACATTGAAACGTTCTTTCTTCCTTTAATTACCTGAACTTATTTCAGAGTCGTAAGGCTGTCTTGCTTCTCATGTTGTTCAATCTTCTTAACTGCTTGGCTATATCTTTTGATGCTCTCCGACAACTCTCTTCGATGTTCATAATTTTAAATGGATTGAATTTAATGTCCGTGGGCTTAGCTGTACATGGCATCTACAACAATAGAATTGTCTTCACTGTACCTGATGCTTTATTCAAAGTATGCTCTATCCCATTTTTGATCTTCAGTAGTTCTTTCATCTCATAGGTATGCCTATGTTCCTCCTCGCTTTTTTATACTTTACACTTGGCTGAAACTCGAAATTTCGCATCTGAATACCACTTTGCTTGGCTTGTAGTTTCCTACATCATTCTGATGTGGGAGTTACAATCTATCATTCGTATATCGTTTGATATTATCAAACAAAGTGACTCCAAATGCACAAAGCCCCCTCCATCATACGACCAGGTATAGTTTTAAAGAGCGACTGTCTTTGAAGAAACTTGTCTTTAAAGGTTATATCGGAAGAACAGCCACCTTCATATTCGGATGTGATGGAGAAGATTGAAAAATGCGGCTCACCTATTGCAGGAATCCACATAGTTTAAGATTGAACTATAGCACACAAGGACAAAAATACAAAATTGTATTGATAACTACTAGATAATGACTTTCCTATGGGTCTTCTCGGGTCTACGTTTTTGAGAATGTCTGTAATATACAAGTTCGTAAACTGATCTCATTGTTTTCCTTATTATTAACATTTCAAAATCTTTATTAATTTAATAAAATGATTGTTTGGTCTTTGAATACTCCCAATCTTCTCATATCAAGTCATATTTTGTCTATTCTTGTTAATGAAACATGATGATGACATGTGCTGTCTATAAAAAAGGCATCATTGAAGAAACATATCAGTGAGAGTACATAGGTGATGGCGTCAAGACCTGCGGACTCTGTTCGTGATCTTTATAAGAAAGCCTTGGAGAAAACCAAATACATAGTTCAAAGAACAGAGCAATATAGAATTCTTTCTTTGAAAATATGTACATTATCAGTTTTGAACAATCATTATTGCAATACAAAGGATATAACTAAATACAAAATCACTCGTAATGAACAGATCTTCGAAGTTGGTGATTACTAAATCTTAAAGAGTTGTAATCTAATTCTGCTTGTGAAAATATATTTACAACTTTATAGAAACATGGAATAAAACTTTGCAATATTCGCAAACTCTACAGACCCAACACAATCACTCCATTGGTGTTGTTTGCACACACTCATCGGTTTGCTAAATTGATCTGATGTAATGATCGCATGCTAGACAACAAATACCGTTTTTGTGGTTTCCGTGAACACCTTGCAACCTCCTTCACCTACAGCAACCAGGGCATTGGCCATAGCGGGAACACAAATCTAAGTTTGGGTATGTTATGTCACTTCTCCGTTTCTATTTCTACCAAGTATATTACTGCGCCAATGTGACTTCGCATTTTTTTGTTCGGATGATTAGGATACCATCGGTAAACTATTCTTCCTGTGGTTCCTGGAACGGGTGGACAGTACCATTGTTTATGACAAGCCATCTAAAGTGTTAATTCATGAGACTTGGAACATTATAAAATCACACACTTGTCTCATTTCTTCACTTGGCCACTCCACAAGAGGATGCCCAGTAGACTTTAACGGTTCATTGAGATATTTGAAAATCTTAAGCAAATAATAAAACGTATATAGTTTCTGATGGTTTACTTACATGTTCAGTGTCTGTGATTTCACCCCACAAAGGATTACCCTCTTCATCTTCTTGTGTACTTAGATCTTTTGACTCGCTAGAAGACCCTTCATCCTGAGCAGGAGGATTTTCAGTGCTTAGCTGCAATATATTACTTAAAAAGAAGGTGTAAGTGGGTTCGCACTCTTTTGGATGTAGAAGCCCCTGCTGGCTCAGTTATAGACGTTTTCTTCAGAGCAACGGGAGTTTCACAGTGTGGTCTTCTAGCGATCGCTACTCTTGCAGACCCATCAGATAACATATGAACTACTGAGTTTTCTGGTTGCATCTTGAAAAAACTTGTTAAACCCAAGGTATCGTTAAAACTATTACGTGTGTTGACAATTGACTTGTTCTATCGTCAGCTTCTCTAGCACTGGTTTGAGGAACAGCTGGTGGTGGACAGCCACCTTGATGGAAAGAGCTTGTGGATGGACCCAAATGAGAACGAAGAGAAGTCCACATACGATGAACAAACTTGCCGATACCCTAGAAGAAAGAATGGAATCAGAGAACGTGAGTTCTGCAGTACCTCTAGCGTTATAGGAGGTCCAACAATTTTATTGATTTGAGGATGGGAGTCAACAAATGATGTGGTCAATGGAGAGACATAAATGGGATAACCGACTGGTTGGTCAGCTGAGCTGTTGATCATATTCCTGTATTGAGCAATCAATGGTGAGTTCTCATGATGATCACTAACCTCAACACTTGGCGAGCGTTTTGAATACTTCCTCTCTCAGGATTTCTATTTCTCAAGAAAATAAGCTCTTGCTGTTGTCCAGCCCAGAACGCGCGAACACATTCTCGGTTCAGCTTTATTACTCTAAAAACGATATCATATCGGTATCGATTAAATGAGTCAACCTCATGTTCTGATGCATCTTGTTGAGCATAATTATTTTATAATCATCCTGCCCATCATCATACATATGCCTTAAAGCAAGAAGAGAAGGGGTGTTACTCAGTATTGCTCTACGCCATGCCGGATCTTGCTGTAAAAACAATATGAAATTAAAATTCGAAGAGATAACAAACTTCATGAGATATGAACAAAATCGCTTGATGTTCCGATATACGGTCGAAAAGAGACTCATTGTTATCCAGGTCATCAATAGCAGCAAAATGATCCTTAATCAACGAAATACGTAAATCACTGACAGACATGTCTCACCTGATGAAGTTTCAGAGCCATTTTGACTGCTGGCGATATCACCAAACGGAGTAAATCCATATCGGCAAAAACCCACTCATCTTGGGATTGAATACTGCAAACACTTTGGCTAACTTTAATCTGACAGGTCACTGTACCGAAAATCGCCCTTGAAAAGAGCATGTAAACCGTATAGAAACGACTCGGCAGCAGTTGAGTGTCTGTTATGAGCAGCTGTACCCAAAGTTCTTCTTCCGACAAGGGAAAGTATATAGCAAAGCGCAACAACTTCTTCGAACGGTCTGAACGAAGATTCACAATTGTGTTCTTTTGTTGAACATACGGTGTTTCCTCGTCTTCAGCAGTTGTTCTCCGAGATAAGCAGTACTTCATCCATTCGGAGTACCATTCTAAGAAGGACGCTTTGGAAATGCCCTGAACATATAATATTAAAATGCCGAACTGATATTATGAAATACCGCTTCATGAGAATCATAGTCTTCGTCGTTGACGGCACAAAACATATTATCTACATCAATAAACTTGGTTTTCACTACTGTCTCTACTGTCTTGCGCTAAAGGAATACTAAAAACCGCAGGAGAACCAAGTTTCTTACCAGTGTTTCATTTTTTAGCCATTCTGACAACTTTTCGGAACTTATGGCATGGAATATTATGCATTTGACGTAAAGAGATACCAATAATCTTCTGAGTTCATGAACTTGTAGTAGATTTACAGCAGAATTGTCTGTGATGGAATATCCATCAACAACATATTTGGCTGCTACCACCTGAGAAGAAGCACTTTGGACACGAAAACTTTCTTTGACTAACTTCCCATGCTAACCATCTCAGACCCCAAGCTGTGTTCAGAGATAGAAAACCGGGCAACGATCCAGGCGAGCAGCAGCAGAACCCTGCCCCTTCTGTTTGATCCTCAGTTATCGCTTCAACCTATTAATAAACTTTATAACACAAGCAGAAATAGAAAGTAGACTAACCTCTCGCTGATGACAATATGTTCCTCGAAACTCAAGTCCTCGCAATTGGAAAGTTATGAATCCATTCCCTACTTCCACGATATGGACCAAACAATTCAAATAGAACCTGAACATGCATGAATGAGACCATAAGGGAACAAAACCAATTAAATACTCACCCAGCCAATATAAAACAATCTCCTGGGTGTACACTAGTAGCCCATCTACCCATGGCCAAATCTCCAGCCAGACTTTTTTGCAAACTTCTGTTTTTGGTTCTTTATTGACAAATTTAATCACAAAATTGATACCTTGTCAAATGCTCATAAAATACAGCATTCAAGTTGCTATCATCCAACATGGGTCCTCTGTCAATTTGTGCAGCTAAAATATGATTTCAGCTTTTAGATTTGAGAACTTTTTACATAATCTTATGTTGGAAGCATCACTCCGTTTAGTGTTATAATCTCGCTCCCAAAACTTGACAGGTCGCACATAGGAAGATAAGAAAAAAGAAGAGCCTGAAATGCAAGCTAGTATTGGCTATTTTAATTCATTTGGGTATACCTAAGAAAGGATTGAGAGGAGCACTCACTATACTAGAAACGATAGTTTGAATCCATAGCAATGCAGAATGTGGAACAGAAAAAGGTTGTGCAAAGGCGTGGAAAGCTGATCCCCAACTGATTTGCCAAGGAGCAACATATGCCATAATGAAATTGATTTTCAAATATAGCTCAAGCCATTTAGGATATAAAATGACTGATATGTAAAACGTGACAGTAAAGAGTGCAGATGAAGATAACTGAAAGAAACTATGAGAAAACTGCAGAAAAATATGACAACCTTCTCAAAAAGCATTGGAACATGTGATGCCCAGTCGTACCGAGTGATAATGAGTGAGAGAAGTAGAGGAACATACAAAAGTTGTGGATGAGAAAATCCTCCTCTCAATAACCGTAAACAGATCAGGGGAGTCAAATATATCCCAAATGGCAAACTCCAAGCGCAATCACACATGAGACACACAATGAGAAGTGGATATAGCTGTAAAAAGAAGTTTTAATTACCAAGATTGTGTAATGCAATACAATATTTCTCTCCAAAGCCTGCAGCCAAACATATACCCTTTCAAAAGACATCAGGCATGCTTCGGTGATACATTCAAAAAGACCGAATTCACCAGACTTCAAAATAGGCTTAGCAACCTGAAATAACATATTTATTTTTTCCTAAACTAAATTACTCACAAGCTTCCAAGGAGTGTGTGTTCTCAATTGAGGATAGACATAGTGATTAAAGATACTTGTTAGTGAGCAAATTATGGCAATAGTATGCTAAATGTATAATTTTATGATGTAAGATTCATTGTTACTCACAAAGAAGTAAGGACGAGTTACTGTGAAAACTGAAGAGGAATGTAATGCAAACACTGCACATGATATGAATATGGCAAAAAGTAGATCGTGGCGAGCGCGAACCGTAACTGAGTCAAATATATCACGAGGTATAAGTACCCCCAAGCTTTTCGCTTCATCTGTTAAAAAAACCAAACAATTGGAAATTTTCTTGGAATAAAATACCTTCTGTTTGGTCGGGTCCGTTTTCGTTGTTATATCCACATACACGTTTGGCTAGGTTACAAACAGCCGTCCAAAACGACTTGAAAATAATCACAGAAAGTTCGATATTTGAAGAGAATCTAAAAAACAGATAAAAAATATCAAGAAGAGAAGAAGGAACAGAAACCTGCTCAATATATATGAGAAGCCGACTGATAATGCTAGGAATGTTGAGAACCCGGGGTTTTGGGTGGTGTTTGGATTTGTTTCTTTGGCTATTATTATACTGTAATTACACTGATATGCGAGAAATCATTGAATAACGTACATCCCAACTAACAGAAACCAACATATAATACTTTTGAATATTTGAATGAGTGTTGATAACACACCGAAAGAAGCGGTACCACCGAAGAAATGCATTTCAACTTGTTCAAGCACATGATGAACTAGAGTGCTCACCTATAGTATGAGGGAAAATAATAGAGTATTCTCGCATTAACAAACCTGAGGTAACCATCCTAATGTACACGCGATTGGTAATAGTAATAAACAACTAGATACTAGATCTCGAACACCCAATAGAATAGACGCGTCTGTTCCATCGAACAATCTATTCAGCCACATTTTCAAAAGAAATTGAATCAGAACGTACCTATATGGATTCCAATTCCATGGTACAGTCTCCTCTGACTCTTCCGGAACATAAGCATTCACGATCAGAAGTATTACGCACAAGATTGAGAAATAAATCGGTCGACTGTATGCAACCAGCCAGTTGAAACCATGAATTGGAGAGGCAGCATCAGGTTGTACACTTTTTAGTAGAGAAAACTGAGAGAAACATAAGAAAAAAGCTATGCTCATGAACATACATGAGCTCCGGCCACACCAAAAGCAAAAAAGAACAGGCTAAGATCATAGAATATTCCTGAGCTCAATACCAACGACGCCAATATAGAAACAGTACTAGCCAATAGAACATCGCAGACACAAGAAACAACACTTCGATTTCTGTCAAACAATGCAGCCACTGCCAAACGGTCCAGCTGAAATATGAATAGTGAAAACAAAGACTAGTCTCAGAACTTACGTTCACTTTGATAAATTTATTCGATATGGGGAACATTTTCATCTGATAATAACTTTTTTTACCAGGCTGCTTTCTCGCCTCACTTTCTGAAATACTGAAGGTTAAAATCGCATTTATTCCAGAAAAAAACCTTCGAGGGCAGATATCATGTCCAAACAAAAGAGTCGTTCCATTTCCAGCACGCGATTCTAAGAGCAACCAAATTAAAAATATGACCGATAAAAATTAAAATACATGAAGTGGTCCACTAACTGAACGTCTCTGATCATAATTGAAACTAGTACTATCCCGACTATCAGAGTCTGAGCGCCTCCCATCTAGCAATTCCATGATTTGGTCTAAATCACCTAACCGCCTCTCCTCTTGAGGAGGGCGCACAGCGGAACGTAACCGTGAAGTAACGAATGAAACTACTTGTCTGAATGTGCCGGATTAAACCCACACTCATGTAAGATATTACCTTCGTTGAGCACCAGGTCTTGTAGGAAGAATAACGCTAGTGGGCAGAGAAGCTATATAAGTATAACTATCATTACTGGATGAAGATAAAGCACGTTCTCTCCTGTGAAAACGACAAAAAACTGAGAATATCAAAAAATGAAAACCTCGTAGTTTGTACTTTCGTGAGAGAAGTAGAAGGCTGATTGTCTTCTTCCTCTTCACTACTGGCGTAGCTGGATTCACGCAGAGTCTATATCCAAGAGTGATATAAGAACAGAACATATAAACTTGCATCTAATCTTGGACGAACATTGCTTGCAGCCTCCGTAAATCGTTCATTCTGTATCGTTTCCCACAGAGTAGTACTCGATCCTAGGGCATGGGCAGTTCCTACTCCTATGATAGCTTTTCGATAAAGTGAATGAAATCATTAAAATAACCATGTTCATCAAAAGTATAAGTCCACCAGTTTCCTTCAATATCTTGAAAAGAATGCACCGCTCCTTGAGAAGTGTCTTCATGGCCAGAAGCGACGTGCGTTCCTGAACGGCAAGCCAATTCGGCCAAGGCAGATACAGCCAACGATGAAGAGCGTGAGCGACTGTTTACATTTGCATAGAGCGCAACATAGAGTATGAATCGAACCTTTGATTTCGAAACTGCTGTTGTCTAGGAAACATCCTAGCAAGTTTACTCATTTGGTCGTTCTGAACGACATCAGGTCCGCCAGTTTGATGGTCCATAAGATTATTTAACATATGAGTCAACTTAGAATGTAAAACATTAGAATCTAGAATGTTTGAAATGATTTCTGAGAACTTTTTGAATAACAAACCATTGTCGTCTTCGGATTTAACTAGTGTTCCATCCGACTTTTCCCCTTCTGTTAACGATACTCGGACGGGCAACCACGCAGCACTAGATGTGGATGGCCTATCCGTCAAGCAGTCCTAAAACTTTCAATATTTACTAGGATTAATGAGGCGAAATTTAACCATTTGTTGATCAACATGAGAAACTAAATTAATAGGTGTTCCTGGGCGCACTATCATGCTTCTCATGCAGTCTTTGCTCGTGGATGGCTTGTCAGAGCACTAAAACGTGTTATGTGATTATTTAACACCCAAATCATATCATCTGACATCATTGCTATCCTTCAAATCCGAGTAACGGAGAAAACTGTCGCTAACTTCCGATAACTCAACATCTGCATCGTTCCCTTCGTCTATAGCTTTGAGTTAAGCATATATTTCGGCAACCACACATTACCTTTCTTGATGATCATACCGGTTTTCTTCACTTTATTACGCGAACTTTCACCTTCAGTAACAGAATTAGAGCACTATAAAGTAAGATGTATAGAGTGAAAAAACCACATCAACTGTGTTGGTGCGATTCCTACCTTCTTAGACACTAGGTTGCTATCAGACATTCTTCTAATAGGTGATGTGGGCATAGATCTGAGATTAGGCTCCGAAACTCGTCTTCTAAGATTACAAGAACGATTGTTAGAAGCACTAGTAGGTTCAGAAGTAGAACTGAATAGTATTGATTTTCTTTTCCGGTAAAAAGGACATACCGTGATTCCTCTGTTTTGAAAACGACTTTAGGTACTGAACCTGAAGGCTTCACAGTTTCTTCGCGAGGTACAGGAGGCTAGGACTGATATTAATAGCATTAATTAAACAACATACCCTCTCATCAAAAAATGTATAATCATTCTCTTGAACTCTAGTATATGGCCTGCGATAAGTTGGTCTTTGAGATATCAATTCAGAAGATTGGGTGGAACATCCTGGTTGATCAGTGTTTCGACTTGTGTTCATTTCTGCTAACTCAATTACCTCTTTTGCGCCTTAAACATATAAATGCGGTTGGAAGTAAAAAAGACACACACCTTCATCAACTTGTTTATTACTAATCACAGGTTCAGTAGTATCGAAAATAACATGTAAGTAAGTTACCAGCACCTATAAACTGCTTTCGCTTCCTTAAACAAAAAATCCAACTAACCTTCAATATGGTGAATAAAGCAAAAATGAATAAAGTGTAAACGAAAAAGGCTGTGAAAGATCCTTTTCCAGTGAGTACGATGCCAACAATCAACGGTGCAATAAAGAGTAAAAGCCATAAATATAGATGTATAGTATTACAAAAAATTGAATGACTTGGTTCATAGTACCTAGAAGAAGCATGAGTGAAAATACAATTTGAAAAGCGTAGCTTACCATCCGCCAGTTAGAGAAGCCCATACTCCTTGCCTAAGTATTTCAGCTATATGAGTACTTACTGTCATATCTGGTGAACATACACAGTCATGGAGCTCCTTAATCAAGCCTTATAAACATATATGTTATCAATACAATCTGAATTTACAAAATGATATTATACAGTGATCAAGGAATTAATCGAAAATTTTTTAAGGATTGCAACGGGCCCGCAGAATGTCTTGCGATTCAAATGCAAATAGCGCCCCGCCTACTTGCGGAATGTACTCTTAACTAATTTCCAGCATAGAATAAAAGAATCAGTCTTGTATTTGGATTGTGCACCTTCAAAGGATGTAAGCTGCAAGCCTCCACATTAAAAATTTTAAATTGTTCGCGTCCTTTTGAATCAATAATTGTGTTCGGACGTGCTTAAATTCGCGCGTGAGTTCCGCTTTTGCCTTTCATGCTAATTTCACGCGGTTTTCTGCTGAAATATGAAACGCTTCAATTTCAAAAACGTCACATCATTTATGTTGAACTGTGGAAGTCATTTATGTACTTTAATCTATTCCCAAGTTATCAAGTAGCATGGATTACGTAATGCACTCATGTGGTGCTTATTAGCTCACTAGCAGCTCGCTTCTCCAAATGTAAATTACAATGTCTTCTCCTGAGCAGGATAATCTCTTTTTCTTCTGCCGAGGCATTAGAATGGCGCAAAGGGAAGCCAGAAACTCGATACTATTCGATTAATCCAATAAAGGAACACAAATCAAAGTCTTGAGCTTTACGGAGACCTTGAAATGATGACATAATCACTCTTGATGATACTTAGTCACTCTGCCCAGTAGTAATCAAAAAAATGACCGATAAGCTTTCAACTTCAAGTATGCAGATGTAAGACGTATGCTGTTTACAATAGGCGGAGCGTACCACTTGTTCCTCTCTTCACTGTGTTGAAACATTGCTACGTTTTATAACAGAGACAATGCATTTAGCGGCATGCCACACCCACACCTCTAACTATATCATTCATTCAACTTCTAACATTCATCTTTGTTTCCTTTGAATTATTTGTTTGTTATCTTGCAAGATTTGACTCCTAGTGCATTTTGAAGATTATCATGGCTGATCCTAACGCAACTGCACCTGTGCCTTCGAGCGATGAGAAGAATTTGGTTGTTTCTTTCATCCAATTCATTCGTCATAAGGTTTCAGCTAACGAATGCAACTCTGATCAAGTAGAAGCTCTTGAAGGTATTACATACTCTTAGCCTTTTGTTTCAATGATGTCACCGTTTTTAGTTGCCGTCCAATGTTTGGAATCTGCATTCGGGTTGAGTGATGCAAACTATGCTTTCCAACCTTCCAAGCCTCTCCTCGACATTTTCGTTGGAGCTGAAGGATTACCAACAGTATGTTTATGCTGAGTCAACTTCTTATCAGTGTTTTTGAAGGGAGAAACTGCTTTACCAACTCCAACTGAATCTGAAATTGTTCAAGCAAACAAGTTGAAGGAAGAGGTATCGTTCTATCATAACTGAATGGCCGTAACTTAATTCTCAGGGAAACGAGCTTATGAAGGCTTCCAAGTTTGATGCCGCTGTCAACAAATACAATGAAGCTATCAAGCTAAATCGCGATCCCGTTTACTTCTGCAACAGGTTTTTTTTTAAACCTCCCTGACCGACATAATAATGGTGATTCTTAGAGCTGCTGCTTTCTGCCGCCTAGAACAATATGATTTAGCAATCCAAGATTGTCGCACTGCTCTAGCGTTAGATCCTAACTACAGCAAAGCGTACGGAAGAATGGGGTGAATTTGGACTTCATTTTTTCAATCAATGTTCGTTTATTAGATTGGCTTTGTCTTGCCAGAATCGTTATGAACAAGCTGTTGAAGCTTACAAGAAAGCTTTGGAATTGGATCCCAACCAAGAGAGTTATCAGAACAATTTGAAAATCGCGGAAGATAAAGTTAACGAATTGGAAGGAGCTCGCGGAGCTCAACCAAACGTAAATACTGGGAACAATCCAATGTAATATCGTTTTGTTTTAGAATCCATTCGCTAACCTTCTCGGTGCTGCTGGAGGACCAGGAGGTATGGATATTGCTTCCCTTCTTGGCAGCCCACAAATGATGAACATGGCTCAAACTTTAATGTCTGATCCATCGATCCAGAATATGATGTCACAGATGGTATCCTCTGGACAAGGTTTCGGTAATATTTTCCAAGCTGGACAACAGGTATGCGATTTTCTCTTTGTGCAAAATCACTTTTTGAAATGTAAAGCTCGCTCAACAAATGCAACAAAGTAATCCTGAGTTTGTGGAACAGCTCCGCCGACAGTTTGAAGGACATGGTCCAAGTAAGAAGATCAAACAGTGCAATTAACCGTTTTATTTTCAGATCAAGAAGATCAAGACCAGAACCCTCCAAACCCACCTCAATAGAATGGTTGCAATTTGATCTTTTTGTTGTTGTTCCGACTGTATGAAGCTTAAAACAAGATTGAAACTGTTTGTTTAGATTATTTCTCTATAATAAAATTCGAGGTGAATGTCTTTATCATCAATATGAAGTTCAAAGTAAAGAAACATGTCTTGAACTTGAGAAGACATCAAAACGGTTATGAAAGAACGGTCTGTTCTAGTAGAAAAATTAATTTGTTAAACAAATCGTTTGTTAGACGAAATAGGATTTTTGTTCAGGAATTAATACAATTTGAGATTTGTATTAGAGACTAGCATATGACACGTTGTATACAGGAATCGCGTAAACACTGCAACGCTGTTTCGGTAAATTTAGGTCGTCCTTAATTTATTTGTCATGAGCATGAAGCGTTCATATTATGGATACCTGAGTAATCAGCGTATGAAATCCACTCCAAATCAGGACAGAACTGAGCTAGTTGGTATATTGACTTGTCAGTACATGCCGTTCCTCTAATTCGCACTTCACGTAAAGAGCATCGCCTAGTGGACAATTGAGATAATGAGTATCAAGTCTGACGTACTTCGCTAGATTGCATATTCCTTTATCTGTGACCCAACGACAACCATTGAAATTGACAGTCTGTAGCCTACGGCAGTTATCACCTAAGAGGCTAATAAACCGATCATCTATTGAGCTCATATGAGATGTCTCTAAATCCTGAACTATTTCATTGTTAATGTAATTAGTTCTTTACAAACCACGAGATTCTTTGCTCCTTTCGCTATTGCGAACAATATTCTATAAGTAATACGCATTCTGCATATTTTCAAGGACTGGAGACTGGAGCCTCTAGACTTACTCCCACCTAAATCAACGGTCTTGCATGATTACATATCAATATCACGTAATAGAACGCTCACGTGGAATTCATTTAAGTTTTTCAATGGACTAGATGCGGTTGTGTTAATTGTGATTAAAGAAAGTCACGAGTTAGACAGAAAAAAATTGGTTTGTAGCGCTACCTGCAAAATATTTTTGAAGAATATTTGTATTCAGGTGGTTGACGGCTAATGCTAAATGAGTTAAGTTGGGAGTATTATCCAACAGAAGACGTAAAGCTTCGTCAAAGAGTCGGCTCACAGATACCTGTACAAGAACAAACATTACGACATGAAAGAGCCTCAACTTAACCTGAAGGATAGTTATTTTTGAACCTAGAAAAGGCATAATATAAGATAATAAATTATTGGCATTGTCTATAGAAGCCTGAAAATGAACATAAATTGAAGAACATCTTGAATAACTAACAATGCTGCCATCTGGTACAGTTAACTGTAAGTTTATGGATTGTAAGTAAGGCTGTGTTTCAAGGCTATGAACTATTTCAGAAGGATTCTCGTTCCCGCTTAAGGATATACGCAAGGAGCAAACAGTAGGTGGCAGGACGGGGAATGTAGAAAAATAGTTTCCTGAAAGAACGAACCATCAGAGATCAACATTTAAATTTACTAACCATATAAGTCAACGTCCCTCAAATTGATACCATCAATCTTGCACAGTTCTGGTTGAATGTGATCATTCTCATAATTCTGAAATCAGAACGAATGAAAAGAGCTCAGTCAATGAACAAACATCGTTGAAGAAACGAGCGATCGAAAGCCGGCTCAAGTTGGGACATAACAATGACAAATGATTCAGAGAGGCTCCAGGATGTATAAGACTTGAAGGAAAGTCCATTTGAAGTACCTGTAAGAAATACTTTTGCTTAATAAATTGTTTTCGTTCGAAAAAAAAGCGAATTGTTTGAAGTGCCAACAATCGATTGATGCTTAAGTGATGAATGAGTTTACTTTTCGGTTATTGTGAATGAACGAGCAAGAAAATTGCAGACAAACGTAATAAGAATATTACCTGAAGACGGTCTCCCACATGTTCAGCTATATAATATAAGGCGGTGTCGTCTAGAGAGGAGCAGTGGTTCAAATATAAAGACTGAATGTTTTGGTGTCGTATGAGAACATCCCGCAATCCGAGGCTTGTAAACTAAACGGAATGTGAAAGAGACAAAACAAATTATAAACCTTTCCACATCCACTTAAATCTAATGTATGAAGATTGCGAGCGTTCAACTCTTTCAAACTTTCATCTGTTAAATTCATAGAGCGAAGTTCAATTACTCGTAACTGCTGTTGAGATTTAGTAGCCCATTGGATTCCCTGCAAAACAGAGAGTTCAACGTATGGAGATGCACGACAAACTTGATCTGTAACTTTGGTACATTCTACAAGTGTGATTTTGGTCAACCGTTTGTTCAAAACAGTTAATGCCCTCAACATATTGTCCGTGAGATCATGTGTAAGGAAGAATGTGAGTTCCGAGAGATTTGTCCCGAAATATGGGGAACATATGAGACGATCACAATCTGATGTGGATAGCTGAAATGTATTTCGTCAAAATATGATGATGGGGTTTAAACAACAGACCTGGTCATGGCTGGCAAAAAACTGTAAAAGCCGCTCTTTACATTCAGCTGGCATATAAGCTAGATCGTCACTCAGCTCATTTTGACACAAAGAGGATAAACAAATGTTGAACAGACTGCGAACCATTAAGAAAGTATAGTTTGAATCATTAGATTAGATAACTCTCGGTAACTCTACTATGAGTGTTGACTTCGCTGAAAACACGCTAATAGAATGATGCTATTGTGGAAGAACCGATGCTAAGAACAACACTTTCTCAGATCTGAAAACACCTTTTGAAAATTATTTGAGAGGATAGAGCAAACACGAACGATTTTCCCAAGATTCTAATTAAAACTCAAAACGAAATATCATTTTCAATCAGAAAAAAAAACGAGAGAAAAACGTTTGCAAATTCAAAAACTTCAAGGTTTTGTGCGGAAATTAAATCTATGCGAGCTGTTCTCATCTGCGGATATTACACAAGAACTACGAGACAGCAGGCAGGAGTCATCGGAAAGAAAAGTTGAGAGAAGCCCAATAAACCACGTGATCATCCGTAGCGATAGAGATTGAAGAGTAGAGAAAAATCAAGAGAAAACTCTTGAGAGCAATAACAAGATGAGGAAACGAAAAAAAATTGAGTGCAGACAAACGGAGAAAGGTGAAAGAACATATATACTTAAACTCAGATCAAGTAATTCTGTAATAGGGAGATGGACAGTTTCATGGCAAAACTATACGTAGAAGAACTGGCACACGCTTTACCGTCATTAGCATAACTTGCGCGTGAACTTACCGAATCTCATTTGTATTTTCACAGCTACACCGAGCGGTTGCATTCAAATTTCAGCATTCCCATGATCATTTCTGTGAATGTGTCTGAAGATTGCGCAGATAATAAATGACAAATACATTGTTGAAGAAGATGTTGAATGGAATGCTTACAGTTTATTGATATAGAAATATATATAATTATTAACAATGAAAAATCTCTTTGCATATATTGAACAAGAACTAGAAATATCGATCAAAAAGAGCAAGTCTTTCTGTTTTACAACAAAACCACACAAAAGCACTACTTACAATGGCCATGAAAAAAATAAAATTAATACCCGAAATATTTTTTAAATATTTCTGCTTATTGCCAGGGCTGCCATACTGAATCGGATTTCAAACTTCTGAGCTTAGCATGTTTACGAGGTAAGTGAGGAGTGCTATTGTAACATGCAAGTCCAGCTGGACTTGTTTCAGGTGAGCAAAATTCCATCTCATCATGTGTCGAAGAAGTCGAAGAAGAAGTTAAAGGAGAATAGTTCAATGAATCATTCTGAATTTCAGAACTGATCATGCGATCAGGGGTTACATTATTATTATTATTGTTAGGAGAATTATTGATTAGGCTTATGGACATGAAATCTCTGAAACCATAAGTTAAGAACCATCAAGTCAGGAGAATTGCAAACCTCAAATTATTCTCTAGCTGCTTATTCTCATTTTGTAATTTGTAAATCATCATAGATTGCTGTCGGAGAGTTTCTTCCAACTTCATAATGTTCTCTGGAAGAATATATGATGAACAGAGAGGCTTATTGAAAACACTTACGTTTAGCGGAGTAGACATAGTTGACAGTCTGGTCGAGAATATCAGCTTTCTCTAATTTATACGGATTATTAGGAATGTTATCCAAAAGAAATTGCTTCAAACGATTGATCTGAAGATTCTCTCGCTCTCGTCTTTGACGTTCCTTCTGAGATTTTTGAGCCTGAACAACAAAATCAAGTTAAGATAATGTAAAATGTAAACGTACTTTTACGGAATCTTCGAAAGACATAGCTGGAGTGGCGTTGTTAGCGAACATGGTTACAGCTGAAAAAAGAATGATCATGTTAAGAGTTTTGAAAGCTCGGTGGAAACAAAAGCGATGAGAAGAGAAGACGACCATGTTTGGTGAATGAGTTTACGAATGTGATTCCTAATACTCAGATACCAAAAGATTGGCTCAAAATAGGCGGAGCAACCTAAGTTCAGGTTGGACCTGGGAAAATGTGAATATGGACAAGGCCAATTTGCTACAAGCATAAGATAAGCCTGAGAAGAGAACCAACCTTATTACCAATTTCAACGAACTAAGAGCAAATCATTAGAGTTAAGAGATAAGAAAAGAAAATGAACTGTTATGACAGCTTGAACATTAAAATAGTCCGCAGGACGAACATGAAATTGTTTCGATTTGTGACGTAGTGTTCTCATACAAGGAGATTCGATAAGTTTGCGAATGATCTGGTTGGAGGTAGAAAGAGGGTGAGATGATTACAAACCTTTTACGGCCGGAAGCAAGTTGTACTTTGTACTACGGAATTGAATTTTTTGAATTTTTCCTTATTGATTGCCATTAATAAAGTTTTATCAGTTTAAAGAGCATAGTATAAGGGAGAAAGCTGGATGAAAGAGAGGAATCTGACCGCAGGTAGAGTTCTCCTCGTTGTAGACCTGTGAGCATAGGTGTGAACATGATGGGATTTTGTACAATCTGCTGGATGTGAAGACCATGATGGGAAAATTATGTTCGGTGAATATGACCCCGTCTTTATGCAAAACTTTCCCCTCAAAAGCCAGCTGATTATGTGAAATAGTTTGCCTGATATATTATATAACTCATTAGCCACAAAAGGTTAAAATCTCTTCTTTGGCATTCGTCCAAATGTTAACAGTTAACTGATTAACAAAAATATTAACAGCTGTTATAGCCATAGGTTATAGTGGAACATCTAAATGTTCAAAGTGTCGACATTATCATCACAGAAAGTGAGTGATTATGAACATGACAATATATGGCCAAAGGCTTCTATCAATGATATCTGACAATACATTTTGAAAACGTTCAGTGTTATTTCTGAATATTGTAAGTTAGGCTGACCTTCACAGAACGAGTGTATATAGCTGTTGGATATTTGAAATGGGAGAAGAAATTCTCCTTTTAAGGCTCATTGTTATACCTTTCCTGTATTCGGATATTCTCAGCCAGTTATATGAGAATTACATCTGTTTTTCACATACATTTATAATATTAACACCTTTATTCAAGACAATCTCTGAATACCAAAAATGGATGAAAATAAAGAGTAATCGGCGATTTTCGGCAGAGCTCTGTCTCTTCTATGAAATCTTGTGCCTTCCAAGAACAATAAAAAAAATATTCAAAAAAAAAAAGTTCTATGTACATGAAAGACTTGTTTTTGAAAGAACTTTGAACGGGAGAGCCAACCTGGGTAGGAAGGATATTCCCTTTAAGACTTTTTTTGTCTCGCAATTAAAAAATAACCAAAATATATACACACATTGCGATCGTTTGACGTTTGGAAATAAGAGAACGAAAGATGGTTGTATGGTAAGATTTGTGATCGACCATTCGATCCTTCTTCATTCCATCATGTGCGGATTGAATGGCCAAACTGATCTGCGCAAAGTGCTAGAAGAGCTTAGCAACATGTTTTCCTTTAAAAAAATGGGACAGAATGAAGGGGGCACTCTCTCCCATGAGATATCTGGGAAGAAGAGTTGAAGGGTCCTGTACACATCACCGGGGCTGCAATGCCGACCGGCTGAACCGATACGACGACGTAAAAAATATACAAATATCTATAAAAATTATATTACATTCGATATGTTAATGAACGCAAACTCACAATTGAAGGCTGAAGATCCATTAAAAGAAGGCAGATTTGCTTAAATTCAAAACGAGTATCAGTATTTTTTCCATTTTTGCTATTAGATATTCTCAAGAACACGTTCAGAATGTGAAGTTACGATGTTACTTGCGAAGTTCACATTTTGGTGTAATCTGTATTCCCAAGAAAGGGATCCACTCATGAAGAATGTATCTGAAATAGATTATATTTGACTTTGAAATAGAAATTATACGAATAGAATGAATGTCCAGGTGGAAAAATCAAATACATAATGAAAGATGAAATTGCCTCCAGCGATATGCACTAGTTGAAAGTGAAGAGATAAAAGACTGCGCAAACTAAGATGACAAAGAGAAATGAAATGGAAATGAGAAGAAAAGGCAAAGCACAACCGTTCTGTACGTTTCTTTTTAAATGAATTTATGCCTCCGCGTATATTCTACCCCTCACGCACGAACTTCATTTGCATAACATTTCATTGCACAAAGTTAATACTCACAATACACTACATATCATAACTAAAACGGAATGCAAAAGCTCTGTAAGTGAATGAAAACTATGAAAACATTCAGTATTTTGAGCTTTTTTGAGTTCTTCAGGATTCGTATAGCGCTCACATGCATCTACCACGGAGTAGATTCCAAACAATCGCCCGCCCTGCTGGAGCTGGACAGCAGACGAGAGAGCATATGAAACGGCTAGAGAATGGGCAACCAGCCGGTCTGGCATTTTGCAAATGTCCGAACAACTACCCTCCCTCCGCCTTTTTCTCTATAAGTCTATCTCTCCTAACTTCTCGCAATCTATATATCTCTTTCAATCAGAGACTAGACTGCTGAAACTGGAGTTTTGCAATTTTATGGAACGAAATTAAAGTCTGGTATAATGTGGTCAGCAATAGAAATAATATGAGAGGAAACTAAATGTAAAGAAGAGGGAAAACGTAATGTTTCGTTTAGAATTGATATTTGTAAGGAAAAACTTTAAGGCAAGAAAACAAGGAAGAGTTGGATATGCTAACACGACATAGATAGGGCAATTTCAAAATAGTAATGAACATTCGTTCAGACTCTTAACTGCATCTATACTTATGAAAAAGGAGAAGCAATAGAATACAAGTATGTGGAGCTTTCGAGCCAGACATTACGAAATGTTCGTGCTGTTGCACAACCAGGCTGCCGCTATAACATGGCGAATAGCTGGACACGATAACGGCCATAAGCTGGAAATATAATGACCATCGAGTCCCAGACATAGCATACATTAGCAGACACGTATATTGTGGTAGAGAGTGTAGACAAAACGAGAACTATTAGACTATTATGTGCATAGAGAGAAGAGAGACAACTGCTATCGGTCAGAGCGTTAGTTGCGCAATGGCTGGCTCGTATGCTCTATAAACTCAATGTGTGTTGTCTGCTCCTCTCGTCAGCTCCCTCTCGCTTTAACATTGTGAATGGTAAGACGAGTCAGTCGGGCGTAATACTTTGAGATCCAGAGAGTGATACCTATCTCTCATATTTTCACACTATTCTGTCAGTTTCCATACTCTCTCATGTATGACTTTGGAAGTCTCATATTAAAACATGCTTTTATAATTATTCGTTCATTACTAAGCTTTGTAAAAGAAGTCAATAATATATATGAGGCAGCTCCCTTGTATTAAAAATATTGAATAATCCCAGAGAATTATATTGTGAGCTGCTCAGGTGTTAAAGATTTGTGTGCGCGAGAGAGGATGATGCATGTGTGAATAGCTTCGACACGTTGCATGCCCAGTAATAGTAGTTAATGGAAAATGAAATTTGTATAGAAACGGCTTATTCAAAAAGATTATTTCATAGAGTAGTAATCAATGAAATAATTTGTAGAAAGTATAAAATTTGAATTTATGATTTCATCTCAAAAATATGATGAATGTTGCAGACAGCGATGATGATGATGATGATAGTCTAGATGATAGTAAACAAAGAAAGCACGATGAACAGATTATAAACAGCTCTTTGTGTCTTCCACAGCTTGAGGAATAACAGTTTCAAGCAATACAAATATTAAAAATAGAACAATTTTTGAACGTTATCAGACGTTTCTAAAGGTGTCAAGTGTAAGATTTGGATCAATACGGTCTTCCGTTAAAGATCTCACAAACTACAAATACGAACACCGAATCTTCATGCTTCACTCCTTACCTAAGACCTTTGACAATGCTGTATAGTTGTTTCTTCCTCAACAAACTATTGAATTTTTGTTTTTCAGTAATACGAGTGTTGAGCAGAGACGCACGGTTTGTTGGTTAACCGTTTTCCATCTTTGATTCGGTCTAAAAGTCTCATAACTCATATGCTATCTGCATGTCTCATCACCTCAAGATGTAACAACAGGCTAAACCGGAATTTGCGTCTTTTTTTTTTGTAAAAGTTCCTTCGTGATAGCTAAGCTTGCCGTTATCGTAAGCTTCTTGCCTTCTGAATCAATTCAAATGTATTTTTACTTCATTAGAGTTAACACAGCCGATTTTCAACCATTCCCATCTTACAATGCCGTTCCTCGGTTCTCACGTACAATTCACGCCAACTATTAGCATAAATTGGATGGAAAAGTACTACGTTTACAGTATGCGTTATAATCGCACTTTCCTACAAACATAGATACAATCTTTCCCCATTATCCAATAGAATTCATTGAGTACGTCGAAGGATCTGCATTTTGATGTACAGAACGATTCTAACCTTGTTGGAAGAACAAACGTAGACTTCTAATAAACCTTTTATTAGTAAAAACTATGAGAAAGGTAAATACATGAGATGCTTTGATAAGGATAGCATGGGAATGCTTCCGTAAAAAATATGAACATGCTGGAACAGGAAGAACATAATAAAGTATTAAACTATATGCAAATATAACAATGCGCTTACACGTATCTGAGATCTGAACCTATTCCATCATTAGAAATCTTGAAACATAAGCTTAACCCTCAAGACATTTCTAATGGTGGAAATGAAAATTGGAATAAAATAGAAGTTATTCTTGGAAATAAATAAATCTTATTACTAAAGTTGTCTATAAAAGTAAGAATTGAAGCTTTCACTTCGACTAGAAGCTCTTGGTTTAGGAACGAACACTTCATAAATAAGGTTGCCACACTGTCTTACGTGGAGATGGCCGGATTGGAGTGTCCAATGTTGTTGGAAATTCAGAATGGCATGGCGAAACGTTTCTCCGATCATTAGGAGATCCCATTGGCTCTGATGGAGACGACGTTGGTGTTAAAGGAGTCCATTTATTTATTGAAGAAAATGCGCTTCCGTTCCCGCTGCCATTCCCACACCCATTGGGTGGGGTGGTTCCTCTCAACAAAGATGGATTTGTTTGAAACATAGAATTTCTGCAAAAGAAATGAAATATGAATAAAGACGAGTGGAGTCAATGACCTCAGATGTGTGACTAGTCCTAAATGAAATTGTTGAGCTCTAGTATCAGACTGGGGAGGCATCATCATGGCTAAATAAGTGAAGACAGCCCTTGAGCACTGTGTGAACCCTTCTTCTACTCCTTCGCCCCTTCCTTTTTCATATGCTTCTTGAGCTTCTTCAAATAAACAATGTTACAAATAATAAGTTGATGCTATACTCACTCATAACGTCTTGAGGTATTCCGCGCTGCTGTTGGAGCTGCCGTATGCATACGACAGTCCTCTCAAGAATATCTGCTTTCTCCAATTTCGTTACACTAAAATACAATTGAATAAGCAACTATTTGTTTTATGTTTTTTACCGATCATGAGGGGCGAATTGTAGCAAAAAATCTTTAAGGATATTCAAGGAATCGTTTATTCGTTGCCGCCTCATCTTCTCCATCATCGGCTTCTTAATTTTTCTGTCCCGTGTGTTGTGAAGAATATGATCTGGTGGATAATTTAAACGAGAAGCTGTTGGTAAGCAAGACATTCTGAAACATGAATACAATGAACCTTAACTCGAAAACTGAAAATTTAGCAAGCAAAACGCAATAACAAAAATAAATTCACTAATAAAGTAAAAAGAAATAACTAGTAGGAATCTAAGAATAATTCAAAATGAAGAAAACGCTTGAAGTATAGAAAATGCAGAGGTTCATACCGTATTCTTCGGTAGCTGTCTCCATATTTGGCAACAACACAAGTTCAGCTCAGCCAAGTTGGCTTCTGATTCTTATCTTAATGAGACTATTAAGATACTTCGTTGGTACGGTTCCCTCAAAAACGCAACGTTCATAAGATTTATGTCACATTTCCACCCTTCCTATCTTAGAAAAGCTAAGAAGAACCGTACACAGGTTGTCAAATTGACATTTGTTACGCTTAAGCAGAAAAGTCAGACAGCAAGAAAAAGTTTTATGTTTCAAATAGACGCAAAGGACATTTACGGTTGAGAAAAAAAACAATTGATGGGGTAGAAGAAAGGGACTTGAAAGAATTAAATAGAGGAAGAATAAGACAATCAGGAAAGAAAAACGTTTCAGATGGTTAGAGCTCATCTTTATTCTTGCGAAGGATTGCAGAAAACGTTTGTTCTTTACCAGCACGTGCCGTGCTATGAACTATGTTAGCATTTCCTTTGACTAATTGGGTAATTACATGTCACCGAAGCGAAGCACAAATCCTCTTAACATTCCTCCTTTTCCTTTCGGCTTCGGCAAAATAACTTTCTCATGACCTCTCACACACGAAGCTTATCAGCAGCATAGTGGCATGCGACTCTTTTCAAGTCAAATAACTGTAATCCTCTGGCACACTTAATAGTCTCTCTACAAATGCAACCAAAAACATGACAAAACGTCTAGAGAAACAGAAATAAACTTTTTGTGATTTTCGAAGAATTTAGAGGAGAAAAGGAACGACAAAAAACAAAACTCTAAAGATAAAAGCTAACGAGATAAATGTTTCAAAACTGGAGCGAAAAGAAAACATTCCACCCACCTACTCAGCAATCTTATATTTTACTGACAAAATGATGCTCAGTGAAATTTTTTTAACGTACAACATCAGACTTCTATTCAGAAGCATATGAACTATCCTATACTTTATGAACAGAATTATTTAATGTGATTGAACGAGGTTTGACCGACTTGTCGGAAGTGGTCAAATAGCAAAGGATTTGATGGGTGGGACGAGGTGATGGCATCAAGTCAGATGGACAACCACTGTTCTTCTACAGCTGGTAATGAGAAGATATGAAGTGAGAAAAGAAGATTGTAGAATAACTTGAAAGAAAATATGAACAGAGAAAAGAGATGAAGAGATCTTAGCTAACTGAAAGCAGAGGCGCTGTGTGATGTCGTTGAATGGTTGTAATGGTTAGCAGAGAAACAAGCGGCTCATCAAAGAGCTTGTCTCGACCCTCCTATTAACAGGCAATATGCTGTTCGGTGACAAATGCGGAATGAAGAAGGAGATGAGCAGCGAAATGACCACGAGAAGCCTACTAGCTGCTTGAAAGTAAGTTGAGTATGTGCTAAACATAATTTGCTAGGCTGACCGGAATCACATGGCTGCCGCCACATCCGCACACGCAACATCCTCTCACACATTGCTCTCTTACATAATTAACAACTCAAGACATTCGTTCATAAAACTCTAAGATACAAATTCGATAATATGCAGAGCTAAGAAGAAATGACACTCACGTCCGACAGGAACTAACTGTTCGAGTGTAAATGCCAACTGCACTAGCGATTAAAGGGGCGGAACAGTATCACTTCAAGATGGGTTGATATCATCCTTAAATACGGTAGAAAGATACTAAATAGAGGAAAAAGTCATGAAATATCAGTTACTATTGTAGTAACAAGCAAAGTGCAAAAATTGTATAAGCCCATTTACTACAACCCTCCTATGTTTCATTTCTCATTATTGAATGGCTCTCGTTTATTCGATAACTTGTGAAATCAATGGCGCGAACACTTAATGTTCCAAGAAATTGCGAGCATTCAAGGAAACTATCTTATGCTGAATTTACAATTGAAACACTGATGAAACATTAAGAAAATTGAATCTCAAGGTAAAATACAAACTCTAGTTACTAAACCAACTTATTATAAAATCTGATTAGCGACAAATCTGTTTAGGGACTCTTTAGCGGGAGGGATAATTACTAGGTAGATCGTCATGGCCATCGCAACGATCAAACGCGATATCCGGTAAGCTCGGACGGATGAAGTGACATAATAAACCCAGATACATATGAATTACCGCAAAGCGTTCGAACTGTTGGTGCTATTCTGATGTAAAGGAATGATCGAGACATAAATATCAAGTATATGGATGAGTATGATAAAACGCTAATGCAGATCAAGCGGAAATGCGACCGATCTTCTCCAGTAGAAATAAAAATAAATTTTAGACGCTCTTCCGGCTCATGGAACTTTCCACGTGAACCACGCGGTCTCCGCATGATGAGTATGCTAATTTTGAATTACAACGAAATTTTCATGTGTGTGGCGATCTAACTTAGAGGAAAACATTTTAAACTGATACTACTTTAGAATGAAAACATAACGGCTTTTACGAGTAGAGCGGCTAGGTTTAGTGGCCAAGGCTATGTATGGTATGTACGCAACCAGTGATAAAATCAACCTCGTAAAACTAATTAGTTGTCTTGTACAGAGCGTCTTGGTCGTAAAAACGCGCGAATTCGAGATGTGAGTTGCGAGTTTATGAGAATTCGCAACCGGCTTCCAAGTTGTTGCATGAAGAAGACGTGAACAATTTGGCGACACTAAAAATATCAGTAAACCTTTATGACGAATTGAAGAATCATTGACAATTAGTATATAGTTTACTAGGAGTTGGGAGTATTCAACTAGTTTGCAATATCTTTTACGTTGGCACGTGACTTCTTGAATATCCCTTCTCAATCGTTTCAACTATGCTAATGAATCCTGAAGCTTAACTAATGAAGACGAATCTGAAATACTTCCGGGACTGGGCTCACAGTTAAACAGAATTTCTCAAATACATAATTGGCTATATTGACATTCAGCTCAGTAGTTCACTGAATTTCCCGAGATTCAAGGAAAATGTGAAAGCCGTGAATACCCAATCCATCACCTAAATGACCGTGTACACACCATCAACCACATCATCTCATATCCTTGTCCTCAATTATTCGTTTCATACCGTAGCCCAAGCATACTAGACTGACTTCAACGAACCTTTTATCTTTCCGATGAAACTAAATTTACTGCCGATCAGAAACACATTAATCAGACGCGTGTTGCGAATCGGTTGCCAAAATATAGCTTAAACCCTAAGAAATCGAACACTATCAAGTAAATTGATTCTCAATGAATTTTTATAACAGGGAATGTTTTATTATGAGTATCGATTGAGTTTTCCATTGACGAATAATAACTACGACGATCTTAGTGATTCCCAAGTTTATTTAGGTCCGAAGAGCAAGTAAACCAGTTGATAAGTTGTTTATTCCACACAAAGACGGAAAACCAAAGTTATGATAAGAGACGTTTCGTTGAAAACGTTAGTTGTGCAATCAACTGCATAAATCGAAGAACTTGCTTGGACATCTTCTCAGATTATTCCTTAATTTATTATTGAAATGGCCGGCTGTAGAGCCTCTCTACAAATTCTCGAACAGTTCTTCAAGACTGCTGGAGCAGGGAAAACATTTTCTAAATTTTCTGGCTTGGTATATAAATAATACTTGACGACATTGATTATAGAATTCAGGTAAGGCCAGTGTATGCTGACGATGGACATGTAAAAATTGAATTTGATGTAACAAATGAATTGACAAACGAAATGGTAAACGCAAAAGAGTAATAATATAATCTGATACTTGAAACAATTATCTTAGGGAACACTCCATGGAGGATGTTCAGCTACCTTAATCGATATTGCTACCACCGCTGCTTGCATGCTCACTAAGAAAGCTGCTCCTGGTGTCTCTGTTAACCTGGATGTCAAGTATAAACTCATCTTTTTACTTCTTTCTAATTTATGAGTTTCTAGCTATATGAGTGCTGCTAAACTAGGTGATACTGTTGTTCTTGAAGCTAAGGTTCTTCGCATTGGAAACACCTTGGCGTATACGGAGGTAAAAGAAGCCTAATGGCTATTCACTCTATTATGATTTCAGGGAACTTTATTCTTGAAAAATTCTGAAAAACTCGTTGCGAAAGGAATGCACACGAAAGCTTTTCCATGAATAAATCTTTGATTTCGAACCAAGCTTAGAGCGTAGTTAACATTGGTTCCCTCCATTTTATTTTTTCCACAGTTTTTTAGAAGATAAATATTAGATTATTTAAGATGGCGAACAAGTATATGAATGTTCTAGAAGCTATTGTTACTAGGTGTAAAAACAATGATAGTTTTATGAAATCGTTTGGGAAGGTAAGGTAATGCCCGTCGTCACATGGCAAGTCTTGTTATAGGTGAGACCTTTGATCGCTGAAGAAGGTAAAGCTAAAATTGAATTTGATGTCACAGAAGAGCTCACAAACCATCATGTTAGACTTTGAATCGTTTCTCATATTCTGCTATTGGTTCAGGGAACATTACATGGCGGATGTACAATGACTATCGTCGATATATGCACAACAACTCTATGTGCAATGACACCTAGAGGAATCACAGGCGTAAGCGTTAATCTCAATATGAAGTTTGATACTTTCAAAATATTCGTTCGAAACAAAGAGAGTTTGCAGTTACCTTAGTCCTGCCAAATTGGGAGAAACAGTAGTTGTTGATGCTCGCATCTTACGTATGGGGAACACATTAGCTTACACTGAAGTTTGCTTTAAAAACTAAGTTAAACAATGATATCTTCTCCATAGGCTGAGATTTACCTCAAGAACAGTGGTAAAATGGTTGCTAAGGGACTTCACACCATGGCGTTGCCGAAACCTCAGAAGTAAATGGTAGAACATTTATTAACATTTGTTACATAGGATATGATTATTTCTTCTTTTTTGGTGCGAGTTCTGTTCCTTTAATAAATTTCTTATCAATCCCGTATTTCGTTTGTAGCAAGTTTGAAACAAAAGCCACCTTAAATGTATGCATTGTGAAGTAATATGTATCTGAGTGTACCTGATTTCCCTGAACGCTCACTTGTGGACCTTCGCATTGGACTGCAGTGTTGGTGATGGTGGCTCGAGACGCAATTCCAATTTGAATTTCATGGCAGAAAGTCTTGAGATCTATACCGAACACACCAACATTATTAACGAGTGTAACTTTTCTGTTCCCTGCTCTTGTTTCGACCTAAACAACAATATCATAAGCTTGTGTCAGAATGTAGAAACCTTGAACGCAATACGGGGAGCCCCGGATTTACGGACAACTTCTTTGCCTGACGGGTAACGGATGACGAATGTTTTTGTCATTTTCGACTGGAATTAAATCTTTGTCTCCATTATAATATTTTTCTCACCAGAATACTTTGAAACAGAGTGTTCCACTCAATTTCATTTGAATTCTTGCCACAAGCATCAGCTAACAGCGGATCTAGCTTTACAGTCTTTTCCAAATTCAATTCCTAAATAGCTCTTCGAGTTGCAAACAAATATGGGTGTTCACCTCTTTCTTAACATAACTTGTAACGAGATTCCGAACCGTTCCAGCATCCAAAAGTTGTCCTTTGGAGGCTGTTGTGACTTCCTTGAACAAAGGCAACACAGAAGCAGTGATCTTAATTGAATACATAACAAATGAAAAACCTGATATATTTATATACTTACTGAATAATAATCGCAAATGGCGGGAGGAGCTGTAGATTCGTTTTCTTCTGGATCTTCAGTCACTTCGTCAACGGCTTCGAATTTTTTAATCAGAGGATGAGACCAATTAACCTTAACACACTTTCATTACAGTATTGTTTCAAAACTATACATCGGATATTGAGCCTTCTCCTTTCGTTTTTTTCTCAACTTTAATCAGAAACCCGTCCTCATTTGTGTTTATCTGAATCAAACTGTTAAACCTCAGTACAAAATAAACAATCTCACCTGCTCTAGAAAAGTTCCAAACTTTTTATACTTTGTCTTTTTCATTTCAATAGATTTATCCGCTGGTACGCATGCAAGGACGCAATCGGCATAGAACTGAAATAATAGCGTATTCAAGATTTCCATTTAAGCGTTAAAGGGGGACAATTTTAAGAATTATACGTTTTCGTTCGGGTATGTTCTTAAGTTCGCAACTTAACAAAAAGGTTAAGTGTCTTAAACATCACCAACCTGCCCAACATCGATAGGAAGTTTATCTTTACTCAAGCGATATTTGAGACCAGCAAGGAAACATCGAAGCAACTAAATAAGTGTAAAGTAAGATTTGGATTTGATCCAAACCATGTTATCCATTTCTTCCCGTAGCTCTGCAGCATCAATAGGTTTATCTGAGCAGACGTGTTCACAAGGAATTCATCATATGGCTGTTTTACCTTCTATGCTCAACTCCTCAACAGCCACTTCAGCTTCAGGTATCTCAGTAGCTGATTTGGTAAAATCCGCTAAGGAAATGATAGGTGGTTGTTTAACAATTCCTCCATGTTCCCTGAATAATACGTTTGAGATAACTGTGATAGGCAGTCTCACCAAAGATGATCTTGATAACAGTGTAGTGGCCGAATGGCTTTTCCACCGACACCTGAGTAAATTTCATCTGAGGATAGAATGGCAAGCCCAACGTAAAGTGGGCCTTTAACGTTCCCATCTTCAAAAACAGATATAGCTACAGGATCGCCCTTGTTGAAAGTAGCTCGAGGTCCAATGTTCATAAGTACTCCTGGAATTGTATTGCTTGCTCTTTTCGAAACTATGTTCGCTAACCGGGGGCCATAAGATCTGCACCGTTGTCCAGATGATACAAAGTTTGAGCATAAATTAGAATGTTAGCATAAGCTTTAGGATTATCCCAGACATAATGAAGAGTAGGGAAGAGCACAGCATCTCCTTCCAAATGGAAAAATTTCGGAATACGATCAAAACTATAGATATACAACACTGATTCTGTGGTTGTGATTACTTTGGTGTAAGTAATATTAGCTTTGTTATCCAACGTTGACTTTATACTTTCAGGCAAGCTTCCGAAGAATTTCCTCCTTAACGATAAAGTTGGGTTCTTCTTCCAATGATCTACATACCTTTCCGAATTCTTCAAACTAAGTGTTTTCCTTACCGCAAAAGATTTCTTGAACATCTCCCGTTTCTGTAATAACAACTTACTTAATGTTAAGCTAATTTGTTACACTGTAGTTTCTAAATAATTCAATTATCTCAGGTACAGCTTCATCAAACTAAAAAATCTATTTCTTTCCTACGGTCTTGCCGGTGAACGTCGCGCGCTTTTTACAACAGCTTTGCGTTGCCGAAGTTTCACAGCTCTCAAACTTGAAGAAAGCTGATATCAGTTATATTCTTTTAACTAGTACAATTTCAGAAATTTACCACTATGGGTAACCAATATGTTAAGCCACACAAGGAGGGTAACTCACCTTACACCAGGTCCGGAGTTCCTCCTCCTGTGATCGCAAAGAAGGCCGGTTCTGATAAACCAAGCCACAGGTTTTAGTTTGCTGAAAGTGCTTATATTCATTTACTTCCTATAGAATCAATGAGCCTATGTCTTTGGAGCTTCATATGGCAGATGAAAGAGTTCGTGCTGCCGGACTTTCCCCAGCCGAACGTGCATGGCGCGCGAAATGGGTTATGGTTGGTCGTTAAAGAGGAACTATGTCTTATTTATGCTTCATTAGGACCAACATCTTCATCCAGATGAACCCATCGTTGTTGATGCTGTACATCGTCAATTGAATCCTGTTAGAGTCATGTATAGGTATCCTTGGGACAAACTCTACCTCCATTTCCTAAAGGTTTGTCTGTAATTGAAATCTTGTTCCATTCATTATCTCGTCTTAGCCAACATTTGGTGTTTACTATGGGACTGCCATTAGAGTCACTGTACCAAAAGTACTTATGGCTTTCATCACTTTACAAGCAGCTTACTATTATTGGAAGTATGAAGTCAAGGTTTTCTATTGTCCCTATATTGTTTCTCAATAATCTCGTTTCTCAGGATTGGACTCATCTCAGAGGTCTCGAAACTATGCCTCAAAAAGAAGTTCTGCTCAATTCTGATTCAATTGAGAATAAATATCCAGGATTGACCGCTCAAGCTGTACCTCATCCAGCGAAATACGACTATTATGGGTAAGAAAAAAAAAGTTTCCCTATCATCATGATTCAACGTTTGCAGGCCTACGTTTGAAAAGAGAACTGCTTTATTGGATGTTGGGCAAACCTCACGCCCTTGGTAAAATTTAGTGTTATGTAGATACATAGGAAGATGCTTATGGGCGCTTTTCATTACTAGTGTTACTTCTTATGGGTTTCGTTGCCTGAAGAATAAATTTTTATTGTCATTTGCAATCACAGTCAGAAACATCTGCTTGTTCTTATATCTTCATCAGTTTCTAATAACAGCTTTTTTCAATATATAAGTTTAGTCAACATGGGCCAATGCAGTTTCACTCCAAGTTCAGAAACAAGAGCCTTTTCAAATGTAAGTTATGTTTCATCCTCAGAGTACAAAAAGGCTTCCTTCTCATCCATCTGTTATGTTAATGTTGGTTTGAACACCTGCTCCTAGTGCAGTATGGAAGTACCCTAATTTGGTATTGATGTTTGTGACTGGCAGGTCAATCGTTGCCAGGCTATTCTCAAGCTATAATATGTCTATCCTCATGAATACTCTTTGTCTATCTTTATTCACTTTACAGTTCAAGTTTCCTTCTTACAGATTGATACAAAGTTGAAACATTAAATATGGATAGTTCCATCAGTACTGCTGTGAAAAAAGTGGGAGAGCCTCATTTATTGCCTATTGATTATCATTGTTGTTCAGAATCTGGGTATTTCCGAAATAGAAAATATTCTAACCAGAGCCGTTTATCAAGTTCTAAACAGCAACTCTTCTCATGCAGATGTCTATAACAATCTTGAGAGATCGAATGTAATCTTGCTCGTGATATCGCAACAGTTTTGAATTATTTTAGAATATTCAGCCGGATCCTCGAAACCAATTAAGATTGATTGCTGAACGGCACTGCAAGAGAGTGGAACGCATGTAAGTAAATTTGCATATTCATATTTCATTTGATTAATTCCTTGGATGCTCATTTTTATTGATTCGAAGCACAGAAGCGGTTGCGATCTGTTTATTTCCAGGTATGACAAGAAGCTTCATGAACGGAGGGAGATGGATAGGATTCATACTGATACCAAGATGAAACAGATACGTGAAGAGTATGACGATGAATTGAAGGAATATAAGAAAAGAGTAAACTTTGTTCAGTTTTATTTGAACATAAACTGTTTTGTTCTAGTTTGAAAAAGAGAAAAGTATTCTTGAACAAGCTTTAAAAGAGAGGGAGCGCGATCTTCAACAACGAAATGATATTCGCTTGATGGTTTGACCTAACTCGTGTATGTTATCGAAGTTAATCTTTTTAGGCCAAAGAAAACGAGTTAGAAATCAGGCGGAAGTTTTTGGAAAATCGAGGAAATGAGTTGCATTTGCTGAAAGAACAATTAGAGACAGCAAGCGAGGGTTTTAAAAAGTTTGTATGGATTTGTTTTGATCCAAATGAGTTTTGATCTAGAAAAATGAAAGCGGAATTAGAATCGATAAGAATTGAGTGGGAGAAGTTATCAGTCATGAGATCGGATTTAGAAGGAACTAGGTTAGTGGTTAATTCAATGTTCTTATTTCAATATTAATAATTTGAAGTTCACCAATTTCTAATGTTCAAATACCTATATTCAAAGAAAGGATTATTGAACTTGAAAAACATTGTGAAGATTTGAAGAATCAAATATCTTCGAAGGAAGCGGAAGGATTTATCTTGAGACAAAAGCTAGAAATGAAGGTATCGTGTCTTATCCGCCAAAAATGAACAGACGTATTCATACAGGGCGAGCATGGTACTCATACTGCTGATATGGAAAGACTCATTATGGAGAACAGAGAGTTGAAGAAAGAATTACAGAAATATACAGTATGTAACATTATTGTCTCTGTTCAAACTTTGACGTTGTTCAGAGAATGTATGAAGGAGTAGAAGTTGATCTCAAAAAAAACTTGGTTCAATCTAAATTAACTACTGAAGCTTTACAGTTCAAAGTCAATGAACAGAAAATGATCATTGGATTACTGGTTTGTCCGAATTGATACACTATTAATTCTTTCTTTCCCATTAACAGAATGAGAAGATGAAATCACTTTCTCTTGAAAAACACAGCCGTAACAGAAGTTCTATTCCTAGTCCACTTTTAAGTGGAAAAAAAAACAAACGACACAGGCATATAAACAGGTGAGAGAGACTTTTTTCTCAATTTGAATGAATTTTTCAGTTCTTTTGATTCTGATGCCAGTGAGTTCAGTTTAGGTGAGACGGCCGATAGCAATGAAATCGAGAAAATTAAGAAGCGTATACAGAATTTGGATAACATAGCCAAGGTATTAGATTTGCAGAAACCAAGTTCAATATTTGTTTGAAGGAGCTAGATTTGTCTGTGGAGCACTATACGTTAAAACGGGCTGGGATAGTAGGAAGCCACGAATCTCTACTTGTCTCACATGTGAGTGTAGTAAGCAATAAAGATCAGAATGTTCCTTTACTCTTTAAGGATGGATACGATGATTACTGTCGTCAATCATCTTCTCAACCTTCACCTGAAAAGGCTAGGATCCCACCTGCCAAACAACTTGAGGTGCACACAGAAGCAAATGAAGAGAAAGTGAAGATTGAAGAACCGAAAAAAAATGATACTTCTCCACCACCAAAAAATATTCAAGCAGATAACTACTATGTTGGTATTGATCCTGTCATGGCACAGTATATGCGACTTGTTGGAGAAAAGCGAAACGAGGAAACAGCGAAGGTATACACTCCAACTTTATTAATCCAGTTAGCATCTATTTAGAACGTGACAGAAAAAGATTCAAGACAGCAGGAAACGTTTGAGCACGAAGAAGTAAGGCAAGCTGATGAAATTGAAAGATTAGAATATAACAATGACCTGGATAACGAAATTGACTGGTGATGACGGATGTTTTTCATGTAACGACACTCCTGTATTAATAAGTTTGTAGTTTAATGTGTTGTTTCTTTTTAGCACTGAGTGAAATGAAAGTTTTCCTACGTGTTTCGTGAAAAGCGTCACAATGTTTTCTCAAGGTGTATCTGTTTCGCTTTGCTACCCAACGTGTTGTTAACGGTTCAGTTGCAGATGGTACATGATGTCGTACTGTAGAGTGTCTGTACTACCTAAATGTCTTATTTACGCCACTATTTTATATATTTGTGCTTCCATATTTCTTACATGTAAGTCCATCTTCAACCTCTTTCAATAAACGTGTTCTCTTCATCATCAAGCCGTTTCAGTTTTCCATAGCGAACACAACGTATTCAGTCTCAGGCGTTATAGTTTTCCGGAAATCCCTTATCTTTGGCAGGACTATTGTCAGTATTTAGAATACTCAGTTGAAGGTGTAGAAGCTGATTTCAATAATAAGTCTTATAAAATACGTGGATTAGGAGTATTGTTTCGGCATGGAGAAAGGTACCCACAACAATCTTTCCGTTGCTCCTCACGCTCTGTTTCAGATCTCCATTGGTAGTAAACGATGAATCTACCGTTTGTAAACCTTACTTGGAGTCTGACCGTAATCTTTTCGAAGAATATGTTAGTAAGATAGAGTCTGAAGAAATCAAGACCTTCATCAAAGCCGACAAGAAGTTCGCTGGGTATCCAAGATACCCAGACAGGTGAATCTATTGAAAACACATTTGAATTCATGAGTTTTTTCAGATCTGAATGTTCGGCCGGAGAATTGACTGCTGAAGGTGCTCTTCAGCATGTCAGGCTAGGGAAGTATATGGAAAGTAAATATGGGGCTTCTGCTTTGTTTGATCCAGGTTTCCAAAAATAATTTCTATCAATCAATACTTATGTTTCAGATTATTCATTAAATGTGTCTATAACATCTTCACAGTTTCATAGAACTTATCAGTCAGCTCTAGCCTTCACTTCGTCTTTCTTATATCCTCATCGATACAATTTCCCAATAGTTTATATAAAAGTAATGACTTCATTCATTTAGTCATATGCCAATATTTTATTTTCAAGGCAAGTGATTTCACTAACCAGTGTACACATGAAGCATGTTCGTGTCCAAAGGCAGCGGATATGCAGAAACAATACAAAAAAGTGCTGCTTTTTTCGAGTCTTTTTGTCAAGTTTCTAGTTACAGGAACACATAAAGTTGTTCAGCTCATCAGCTCCTGCTTATATGAAGGATAAAGCATATGCTTTGCGGCAATTGAATTCTTTTCAGCATATAGATGATCCGTTCGAACTTCTTGATGTTTCTCTTGGAAGGTCTGAGTCAGTACGTAGAATACTTTAACCATTACTATTTAGCTACATTTGTCGTCGATTGCCATTGCCTTGCCCTAATGACAATGTTTGTTTGAGTTACAGCTTTCTAAATGAGGTAGCCAATTCACGTTATTGTGGATTTATACTGCTTTTAAGATTATCAACTACACATCAAGTCGAGCTAATTATATGTTTTCACCCGAAGTCAGCTCAATTGCGCATAGTCTTCAACTGGTAGAGTCGCATGGTGTATTATTTCACATCAGAGATATGATTCTTCGTTTGAAACAATTCCCACACACTAATATGTTGAAAGTGATTCGAAGTCATAAAGCTATTCATGACAAGAGCTGTTACAGATATTTTCTGGCCATGACGTGACAATAGCTCCAACTTTACGAGTATTAGGCGTACCATTTACGGACCCTCCACATTATGCTTCACGAATTGCTTTTGAAGTTTGTTTAAGAACACTTAAATAATCTATCAGTAACCTGTTCCAGATTTTGGAACAAACAATAACTAACAGATTATTTTTACGGGTTATATATAATGGGGATGATGTTACGAGCAAGATTACATATTGCAAGAGTTTAGTCGATGGACTGTGTCCGGTTGAATTTATAGAAGATTTTGTTAAAAAAGAAATACCTCTGCTTCTCAACGCAAAATCTGTGTCTGAGTTTTGTAAGAGGTAGAGTAGGTGTTAGTTGGTGAATGATTATAAACTTTTTTCACACGAATGAATGTTTAATTTATATCTTTTTCATTATCTGTTCTGAACAGTAATATATATGGGAGGTTTTGCGTTTTCTGTGGAAACTTGATGAAGTCGGTTTGAGGTATGGAAAAATGCCAGAATGAGCCTGGCCCGAGTTCTTCCAAAGCTGGTCAGCTATCGTGCTAAAGAACCTCTCTCTGTAAATGAACGTTTCAGAAACACCTGTTAATAATGTTATCCAAAATTTCGAAGAGATAGACGATGAAATTTTTATAACTGAAGAGATAGAGGTGCCGTCTAATACTATTAATAATAAACAAGGATGGATGGATAAAATAAAAAAGTTCAACAACCTTTCAAATCAGTTAAAATCGACAACTGTTTAGAGCCGGCTCTGCTCTTACTGAATCAATGAAGCCTTCTTCGTCGAAAGAAGGCATTAAAACTAGGTTATGGTCATCTTGGAATAACTTCAAGTATTCTGGTACATCCGAAAATAATTTCCGGAACAACTCTCTTTTTGAAGGAAAATGGATGTCGGACCGGACAAAAGAGTACGAAGGAGACTCGGAGATTGTCTTATTAGGAAGCTTATATTTCATGGAGGGTCAGGTCTAAATGAAGAAGAAACATCAAGTGATTTTGTAGGCGAAGGCGAAAAGTTTGGCTTCGATGAGTTTGTGCTACATTATTATTCGCGCATTTGGATTACTTATAGGACTCATATGAACTCAATGTGCGGTACAACGGTATGTGAAGTCTTTGAAAAGAGCGTATAAACTTCTTTTCAGTATACTACCGATTGCGGGTGGGGGTGCATGATACGAACAACACAAATGATGGTAGCACAATCTATTTTAGTTGGGATGTTGGGAAGAGGTTTAATATTAGAGAGGTGAAACAGTATTTTTGAGAATTTGAACAGACTGGAGATCTCCAAAGCTTAGTCAAAGAATGGGACTTCTGTCTAAGATAAGTGAGGAAGATAACAAAACAGATGAAACTCTTCTTCAAATTATAAAACTATTTGAGGTAAAACAACAACGAGTAAACATGTTATCTTATCTATTTTTGTTAAGGACTGTCCTTCATCTCCATTAGGGTTCCATCGTTTAATGTCTTTAGCGTTTGAAAACATTGGACAACAAGCTATAGGGCGTTGGTATACCCCATCTGAAAGTGTCTCATTGATGAGGTGAGTTCACCTTGAAAAATCGAAAGTTTAGATTATGTTCTTGAAAATGACAACAAGAGCAACCGATTGCTAGCACTGAACAACTAAAAATGAAAAACGTGTATTACGCAACTATACACGATCCCCATATTCAAATGAACTGTGATAATCCACGTTACGTTTTACAGAAAAGCCATAAGTACGTCGACCTCACCTCTGACCAGCGATATTGCAATTCTGTTGTGTGTTGATGGATTATTGAGTTTGACTGATGTTGAGATTATCAGCAAAACATGGACTAAAAAGATATTGATCATAGTTACTGTGCGATTAGGAACTAGTGAGCCAAATAAGGTGAACGAAACAGCAGTGAGAAGTGAACACTTTTCTTTAAGATATATATGAAACACATTGAACAACTACTGAGAACCCCATCTTGTGTGGGAATCGTTGGGGGCAAGCCTAAACATTCTCTCTATTTTCTGGGATACTTTAAAGAGGTTTTCAACAGATTCTTAGCGAAATTCGATCCAGTCAATTTAAGCAACTCATTTATCTTGATCCCCATGTAGCTAGAGATTACATGCCACTACCGGAAACTTTGAGGGATGAAAAGCAAAACAGCCCCGTTTTCCAATTTCATTGTAAATATTTGTCAATGACTCCTTATGTAGATATCGATCCAAGCTGTGCCATAGGGTTCTTCGTTCAGTCTCATCAAGAATTTACAGAAATGGTAGAGACTCTCGAAGCGGTAAGCTTTTTTTGTTGAATGTTTCGATGTTCATTTTCAGAACGGAGTTATTGATGTGGATGTGAAGAAGATGACGGAAGGCGTTAGTAATCAAGAGCCACTATTTGCCGTCTTGCTATCTGATAATCCAAAGTACCGCTTTTACGAACCAGCGACATCTTCAGAAAACTTAGGGGAAGATGAAGATTATGTAAACTTATAATATGTTTGATTTATAATATTTTAAACGGGTTTATTTTCATAATATAATTTCTTAAGTTTAAACTGCAAAAGAGGCATAGTCCCTTTTGAGCAATGGAGTGTTTTCATTCTCCTCTCTATCACATATAGAATCCATAACCTCGATAGTTTTGGATTGTCCCAAATCTAGAATTATTCAAAATAATAAAATTTCTCAAAGTGTTTTCTTACATTGCTTGTGGAACTCCAACTTATCAGTTTTAATAAACAGAGCTCGTGATAACGGAGATCGTTGACCATCCTTAAATATCGCTGTAGCACTGAACATGTAAAACCAGTCGAATCGCAAGTCAGGGAAAACAACCTGAAAGCATTTTATAGTGTATTTCATGTTTAATAAACTAACTTTGCGACCATTCACAGGTATCTTATCCCATTCGGAAAGTGAGGCATTAGGATTTTCAGTGAAATAAACAACGTAACTCTGAGAGGTTCTTAACTTGTTAACTTATTTTACGGCTGGGACGAACCTTAACATCGCTGGTTCTCTTGTAAGGTGGCTCCCAACTCAACTCTATCGTGTTAGCTTTAATCTTCTGAGCCAGAATATGTTGCGGACTCAACTGGGGTTCTGTATCAATATCGAGAAACTTGGGCAAAAGGAATTATCATTTTACCTGTGTACTGTACAAGGAACACGGGCTTACTTTCTCCATGTTTGTTTACAGCGGTTATTCGAAACTGATATAAAGAGCAAGAATCAACACTCATGATTTCCACAAAGTTAGTTTTCACTCCCCTGAGCTCTCGAACTTTAGCGTCCTCGTTGTGTCTTTAAAAGTGGATGTAGAAGACGAAACATGGTAAATTCATACTTCAAACGGTAACGAATGTTATAAGTCAGATTTGTATCTGATGAGAAGGCTGGTGCCCATGCTAACCGTACTGAATAAGCTGATGTACTGACAACCTGGCAATCTGATGGGGGATCAGGCGGTAAGCGAGCGAACATGAACTTGTCGTTAGGCACTGAAACACTGTTGATAAGAGGCAACGCAGATGGTGGTACTTACAAACATGGCTTCCTCTCCTTTTATCTTTCTTTTTTTTAGATTTCTTTCTGGCTAGTTCGCTATAATCTTTATGAGCGAATATCATTCCTCTGGCTAGCTGAGCAAGAAGAGATGCCATTGCTTGTCGACGACGTCTGAAGATTTAGTTCAGATCAACTTGAAAGCTGGTAGGACAAACCTTGCTTTCGCTTCACGAATGAGGTAGAACGGGTTGTTACTTTTGAGTTTCCGCCCCAAGTAATGAATCTCTTTCAAGTACATCCTACCAACAACATCCATGAACATAGTTGAAAGTACAACGCCCCCTGCAACTTTTTGATACATAGAGGAGTCTGACATAAGATACCTAATACAACAGCTAGTGTAACCCAAATGTTTTGTGGAGATGGTCGGAAATCTCCAAAACCTGTAAAGACAACTTATTTCGGTTAGGCTTATATTACTTACCAACTGTTAGGATACTGATAAAAGTAAAATACATGCTCTCTACATACGTCCAAGATTCCTTCCGCTGTATAATGTATGATGCTAGCAAACCATAGAAGAATACGAACATGAAAACAACAACTGGCGGGAATCGTACAAGCTTGACACGGTCAAGGATTTCCTTCGGAGTTTTTTATAAAAGTTATTTTGAAGTCTTTAGAGCATACTTGTTCACTTTCATCATCAGCGAACATCGGGGCATTTGGATCAGTTCCCTTTTTACGAGCTTGCCATCTCATCCAGCTTTTCCAGATTTCATAATGAATAAGAAATACTGATTCAGAAATGAATTTTGCTACATTAGCAACAGTAACCAGAGTCAACGGGATTCCTAAACATGAATAAATACTATTTTCTACACCAAAATTGTACCTATCAAGCAGTAGACAACACCAAACAAACGTCCCGAGAGAGTGCTTGGGGCAACATATCCATACCCAATTGATGTAAGCATGGTTGTTGTGAAAAAAACGGAATTTGCAAAATCCCATGTAGGAGCATCCTGAGAAAAGCAGAATTATTCAGTAATTTCAACATCTACATACATCATCATAACCATGACGAGCTGCTCTGTGTGCAGCAAAGACTGTGTCAGCCAAGTGATCAAATTCTGATTTTGTAGAGGTTTTTACGCTTTGCGTTAATTCTTCTAGACTCTATAAATGAATCTATTCAACAACATGACTTGACAATACGTTATCCATTCCATTGGACGGATAAACTATATGAAACCTGCTATAATGACAACATCATGCGTACGGTAACTACTGAGTAAATTGAAAGTTCTTCACGTTCATTTTAAAACGTGAAGTGCAAGATGATGGTCGATCGCGTCAGATGAACAACAGGTATTTCTGATGTTTTTTTTACTAGTCCCACTCACTTCAACTCCTCTTCTGTCTTGAACCATATTCCAAATCTGATCCATGTATGTATTAGAAACGCGCTGTATGTTCTGCATTTGTTCTTTTTTGACTTTCTAAAACAATTGCTCATTTCTCTTATCTATCATGGATTGCACTTTGAAATGTTCTCCTTCTAGCTTTTGAAATAGCAGGGCTCCACATATGATATACAACACACATGTTATTACTAACATCAAGTGTGGGGAGAAGAAGCGAGCCATGATTACGTTGAATACAGGCCTGAAACCTCAGTTGTATAACAAGGCTAAAATTCTGAATGGGTTTTTAGTTTTTTTAATCACTCACCTCATCGTTAACTTAGTTGGAATGGTTAATGAAATTTGATAGACTTTTCTCTTTCAAAAGACTCAAGCCAACTAAGCTAATTTCAAGCATTCAATAACCTTATACACACGGTCATGTTTCACATATGAAAATGTAATTAAACTTACTTTTATGTTGGATTGAGCTTTTCAGCAATTGCAGCGTAAAGTTCTTCAGACCATTTGTGGTGCTTCTAGCATTAACCAAATATTGATGCTTCTTTTCCCTGGAGAGCTATTCCAAGAAACGAAGTGTCTTAGGGTAGACGCATCGCTTTAAATCATGGTCCCAACTGAGTTTGTATCATTTGTGAAAGCATTAGGGTGTTTTCACGAGTTTCTCTTGATAAGTGTAAATTTACTGTAACGCTTATTATAGGAGCTCATTAAATCTGAAAGCCATGAGGCCATGATTCAGATGCTATTGAAATTCTTTTGTGCGCTTCTGCCCAACCTTTGTCTATTGTTTCAGAAAATATACTAATTGAGCCCTTCAAATCACAATTCTTTAATAAGTCTGCTCAATACTTAAAGCCGCAAAGAAATGAAACGATATAGTGACTGGGAGTAGTTTAATGAGGATGTTTGACCTGATGTAACTGTCGGCAATCGCTTAAAACAGAAGCGAGATAGACTTATGAGGCATAATACCATTTAGAGAGCATGAACGTACAAGTACCGGAAAGGACTATGTGCCAGATGGAACGTTGAAGACTGTGTCTATCCTTCATCACAGTGGCTCTTGATGGCCTAGCGTGTCTGCGTCTCATTATAGCGGTGTTGTATGATGGAGTCAGATGTTCTGGTCTTCTCTCAAATGCACTTTGTATTTCGTTGTGTTAGGAACTGTCCCATTAGAAGTCGCGGTAACTGCTCTCACTAACCTCCCAGCTCTTCCTTCTTCTCCAAGCCGACCTCATCCATACATTAGCGGAATAGCTTTTCGCGTAACGTGACGGCTACAATCTCAAACGCCTATTAAAGCTAGTTGACTAGATGGGCTGAAACCTATCAGCTGGGCTCAAAGACCTTGTAAATAGCTGTCTTGACTCTCAATTCTTGTCGGCTTTTCATTATGGTTGCTTAATGGATTTTCTCCCGTCTTGTTGATACTCCCTAATTTCCTCATTTTCTTATGACCTGTGAAGAGGGCATATATCTTCGTAGCTCCACCGAAAAGAAGACGATTGCTTACACTGAAGGAGCTGTTATTAATGATGGCCGATCTATTTCATGTGTTACTTATAGGTGTTCGAGCACGAATTTAATTAGTATGTAACGCATATAAATAGATTATATTAATTAACGTCTCACACTCTTCTGAGGATCACCTAAACAGCTAACTGTAAGCTCCCGCGCATGTAGTTTTTTTTAATGAAATTCATCGTGTGATAATCCGAAATTAAAATAAAGAGATTTATGCGAAAAGAACATGGTGTCTTTGTTTGATCAGAAGATGATATGGCTACATCCGTTAGAGGCATTCCTTTTAGCTTCCTTTGATGATGCTCCCGGAGAACAGATTGAGTACACAGAAGATATCTTAGGATATAGACTAGTATGTGCAAGATGAGACAGAGTAATCTTCAGGCAACCGGATCACCAGAATCTTCCCTCATATCGGCTTCTGCATTTTTATTTTTCAAAACAGAAATAGGATCTTAAAAGCTAGCAAGATCAAGCGATCATAAACCCTTTTACATAAAGGAAAGAAGTCTTAAGACAATGGATCCTTCAGAAGGAAAAGGTTACGGTATTCTTGTTCGCATTATTTCCAAATAAGAATTAACGCTGGTTCAGTTTTTCTATTCTCAAGTATCTACATGGAGTATATAGAGCTGTTCGTTAGAAAGCTTGTAGATAACTATTCGATGTATGTTACTAATTTCGGCGTTATGCTAACGCAAATTACCCATTGAACAGTTATTTGCATACGAAGAAGCCTATTAGCGATTCCGGTAAAAAGCTGTGCAGCTCATGAAATCTTCTGTGGTGCTGTTTAAATCAGCTGTTTCGTTGTTAAATGCTTCACGGGAAAAGGGCAGGAGAACGAGAGAAAAGGATGTTGGAAGTACTGGAAGACGGGAAAACGCCATTCCGGAATGAAAGATCAGTGCATTGCCATTGCCTTTCTGGTTATTTTAGTTCATTTCTTTCTAGTTTGAGAATGTTTATTTCTCTGTCTCATTTTGTCACCCTCACCGTTTTTTCCTTCCTGTCGGCATTTCATATCAGCTTCGACAGCTCATCAGGAGGCCAACAACCTTTACAAGTTTATTTACTTCTGATGTTTTCACCAACATGCACGGTCATCGGCCTCCTTCTGGTTATGTTTAGTTTTACACCTCACCTATCACAGCTCCCATGTTTTCTTGTAGAACAGCCGACGGTAGCCTGGTGTGACCGGAAAATTTCCGTTCTGGGGTCATGCAGTTGATATAACTTGTAACTTATGAGCTTTAGTGCTTTGAAATCAAGATAATGAGTTTGTTGTGCTAATTGTGAACAATGTGTACACCAGTATTCCTTAATTAGGGGAAGTAAAAGTAATGTAGTTAAAAAAGTGATTGTTACTGCATATGTTATACCAGTGCTCCGTGATGCTCTGCTAATACAATTATTATGGGAAGCATTATCATCCTGATGATCTGCAGCTCTAGCTTGAATTCATTCTTTCGAATAACATGAAATGATTTGGCGAAATAGTAGTTTCACTCACTATTGGGATAGATGATGCAATTAAAATATGAATTTGAACCGTAGTAAGTATTATAATAAGCATCATCTGCTTTTCTTACACAGTTGTTTTCTAATGAGGGAATACTTTTGTCTTCGGTTTTCCTTCTGTGGTTATTCAACTTCTATTAATATAAAGGTTCATGCAAGGTCATTAATGATTTCTCTTGTTCATTGAAAAAAACAGCTGCTCCTACAAGAAAGCTTATTTTGGATTTCTTCATATCATCGAGTTATATACTTGAATTATTTTTTTTCTATCGCATAGTATGCTTTCGTAGATAGCTTCGAAATCTTTGCGAAAAAGAATTCAATTATTCTAGTGGTTCGATCAGTAGCTTCAGTTGAAAGGCTGTTATGGCATTGATCATTTTGAACCTAGAATCTGTGTTGATATGTTATAGTACCGGATTTCCTCATTTTTATTTTCATTATTATTTTTAACTTAATTTTCATTGTTCAGGTCTAAACCATCTGTCAGCAGTTATGTTGATGCCATGCTTCCTACTATTGGCTGACTCCGCCTCATAGCTGCTCACGCTCCGCCCTCGTAGGGGTTGGTCTTGGTTATGGTGAGTCTTCTAGTATTAAGCAGCGATTTTCACTCAAAAGGGAAGGAAACGGATCCGGAATGGACGTCAAGACGGAAAACGCCGCCACAGTCGCTAGCACTGCCGTTGCTGTAAAAGCTGCCGAGGCAGTTTCCTTTCCATTTCTACAGGTTAGTATGTTTCTTTTACACTTCTCCCACTATTTCTCGTCAAGTTATGAGAGATTCCATTCGAAAAACCGCTCGGAACCCTTTTTTTTGAGCTTCCACATAGAAAATTTAAAAACGAACTTGTCAAGTTTTCCATTTTCAGAACAGTGTTCCTAATGGAAACTTACCAAGAGGGCTTTCTTTCTACGAACCTAACAGCGCTTCGATGGCTCAAGCTTCAAAAAGTGCAGGAACAGGTTAGTTATTGTTCTAGAACTGTTTCGTTTTACCGTGATTGCTATTTCAATCATGCCAGAGATTACCTTGCTCAGAACTGTTGCATTCTTCACATATCAAACTTTGTTTTCAGATGTATTCTCGGGAATGAATTTGTCTATGCAAGCATTTAACAATACTACAGCCACAGCTTCGAGTGCTGCCGTTGCTTCTCATATCAAAGAAGAACCTAATTCTGTAAAATAGAGGAAAAATCTCGTTTATCACAAAGTTTTTTTTACAGCTTCAAGCACCTCATTTCAACATGCCGTGTTTCAACTACAACCTGAAGCATGTGATACCAACATGCAATCCAAGCACTTTCTCTACTCAAGGTTGGTGTTTTTCTTAACTGCTAACGAAAAAGCTTGGCAGTTCTCCGTTTGTTTTTCTCTTTTTTCCAACTACTGTGAGGCTCAAAACTGTTAAAAAAAATAATTTATTTTCGTTTGTTTGGTGCGTAAATCGTTCGTCGAAGCAGCCGTGTTCACTATATTTCCTGCTCTATATCCGAAAGTTCTGTATTTTCGGATGGGTTACGGTAGTAAAGGCGTTTAGCTTGTATTCGACGAAGATGGCGATTTCCACCGAGAAAAACAACAGTCAGGATTTTGGTTGTCTTCCTGTTTTGGCGCTCAGAGACTTTCTATCGTTTATATCCCTCTCTCTTCTACGGCCATCTTTTTCATTCTTCTATATGATTCATCCGCAAAGTTAGAGGAAAAGCGCCACTAAAATTCGAAAATCAGTTCTGCGAGCAACAACTCAATTTATGATTTCCTTTCATCACAATGTAACCTTTGTTTGACTTCCTAAAACCAGCTATGGCAAACATATTTTGAAGAGTCTGTTGATTATTTTTTCGAAGGAGATGTAACTTTTTTGATTTCAAGACTTGTGAAGCTCCTTCCCAAGGGGTGTGCAAGAGTTTTGATTTTACTACCTTTCATTCTCCAGCTTTCACAAAAAGGAAAAAGAGCCTGATCTAAACGAGAACAAAAGAGAATAATTTATTCTCAGCCATCTATGCGTTTCCTCTACTTGATAGCTTAATCGTTCTCGAACAACTAGGCCTACGATACAACGCACGGAAAAGAGTTGTTTTAAGTAGTCTCTTTCGACATATCGTGAATGTCTTGAAATTTTTGGAAAGTGGGGAATGAGGAGAATAAATACCTATTATCCCTCTCATTAAGTACAACAAAGTGTGTTGGCAGCCTCAGTTTGCGTTTGTTACCGTACTTAATATTACTGCACATTGCTGAGTAATGTTTTATAATATCTGGCCAGCTTCCATTCTCTTATTCGAATCGTTTTGTAATTGGTGAGATTCTTCAAGGAACTCGGCGTATTTGAAAATAGAAAAAATGGAGAAAATATACTCGTTGATCGTTATTTTCTCCTTCTTGAATCCTGATTCAATAAAAGCTTTAACAACCGTGATTGACCGTATTAGTGAATTGAGTTGAGGACCTTGTCTTTCTCTTTGACTCAATTGGATAAACCCTAATATCAATTCAGGATACTCTTTGTTTCTTCGAGAAGTTTCGAGGCTTCGTGTAAAAAATCCAAAAAATGTCACGCTATCTCCATGTAATTAGCCATCTTCTTTACTTGCATAGTCAGATGATGCAAAGCAGTCTAATAGAAGATTGTTTAAAAAGACAAACAAATGACAACTAAGATCATCATCTTGGTTCTTATTTTCTATTCATGGTAATTGTGCTCAGAATGTTTCTTGAATTCGAGTCTTTGTTATTTTTAACAACTCAGTCGATTCAACAATTCTCTGAACTATATCTGCGAACAACGAAAACAAAGGGATTATATTCATAGTATTGGTCTGATTTACGTTTTGAGTTAATGCAGAACGACAGTTCTCGTTCTCTAATGGGCATACGTTTGAGCAATTTCACTTTTTTACTAATGGAGTCCATCAATTATGTAGCTGCAACAGCTTACAGCTGCTTAGGAACATTCTTCAGTACGGAACTGTGATTATATGCTTCCATAAATGCTCCTTCACTCTCTTCTGTTCTCTCACCTAGTCTTGTCTTGGTTTAGTATTTCTGAGTAACAGGTGAGCAAGATGAGACAGGAAGTGAAAAAATAAGCTTGTACCTGAATGCTGTCTCGAATCATTTTGTACACCTGGACTTTCTACAAATCATTAAGACAAAAAGAGGTTAGAGAGCGTGAAGAAATGAGAGAATTTGCAAGACATTCGTTACCACCTGTAAATGACCTCAACCAGTCATCGGTGAAAAGAAATTAGTCACAGTAGTCTGTCAAATGTGTACTGTCATTGTTGAGGTCAGTTGGTGATTGAGTTCAATTAAATTAGTGCGAAATGAAGCATAGACTAACCTCATTAAGCTTTTTCGATGTTCATAAGAATTCTATGAGTTAAAGAATGGTATTCATTTTCATGTGCTGTACAACTGTTAAAGTAAAATCAAAAGGCCGATTGTCTCTCAATCTTCCCTAATTCTATTGAGCAATTAGCGTGTCATCACATAAGGACGAGCACTCAATCAGTGCCCTTCTTGACTTCATAAATAGCCGTTGCGTCAATAGACATGCCACATAAAGCTCAGTTCTTTAGTTCTTCCAAATAAGAAGAACAAGAGACTTCTAACGACATAGTGTCTCCCTAATATAGTAAGCAATTATTTCAAGTAAGATTGTCATTAGCCTTCTGACTTTCCGTTCCTACTCTTCATCCCTATTCAATCTCTCGTTCTATCTCCATACAATCAGTGCTTTTCCTCAATGCTCCACGGAAGAATTCCGCGGAGCTTATCTTTGACGCGTCCTCACATCCGGACCATTCAAAGACAATCAAATTTGGGGTTTCGCTGCCATGAATGATTTCCTCTCAGCAATTGTGAGAGTTTCTAAAATAAGGATCTTGATTATGGAATTCGCTTGCTTCAGTTTGCTAATATTATTAATTGCAGATCCCTATCAAACCCTTTGCTCTACCAGCAGACAGTTGGCTCATTCAGGTAAGCTAGTGTTAACTCAAGAAATCTTATGTATATATGTTCAGGAAGTGGGCAGACTCAGCTTTGGCAATTCTTGTTAGAGCTTCTTTCTGATGCTCGACATCAAGAAGTTATCACTTGGGAGGGCACCCAAGGAGAGTTCAAGCTCGTGGATCCAGATGAGGTTGCCAGGTAATAGCACATTCTATATTTGAAAAATAGTAGCCGCTGTAGCTTACTGTAGCTCAAACGCAATGTGCAATTTCCGATGTTAAATTAATTTTTCCAACGGAAATTATTTGGCCAAGCTGTTTTGCAGCTTTTGTGTGATGAGCTCTAATATAAAAGCAGCCGAAGTATAGAAATGAATTAAATTTTTTTTAGGAAATGGGGGGAGCGTAAATCCAAACCCAACATGAATTACGACAAGATGTCACGTGCATTGAGATATTATTATGATAAGAACATCATGGCTAAAGTTCATGGAAAGCGATATGCTTATAAATTCGATTTCCAAGGTAGGTATTCTATTAATATTCATAAATCTCTCGTTTGTACTCGTGTGGCTAATTCAAGAATTATATTACGTAAGAGGCGGCAATTGCATCTTTTCAGGGATCGCCGCCGCTATTCAGCCACAGACTCCCAGCTCAACGTCAACCGATTATCTCGCTGTGAACCGATTACCTCAAGAATTCATGCACGGTCCCTGGAGTAATTATCGCTCTCTTATCCAACCAGGTTTCCAAGTAAGCTTCACAATATATCATCATAGCACAACTGCTCTATATATCAAATCATTGAGTGTTCTGATATGTGATTTTTCAGCCTGGAACTACTCTGTTTACGCCTTCGAGCATGGGGTATGGTAGTTTCTCCACTACTAACAACACATCACTTCCCACAAGAAATTTCCCTCTGTACGGCTCCAACATGAGTAATTATTCAAAATGCGCGTAATACCAGATTATTCTTTTTAAACAGAGTTTTCCTCTTTTAGCTTTTGATATATCTGCCACAAGAGATGTCCTCTATAATGAGCAGATAGAACAATGAAAACAGAACTTCTTTAAGTACATGTACTCCAGTATAACATAAAACTAGTCAGTCCCGCGCATATTTTCTCCAAATGTAGATCTCGATACCACGGGAGTTTCTAGTAAATGTAAACAATTGTATTCAAGCTGTACACTGATATAAGTTTATTTCTCCCAACTTCATTGTATATATGACCTTTTTTCCTGGCTTACTAGCTTTCGCAATGAGTTTGATTACTAAAGTGATAGCCGTGTTTCATAATAATAGTATGATCTTCTAATAAATCTTTGGCAATTAGTTCATTCGAAAATGCTTCCAAGTTCCTTTCAACTGATTTTGCTCTATGATACCAGTTGTAGTCTGGTTCTCACGCCACGTTTTTCACGTGATTGTGATCCGACGTGAGAAAGTATTGTAATAAGTTTCTTCTTGGCAAACCGAACGGTTGATGTATTAATCGCTTGTCGTTCAGGTGAGTGTGACAGATGGTTTTTCGCTCTGATAACTATAATGCACTTACTCGCTCTTATTAAAGTTCATTTGATTAAATGCCATTAGAACAAAGGTTCTATGGAATCGCTTCCGCCCGCAATCGTGGAAACATTTTGATATTGCCGATACAAACTTGACTTTATCGTTAGATTGTTTTTACATTTGCAAAGAGGAAATCAAAAAATCAACAACGATGTTCTGTTTAGTTTCGTCACTTATTTACTTCTCAGGATTTCTATTGATGAAAGAATACCCGCATAATCACACATTTCTGTAGCACTCTCATTTTCTTGGATTATTGCACCAACGTCGTCACTTTTACATCAAAAAGCGTAAAAGAAGTTATATGTCTTGTCGAATTTATGCTTACAGATCATACTTGTGAACCTCATGCAAGCTTGTAATTCTACTGCGGGTTGTCCACCAACAATAACACCTGAAGAGCAAATGAATCCTTATTTGAATGCTTGTTTAATAGCAATTGTACGTTTCTTAAGTTATTCAGTTTTGTTATGTATGTACTTTATTCAAATGTGAAAATTCAGGTAGCTATTCCGGGCTTCTTCTTCAACTTATTATCTTTGTTTGTATTCTTTACGCATCCAAGTTTCAGGTAACACTTTAAAATTTTCATCATTATATGTATGTACTTTAGAAATTCCTTCGGCAGGTTGACATCTTTGAACGTTGCAGCGAATTGTTTTCTTCTATTATTTTTTGTATTTTGGTCAATCCCTCTAATATTGTAGTTCGTTGTTGACTTAATCAACCAAGCTTAGCGTATTTCAGTACGAGTCTTGATGAAAAACTGCATTATTTAAATGAGCGTCTCGGCCAACTTTCTCTATTCTTCGCGGAAATTACTTATAATTCTGGAGTCGTTCTGTCAGTAAATAGGTTTGTGATCTACCAACCGGGTGGTTCAACATCATACTCGATAGACTTCTTGCCATTTCGTTGCCCGTTTTCTATCGAAAATACTTCACTATGCGAGTAACGTACGTAATCATTGGTATTATCCTTACGCTTTCATTCATCTATTGGCTTGTATATTTCATTCGTGAGTCTTTATGAGAAAGTTATCTCTCGTTGATCTTTCACCGTTCCTCATTTGTTCTGTTTTATATAATTTACAGCAAGCCCCCACAATCTAATTGTCTCCAATGATCTGAAGATATTAAACTTCACTTTTCAGCTGGCTGCTCTTTCTATTTTCATACTGACGCCAGTGTATGGATGTTTTCAGATACACAGTGTGGTGTCTTATTAGGAGATGTTATAGATCTTAAATACAACTTGGTATTACTATGCATAAGTATAGTATGCGATTTCATTACAATGTTGTTCTTCCGAGGAGCTAATATGGTATTTTGCTCTATCGCAATCGTTTCACAAACATGTTTTTTTTAGAGAATGAAGAAATTAGTGGCTGATGAGAAAAAAGCTCAACAACGGAGTAGGAAAGAAATCATTTTTTTCTTACAGGTACTATTCAAAATATTCCCTCGGACTTTAAAAGTCATTGCAGTCTTTTTCGCAAACTTGTGGATATATTCTAATGTTTGTATCGTTTCACATAATAAGTGCATCCGTTCAAGTGAAATTCCATATATTTCTCTCAACCACAATCGCCTGGGCGAGTGCTCATTCTTTCGGAGGGTATGTACAACTTAATCTCCATATCTCAGTTTCAAGAATCAGATTCATCATAGCAGTTTTCAATAAAGAAATACGGCTACAGCTTGTGTGCAAATCTGGGAGGAGAAGCTTGCTAAGCACCACAATACTCATGACTTCGCCGCATAATGGCAAGGTATCGATAACAGGCCTCGGACAAGCTAGACAATCCAGGGAATTTTTTTGAATCCCTTTCAACGTAGGTATCTTCTGTAGAGGGTATGCTGTGTCTTCTATCTTTACCGTCTCACTTCCGCTGGGCGAGAACAGGCAGCACACAAATTCTGTTCGTCGTGTAATGCACTTTTTTCTTTTAATATGCTTTTTAAAAGTTGGAGCGTTTTTTGAGATTCCTTTGGTCATTTCACATGCGAAAAGCTTCCATCCAGTTCCGGCGTTGCTTAATTCATCATTATCAGCGAAAACTTCTTGTTTTTCAACCCGTATTCTCAACTGAAATGATTCCTTAATCTGGTTCATTATATTAATTCTCCATATTTTGGAATGAAAACACATGAGATCTCAAGACATGAATTGCAATCACTCGGTCTCCTCCAATTGCGCAGAAAACAACTGTTACTTTGTGGTCAAATCATATTTCCCATGTCTTGAAATCAGAACTTTCCAGAATCGTGGAGTTAAGTGCTTGTGTACGTAGTTGATCTTGGAAAATTTCTATTTCAAGTTTGAAATATAATTAAGTAACAACTTCTTCGCGGTCAACACTTAACTTTCTAAATGGGAATGTTTTGATTGTTTCTCAATAATGTCTTCCATAATTATCTTTAAAGGTTCTCTTGTTTCTTTTTCCTTCATTCCCTGTAAGTAAACATACCTTTGAAAGTGGGTAAATGATAGATTGGCAGTAGCAATTGTAAGACTCATGCGAGAGACGATGTCTTCAACTTTTCTTCTCAAAAATTAGAAAACGAAAGGAATCTGTGACAGACAAAGGCAGAAGGCGTTCTCATCACAACCATAGCGTCATAGGTGTCAGTTTATTTCTTCACAGTACCGCGCCAATGACTTTTGAGTTGGTGGACTGTTTGATGCTTCAACATCGCTTTTCCATCTAGTTCACGCGTTTATACAGTTATTCTGTCTATTCTGACTGTTTTTTTTCGTTTTCCATTACGCTTAATAGTTGACCTTCAATGCCATTTTTGAGCGACATCCCGCTCCCTTGATCGTCTTCAAGACCTAACTTGTTTAGTCGTTTCCCTTTTCAAGTACCCCAAACTATTTGTGGCTTTCCATTGCGGGTGTTTATGTTTAAACAACTTATTTCCAATTAAAACCATATTGTTTCAGATTCTTAATTGTGCCGTACGTTGTTTTCTTAAACTGTTACCTTCGCCTATGCAGTATCATACTGATTCTTAAACGATGAAGTTCGTATGTATTGTTGTAATTCTTCTAACAACAGTATATACTTCACCTGTTAACGAGAACAAACACGAATCAGATGGACGACCAGTTCGTGAGACATCATCGGCAGATGAAATCACAGAACAGGATAAGGTATGTTGCAAAAAATTATAGTTCGCTTCTCAGCTTAATTTCAGCAAGCTTGTGCTGAATTACGATTAGAATATGTTAAAGTATGCGCAATGGCAGGACAACATCTACCTGATGAAAAAGAAAGAGAGTTCTGCGCTGCTTTCGAAAACATTTGCTTCAGGATCCCAAATTCAGAACCTGATCAAGCAACAATGCCGTAAGTACTCACCTATCGCATAGATTTTTTTTTAAATTATCAGTATAGCTGTAGAATAATATAGACGCGATCCTCATTGCTGCATGAACAAGACACAACCGCTTTTAACGTGTGCATCACAAAAATAAAAAAATGCCTTCGCTTCTCATACCAATAGTTCATAATATGCTAATTTGATACAGCGCCAGTAAAAATCAATAATCATCTGAATGGAAAAGCTCGTCATTCGCTTCGTTACATTTCAGCAAGGCTCTGATAAAGGAACTAACTCCAATGACGTCATCTAAACTTTCCCATGATCTTGAATTGTTGCCGTGAGTCAAAACTGCTTTTCCTGACATAATCACGCAAAATATCTCAAAGCCACGATTTTTCCTCGGAAGTATTTCAAATTTTTTTTCCAGATCCAAAACTACAACAACAACTACAACCGCAAAACCGAAACACAAAATAGATATTGAAGCATTCTGTCGTGATTTCAAAAACCGTTATCTTTTCGTTTGCCCAGATCCATTCCGGTTCGGTCAAAAGGCAATTCAAATTTCTCATTGGCAGAGAGTACATACAGCGAGTTTCAGGCCGTTGTTTTTTGCCCCATTTACTCGGAGCGATGCCATGTTCCACTGCCAGATAGACCAGTAGTTCCAACTAGAAAACCTCCGAAAAGCCGACGTGGAGGATCAGCTGTAGAGCGATTATGCCGTAGTTACCGGTAACACAGTCCTCATTCATTGAAACCATATTATATCGTATTTCAGAGGGTTTGCGGATTCCTACTGTAATAACTCTCTTTTACTATCTCAACCACAATATCGAGAAGGTTGTGAAAAATACTGGAGATTCTGTACTCATCGTGGGTAACGAAGAAAACACAGCAAAGACTATCCCAACGGCTTTACTTCATATTTTGTCGAATTGTTTTTTTGTAGAAATTCTCAGAGAAATTGTTGTATCCATGATATAAAGATAATCTTGTTATCTTCACTTAATCGATTTGAAATGATTAATGATGATGGCTTTCCTCCGCTGCAGTTTCATTCAGAGATTCACCGTATCAATTTGAAGAAAAAATGAAGTTAGCGTTGTGTGCTTGCCTATTCGCAGCTGTCTTCCATTATGTTCTTGCCCAAGGTCCCATTGCTCCCAGACATTACTATGGAGCTCATCAGGTTTCAAAGCTCTGTTTTGCAATAACAATCTGTTCCAGGGGAATATTCGATCAGGTGTTGTTCCCTTCTGGGGAGGTGCTCCAGTTAATAATCGAGGAACATTAGCACCTCATGTGTGTGGATTCAATGCTTATACACGGTATGACTCGATCATCTTACCAACTAATTTAATGAGTTAGCAAATGTATGGATCCCGAAAATAACTGTCCTGGAAGATGCATGAACTTCCGATACACATACAACGTCTTGTATGACTGCAGATGTTTGGCATTATGATAAGAATATTGAAGAATCATTAAAAGTGAAATGTTTATTTAAATTAAAATGAATAGTACAGCACGCTGACGATAATATTTGCATTTCAAAATTAATATTTTAGTTAATGGCAGTTAAGGGCTTTTGATTAACACGTGTAATTTGCTCATCTTGGGCCTTCTCTTCCTGATACTTATCTTTAGACTCGTCCTCTTGCGCCCTTTCCTCCTGCACAGCTTCCTCCTGTGTCCTTTCTTCCTGGACTTCTCCTTCAGCTTCAGCATCATCCGCTACAATCTCTGTATCCATGCTTTCCAAATCAACAACACCGTCATTGTTTTCATCCTCTTCATCATCCTTAATTCAGTTCTGTTGGTTAAAGCAGATTAACTTCGAGCTACCTCATCATCAGCATCCTCTCCTTCTTCATTGTCTTCTATTGGCATAAGATCATCCTCATCTACTTGTTCTTCTTCTTCCTCCTCTTGAGGAGGCATTTCTTCTACATCTTGATCATCCCACTTGATAGGGAAGGACGTCACTCTGATATCTTCAGACTGCACAGTTCTTTTAAGCTAAAACTCCAAAGTAATGATCATGAGCAAAAAATCGACATACTTTTTCAACGATTGGCTTGCTGGGAGGGTTTTCTTTAAGCTCAACTTCTTCTTCTGGGTATTCATTGGAAACAAACCAGCCAAGGTTCAAGAATTCCTGAAAAAGAAAAAAACAAGTTTGAATGAAGCAAGGTGTGGACGAATACTTGTTCATTGTATCTACATTTGAGGAGAAGTACTGACACACCAACAATATCATTTACAGGGATTTTTTCTGGATTAGGAGCATCAGCCTTAAGCACTCGATAAAAACTAACAAAGTAGAAGGAGCAAACCGTGAAAATAAACTTATGCTTTCCTTCTTCAGTGGGACCAACAAGTACTGAATCGAGAATTTGATCATAGGCTGTTGATTCTCCTGAACCAACATAGACCAATTCCCACTCCAAATCTGGAGAAAGAAAATCAATAAGAATTGGAGACTGAATTGATTTCTTACCATGCGGCAGTCTTTGGAATGCTTCGAACGTTATTTCAAGCATAAACTTATCAGTGAATTTTCCTGGATTATCCAGAGTGTCAACAGAACAAACATTAACTCGAGATCCCATTTTGTATCAATTATAACTGTAAAGTAAAAACTTGTGAATATTGATACATTAATATGTAAATAACATGAAGGATTACGCAGCGGAAGGATAAGTCTTTGTGAAATTTAAAGGTCTAACGTTTCCCGCTTCTTGAAATTAAAGGTCTAAAAAGTGGTAACGGGTATAGACTTTGTTTTGTCATCTTCTATGAGCTATTATCTTATTTAAAACTTCTGTAATTTTCATAAACTCAGATAATTTTATCGATTAGAATGATTAATTATGCAGGATATATTCTAGATAATGTCTAACAACCGTGATGCTATAAAAGTTGAGCCTATCAAGGCCGGAAATAACTCCGAAATCGAAGAGATGGCTCATTTGGCAGCACAGGTCTGAGCCATGCTTCAACTCCCTTTTACATGATCTTCTTAGGGTGGAGATGGACGATTGTTCAAAATGGAAATTGATTATACCACTCAAGTTGATGATGCTCTTCCCATTGCTGACTCACTAGCTTCCGTAAGTGGAAAACGTAAAACAACCTGAACTATGATTTTGAGCAGGCTGGAAAAATCGTTGAGGCTTTGGAATCTTTGAGTAATTTGGAGAAATTAACACGTTTGGGTTCTGACATGAGAAGTAATGCTCGTATAGTTCAACATATGGTATAATAATTTGTTTGATGAATTAGTATCAGTTTCTTCTTTTAAGGTCAAAATGTGCTTCGATGCTAAGAAGTGGGATCTCCTCAACGAAACTATCTTGACTCTTTCGAAGAAAAGAATGATTATCAAAGTCGCTATTGCTAAAATGGTAATGTTTGTAAGTTTTTGATTTTTAATGAATTATGCTAGGTGAAAGATGCTTGTGCTATGGTAGAAAAGATCCCAACTGAAGAGTTGAAAATGAAACTGATTGATACTCTCCGAACTGTAACTGCCGGAAAAGTACGTGTGTAGTTGTGTTAATCTCCTATCTTTCTGCTTACAGATTTACGTTGAAGTTGAAAGAGCTCGCTTAACATCCTTGGTCGTGAAAAAGATGGAATCTGAAGGCAAAGTCGATGAAGCTGCTACAATGCTTCTGGAGCTTCAAGTAGAAACCTACGGATCTATGGAAGTCAGAGAGAAGGTAAGACTTAAAACGATTCATTCTATTATTATTTGTGATAGGTCGAGTTCTTGTTGGAGCAAATGAGAATCTCTGTCGCAAGAAGTGATTATGTTCGCGCTGGTATTATTTCTAAAAAAATCAGCATCAAGTTTTTCAACAGTGAACTGACTGAGGTAAATTTGATGAAAAATTTTGCGATTAACGTTACTTGTTTAAGGTACAAGATTTGAAACTCAAATATTACAATTTGATGATCACTATTGGCTTACAAGATTCTCAATATTTGGAAGTTTGCAGACATTATAGGTGAGACAAAGCAGAGTTCAGTTCTTTATATGTTCATCTTGTAGAGCAATCTTCGATACCCCAATAATTAAGGCTGATCCAGAAAAAGCAAGAGCTGTGAGTGATCTATTAGTAATCTTCTTCATATATCAATTTGAGGCATTGAAATGTGCCGTTGTATATTGTCTCCTTTCTCCACACAGTAATGAGCAATGGGATCTCTTGCACAGAATCCACATTCAAAGAGATCTCGAACCTGTTGTTGAATACAAAGTTGGTTTCAATTATTGATCCTACAAGTTTTCTCATCATTTTAGGCTCTTCTGGATCTCTTTGTTAATCAAGAATTGATCTCTTGGACGGGCAATATCGTGGCTCAGTATGAAAAACTTCTGAAGAAAGGAACTCCAACATCTCCCGCTACCCCTGTGAGTATTTCTCAAGTTTACCTCATAAATCTCATCATCCGAAGGTGTTTGATGCTAATTCGAAAGAAGGTGAAAAGCGTTGGGAGGATTTCCACCTCCGTGTCGGAGAGCATGTGAGTTTTTCAAAATCTATGAGCTCTATTGAAAGTGATAACTTCAGAATATGAGAATGGTCGCAAAGTATTATTCAGAGATCACATTCGAACGTCTCAGCGAACTCTTAGATTTCCCACTAGATGTAAGTGTGAAAGAAAAAGATTGAGTTCTAACTATGTGATATTCAAGAAAATGGAGACTTTCCTTTGTAACCTTATTGTTACGGGACAGATACCTGATGCTAAGATTCACAGACCAAGCCGAATTGTTAATCTTCGTGCCAGAAAAGCTCCTATTGAGGAGTTGGACCAATGGGCTAGCAGCGTTCATAAGTTGACCGAGACTCTCAATAAGGTATTTCATCATATTAGTTTACTTGATGTATTAGCTATCTCAGGTCTCTCATCTTATCCTGAAAGAGCAGATGGTACACAAAAATCTTGATATAAGTCAATATTAATTTGAATGAAATACTGATCTGTTTTTTCTGAACGGTGTGTATTTATAAGAAATGTTAAAATACTGGTCTGTACTTGATAACTTATTGTTCTCTCTTATAAACATAATTTAAATCCTATGATCTTTCACTATGACGCAAGCTTGTGTTGAATATATTCAGAAGCTATTGATAGGAAACGAAGTAGCCAGCGTAGTTATAAAACTGACATAAAAACCGTTATCGACTTCGAAAGCTATAATATAAGTAGATAATGGACCGAGGAGGTTCTGTAGGGTTGGTTGTCGCAAGATGTATGGAGGTAGGTTTCGAAGAAGGAGCCTATTAGTTGAATTTGTTCCTCCTATCTACCATTCTGTTCTCTTCTCTTTTAGGTAGTGAAGATGAATTCGAAGTTAGAAGCAGGATAGTCAGTAACCACTTAAAGGTCCTCGTATCACAAAATTTACTAAGTTTAATGGTTTAATTTTTAGGATCGTGATAATTGCATTGTTTTAAAAATAGATACTCATAACAGCACTGTAAAGAATTTAAATCCATTTGGATTCCATTTTGAATTGGACAAAGATAAATATCAAAAAAGGAAGAAACAGCTTCGAAAAGAACGTAGGTACCGTGTTTTTGCATAATCGTTCTGTTTTCCTTTCCTCATCTGCTTTGGCAAGTTGTTTTCAAATTTAGCATACTGCCGCATCATTTTGAATTTTGACACGTTCATGCACGGTTGTTTTCTTGCTCATCTCTCACTTCTCTCCAATTTTATTTTCTGAGATGATGTTTTGAGATGCGAGATATGTTCGTAGGAACATTAATAATTGAAGGTTTTACAGGTTTTACGAAATTATTCTCATTAATCGCCCATTATCATCACAAATATGGAGTTCGTCATATATTACTTGTGGCTTTATTGATAGGTTATGTATGTGTTGGAGGAGCAATATTCAATTCTCTAGAAGCACCTAGAGAACTAGAGGTAACACTATTCTATTCTTATATCAACGTTTTTTCCGAACTTTTGTACTCATATTTGAAAAGATTGTGAACATTTACGGCCTTCATCAACGTATCGCGCTCTTTGAAAAGTGATATTTCTATAAAAATTCATACTCTCTGAACTCTTCAAAAGATGGTTTTCGAAGTTTGAGAAATCTTTTAAGGACCTCAGAGATACTGTTGAGGAAATGTCAGAAATAATGGTAGAAGAAGTATATGAAATCAATAATATCACTGCTACCTATAACGGTACAGACAGGGATGAGCATCTGGTTCGATTGCTAAGGGTCTGGAGCCATGAAGGTTTTGAACAATCAGAGCTTTTCAGAGGTTTTATAAAACAATGTTGGAAGCTGAAGGGAGATTCCATGGAAGTGTGTGGCATAAAGCTGAAAATCTGGAACTACGCCTTACTTGGCATTTTTCAAGTTCTTGTTTCTATTGCATGACGTTGTTCACTACTATAGGCTACGGTTTGTCACTCTGTTCGTACGTTTGTAAAACATAACATTATTTCAGGGTCCATCGCTCCTCAAACAGTGTGGGGAAGAGTCATCACAGTTATCTATGCTTGCATTGGTATTCCCTTGATGCTCGTTGTTCTGGGAGACATAGGAGAATGGTTTCAAAAGTTTTTAACGAAAGGCTATTTACTGTTATTAATGAAATACAGGTGATTGACTGATCAATCAAAGCCTTGTCATAACCATTTTACAGAAAAATGCGCAAGATGAGAGATTTGACAAGTGACGAAATTGAAGATCTTTTTCTTCCCATGTGGCTAGCTCTCCCTCTTGTAGCCTCATATGTAATAGCTTGTGCTGTATTTATACGGATGTTTGATCACAATGAAGGCCAACTACCAGGTATTTTCGAAGTTTATCAGCTGTGTAACTGGAAAGATTGATGACTCTTGATTACGTTCGAGAGTGATAAAGAGTTATCAAAAGAGCAATCAGTCATACAATGAATGTTGAGCAGAATGATTATGCTCATACGCAATAAAATGAGAGCGTTGTTCCAGGTATTGGATTTGGAGAAGCCTTTTACTTTACTTTCATCAGTTTGACCACTATTGGGCTAGGTGATTTGATGCCTTACAACATACAGGTTAGTCGATGTCTAAACTGTTAAGAGATAAAATAACTAAAAAGGAAAACGAGAGAGAGAGAGAGAGAGAGACAACAAGGAATTGATGATAGTTGTCGCGCTGTTTACTAGATCCCACTAACATCACATTATCATTTCATGAGCATTTTAGAAAGAGCCCAAAGGTGTGAAGAGAAGTTATGATCGTCTTATGATAACCGAAAGTTGTTAAAATCAAACAACCATTCTTTTGAGTTCAAAAATGAAGTTGATTAAGTTTCGATTGTGAGAATAGCTTCGATGAGTTATTGTTTCGCATCTTTCTTTTGTTCATTTTTAGCTTGTCTCATGTCCTAAGCATCTCCCAAATAGTTCGGAAAAAGCTTCCGTAACTTGTTCATTTAGTACTCACCCATCTTATCATCAGTTTTCTTACTTGGTCTTGCACTTGTCAGTATTGTGAACACATCCATATATGCACAGCTGTATGATGTATTCTATAATTCAATCAGGAATATGGAAGAGAATTTGGATAAACTGCATAAGAAAAAACAAATCGTCGGAGAAGGATATAAAGTCTTCCAGGTGAATCAAAAGAAACATCAATTTCTTTCCTTCCTAACTATTAAGAAGCTTCCTTTCGTGTTTCTGCTTCTCTTGATTTGTTATTCAACATAGTTTAATCCTTATTTTATATTTTTTCTAGGACATGGAGCCGAGTGTTCGTTTGTTAGTTTGTTCATTCCCTCATGTTGGAAATAACATTAGAGAAGGAGTTTTAGAAGGAATTCTCAAACCAGAAGGCTCATCTGGCAAGAAAGAAAAGAAAGTCACGGTACGTATTCATTCGCTGTTTGTATTTTACATCAACGTTCTCTTAGTATTCTTCCGTTGTACGAAAACGTACTATATCGTATACTGGGGAAGAGAAGGAAGAAAAGTCTAAAAGCTCTTCTGGAAGGCTGCGTGCTCCCACATTGGGTGCTTTCGGAGGACGTGAACTGGCCAAATTCAGGTTACTTTCTGGATAATACTTTTTCTTCTGATAGCCTTTTTTTCAGAAAAGAAAGACAAGTAACCCGTAGATCGTCTGATGCTTCCGCTCCCTCTGTTTCTATAATTCAAAGACGCAACTCAGATGCGGGAAATCGTGAAGCATCCTTTGACTGGAAAACACCAATTAAATCGAGGAAAGCTGTCCCAAAAGAAGAAACGACTGAGAGTAAAGTAACTGAATTGATTACTGATGAGATAACAAATCTCGCGGTTACTCAAACGGATGAAACCACTGAAGTTGATGTCGGGAAAACAAAGAGCATAACCCCTGATTTGTCAAGTTATTATGACGATGAGCCGAACATTGTTAACGATGGAGAAGACACAAAAGAGAAGAGTGCCACTGAATGTACAGGTATTTGTGAAAGACGGTTTACTATTACAATGTTCTCTTGTGCAATTACAGATGAACCCACGGAAGAAGATGGCAAATCAAGTTCAAGAGATACCTCTGATGCGGGAGATTCTGATAATGATGAGCCTCCCGCTGATCGTCCTGCCCCTCTCCTAGAACTTCCAGTTCTGCAGCCTTGCTCCGACGATTCTGACGATGATTCAGATGATGAGCCATTACCGCCAACTAACAGATTTGCTAACCTCAAGAGAGGATCCTATTTTGTGCCTCGTCAACAATCAGATTCAGATGATGACGATAACAAACCAAATGTCGAGTATATTCCATAATTATAAAATAAATTGATTTTCATCAAATTCGTCTTTCGAGTTTAAGCAAAAACCGTTTTATTAACAGAAATCGAGATCGGTTGAGAGACTACTCTCCTTTATGGATTCTTTTTGGCTCAACGTAAGATGTTTGAACTAGGAAAAAGTCTTGATCATCAGTTTGTAGTTTAGCCTCTGTAGTACCGCACCTTTCCTGAAAATCAAGGATCAGTTAGTGAATCAAAAGATTATCTCGCCTCATGAGCTCTTTTCCCTTTTTTTTCCTTTTTCGTGTCGTCTTTTTGTTTTTCTGTCGTTGTTGAAGATTGCGCTTCCTTCTCCTCACCCAAAAATAGCATAATTTCGCCTGGGGCAATCAGATTGGCTTGCTGTGGTTGTTTAGAAGCTCTTTCTTCTAGATAAGTATTTCTTATTTTTAAATTAATGAGAGGCTTACCCATCAATCGATACATCTGGTTCCTTTCGATTTCATATTTGTGCTGATTTCTTCTCCTTTTGGCTTCCGCATTGATCCAAACATAACGTTTGAATTCGAAAACAACCTCACTGCCAGTATTTTCGGAATTGTCGGGCTTCGTTACCATTTAAGCGTTTAACTAGAGTAAGTATTATAACAATGAGTTTTATATAAGGCAGGCGATCGCTAATTTAGTTTGGAATGGAAAAGCTTCTAGAGTCTCGAAAATAATCAATATGGACATGCGGAATGTTTTCTTCTAAGTCCTTGCAACAATGGTTCAAAGCTTAATGTTCCATGACAACCATAAAAAAGTTAAACTTTGCACACTAATCCACACTACTGATGATTTATTAGTTTAGAATTCACACGTGCTCGCTCTTTCATTGTTCCTTGAGAAATGAGAACGCACATTTTTCTTTTTTTTTCAATTCGTTGCATAAAATAATATGCTGATTAATATGAAAAGTGAGAATCGGTCTTATTCAAAACATTTCGGGATGAAAACATTGACGAGTTTGTATACAAAAGTTGAATGTTTGATAATTTTGAATGCGACCGCTCGATGCGATGAAAGGTTTAAAAATAACAAAAACGTGGAAGTATTCACGTAATCGAGTGGACGTTAGTGAAATGTGTTCTTGGAGGAAGAACGAAATGGTTAAAACGCCTTTTTCGGTTTCGAACTAGTAGCACGCCTCCGGCTTGAGTTTCAATTGATTTTCGTTATAACTTTTCCCAAAAACGCTCCTTTTGAAACTCAGATGACATCATCTCATCTAGTAAGTTGTGCTCAAGCACAAGGCTATCTGATTGTTATGAGTTCTGAAAACCAGACCTCATACGCAAATTTGCGCATACTAATTTGCTCAGAAACATTGTCCACTACTCTCATATGTAGATATTCATAGAGTTATAAGCTGTCCTCTCATGAAACGTAGGAACTTCTTATGATAAAAACAGAAGACGGTTATTAAAGCTATCTTTCCATTCTCTCAATCAGTTTTGTTTCAAGAAGTATTCTTTTATCGTAGAACACTTCACAATCTTGATGTTTTTAATAGTTTTCAACCGTTCCAGAAGTTAGAAATGATTATGACAAATGAAGCCGAGAAAGGAATGGTTCCTGTTGATCCTTCTGTAGGGGCCGTTTCAACAAATATCAAAAGTATAGAAGAGAAAGAAGCAGCAAGATTGCTCAATCCATCATCGAATGCTGCGGAAAGAAAACTAAAGCCAGTAAGTGACGGTTTCTTATTCTTTACTTTTATTGAATGAATCTGTCTATGACCATTCGTTCGCAACTTTCGTACAAAACTTCTTTTCTTTTCATTTTAACACAATCGCTTATTAGTATTCTTGCAATGAATGAATAGCGTTGAGAAATCGAAGAAGCATACAGACCCAATTCATTTCTATGTCCTTCTTTCTTTATATGAAGTTTCAAGTTGTTGAACTGTTCATTCCAATCATCTCTTCTTCAGCACTAATTCACAGAAACATTAGACTGAAATGACCAACACGATGCTTTTGCCCACCTGCGTTATCACACATTTCTCTCTCAATCCGTCAGTTTATGCACCCTTCATGCTCTTAATTTCCTTTTTTAAATTTATTCGTATAGCTCCGTTCTTCTTCGTAGTCATCATCTACTCATCCTCCATGCGATCTTTGACCTTCAAAACTGATTGTGTTTGACAGAAAGTTATATTTCATATTATTGCGGTGAATGAAGTATACTATACTCCGCTTGCCCTTGAAAACAACAGGTAAATTCATGGTTACCTCCACTACAAGTTGTTCGAAAGAGGCAATCCAGTCGGTAGCATCTTACACTTATTTCCGATTCATATTTGTTAAGATTCGTCTAGATTGATTGACGCTCTTGTTATTTTGATATGAGTACTAGATAATTATCACGTTTCCCTTGTCACCGGACGTTCAAAAAGACGATGAGCTGAACAAATACTTGCCTTATAATCTTCTTAAATTATCTTTTTTTTGTATGTTTTCTAACACGTCTCTCGCCATCCTCCGCGTCTAAGCGTTTCTCTCAGTTCACCTCAAAGTCTCGTCTTCAAGCTCTCCTACTGCCAAGGCTAGAGGACGCCTCGGTCAGCTGTTCCCTTTTTTCTACCTCTCCTTCTTCTCCCTTCTCTTCATATCCGTTTTCTTTTGTCATTTCATTCGGTTTTTTTTAGAAAATTGAAAGCTTTGTATGTTTGACCTAGCTTTCGGGGTCATCTTACTCTGATAAAAGCTGGAACAATCACGTGGCATTTCCGTCACGATGCCGTTTATTTGCGCAGCTTTTCCCGAAAATTACGAGGAAAATGTGTTGTCTGTCATTCGAAATGTCTTTTTGTTGTCCTTTTTACTTTTTTTTTGTGTTATGCGCGGGGAAAAAGTTGTAAGCCACGCCGATCATACAGCATGGTCTCGGCTGTGCCACTTTCTTCTCATCTCTGATAGTTCCTCCTTGGCGTTTTGTCGTTTCTTACTCTCATTATCAAATCGAAAATCTCTTCTGTCTAGAAATGAAATCGGAGAATCAAGAAGTTTCAGTACCGCTGCGCTCGGAACAGAGACAGGAGGTTAACTTTAATTTTTTCCATTTGAATAATCATATTTGATGAAGCTAGTGAAAAAAGACCACATTTCAGTCTCAATAAACTCTGTCTACGCTATCTTAATCTGTAAACATTTTAGGGACGATTAACAGGCGTCTTAGCCTTTGCCGTTTTTGCAGTGACACTATCGTCGTTCCAGTTCGGATATCATATAGGATGTGTCAATGCCCCTGGAGGAGTGAGTGATTTCGTTCTCAGTTATATCAAATCATACTTTTTGCAGCTAATCACAGATTGGATTATCGAATCTCATTCGAACACCTTCAATCAAACTATTACTAAAAATGAAGCTGACATGGCCTGGTATGCATCAAGCGTTGATGTTCAGTTAATGATTATCTCAGGTCTGTGGCTGTTGCTATTTTCGCTGTAGGGGGAATGGCTGGTGGTCTTCTGTCCGGATGGTTAGCTGATAAGGTACAATAGTTCCAAGAACTGTTGTCAAAACACGAAGTTAAGGTCGGACGCAAAGGAGGCTTGTTGTACAACAACTTGTTCGCATTTGTTGCTGCTGCATTGATGGCGTTATCCAAATCCGTAGGAGCATATCCAATGATCATTCTCGGCAGACTCTTCATCGGTTTCAACTGCGGTATGTCGTATTTGAGATAACTTCAAACTTTTTTTCGAACTTTTTAAGGTTTATCCTCTGGTTTGGTTCCGATGTACCTAACAGAAGTTTCTCCAATCAACCTCAGAGGAATGCTAGGATCTTTCCATCAGCTCTTTCTCACTATTGCTATTCTCGTCTCCCAGGTACTTAACTTAGTAATCTCGAATAGCACAGCTATTAATTCAGATTTTCGGGCTCCCATCGCTTCTAGGTTCTGATGAATACTGGCCAATGATTTTTGCCTTTACCATCGTCCCAGCTATTCTCCAATTGGCCACCCTTGTTTTCTGCCCTGAATCACCCAAGTATACGCTCGCCGTGAAAGGAGATGAACCCAGAGCTGAATCAGACTTGAAAAAACTTAGAGGATCTGATGATGTATATTAGCTAGTTTCTAACTCTTTTACCAAAAGTTTGTAGGTCTCTGCCGAACTCGAGAGCATGAAAGAGGAAGTAGCCGTTGCCAGTACTTCTGAGAAACCTTCCATGGCTTCAATGTTTTCTGCCTCTCTCCGTTGGCCAATGACGATCGCTATCATGATGATGTTAGCTCAACAACTTTCCGGTATTCTTAATTCGTGATGAGCTTCTATTCTACCAATTAAAAATTTAGGTATCAACGTGGCTATGTTCTATTCAACCATCATCTTCAAGGGAGCTGGATTATCAACAGAACAAGCTGTTTACGCTACCATAGGAATGGGAGCTCTGAATGTATTGATGACCATTGTTTCTGTGTGGCTGGTAATTCAGTTTTTCAAAAGCGTTTAACTCAGATGCTTCAAATAGGTTGATCATCCTAAATTCGGACGTCGTTCCCTCCTTCTTATTGGTCTTATCGGTATGTGGTTCTGTACCATCTTCATTGTCGGAGCTCTCACTCTCAACGGATCGGCAGCTTCTGGAGTTTCTCAGCATCCTTGGGCAAGTTATGCTGCCATCGTCGGAGTACTTCTGTTTGTCGTGTCCTTCGCTTGTGGCCCAGGTATGTGTTCAGGCACATTCTCCAGTTTCACGATATCATATCATAGGAAGTATCCCATGGTTCTTTGTTTCTGAGATTTTCGCCTCTTCTGTGAGAGGTAACGCCAATTCCATCGCTGTTATGGTCAATTGGCTTGCTAATTTGATTGTTGGACTTACCTTCCTTCCAATCAACGTGAGTCTGCTTTGCTTACTTCAACCGTCTAATCACGTCATTCAGAATGTTTTACATCAGTTCTCGTTCTTCGTTTTCACGTTCTTCCTCTCTGTTTCCATTTTCTTCACTTGGAGGTATCGGAAGCTACTGAGAACGATTAAGAAACTATGTTTTGCAGATTTGTTCCTGAGACCAAAGGTAAAACTGTTGAAGAAATTACTGCCGAGTTTGAAAATAATCGTCGATAGGAAGAGGAATAGGTTTCGATAAACAGTATTCTTTGTAACTCTCATAGTTAGCACATGTTAATTCCTTTTAAGAATATTCAATAATAATTTTTTTTGCGTTAGGGCGAGCTTTAACCCGTTTCATCGCCGTCACCGCTTTTGTGGCTTTCTTGCTCTGATTTTAATTTTTAATATTTTTCTAACATTTTTGAGAATTTTTTATTATACAAATGAAAATATCGTTTTTTTATTTACAGTATTCCTATTGCAAAGAAACAAGAAAGCCAATGATTACCCGAGGTGAACACCGTGCGACAAGTATGAGAAGCATAGTTGAGATGATAGTGAAGATCAAGTTGTACATGAGAAGAGAGAAACGATTTGAATATTTAAAAGGGTTTGAAATTTAAATTCTATTCAATCTGCACTACTTTGTACCAGTGTTTGTTTGCTCTGTC